>OX602139.1:1017007-3421167 GCA_951449985.1 Falcaria lacertinaria
GCTATTGATACTTGTGGAGGGTCACGCGCTAATGATACCACTAGCGTTGCAAGCTACCCTATTGAGATCCTCACATACACTATGTATTGAGATCCTCACATGCACTACCCTATTGAGATCCTAACATACAATACCCTATTGAGATCCTAACATACAATACCCTATTGAGATCCTAACATACACTACCCTATTAAGATCCTCACATTCACTACTCTATTGAGATCCTCACATATACTACCCTATTGAGATCCTCACATATACTACCCTATTGAGATCCTCACATATACTACTCTATTGAGATCCTAACATACACTACCCTATTAAGATCCTCACATTCACTACTCTATTGAGATCCTCACATATACTACCCTATTGAGATCCTCACATATACTACCCTATTGAGATCCTCACATACACTACCCTATTAAGATCCTCACATTCACTACTCTATTGAGATCCTCACATATACTACCCTATTGAGATCCTCACATATACTACCCTATTGAGATCCTCACATATACTACTCTATTGAGATCCTAACATACACTACCCTATTAAGATCCTCACATTCACTACTCTATTGAGATCCTCACATATACAGGTCGCGGCACGAAACTCTAGCGCTGAGCGAAACGTGGAGGGGATAGCTGCGCATGGGTACCATCGCGCACGCAATACAAATTAGTAATTTAATTGCTTAGTTAAAAACAGCAAAATAATGTTTTAATGTAAAGTCAAATAGTAAGTCTAGCGGTGAACAAAATGTGGAACTTAACTGCGTATGGGTACTGTCACGCACGCAAATATTACTTCATGTTACCTACAATATAATTTTTAACAAGTTTATGGGGAGTAGAAAAATAAATACACTATCGGATTTGTAAATTTTTATATTAAATACCAAATAATAAAAAAAATTATATTAAGTCCGAATTACATAAGAACCTACTGAAGTTTCTTCTCAGGATAGAAGAAACCTGCGAGTTCGGCAGGGTGTGGACATCAGACACCGCATTCTCCTTTCCGATATCTAGTCCGAATCAGACAATGGTCTTACACCTTCAATAGTATCCCAACAGGGCCTTTTGCTTACTGAGGGCCCCGGCTCAGGGCTGCTTCGGTCGTCGGCACTAACAGCGTCATCGTCATCAGACTCACCAAGGCTATCCTCTGAACTGTCACCATCAACGCGAATGATGAATTCTTCTGTAACCAAATCCACGACATGGTCACTCTTGACATATTGCTCTTCTATGTCCTTTACCTTTTGGCATAACTTTCCCCAATCCCAAGCACCCATCAGCAAAACTTTTTCTTGAATTAGTTCTATACATTTAGCAACACTCCACTTCACATTTTTACTGCCTACATATTGCTTTATGTCAGACCATGCCATTTCGATTGGATTTAGATCTGGGTGGTATGGTGGCAGTCTTAGCACTTGATGTCCTTGCTCTGCTAGTATCCTGTCAATTGAAAATGTTTTAAATCTATCTTTGTTAGCCCGTATTAAATTGTATAGTTGAGGTTTTAGTAGAGTTTCCTCATATTGTATGCCCTTTTCAGTAAGCCAACCCTGCATGTCAGCTTTTTTGGAATTAGAAGTGGGTGCAAGGTCCCATTGTTTATTATGGTATGATGCGTTGTCGACTACCACGACAGAATTAGGCGGTAAGTTCGGCAATAACTGTGTCCTCAGCCATTTTTCGTAGTTGTCGTAGTTCATATTGTCGTGGTAGTCGCCTGATTTCGCACCAGCTTTAAAAGTTAACAGTGCGTTCGGTATGAACCCAGCCTCTGATCCTGCGTGGACAATGACCACCCGCTGTCCTTTGGAGATAGGTTTTTTGAGACCTTTTGTAGTACCATCGGTCCAGGCTTTTGGAGCAGAGTGCGATGAATCTACGTAAGATTCATCTGTATATACGATGGGCCTTCCCTCTTGGCGATATTGTTTTATTTTGCGTAAGTATTCGATACGTAGTAAACGTATATTTGAACTTTCAATCAGTACTTTTCGATTGTTTTCAGTATTTTTCCACCGAAACCCTAAACTCTTAATTATTCGTCGAAGACTTCGTTCTGAGCCTTTGAAATTTATATCTTCCTCTAGCTTCTTTCTCAACTTTCCGACGGTGGGAAGTTCATTATTTGTCCTATGAAAGTTATGTATGCACCTCTTTATTAATCCTTGATCAAAGTTATCAATATCTGTGACCGGTTTTGATCTGGAGCGTTTTTTGCCTGGTGTTCTAAATACTGATAATAAGTCGGAATTATTGGCTTCAGTGGAGATTTTCCTTACCGTTGCTATGGACGTCTTTGTAGATTCAGCTGTCCTTTTCTGAATTTTCTGTAAGTCACTAATTATACTATTTAATTTTATATTTCCCGCCTGAATAACTTCTGCAGTTTGTTTTATTTCACTTATATCTACAGTGCTGCGGTCAGAATCGAGTAAAATACTCGCAGCTTCGCCAATTTCACTTTGAATTTGTTTCAGGGAATTAATGAAATCATTCGATTCCCTTTTCAGAAAACAATGCACGTCAAACACCATTTTCCGTGCCTGTCTTTTCAAAACAGTATTCCTTCTCGGCCTCGGCATTTTCACTGTTTAAAAACTGTTCAAACTTAATCAAACAGTGAATAAACTAACAAACACAACAAACAAATCAACAAAACAAACTTAACAAAAAACAACAACAAAAATTAACGATGACAACAAAACAATTCAGAACGCGACTGTACACTGGAAGTGCGCGGAGCGTCGTATCGGCACGGGGGACGGAGTACGACTGGAGAGCCAATCGGCGCAACGCACGCTCGCCCTTCACCCCTGTACCCCGCCAAGACACCTTATTTTTTACTTCTGCGCAATAACGGTCAGCGCTAGAGTTTCGTGCCGCGACCTATACTACCCTATTGAGATCCTCACATATACTACTCTATTGAGATCCTCACATATACTACCCTATTAAGATCCTCACATTCACTACTCTATTGAGATCCTCACATATACTACCCTATTGAGATCCTCACATATACTACCCTATTGAGATCCTCACATATACTACTCTATTGAGATCCTCACATATACTACCCTATTGAGATCCTCACATATACTACTCTATTGAGATCCTAACATACACTACCCTATTAAGATCCTCACATTCACTACTCTATTGAGATCCTCACATATACTACCCTATTGAGATCCTCACATATACTACCCTATTGAGATCCTCACATATACTACTCTATTGAGATCCTAACATACACTACCCTATTAAGATCCTCACATTCACTACTCTATTGAGATCCTCACATATACTACCCTATTGAGATCCTCACATATACTACCCTATTGAGATCCTCACATATACTACTCTATTGAGATCCTAACATACACTACCCTATTAAGATCCTCACATTCACTACTCTATTGAGATCCTCACATATACTACCCTATTGAGATCCTCACATATACTACCCTATTGAGATCCTCACATATACTACTCTATTGAGATCCTAACATACACTACCCTATTAAGATCCTCACATTCACTACTCTATTGAGATCCTCACATATACTACCCTATTGAGATCCTCACATATACTACCCTATTGAGATCCTCACATATACTACTCTATTGAGATCCTAACATACACTACCCTATTAAGATCCTCACATTCACTACTCTATTGAGATCCTCACATATACTACCCTATTGAGATCCTAACATGCACTACCCTATTGAGATCCTAACATACACTACCCTATTAAGATCCTCACATTCACTACTCTATTGAGATCCTCACATACACTACCCTATTGAGATCCTCACAGCCGTGGTGTCCGTGTGGTATGAAGCGTTGTCTGGTATTCTAGCGACGCAAGTTCTAATCCCACCGGTCTGTACCAATGAGTTTATTACTTAAGTGCAGTGATTAGTCACACCACGAGCTTTACGGTGAAGGAAAACATCGTGAGGAAACCTGCATACGTCTGAGAAGAAATTCAAGGACGTATGTAGTGCCTAAGAGACGGCGACGGACTCACCATCTGTCACGTTGGCACCAAATTATATTCGGTGGAAAGTGGGTGTTGTATCACAACTGCCTACCTCCTCGGGGACCCTTGTAGGAAGGCGTGGAGATATATAGTATTTGTTTACGAGTAACATGTTATGATGTCAGGTATGCGGCGCGGGTTTTGAATCGAGCAAGGAGCTCTCCGACCACACAGCCATTGCCCATATCAAGCTGAAACCGTACGAATGCCACGTCTGCCACAAGAGGTTCACACAACAGGTACACTACTTATGGCAATATGTTACTAATTAGGCTACTTTTAGAGAGGTAGGGTGATTTGGGGTTTCCCGTGGGTTATCCCATTTAAATTGGAGCCCGACTGGGGACTGTAACCTCCACCTTACAGAAGAACGTAGTGAAATAACACTACTTTATGTAGTGTTGTGGTTCTGCGGTAAGTAACGTTGCCAGTGCTCCACGAGGATACGCTGGGCTAGTAGTAATGCTGCTGGCACAGTGAGTCCTCATCAACAACATGGTTGGCACACCGTAGTGATACCCCTAGTATGCTTGTGTGCCACCTTAGTGGTATAAAAAAAAAAAACATAGTATAACACAAAGTCGCTTCCCGCTGTCTGTCCCGTACACACTTGTAGGTAAGGATAAAAGTAGGCGAACTTCAAATGAGGTCATTACTCGTTGGTGACTCTCAACAGCGTGAAACAGAATAAATTTTAGTAAATTCGCATTTAAAAAAAAATTCTACATTTATAGTTTTCAGATTTTTCCCCTTTATTTGTGCTGTAAGACACTGCTTCCTGCCAAATTTCATGGTTCTAGGTCAACAGAAAGTACCCTGTAGGTTTTGATTCCCTTGTGAAATCGAAAAATATGCGAAAATTTGTGACATAAACGGTCATATCTCTTCTTCATATTGACTTACAGGTTTGATTATTTTACAGCCGAAAGAGACCATAGACCCGGGTATTTCATATTAATTCCAATTTGATAACTCCACGCGTTCTTGAGATAAAAATTCTTGACAGACAGACAGACAGACAGACGGACAACAAAGTGATCCTAAAAGAGTTAAACCTTTATTTACCTGTATTTTCAGGGTGGAGTCCAGCAACACATGCGCATGCACACGGGAGACAGACCGTTTGCATGCACGTTCTGCCCCAAAGCATTCACACAGAAATCAGGTCTCGACCAGCACCTAAGGATCCACACTAAAGTGAAACCCTACCGCTGTATAGTCTGCGGCAAGTCCTTCTGTCAATCTGTCCATCTTAAACAACACATGCGGACACACACCAACGTATCCCCCTTCCAGTGTGGCATTTGTGAAAAGCGCTTCAAACAGAGCAGCCATTTGAATTACCACCTGAAGAACCACAACCCGGCCAACATGACTGATGAGCAGAAGTTGAAGTATGCAGAGCTTGTCGGCTTGATTAGCAGAGAGATTGTTGAAGTTGAGATTGAGAGTCAAGATGGACAGGAGAACACAGAGAATGTAGCATATATTGAAGAAGAGAACGCAGAATACAATGAAGAAGATAATAATGGAGAAAGTTCGCAGTATAATGTAGATGGAGAAGAGATAACTGGTGAAAATTCGCAATATGTAGACAATAACACAGAAGAACAGACAATAGATATGGATGGTTCTGAGTACGCGATCATAGATGGAATTGAAAACTACACCTTCGTCCAAATTGCTAGTTGAGAGGACTGAATTAATTTGTGTTTCAAACTCTAAAATAACACATCTCATTTCTCCTGATCTTGATCAGGATATTAGGATATAGATGTGATATTACAATCTTCTGCCTGCGACTTTGTCCGCGTTGAGCTTAGTATCCTAGAACCTAACATTTTCCCGGGATAAAAAGTATCCCATGTGTTAATCCAGGTACACTATGTACTGTAACACTACGTGTGCCAAATTTCATCGAAATCGGTTGAGCCGTTTTTACGTGATTGAGCAACAAACATACATTCAAATTTCTTCTTACAAACTTTTACATTTACATTGGTAGGATTGTATTGTCATCGGTCATTGTCAAAAATGATCAGACGTCCTGTACCGCGAGCAGGAATTATTTGTGACAACGTTTTCGTATCGCCTTCGACTATTTTGGTATTGAAAAATGAACAGCGCTGCGGCGGAGAAAAATGGAACTAAAAATGAGTATGACAATTTTGACATTTTGCGAGTTACGTTTTCGCTTACGCAGTCCAAAAATGTTCCTGCTACCGGCACTGAAGTCCGTGAAAATGTTGAACGATTCCGTTACATTGATGCATACATACATACTGCGACACAGTTGTAAACTTCTGCAGGTGGCATCGATTCTTTAACATGTGACCAAATTTTTATTAATAAAATACATAAATACAGGAGAATTAGGGCTCCAGGGGGTCAGGGGATCATGGTCCCCTGGGCTGGGTCTATCCATTCAAGTGGCAGAAGTCATAACTCTAAATTGGAAAGTAAAATTCCTTTGTTGAGTGTGTTTAATTTATTGTGACCCCCTTTATTGTGACTTGAAATTTGGAATCGCCCTCACAGATGAAGCTGGTCCTAGATTTCATTTACGAACTTTAACCGACTGTAAAATAGAAGGCTCTCAATATGTGTCCTTTAATGTACCTATATCGATTATTCTGTTTTTTTTTTTACAAAAATGCATGATATTATTTTCGTTTAACCGGAATATTATAAAAGTGATCTACGTTGATGATAGAAAATTACCTAAAAATATGTATTATTAATTTCATTATGTACACGTAATATTTAAGGGACAGTAATAATACGATCTAAAACTAAAACTAACTAAATTAAAATAAATAAAACACTTGTCCCAAATTGTTGTCAGCGGGAGGGTGCCAAGAAGGCTGGCAGCATTGCCCCGCTGTATGAAAAAATACAACTATATATAAGTTAATAGCCGCCCGCCCCGGCTTCGCACGGGTAGACATTAGTTTCGGAGCATAGACATTTATCAAATATTTTGTCCACCCGTGCGAAGCCGTGGACCGATTACAAAATGTATCTTTTTAATTTATTTTGAGGGTTTGTCGATTCTCAGACCTACCCAATATGCACACAAAATTTCATGAGAATCGGTCAAGCCGTTTCGGAGGAGTTTAACTACAAACACCGCGACACGAGAATTTTATATATAAGATATGGATTATGGCAAACTTCACAAAAAAGTATCCTGATTAATATTAATTTAGATTACATAAATAAATACGCATGGAATGTAAATGGAAAGTGATTTTATTGATAGAATAGATTTTGTGGAAGATTAGTGTAGTCAGAATAAAATTAATGTATTAAAAATACTGTTTGATTTGTTTGTATTTCTCTTAACTGTTTCTGTATTACTATTCAAATTTACGTTCAGATTGTAATTATCAGTTTTATAATTAGAAGCTAAAACAAGAAAATATTTTGACTACGTATTCGGAAAAGTACTGTTTTTTAAACTTTTTAAACACATAGTAATGACATGAAAACGGGTCTTATACGCGATATTAAATTGTTTATTTACCTCCCGGTGTTAGGAAAGTGTTCGCGTCGCGATGTATGTAAAGACGTATCCGCGGATGTCGTGAGTGTTGTGTGTCGGGACCCAAATTTAAAAACTCATATGGAGGTAGATAACAATATTCGTTCTACCCGCGAATCAAGAAGGCGACGTACACAACTACAATCAGTCAGCCCGTGACCACGGCCGATGTAACTCGGTCGAAACGTCGGGAGGTAAATAAACAATTTAATATCGCGTATAAGACTTTGAAAAAGTAACTGTCAATACGTTCATTTATCATATTTATGTGTATGTATGTAGTTTTTAACACCCGACGCAAAAACGACGGGTGTTATAAGCACGGTAATATTATATTACCGTGCTTATAAGTTTGTATCTGTGGCATCGTAGCTCCTAAACGGATGAACCGATTTTGATTCAGTTTTTTTGTTTGAAAGGTGACATGATCGAGAGTGTTCTTAGCTATACTTAAAGAAAATCTGTCCAGCCGTTTGGAGACCAGCCCTCTCAAATCCTCACTAACCTACCGCAAATATATCGTGTTTGGGCTCATTGTAATGGTCTCAATGAATAGTCTACACTTAGATAGATGGGATTTCCCGTGGGTTATCCCATTTAAATTGGAGGCCGGCTGGGGACTGTACTTCCACCTTACTGAAGACCGCAATGAAATAACACTACTTGATGTAGTGTTGTGTTTCTGCGGTAAGTAAGGTTGCCAGTGCTCCACGGGGATACGCTGGGCTAGTAGTATTGCTGCTAGCACAGTGAGTCCTCATCAACAACATGGTTGGCACCCCGTTAGTGATACCCCTGGTATTGCTAGCGGCTATAGGCTACGGTGACTGCTTACCATCAGGTGGGCCGTATTCTTGTGCCACGTCCGGTCCGGTGATAGAGTAGGAAATAGTATTGAGGATAAATAGGTGATGTCTTGAGACGGGAGTTTTTACTTGTTCATGTTTGAATCCTTTTCATAACGTTTCTGTACCTAGTGTATGTGTCACCGGAAGATAACAAGAACCGCAATTTTATAAATTTCCTAGGAAATTCTAGGAAATTTATCAACCTTCGTAGGATTCTAAACGAGAGATTAATTGTGTTAATTTACGTTCACCGTTTGTAACATTGTAGTCCGACATGGCCGTGATAGGTTAGAAGGCTAAAGCCTTAGCCGACGTTGGTTGTTTTTTTTGTTCGGTAAGTTTTATATTATTAATTTGCAAAAATGTGGGCGTAAATTAATACAATTAATCTCTCGTTTAGAATCCTACGAAGGTTGATAAATTTCCTAGGAAATTGGTTCTTGTTATCTTCCCGTGATAGATATAGGTATTTATTTTATACTTCTATTGATTATTGCAATGTGAGCTAGAATATTATAAACTTATGAAGTGAATTGAATACATTGATTTTGTTATAAAAAAAATGTTTTAATTCTTTTGACGAGACCACTTGTCTAGTGGTTAATATGTGACTACTACGCTAATGATTGCGGGTTCGATTCCCGCCGGGTGAACGTTTATTTGACAATATTTATTGCCTAGCGTCTGAAAATATAACAATAACAATCCGCTTTATTTTTTTATTGCTTTTAATTTTTATTATTTGTAATGGCGGCAACAGAAATACACATCTGTTTTACAAGTCTGTATTATCTATTCTGAGGTTTCACTGGTATCGATTCTGTTGTTCAAAATTACTAAACTTAACTAATTTGACAGGTCTAAAAAGTCTTGCTATCCCTCTCTCATGTGCGGGGTTAAATAAGGATGTCAATATTTTTAGACCTGTCAAATTAGTTGAGTTTAGTAATTTAGAACAACAGAATTGGCACCAATATCTACTCTGAGGTTTAACTGTCTCCTTATAACGGATCACTAGATACCACACACCTAGGATTTAGCAGGAACATTGTCGACAACGTATTCGAAAACGTAACTCGCGAAATGTCGAAATTGTCATACTAATTTTTAGTTCCACTTTTCACCGCCGCAGCGCTGTTCATTTTCCAATACAAAAATAGTCGAAGGCGATACGAAAACGTTGTCGATAATGTTCCTGCTACCGGCACAGATCACTAGATACCACACACCTAGGATTTTTTATGTGATATACAGCCCGGTGACAGACATACGCACAGCGAATGTAAGTCTTAGTAATAGATTCAGAGTAGATAATATACTACGCACAGTAATAGGTTACCGTTGGTTACCTTTCGAACGGAACCCTAACTAGCTTGCACATTTCGGATGTATGAGTTCCCAATCGTGACCGGTAGCCAAGAATAATGTGCGACTTAGTCGTATCGACTTCGACTGTTATTGTATGGGAAAATGAACAGCGCTGCGGCGGTGAAAAGTGGAACTAAAAATTAGTATGACAATTTCGACATTATTGTGAGTTACGTTTTCGAATACGTAGTCGCATTTTTTCTTGTTGGAAAGATTTGTATTGTTATGTGTATGTCAAAAGCCGTGGTGGCCTTGTGGTTGAAGCAACGGCCTGTCATCTGATGGGCCCAGGTTCAAATCCCGGCTTGTACCAATGAGTTTTTCTAAGCTTAAGTACAGTGAATAATCACACCATGAGTTTTTAAAAAGAGAGGTAGGGCGATTTGGGATTTCCCGTGGGTTATCCCATTTAAATTGGAGCCGCCCGACTGGGGACTGTACCTCCGCCTTACAGAAGACCGCAGTGAAATAACACTACTTGATGTAGTGTTGTGTTTCTGCGGTAAGTAAGGTTGCCAGTGCTCCACGAGGATACGCTGGGCTTGTAGTAAAGCTGCTAGCACAGTGAGTCCTCCTCAACAACATGGTTGGCAACCCGTTAGTGATATCCCTTGTATTGCTAGCGGCTATAGGCTACGGTGACAGCTTACCATCAGGAGGGCCGTATGCTTGTGTGCCACCTTAGTGGTATAAAAAAAAATGTTTGTATTGAATAGTCTCCGAAACTCCTGGACCGATTTCAAAAATTCTTTCACCGTTGGAGAGCTACATTATCACTGAGTAACATAGGCTATATTAAACTGGCTACCCGCCCCGGCTTCGCACGGGTAGACAAAATATTTGATAAATGTCTATATTTTGTCTAGCCATGCGAAGCGGGGCGGGCAGCTAGTGTTTTTATATTTTAATCTATACGCAAGAGGTTTTATCATTGCCATGTGCGAATATATAGGTACCGAAATATTTACAGTTGTAACTCTGTAGTCGGCGTCGTGAAAATAACTCTGATGAATTGGCGAGAGAGGGCGCTTTCGTTAACTTTCATGTGGATAATATTCCCTGGCAATGATGTTTTTAGTTTCTTTTTAAACGTTGAAAAATGTCTAAATTTATTTTAGCATATGATTGTAACGTTTGCGTATACAAATATTAGTAAGAGATTCAAAATTTAGACTATGTTAGTACAGTCCGATATGGTCTAGTGGCTAGGATACCTGGCTCTCACCCAGGAGGCTCGGGTTCGATTCCCGGTATCGGAAAACAGTGTTTATATATATGTAGATGTTTTGGTATTCCTTTTTTCCAACGCGGTAACGGTTTAAAATTTAAGTTAGTAGGAAGAATTTTTTTTCAGCTTTTAAACTTTATTAGTCCCTCATAAATAAGTGAACTTTATAAATCCCATGTGGAATACAGCTTTAAAATAAAGCTTTTAATCGAAGAGACCGAAACCCGTCATCAGACTTCTTAGGTTGTTCCTCCTTCTCCTTGGCGGCCCCAGCTTCGGCGGCGCGCCACACCCGACCCGATGTTGGTCGTCAGGTCGCACGCTGATGCCTTCCCAAAGCCTTTGCGAATAGACCTGGCCAGCAGGGCTCTCGTCCACGGCAGCCGCCTTCGGATCTCCTCACCGGTTATGGCGACATAGTCCTCAACCAGGATGAGAGGAACGCAAGCTAATTTGGCTTTCGATACCATATTTCATTAATTGCGTGCAAGTCGCCAATAGGCCTTTGCTCAATTAAACTGTGGAATGAACTCCCCGCCGTGGTTTTCCCAAAGGATTACAGCATGGGGTTCTTCAAGAAGGGTGTGAAGAGATTTTTGAAGGGTCGGCAACGAGCGAGTGATACCCCTGGTGTTGCAAGCGTCCATAGGCTGCGGTAACCGCTTACCAATAGGCGAACCGTATGCTTGTTTGCCACATTAGAGGTATAAAAAAAAAGCACAGAACTTTAAAAATGATAAGCCGCTATTCTTCAACAGTTTTCCACAAAGGTCTACCGTGGTTATTAGCTGGTGTGTCTCGGAAATATAAGATTATCTCATCTACACATAATATTATAAAGAGGAAAGATTTGTAGTTTTGTATTTTTGTGGGTTTTTATTGAATAGGCTCCGAAACTCCTGGACCGTTATCTAAAATTATTTTGTAATAGGTCCAGGAGTTACTGTTGAAAAGCTACATCATCACTGAGTAACATAGGCTATATATTATACTAGCTGTCCGCCCCGGCATCGCACGGGTAGACAGTTTCGGAGCCTTTAGAGATTTATCAAATTATTGTCTACCCGTGCGAAGCCGGGGCGGGCAGCTAGTATAGTTATAAATAGACGCGATTTTATAAGTTTCAATAATTTGTCTGCAAAAATGCGTTAGATTTTGCGTAGGACGCAGTGTTTGAGAAAAACGCTCAAAAAATTTCTCCCTCGAAAAATTTGCTGTACTAAAACAGGGTGGCACCCATTGCTGATAGATATGGGTGTCACATCATTAATCATTATTATTAACAACAATGCCAGTGGGAATAAAATAAATGAACGTCATAAATATTACAAAATATATGTTTATTTTTATACAGGAGTTGCTTAAAACTATTTATTGTACAACTTCATAGAAGGCAAACTTAACATTACAATTTATTCTATCACGAACAGGAAACCGTATCAAACCAAATATTGATCATTACACGCGATCAATTGCCCTAGCAAGAACAACTTTCGACTATTTTGTACGGGAAAATGAGCAGCGCTGCGCCGCCGAAAAGTGGAACTAAAATCGTATGAAAATTTTGACATTTTGATAATTATGTCATCGAATACGTAATCAAGCTCTAACCTGCACATTTGCCTCGGAAGTGAATTCACCGAAAATAATATAAAAAAAGTTGTTATCTGAAAAAGTAATCTCCACTGACCGCCCCGAGTTTAATTCATTACAGCTCCAGTTTTGTTGTAAATATTTAATTGCGTATTAGTACTGGTAGCAAGAATATCTTTTTCTAAGTATTCCAAAACGTAACTTAGTCTTCTTTGACGAGAGCGCTGGTCTAGTGGTTAGTACACCTGACTGCTACGCCAGAGGTCGTGGGTTCGATTCCCGCCGGGGCAAACATTTATGTGACAAATATGTTTGCCTAGCATCGGGGTGTTTGGTATGTATTATAAGTATGTATTTACAATGTATATAAGTATTGTATCAGCTGCTGGTTCTCATAGTACAAGCTTTGCTTAGTTTGGGGCTAGATGGCGCTGTGTGATAATGTCCAAGCATTATTATTATTATTATTCTTTATCTTCAAACTAATTTTTTAACGCAAAAATAGTCGAAAGCGATACGTAGTCGAGAGTTATTATTGCTAAGGCTAGAAACATGTGTGAATTAATACTCTTTTTTATCTATGCTAATATTATAAACAGGAAAGATTTGTATTGTACAGGCTCCCAAACTAATTTCAAAAATTCTTTCACCGTTAAAAAGCTACATTATCACTGAGTAACGCGGGCGAAGTCGCGGGAAAACAGCTAGTTGTTTTAAAAATAAAATCAAACTAAGAATATCATCTTTTGCCTCGGCCTGGCAAGTAATTATATTATAATTCTACTGATATTATAACTGTGAAAGTTTGTGAGTATGGATGGATGGATGTTTGTTACTCTTTCACGCAAAAACTACTCAACGGATTTGAATGAAATTTGGAACACAGATAGTTTAAAACCTGGATTAACACATAGGATACTTTTTATCCCGGGAAAATGTTAGGTTCCTCTGGGATACTAAGATCAACGCGGACGAAGTTGCGGGCAGCAGCTGGTCTCATTATATGTTTGTATGTTGTTCATACAAAATTATACATAAAAATACCAGTTTTAAACTAAAACACTACAAACTAAACATCAGACTTTAAATGGTTTCACTCAAATCTTGAGCAAATTGTAGAATATAGTTACATAGGTACTATTCTGTGTTATCTCTATACAAGGTGGCGGCCATACGCATATAGGCATACGGCCCATGTGATGGTAAGCGGTCACCGTTGCCACTATATATATTATGTCCCAACAGTCAAAAATTTTGAACCAATGTACCACTAAAACATTTTTTTTTAAAACACGTTTCACTCATAATGTTGGAACCAACATTCGACTCTATCAAATGTTTGAACCAATGTTCGACAAAATGTCCATACTTTCTTTATGTTTGAAAGTTCATCTTGATATTGTAATTGTCCCAGGAATCAGTAAGTACACCACACACAATGGTTCACATGTAAATCCTTCTCAAATGCTGGGCAGTTGTTATTGCGTTGCACTGGGGACAAATTTTCTTCGCCTTCAAAGACTGCAGCCAGCATACCTGAAAAACAAAGAGATTAGAGATTAGATTTAGTCCAAATTTGAAAGTATAGTAAGCCACCGCATTTTTTTGTATATTCTGTTAGAGCTTGTCCGTCTGAGCATTTATTACTATGACACCAAACCTGGACATTACAGGACAATTAATTTGTTTTGGTTATTTGGAATTCCTATTTTCAACAAATATTATAAAAATATCCAGATTTTCGAACTCAAATAAAGTCAAAGACTATGGTCTACAGCTTCGATGCTATAGTAAATGTTCAGACGGGCAAGTTCTAACAGAATATAATAATAAATATATAATAGGTGGTAGGCCTCTTATTGCAAGAGTCCGGCTAGGTGGGTACCACCGCAGTGTCAGATATTCTGTCGCCAAGCACTAGTGTACGTACACTACACTGTGTTCCGGTGTGAAGGGCACTGTAGCTAGTGACATTACTGGCCATAAGAGACTAGGTACTAGGTGGTAGGCCTCTTATTGCAAGAGTCCGGCTAGGTGGGTACCACCGCAGTGTCAGATATTCTGCCGCCAAGCACTAGTGTACGTACACTACACTGTGTTCCGGTGTGAAGGACACTGTAGCTAGTGACATTACTGGTTATTTAAGTACATACCTCGCAGTACACATGCCAACACTGGATGGAAACGGCGGGAGATGTGTAGGGACCGAGGCAGATCAGACACTTCACCTGGAAATAACAAACAAAATTTTTTTATATAGTCGTAGTATCCGTGTGGTATGAAGCGTAGCCTGCTATTCTAGCGACGCAAGTTCCAATCCCACCGGTCTGTACCAATGAGTTTATTACTTAAGTGCAGTGATTAGTCACACCACGAGCTTTACGGTGAAGGAAAACATCGTGAGGAAACCTGCATACGTCTGAGAAGAAATTCAAGGACGTATGTAGTGCCTCAGAGATGGCGACGGACTCACCATCTGTCACGTTGGCATCAAATTATCTTCGGTGGAAAGTTGTAACACTCCTAAAGTATGTATTTACAGTTTATAAGTATTGTATCAGCTACTGGTTTCCATAGTACAAGCTTTGCTTAGTTTGGGGCCAGATAGCGCTGTGTGATAATGTCCAAGCATTATTATAATAATTAATCAGATATTCTCTAATTCTCCAACCAGATAAATTGGGATAGATCTTTCTCAGTACATAATTAATTAATTATAAATAAACGTTTCAAGGTGTTTAGGCTACGGTAACCGCTTACCATCAGGTGGGCCGTGTGCTTGTGTTATAAAAACAGTAATGTCTTACCTCGGACGCACCATTTCGTCTCATCTCCAAATCCTTGATTTTCAGTTTTAGAGCATGTATTCTCGTCTGTAACAAAACAAGTACGATAAAATTGTTATCCAACAAATTCAGCTACACGAATGGCCCTCTATAACAATTACCTCAGCACTAGCTTCCACTAATCCATTCTGCTTATGATGTGGTTCTATATAACTGGTGTCTTCCGCATCCTCCATGTGTGTGTCTGGGTGTTCGTCTGTATGATCCTCCATGTGTGTGTCTGCCGGTGGGGTGATTTCTGCCTGGAAACGAGAAGGAATAATTTTATACACAGTGCAGTGTTTATAGAGGGCAGGGTAGTTTAAATATTGATTTGTGGAATCAAAAATATGATAAAATCATTTTAAATTATAAATAATCAAAAATATTGTATTTGTTATATATCTTTTTTTTTTTTATGTTAATATTTTTTTTTTTTATTAATTTTATTATAAATAATATTGTTTTGTTTTTAGAGTGAGAAATTATTTCTTTAAATTCTACTTCTATTGTTATGTCTATTTTGTAAAGATTGAATATCTTTATTATTTATAATATTTGTTTTTTTAATTTCTTCAGTTGTTATTTATTATAGAAAAAGATATATAAATTCTGAATTAAATTTAAGTCGTTTTATAATTTTAGTTCTATTATTTGTATTTTCTATAATTATATTAATTATTAGTCCTAATATTATTAGAATTGTATTAGGTTGAGATGGTTTAGGTTTAGTTTCTTATTGTTTAGTTATTTATTATCAAAATTTAAAGTCTTATAATGCAGGTATATTAACTGCTTTATCAAATCGTATTGGTCATGTTTTTATTTTGATAGTAATTTCTTGAATAATAAATTATGGTAGTTGAAATTATATTAGTTTATAAAATGAGCCGGGAAGCTTATATGCAGTTCAGGATCTATCTTTACTATATCTTTTCTCTTTATCTTTATTATTTGATAATGGTTTGTATTGATGTCTGTATGTTTGTATTGAAAAGGCTCCGAAACTACTGTAGCGATTTCACAAATTCTTTCACCGTTGGAAAGATACATTATCACTTAGTAACATAGGCTATATATTATACTAGCTGCCCGCCCCGGCTTCGCACAATAATATATTTGATTAATGTCTACCCGTGCGAAGCCGGGGCGGGCAGCTAGTATATAGATAAAGATTAGGAATTAGGTTATGCTTGCTATATGTATTGATTAATGGATTGAACACTGAAGGACCTTAATAAATAAATAAATAACTATGTAATGTAATGTTTCCTTGTCAGTATGTACTTACGTCGGGAGCTATCCTAGACGGGGAGTACTGCGGTGGTCCGTACAGCTCTGTGTCTTCATCACCGTCCACCACCTGGCATGACAAACATCACACAAATATTGTAAGTTATTTTTTTTATACCATACAAGCATACGGCCCACCTGATGGTAAGCAGTCACCATAGCCTATAGCCTAACGGGGTGCCAACCATGTTGATGATGAGGACTCACTGTGCTAGCAGCATCACTACAAGCCCAGCGTATCCTCGTGAAGCACTGGTAACCTTACTTACCGCAGAAACACAACACTACATCAAGTAGTGTTATTTCACTGCGGTCTTCTGTAAGGCGGAGGTACAGTCCCCAGTCGGGCGGCTCCAATTTTAAGCTTTACTGTAATTATATGAATGAAATATTACCGCGCGAGATTAATATGGGTTTTATTTGATGTATAAGCTTCTTTAATACTACTCTATCTTTGCCTACGACTTCGTTCGGCCGTCAAACAGACAGACAGGCGGTAAGTCAGTGCTATAAAATGTAGTGACTGAGAAACAAAGCAAGAGTGTTTGAATAGGGGCATGTCTAACCAGCGCCTGATCGTTGGAAGCCCTGCGCACACAGGTGGCAGCCCTGGCCTGCGGGGGCTGCAGAGCGCTCGCCCTCACCCGCCACTGGCCGCACCACTGGTACTCCGCCCCGAAGCCCCCGCCTGACGGCTCGTCAGCATCGTTCTAGTGAACAAACTCATATTAACTACTAGATTGTATTACGTACAGTTTTCCCAAAGGATTACAGCATGGGGTTCTTCAAGAAGGGTGTGAAGAGATTTTTGAAGGATCGGCAACGCGCGAGTGATACCCCTGGTGTTGCAAGCGTCCATAGGCTACGGTAACCGCTTACCATCAGGCGGGCCGTATGCTTGTTAGTGGTATAATAAAAAAAAAAAAAGTAAGTGCAAATATGGAGGATGGAAAAAGTATGAACATGATACAGTTAGCAGCGTGGAGGATGATTTTTTTTGTTTGTACTTGAATTTTTTGTCTCATTTGCTGCTCTAGTGCCCCTCCCTGCCAAATGCCTGCCAAATCATGAAGCCTTACCCTACTTGAAAAACCTCACCCTACTTAGGTTCAGCCCAAAATCAATTAATGCAATGTTGTGAATAATGTATCCATTATTTTCCAACATTTATTGAAATAGTCTGCAATGAGACAGATTGCACATGAGATGCACTCATTGTCTGCGGAACAATTGACTTTTTTTTTTCTTTTTTTTTTTTACCACTAAGGTGGCAAACAAGCATACGGCCCACCTGATGGTAAGCGGTTACCGTAGCTTATGGACGCTTGCAACACCAGGGGTATCACTCGCGCGTTGCCGACCCTTCAAAAATCTCTTCACACCCTTCTTGAAGAACCCCATGCTGTACTCCTTTGGGAAAACCTCGCTGCTAAATTCTCGGTGCATGGGCGAGAGTTTCACTCGCAATTAGTATAACGTCGATTTATTTAGCCACACAAATGCATCCACCTGACCATTGAACTGGGAGACAGAGAGAGAGATTACACAGAGTAAGTGAATGAGTCCACCAATATGACACAAGTCACAGTCTTCATACTTAGCCAGTAATACCACGGACTAAAACGGTTTCTGTTGACATTTTTAGGGTTCTGTACCTTAAAAGGTAAAAAGGAACCCTTATAGGATCACTTTGTTGTCCGTCTGTCTGTCTGTCTGTCTGTTGTAAAATAATCAAACCTGTAAGACAATATGAAGAAAAGATATTACCGTTTATGTCGCAAAATTTCGCATATTTTGCGATTTCACAAAGGAATCAAAACCTACAGGGTACTTCCCGTTGACCATGAAATTTGGCAGGAAGCAGTGTCTTACAGCACAAGTAGAGAATTCCATAAAATATATGCCTGTGTCGCGCTGTTGAGAGTCACCGACGAATAATGACCTCATTTGAAGTTCGCCCACCTTTAACCTTACCTACAAGTGTGTACGGAGCCCTCGGTACGCGAGTTCGACTCGCACTTGGCCGGTCTTCTCTCTCTACTCTTTTTACATTCTGAATAATCATTACTGGGTTTTGTGGCTCAGTATTTGTGCAATCTGTAGAGTCACAGTTACCTCAACATCAATGCTCCCTTCTTCCTCGCTGGTGTCCGGTAGGTCGTCCCCACCAGCGCCAGTGCGCCGCAGACAGCGTAGAGCATGCCTCTGCAGGCGGGCATAAGGTACAGTGGTGTTGCATACTGGGCACTCGCCCATCGGAAGCGGGGGGCTGCGACGACGAGCTCGTAACCGACGGAGACGGTTCGCGTGGATTCGCTACAAAAGACAATTCGGGTTAAAGAATATTTATTTCTCATCAAGAAATTACAATTTCACTTATATGAGAAAACAAGTTTGCTTAATAAGTATTAAGTGCTCCGGCATTGAAATAAGGTAACTTATAAGTATAACACAGTAATGAGGAGGTATTTAATTTACAAACTACTGGTTCAGGAAGCAAGTTGTTAATTACAAATGGCTGTTAAATCTATACTTAAATATATTACAAACTGTACCAATTTTATATGAGGGTAGGTGATCATATTATGTGGGCAAATATTGTTTTATAAGTTGTTCTGCGGGTAATAGTCCATAAGTCGACTCCGGTCATGCGACTGCCGGTATATGAGAATGCAGTTGCGCGGCAAAGAGTAAATGACATTGCAGAGCGTAAACTTTACTGGTGTAGTAATGTGATGTCATTGAGTACGTGTTTTTTTAGTTTGTTTTTGAAAATTAGAAATGAGCTTGCATTCTTTATCTCTTTGGGCAGCTTGTTATAGATTTGGACTCCTTCAAAAATAATTGTTCGCTTGCCATGGGTAGTTCTTGCTCGCGGAAGAATGATATGGTCTTTACGGCGACTGCTTTGATTATGCATGTGATGTATTGTTGTTAATGTAATATCTGTTTTCAGGGATTTATTTAAAATTTTCCGAATAAGTATACATGTATGATAAGTGTAAAGTTGTTTTATGTTCATGTATTTTGTTTCTTTGTATATTTTTACTGTAGGTGTTCGATAATCGTAATGAAATAACAATTTGATAATTTTATTTTGGGCAATTTGCAGGTCCCTGAGGTTAGTTTTCGTAGCGCTACCCCAAATTTCAATTAGGTACATAATATGTGGTTTTACAAGGGAGTTATATATGGTTTGGCGTACGCGATATGGAAGGCATCGGACTATACTACGTAGTGAACCCATTAAAGAAGACAGCTTGGAACGAAGATGATCTACATGACTTTTCCAATATAACTGGTTATCTAGTCGTAGCCCCAGATATTTCTCTGAGTGTTTTTGTTGTACTTCTTCCTTCTCAATTTTGGGGGGGCTATGCGGCGGGATTTTTTTGTTTTTGGGTTTGAAAATCATGTAGCTAGTTTTAGACGCATTAATAGTCAGTAGGTTGCCTGAAACCATCGAATTAATTTATTTAAGTCTTCTTGAGCTTGATGCATCATGTCTGGTAAAGAAGTTCCAAAATAAAAAAGGCAAGTGTCATCTGCGTAAAGTGATATGTGTCCGTGTAGTGAAACTTCGTGAATAGAATTCATATAAATGAGAAACAGTAGCGGTCCCAGTATAGAGCCCTGCGGGACGCCGAACGATACAGTATGTGGGGTGCTTCGATAGTCACCTATCTTGACTATCTGAGACCTGTTATTTAGGTAGGATGCAAACATTTTCAAAGCAATGCCCTTTACATGATCACACCTATATCTCTAAGCTTCTGGAGCAGGACTGGATGGCTAACTGTGTCAAACGCCTTTTTTAGGTCGATAAAAATGCCCAATGCAAGTTTCTTTTGATCAATGTTTGTTTTAATTTTTGTTATTAAGTCTACTGTTGCAGAAAGAGTGCTGGATTGTGGTCGGAAACCATATTGCCGTTCAGAAAGAAAGTTTATTGAAGTTAAATATTGATCTAAGCGTGAATAGAGTACTTTTTCAATTATCTTAGATGGAACTGGTAGAACTGAGATGGGCCGGTAATTATTTCGGTCAGTTTTAACGCCCGCTTTGTAAATTGGAGTGACCTTGGCCACTTTCAAAGAATCAGGAAAAAAACCTTCAGCTAGATGTTTATTGATACATTTAGTGAGCCCGTCTAATAGTGAGTCACTTATACATTTAATCATTTTAGTTGAGATGCCATCCAGACCTACACTACAATTGGTATCGAGATTCTGGATTATTTTAAGTATTTCATTTTTTTCACAGGGGATAAACTCGGTAAGTTGGTTTGTGTGCTGTGTAGTTTCTGGTGTAGCTGTTGTAGGCATTTTCCGATCAGGAATTAACCTGGCAAGCGTTGATCCAATAGTTGAAAAGAAAGTATTAAAGGATTCACATATTTCATTTCCGTCCGTGATTGAACCAGACTGAGTCAAGATTTTTGGAGGAGTGCAATCCGCTTTAATCCTATTGTTCGATAGTGTATTGATCAGATTCCACATTTTCTTTGGATCGCCTTTGGTTTTCATAAATTGATTGTAGTAGTATTTGTTTTTAGATGTTCTTATTTCTTCCGCGGTTCTATTTCTTTGTTTATTATAATGAGTTTTAAGGACTTCATTTTCTGGGTCTTGTCTCAGTCTATACCATGTTTCATTTCTTAATCTGATCATAGTAGTGACTTCACTGCAAATCCAGTCTTTTTGAGGTATGTTAAGAATTTTTGTCTTTGTAATTTTGAGTTCATTTATTTTTAGTTTGATGTAATTTTCAATGCTAGGATAACTGTAATCTAGTTGGTCATATGGAGATTCTTGGACGGAACTGTATAATCTTTTATAATCTATGGCTTCATATGTCACTCTTTTCTTAGATTCCGGTTTATGTTTTTTTATTGATACGAAAATCTGCTTATGGTCAGAGAGTGGGGAGTCCACAACTGCCATGTGAAAACTTTTATCCTTTAGATTAGAGCATACGTGATAAGTATAGTTTTTGTTGTTTTTGACTCTCTCGTACAGTGGTCTTCAGTAATAATATTTACTAACTTATAGTCTGATTCGCGTAGTACTTCACGATAATGGTTGCTTTTAGGAGTTTTTGTAAGTAGGTCAATATTGATATCTCCAAATACTATAGCTCGTTTCTTTTGGGTTAGTTGGTTCGAATAGACTTCTAAGAAATTCTTGATATTTACATTTCCAGGGTTGTATACACCGCCTATGTTAAGTGCATATTTTTCAAGATAAACCCATAAGTATTTTACACCTCCTGTATATAATTCTTCCACCAGGCTGTGACTCAGATCATTGTGTACGTAAATGGAGACACCACCACCTCTGGAGTCTGTCCTCAGATTAAAGTAATGTGTAATTTGGTAATTGGTAAGTCAGCGCTTCTTCGTTTGATTTCAGCCATGTTTCGGTTAAAATTATGAGGTGAACTCTTTATTGATCTAATACTACACTTTAACTCGTCAAATTTCCCTGGTCGGCATATGCTGCGTACATTAGCATAGAAAAAATTTAGGCATGTCTTGGTTATATTCAGATTTTGGTAAGTATGACACAGTTGGTAGGTAGCCACTGCTTCAGAGTTTGGTTGATTGCTTCCTAGCCTAGTCAGGCTTAGTTTTTTTGTTGTACTATTTTCGGGGTCCCTTTGATGTATTTTATAAGAAGATCCGTTTCTCCATTTTCCTTGCGGCGTACCAGTTCTTGGCTAAGTTCCTTAAGCAAGTTTCTTTCAGTCGGAGTCTGATCGTGATATAATCTGATGTTCCCTTGGGCTTCGGTTTTATCTATCATTATGTCTCTTACTATTTGCGCATTTTCGAGGCACACTTTAAGTGGGCGCACTTTATTTTTGAAGAATTTTCCCAGTCTTTTTGTGTGTAGTATATTGGGTGTCGATGAAATAAGGTTTTGGAATATTTTTTGCACAGAACTCAAATCCATCCTATCCCGTTCAGTGCCATCTGCATTTGAAGGTTCCGGCAAACCGACGATTATAACATTCTTACTCCTTTGGGCTCTGTCTTGTATTTCAGTTATGATTTTTTCATTTTCATACATTTTTGTAGTTGTATTGGGGGCTTTTTTTAGTTTTTCGACCTCTGTTTCGAGTGTATCAATCTTCTGGTTTGTAACAGAGTTAACATCTTTTAGTTCTGATATTTCAGTTTTCATAGACACGTTTTCAGCTAGTAACTTTTCAGTTAAATTTTTAGTATCGTTATTCTGATTTTTCATTGCAGAAATGTCTTCGTGCAAAGGTTTCAAGTTTGTGGCTATAGCTGATATCATGTCCGCCCGGAAACTTTCTAACGCTTTTATCAACAGCATCTCACAGTCGCATTCGCATTCCCTTTGTTTTCTTTTACGGAATGTGATTAGATTGTCACCGTACTCGGTGCCTACAGATAGATCCGGTTGAGAATGTGAGCCGACTGGCCCTACTGGAACGTCTTTATTCTTTGGTGATCGTCGAACACTCATAATTTTTGTTTGTGAATTGTACGTTGTGCGATAAAGACAATAATGCAATATTTCATTTACCCGAAGTTGGCCTAGGTCCAGTAGTTGTGCCCGAACCAGTCCCGAGTAATGTAATTTTCGTGTTTAGATGCAAAAGGTTGGAGGTGGATCACTAATCACTTTTAGCAAAATTAAACTATTTGTAGTTGCTGTTAAGACTTGAATTCGATTAGCAGTAATTTATATTTTTAACAAAATACAATAACACGTCTGCTCGGTTATTTATATATACATTACATTACACATGTTTGAATGATAGTGTATGAATAAATCATAATAGTTGCATATGTTTAGGAGTTAGGATGCCACAGACATACAGACAGATACACACTGCCAACTTATAACACCCCTTAGTTTTTGTCAGAGTTCAAAACAAAAAAAATCTTCTCAAAATGTATTTGTCTTGATCAGTTATTAAATTATAGATTGTGATGGGTCCTTCATATGCATGCAATTTTCAAATTTTCAGACCAAAATTTGTTTTGAACACTTGACATATCAATGAAAAATTCCATACCTAAATAGTCACCTGTAAGTGTACAGACCAAAATATGTACATATTTCTAATTTCAAATGTTTTATCAGCCTGTTTGCTCAGGCTGATGTCAGGTAGCCAATTCTGTTGAGCAAAATCACTAAACTTAATTAATTTGACAGTTCTAAAGGTATTGCTATCCTTATTTAACCCCGCACATGAGAAAGGGATAGCAAGACTTTCAGAGCTGTCAAATTAGTTAAGTTGAGTAATTTTGTACAACAGAATTGGTACCCAGGTGTCATTGCATTATATCAATACACTAGCTTTTTACTGCAACTTTAACTGCATAGCACTAGAAATCATAGCCTACTAGCTTCTGTCTTAAACTTCATCCGCTTTGACCTTAGAATACTAGAGGAACTTAAAATGCCCCCAGGATAAATTGTATCCTATATGTTAATCCAGGTTATAAACAATCTGTGTTCCAAATTTAATCCAAATCCGTTGAGAAGTTTTTGCGTAAATGAGCAACAAACATCCATCCATCCATCCATCCATACTCACAAACTTTAATATTTATAATATTGAGCGTACAGCATGGGGTTCTTTCAGATGGGTGTCAAGAGATTTCTGCAGGGTCAGCAACAAGAGTGATACTGCTGGTGTTACTAGTGTCCATTAACTGTGGCAACCGCTGCAGCGGGCCGTATGCTAGTTTGCCACCTTAGTAGTATAAAAAAAACTGCCCTGAGTCAGACTCTCCCACCGAGGGTTCAGTACACACTTCTAGGTAAGGTTGATAGTAGGCAAAATTCAAATGAGGTCATTATTCATTGGTGTCTCTCAACAGCGCAAAATAGGAATATTTTTTACAAAATACACATTAAAAAAAACAACTACATATTTACGGTTTTCAGATTTTCCCCTTTACTTGTGCTAAAAGACACTGCTTCCTGCCAAATTTCAGTTCTAGGTCAACGGGAAGTACCCTGTAGGTTTTGATTCCCTTGTGAAATAGCAAAATATGCAAATATTTGCAACATAAATGGCCATATCTTTTCTTCATATTGACTTACAGGTTTGATTATTTTGCAGCCGAAAGAGACCATAGACCCGGGTATTTGATATTAATTTCAATTTGATAGCTCCATGTGTTCTTGAGATAAAAAGTCTTGACAGACAGACAGACAGACTGACAACAAAGTGATCTGATAAGAGTTCCTTTTTTCCTTTTAAGGAACGGAACCCTAAAAATTGGTCCAGTAGTTCTGCAGTTTATTTACTAGAAGTGGATTATTCATTTAGGACCAATCATCATGGTACAAATATCACAATTACCTGATACACGTCGCTGCCAGGGCAGCCGGTGAGATCAATTTCGGGATCTTCCGATTGATCAGCGCTCGTGCTGGGTCCCGCTAAGTTAACACTAGAATTATTCGTGGATATCTTCCTCTTAGTACTAGCACTTGATATCTTATGCAGTTTCTCAACTTCCAGAGTTAAATGCGAGTCTAATTCACCTTGCCGGATAGTGCAACTGCAAATGGGACAGTTTGGAAGTTCCGACACTTTTTTTCTATTCCTAACACAGTTTAAAATAACACTATCGTCGTACAAATTCGTAAAACTAGAGTTGGCATTGTTATTCAACGAGTTGGACGCCCCTTCCATGTTATTATACAACAATATTGGTAGCATTTCAAATTCTGTTTACGTTCAACACCATATATAAATCTACCGACATCACAGATTTTATTGAATAAAAACGGTCTTTGACAGTTTCACAACGTAAATGAAAGTTCTATTTTCTCGCACGAACTTATCTTGCAGTCATATTTTACGTTTAAAGTGTAATTAGGAGTAATAATTAGTAGCAAAATAACAATTTCATCTTCCGTCGATTTTTTGTTTGATATTTTTTGATTAGATTGGCATTTAACGCTGTGTTGCCAGGTACTCTTTGCGCGTTTCCTCAAAATCTCCCCAAATTCGCAAGATTATTACTTACCGTGATTTGTTATAGATATCGACGATCGATTTTCGATTTGAATTTTATAATGACTGAACTTAGAACGAAAGGCATGGACAAATTTATAATTATTAATTATGTATTTAAATGAAATCAATCAAATATCCATCATAGCTCACTGCTAGATAATGTAAATCTTCTTTAGGGTAGGTAAACAGATTTTAAGTAAAAATTTCATTAATCATGAAACAAAATAAATACTTACCAAGAGGTAAAACTTTCCCATGTTTAAGGGTAATTTTATACATCCTACAACACTGTTTTTCGACAGTATTGACACTGACGTTTCGTACTGCCCAGTTTTAGTCGAGTCTCATCATTCCGGACGAGATTAATCGAGTAGGAAACCTTTAGGTAACTTACAGGTTCTTCTATAGCTATATTGTATTGATCATAGGTAGTATATTATCTACTCTAAGATCATAGCAATATTTTATAAGTTGCTTGTAATCAATGTAAATGAAATAAAATGGGTACGAAAATTAGAGGCCGTTTTTTGTCAGACAAACTACCTAATTGTCAGACAGCAAATGTTTAAACACTCCCTACGTTGATATCCTAATTAATAATGAATAAAACTGGTTGGTATACCTTGCACGTAGTAAATTAACTACTCTGAGGTATAACTAAGAAAAAATATAATGTCACGGGTCTTGATTTTATTAAAACAGGTTATGACTCTATTGTGTCGGTATTTTGTACACAGACCGATGAACAATAAAAAGCAAATAAACCTTACAAAATCACACATTAATTATAATTCTCTAAGTCATAAATCTATGATTTCGCTTACAACATAAAATAATACTGATTTAAAATAGAATCAAATTACTGTACATTTGCAAATACTTGAATAATAATGCTTGGACATTATCACACAGCGCCATCTGGTCCCAAAATTAAGCAAAGCTTGTACTATGGGAACCAGCAGCTGATACAATACAGGCTGGTACTTAGGGAGTAGGGCGCCTTTTCACTTTTGTTTTTATTTTTAATTAATTGTTGGTCTGCTCGTGACCATGGCCAAATCAACTAGGTCGAAAAACATCAAGACAAATAAACACAAGGGCGGATCCAAATACATCCCTAGGCTTGGTCTATCTACTCGAGTAGAAGTAGTCATATAACTAGATAGATACAAAACAAAAGAGAATATAGCTATTTGATTCTAATGATAGACGTATAAAAATAAAATTTCCACTGACGTACTAATGGACTGAAAAACATGTATTTCAGGCCGCGCTCAAAAGCTTCAGAGGCTAACTTGGAAAACGCGGAATATATGCGAGTCAAAAGTCACGCCAAGAATGCCATTTTCTGTATGGTTAAAATTTGTAAAAACTACTCTAAAGAAATTGGTTTTTTTTAAATTATATTTTCATAGATATTATGTATATAAAGGGATTTAATTGCATTTTTGCGCTCTGGAACATCGTATATCGCAAATTAAATTCTAATTGAATTAATTGTTAAAATAATCACTATAGCAATCAAAACAGAAATAGTGCAGTATACGTCAGCCACACGTCACATATATTCTTACATGCAAAATTAAGTTTTGTGGTAATGAGATAACATTGAATGTTGAGTGTTTTAGATTTGTATAACAATTTACATGTATCCAAGTTCATACAGGTGATCTACGTACAATTTTATTTTGATTTTTTTAGTAGACCCAATGCCCATGTATTAGTTAGTACGTCAGTGAAAATTTCTATGTTACTCCATTTATTTTATTGTGATCGAAATTGGAGCGTGTCCTGGCTAGTCAGGATCAGTGCCGGTAGCACGAACTTTCTCGACAACGTATTCGAAAACGTAACTCGAGAAATGTCAAAATTATCATACTAATTTTTAGTTCCACTTTTCACCGCCGCAGCGCTGTTCATTTTTCAATACAAAAATAGTCGAATGCGATACGAAAACGTTGTCGCAAATTATTCATGCTAGCCCTACGACCTGACCCCTGACCTGAAAGCTGGATACGCCCTTGAATAAACAATGTTATCCTACGAATAAGATCCTTCCTTTGTCATTAATAAATACGAAATAACTTTATTTTTAGACATTTTGTATCATAACCTTCTCCGGTTGACTTTTTACTTGCAATACTACGTCATCAGTTGATTTTTGAACTTTATTCATTCTGTTATTAGTGGGTAGTTTCAAATGTACAGATCTGATGTGTAGTTTCACTGAATTAGACTGGCTGAATGTTTTCGAGCAATATTGGCACACGTATGGTTTCGCTCCCGTGTGTACCTGTAAAGGAAAAAAACCACTTATATACACCATTTCGGTCCAAATCTGTAAATGCCGGCCAACCGGCCAACGCATTGTTTTTGTATATTCTGTTAGAGCTTGCACGTCTCAACATTTATATTGCTATGGCACCAAAGCTGTAGGACCTAAGTCCTCGATTTTATTTGAGTTCCACAATCAGTATTTTCATACATTTTGTTGAAAATAGGAATTAAAAATAATTAAAACCAATTAAATGTCGTGTAATGTCCAACTTTGGTGTCATAGTAATAAATGCTCAGACGGACAAGCTCTAACAGAACATACAAAAAATATAGTCGGCCGGCATTTTCAGATTTGGACCAAATCTCTATACTCAAATTCCAGTTGAGAGAGTGACTAATACAGGCCGCCTGATGGTAAGCGGTTACCGTAGTAAAACGCTTGCAACACCAGGGGTTAGTGATACCGTTGTCGGTCGTTGCCGACCCTTCAGAAATCTCTTCACACCCTTCTTGAAGAACCCCTGCTGTACTCCTTTGGGGAAACTCACTCGATAGTGCCTATTGAGCGCGGGTTTCTGCGAGAAGCGCTTGCCGCAGCTGCCGCAGCAGTAGGGCCTCTCGCCCGAGTGCGTCCTGGCGTGTATCCGCAGCAGGTTGCTCGAGGCGAAGCGCTTGCCGCAGCTGCCGCAGCCGAAGGGCCTTTCGCCAGTGTGCGTCCGCTGGTGGTACTTCAGAGTTGCATTCGACTGGAACAAACGCGAATATAACGCTCGAAACCGCTGGTCTAGTGGTAGTCATGTCCGAAATGTAATAAAGTATCGATATATACTAATACGATATAATAATAAAATATCGATATATCGGCAAGATTTGACAGAAAATATACGTGCTAATCAATAGACATCATTTTTAATAAATCAATAACTTTTGTTTTTTATTGAATTTGTTAAAAAGACGTTAGTATAAAAAAAAGTATTCCTTTTTAGGATTTGTTAATCTTAAAACATATAAATGTTTATTGCCCTGATTTATTTATTTTTATACCTTTTCGATACTTGGAATTTTATATCGAAGTATTAAATATCGATACATTGAAAAAATTATAACGATATTTTGTTAACAAGCTTATCTAGTGGTCAGTATACCTGACTGCTACGCTAGGGGTCGCGGGTTCAATTCCCGCCGGGGTGAATATTTATGTGACAAACATGTTTGCGTAGTGTCCGGGTGTTTGATATGTTTTTTTATACCACTAAAGTGGCACACAAGCATACGGCCCACCTGATGGTAAGCACCGTAGCCTATAGCCGCCAGCATTACCAGGGGTATTTCTAACGGGTTGCCAACCCTGTTGTTGATGAGGACTCACTTTGCTAGAGCATTACTATCTTATCTACTAGCGTCTATGGTTGATGGTTTAGGATGAAGGAAATTACTTAATCTATGGGGTTTTTGGAGGATCAGGCGGAGCGGTGGAGATTTTTTCTAGGGTCTCGCAGATTGTGTTATAGTAGTTATACAGAACATTGGTGTGTGTGTCTGTGTGATCTGGGACATTCGCATACACATCGTATTAGGAAATATCCTAAGTATACATTTATTTATTTTAATTAATTAGAACGGCTTCAAGCCAAATTTAAACCACAGTCATACACTCAATTCGCAATACTCCGAGCGTGCCGACATTATCATCTGCCGTCCATCCGCGAACACGTCACAATCAGGGTTGGACTCCAAGAGGGCGTTGAGCGCAGAGCGAGTGCGAGGGACAGGAGAGTGAGAGTGCAAGGGACAAGAGAGTGAGAGTGTGAGGGACAGGAGAGTGAGAGTGCGAGGGACAGGAGAGTGAGAGTTCGAGGGACAGGAGAGTGAGAGTGTGAGGGACAGGAGAGTGAGAGTGTGACGGACAGGAGAGTGAAAGTGCGAGGTACAGGAGAGTGAGAGTGCGAGGGACAGGAGAGTGAGAGTGCGAGGGACAGGAGAGTGAGAGTGCGAGGGACAGGAGAGTGAGAGTGCGAGGGACAGGAGAGAGAGAGTGCGAGGGACAGGAGAGTGAGAGTGCGAGGGCAGGAGAGTGAGAGTGCGAGGGACAGGAGAGTAGATAGTTGTATGGAACAAATATTCTAGACAACTCGTCATGGAGTTCAGGAGCGTCTGATTTACCACGAAGAACCTTGCACATGGTCAGAATTTGGTCAGGTTTCTGTTTAACATCAAGGGAATCGTAATCCAAAGAACGCATGAGGAATTTCGTGGGATACACAGTTATGATATGTCGCTACAGAAACATATTAGGGTTTTTTTATAATAATAATAATAATGCTTAGACATTATGGAATGGAGGTAATAAAGCGCAAGTGACTCACCGTACAGTGCTTGCCGCAGACCTCGCACACTATGTTCTTGTTATACTTGTAACCGAGGTGTACGCGCCGCACGTGCGCGAGCAACTTGGACCGGTTCGCGAAATTGGCACCGCACTGACGAATTACAAACAAACTGATAATCATTTTGAGAGGTAGGGCGATTTGGGATATCCCGTGGGTTATCCCATTTAAATTGGAGCCGCCCGACTGGGGACTGTACCTCCGCCTTACAGAAGACGGCAGTGAAATAACACTACTTGATGTAGTGTGGTGTTTCTGCGGTGAGTAAGGTTGCCAGTGCTCCACAAGGATACACTGGGCTAGTAGTATTGCTGCTAGCACAGTGAGTCCTCATCAACAACATGGTTGGCACCCCGTTAGTGATACCCCTGGTATTGCTAGCGGCTATAGGCTACGGTGACTGCTTACCATCAGGTGGGCCGTATGCTTGTGTGCCACCTTAGTGGCATAAAAAAAAATACAAATAATTATAATGGTGTCGATTCTGTTGTTCAAAACTAAACATAACTAATTCGACAGGTCTAAAAGTCTTGCTATCCCTTTCTTACGTGCGGGGTTAAATAAGGATGGCAATATTTTTAGACCTGTCAAATTAGTTAAGTTTAGTAATTTGGAACAACAGAATTGGCACCAATATATCTTCACGGCGTACACTGAGTATCTAATAGACGAAGGTATCGCGTGCCCTAGAAAGAGATGGAGATAGTTATCAATGTGTGCGAGCCAGCAGCTGATATAATACTTATAAACTGTAAATACATACTTTAGGCGTGTAAAGTGGGTGTTGTAACAACAACACCCACTTTCCACCGAATATAATTTGGTGCCAACGTGACAGATGGTGAGTCCGTCGCCGTCTCTTAGGCACTACATACGTCCTTGAATTTCTTCTCAGACGTATGCAGGTTTCCTCACGATGTTTTCCTTCACCGTAAAGCTCGTGGTGTGACTAATCACTGCACTTAAGTTATAAAAACTCATTGGTACAGACCGATGGGATTGGAACTTGCGTCGCTAGAATAGCAGGCAACGCTTCATACCACACGGACACCACGGCTATTAGAATATAAATTAGTTACATTATGATGAATTTGTGTTCGGTGTATCTGACCTGATCGCAGGCCAGCTGCGCGAGGGGTCCCCCCGGGGGCGGCGCGGCGCGGGGTTCCCTCAGCGCGCGCTCGTGATCCTTCATATGCGCCGCCACACTCTCCCCGGATATACGGACATTGCAGATGCCACATACCGAACTAGAATAGATAGCATGCATTGTATCTAACAAGCTTCGCACAATGTCAGTTAAACGAGGTGTAATTCAAGAGGTCACGGGTGATCGTAAAGGTCACATAGCCATAAACAAGAAAGTCAGTTACGTGAGGTGCAATTGGAGAGGTCACGTTATCTCATTTATATTATGAATGAGTGACCTTTACGAAATTAATGATTACAAAGGTCATAAACACGAATTTCATTGGAGGTATATTTCAATAGGTCACATAGCCATAAACACGAAAGTCAGTTACACGAGGCGTAATTGAAGAGGTCACGTGTAATTATAAAGGTGTGTCACCCGTCTCCAGTGGTCAGCGTGTGTCTGATGGAGCTGAGTATGTGTCTCTGCCAGGCAGCCAGCGTGAGGAACTGGATGTCGCATTCCGCGCAGAACCTGTCCGCAGCGGGCTCGGAAGGACTCTCCTCGGGCTGGGGGCAGGTCGAACCACTATTAGTCGAACCACAGGTGCTTCTTCTTCTTCTTCTTCTTCCTAACTATGGCAATCAATCCTCTTCAAGGACTATTTCTGCATTTTAAGGAGGCACACAAGCGTACGGCCCACCTGATGGTAAGCAGTCACCGTAGCCTATAGCCGCTAGCAATACCAGGGGTATCACTAACGAGTTGCCAACCATAACTACTAGCGCAGCGTATCCTCGTGAAGCACTGGCAACCTTACTCACCGCAGAAACACAACACTACATCAAGTAGTGTTATTGACTGCGGTCTTGTATGTATTTTGTTGTCTGTATGGTGGAGGTATAGTCCCCAGCCGGGCGGCTCCAATTTAAATGGGAAAACCCACGGGAAATCCCAAATCGCCCTACCTCTCTTTTTAAAACCTCATGGTGTGATTAATCACTGTACTTAAGCTTAGAAAAACTCATTGTTACATGCCAGGATTCGAACCTGGACCCTTCACATGACAGGCCGTTGCTTCAACCACAAGGCCTCCACGGCTTTATATTTGATTTCCTGATTTATCTCCTCCATCTTAAAGGTTAAAGAAATACATGGATGTGTATGGTAGTGGGCGTGGGATGTGCTCACCCGGTCCCAGCGGTGGGCCTTGCTCTTGTGCATGCCGAGGCCGTGTCTGCCGACGAAGGACGCGCCGCATACATCGCACACGTGCTCCGTGGGGTGACGCTTGCGCATGTGGGTGAAGTATGACGTGGGCTTCCTATACCATCACATTCGAAGAGAGAATACACATACCAACATAACATAGCATATGGTATTGCTAGCGGCTATAGGCTACGGTGACCGCTTACCATCAGGTGGGCCGTATGCTTGTGTGCCACCTTAGTGGTATAAAAAAAAAAGTGGACCTAAAATTTCGTATGAACATTTTGAGATTTACGTTTTCGTAAACGTTCAAAATCAAAATTCATTTATTCAGTTTAGGCCCTAATGAGGCTCATATGAAGGTCTAAATTACCACCGGTTCGGAAAAAAAAGCCTGAGAAGAACCGGCAAGAAACTCAGTGCTCTGTCTTTTTTTTCATGTAACAATCATTATATAACAATTTGTAACAAAATTCTTCTAGACATTGGTATGGAATTACAAATATCGAAATGAAAGCTACCAAGTTGGTTTTGTCACTGCTTTCATGAAATACATATTTTAAACTATTACAATTACCAGGAGCGGGGAGCCACTTGTGCAGAGTGAGTCTATATATTCCAAGCATTTTTATCATTTACATAATCATTAATTTTATAATAGGCTTTATTTATCAAAACTCTTTTGACATGAGTCTTAAACTTATCGTAATTCAATTCGGTAATAGATTGTGGGATTTTATTGTAAAAACGGACGCAGTTTCCCATAACGTTGTCAAAAATAGCCTATAGCGATACGTATAGAATCTTGCTAGTGCTACTGTACTACATTAGCCTATCGAGCGACACCACAATTTAACACTCACTTGAATTGTTGACTGCACAGCTGACACTCGTAAACGTGACCGTTGTGCCATTTCTCATGCTCCCGTGCCTGGTTACTGCAACAACACATATAGATACACTAATAAGTACTGAGTGAAGTCTATTATAGTCAGTGCAGTACTATCTGCACATATAGTAATGTACTGTGCATATAGTGCCGTACTGGGTGTAATCTAGTAAGTACAGTACTGTGTATAGACTAGGATCAGTGCAGTCGTGTGTGTATACTGCAGTACTGTGTGTAGTATAGTGAGTGTAGTACTGTGTGTAGTATAGTTAGTGCAGTACTGTGTGTAGTATAGTTAGTGCAGTACTGTGTTTAGTATAGTTAGTGCAGTACTGTGTGTAGTATAGTGAGTGCAGTACTGTGTGTAGTATAGTGAGTGCAGTACTGTGTGTAGTATAGTTAGTGCAGTACTGTGTGTAGTATAGTTAGTGCAGTACTGTGTTTAGTATAGTTAGTGCAGTACTGTGTGTAGTATAGTGAGTGCAGTACTGTGTTTAGTATAGTTAGTGCAGTACTGTGTGTAGTATAGTGAGTGCAGTACTGTGTGTAGTATAGTTAGTGCAGTACTGTGTTTAGTATAGTTAGTGCAGTACTGTGTGTAGTATAGTGAGTGCAGTACTGTGTGTAGTATAGTTAGTGCAGTACTGTGTGTAGTATAGTTAGTGCAGTACTGTGTGTAGTATAGTTAGTGCAGTACTGTGTGTAGTATAGTTAGTGCAGTACTGTGTTTAGTATAGTTAGTGCAGTACTGTGTGTAGTATAGTGAGTGCAGTACTGTGTTTAGTATAGTTAGTGCAGTACTGTGTGTAGTATAGTGAGTGCAGTACTGTGTGTAGTATAGTTAGTGCAGTACTGTGTGTAGTATAGTTAGTGCAGTACTGTGTGTAGTATAGTTAGTGCAGTACTGTGTGTAGTATAGTTAGTGCAGTACTGTGTTTAGTATAGTTAGTGCAGTACTGTGTGTAGTATAGTTAGTGCAGTACTGTGTTTAGTATAGTTAGTGCAGTACTGTGTGTAGTATAGTGAGTGCAGTACTGTGTGTAGTATAGTTAGTGCAGTACTGTGTGTAGTATAGTTAGTGCAGTACTGTGTGTAGTATAGTTAGTGCAGTACTGTGTGTAGTATAGTGAGTGCAGTACTGTGTTTAGTATAGTTAGTGCAGTACTGTGTGTAGTATAGTGAGTGCAGTACTGTGTGTAGTATAGTTAGTGCAGTACTGTGTGTAGTATAGTTAGTGCAGTACTGTGTTTAGTATAGTTAGTGCAGTACTGTGTGTAGTATAGTGAGTGCAGTACTGTGTGTAGTATAGTGAGTGTAGTACTGTGTGTAGTATAGTGAGTGCAGTACTGTGTGTAGTATAGTTAGTGCAGTACTGTGTGTAGTATAGTGAGTGCAGTACTGTGTGTAGTATAGTTAGTGCAGTACTGTGTGTAGTATAGTGAGTGCAGTACTGTGTGTAGTATAGTGAGTGCAGTACTGTGTGTAGTATAGTTAGTGCAGTACTGTGTGTAGTATAGTTAGTGCAGTACTGTGTTTAGTATAGTTAGTGCAGTACTGTGTGTAGTATAGTGAGTGCAGTACTGTGTGTAGTATAGTTAGTGCAGTACTGTGTGTAGTATGGTTGATGCAGTAGTGTGTGTGTACAGTGTGTAGTACGGACGCGGTGTGCGCGCGGTGCGGGCAGCGGCGGCACTGGTAGAGGCGCGCGTGGGCGGAGGCCGAGTGCGAGCGGAGCAGGCGCAGCGCGCGGTACCGGAGCCCGCACACTCCGCACGCGAACGCACCGCTCCGCTACACACACAAACACATCCACATTACTATTGGTTTAATAACCGAATACTGAAACGCCAGTCGAGTTTTTGGCGGGAATCAGGCGGAGCGGTTGAGATTTTTTTCCAGTGTGTCGTAAATTGTGTTATAGTGATCTTTAATGTGTATTTTTGGTGTCGATATGTGCAGTAAAGTTTCATTTAGTGACTGATTTATAGGAGCATTGGAAATAATGCCATAATACGACTTTTGGGTTAAGTGATTTATCATTTTGGTCAATAGGTTACCTCTAATCTAAAGGCGTGTTACAATCTGCTGCTGCCGTGGGTTGTCTCCAGAAACTCCATTGGGCGTTAGAATGCATGACACTAGGCGTTTTAATGCGGCAAACACGAGAAATTTTGCAACATGAAAATTCTCTAACACTCGACACTGGCAAAAATAGTCCCTGAAGGGATTGATTGCCATACTTAGGAAGAAGAAGAAGAAACGCCAGTTTTTTAATGAATGTAAAAAAAAAAAAAATTGCAGCCGGGGCGGGTCGCTAGTATTAGCGAGCCCCGACTTTGCAAGGGTTACACAACACCTAAATTAATTATCAATCATTCCGACTACTTGTGAATACCGCGTTAAAATCCGTTGAGTAATTTAAAAGCGTACAAAAAGCGACGGCGACTTCATCAATGCCTTATTAGGGCCTAAAGTGAATAAATGATTTTGATTTTGACTTCATTGTATACTATGTAATGATAATCAAAACCAGTCAAATAATAACTAAGAGGCGAAATGGGATCTCCCATGGCTATTCCCACTAAAATTGGAGCCGCCCGACTGGAGACTGTACCTCCACCTTACTGAAGACCGCAGTGAAATAACACTACTTGATGTAGTGTTGTGTTTCTGCGGTAAGTAAGGTTGCCAGTGCTCCACGAGGATACGCTGGGCTAGTAGTAATACTGCTAGCATTCTTTGTTTTCATAGTTGTTACAGCGGCAACGGTAATACACATTCTGTGAAAATTTCAACTGTCTATGTTTAACGGATCATGATATACAGCCCGCTGACAGACCGACAGCAAATACTTTTTTTTTTTTTTCACACAGTGCCATCTGGCCTCAAACTAAGCAATGCTTGTACTATGGGAACCAGCAGCTGATACAATACCTATATACTTTTTTTTTTGTAAATACATACTAAACACCCAGACGCAAGGCAAACATATTTGTCACATAAATGTTCACCCCGGCGGGAATCGAACCCGCGACTCTAGCGTAGCAGTCAGGTATACTATCCACTAGACCAGAGGTCTCGTCAAAGTTAGTAATAAACCGTTGGTTACCCTTGGGCTACAGAACCTTTAAAAAGTGTCACCTCGTCATGTTTCTCCTTGTGGTTGTGGTAAGCCTTCGCATCCACGAACCCTTTGTAACACACGTCGCACTTGTACGGAGAATTGAGGTAGTTGAGGGACTCCGCCCTCTTCATGAGGTCGCTCATCTGCTGCTCCTCCGTTAGGATTATCTCTTGAGCGTTTATTTTTAAATCTGGAATTGTAATTTTAATTTTTTTAGACTACCTTACAGACTACTTACTTGCATTAGAAGAGACCTGTATCAAAAAAATTCAGGGGCCCAATTTGATGAATAAAGTGTCAATTGATTCGTTATTTCGTTATTATGGCCGGGTAACAAAGGCTACATTTTAACCGACTTCAACAATAGGAAGAGTCGATATGATTTTAACTCCTTTTTTTACATAGTTATAGTTTTATATACCAACCAGTTGAGCAAGCGGGCTTCCGCGGTGGATTCTCAACGATAGATCATCTGCACACCGTGAGACAAATAATAGAGAATTGTAACGAATATAACCAACCACTCGTAGTAGCCTTTATAGACTACGAAAAGGCGTTTGATACGGTCGAACACTGGGCAGTCATGCACTCTCTAAAAAGAAATCTCGTAGACACCAGGTATGTGAACGTTATGAGGGAAATTTACACTGCGGCTACACTGCAAGTGAAGGTACATGACCTCACTGACCCACTCCCGGCGAAGAGAGGAGTTCGACAGGGCGACACTATTTCCCCTAAGCTATTTACATCCTGCTTAGAAGATGTATTCAAAACTCTGGATTGGATTGACAAGGGCATCAATGTAAATGGCGAACGATTAACCCATCTCCGGTTCGCTGATGACATCATAATTTTCGCGGAAAATATTACAGACCTCCAAGCCATGATACTGGATCTGTACAACGCTTCACTCAAAATTGGCCTCCAGATGAACACCTATAAAACGAAAATAATGAGCAAGGATCCATCCTTAAGGCATATCAATATTGACGGCAGAAATATCGTGCGTGTGGATAAGTATATCTACCTCGGCCAACAACTCACCCTAGACAAACGAGGGCAGACTCAAGAGATAGATCGCCGTATCAGACTAGGCTGGGCTGCGTTCAGTAAACTGTCAGACATATTTAAATCTACAATGTCCATCTCAATTAAAAGACGAGCTTTTGAGATGTGCATCCTACCAGTCTTAGTATATGGAGCAGAAACTTGGACTCTGACAAATACCCTGATCCATAAACTCCAAGTTGCCCAAAGGAAAATGGAACGGACTATTCTCGGAATTACACTGCGAGATAAAGTGAGGAACAGCGAAATCCGCAGGCGTACTAAATTCACCGATATAGCTGATACTATTGCACAAAGAAAATGGAGGTGGGTGGGGCACTTGAGTCGTAGAACCGATTGCAGGTGGAGCCGAAAGGTGGTAGAATGGAGACCTAGACAGGGCCGACGGAGCGTGGGACGGCAACCGGCGAGGTGGGCGGACGATATAGCCAAAGTGGCTGGCAAGAGCTGGACGCGGAGAGCTCAAGACCGAGGAGAGTGGCGTGCATATGAGGAGACCTATACTCAACAGTGGGTGAATCCTGGTTGAAGAAGAAGAAGAAGAAGAGACTCTCTGCCAACCTTGCGAGGGACTTGACATGATGATGTCTTACCTTTAACAGGTTTTTTCCTCGATTTAACTTTAGTGCTACCACTGCGTTCTAGTTCCTTCTTCACACTGATGCTCTTCAGAGGTATGTCATCTTCAGAGTCACTTACATCATTGCAGGTAGTGTCCTCAACTTCTGAACATGGTTCATTCGGGTCTGGTTTTACTGGAACAATTTATTTATCAAGCATACGGCCCACCTGATGGTAAGCAGTCACCGTAGCCTATAGCCACTAGCAATGCCAGGGATAACACTAATGTTTATTTTTTATACTACTATGGTGGCACACAGGAATACAGGCCCACCTGATGGTAAGCAGTCACCATAGCCCATAGCAGGGGTATCACTAGCGGGGTGCCAACCATGTTGTTGATGAGGACTCACTGTGCTAGCAGGAGCGTGCTAGTAGTAACTAGCCCAGCATATCCTCGTGGAGCACTAGCAACCTTACTTACCGCAGAAACACAACACTACATCAAATAGTGTTATTTTAATGCGGTTTTCTGTAAGGTGGTCCCCAGTCGTGCGGCTCCAATTTAAACGGAAAAACCCATGGGAAATCCCAAATTGCCCTCCCTCTCTTTTTAAAGAGAGTTAGTCTGGTTTTACTGGAACAATTTTTTTTTTACCACAAATTGTCACACAAGCATACGGCCCACCTGATGGTAAGCAGTCACCATAGCCTGTAGCGCTAGCAATACCAGGGGTATCACTAACATGTAAGTAAAGAGAAGGATGGAAGACAAGTACATATTGCGCCGACCCCAAATAATATGGGATAAGGGCAGGAGAATGATGATGATGATGTTAGTAAAGACACTGCACATACCTTCAGTCTGCTGGCACTCTAGCTTACAGATAATGGTTTCATCCTTGACAGTTATACTGGACTCACACCTAGCCTCTGCTATTTGCACTGAATGTTCTATCGGCGAAATTGATAGGTTTGTGGTCAGTTCATTTGCTTCTCTGTCCAACAATGTATCATTACTTATCTGTAAAGAATATACATTTAAAATAGCAACTATGAAAGTTAACTATGGGCCCAAACTTATCTTGTAGGGATCTCATTAAAATCAATTGCTTATATACTTTCCAAACATATTTTTTTTACATCTATTGGATTAAACCATAAAATGAAATCTACATCAAAAATATGTAACATTCTTTTGTGAATTTCTCAGTGCCCCCAGGCGTTGTACTTTGAAAACATATAATGTATGGCATTGACATTTTTGAAGTGAGAAAGCGCATACCCCATCTCCAGAGCGCAATATCTGATTGAGCAGCTCCTCTGCCTTCAAAGCTCTCTTCGTCAGTTGCGAACATCTCCTCAGATGGCTGTAGCATATGTAGCAAGCTAGTACTGATTTCCCTTCACTCTGGAGCTGCAAAATTATAAGGATATTTAATTAGTTTCTTCTTCTATAAGTTTATGGCGACGAGCTTTTAATACAGCTATTCCGCCAATGTCACGTGGTGTGGTAGGCACAGAGTACATGGGTACTAAACGTAGTGGACGTTTATTAGTGGTAGGTGAAGATAAACGATGGAATATCTTAACATTATATATATGACACATTACATGAAAAGGTATACATACTTGACGAGACAGCTGGTTTAGTGAGTAAACCATACTGCTACGCTAGGGGTCACAGGTTCGTTTCCCGTCGGAGCAAACAAAAATATTTCTTCTTACCGTATTTCCACATAAATTTTCGTAAACATCTTGGAGGTCGGTGTTTAAAATCAAATGCATACGCACATCCTTGGCTAAACATACTCTGCACACTAATTGCAGAGTCATATTTCATTTGTTAGGTCCAACTTCAGACGACGAAGACTCTGCCGTCTTTAATTTTTTTTATGTTTGAAGATAAAGTTCAGTTTATTGTTTATTTGTTTGTTTTGTAATCAATGGAATCCGGAACACCGGAACCGAGGTACCATGCACAGAGTACATAAATGGAGGACGGTGACAATAAACGTCAAACAAATCTGATGGTGAAAGTAACAGAGTAAAATAAACACAGAGTACATAACCACTATGTTTTAAAAATAAATATCTCGGGTTCACAGTTCTGCGACTCCTCTAAAAATTATAAATATATACGAAACGATAAAAAAGCTAACTTTTAATGCTAGAATTCCCTATTTAAAATACACTCTTTGACGCTAAGTATGTAGAAATTTCTCGTAAATGCTGCTAAAAGATAAGTATTGGACTTTGTCTAGTACGGTCGGGTCTGGCTTTGTCAGCATTGATTGTTTTTTTAAACTGTTCTTTTCAATTGATTATGTACTCTGTGCTGTCAATATTTGACAACAATGGGATTAAAGTTTTTTTTGTTGTGCCGAGAAAAAGTTGAAGTTGAAAATCCTTTTTTACTGAATTACGTTGAACAAAACAAAGAGAAGAGAACATATCAAAATAATCTCCAAAGTGCGTTAGCCAGGGAGCAAACAACATATTTCTTAAACAGAACGTCTTAAAAAATTCCGAACGATAGTAAATATGGATACTTCTTGGATACTTGGACAAGACTTGGACAGACGCTAAAACTTTAATTTCACCGTTGGAAACTAAAGGCATTCAATAGGTAATGTACAATCAATTCAACTATAAAAGAACTAACTTTTATCCGCTGCGTCGCCTGCGCGATTTTAGAGAAAACATAATTTTACGGTTTTTTTTTAAATACAATGTATCTTAAGTTGTAATGCGGTGTTTAAGCTACCTGCATCCCACTTTTCATTAAAAACTATTTAGTCGTTGCCGCTTGAAGAGAGAACAAACACACTTACACATAAATTAAATGAAACAAGCAAATGTTTAGTTGTACAAAAGACTGCAGTCTATTAACACTACTTTGATGAAGTGTTATTTTTCTGCGGTTGGTAACATTGCCAGAGCTCCATGACTATACACTGGCAGTAAGAAAATGCTGCTAGAACACTATCCTCAACAACAACAGGGTTGGCATTATAATTAGTGATATCCAGGCCATATGCTTGTTGGGTAGAATAAAAATCTGGCCATGTACGAGTCGGACTCGCACACCAGCTGTAGGTAAGGTAAAGGAAGGAGAACTTCTAATGAGGTCATTATTATACGGTGACTCTCAACAGAGTGTGATTCAAGAAAACTTTTTAGTAAATTTGCATAAAAAAAAAAAAAAAATACATATTTACCGTTTTCAGATTTTTCCCTTACTTGTGCTGTAAGACACTGCTTCTTGGCAAATTTCATGATTGTAGGTCAAAAAGAGTACCTTATAGGTTTTGATTCCCTTGTGTAATCGCAAAATATAAGAAAATTTGCGACATAAATGAGGATTTCATACAAACTTTCATCCCCTATTTTAACTGTTTATTCACTTTCAAATTACAGAACTAAGCCCTAACCTAGGGAATACCAGTAAGACCTCAGTGCAAAATGTTTCAATCACAATTGGACTTCGTCTGCGACTACTGTAGCAGAATCTTCACCAGGAAATACAACTTACAAACACACATTGAAAACCATCACACGAACGGAACAAGTAAGTGTGATGTGTGCAACCAAACCTTCGGCTCCGCAAACGGTCTGCAACTCCACCTGTCTCGCGGCCACAACCGATACGGCCAACAGTTTCCAGAATGCGATATCTGCGGACGAATCTTCACCCGCAAACAGAACATCGTGTCTCATATGATCATGGTCCACTTACAAGGCTATGGTTCGGAAATCATATGCAAATCTTGTGACAAAACATTCTCCTCCGAGAAGAACTTGAGAAGACATAACAATCTTCTGCATAACCCCAATTTGGAGTATATTAAGTGCAATGCATGTAATAAGGTATACAAAGGAAAAGATTTGCTAGCCACTCACATTGTCAATATGCATAATATTGACATCAAGGGTTCTATGCAGTGCAATACTTGTCAGAAAGTTTTTCTTAATACCAGATATTTGAAAAGGCATGTGGATACAGTGCATCTGGCTAAAAATGATCATAGATGTGAACTGTGTCTGAAATTCTATTCCTCGAATAGCAGTTTGAAAAGACACTTGAAAGCCGTGCACGATATTTCTAATAGAGATGAAACGGCTGATGTATCAAGTAACACCGCTGAGGCTGATTCCCAATACGTCTGCGATACTTGCAATAACACCTTCTATGATGAAGGTCAATTGAGGTTTCACATCAAGGTTCACCATTCGCTGAAAGTTTTTCTTAAATTCTGTCTCAAATACACAACATTAAGTGGTGACTCTAATTCCTTAGCGCACTGTGAGTATTGTTGCAGCGCTTTTGCAACAGTTGAGGAGTTACAAGCTCATATGAAGACCAATCATCATTTGGACTACCACCCATCTTCTTGCAATGTGTGTTTCAATAAGTTTTACAGTAAGGAGACCAGACTGCAGCACAGTAAGATCTGTGTACCCCCGCCCGATGTGAACAGCTGTAATTTTTGCGATAAATTATTCACAGACATCTCTAGTTTAGAGTTTCACACTAAAATATTTCATCCTCGCAGTGCAATTGCGGTAAATAACATTACGTCAACGAATACTGAAGATTCAGAGTGTAATTCGTACAAATGCACGCATTGCGACCGTTTCTATTACAACGAGAGATCATTGAAACAACACGTTAAGTTCAAGCATACTGCTGACGAAAGTATGGACTGTTCTTACTGCGGTAACAATTATATGAACAGATACTACCTGGCTGCACATTTGAAAATGGTTCACAGTGGGGATAGTTGGCTTAAATGCGACTACTGCCAGAAATATTTCAAATCAAAGAGAAATATACGTAGGCACATTGAGTACACGCACTTAAATATACAAAGATTTAAGTGTGTCGAATGCGAGACGCTGTTCAAAGAGAAGAGGAGCTTGAGGAAACATGTGAGGACCAAGCATCCCGATTCGGCGATGTTCCCGCAGTGTCATATATGCTACATGAGGTTCGAGTCCGCTAAGTCATGCAAGATCCATCTGAAACTACTGCATTCGTACAACATGAACACGTATCCCTGCGATCTGTGCTCGGTGTCCTTCCACACGAACGAAGCGCTGTTATCACATCTACGAAGCAACCATTCGGGTGAAAATAAAATTTACAAGTGCGATAAGTGTAATCTCATATTGACAGGAATTGAGAACTTTTATCAGCATAATGAGTCGGTTCACGACAACGCGTCTCCTGATGTTAAGCAAAAACTCCTGCCCAGGTGCATCATTTGTATGAAGGATTTCAGTACTCGCAAAACTTTAAAGCGACACATCAGGAAGTTCCACACTGGATTCGATGTCGACGAATTAGCCACTTTCGGTACCAAGAGACGCACTTTTGTTGTGAACTGCGATGAATGTATAAAGAATTTCTCCGATGAATATTACATAAATATTTATCAGAAATTGAAGGGCACACAAGGGGTGAAAATATTCAAATGCGAGTTTTGTAAGAGTTCCTACAATGCCATAGAGTTTGCGGTGCAACGGCAAAAGTGCAGGGACGGATTGCAGAGCAAGATGATGCTGAGTGAGCTGTGTACCACGGAGATGAGCGATGAGGACCCCTCGTGCTCCGAGATAGGGTCCACGATGGATATTGAGCCCGTCAGCACTACTACTGACATTATAGTGTCCTTGGAACCAGAAAATTGACAAGAAAGTAATCTTTATGTACTCTATGATAGCATATGAATTATGCTTGCACACAGATTAAAATCGATACTAATATTAAAAAGGTTGAATGGATCGTAATAAAATTGACACAGGCTATCTTCATCTAGCCACGCGAGCGAAGCCGTGGGTAAAGTTAGTATAAAATATTTATTAAGAAAATTACATACTGCTTTCTAATTTAGTCAGTGCAAGAGACTAGATGGTTGTATTTGCAAATGAAATTCTATTGAAATAATTTATTATTTATGTACTTAATTAGTAAACTTCCTGGAGAGATTTGCGTATTAGTTTTTTTTTATCTGAATAGCGCCATCTTTTCGATTTCGAAACGATTTCGCTAACTCAATTTTCCTTAATAATGTCTAATATAAATGTTATTCGTAATGATAATTATTATGATTTAATAATTAGTAAGTGCATTTATATCTATGTACGTATTATTTATGTAGATACCATCTTGTATACTCATGTTTAACAAAATAAAACAATCTTTACCTTATTTTGAAATGTATTAGAATATGTTTACTTCTCTGTTTAAGCAACTACACTTGTATTATTTTTTTTACAAATACATGGGCTTTGCAAACTACAGCTCTTGTTTTATTGACTATCGAATCGGACACTGGAATTGGGTCACATTTAACTTGCAAGATTTGATTACACACACACAGGACAGGTGAAATTAAATAAAAGCTTCAAGTTTGTAATAAAACTTAATATCATTCATTAAGCTTAGCTTTCAGAACAATTCTCTACCTAATAATCTCTATCTTATTAAAAAAAACACATCTAAATCCGTTGCACAGTTAAAAAGATCTAAGCATGCATAGGGGGAGACAGCAAGAAGCGACTATAATAATAAAAAAAATATAATACTAATAAACACCAGAGTTTCCACTTTAAACAAATATATTTCCTTTTAAAACTGCATTTAAATTGAGTAGTTTAAAAGATTTAAGGGAACAGACTGGGGAAGGAGTTCATTTTATACTTTGTAAAAAAATGAAACTTTGTGTTAAATATGAGATGCCGACAATGAAACGGAATCGCTCATTACACACTAGTTTATTGTTTTGACAGATATCTGACACATTGATAAATAAAATTTTATTCAAAATTTTGTACTCTTTCTTCTAGTCATCGGCTTGCTTAGCGGTAGCTTGAGTTGGGCTACTTTCTTATTGTTCAATGTTACAACAGATGCTCCTGTGATGGATGCCTTTGTTGCCACTGACCGAGGAGTCAGCTTCAAGTACTGGCACAGGTCCTCCAAATTAAATTTATAGTTATTTATCAGTAATGTGAACACCAGAGCATGGCAGAGCGCTTTGTCTTTGTACTGGGGTGGTCTGCCCCTTTTACCATTGATATTTGTTAAGAAGTTTGCAAGGATATGATGGTTTAGCGTCACAGAGAAAGGACACGCTATAAAGTTCTTCTTTGATATATCTTTCATTAATGTTGAATAGAGGTGAAGTAACGAATCTGCGTATACGGCCAATACACTCTGTTTTGGAGTGAGATCTTTAACTAAAATACTCTTTAAAAATGGATTTAAATTGGATTTGTATTCGGAACCTTCAATTTCTGTGTGGATCTTTTCATATTCATCTGAACTTAGAATTTTGTCTATGTCATATACTTCATCGACTCTCATAGCTTCCCGGTTGATGTTTGGTATGTAGAACTCGTCTGAATTAGTGTTGTTATAAGCGGATATGTCTACTTGTTCATCTGTGACGTTCACTGTAACATTACGCATTTGTTCTTTAACAGTTTCAATGTTTACTTTTAGTTTCTCTCTGTGCTCCATAATTTTTTTGTTTTTCTTGGACCCAAATTTCCTACTTAATTCTAAATTAGAAGCTTCCATCATCTGGCTTGAGTCTAAGTCGTTTTTGATGATTGGTTTGAGGTCTATATTATAGACTTCAATCACACGCACTTTGCCAGTATTCTTGTTGCGAGCGAGAATTAACGTCTTGCCTAAATCTTCACTGCTCTCTTCCCCAGCATAAAGAAGGTCGCAAAGCTCAACAGCAATCACTTTTTTTCCCGTAGTTTCATGTTCAAATACGGAACATTCATGTTGTTTGAATTTATCGTTGACATAGCCATTTTGGAAGCTTATTATCGAAGGATTAGTATTAACTTTAGTATGTACCTCGTTAATGTGTATTTGAGGCATTTTGCACGGGTTTTACCATTAATTTCACGAAAATTCACGTGCGTTTGAGGTTATTCTGAATCACAACACTCACAACAACTTTAGAAGTCACTGTCAAAACGAAATTGACATTTGACGTTAGCTCGACTGACATAACGACAGGACAACTACGAACCAAATTTCATTAACAAAATTAAACTTTAACACTATAATGTGTTCTTTTGGATAAATTTCTCCATTTTATATATTAAAGTTAAACTATTTTTTTTCCACTGACCAGTCTCCATCGTTTATCTTCACCTACCACCCTACCACTAATAAATAAACGTCCACTACGTTTAGTACCCATGTACTCTGTGCCTACCACACCACGTGACATTGGCGGAATAGCTGTATTAAGAGCTCGTCGCCATTAACTTAAAGAAGAAGAAGATATTAATAAACGACAGAAAGCTACACCTACACATAGAAAGGCATTTATTCATACTATTTTTCAAACCACTGCTCACCAGAAAACACTTACATATGATGATGATGACAAAAAATAAAAGTAGATTTCTGTGGTGTTTTATCTTTTATTCTTAAACTTTTCCTCGTGTAACTGATTATTCCTAGAATAGATTAAAAAAATCATAGTTTATATTTTTTATACAAAACAAAACCAATACATAGCGTACTTTTGAAATAATTTATTATATTTTGATAAAAATCATAATCAACATATTGTCACGCCTAAGTAGTATATAATCAAAGGCCTAAGCGCTAAATAATTTAATTATGCAATATTTTTTATTAATCAAATATTTAAGAAAAGCATCTAAGTAATTAAATGTAATTAATTAAAAACACGTTACAAATATTATGATTTAATACACATATGACTGCAATATGTTCGAGATCAGCCCTCAGCCAACAGTTTTATTTTTAAAATGACATTTTAAGAGGTGTCTATTTAAATCTCTTTTGACATATCCCTTATATGAGCATAAGTCGCAGCTGAATATAATTTCTTTGGTATGTCTGAGATTGTGATCACGTATCTTTGAACGCTGATCGGTCTTATAGGGACACAGCTGGCAACTGTAAGGCATATTTCCAATATGGGTATATTTATGCAAACGCAGCTGCTCATGCGTTTGAAAACTGTGATCACAGTCGACACATTCGTAAATGATTTTATGGAAATTTCTACGGTGTCTTTGTATGTTTTTCCTACAGGTTGAAGTGAACTCACATTCTGGGCAGTTATGGCTATCATTGCCATTGTGAATTTGTTTGTGTAAACGCAGTTGTGTCTGCGTCTGAAAATTTCTATCACATGAAACACATTTGTAAATTCTTGTATGCACATTCCTGTGCCTTACTATACTTTTCCTATAGTTTGACGTAAATTCACAGTCAGGCCATTGGTGCATCTTCTTTTCAATATTTGTCGATTGACTGTTCGCGTTAGTACTGTTTACTTCGGGGTCTTGCAGAAAATCAATTTTAAAGCATTCTGTTTCGTGATTGTAAGTAACGTTTATAGGAGATACATCGTCAGTAAGCTTGTTATCGGGTATTTGATTTTCTTTAAATCCATTTTCTACATATCTCTCATTTAACAAATTAGTAGGTTCTTCATCATCTATAAACTGGAAATTTTCAATTTCCTCCAATTCAAAATTGTTAACACGATTGAAATCATTTGTATGCGTATTATTTGGAGAATGGGGTATTGCGTTAATGTCTTTAATTGCATTGGAGGCAGTAATTAGAATCTCTGGATTTCTGCTGTCAGCTAAGTCTGTGTAATTCTCATTTGAATAATTTTGTTTAGAGCTAGTATATTCCTCAATCGGGCGAATAAGATTAGCGTTTGCGCTGGCATTGTATATATTTTGAGCTATAATGTGCTGGTAATATGGCGCAGAGTTGTATAAACTCAGGTTAATGTTGAGGACGTTTGCAAATTCGCTGCCGTAAAATATGAGAAGCTCAGTAAAGCGTGGTATTGTTCTAATTGTCCTGAAAGAGTAAGTATCTTTAAGAAGGAATTCATTAACAACGTACCAATCAAAGTTCCAATCCCACCGGTCTGTACCAATGAGTTTTTATAACTTAAGTGCAGTGATTAGTCACACCACGAGCTTTACGGTGAAGGGAAACATCGTGAGGAATCCTGCATACGTCTGAGATGAAATTCAAGTCATTCCATTCCCTCTCCCAAGATGAACATGAACTCAAATTGAGCCAAATTTAATTTGAATCTAGTCTGTAGTTTCAACGTGATGCGCAGCTAAGAAACAGACGGACAGACAAACATAGTTTTAGGTTCAGGACCGCAATAGGAGCTTCCAAAAAAACTTTCTAAATAACTTCAATGCACAGCATTGGACCTGTTACAGTTTCATTGTAAGTAATAGAACTTATTTAAAGAATAAAAGTGACTAGATTTTGCCTTTTTGGAATGGAAAACTTATAGGCCTGGCGTAAATGTCAAAATATGCTGCTCCCGTAGAGGGGCTGCTCCCTATAACAGGCAGGCTGGGCGAGCGTGATGGAGCTACGGCCCAGGGCCGCATACGAAATTAAAAAAAAAAATAGGTAAGTATTTTTGTTCCAAAACGTTCTATCCCCGTGTCGTTAGCTCCGGGCAACGCTACATATAAGTTCATAAAAAGTTTTTTTTATACCACTAAGGTGGCACACAAGCATACGACCCATGATGGTAAGCAGTCACCATAGCCTATATCTGCTAGCAATACCAGGGTATCACTAACGGGCTGCCAACCATATTGTTTGATGAGGACTCACTGTGCTAGCAGCATTAGTACTAGCCCAGCGTATCTTCGTAGAGCACTGGCAACCTTACTTACCGCAGAAACAGAACACTACATCAAGTAGTGGTATTTCACTGCATTCTTCTGTTCTCTTAACAGAAGAATGCAGTGAAATACAGTCCCCAGTCGGGCGGCTCCAATTAAAATGGGAAGCGGGAAATCCCAATTCGCCCTACCTCTCTTAAAATATATACTCGATGATGATTTCCTTTAGTGGCCACAATATTCTTGCCCTGACGCAGGTACCTGCATCAGGGGTGAATTACCTGTAATACAACTGCCCTCTGAACTGGTAAGCTACGAGGTTCTGCTCAGCCGAGTGCCTAGAACAGTTTACGTAGCGCATCCAGTTGGAATTGTTCACGTCACCAGCGTCCACCACGTGTGACCTTTTACTGTTACCATCGTGGATCTAAAGAGCAGGGGCGAACTGTGAATTTGTGGGGTTCTGGCTAATACTTAGGGTATTTTAAATAATTGCCATTTAAAATAAAAACCGGCCACGTGCGAGTCGCACTCGCGCACCGAGGGTTCCGTACACACTTGTAGGTAAGATTAAAAGTTGATTGATTCGTCGGTGACTCTCAACAGCGCGATACAGGAATATTTTTTGGTAAATTTACATTTAAAGAAAACTACATATTCACGGTTTTCAGATTTTTTCCCTTTACTTGTTCTGCCAGACACTGCTTCCTGCCAAATTTAATGGTTCTAGGTCAACGGGAAGTACCTTGTAGGTTTTGTAGACAACAAAGTGATCTTATAAGGGTTCCTTTTTTCATTTTAAGGAACGGAACCCTAAAAAAAGGATTATTTAGGTCATCTAGTTTTTTTTTATACCACTACGGTGGCCCACGCATACGGCCCACCTGATGGTAAGCAGTCACCGTAGCCCATAGCCACTAGAAATACCAGGGGTATCACTAACGGGTTGCTAACCATGTTGTTGACGAGGACTCGCTGTGCTAGCAGCATTGCTAATAGCCCAGCGTACCCTCGTGGAGCACTGGCAACCTTACTTACCACAGAAACACAACACTACATCAAGTAGTGTTATTTCACAGCGGTCTTCTGTAAGGCGGAGGTAGAGTCCCCAGTCGGGCGGCTCCAATTTAACTGGGATTATTGACTACAGTTTGCTCCAACTGCCATGGCCGCTAATCTAAGATGGAAGTTGTGTTGTGACTTACCTGCCAACAATACTTGGAGTTGATTTCATCGGTCCTCAGTCCACGGTAAGGGCCGAAACGAACGCCGCGCGGTAATGTTAGCGTTGTGAACACGCCTAGACCTGCATCTGTTTTACATATAATATATAAGCAGTTTTTAGTCTTCGCTAACTTCAGTTTATTACTAGGATGGCAAGGCCTTTTTAATTTGACGGTTCTTAAAGTCTTGCTATCCCTTTCTCATGTGCGGGGTTAAATAAGGATAGCAATACCTTTAGAACTGTCAAATTAGTTCAGTGATTTTGTACAACAGAATTGGCACCGTGCCGGTAGCAGGAACATTTTCGACTACGTAAACGAAAACGTAACTTGCGAAATGTCAAAATTGCCATACTAATTTTTAGTTCCGCCGCAGCGCTGTTCATTTTTCAATACAAAAATAGTCGAAGGCGATACGAAAACGTTGTCGCAATTATTCATGCTAGCCCTACCGATATCATATAATATTGACATATAGGATATAATTATAAGTATACATTTACAAAAAAAAAAATATAAGTATTATATCAGCTACTGGTTCCCATAGTACACGGTTCGCTTAGTTTAGGGCCAGATGGCTTTGTGTGATAAAAAAAAAACGTTAATGGCATGGATGGATTCAGCTTTCAATACAGGGGGTCATTCTGTAGAAATCAAGTGAGGACACACTCCAATTTTGATTACCCATACAAAAATAGTCGAAAGCGATACGAATATGTTCATGCTAAGACTACAGACCTGGTATAATGGAGGGAGCGAGATGCAGGAACACTTGAGGAATGGTGAGAGCGGCGCTGGGCACATATGCTGGGAATCCGGGCTTAGATGATATCTGTACATGGGTGAAGACGACAATTTTAACAGTAACGGACCCATGTACAGGATAAAAAAGTAAAACCTTTTTCTTATAATTAGTCACACCACGAGCTTTACGGTGAAGGAAAACATCGTGAGGAAACCTGCATACGTCTAAGAAGAAATTCAAGGACGTATGTAACAATAACATTATTTATTTATTTAATGGCAACACAAAAAAGTACATTTCATATTTTGCCAATGTCATGTAGTTAATAGAGAGGATCCTCTTGGCAACGTCGTACGGTGGGATAACCACCAAAAAGGTTGGCAACGTCCTTCCTGACAGTCTATGGACTCCATTTCACCAATCACCAGAAAAAAAATCTTCATTTTGATAATTCACATTAATATTCGATTTACTTTTGTTGAACACGCCATGGAATATTTGTCACATTATACGTTGCCTATATAATAAAATAAACACCACTGTATCTCACATAATACATTAAACAATATCAAGACAAGATCAAGACAACATTTTCCTTTGATTGTCAAAATTGAAGTCCCAAGGACGTAAATGTAGTGCCTAAGAGACGGCGACGGACTCACCATCTGTCACGTTGGCAGTAGTTGGCACCAAATTATCCTCTTTAAGTTACCCTATCTTTTGGTTCAGCTAAGCGGGAAAAGTCAAACCAGAAGTAAGGCGTTCAAGTGGGTACATGACCTATTTATTTCTACCGAAAACATTTTCTTTCTTGAATATTTTTCTGGTAGTTACCTTATCATCGGGGATGACGAGCAGGGGCCCGTGGATGGAGCAATACTCGATGACGTAGTCTCCGCAGTAGTCGCAGACTGTAGGTTTTCATTTATATCAATTTACCATGAAGAATTAATAACACTATTTTTTTTATCAAACCACGTGACATCCCAAGTCGCCCTACCTCTCTATAATCAAATCAAAGCTCAATCGGACACTGGGAAGTGGGTCAAATTTATCTTGCAAGATTTAATTACACACACCGGACTGGTGAAACTAAATAAACCCTTATAAAATACTCATACTTACACACGTACTCGTCTAAATTAGGTTCTTCTGGTTCATAGTAGTTTATACTCGGCCCTCGCCGCAAATTGAACCGACTCATTTTAATCTACAAAGATTTTGGACCACGTCACACTGTACATAAGAGTTTGAATATTATACATAGAGAAAAGGCTCGCTCTCAAATGATTAGATTAACTAAGTGTATTTATGTACCTAAATCTATATCGTTAATCTGGTATCAAATATTTATAACAGCACTGCCTACTACGTATTTATTTGATTCAAATTAATATTCACATCGTATGCAGTAAATATAAGTTCAGTTTTCGCGGTATTAAAGTAGGTAGACTTGACTTTTTTTTGTAATCGCTGGATAGCCTCACTTTTTTTATAATTTTTAAGGCTTGGATATAAGTCCTTCTGTCGCATACGTTTAATCGCATAATACCCTCAATACCACCTGGAGTTTCAAAAGAACGGGAACCCAAAAAGCATGAAATAAAATAAAACGGTCAGTTTGAAATTTTATTTTAGCCACTTTCAAATATCGCAAACATATTCATTATTAAGAGGTTTAAGAGGTCACAGTTTTTTTCTGGTAAATCAAATTGTGTGCTTTCAACACAACACGAGCTAACAGGTTAAAATCATGTTTATTCATAACAATCAAGAAAAAAATTATTTTAAAAACAAAATTGAGATAAATGAGCCGCCATTGCTCGTCAATTCACGGTGTTCACAAAATGTTTAAAAAACATCTAAATTAATCATTCGACTCTAAAGAATAAACGAAAAATAAAAGGGAATCCAACAGGTGGACTGAAAAGGTGGCGAGCGATATTCCCGTCTTGCCTATCGAAACGAGATATGACTTCCGCCACTTGAATGGATAGACCTAGCCTAGAGGAGGTCATGACCCCCATGACCCCCCTCTCTGGATTCACCCTTGCCTGTTTTATCAAGAATCACTTAGTGGAACACACCCACCGTATGCATAAGTGACTTGACCTTCGTAAAGCTCAGTGCAATTACGTCGCACCATCAAGGAATTATTTTAATGCGAGAATTAGATAATTTTCAGTCTTCTTTTTCGCGTGGTATATCCTATGGCACTCCATTGGACACAGTCACATTGCAAGCGGGGCAGTAAAAAGTGACTCTCTTTTTACAAATGACACAATTGCGCCGTATTTTATGGTTATTGCCTTTAGTGGAAAACCCGTATTCTTCCGGATAGTGGTTCAATATTTCTTGAGAGAACACAAGTTTTGAACACGCAGCACCATCAACACGGCGCGGCGGGTTACTTGCGTGACCATGACGCTCACAAAGCTGTGTAATGAGCTGACGACGAAACTCTCTGTGAGTGTAGGGAGGCACATTTAACTGTATTTCTGGCGGTGTGACTGTACATGATGTAAGCGTTCAAAATGCTCGCATTTAGAAGCCGCCTAAAAAGCTTCTTGTACCAAATATGACCACGTTTCTCTATAGGGTACGCACTGAGCATCTGGTCCTTTTAATCGACACCACTCATGCATATATTGTAATCATGTATTGCGATCAGCTTCGTCTTCCCGTCAGAGGTATGAACGCCAGGACCATGGTACGTGGAGAGCAGAGCCACTCTGTTCTGGTCTCTCCAGACTAACACATCCACGTCTCCACTAGTCTGACCGACCGCCATGTCTTCGCAGGTACCAGATGTCTTCGCAAGAAAAGGGAATCCGCTCCGCAATATTATAAAAACCCATGTGATTTACCAGTGATTTGATGCTAGAGTGGACATAAGACTCGTCTTTAGAGATTGTGCAGCGCAGTGATACCGTTGTGACGCCACTGTGGAGGGAAGAACACCAGAGAACTCTGTGCCGCGGTGGAAGAAGCCGTTGCAGATTCAAAGGTAGGCATGTCTTCATAGCATCCCTTCCCTGATACCCCCTTGGCTGCCAACTCGTTCTCTGTTCTACATTTGGTTCAGATCTACTCATTCGGAGACCTATGGATACCGCACCATAATTAAAATACAGTCCACAACCGCGGGGTCTCATGATTACTCTTGACCCTACGCTCTTAATCTTAGCATTTAGACATTAAGCTTTAGAGCTAGAGAACAGAAAAAAATGAGTAGGTACGTTTCTTAAAAAAAAAACGTTCAGTAATTTATTTTACCACTGTCGGCGTGTTTTATATGTATTATCATGCCAAATAACATCTTTCTAGTGTTAGACGGACGGACATGGCGAAACTATAAGGGTTCCTTGTTGATTTGGGAGCCCTAAAAAGGTGTTTTTACACCTTTGATTTGTTTTCCACACATACCTAATGTCTCTAGCGTAGCGGTTGTATTCTCTTGGGTCACTGATTGAATGTTATGATAACCGTTTACTTTACAGCATTTTTTTCCGTCAACATCATCCTCATATTATTAACTTACACAAAATGTAACGAAGTATTATAACCATCTTTATGAATCCTCAGTTTTTCGCTTTCAGAAACGCGGTGGGAATGTAGGTATTTCTATGCAATATTTTTTCAGCTTTTACAAATGAAGATAAAGTGAAGATACAACTCGTTTGTAATGTAATTTATTAACGTAAGCCAGTCGTGGATGCTCAGGGCGCGGCGAGTGTGTGCCGCAGGTGTCGGTGGCGGCGCGCGGCGGCGTCGCGAAGGCCGCGGCGGCAGGCGCCGGGCAGCGCCGCCAGCAGCCCGCAGCGCGCGCGCGCCGCCTCCCGCAGCACCGCGCCGCCCGCGCCGTCGCCCTCCACCACACTCTCCACCTCCGCCTCCTCTGCACACACACCATCACACCACACTCGGCGAGCGTTTCTTGACACGGGTGGGGGCAGCGGCCGCGCTAGGGTTGCCAATCGTACGAGGTTCCTCGTACAAATACGAGATTCGTCGTCTTCCGTACGAGGTGCGAGGACACTATCAACCTCGTACAATTATGTACGAGATTTTGATAATGAAGCCATACCGCCATACGAACATTTTGCATCACTAATGGCACTTGATTTTACAACACTTGTAGAATCTAGTGCCATCTGTCAGAATTTGTAGGAATTTTCTTACACTAAAAACTTCTTCTTAAAAAAGTTCTTACAACTTTTTTTTCTCTGGCAGCGCCTAATGCATGTATGTAATTGCATGTAATTATTTGTAAAACTATTAAAATGGGGGTGCTATAGTATATGCTTGCCAAATTTAATTATTAAAGTTAGTTCTCATGACTAAAATAACACTACCGTGTCTCCATCCAAAGTCCTAAATCCAGTAGTCCAATGTCTTAATTTTGGTTTTAGCACGTTTTCGATGCTAAAATGTACGAGGTTAGAAAGTCTAAATACGATGGATTTTTTTACGCTTGGCAACCCTGCCGCACTCACCGCACAGCGGCGGCCAGGGCAGCAGCGGCAGCGTGGTGCAGGTGCGGTGCGCCACCACCACGCGGTGCCGCCCCGCCTGCGCCTCGTCTAGCACCACGCGCGCGCGGCCCGAGCATCGCGCGCCGCACGAGTACGACACGGAGTAGCTCCACGACGTGTAGTTGCTGCGGTCTTCCTCAACCACCCACGAGCCGCTGCAACCGAAGCGGCCTCAGTAGGGATGGCGATGCTTTCCGAAAAGATCGATTTTTAAATCGATTCGAATCGCAATCTATTGTATCGATTCACAATAAAATCGAAGTGTTTATGATTTATTTCTCAAAAATCGATTCTTCTTCGACTTTGCATTTACAATGTAGATATAAAAACTTTTTATGTCAATCAAGCAAGGCACCGTAATAATCGGTCTCTGAGCATTAAAAACCGGTAATTCGTTTAGGGAATTTAATAATTACAATTGTTTCTTCAACCATAGCATTCAGATATAAAAGAAGATATTTGTTTCCATAATTATTTTTTTACAATGAGATGTTTAAAAAATTAAATAACATATATGTATAGCTTATGCTTTTCAGTAACAAAATCGAATCAAATCGAAAAATAGATTGTCAATTTTCTATTCGATAGAAAATTAGATTCGGTAATATATAATATCGATTAAAAAATCAATTTTAAGGCATGAAATATCGATTCTTCGATATAAGATCGCCATCCCTATATCTGGCAGTGGTATGATGCTCGCACACCCAGGAGATGGACTGTGGACTCTGGTACTCACGTATGTGGGTGGTAGGAATAGTCGGCCAGCAGGTGCGCCAGCCGCGCGGGCGCCACGGGCAGCGAGACGCGCGCGTGCTCGGTGACGGTCACCGCCAGCGGCCCGCCCGGGGCCAGGCTAGCCAGGGCTAGGGCCAGGGCTAGCCCCAGCCCGAGCGCGCCCCAGCGCCGACGCGCCGCCAACCAAGCTCGACGCACGCTCATCGTTATGCTAAACAAAATATATTGATTTCACTTTGATACTTAGAACTTACGCGTCACATAATAACCTCAACCTGTGCATCCAAGTGTTGAATGATACGGGCCCGGGGCAGGTGGCAGCACGACGTGGCAAGTGCTGTCAAGAGCACGCGAGGGTTCCAGGGGCGGCGACATGGCTGCCCCCGGGACGTGCACAGGCAAAGTGTAGGAGGGCACCGGTGCGTTCCACTGGAGATCCCGGAGCCCTCCTATATGCACGGAGGATGGCCACCGGGGGGGTTTTAGTGTGTAAAAATCTCACATACCCCGTCTGCTCCCATAAAGTAGGCGGGTACCTTTTGAAGGTTTCCCCCTCGACGAAAAAAATAAAATAAATTGGGTTCCGTGCAACAACTAAACAAACCCATGCAATTTGATAACAATAACCTAACGGCTGGACTGATTTGCACGGGACTTTCACTGGTAGGTAGCTGATGCTATAAGATGCATAGGCTAAATTTATTTTGGCAAAAATAATTAGGGTTCGCGCAAACAAAAAGCCCATGAAAAAACCCGTACGAACTCGCGGGCATAGCTAGCGAAACAATAAAATGTGGGAAAAGCGACCACAGAGTACATAACCACTATATTTGACGCCACTGAGTACTCAACCGAGTTGCATGAGTGATCATTTACACAAATCTATAGATATAGCATGCATGTCCTTAAACCTACAGCAGCCGACCTCGTACTCACTCAGAAGTAATTTCACATAAAAGCCTGCAAGTTCAGACAGTTAAACTCTCACGGTAATGAATCCTAATTACAAATGAACGTTACTTACAATGTAGTGGTAGTAGCATGGAGCAGGCCGGCGGGAGGAAGCGCGCTGATAGCACGTGATAGCAAAGCATCTCCCATCTCCCTTCAACCCCCGCGCGCGACACAGGACGCAGATACATCTTCCCTCTCCCTCCCACTCCAGCGCGCGGCACAGGACGCTGTATATCTTTCCTCTCACTCTTGCCCCGGCGGCACAGGATGCAGATACACGCCGCTTCACACTGCACTGGTGCTAATGAAATTTAGTTATATTTTTCACAAGCTTTTGCCCGCGGCTTCGCTCGCGTGGTTCTAAAGAAAACATAGTAATTATCTAAAAAGAGCACTCTGTAATATTATTAATAGGGTTCCATTCCTTAAAAGGAAAAAAGGATCCATGAAAATCGTTGACCTAGAACCATGAAATTTGGCAGGAATCAGTGTCTTACAGCACAAGTAAACGGAGAAATCTGAAAACCTAAATATATATTTTTTTAAATGCGAGTTACCTAAAAAATATTCCTGTTTCGCGCTGTTGAGAGTCACCGACGAATATTGACCTCATTTGAAGTTCGCCTACTTTCAACCTTACCTAAGCCTTACCTACAAGTGTTCGGAACCCTCGGCGCGCGAGTCCGACTCGCACTTGGCTGCTTTTATAATATTAGTAAAGAAAGATCTGACCCGGAGAGTTTTTGGCGGGAATCAGGCGGAGCGGTTGAGATTTTTTTCCAGTGTGTCGTAAATTGTGTTATAGTGATCTTTAATGTGTATATTTGGTGTCGATATGTGCAGTAAAGTTTCATTTAGTGACTGATTTATAGGAGCATTGGAAATAATGGCATAATACGACTTTTGGGTTAAGTGATTTATCATTTTGGTCAATAGGTTACCTCTAATCTAAAGGCGTGTTACGATCTGCTACTGCCGTGGGTTGTCTCCAGAAACTCCATTGGGCGTTAGAATGCATGACACTAGGCATTTTAATGCGGCAAACACGAGAAATTTTGCAACATGAAAATTCTCTAACACTCGACACTGGCAAAAATAGTCCCTGAAGGGATTGATTGCCATACTTAGGAAGAAGAAGAAGAAGAAGATCTGACCCAAACCGGAATCATGCAGTAGCGTGCCAAGAATGCTGGCAGCATTGCCACGCTGGATAGCAATGCTGATTCTCTGAGCGAGATATGTTCCAGCACGCCTGTCACGGGAGGCCTCAACCAGCCGACGTTAGACCTTAAGAAGCTGACGTGCATCACTGATGACTCTCGGTCCCTGGGGCCCGGGCCCCAGGGACCGAGAGTTTCAACCGCAAATACAGAAAATATGTGCCCTGGACCAAACTATGGAAGCTCAGTATCTATACTACGTAATTGTGAACCAGGGGCGAAGCCCCGGTAGGGGATGGGGAGCGAACTCCGCCAGTTTCGATGTTTTTGATTCTCGTTTCTATAGTGAGTAATGTTTCCAGTGCTTCAAGAGGATACGCTGCGCTAGTAGTAATGTTGCTAGCACTGTGAGTCCTCATCAACAACATGGTTGGCAACGCGTTAGTGATACACCTGGTATTGCTAGCTACTGCTTGCTAACCATCAGGTGCGCCGTATACTTGTGTGCCACCTTAGTGGTATAATAATACCAATAATTTGAGAAGAGTTTTCTTGTCTCATACTTTTTGGGGCGTGATTATTTCGCAGTCGGGTTTAACTGTTGAACTTACTTTATTTTGAAGCCACGAAATAATGATTGTGTATTCATTTACAGAGTTGCTAATTGTACAAAATTTGGTAGGTACCTAGAATTTATTGATGTTGTGGCCTTAAAACCTAACCTACAATTTACATCCGTGGGTAATTAATTACATTTTACGTAAGTTTTCCATGCATAAATACTTTACAATTTATTTTAGTGTTAGACTCGCTAGATTTGCATAGGCTAGGGGTACCTAGCCCCTAAGGTATTAGGGGACTGTTACTAATCATGTGTGAATAGTAGTGTAGTACTATTACTTAGTAAATGTATCTTCACAGAGGACTGAAATAAAGTTGCCGATTATCATAATTCTCCTGCCCTTATCCCATATTATGTGTGGTCGGCGCAATTTATGTATTTCTCTTCCATCCTTCTCTATCAGCCGTCATCTCTGTATTCACTTCCTTGCTGGCCATGTCATCATTCACACAATCCATCCATCTTTTCTTAGGTCTACCTCGATCCCTGTACCCGTCCACATCTATACACATAAATAAAAGTGTCAGTTTGTAATGTCAAAATAAGAGCTTTTTACGAAATTCATATAAAAGTAAACACACTTCTAATGACAAAAAAGCAATTAAAAAATGTTTTGTCGTCTGTCTGTCTGTTTGTTTGGGATAATCTCCGAAACGGCTGGACCAATTTGAACGAGACCTTCACTGGTAGATAGCTGATTTTACTGAGCGTAACATAGGCTACCTTGATTTTGGAAAAATAATTAGGGCTCCACACAACAAATAAAAAACCATACAATTGTGCACGAAATCCGAACGGCTGGACCGATTTGAACAAGACCTTCACTGGTAGATAGCTAATTGTACTGGGCGTAACATACGCTACTTTAATTTTGGAAAAATAATTAGGGTTCCGCACAACGAATAAAAAAACATAAAATTGTGAACTAAATCCGACCGGGTGGACTGATTAGAACGAGACTTTCACTGGTAGTAACTGATTTTACTTGGCGTAACATAGGCTACTTTAATTTTGGAAAAATAATTAGGGTTCCGCACAACGAATAAAAAACCATACAATTCTGTACAAAATCCGAACGGCTCGACCGATTTTAACGGAACTGGCAAATAGCTGATACTATAAGGCGTAAATTAGGCTACTTTCGTTTTGGAAAAACAATTAGAGATAAATTGATGTTTAGGGTTACGTACAAAAAATAAAAACCAATTGAATTTGTCAATAACATTTGAACGGGCGGGACCGATTTGAAAAGAAGGCGTCAGTCGCTGATATTACTTTAATTTTGTAAAAAAAAAATAGGATTCCGCGCAACAAAAAAATTCAAATACGGGACCGTAATAGCAAAGTTTTACCTACCATTAAAACTCATTATTATGTCCGGAGCCTTATTCGAGGCCTTTTAAACACTATTGAGATGACATCTTCCGTTTCCGGCCGTATTTTAGTCGTTGTCGTTCCAATTAACGGCAAAAATATGGTAACTTCCGGCCGCCATGTTCACCAGGTAAAGTCCATTGGGGTTCTCTTCATTGTGGTCTCAATAACCTACTTATTTCTAAGTTATCTAACACCAGGCAGAACTTACTGTTAGGCCTCGAATAAGGCTCCGGACATAATATGAGTTTTAATGGTAGGTAAAACTCTGCTATTATGTCCTTCCGCCGTTATTCGAGGCCTTTTAAACAATATTGAGACATTGTTTGTTATCGCCTGGTGAACCAGACGCCAATGTGAACACAAGATAATTCAGAAAAATATTTTATGTTGTGTGATAAAATTGAATTTATTGTGTAATACATCGTGCTTAATAGAATTTACAATGGTAATTACAATTTAATAACAATCTTAAAATTAAACAAACTATTAATAGAATATTGATTACTGTCTTACAGGCTCAAACAAAGATCCTAATGATAAATTATTTGAACCCATAGGAAGCTCTGGTCTTAATTCCTTTTTTATAAAATTTTGAAAATGTGTTTTCTGATCTCCAATTAGCTCTAGCTAAGATTTTGTCCAATGGTTCCCTATCAATCCAACCCTTGGATGCTACAGCTGACCTTACGCTTCCAGGGGTTGCATCAACACCAGCATCAGACAAAACAGATTTTACCCAGCCCGCAATCACAGTTCGGGAAGCGGCTTTGGCGGGTCCACGGGCCGTTACAAACAGATTACTCACCCTACCTTCTGTCCGCCTATCCCTACCAATATCTACTAATTTTCTTACCCAAAAAACGGGGTCTATATTAGGGTTCTCTTTATTTGAGTACAATTTCCAACCCGATTGAATATATGATGCAGAATCAGTTTTAGAACCATACATAGGCCAGAAGGTTACACAGTTCGCGTCGTTACTGTCTATGAAATTATCGTTTTATAGTCTCAAAAGTGTTAGGTCATGTACCCTACGCCCTGAACAAAGTAACAGTAAAATTGCACAACGCCGTGAAACTTCCCACAAATTTAGAACGGATAGTTTGTTATTTGATAACCAGGTTATTACAATATTTGTATCCCAAACATTTGCTTTGGTACGAATTCTAGCACTACTTGTGGCTATAGATTTTAATATCTGCTTGACTAAGATGTTAGAGCTAAGCTGACTATTGTTTTTAGCGTTACAGAAAGTAGAAATTAATGATTTATGAACCAAAATAGTTCTATATGCTAGTTTTTCTTTAAGATGAAGATCAGCCAAAAACTTTGCCAATTCTGAGCCCGACGGATTGGTAGGATTAACCCCAAATTCCTGACACCATCTAGCCCAAGCAGGTTTGTAGGTACTGAGAGTGGATTCCCGCCATCCTGATCGCAATAACGCCTTTTGTTGCGTAGACCATGACTCTAATGAGTCAGATCACCCCCACATTTCCAAACTTCGGTCGTCAAGTCCTGTACCTTTTGTGGCGGATGACCCGTCGATAGATCTACTAGTTTGGATTCTAGCTGGTGAACTGTGAATGGGGGTGCTATAGCACGCGCCTTTAGATCCGCTCTCCAAAACGCCTGAGGCCACTTCGGCGCTACTATTAAAGAATACAAAATATATTATAATTTGCTTTGTCCGCTTAATGAGTGTGATACGGTCGAACGGCCTGCGCCCAGGTGAGCTCAGCCGTGGTTTCTTCCGACACGTGTTTCAGGACTTCCACGTCCCATCATCAGGGTGCCGCCGCGTTGGTCGAGCAGCGTGATGTCACATCGAGGTCTGGATGCTGGAGCAGCGCCGCAGCACGATGGTCGGACGCTGGAGCAGCGTCACAGGATGCTGGACCAGCGTCGCAGGATGCTGGAGCAGCGTCACAGGATGCTGGAGCAGCGTCACAGCATGATGGTGGCGTGAGACGCCACGACAGCACGTAGACCCTTCTGTAACTAAAGCTGAGAAATGAGTGACTGTTTAGCGGTGCGTCCCGTCCTTTTATAGTAGTAGAGTGGTGGTGGAACTCGTATGTCGTGTCACATCGTATTTTGTCGTGTAAACATACGTAATAGAGGGGAATGTGTAACGTCGGTTTGTTCATTCAACAATGATTCATTATTTATATGTTTGATTATTTCTAAACCCTCCAAAACACATAATTTTTGGCCTTTATTACAGGTGTGTAAAATATTAAATGTGTGACTATCGTTTAGGCTGTGTCCTGTCTCTAACAGATGTTTGGCGAAATTTGATTTTTCGGGATATTTGTTTTTATAGGCTGATATGTGTTCTTTATAACGAGTATTGAAGTTACGTCCTGTCTGTCCTACGTAAAAGCTATCGCATTCCTGACATGATAATTTATATACACCGGATTTTTGGCCGCGATCTATTTTTTCTTTAGCATTACAAATTTGACCTAGTTTATTTCGCGTCTTATAGGCAACATGTATATCATATTTACGTAGTGTTTTAGATATTTGTTCCGTGATTGGACCTATATATGACAAACTCGCGGTATATCGCTCAGCTCGCTTTGGTGATATCGCATATAAACATTTTCTGATATTATTGTTTTGTTTTTTCTTTAAGAGATTGTTGACTAATTTATTATTATATCCGTTTGCCTTTGCAATTTGGTATATGATGTTTAATTCTTTTTTATAGTTGTCGTTGTCCATAGGAACAGTCAACAATCTGTGTATCATAGAACGATATGCCGCGAGTTTATGTTGCCATGGATGATTAGACGTAGATGGTATAGTAAGGTCTGTATATGTCGGTTTGCGATAGATACTAAATTCATGTTTACTTTCTACCCTGGTGATCGTGAGGTCTAAAAAGTTTAATGATTTATTTTGTTCGATTTCTAGTTTAAATTTTATTTTAGGGTGGATTGTATTAAGTTTTTTGAGGAAATTGTCTAACTGTCTTGTAGTTCCTATCCAACAAATGATTATGTCGTCAACGTATCTATAGTAATATTGAATGTTGTTGTTTCCAATAATATGTTTATTTTCGTAATTATCCATAAAGATATCTGCCATCAATGGACTAAGTGGTGATCCCATAGCTAACCCTTCTTTTTGATTATAGAATTTATTATTAAACCGAAAATAGTTTTGTTTCATACATAGTTCAATTAATTTAATGATATCCTGACTTTCAGATGGGTGTAGTTTTTGTTTGTTGAAATTGGCTTTTATGATTTGTAAGCTTTCATGGTAAGGGACATTTGTAAAAAGACTTTCAACGTCTAATGATATGAGTTTTGCATTTGGAGGGAGGTTTATATTTTTTATTTTATCTATTAGATTTAAAGCGTTTTTTATACTATATTTTGGTTTAAAATTTGATTTGTCTTTTATTATATAGTTGAGGTGTTTTGCTAATTTATACGCAGGAGCGCATATGTATGAAACGATAGGTCGTATGGGATCACCATCTTTGTGTATTTTTGGTTGGCCGTATAGTATAGGGGCTTGTGGATTCATTGGTACAAATTTTTGTTTAGAAATAGATGGATTTGGAAATAGATAGGTTGACGACACAATAGCTCTTTTTAATTCGGCGGTGTATTTATTGGTGGGATCTGATTTTAATTGTGTAAACTCGTCTGTATTTATGATATCATTTACTTTATTGTTGTATTCGTTATGTTTGAGTATCACCAGGGTATTGCCTTTATCTGCTTTTGTTAATATTAAATCATCTGTAGTTATTTTTTGTTGAATAGATTTTAACGTACTATATTCGGAAACTGTATTTTTATTATTCTGAGATAGGTGTGTGTGTATTTGTTGGGCAGTTATTCCTTTAAATATGTGCCTACGGCTACTATTAAATATGTGCCTACGGCTCGATTGAGATGCATAAGGACTCTCGGCATTAGATTTGGAGGGGGGAATACCCACGCTAGCTTGAACTGCCAATCCCAAGCAAATGCATTGTGTCTCCATGCTTGCGAGAAAGGCGATCGGCGACACCGTTGAACCTGCCGGGAATGTGATGTGCTACTAGATGAATGTCGAAACACTCTAAAATCTTGAAAATCTGATACGTTAGACTCATAAGGCGTACCGATCGATTTCCTCCCTCGTTTCTCAGATAGGCCACTGCTGATTTGTTGTCGCAATGTAACAGAACTGACGAATGACTCAGAAAAGGACCGAATTGGCACAAGCATTTCAGAATAGTCAACATTTCTTTCTGATTCGAATGACTTGACCCTTCTCCGCTCAACCAGTCGCCCCCTACCAGTACACCGTTTAATTCTGGTCCCCACCCTGAGTCGGCTGCATCTGTCGTGAGAAAATGGGTCTACAGTGGGGGGTGGAGTTAAGCCGATTTGCTGCAGTTTTGCATCCACCACTCGAGTTCTCTGATTACCTGTAAAGGAAGAAGTGCCTTCGGAATTTCTTCGAACCATGTCGTTGCAGTGAGTCAGGAGACAACGGAAGTTTAGACGGCCCTGTGTACTGCCAGCCGGGCAAAATTTAAAGTCCCTACCAGGCTCTGAACCTCGCAAAGCGCCGCTTTTTGTTGACTGATCAACTTCTTTATAATGGCCCGTAACCCTAAGATTTTCTTGACGGGTAGTCTTTTTGTGTTTTTCCACGTATTCCACACTAGGCCTAGATATTCAAATGATTGAAACTAGAATTGACTTGGATTTGTTTACTAACCACCCTAAGTCCCGTAGAGTGCTGAGGACGATCTGCGTTTGCTCCACTAGCCTGGTCCTGTCCTGACACACAATCAAGTAATCGTCGAGAAAGACTGCAATACGGTTCCCCTGCTCCCTCAGAATTTCTGCTGTCCAGTTTGAGAGTGACGCGAACACTTTGGGAGCGGTTGCGAGTCCAAATGGCAAAGAGGTCATTTGTAGGAGTTGGCCCCTGTAAAGGAGTCATAGAAAGCGCCGATGGGACGGGGCTACAGGCACGTGGTAGTAGGCCTGTGTAAGATCGACTTTTACCATCCAATCGTTCGGCTGTAAGAAGTCTGGAATCCGATGAACTGAGATAAGTCGGAATTTGGTTACTATTAAAAATTGATTTAATCTCTTTAGATTTACAATAGGACGCATGGTACCGTCACTTTTCGGAGTTAAGAAGGGGGTCGATAAAAAACTGGGCGTTTTTGGGGCAGTCTGTAAAATACTTTCCATTATTAAATTGTTTATTGTTTGGTCCATTTCGTGAGATGGGACAGTTTGGTACCGGCCACTGGAGAGGCGCGGTACAACGAGCGGTGGTTGTGCTTAAAAAGGAATTTTGTACCCTGTAATTATTTGCAACAAAGGTGTCGGCGCCCCAAAGCCCTTCCATGCGACCACAAACATTCCCAACCTGCCCCCCTGAAACGGTTGCGCTATGTCAATACTTTCTACTGCCTCTACCTCTTCCACGCGCGGCATTACTTTGGCTGTATGCCTGTTAATGGACTGATTTTCTGGGGTTAACCGGGGCCTGTTGACCCGCGGTAAAAGCCTGTGGCTTATATTGTGGTCGAAAAAACCGATGATTTCCAGCATTGGCTGGGAAATCGTAATTAAACACAAAAGGTTGCATAGGGGCGTAAGCTTGCGTTGGGGTGTACGGTCTTAATACTTGAGGAGTTTGATATCGCAATGTATTTGTTAACATAACCTTATCATATGATTATAATATTAAACGTCTAAACAATTGTATAATAGACTCGATATCAGGTAGGTACTAACCTGTATGGGTATAGACATATTGCGTCGGGGCACCAGTGGGCGTGCTAACGCTGTTCGGCTTCACGCATTCAAAATAAAATTATTGTGGAATTTCCTCTAAGACAAATTACATCGCGATGGATACGGCTGCACATTGCACTGTTATTGACACCGATGCTCTTGCCAATGGTCTATACTTCTTATAGACTTCATATTAGATACCTCCTCGCTGATCAAATTAAATTATTAATATGTGTAACACTGTTCATGATTTTTTATCTTGCGCGTACAGCGCGTAAGAATGCGTCCGTCCTCGCTGCGAGTCAGTGCGAATTAAATCGTGCTCGCTAGTCCTGTTTGCTCGGCTGGGTACGGCGTAGCCGAATGCTTGCTATGTTCTTTGTATTTTTCTGTTTTTTCCGTTTATCTTTTTTTTTTACTGTTCGTCCGCGCACTATCTATTCTACCTCTTATAACATGCAAAGCCAATATTAGGAAAATCTAATTGCTATGCTATTGGATTTTCCTAATATTTCTTCCTACTGCTATATTGTATCTTTTTATTTATTATTATATCTCTGTGTTTCAATTACCTGTGACACAAGTGACGTCACGGACCGGTCCCAACGGAAGATCAGCGCTGGTTGTCCTTCACAAGACATCCAGCACATGCTGAGTTGGGACCGTTTCATAATGACACGATGTTCTTCTACACTTGTATTCCTTTCGTATATGTTTGTGTTGCTATGAATAAATGTTTTTTCTTTCTTTAAACGGTGCCGTGGGGCGACCGGTTTGCTTGTAACTACTGAGTCTAGGTTAGACAGCCTGAGATCCAGATGTTCTTCTCCTGAGCAGAGAATGACGGTCTTGAATTTTTTTTTCTAATACCTCCATTATTTTTTACAAATTCTGAGAATTCATCTTTACTAAACAAAAAATCACAAGATGGCGGTATCTTTTTAAGAGTTGCTCTTAAGAAATTATCTTTAACTAGACTGAGAAACGTTTCTCTTCTTTGTTCGCTTATATTGGCTCGGCGGCCACAAACTAGTTGCAAACAATCAAGAGATTGTTTTTGAAAATCACCTGAAAATATATCTTTAATTTTTAAAAGCAATGAGTCTTTATCAAGATTGTCATTGTCATGAACCCACTGCATTAATTCAGATACTCCTGATTTTTAAACATCGCTTTGCATTATCATCGCATGTGTAATTACACCTAAGGACCTATCACTACCAATCAAATTGTTTGCCTTGTCCAGTTGTTTAATCTCGTCGTTCACCTCCAGTTCAACAAACCCCGGCCGCGCAAGATATGATTTTTGAATTTGAGAGTAACGAACATTCGTCCAGTTTTCTGATTTAAAATGTTGTAATGAATTTAACAGCTGTAAATGGTCAGCAGAAGCACTTGAGATTGAGGGTTCGTTTAGGTTTGTCGTCAAATCAAAATTGAAATTTAAAGGCCGACTCGGCGGGCTCCTGGCTAGAAGGCGGTTCTTGCTGGCTAAGCTAAGGCTGTCTTCATTACTTACTGCCGAAGGTTGATACTCTGGACCTTGCGGATACCAACCCGGAGGAGGGTAGACATTAAATGCCAAAACAATTTGACTTACTTGTTCGGTAAGAAGACGTTCTAATACCTTACTCTTTTCGTGACCTCCTTCCTCCTTACGTGATCGCTTGCGCTTGCCACCTTTCGGCAGGTCCTCGTCCCCACTGGTAGATGAGGACGATGTTGGCATACTATCACGCACATTTACATCACTTTCTGACATTATTTAGAAGCGATTATGGAGATTAACAAAATTATCACAATATCACTGGTAGATCGCAAAAACTTTTTAAACTACAACGTTGTTTTTAAATTATTTAGAAAGAAAATTTTCTCGAACGCTAACGGCGTTAAAAATATACTTTACGGCTTGAAAACTAAGACGCCAATGAAGAGAACCCCAATGGACTTTACCTGGTGAACATGGCGGCCGGAAGTTACCATATTTTTGCCGTTAAAACTATAACGGCTAAAATACGGCCGGAAACTGAAGATGTCATCTCAATATTGTTTAAAAGGCCTCGAATAACGGCGGAAGGACATAATAGTGTGATGTGAACATTACCTTATTTTCCGGTATACGAAACTACGCTTTGCCTTTTTAAATTTGGGAATGAGATAGATTATAACCTGGGGACAGACATATGGTATCTTTATATGGAACCACGCGGGCGAAGCCACGGGTAAACGCTAGTATATGTATAAAAAATACTATTATAAATGGTAAAATATTTTAATTTCCAAACACACACACACACACACACAAAGGTACGTTTTGAAACTAACTTCCATAATATAAGTATGAGATCTTTTCAATACATTACAAATACATTTTGTGATACAAAAACACACATTATAGCATTTTTCTTACAATAATACTTCTTAATCTCTATCCAAAATACATGGGGTTACGATACGAGCATTGCCGGTCTTATGCTGCGAGTAAATAGTGTGCTAGCAGCATAAGAAACGAACAGGTGTCCTTACTGCCAGCTCAGTGCATCCTCAAGGAGCACGAATAAATCTTTAGAACACCTTCCGCCTCGGAGGAAACTCCGTAATAATTAAGCAATCTAAACTAGGCTTGCCTATCGGTAGTCGACTATCGCTAATCTATCTATAGTCTATCGATAGATGACGTCATATCAATAGTATCGATAGTTGATACAGAGCAATTTATTCAAGGTCAACTATCGATAGTTGGGCAACCCTAACCTAAACAAATAAATACAAAAGAAGTGTCTGTTTGTAATGTCATAATAACAGCATTCTACTAGATGTATTAGAAGAAAAAAACACAATTTGAAAAAGTTCGTTTGTCGGTCTGTCTGGCTGTTCGTTTCGGGTAATCTCCGTTTTCTTTTTGCGCGGAACCCTAATTATTTTTCCGAAATAAAAGTACCCTACGTTACGTCTTGTACCATCAGACACCTTACAGTGAAAGTCCCGTTCAAATCGGTCCAGCCGTTTCGGAAATTACCCGGAAGTTTTTTTGCTATCCGTATTACTTTCATATTAGTAGGCAGACGGACAACAAAGTAATCCTATAAGGGTTCCTCTTTTCCTTTTGAGGTACGGAACCCTAAAAATTATAGTCAGCTAGCGTTGTCTACGTCTTATTCTCTTAATAGTAACTACATTTGTTTATTGTTATATAGAATGATGGCATTTTTGTATGTCACTAGAAAAATCTATCATTCTGTATATTCTTGCTAGCAGTACCTTGCATCAAAATTTTTCCGCTACGTATTCGTTTCGCTTCCGACTATTTTTATATGGGTAAACGAACAGCGCTGCGGCGGAAAAAAGTGGAACTAAAAATTCCTATAAACATTTTTAAATTTTTAGAGTTATGTTTTCTACCAGATGTTCTTGCTACCAGTTTTTTTATGGTGGCAAAGAAGCATACGCCTGATGGTAAGCGGTCACCGTAGCTTATAGCAATACCAGGGGTATCACTCGCGCGTTGCCGACCCTTCAGAAATCTCTGCAAACCCATCTCGAAGAACCCCGTGCCACCTGGTATAAAAAAATGCCATCATTCTTCAAGCAAGATACACCACATCTTTTCTTAAATTCTACTTACAGCACTTGATAGTTATAATTCCTTCAAGGTAAAGAGCTATTAATACACAATTACAATTATAAATAAAGAAATCTAGACCTTAATAAATATTTGTAAGATTATGATTCAAACCTCAATAAAATCTTTACATTTAGAAAATAATAATTCTATACTGCTTATCAAATATCGATATAAAACAATTTTGGTTAACGCATAGGTGAATTGTACAGTATACAGTGCAGTGTACAGTATACAGTGCAGTGTACAGTATACAGTGCAGTGTACAGTATACAGTGCAGTGTACAGTATACAGTGCAGTGTACAGTATGCAGTGCAGTGTACAGTGTACAGTATACAGTGCAGTGTACAGTATACAGTGCAGTGTACAGTATACAGAGCAGTGTACAGTATACAGTCCAGTGTACAGTATACAGAGCAGTGTACAGTATACAGAGCAGTGTACAGTATACAGAGCAGTGTACAGTATACAGTCCAGTGTACAGTATACAGAGCAGTGTACAGTATACAGAGCAGTGTACAGTATACAGAGCAGTGTACAGTATACAGAGCAGTGTACAGTATACAGAGCAGTGTACAGTATACAGTGCAGTGTACAGTATACAGAGCAGTGTACAGTATACAGTGCAGCGTACAGTATACAGTGCAGTGTACAGTATACAGTGCAGTGTACAGTATGCAGTGCAGTGTACAGTATACAGTGCAGTGTACAGTATTCAGTGCAGTGTACAGTATACAGTGCAGTGTACAGTATTCAGTGCAGTGTACAGTATACAGTGCAGTGTACAGTATACAGTGCAGTGTACAGTATGCAGTGCAGTGTACAGTATACAGTGCAGTGTACAGTATACAGTGCAGCGTACAGTATACAGTGCAGTGTACAGTATACAGTGCAGTGTACAGTATACAGTGCAGTGTACAGTATACAGTGCAGTGTATAGTATTTAGTTCGCATTTTATTAAGAACCTAAATATGCTATATGTTGTGTTGCTCTGTTCAAACTGTATACCCACCCTTATATAGCTATAATATAATATCTACTAGATGTATATAACAGTAAATTCATAAGTTATTGTTTGTATCTGGGGTGATGCGCTAGAGCTCTACAAGTAGTTCGATCATTCATTCAATAGCTATAGAAAGAACAACAGAACTTTCCACACGTATCGCTTTCGACTATTTTTGTATGGGCGAATGAACAGCGCTGCGGCGTCGAAAAGTGGAACTAAAAATTCTTATGGCAGTGTTAGCGACTGGCTTACACTACTTTTATATATAACACTTTTTAGATATTATTGTTCTTTTACTTGTCAAATAAATGACAGTTGACTTTGCTTCATGCTCAAATTTATAGCTTTATTTTCCAGTCCAATCTTGATTTAATTAATCAGCCAAAACGTAGGCAACAAGTTGGTCCTTAGGTTTGAGATTAAGAGAGCTACGATTCCGAATACGTAGTCGAAAAAATTTACCTGCTACCAGACAGTACTTCAAGCTGTAGTCTATTATCTCACTGAGAAACCATTTCGAGCACACAAATTATAATATCCAATATCGTATAGGAGATACCACAGAGATTTGAATTGCAACCATTGCTACATACATATCATCACGCCAAGTCCCTCACGGGGGAGGCAGAGAGTATAGAGCGCCACTTTACTACAGACTTGCACATCTCTTTTGCTTCTTCTACATTCATCAATCTCTTCCTATTCATAACTTTGCAAGTCTAATCTCTGTTGCGTCTTCTACATTCATAACTTTGCAAGTCTACTCTCTCTTGCATCTTCTACATTCATAACTTTGCAAGTTTAATCTCTGTTGCGTCTTCTACATTCATAACTTTGCAAGTTTAATCTCTGTTGAGTCTTCTACATTCATAACTTTGCAAGTTTAATCTCTGTTGAGTCTTCTACCTACATAACTTTGCAAGTTTAATCTCTGTTGAGTCTTCTACCTACATAACTTTGCAAATGTAATCTCTGTTGCGTCTTCTACCTTCATAACTTTGCAAGTCTAATCTCTTTTGCGTCTTCTACATTCCTAGCCTTGCAAGTATAATCTCTGTTGCGTCTTCTACATTCATAACTTTGCAATTCCTATGTTTTGCTTCTTCTAAACTCATATATCTCTTCAAACAAGTTATCCTATTTTTAATACTCTTAACCTGTTTAATCTAATCTTCTGCACAGTGTGTGGGACATTTCTCCCAGTGCATGGTGTCCGCTTCTCTTCTGGCGCGCACCCTCTTAGGCCAAGGTTTCTTCAGGTGGACGTGTTCGACGTGCGCGCGCTGCTCACCGGAAGTGGTGAAGCATTTGCCGCACGTGTCGCATTTAAACGGCTTCAAACCTGTGTGTATCTGTTGGAAAGGTAACACATATTTTTTTTCGTTGCAATCAAAATCGAAATCAAGTAATCCTTTATTCAATTCAGGCCCTTATAAGGCACTTATGAAGGTCTAAATTACCACCGGTTCGGAAAGAAACAACCTGAGAAGAACCGGCAAGAAACTCAGTGTTTAGTCTTTTATTCATCAATCGATATAAACAATTTTATAATACTTAACCTCTATATAAATGAATCCCTATTTCCCTTTGTAACGGCCACACGCGTGAACGGCTGGACCGATTTCGGTTTTTTTTATACCACTTAAGTGGCACACAAGCATACGGCCCACCTGATGGTAAGCAGTCACCGTAGCCTATAGCCGTTAGCATTATCAGGCATATGTTGTTGATGAGGACTCACAGTGCTAGCAGCATTACTACTAACAGCGTATCCTCGTGGAGCACTGGCAACCTTACTCACCGCAGAAACACAACACTACATCAAGTAGTGTCATTTCACTGCCGTCTTCTGCAAGGCGGAGGTACAGTACCCAGTCGGGCGGCTCCAATTTAAATGCGATAACCCACGGGAAATCCCAAATCGCCCACCTCTCATTTTAAAAGCTCATGGTGTGATTAATCACTGTACTTAAGCTTAGAAAAAATAATTGGTACAGGCCGGGGTTCGAACCTGGGCCCATCAGATGACAGGCCGTTGTTTTAACCACAAGGCCACCACGGCTTAGACATAGTGGCATAATAAAAAGAATACTCACAAACATATGCCTCTGTCGGTTGTTGTAGAATGCGAAGTGTTTCCCGCAGAGCGGGCACTCGTACGAGGGTCGCTGCGAGCTGTGCACGCGCAGGTGGAACACCAGGTTGGTCTTCTGCGTGAAGCTCTTGGGGCAGCGGTCGCACTTGAACCGCTTCTCACCCGTGTGGACCCACATGTGGTCCTTCAGGAGGGCCATGCTCTGCGGGCGGGCCATTTATGGTACACACGAGGTACATGCTTCAATGAAGACTCTTACGGCAAACTTTTAGGGTCGGCAACGCGCGAGTGATACCCCTCGTGTCGCAAGCGTCCATAGGCTACGGTGACCGCTTACCATCAGGTGGGCTACGGCCCACCTGATGGTGCTTGTTTGCCACCTTAGTGGTATATAAAAAAAACTTAAGGTTGAAACCACTCGAGACGGTTTGTATTTAATTAGTAGCCAAAAGAAAGCGATTGAGGATAGATTAGATAGTTTTGTTTGCACTCAATCGTACTCCGCGCCTACCGCAGTTCGTTCCGTGATCATGGTGCTTGCAACAGCATACAAATATGAGGCGACTAATGAAATAAAACCGGCCAAGTGCGAGTCGGACTCGCGCACCGAGGGTTCTGTACACACTTGTAGGTAAGATTAAAAGTACGCGAACTTCAAATGAGGTCATTATTCGTCGGTGACTCTCAACAGCGCGAAACTTCACCCTACTTCCCTTCACTTGTGCTGTAAGACACTGCTTCCTACCAAATTTCATGAATCTAGGTCAACGGGAAGCACCCTGTAGGTTTTGATTCCCTTGTAAAATCGCAAAATATCGCAGCCGAAAGAGACATAGATCCGGGTATTTCATATTAATCTCAATTAGATAACTCCACGCGTTCTTGAGATTAAATTTCTTGACAGACAGAGAGACAGACAGACAACAAAGTGAACCTATTAGGGTTCCTTTTTTCCTTTTAAGGTACGGAACCCTAAAATGCCGCAATAAGAACCCGTCAAACAAAATTGAATTTTAACCATTTTATGTATACGCTATTGGTGTACCTAAATAAATAAATAGATATGTGATACCTGGAAGATGCGTCCGCACTGCTCGCACATGGCAGGCGTCTTCATGGCGGGGTACTTGGTCCTGTTCTTGTCGGGGTGCGCGCGTCGGAAGTGCTGCGCGTACAGACGTAGGCTGCGCAACTGCACGCCACACTGTACACACACACACACACACTGATCAAACACTGCACACACACACACACACACTGATCAAACACTGCACACACACACACACTGATCAAACACTGCACACACACACACACACACTGATCAAACACTGCACACACACACACACTGATCAAACACTGCACACACACACACACTGATCAAACACTGCACACACACACACACACACACTGATCAAACACAGCACACACACACACACACACACACTGATCAAACACTGCACATACACACACACACTGATCAAACACTGCAGACACACACACACGCACACACACTGACCAAACACTGCAGACACACACACACGCACACACACTGATCAAACACTGCAGACACACACACACGCACACACACTGATCAAACATTGCACACACACACACTGATCAAACATTGCACACACACACACACACACACACTGATCAAACACAGCACACACGTGTGTGTGTACTCACACTGATCAAACACTGCACACACACACACACACTGATCATACACGCAGTGGCTCTCTCTGTTCACACGCACACACACATTTGTATTATATACCTCTGTGAGTGTCTCACACTTCAAACACAAATACTCGCACAAACCGATATACGGTGTAACGCTGGGCAAGACTCTAGACACGGAACTAAATGTGTGTCTCCTGTCATCCTTCACACAATGTGATCCATGTTATGACGTGTACTGTCATCAAACCAATCAAGACGGTGGATGCTCTATACGAGCTGCGGCGGGGTGACATACGAACGACACAGTACAGCCCCTATCTATACTAATCTATACTAATATTATAAAGAGAAAAGATTTGTATTATTGTGGGTTTGTATTGAATAGGCTCCGAAACTAATGGACCGATTACAAAAATTCTTTCACCGTTAGAAAGCTACATTATCTCTGAGTATCATAGACTATATATTATACTAGCTGCCCGCCCCAACTTCGCACGGGTAGACAAAATATTTGATAAATGTGTACCCGTGCGAAGCCGGGGCGGGCCGCTAGTTTGTATACACAGCCAGTGCCCCACCTGTTCGCACGTGACGCCGCCCCCCGCCTGCTCCCTGGCGGCGCCCCCGGGCCGCCTCTCCCCGCGCCTCACTGCCCGCCCGCTCCTCTCCGGCCCCATGTTGATGCTCTGCGAGTCGTTGCGGATGCGGTTCCTGTCACCAAATACAGCTTGCTTGCTCGAAGGACCATATCAAAGCCGTGGTTGCCGAAGCGTCTGGTATTCTAGCGACGCAAGTTCCAATCCCATCGGTCTGAACCAATGAGTTTTTATAACTTAAGTGCAGTGATTAGTCACACCACGAGCTTTACGGTGAAGGAAAACATCGTGAGGAAACCTGCATACGTCTGAGTACAAATTCAAGGACGTATGTAGTGCCTAAGAGACGGCGACGGACTCACCATCTGTTACGTTGGCACCAAATTATCTTCGGTGGAAAATGGGTGTTGTAACACCTCTGCCTACCTCCTCGGGGACCCTTGTGGGAAGGCGTGAAGATTATTAGTACAGGAACATACTCACGGATCAGAGTCACTGCTGTGTCTTGAAGATAGCTTCAAGTGTCTGGAGTGCGCCTCGTCTGATACAAACTTCACATCGCACACTTCACAGTACGGCCCTTCTAATGGTAACTGAAACAACATATGTACATACTTTACACTTAAAAGATTTACGTATTAAGCCGTGGTGGCCTTGTGGTTGAAACTACGGCCGGTCATCTGATGGGCCCAGGTTCAAACCCCGGCCTGTACCACAAGAGCTTAAAAAGAGAGGTAGCGAGAATTGGGATCTCGCGTGACTTTTCCCATTAAAATTGGAGCCGCCCGACTGGGGACTGTACCTCAACGTTACACAAGACCGCAGTCAAATAACACTACTTTGATGTAGTGTTGTGTTTCTGCGGTAAGTAAGGTTGCCAGTGCTCCACGAGGATACGCTGCGCTAGTAGTAATGCTGCTAGCACAGTGAGTCCTCACCAACAACATGGTTGGCAACCCGTTAGTGATACCCCTGGCATTGCTAGCGGCTATAGGCTACGGTGACTGCTTACCATCAGGTGGGCCGTATGTTTGTGTGCCACCTTAGTGGTTTAAAAAAACATAGCAATTTGACAAAGTACTCAATGATGGAAAGGTAAAAAGTACTCGGAACTCAGCATGTATGAAGATATTGATGAATGTAGAAGAAGCAAAAGAGGTGTGCAAGTCTCTAGTGAAATGTCGCTCTATACTCTCTGTCTACCCCGTGAGGGACTTGGCGTGATGATATGTATGTATAAAGAGATTGATGAATGTAGAAGAAGCAAAAGAGGTGTGCAAGTCTCTAGTGAAATGTCGCTCTATACTCTCTGTCTACCCCGTGAGGGACTTGGCGTGATGATATGTATGTATGAAGAGATTGATGAATGTAGAAGAAGCAAAAGAGGTGTGCAAGTCTCTAGTGAAATGTCGCTCTATACTCTCTGTCTACCCCGTGAGGGACTTGGCGTGATGATATGTATGTATGAAGATATTGATGAATGTAGAAGAAGCAAAAGAGGTGTGCAAGTCTCTATTGAAATGTCGCTCTATACTCTCTGCCTACCCCGTGAGGGACTTGGCGTGATGATATGTATGTATGAAGATATTGATGAATGTAGAAGAAGCAAAAGAGGTGTGCAAGTCTCTAGTGAAATGTCGCTCTATACTCTCTGCCTACCCCGTGAGGGACTTGGCGTGATGATATGTATGTATGAAGAGATTGATGAATGTAGAAGAAGCAAAAGAGGTGTGCAAGTCTCTAGTGAAATGTCGCTCTATACTCTCTGCCTACCCCGTGAGGGACTTGGCGTGATGATATGTATGTATGAAGAGATTGATGAATGTAGAAGAAGCAAAAGAGGTGTGCAAGTCTCTAGTGAAATGTCGCTCTATACTCTCTGTCTACCCCGTGAGGGACTTGGCGTGATGATATGTATGTATGAAGAGATTGATGAATGTAGAAGAAGCAAAAGAGGTGTGCAAGTCTCTAGTGAAATGTCGCTCTATACTCTCTGCCTACCCCGTGAGGGACTTGGCGTGATGATATGTATGTATGAAGAGATTGATGAATGTAGAAGAAGCAAAAGAGGTGTGCAAGTCTCTAGTGAAATGTCGCTCTATACTCTCTGTCTACCCCGTGAGGGACTTGGCGTGATGATATGTATGTATGAAGAGATTGATGAATGTAGAAGAAGCAAAAGAGGTGTGCAAGTCTCTAGTGAAATGTCGCTCTATACTCTCTGTCTACCCCGTGAGGGACTTGGCGTGATGATATGTATGTATGAAGAGATTGATGAATGTAGAAGAAGCAAAAGACGTTGCAAGTCTCTAGTGAAATGTTGCTCTATACTCTCTGCCTACCCCGTGAGGGACTTGGCGTGATGATATGTATGTATGAAGAGATTGATGAATGTAGAAGAAGCAAAAGAGGTGTGCAAGTCTCTAGTGAAATGTCGCTCTATACTCTCTGTCTACCCCGTGAGGGACTTGGCGTGATGATATGTATGTATAAAGAGATTGATGAATGTAGAAGAAGCAAAAGAGGTGTGCAAGTCTCTAGTGAAATGTCGCTCTATACTCTCTGTCTACCCCGTGAGGGACTTGGCGTGATGATATGTATGTATGAAGAGATTGATGAATGTAGAAGAAGCAAAAGAGGTGTGCAAGTCTCTAGTGAAATGTCGCTCTATACTCTCTGTCTACCCCGTGAGGGACTTGGCGTGATGATATGTATGTATGAAGATATTGATGAATGTAGAAGAAGCAAAAGAGGTGTGCAAGTCTCTATTGAAATGTCGCTCTATACTCTCTGCCTACCCCGTGAGGGACTTGGCGTGATGATATGTATGTATGAAGATATTGATGAATGTAGAAGAAGCAAAAGAGGTGTGCAAGTCTCTAGTGAAATGTCGCTCTATACTCTCTGCCTACCCCGTGAGGGACTTGGCGTGATGATATGTATGTATGAAGAGATTGATGAATGTAGAAGAAGCAAAAGAGGTGTGCAAGTCTCTAGTGAAATGTCGCTCTATACTCTCTGCCTACCCCGTGAGGGACTTGGCGTGATGATATGTATGTATGAAGAGATTGATGAATGTAGAAGAAGCAAAAGAGGTGTGCAAGTCTCTAGTGAAATGTCGCTCTATACTCTCTGTCTACCCCGTGAGGGACTTGGCGTGATGATATGTATGTATGAAGAGATTGATGAATGTAGAAGAAGCAAAAGAGGTGTGCAAGTCTCTAGTGAAATGTCGCTCTATACTCTCTGTCTACCCCGTGAGGGACTTGGCGTGATGATATGTATGTATGAAGAGATTGATGAATGTAGAAGAAGCAAAAGAGGTGTGCAAGTCTCTAGTGAAATGTCGCTCTATACTCTCTGCCTACCCCGTGAGGGACTTGGCGTGATGATATGTATGTATGAAGAGATTGATGAATGTAGAAGAAGCAAAAGAGGTGTGCAAGTCTCTAGTGAAATGTCGCTCTATACTCTCTGCCTACCCCGTGAGGGACTTGGCGTGATGATATGTATGTATGAAGAGATTGATGAATGTAGAAGAAGCAAAAGAGGTGTGCAAGTCTCTAGTGAAATGTCGCTCTATACTCTCTGTCTACCCCGTGAGGGACTTGGCGTGATGATATGTATGTATGAAGAGATTGATGAATGTAGAAGAAGCAAAAGAGGTGTGCAAGTCTCTAGTGAAATGTCGCTCTATACTCTCTGTCTACCCCGTGAGGGACTTGACGTGACGATATTTTAAATAAAATAATGCTTGGACATTATCACACAGCGCCATCTGGCCCCAAACTAAGCAAAGCTTGTACTATGGGAACCAGCAGCTGATACAATACTTATACATTGTAAATACATACTTATAATACATACCAAACACCCCGATGCTAGGCAAACATATTTGTCACATAAATGTTTGCCCCGGCGGGAATCGAACACGCGACCTCTAGCGCAGCAGTCAGGGATACTAACCACTAGACCAGCGGTCTCGTCCTTGTGATATGTATATAGTATGTATGTTTATGTGTATGTATGTAACACTCACCCCATTCTCCAGTCTATGTTTCCTCTTCTTGTGTACTTCTATCCCTTTCTTGCTGACAAACGTGAAGCCGCAAAGCTCGCACACACAATCAGACACGTGTTTTATTCTTATATGACCCATGTATGTTGTTAATTTACTGAAAAAGGAAAAATACTTAGGATTTTCCAGGGGGATCACGGGGGTCATGACCCCCGCCCTGGGCTGAGTCTAATTTGGTTAGTCGGTGATATTGGTGTCGATTCGGTTGTTCAAAAATACTAAACTTAACTAATTTTACAGGTCTAAAAGTCTTTCTATCCCTTTCTCATGTGCGGGGTTAAATAAGGATAGCAATATTTTTAGACCTGTCAAATTAGTTAAGTTTAGTCATTTTGAACAACAGAATTGGCACCATTGTGTATTTATTGTTTGGTTGGTGATATTGTGTATTTATTGTTTGGTTGGTGATATTCTCTATTTATTGTTTGGTTGGTGATATTCTCTATTTATTGTTTGGTAGGTGATATTCTCTATTTATTGTTTGGTTGGTGATATTGTGTATTTATTGTTTTGTTGGTGATATTGTGTATTTATTGTTTGGTTGGTGATATTGTGTATTTATTGTTTGGTTGGTGATATTCTCTATTTATTATTTTATATAAAAATACTTAGGATTTTTCCAGGGGGATCACGGGGGTCATGACCCCCGCCCTGGGCTGAGTCTAATTTATTGGTTAGTCGGTGATATTGGTGTCGATTCGGTTGTTCAAAAATACTAAACTTAACTAATTTTACAGGTCTAAAAGTCTTTCTATCCCTTTCTCATGTGCGGGGTTAAATAAGGATAGCAATATTTTTAGACCTGTCAAATTAGTTAAGTTTAGTCATTTTGAACAACATAATTGGCACCATTGTGTATTTATTGTTTGGTTGGTGATATTGTGTATTTATTGTTTTGTTGGTGATATTGTGTATTTATTGTTTGGTTGGTGATATTGTGTATTTATTGTTTTGTTGGTGATATTGTGTATTTATTGTTTGGTTGGTGATCTTGTGTATTTATTGTTTTGTTGGTGATATTGTGTATTTATTGTTTGGTTGGTGATATTGTGTATTTATTGTTTTGTTGGTGATATTCTGTGTTTATCGGTTGGCTGGTGAGATAGGGGATTTAGTGTTATTCAGTAATACTGAGCCATATATCTACAACAGTGTGAAGTAAATTAATTATGGTTCAATGAACTTACTCGAATTCGCTGGGACAATGTGGACATTGGTACTTGGTGCCCGCGTGCCACTTCTGATGTTCCCGAGCTACACCTCTGGAGAGACATCGTATGGTTAACAAAAGTTTCATTACGACCTAATAAGTGAAGGAAAGAATGAAAAAAATATATATATTATTCTGTCTTAGACGCATAAAGCATCTGTATCACCTGTTCCTAGTAGCAAAGGGGCACCCATTACAGCTGAACTTCTCAGTATGTTGCGCTGTGAGATGTTTCCTCAAAGCTCGACCGGTTTTGAGACGAGTCTTGCAAATGAAGCACTCGTACTCACCGAATTGCTGAAACAGAGTACATAACATCATGATCATGAAAATAATTAATTAGAACCACTTTTTTCTTTTTTTTTATACACCACTAAGGTGGCAAACAAGCGTACCTGATGGTAAGCAGTCACCGTAGCCTATAGCCGCTAGCAATACCAGGGGTATCACTAACGAGTTGCCAACCATTTTTGTTGATGAGGACTCACTGTGCTAGCAGCATTACTACTAGCGCAGCGTATCCTCGTGGAGCACTGGCAACCTTACTTACCGCAGAAACACAACACTACATCAAGTAGTGTTATTTCACTGCGGTCTTCTGTAAGCGGAGGTACAGTCCCCAGTCGGGCTCCAATTTAAATGGGAAAATCCACGGGAGATCCCAATCGCCCTACCTCTCAGAGGGACCTAAAATTTTCCCGGGATAAAAAGTATCCTATGTGTTAGTTCAGGTTATAAATTATCTGTGTTCCAAATTTCATCCAAATCCGTTGAGTAGTCTTTGCGTGAAAGAGTAACAAACATCCATCCATCCATCCATCCATGCTCACAATCTTTCGCATTTATAATATAAGTAGGATGTATGTCTGTATGTATGTATGTATGAGCTCACCTCACTGTGTCTGACGACGTGCACCTCGTATCTAGTCTTGTTGAGGAACCCCCTGTAGCAGACCGTGCACTGATACGGCGCGTGCAGGTAGCTGTGTGCTTCCTGGGACCAAACAAAATTATCAAAATCAAAAATCATTTATTCAGTTCAGGCCCTAATAAGGCACTTATGAAGGTCTAAATTACCACCGGTTCGGAAAGAAAAGCCACCTGAGAAGAACCGGCAAGAAACTCAGTGCTCTGTCTTTTTTTGCATTTAACAATCATTATATAACAATTTGTAACAAAATTCTTCTAGACATTGGTATGGAATTACAAATATCAAAATGAAAGCTACCAAGTTGGTTTTGTCACTGCTTTCATGAAATACATAATAATAATGCTCGGACATTATCACACAGCGCCATCTGGTCCCAAACTAATTAAAGCTTGTACTATGGGAACCAGCAGCTGATATAATACTTATATACTTTTTTTTTTGTAAATACATACTTATAATACATAAACACCCAGACGTAAGACAAACATATTTGTCACATAAATATTCACCCCGGCGGGAATCGAACCCGCGACCTCTAGCGTAGCAGTCAGGTATACTGACCACTAGACCAGCGCTCTCGTCAATACATATTTTAAACTATTACAATTACCAGGAGCGGGGAGCCACTTGTGCAGAGTGAGTCTATGTATTATATATCAAGCATTTTTATCATTATTGATTCATCCCATCTATTCGAAAAGACGACTTGGTTCGCCTTTAAGTGCGCCCAAAGGTGGTGTTTTCTAGAAGAAACTTTGTTTGTAATGAGTTTTTACGCCCGCACTTTTTGAATTTGGCACATCTTAGACTGGGGACTGTACCTCCGCCTTACAGAAGACCGCAGTGAAATAACACTACTTGATGTAGTGTTGTGTTTCTGCGGTGAGTAATGTTACCAGTGCTCCACGAGGATACACTGCGCGTAGTAATGCTGCTAGCACAGTGAGTCCTCATCAACAACACGGTTGGCACCCCGTTAGTGATACCCCTGGTATTGCTAGCAGCTATAGGCTACGGTGACTGCTTACCATCAGGTGGGCCGTATGCTTGTGTGCCACCTAACTGGTAAAAAAAATGCTTGCTGCTCAACATTTAAAAGGCCTCTTTCTAGGCCTCATATTGTTATTCCAAGAATCAATGTTCTCACCTGTCTCCGAACTACTTCTTGTATCTGTTCTTCGTACGTCAGCGCTGTTATCGTGAAGAGAGATTCGTCCAGACCATCTGAGGTGCGACGCCTCTTCACATCCGCCGTTTTGTACCTGATTTAAAAAAAAAAACAATTCAAAAAAAAATATTCAGTTTTGGCCCCAATAAGGCACTTATGAAGGTCCCGGCAAGAAACTCAGTGCTCTGTCTTATTCTTGTAACAATCATGATGTTATAACAGTGTTTAATAAAATTCTTCTAGACATAAATATTTACAAAAATCTAAATGAAAGCTACCAAGTTGGTTTTGTGACTGCTTTCAGAGAGATTATAAACAGGTAATAATAAATCATTTATGGGAAACTGCGTCCGTTTTTACAATAAAATCCCACAATCTATTACCGAATTGAATTACGATAAGTTTAAGACTCATGTCAAAAGAGTTTTGATAAATAAAGCCTATTATAAAATTAATGATTATGTAAATGATAAAAATGCTTGGAATATATAGACTCACTCTGCACAAGTGGCTCCCCGCTCCTGGTAATTGTAAGTTTAAAATATGTATTTCATGAAAGCAGTGACAAAACCAACTTGGTAGCTTTCATTATGATATTTGTAATTCCATACCAATGTCTAGAAGAATTTTGTTACAAATTGTTATATAATGATTGTTACATGCTGTAAGACACTGCTTCCTGCCAAATTTCATGGTTCTAGGTCAACGGGAAGTACCCTGTAGGTTTTGATTCCCTTGTGAAATCGAAAAATATGCTAAAATTTTCGACATAAACGGTAATATCTTTTCTTCGTATTGACTTACAGGTTTGATTATTTTACAGCCGAAAGAGACTATAGACCCGGGTATATCATATTAAATTCAATTTGATAACTCCACGCGTACTTGAGATAAAAATTCTTGACAGACAGACAAAAAGATGGACAACAAAGTGATCCTATAAGGGTTCCTTTTTTCCTTTTAAGGTACGGAACCCTAAAAAAAACAGCAGTGGTATAAAATAAAAACTTACTTATCTACAGTAGTTATAGGATTCTCATCTTCGCATTTCTTCTCTTTACTGACTCTAACCTTCTCGGGCTTCACAGTCTTAGCAATCTTAACCTTCCTCCTTTTAACCCTGATCTTAGGTTTACTTTTCACAACCTCACTGAGAGCCTTATCATCATCAGAATCTTGAAAGTTGTCCGTGTATTCATTGAAGAATATCTCATTTTGGGAGAAACCATTCGATTCATCTTTGATGTCTTGTGGTATTTCAACTTCCATTAATTCGGGCGTTTCCGTTTTTTCCTTCAAATCATCAATGTCTTCGGATTTGACGAGCACTTCATCTGATAAGTCTAAATCAAAGTCGTTTGGTTCATATATGTTTTGTATTAGCGTTGAATTGAGCTTGTTGTGGGTTCTGTTCACTGATTTTATGTCTCTTATTGTTAGCTGGAATAAATTATTAAATATTTTTTAACACAGGCAAAGTGGATTTTTCCTCTCCTTGACTGCATTATTTGATTACAGACACCATACAGGTGTAACTAAATAAAAGCTGATAAAATTAGCTAAGTGCGAGTCGGACTCGCACATCGAGGGTTCCGTTCTAAAACAAGTTACCAGTTTAAATGACGGTTCGATACCTTAACATGATGGAGTGATAGGTTTTAATAGGGTTCCGTTGGTTACCCTAAAACATTCCCTTGATTATAATAATAATAATAATGCTTGGACATTATCACACAGCGCCATCTGGCCCCAAACTAAGCAAAGCTTGTACTATGGGAACCAGCAACTGATACAATACTTATATACTTTTTGTTTGTAAATACATACCAAACACCCAGACGCAAGGCAAACATATTTGTCACATAAATGTTTGCCCCGGCGGGAATCGAACCCGCGACCTCTAGCGCAGCACTCAGGTATACTAACCACTAGACCAGCGGTCTCGTCAATTGGGGTCGTCGATTGGGGCAGTACCTCCACGTTATACAAGACCCAGAAGCTAACTCACGTATGTTCGTCCGTGCAGCATTTGTTCCAGGAGTGCATGACAACGCAGAGCTTTGTCCTTGAACGCTGTGGCTGTTCGCAACCTTTGCGCACATTCCCAGCACAGTCGCGGCGGGAGCGCGTCCTCCGCCAGCGGCAGCCCAGTGAGAGCGCAGTAGCTCTTAGCGAGGCTGTACTGGCGGGCGTCGTACAGCTTGGTGTCCATCGCGAGACACACGCGGCATACGCGCAGCGTTGCCGGGGCTTCTAGCTCCTCAGCTGATACCTGTATGAGACATGAATAATATGTTGAGCTTGAAAAAATATTCATTTTTTTTTTAATTTTTTTTATATACCAAAATATTCAGTATAAAATAATAATATTTTTTCTATATACCACTAATGTGGCACACAAGCCACTATAGCTTATAGCGGCTAGCAAGACCAGGGGTATCACTAATGCATTGCAAACCCGGTTGTTGATGAGGACTCACTGTGCTAGCAGCATTACTACTATCACAGTATATCTGGCAACTTTACTAACCGCAGAAACACCACACTATATCAAAATAGTGTTATTTGACTGCAGTATTCTGTAAGGTGGAGGTACAGTCCCCAGGCAGGTCTCTATTCACCCTATGTCAAATATAATTTTTCACATAGCATACCAAAGCAACCACAGGTACAGCTCCAGTCTTAACCTTCCTGCGGCCAGCTTTGGTCTCATAGAAGTCTTCATTGCGAAAATGTTCAGAGCATATTGCACTCCGCTCCTTCGGCTCCCAGCCTGACATCCCGAGGGACTCTACCCACACGTCTCGGATGTTGGGCTCTTTAGGGAACCTGCAAAAAGTTATTATACAAATAAAAAAATTAGGTGTGGCACTTGGTAAAGCTATTGCATAGCATTTTTTATCAACTTATGCAATTATAATTATTTATTTATTTTATTAATGCAGTATTTTTTTATATACCTATATACTTTCTCACAAACAGCTGATTATGGTAGTTTTCCAATACAACCAATGCCACCTAAAGGTGGGTTGCTGAACTAAAGAGACAAGCGTGATATTTCAAAAAGTCATTAAAAGTTCTGGTATTTATCGATAGATGGAACTAAAAAGTATCACCGCTGTGCCGGTCGGAGTGGGGGGTGTTAGGTTTTTTTCGTTACGGAATTTCTGGATTCGGTCCCCACGCTCAAGACCCGCGATAAAAGCTATGCAATACCTTAAAAAAACTTTTAAAAACATGCTGTGTAACACTAATCAAACCCTTTCATTTGGTACCCATATCACAGGGGTTAACGAAGAATATGCATATTTCTAGATTTTTGGAAATTCTACCCCTAGGGGGTAAAATAGAGGATGAAAGTTTATATGAAAATCTGACATTTTAAAAGTTTAATCCATGAAAATAGTTGTGGGTAAATGCTATCATTTGTACATTGTATATGTTGACTTATTTACTTTACCACGCGTGCGAAGTGGCGGGCAAAAGCTAGTCACATATAAAAATGATGATATGAAGTTGTGTTCGGTGTGCCAGTCGCAGAACTAATTAAAATACATTTAATATATTTATCTAAGTTAGTACTCACATATGAAACGTAATGCCATGACTTTTGGTTGTTTTTTTTGTGTCGTTACAACAATTTTGTACACAGCACCTCATATTTTACACTGTAAATAATTTATTTATTAATATCATTACGCGAAATGTATAGTGATGTTTTTTCATGTAATTGTTAAATTTATGTATGAACTCTATGTGTTTAGTTTTAACACAGGGTATCATAAGAATCAAACGGTGGAAAATATTAGAAATGCGTGTTTAATTGGTAGTTTCACAAATCTAAATTCAAATTATTAATTTATTTTTCGCAATTCGTATTCTTACATAGGTATCTGTCAAATAAAGATACACACACAGACCCATAGACTAGTCTACAATCGTTTTTAGTTTTTGAAATGGGTTTTGTTTCTATAGATTGGCACTCATCTTTTGGGACTTTCTTACATTCATTTTGCTTCAGTTTTATGCTGTATTCAAAACCAAAATTACGATTAGTATATTGCGTAGGTATATTATTATTATTTAAAAAATACCAGGAATCTGTCTGTAAGACCGCTTTCCGGGGTAGAGTGTTAATATCGGAGACACAGTTTCAAACTACTGCAGATATTATCGTAAATTTGTTTTTGTATACTGTTCATAAATAAATTCAGCGTGGCAATGCCGCCATCCTTCTTGGCACACTTCCCCGTGACAGTGGTTCGTGACATTTATTTTACGTGTAGGTAAGTTTTGTAGTTCTTAGTTTAGTTTATTTTAAGTTTTTAATTCATGTATAACTGAAGCTAAGTAGATATAGCAGGTATAATAAATAAATTAAAATAAACATCATATTGGGAACTAAACTGTGATGTATGAATATTCGCGAAATACTTAAATGGTACGAATTAGGTACCATTAGGTAAAAGAGCGGGGAATTTTAAAAAAATAACTAAAACTTCTTGAGTGGCGTTGGTGGAGTTGCTTGCCAGTAAATTAAATATATTCCGTCTGCTGACAGTTGACAAAGTTGACATTGACATCAGGCTGGATCGGCATCTGCAATTCGGCAAATTTGGCAAGTTCTCTTGAGTCTTGGGACTTCAATTTTGACAATCAAAGGAAAATGTTGTCTTGATCTTGCCTTGATATTGTTTAATGTATTATGTGAGATACAGTGGTGTTTATTTTATTATATAGGCAACGTATAATGTGATAAATATTCTACGACGTGTTCAACAAAAGTAAATCAAATAATATTGTGAATTATCAAAATGAAGATTTTTTTCTGGTGATTGGTGAAATGGAGTCCATAGACTGTCAGGAAGGACGTTGCCAACCTTCTTGGTGGTTATCCCACCGTACGACGTTGCCAAGAGGATCCTCTCTATTATCTACTTGACATTGGCAAAATACGAAATGTACTTTTTGTGTTGCCATTAAATAAATATATAAATAATGTTAATGTTGAGTCTTGATGTTTCTTATGGAGTTTTAGGCGGGAATCAGGCGGAGCGGTTGAGATTTTTTCCAGTGTGTCGTAAATTGTGTTATAGTGATCCTTAATGTGTATTTTTGGTGTCGATATGTGCAGTAAAGTTTCATTTAGTGACTGATTTATAGGAGCATTGGAAATAATGCCATAATACGACTTTTGGGTTAAGTGATTTATCATTTTGGTCAATAGGTTACCTCTAATCTAAAGGCGTGTTACGATCTGCTACTGCCGTGGGTTGTCTCCAGAAACTCCATTGGGCGTTAGAATGCATGACACTAGGCATTTTAATGCGGCAAACACGAGAAATTTTGCAACATGAAAATTCTCTATCACTCGACACTGGCAAAAATAGTCCCTGAAGGGATTGATTGCCATACTTAGGAAGAAGAAGAAGAAGATGTTTCTTATTGATGAGTGGGGTGGGGGACAATCGTCTCAGTCAATCAATCAATCAATCAATCAAATCAAACAAACTAAACTAAACGAAAACCATAACTTATAAACAAATAAACCATAACTAGGTTTGTGTGCATCAACAAGCTAAATACAATTTTCAATACAATAAATCGCGTCATTAATTAAATATGACGAAGGACTATTACAGTGTATTTGATTGAATGGTTATCGTGATAGCTGTATTCAATTATGCGGTGCTGTGTACCAGGATGCAGGCACGATTCCCGACACACGTCAAAGTCCCAAGGGATTACATTTCACGTGTAAGTGTTAGCTGTTAGCATTGAATTATATTCGAGCGCGTTTAATGAATTAGCACTTGCATATCGCCAGGTACCAGTATGGTACTCGACAACGCTATAATATTTTTTATACTACTAAGGTACACGGCCCGCCTGATAAGCAGTCACCGTAGTCTATAGCCGCTAGCAATACCAGGGGAACACTAACGCGTTGCCAACCTTGTTGTCGATGAGGGCTCACTGTACTAGCAGCATTACTACTAGCACAGCGTATCCTTGTGGAGCACTGACAACAATGACTGACAACCTTACAGCAGAAACACAACAATACATCAAAGTAGTGTTATTTTACTGAGGTCTTCTGTAAGGTGGATGTACAGTCCCCAGTCAGGTGGCTCCAATTTTAATTGGAAAACCCACAGGACATCCCAATTCGCATTACCTCTCTTATAAATGCTCATTAATACACAGCCAGGTCTAGAAAAAATCATTAAGTTAAAAGATTTTTTTCTTTAAAGGTTCCCAAGTGATCAAGAATTAAGAGCTTCATGGCTGAAAGTGCTTGGCAAGGAGCAGTGGGAGCCTAGTGACAGGAGTGCGATATGCTCAGACCACTTTCTCTGTGATGACCTGTACATCACCAAAAGTGGGCTGCGGAAGGTGAGAGTTGGCGCTGTGCCGATTATAGTGCAGGTAATTTATTTTTATTTGTTTAAGAGTAACTTATGACAGGCCCCAGCCACATGGCCAGCATTAATGACCTACAGAACACAATTGAATTATACATAAACCCTCCTCTTAAATCACTCTATCTATTAAAAAAAACCTCATCAAAGCATAAAAAGATCTAAGCATACATAGTGAATTAGGGATAGACAGCCAGTTGTTTTATACTATGTAATATTGTACTATGTGGCAATGCTGCCAGCATTCTTGGCACGCTAACACATGATTCTAGTTTGGGTCAGATCTTTTATCTATAAGTAGGTAGGTTAAAATATGTTTTTGTAAATAGTTTAATCTGTTTTGTGTCAATATAATTATATGCATTGTCAAATACAATTCAAATACATATACTATGTAATGATTGCTCAGTTTTTGCTGGATTCTTAGATTCTCCTTGGCAAAAGTGACCCTCTGAATCCGATGATTGATTCTGACGGTGGTGATGATGACATGATGATGAGAAACATATTTCTTTACAGGATCCAACAATGTATGATTATGGAGAACCAGCTTGTTTAAAGGTAAAGTGTTAATAATTTATTCAATTGAATTTACATGGCACCAATGCTTTGGTGCTAATTCTATGATCACTGTAGAATAAGGCTTAGCTTAGGGCCTAAGCCCCAAAGAATTGGGTTGTTCCAAGACCTCAAATTTTTTATCCCACCACCTCCATGGCTTTTATCTAGGTGTATAAATTTATTTCCAAGACATTCACACAATACATAGTATGTACAGTCAACATGTGTTTTTATTCTGTCTTCAAGCGCTTTGATCCAATACCTTGTAAATCGGAGCCGCCCGACTGGGGACTGTACCCCCACGTTACAGAAGACCGCAGTGAAATAACACTAATTGATGTAGTTTTGTGTTTCTGCGATAAGTAAGGTTGCCAGTGCTCCACGAGGATATGTGTTAGCACAGTGAGTCCTCATCAACTACATGGTTAGCAACCCGTTAGTAATATCTCTGGTATTGCTAGCAGCTATAGGCTATGGTGACTACTTATCATCAGGTGGGCCATATGCTTGTGTGCCACCTTAGTGGTATAAAATAATAAAAATAATTTTAATATATGGCAAGGAATACATATGATTATTATTATGTTTGTCTGCAGGTTTGTCGAATATGCCTTGCCACAGATACGAAGCTGTTGTCAATATCAAAGTGCCAGCTAGAGCAGGCTTATTTAAACCTCACTGGAGTACCAGTAAGTACACACCTTTTTCTTTTTGCCCGACTGGGGACTGTACCTCCACCTTACAGAAGACCGCTGTCAAATAATACTACTTGATGTAGTGTTGTGTTTCTGCGATAAGTAGGGTTACCAGTGCTTACCAGTGCTCCACGAGGATACGCTGGGCTATGGTAATGCTGCTAGCACAGTGAGTTCTCATCAACAACAGGGTTGGCAACTCGTTAGTGATATCCCTGGTATTGCTAGCGGCTATAGGCTACGGTGACGTAGCTACGGTGTGCTACATTAGTGGTATAAAAAAAAATGTATGAAGAGATCAATGAATGTTGAGGAAGCAAAAGAGGTGTGCATGTCAAGAGTGAAATGTCGCTCTATACTCTCTGCCTACCCCGTGAGGGATTTGATGTATGATTTTTTCACAGCTGCATTCAGAAGACCACCTGCCAGACAAATTGTGTACAGAATGTGTGCAGAGATTGTGGAACTGCCATCGCTTCAGGGACAAGAGTCTACGAGCCAACACTCTTATGTTGGAACTTATAAGGAAATACAATGCAGTGAGTGTTTCTTAAAAAAAAGATAAAGTGATGGAGATACAGTGTGTGCCTCCGTGTGTGTAAAGTGCTGACACACAAGTGATTTCTCCCGCTTAGTTGAATCTGTATCCGAACGGCTAGACCGATTTGAATATGACTTTTACTGGCAGGTAGCTGGTGCTATAAAGCGTAAATTAGGCATTTTTTTCTTGAAAATTTATTAGAGTTCTGCGCAACAAATAAAACTCATGAAATTGTAAACAAATTGATTTCTATGCGTACGAAGTCGCCCGTGCACAGCTTGTCTATACTAATATCATTAAGAGAAAAGATTTGTACTTTTGTTTGTAATGAATAAACTCAAATACTACTGAGCCGATTTTAAAAAAACTTTCACCAAGAATGCTATATTATCACTGAGTAAGATCTATACCAATATTATAAAGAGGAAAGATTTGTATTTTTGTGCGTATGTTTGTATCGAATAGGCTCCGAAGCTACTGGACCGATTTCAAAAATTGTTTCACCGTTAGAAAGCTACATTATCACTGAGTAACATAGGCTATATATTATATTGATACGCGGGCGAAGTCGCGGGAAATAGCTAGTGTATTGATATTCATTTTGATTTTATTTCCAGCTGACCGTGCATAATATACAGTCAGTAGATCGTGAGAGCAACCATTTAGCTTCACCTCTCAGTTGCAAGAACTACCCAGTTAATTACTACGATGTTTATATTGAAGGCGTTGAAGACACACATACGGCAGTACAGACCAAGGCGGAGCAAGATGCTGAAGTGAAGAATGAAATAGACGAAGTATTCATTAACGACAGATTAGAATTTCAAGACCATAGAGAAAATAAAGTAGAATTAGATTACGCGGCTTCTGATGTAGATTACTCATCGGAAGACAACGTGCCTTTGGAGACGCAACGGCGGAAGAAAGAGAAAGCTAAAAAGGCGAAGACAGTAAGGAAGAAAAGGATAAAAGATCCAGCCGAACCTAAAGTCGATAGGAGGAGGAAACCGTTCCTGAATGACGATTTTAATGAAACACTCTTCACGGTAACCGATTTGACTATTGACGAGCAAATTGCTGATGTATTGAAAAGGCAGGAGAGTTCAAATTACAAAAATGCAATCTATAAATGTACGGAGTGTTTCAAAGGGTTCTTGGACGAAGATGCTTTCAATGGACATATGGAGAGACATACAGACGTAAGTACTACATATGGTTGGTAACAAGATAGATAACTCTCTTTATTTGACGAGACCGCTGGTCTAGTGGTTAGTATACCTGACTGCTACGCTAGAGGTCGCGGGTTCGATTCCCGACAGGGCAAACATTTATGTGACAAATATGTTTGCCTAGCATCGGGGTGTTTGGTATGTATTATAAGTATGTATTTACAAACAAAAAGTATATAAGTATTATATCAGCTGCTGGTTCTCATAGTACAAGCTTTGCTTAGTTTGGGGCCAGATGGCGCTGTGTGATAATGTCCAAGCATTATTATTATTATATTATTATTATTGTACACCAAAATTAATAACTCAAGAACATTAAATCTACATCTACACTATACAATAATATTATAAAGAGGAAAGATTTGTATTTTTGTATGTTTGTATTGAATAGGCTCCGAAACTACTGGACCGATTTCAAAAAATCTTTCACCGTTAGAAAGCTACATTATCACTGAGTAACATAGGCTATTTATTATACTAGCTGCCCGCCCCGGCTTCGCTCGGGTAGACAAAATATTTGATAAATGTCTATGCTCCGAAACTAATGTCTACCCGTGCGAAGCCGGGGCGGGCAGCTAGTACATTATAAATCGGTACAATTGGCGGCCTTATCACATGATGTGATCTCTTCAACAAGTAGACGCTTGAAATGCTAAATTAAAGAGAGGGAGGGCGATTTGGGATTTCGCGTGGGTTTTCCCATTTAAATTGGAGCCGCCCGACTGGGGACTGTACCTCCACCTTACAGAAGACCGCAGTGAAATAACACTACTTGATGTAGTGTTGTGTTTCTGCGGTGAGTAAGGTTGCCAGTGCTCCACGAGGATACGCTGGGCTAGTAGTAATGCTGCTGGCACAGTGAGTCCTCATCAACAACAGGGTTGGCAACGCGTAAGTGATACCCCTGGTATTGCTACCAGCTATAGGCTACGGTGACTGCTTACCATCAGGTGGGCCGTATGCTTGTGTGGCACCTTAGTGGTATAAAAAAACCGGTCAAGTGCGAGTCTGACTCGCGCACCGAGGGTTCCGTACACACTTCTATGTAAGATTAAAAGTAGACAAACTTCAAATGAGGTCATTTTTCGTCGGTGACTCTCAACAGCGCGATTCAGGAATATTTTTTTAGTAAATTCGCTTTTAAAAACAAATTAACAACATATTTACAGTTTTCAGTTTTTTTTCTTTACTTGTGCTCTAAGACGAAGTGTCTTAGAGCACAAGTAAATAAAAAAATCTGCTTTTTTTTTTTTTTTTTTTTTTTTAATTCTTGCTAATATTCATGATTCTAGATCAACGGGAAGTACCCTGTAGGTTTTGATTCCCATGTGAAATCGGAAAATATGCGATATAAACGGTCATATCTTTTCTTCATATTGACTTACAGGTTTGATTATTTTACAGCTGAAAGAGACCATAGACCCGGGTATTTCATATTAATTTCAATTTGATAACTCCACGCGTTCTTGAGATAAAAATTCTTGACAGACAGACAGACAGACGGAGAACAAAGTGATCTTATAAGGGTTCCTATTTTACTTTTACGGTACGGAACCCTAAAAAGAGTGATATTACTATTACAAACTTAGTATTTGCAGTTAGTGCAATAGCCATGTCTAGGGATCAATCGCAAAGTTAAGCTAATTTTTCAAATGTATTTCAGGCAAGCGGTCCCCACCGGTGTCCGGTGTGCAAAACCCACTTCCGGCATCCGCACGCCCTCCGGAAACACGTCACGGCGCACCACACACAGCGGTTCAATTGTAACCGGTGTCCGTACGTCACTACACACAGACAGACGGCCCGGCTGCACGAGAGATGGCACAAGGGCACCAAGTACCACTGTCCGCATTGTCTGGAGGAGTTTGTGTGAGTTCATACATACAAACATACATACATATCATCACGCCAAGTCCCTCACGGGGTAGACAGAGAGTATAGAGCGACATTTCACTAGAGACTTGCACACCTCTTTTGCTTCTTCTACATTCATCAATCTCTTCATACATACATATCATCACGCCAAGTCCCTCACGGGGTAGGCAGAGAGTATAGAGCGACATTTCACTAGAGACTTGCACACCTCTTTTGCTTCTTCTACATTCATCAATCTCTTCATACATACATATCATCACGCCAAGTCCCTCACGGGGTAGGCAGAGAGTATAGAGCGACATTTCACTAGAGACTTGCACACCTCTTTTGCTTCTTCTACATTCATCAATCTCTTCATACATACATATCATCACGCCAAGTCCCTCACGGGGTAGGCAGAGAGTATAGAGCGACATTTCACTAGAGACTTGCACACCTCTTTTGCTTCTTCTACATTCATCAATCTCTTCATACATACATATCATCACGCCAAGTCCCTCACGGGGTAGGCAGAGAGTATAGAGCGACATTTCACTAGAGACTTGCACACCTCTTTTGCTTCTTCTACATTCATCAATCTCTTCATACATACATATCATCACATACAAGTCCCTCACGGGGTAGACAGAGAGTATAGAGCGACATTTCACCAGAGACTTGCACACCTCTTTTGCTTCTTCTACATTCATCAATCTCTTCATACATACATATCATCACATACAAGTCCCTCACGGGGTAGGCAGAGAGTATAGAGCGACATTTCACTAGAGACTTGCACACCTCTTTTGCTTCTTCTACATTCATCAATCTCTTCATACATACATATCATCACATACAAGTCCCTCACGGGGTAGACAGAGAGTATAGAGCGACATTTCACCAGAGACTTGCACACCTCTTTTGCTTCTTCTACATTCATCAATCTCTTCATACATACATATCATCACATACAAGTCCCTCACGGGGTAGACAGAGAGTATAGAGCGACATTTCACTAGAGACTTGCAACCTCTTTTGCTTCTTCTACATACATCAATGTGTTCATACATCCGCATTAAGCTTTAAGGTCAATAAGTAGGTAATTTGATTAAAACATGCTTTTATTCGCTCAGGGTCGTTCAAGTATTATGACAGCAGATTTATTACAATATTTCTGCAGTACTATCGATAGTATCGATAGTAAAAATTAGGCGATAGTATTGAAATTTTTCGATACCATCGATCCTATCGAAATACGATACTCGCGACAAAATTGTCGATACTATCGATACTATCGACGATATATCGTCGCGGTTCGATAGTATCGATAGTTTTGCTTTAGTAACTATCGACATGATTTCGATACTATCGACGGGGAATAAAATGACACCTAGGTCGGTAACACGGAGACAATCTTGTAAAGTAACTTTATGAATGAACTGTGTATGTAAAATATTATTAGTGACTAGCGGCCCGCCTCGGCTTCGCACGGGTACACATTAGTTTCTGAGCATAGACATCAAATATTGTGTCCACCCGTGCGGACCCGGGGTGGGCAGCTAGTATAATATATAGCCTATGTTACTCAGTGATAATGTAGCTTTCTAAGGGTGAAAGAATTATTGAAATCGGTCCTGTACTTTTTGAGTTTATTCGTTACATACAAAAATACAAATCTTTCCTCTTTATAATATTAGTGTAGATGTGATAGATGAACCATGTAATCACCGGCTATATTGCATCTTATGAGCAAACAATACTATCCTGATATGTTCGAGTATCGATAGGGCAATAATATCGAAACTCATTCTAACGATAGTATCGATACTATCGATAGTTTTTGTACTGATACTATCGATAGTATCGATACTCTTTTTTTTATACCACTAAGGTGGCACACAAGCATACGGCCCACCTGATGGTAAGCAGTCACCGTAGTCTATAGCCGCTAGCAATACCAGGGGTATCACTAACGGGGTGCCAACCATGTTGTTGATGAGGACTCGCTATGCTAGCAGCATCACTACTAGCCCAGCGTATCCTCGTGGAGCACTGGCAACCTTACTTACCGCAGAAACACAACACTACATCAAGTAGTGTTATTTCACTGCGGTCTTCTGTAAGGCGGAGGTACAGTTCCCAGTCGGGCGGCTCCAATTTAAATGGGATAACCCACGGGAAATCCCAAATCGCCCTCCCTCTCTATAATATAATACTATTGATCATTAGTAATAGCTTACCTATTTTTATCAATCAAAGTCAAAAGTCGATAGTTTCGATAAGACTATCGATAAAGTAACTGATTTTCTAGGTCGCGATAGTATCACGATACTATCGATAGACTATCGCTATCTCATCAACACTATGTTCCAGCAAATTTACGACGTACATGGGTCATATCCGCATCAAGCACCCGTCAGACTTCGTCTGCGAGCTGTGCGGGTACTCCTTCGTCAGTGCGAAGGGCATAGAGCTACACAAGAAGCTGAAACACAGGCTGGATGACAAACAGGTATACTGTAATTACTTTACTCATTAATATCGCTGATGGGCCCAGGTTCGAATCCCGGCCTGTACCAATGAGTTTTTCTAAGCTTAAGTTCAGTGATTTATCACACCATGAGCTTTAAAAAAGAGATGTAGGGCGATTTGGGATTTCCCATGGGTTATCCCATTTAAATTGGAGACTGGGGACTGTACCTCCACCTTACAGAAGACCGCAGTGAAATAACACTACTTGATGTAGTGTTGTGTTTCTGCGGTAAGTAAGGTTGCCAGTGCTCCACGAGGATACGCTGGGCTAGTAGTGATGCTGCTAGCACAGTGAGTTCTCATCAACAACATGGTTGGCACCCCGTTAGTGATACCCCTGGTATACCTAGCGGCTATAGGCTACGGTGACTGCTTACCATCAGGTGGGCCGTATGCTTGTGTTTTGGAATACGTTGTCGACAATGTTCGTGGTACGGGCACAGATTCCCGAAGACGGTCCGGTGTGCGAGCCGTGCGCGGTCCGCTTCGTGTCGGCGGAGGCCTACCGCCGACACCTGCAGCTGGGCGGAGCCCGGCACCCCGCCGCCCGCGACCACCGCCCGGGGAGGAAGGCCAAGGTTACCACTAGCCGAATATTTTTTATTTATTTATTTATTTACCACTAACTGCCCGCCTATATTTGATAAACGGTTATGTTCCGAAACTAATGTCTACCCGTGCGAAGTCGGGGCGGGCAGCTAGTATAATATATAGCCTATGTTACTCAGTGATGATGTAGCTTTCTAACGGTGGAATAATTTTTGAAATCGGTCCAGTAATTTCGGAGCCTATAGACATTTATCAAATATTTTGTCTACCCGAGCGGAGCCGGGGCGGGCGGCTAGTCTAAATATATATAACTCAAAGGTGACTGACTAACTGACTGACATAGTGATCTATCAACGCACAGCCCAAACCACTGGACGGATCGGGCTGAAATTTGACATGCAGGTAGATGTTATGACGTAGGCATCCGGTAAGAAAGAATTTTGATTAATTCTACCCCCAAGGGGATAAAATAGGGGATGAAGATTTGTATGAAAATCCGTCATTATTGAAGTTAAACGCATGAAAAGTGGTATTTGACCATTCAGTTAAAAATAAATAAATACGTTTTTGAGGATTTTTGGCAATTGCACCCCTAAGGGGGTAAAATAGGGGATGAAAGTTTTGTATGAAAATTTGACATTTTTGAAGATAAACGCATGAAAATTGTTATTCGGCCTTTCAGTTAAAAATAAAAACAAATGGATTTTTAGAAATACCACCCCTAAGTGGGTAAAATGGGGGATGAAAGTTTGTATGAAAATCAGTTATTATTGAAGTTAAATGCTTGAAAATTTGTATTTGGACTATCAGTTCAACATAAATAAAGACGTATTTGAGAATTTTTGGAAATTCCATCCTTAAGGGGGTAAAATAGGGGATGTACTTTGTATGAAAATCCGTCACTATCGAAGTTAAACGTCTGAAAAATTGTATTTGGCCTTTCACTTTACTTTACCATGCGTGCGAAGCCGCGGGCAATAGCTAGTAAGAATATAAAGGCATAAGAATTGTCGACGATCCTAAGCTCACAAGCGGTTTGAGCCACAAGTCTGAGGAGAGACTTTGCCTTTGTGTGTGTTCTACCGCTTGTATAACGGACAGTGTTCAGAGGAATTGTTCGACATGATGCCCACGGCAACATTTGACCATCCCACCTCTCGCCACCGGCGGGGAATTCATCCCCACACATTGGAACCGAAATATTATGGGATAAGGGTAGGAGAATTGTGATATTGGAACCAAAATGGTCCCGAACTGCGTGGTTCCAAAGTGTTTCCTCCTGTGTTAAACTGTGGAATGAATTCCCCGCCGTGGTTTTCCCAAAGGATTACAGCATGGGGTTCTTCAAGAAGGGTGTGAAGAGATTTCTGAAGGATCGGCAACGAGTGATACCCCTGGTGTTGCAAGCGTCCATAGGATACGGTGACCGCTCACCATCAGGCGGGCAGTACGCTTGTCAAGCCGCTTGTACGTAATATAATTTTGTTTGTGTCATATCCAGTCTTTAGACAGAAGATCTGAAGAGAAGGAGGATGAGCAACGTAAGAAGAAATTCTGCACCACTCGCGCCAGGAAGGCGGAGGGTCCGATACCATGCGAACAGGTAAGACAGGATACGGTCATCGGTCATACCTCAAAGAATCGTATGACAATTGGTTAGATGAATTTTCAGTTCCAATTTTCGCCGGCTGTGTAATATTCCCATTATAACAGTACTTCCGACAAACTGCGATAGATGGCGCTGTACCTATTGAAGGCCTTCCTAGATCGCGCGGTAGAGAGTCTCCGCCGATTAATGACCTTACCCGGTGTTGTTTGTTATCTGTGGATTTTTATAGGTAGATATGACATGCTTGCTAATCGCTTCCATTGTCGGGACGTTTTAGCGACTTGCCATACTCTTAAACTCAAATAAATCCATTCTCTACTATTTTTTCGTCTTTCCTTCATACCTCGTACCTACGTCGAGGTCTACTACCTCCTCCTTTACTACTACCTCCACACGCTACCCTAGGGATGTCGGAAATGCAATAAAGTATCGATATATGTCGTATCGATGTTTTTTGAAAATATCAATATCGATATTGATATTTTTATTAAAAAATATCGATATATCGATATGATTTGACAGAGAATATTCGTGCTTTAAAAATTAATTTATTTGGTCAAATCTAATTCAATCATCTTACATTTCTAGATAAATACTAATTAATTTACATAATTTTTAATAAATCAAACAACCATTCAAAATTTTGTATTATTTATTAATCAAACCAATAAAAAATACATAAAATATAATTTGTTAAAAGATGTTAGTATAAAAAAAGTATTTTCTTTTTGGGATTTTTTAATCTTAAAACTTATAAATGTTTATTGGTCTGAAAAAAATATCGATTTTTATACCTTTTCGATACTTAGAATTTTATATCGATGCATCGATATATCGAACTATTAAATATCGCTCAAAAATATCGATATATTGAAAAAATAATATCGATATATCGATGTATCGATATTTTTTCAACAAGCCTACGCTACCCGTCGTACTTCACCATTCAAATAAAAATTGTCGATAGTTAGCACACATTTGAAATGCTACAAAAGCTTGTTGTTATCCTACTAATATTATAAATGGGAAAGTTTGTGAGCATGGATGGATGTTTGTTACACTTTCACACAAAAGTACAGAACGGATTTGGAACATTGTTCCTCGGTTATTCTAGCTTAGAATGAAGTCGCACACACACAAGTGCCGAGACAATTTTAATGGAGACGGTTGCGCACAGTTACCAGTGTACCACGAGGATACGCTGGGCTAGTAGTAATGCTGCTAGCACAGTGAGTCCTCATCAACAACATGGTTGGCACCCCGTTAGTGATACCCCTGGTATTGCTAGCGGCTATAGGCTACGTTGACTGCTTACCATCAGGTGGACCGTATGCTTGTGTGACACCTTAGTGGTATAAACAATAAAATATCTTATTAATTATATTTTGACTATATGAATGCATCGTGTGTGTCGGTCAGTGCGGCATGCAGTTGGAGGACTCGCGCGCGTACCACGGCCACTTCCGTCGCATGCACCCCGACAAGAACAGAACCAACTACCCATCCATGCGGGCGCCGTGCATGTGCGAGCTCTGCGGACGAATGTTCCAGGTTAATACTATGCTACCACCCTCACATCTATACTAATATTATAATGCTAAAGTAACTCTGTATGTTTGCTACCTTTTCACGACTAAGCGGCTGAACAGATAGTAATGAAATTTGGCAATGAGATAGATTTTAATCTGGAGAAGGACATAGGCTATATTTTTCTAGATTCTAGAGCAAGGCGGGCGAAGCCGCGCGTGAAATTGCTTATTACATTCAGTTTATGTAATAAACATTGGCACTTGTATACTGTACACTGCACTGTATACTGTACACTGCACTGTATACTGTACACTGCACTGTATACTGTACACTGCACTGTATACTGTACACTGCACTGTATACTGTATACTGTACACTGCACTGTATACTGTACACTGCACTGTATACTGTATACTGTACACTGCACTGTATACTGTACACTGCACTGTATACTGTACACTGCACTGTATACTGTACACTGCACTGTATACTGTTCACTGCACTGTATACTGTTCACTGCACTGTATACTGTACACTGCACTGTATACTGTACACTGCACTGAATACTGTACACTGCACTGTATACTGTACACTGCACTGTATACTGTATACTGTACACTGCACTGTATACTGTACACTACACTGTATACTGTACACTGCACTGTATACTGTACACTGCACTGTATACTGTTCACTGCACTGTATACTGTTCACTGCACTGTATACTGTTCACTGCACTGTATACTGTACACTGCACTGTATACTGTACACTGCACTGTATACTGTACACTGCACTGAATACTGTACACTGCACTGTATACTGTACACTGCACTGAATACTGTACACTGCACTGTATACTGTACACTGCACTGAATACTGTACACTGCACTGTATACTGTACACTGCACTGTATACTGTACACTGCACTGAATACTGTACACTGCACTGTATAGTACAGCTGAGCCGGGTTGTTGTAGAGCTACGCCCTCCTGAAGGACCACCGCTGGGTGCACACGGGGGAGAGGCCCTTCAAGTGCGATAACTGCGGGAAGGCCTTCCGCATGAAGCAGAGGCTGGTCGCACACCGCAGAGTACACAGGTATCCACACATGTTATACCACTAAGGTGGCTCACAAGCATACGGCCCGCCTGATGGTAAGCAGTCACCGTAGCCTAAAGCCGCTAGCAATACCAGGGGTGTCACTAACGGGGTGCCAACCATGTTGTTGATGAGGACTCACTGTGCTAGCAGGATTACTACTAGCCCAGCGTATCCTCGTGAAGCACTGGCAACCTTACTTACCGTAGAAACACAACACTACATCAAGTAGTGTTATTTCACTGCGGTCTTCTGTAAGGTGGAGGTACAGTCCCCAGTAGGGCGGCTCCAATATTAATGGGAAACCCACGGGAGATCCCATATCGCCACTGTACACAGCCTGTATAGTGTACACAGTATTTTTATGTCAAATGTGATTAATTACATGGTACGGGTTGCCATGCTATGGTCGGCAACGCGTTAGTGATACCCCTGGTATTGCTAGCGGCTATAGGCTACGGTGACTGCTTACCATCAGGTGGGCCGTATGCTTGTGTGACACCTTATAATAAATATATAATGAGTAAAATAAAAGTATATATACTTGTAGTGACCTCACGGCTACATAATTTGACGTGACATACATTTGACGAGACCGCTGGTCTAGTGGTTAGTATACCTGACTGCTACGCTAGAGGTCGCGTGTTCGATTCCCGCCGGGGCAAACATTTATGTGACAAATAAGTTTGCCTTGCGTCTGGGTGTTTGGTATGTATTATAAGTATGTATTTACAAAAAAAAGTATATAAGTATTGTATCAGCTGCTGGTTCCCATAGTACAAGCTTTGCTTAGTTTGGGGCCAGATGGCGCTGTGTGATAATGTCCCCAGTATTATAATTATTATTATTATAAACCAACGTTAGAAATCTACTAACTAGCAGGACAACATTCAACGAATGACAACTACATACGTCACAATCCTGCCACGCGCTAGCGAAGTTTTCTACGCAATTCAACATATATACAAGTCTCCGACTAGAACAGTCGGAGCCTTGTTCCCCAGGCACAACACCCGCCTGGCTGGGAGATCTTCCCTTTGCGGCGGCTGAGCATGATCACCTCTCTCGCCCCACAGTATCATACATACAGTCTCCGACTAGAACAGTCGGAGCCTTGTTCCCCAGGCACAACACCCGCCTGGCTGGAAGATCTTCCCTTTGCGGTGGCTGAGCATGATCACCTCGCTCGCCCCACATACTAAATAATTGTTGAATGTGTGCGGTATTGTTCCAGTCAGGAGAAGGCCACGTACGGCTGTTCTCTCTGCGGCAAACAGTTCTCTACTCACAGCAACCGACAACGGCACATGTTTGTGAGTACACAGTAATTTAGTACATCCTACTTATATTATAAATGCGAAAGATTGTGAGCATGGATGGATGGATGGATGGATGGATGTTTGTTACTCTTTCACGCAAAAACTACTCAACGGATTTGGATGAAATTTGGAACACAGATAATTTATAACTTGGATTAACACATAGGATAATTTTTATCCCGGGAAAATTTTAGGTTCCTCTGAGATTCTAAGATCAACGCGGACGTATAATATCTTCAATATACAGAATTGGACCTGTTACAGTTTTATTATAAGTATCCATCTATACTAATCTTATAAATGTACTAGCGGCCCGCCCCGGCTTCGCACGGGTAGACATTAGTTTCGGAGCATAGACATCAAATATTTTGTCCACCCGTGCAAAGCCGGGGCGGGCCGCTAGTATAATATATAGTCTATGTTACTCAGTGATAATGTAGCTTTCTAACGGTGAAAGAATTTTTGTAATCGGTCCAGTAGTTTCGGAGCCTATTCAATACATACATACAAAAATACAAATCTTTCCTCTTTATAATACTAGTGTAGATAATGATTGTTATCCGTCAGATCCACACCGGGTTGAAGCCGTTCAAGTGTGAGATGTGCGGCAAGGGGTTCAAACACTCGAGCGAGAAGCGAGCGCACATCGGATACGTGCACCTCAAGAAACCCTGGCCCAAGAGGAGTAGGGGCAAGCGACGGACGGACACCAGACAGGTGACAGACACACATACATACTAACGCTTAGATCTTTAGGGTTCCGTTCCTTAAAAGAAAAAAAAGAACCCTTATAGGATCACTTTGTTGTCTAGATATTTTATCTCAAGAACGTGTGAAGCTATCAAATTGAAATTAATATGAAATACCCGGGTCTATGGTCCCTTTCGGCTGTAAAATAATCAAACCTGTAAGTCAATATGATGGAAAGATGTGACCGTTTATGTCACAAATTTTAGCATATTTTGCTATTTCACAAGGGAATCAAAACCTACAGGGTACTTCCCGTTGACCTAGAACCATGAAATTTGGCAAGAAGCAGTGTCTTACAGCACAAGTGAACGAGTTCCTCCTCCACTTGAATGGGTAGAACCAGCCCGGGGGGTTATGACCCCCCCCAAGTTCAGCCCTTTCTGTTAGGCCCAACTATCGATAGTTGACTTTGAAAAATAGTAACAATATCGATAGTGCTATCGAATTATCGATACTCTCGATATCACAATTTACCTATTACTATTGGTTGGAAGCTATCGATACTATCGATAGTATTACTCCTACATCTTCAATATTATCGATATATAAATCGATAGAATATCGATAGTTTAGCGAAAGTCGACTATCGATAGGCAAGCCTACTTGCTGTACCACAGCAGCAAAGCAAGGTTCGAACGTAATGCGTTTCTTCCCAGGTCCTGATGCCTCAAGCAGTTCCGGAGGCCAACGAAGTGGAGATCCAACAAGGCTGGCCGTGCGACCCTAAATCACAAGACATCACATCACCTTTGTACTATAGTCTGAAGATATGAATTGTGTTAGTATACCAGTACCGGTAGCAGGAACATTGTCGACAACGTTTTCGTATCGCCTTCGACTATTTTTGTATTGGAAAATGAACAGCGCTGCGGCGGTGAAAAGTAGAACTAAAAATTAGTATGACAATTTTGACATTTCGCGAGTTACGTTTTCGAATACGTTGTCGACAATGTTCCTGCTATCGTCACTGACTGCTACGCTAGGTTCGATTCCCGCCGGAGCAAACATTTATGTGACAAATATGTTTGCCTAGCATCGGGGCGTTTGGTATGTATTATAAGTATGTATTAACAAAAAAAAAGTATATATATTATATCAGCTGCTGGTTCCCATAGTACAAGCTTTGCTTAGTTTGGGGCCAGATGGCGCTGTGTGATAATGTCCAAGCATTATTATTATTATATTATTGTGAACAGTGCTGTTGCCCTAGCAACAACAATTTTCGACTACGTATTAGTATTGCTTTCTACTATTATTGTATGGAAAAATGACGTATTCGAAGACGTAACTCTCAAATGTCAAAATGTTCATAAGAATTTTTAGTTCCACTTTTCGCCGGCGCAGCGCTGTTAATATTCCCATAAAAATAGTCGAAAGCGAAACGAATATGTAGTTGAAAGTTATTGTTGACGGAATTCAGGCAGAGCAATACTGTCAAAAAACAATCAGCCATGTGTTCCGTACTAAGACAAACTAGGTTTAATGACAAACTTAACTTTGCAGTTCGATCCCTAGACACGGCTATTACACCAACCGCAAATAATAAGGTTGTAACAGTAAATTCGCTCTTATTTAGAAAATAGAGCAATATACAATCTATGAGCGTCTGCTTGTTGCCATTATTAAGATAGAGCAAAAAATAAGGTGACTAGTGGGGAACCCTCTCTAATTTTTCTTATTTGTTGTTATAACGGCAACAGTATTAATTATTCTGTGAAAATTTCAACTGTCCACCTATTACGGATCATGAGATGCAGCCCGCTGACGGACGGACGGACGGACAGACAGCGAAGCTTTAATAATAGGGTTCCGTTGTTTAAACTTCGGGTACGGGACCCTAAAAAACTATAGTATATCATCAATTAAGTTCAGTATCATGGATGACAATACTGAAAATAACTGGCAATACTTATGTTAGAAATTGTCCTGTTTATAGTGAAAAAAAAGTGTTTTATGAAGCAATTTAATATCAGCAATATTTATATTATAACTAAGATGGAAATTTACTAAGTACTTTAGTACTTTTTTATTCAATATAAAGAGTCGTGGTGTCCGTGTGGTATGAAGCGTTGCTTGCTATTCTAGCGACGCAAGTTCCAATCCCACCGATCGTACCAATGAGTTTTATAACTTAAGTGCAATGATTAGTCACACCACGAGCTTTACGGTGAAGGAAAACATCGTGAGGAAACCTGCATACGTCTGAGAAGAAATTCAAGGTCGTATGTAGTGCCTAAGAGACGGCGACGGACTCACCATCTGTCACGTTGACACCAAATTATCTTCGGTGGAAAGTGGGTGTTGTAACACTCTGCCTACCTCTTCGGGGACCCTTGTGTGAAGGCGTGAAGTAATATTATTATAACTATAAGTTTTGTCGATTCTGTTGTACGAAATCACTAAGCTAATTTGACAGGACAATTAAAGTATTGCCATCCTTATTTAACACTGGGCATGAGAAAGGGATAGCAATACAGCAGAATCGACAGCAACGCTTAAGCTTAAAATTAACTAAGTACTTATTGTTAGTTATTTATTGATCTGAAAATATATTTTTTAAGTATTTAACATAGTGTGTATAGTCCCGGTTGGTATCACTTAAGCCGATAGCTGTGAATATATTCGGCGTGATGAACAGACATACAAATGATTCATAAATAGTAGAGGACTACGACCTACCTATACCAAGTTATGACCGACCAGTTTGTAGCCGTGGTGGCCTTGTGGTTGAAGCAACGGCCTGTGGTCTGATGGGCCCAGGTTCAAATCCCGGCCCGTACCAATGAGTTTTCTAAGCTTTAACTACCGAGATTAATCACATGAGCTAAAAAAAGAAAGGCACGAATTAGGAATTGGAATCTCCCGTGGGTTTCCCCATTAAAATTGGATCCGCCCGACTTGGGTCTGTACCTCCACCTTACAGAAGACTGCAACTAAGGTTGCCAGTGCTCCACGAGGATATGCTGGGCTATAGTAGCAATGCTGCTAGCACAGTGACTTCTCATCAGCAACAGGGTTGGCACCTCGTTAGTGATACTCCTGGTATTGCTAGCGGCTATAGGCTACGGTGACTGCTTACCATCAGGTGGGCCATATGCTTGTGTGCCACCTTAGTGGTATCAAAAAAGTTGAAATTTCAAGGTAACCTGTAGTTTTAACCCTAAGTCCTTGTCAATACATGATTTTTGTACCATAGAGTCGACACCAATATCTACCATTTGAAGAATTCTATTTATTTGACGAGACCACTGGTCTAGTGTGTAGTATACCTCATATACCTGACTGCTACGCTGAGGTCGCGGGTTCGATTCCCGCCGGGGCAAACATTTAAGTGTTAAGCATTTGTGTTTGTCTTGCGTCTGAGTGTTTGGTATGTTATGTAATATAAGTATGTATTTACAAAAAAGTATATAAGTATTGTATCAGCTCCTGGTTCTCATAGTACAAGCATTGCTTAGTTTGGGGCTAGATGGCGCTGTGATAATGTCCAAGCACTGGTTATCATAAAAAAGAATGTAATCATTTTTTACAGTAAACGACTTGACACATAAATTGAATCAAATTTAATTAATTTTACACAATAAATAATGTAAGAATTAGTATATAGAAATTGCTTTAGTGCTGTGAATAATGCATAATATTGTAATTTTTATTGAAAATGTAATATAAAGGAATAGACTGCTAGAATAAGTGATTTTATTTAATAGTTCATATCGGCAGTGCCGTCTTTACGATAAGAACACACGGGGCCCCTGCCCAGGGCCCCGACTTCACAGGGACCCTGCAAGGCCGATGCAAACTTACGCTTGATAAAAATTTACATCCGTCAACATTTTTGAATTTTTGCCCGTGTCGAGTGTTAGAGAATTATCAAGTTTCTTAATATTATATTGAATTAAAATGCTTAGTGTCATGAATTTCAATGATTATTGGAGTTTCACACAACACAGATCGCAACATGCCTTTAGACTGACAACTGACCTATTGATCAAAATTATTGATCTCTTCACACAAAGGACACATTACAGCATTATTTCCAATTGTCTTATGAATCTGAATTTCGAAATGAACTTTACTGTACAAGAGCTCAGTATACAACTTATCTACTCTGAGATACTACGTACACAAGAGTTATCACTATAATAATCATTGACAGCGCCATCTGTTGAAAATATTCGGAACTTTTTTGAGAAGAATTTAGTCTAAAATGTGTTTATACAAATAAATGAGTTGTTGATTGCTGTTCTCAGATGCCGCTGCTATCGAACATTAATCTCAGAGTAGATAATATTATGCAGTACCAGTAGTTTATTTTAAGTTGTTAATACAAAGAGCAGTTATATCTACATTCTAATTATGTATATTATTTTATTATGTTAAGTTTGATATTTTTTTATTGCTTGTGTAAATTTCTTGAAAAATGTATATAAAATTATTCAAGACACCGAAGGTGAAAATAAACAGCATAGTTAAGTTTTGCAGTACCTATAATAATATCTACTCTGAGCTGAGCCTTAAATATTACAAGAGATATTAAAATCGTTGAATTAGATCCGGAATTGATATCGATAAACGAATTTAATTTTGACAGGAATAAAAATCTCGCTATACCTTTATGGGTTAAATAATAAAATTAACAAAATATCCTAGCAAGAAGATAGCTTATATTTTTGGTTCACATGTCAACTGGTTCCGTGGTGTAGTGGTTATCACATCTGCTTTACACGCAGAAGGCCGCCAGTTCGATCCTGGCCGGAATCATATCTTTTTATATTTTAATTTAACTATGAAAAATTTTTTAGAGTTAAAACTCTTACGAAAATAAAATTATTTCAGTAAAAACTAAAATTATATATTATATTATCTAATATATAAAATTCTCGTGTCACAGTTTTCGTTGCCATACTCCTCCGAAACGGCTTGACCGATTTTGATGAAATTTTTTGTGCTTATCCGGTATCTATGAGAATCGGCCAACATCTATTTTTCATCCCCCTAAATGTTAGGGGTAGTCCACCCCTAAATTTAATTTTTTAGTCCGATTTCAAAAATTCTTTCACCGTTAGAAAGCTACATCATCACTGAGTAACATAGGCTATATATTATACTAGCTTCCAGCCCCGGCTTCGCTCGGGTAGACAAAATATTTGAATGTCTATAGGCTCCGAAACTACTGGACCGATTTCAAAAATTCTTTCACCGTTAGAAAGCTACACTATTACTGATTAACATAGGCTACCTGCCCGCCCGGCTTTGCACGGGTAGACAAAATATTTGATATAAAAGTCTACCCGTGCGAAGCCGGGGCGGGCCGCTAGTATTATATATATTTTATCTACACTATAATACGATAAGTTTAAGACTCATGTCAAAAGAGTTTTGATAAATAAAGCCTATTATAAAATTAATGATTATGTAAATGATAAAAATGCTTGGAATATATAGACTTACTCTGCACAAGTGGCTCCCCGCTCCTGGTAATTGTAATAGTTGGAATATGTATTTCATGAAAGCAGTGACAAAACCAACTTGGTAGCTTTCATTTTGATATTTGTAATTTCATACCAATGTCTAGAAGAATTTTGTTACAAATTGTTATATAATTATTGTTAAATGCAAAAAAAGTCAGAGCACTGAGTTTCTTGCCGGTTCTTCTCAGGTGGCTTTTTTTCCGAACCGGTGGTAATTTAGACCTTCATAAGAGCCTTATTAGGGCCTAAACTGAATAAATGATTTTTGATTTTGATTTTGATATGTAATATTTTAAGGAGAAAAGATTCGTTAGATTTTAGTTTGTTATGAATTAACTAAAATCATAAAACACCATGCATTATTAACATCGCTCCTGACCACTTCGCCTATGTATTTTTCGCGCAAAGCATGGTCAGGTTTAGCTGAATATTATTTTGTGTTGTGAAGCCATCATTACTAGTTTGTTTATTGACAAAAAGTTACAGAAGCAAGCAAAAAAATCAACAGAGCTATAACGGGTTTTCTCAATACGTTACAATATCTCTGCCACAGTAAAAAGATTCATTCAGTACTTCCACGGACAGACAGATAGACACACGGACGGACAGCAGAGAGGCGCGGTTGAGATTTTTCCAGTGTCTCGTAAATTGTGTTATAGTGATCTTTAATGTGTATTTTTGGTGTCGTTATGTGCAGTAAAGTTTCATTTAGTGACTGATTTATAGGAACATTGGAAATAATGCCCTAATACGACTTTTGGGTTAAGTGATTTATCATTTTGGTCAATAGGTTACCTCTGACCTAAAGGCGTGTTACGATCTGTTTCTGCCATGGATTGATTAGAATGCATGAATGCGGCAAACACGAGCAATGTAGAAACTTGAAAATTCTCTAACACTCGACACTGGTAAAAATATTGATGGCAATCAATCCCTTCAGGGATGTATGGCAATACTTAGGAAGAAGAAGAAGAAGTAGCAGTCTCGGTCAGATGGTTCCGTGGTTACCCTTCGAGTACAGAACCATCAAAAGCGAATCTACTATATCTGTGTATACAAAACAAGAAACTGACAGACTGACATGTCAACGCACAGCTTAAACGGCTGGGGTTGGAGACTTGAAATTTTGACAGTAATTTGAAAATTTGAAAAAAAAATTGTACGTACCTTTTATGACGAAGGTATCCACTAAGGAAGGGTTTTTGGTAATACCACCCCTAAGGGGGTAAAATAGAGGATGAAAGATTTTATGAAAATCCGTCATTTTTGAAGTTGAACGCATGAAAATTGGTACTTTGTTTTTCAGTAAAACAAAACACGTATATTTCAAGATTTTTGGAAATTCCAGCCCTAAAGGGGTAAAATAAGGGAACGCAGTTTGTATGAAAATCCGTTGACTTATCTATACTTCTATATTATATAGAGGCCATATTATAAAGAGGTCATTGTGGAAATCTATGGGGGAGGCCTTTGTTCAGCAGTGGACGTCGATAGGCTGATGATGATGATGATTATAAAGAGGAAATATTTGTATGTATTGAATAGGCTCCGAAACTACTGGACCGATTTCAAAAATTCTTTCACCGTTAGAAAGCAAATTATCACGTAGTAACATAGGCCATATATTATACCAGCTGCCTGCCCCGGCTTCGCACGGGTAGACAAAACATTTGATAAATGTCTACCCGTGCGAAGCCGGGGCGGGCAGCTGGTATATTATAATAATATTAAAGGTAACAATCACTTCGTAAATGGGATACCGTTTGTGATATGTATTGTGGCTTTACAATAATGTAATGTAATGAATAACATTAAAATGTATGCAAAGCGATCCGGTTTCTTATACATCTTTAGTCTTATGTCAATCTGAAGTTGGTACGCACGCGTCCCACGATTAGTTCGAAGATTATAACAGATTAAATTAAAAAGTCATAAAAACAGATTTGTGGAAAAAATATGTGATTTGAATTGCTGTGAGTACCGTGCGACAGTTTTTATAAATACCACAGAGTTGCAAGCAAGCAAATTGTTTGTTGTTTTTTTATATAACATCTTAGGTAAGTCATAAACAATTAGTTTTTTTTTGTTAAGTGAGTAAGTGACCTTTCACTTGATCGAGATTTGGGACATTTATTTTACGTGTAGGTAATTAAGTTTTGTACATTTTGGTTTAGTTTTTAATTTAAGTTTATATAATATTGTATTAATCCATATATAAAGGATAAATAACGTAATAAAAATAAATCTTTCTATTCTAACTTTATTAGGTCTGGTAACCGAGCTTTTAATTAGCGGTTTAAAAATTGAAATTATTACTACTATAAACTAACTGCCCGGAAAAACTTCGTTCTGGCAAAAGTTGTGTTCAACGGACTTTTGGTACCACTAGATGTCGCTGTAATGTAAATAGGCATTATTAGCACGCGCGGTAGAGAGTCTCCGTCGCTGTGCTATATATCTCAGCGACGGAGGCTCCTTGAACAAACCGAACATACCGACAGCTCAATCAAACTAGTAAACCGGACCACTCATACATCCAACTAGTTTCATTAACCACTACGCACAACAAGACCTGCTGCTGACTGCCTCCACTCCCGGGACTCACTCAGTATGGTGTCATACAAGTTGATATTATGTATTGGAAAAGGAATGTTGTTTTTAACCGCCGACGAAAAACCACGGTGCTATAAGTTTGTGTGGTATCTGTGTTCTTCTTCTTCTTCTTCTTCCTAAGTATGGCAATCAATCCCTTCAGGGACTATTTTTGCCAGTGTCGAGTGTTAGAGAATTTTCATGTTGCAAAATTTCTCGTGTTTGCCGCATTAAAATGCCTAGTGTCATGCATTCTAACGCCCAATGGAGTTTCTGGAGACAACCCACGGCAGTAGCAGATCGTAACACGCCTTTAGATTAGAGGTAACCTATTGACCAAAATGATAAATCACTTAACCCAAAAGTCGTATTATGGCATTATTTCCAATGCTCCTATAAATCAGTCACTAAATGAAACTTTACTGCACATATCGACACCAAAAATACACATTAAAGATCGCTATAACACAATTTACGACACACTGGAAAGAAATCTCAACCGCTCCGCCTGATTCCCACCAAAAACTCCGGTATCTGTGTTTCTGTGGCGTCGTAGCTCCTAACAGGATGAACACATTTTCATTTAGTTTTTTTTCGTTTGAAAGGTTTGTTTTTAAATCTGATGCCCCTTAATAGGAAACTAGGTAGTATTTCTAAGATGCCACATTAATTAAATTCTGAAGGGTCGGCAACGCGCGAGTAATACCAGGGGTATCACTAACGGGTTGACAACCATGTTGTTGATGAAGACTCACTGTGCTAGCAGCATTACTACTAGCCCAGCGTATCGTCGTGGAGCACTGGCAACCTTACTTACCGCAGAAACACAACACTACATCAAGTAGTGTTATTTCACTGCGGTCTTCTGTAAGGCGGAGGTACAGTCCCCAGTAGGGCGGCTCCAGTATTAATGGGAAAACCAACGAGGATCCCAATTCGCCTCTCTCTTAAAATTAATTAATGTTCGGGTGAAAAAACTTACAATTGTCATGGCTACAAAAACTATGAACATTCTTCAGTTATCAAATTACTTTTAATTTGGTAACTTGACTGGTTGTGTCAGTTGGCACATCAACAAGGAAAACGAATGTCGTTCACCTGATCCATAGTTCAAGGGAAGACTTCGTATGATCAAACCGTTGACGTGTTGACCGTGTGGTTGAGACAATCGCCTGCCATTTCAGATGGTCCGGGTTCAAATCCCGGCCTTTACCAAACAGCTTTTAATTACTAAATCATTTATACACATAAAGAGAGTTGAGATGCTGTTTGTAATGTCAAAATAACAGCTATCTACTGAATGAAAGTACTGTAATAATATTATATTAAGACCAAAAAAACGTGTGTTTGCGGCAAACAAGTATACGGCCCACCTGACGGTAAGCGTATGGACGCTTGCAACACCAGGGGTATCATTCGCGCGTTGCCGACCCTTCAAAAATCTCTTCACACCCTTCTTGAAGAACCCCATGCTGTACTCCTTTGGGAAAACCACGGCGGGGAGTTCATTCCACAGTTTAATTGTGCGCGGGAGGAAGCTCTTTTGGAACCGCGCAGTTCGGGACCATTTCGGTTCCAATGTGTGGGTATGAATTCCCCGCCGGTGGCGAGAGGTGCGGTGGTACCTACTGAACTAGTGGGAATAAACCATTATCTTCGGCGGAAAGTGGGTGTTGTAACACCTCTGCATACCTCTTCTACCCTTAATTTTTTAGATGTTTCTAAGTTAATGTATTGCTTTAATGAAAGCTGTATTTTTTCTTTTCAGGTACCTAAATATATAGTATTACCCACTTTTTGTTTACATAAGGTCAGGCTGCATCTTTAGTGATGTACTTCTCTTTACAAATCACCCTGGTTCTCTTCGTATCAACACGTGCTTGGGCCCAGAAAGGTAAGTATACCAGTAAGTGGCGGATTAGCCACGCAGCTAGATTAGCAAACGCTACGGGCCCCGCGCATTTAATCGGCTCTGCGCACCGACGCTTTCTGACTGTAAAACCTATCTATTTATATCGATGCGTGAAAATATTTTCTGCGAGTGTACAATACTTACCCATAAAGAGATGGGATCAATATTTTAATATTTTAGCACATTTCTATAGGTGAGCGTTGGTGTCCTCACAAAATATGTTTTGCACCGCACTGCACGCAAGTTGCAAATGCAAAATTAAGAGGGTTCTTTGATAAGGCCCATGTTGACTTAATCTGCCATGAAGCTCGTTTTAAATAACCTAGTTTAATTCTGGGACTTCTTCCGCGTGGTAATTGGCCAAATCTACCCTAATAAAGGTAGCCTGATGATGATTATTTAGGGTTGGCAACCCGTTAGTGATACCCCTAGTATTGCTAGCGGCTATAGGCTACGGTGACTGCTTACCATCAGGTGGGCCGAATGCTTGTGTGCCCCCTTAGTGGTATATAAAAAAAATAACAATGACCTTATTTTTGTCAACCAAAAGAGTAAACATTCAAAACTAATCGTAATAAACAGAAATATGCGACTAATATTAGTGGCTATCATTTCAATCGTCCTCCCAACTGTAAAATATACCTGGTCTAACCCTTATAATAAACTAAACCGAAACGGAAAAACCATAACCTGTTTGCTGCAAAGAGTTCGACAGTAATTTGTTTTCTTACAGAGGGGGAGTCGTGTGTCGACAAGTATGCGTACACGGCAGGGGTCTGCACCACAGCCGATAGCTGCCGCTCGGCCAAAGCTGATTTTGAGTAAGTGATCCTTCACGCCTTCCCACAAGGGTCCCTGAAGAGGTATGCAGAGTTGTTACAACACCCACTTTCCACCGAAGATAATTTGGTGTCAACGTGACAGATGGTGAGTCCGTCGCCGTCTCTTAGGCACTACATACGTCCTTGAATTTCTTCTCAGACGTATGCAGGTTTCCTCACGACGTTCTCCTTCACCGTAAAGCTCGTGGTGTGACTAATCACTGCAGTTTTTCTGTTTGCCAGGCAGAGCAGAATCCAACCAACATTTTGCGAGTACAGTGCCTTCGGCCCTACTCTAGTCTGCTGCAGAGATGGCAGTAATATCCTCCAGGCAGCTGCGCCAAAATCTGCCGAGTGAGTACTTTTTCTTCTTCCTCAGCATGTTACCACGCATGGCCAACGCTCTCCGTTCTCTTACAATGTCATCATCATCATTAAGATGTTCGTTAACAATATGCCCAAGATATCGATATTGATTCACAAAGTTCATTCTATTGTGGACCAAATACAAATCAGGTACATTAGTAGGACCATTCTTATATTTGAAAGCCATTGCAACTGACCTCGTACAATTATACACCAAATCATGTGCCTTTGCATAACCCTCACATATCTTTAGTAACCTTCTCAGTCCCCTAATTGAGTATAAGAGAATTATCAAGTTCCTCAAATTTAGTTGCATTAAACTGCCTATTGTCACGTATACCTACTAATGCTTATTTGAGTTTTTGGAGACAATTACAATTCACGGCAGTAGCAGAGCGTAACATGCTTCTAGGCCATAGGTAACCTATTGACCAAAATGATAGATCACATTATCTAAAAGCCATATTATAGCATTATTTCCAATGTTTCTATAAATCAGTCACTAAATGAAACTTTACTGCTTCGAAAATGCACACTAAAGATCACTAATAACACAATCTACGAGACATTGAAAACAATCTTTGCCGCTTTGCCTAAAACTCCGAGTGAGTACTTACTCTTAGAATGTACTCAATTTATACATATCATCACGCCAAGTCCCTCACGGGGTAGGCAGAGAGTATAACGCGACATTTCACTAGAGACTTGCACACCTCTTTTGCTTCTTCTACATTCATCAAACTCTTCATACATACATAACATCACGCCAAGTCCCTCACGGGGTAGACAGAGAGTATAGAGCGACATTTCACTAGAGACTTGCACACCTCTTTTGCTTCTTCTACATTCATCAATCTCTTCATACATACATATCATCACGCCAAGTCCCTCACGGGGTAGACAGAGAGTATAGAGCGACATTTCACTAGAGACTTGCACACCTCTTTTGCTTCTTCTACATTCATCAATCTCTTCATACATACATATCATCACGCCAAGTCCCTCACGGGGTAGGCAGAGAGTATAGAGCGACATTTCACTAGAGACTTGCACACCTCTTTTGCTTCTTCTACATTCATCAATCTCTTCATACATACATATCATCACGCCAAGTCCCTCACGGGGTAGGCAGAGAGTATAGAGCGACATTTCACTAGAGACTTGCACACCTCTTTTGCTTCTTCTACATTCATCAAACTCTTCATACATACATAACATCACGCCAAGTCCCTCACGGGGTAGACAGAGAGTATAGAGCGACATTTCACTAGAGACTTGCACACCTCTTTTGCTTCTTCTACATTCATCAATCTCTTCATACATACATATCATCACGCCAAGTCCCTCACGGGGTAGACAGAGAGTATAGAGCGACATTTCACTAGAGACTTGCACACCTCTTTTGCTTCTTCTACATTCATCAATCTCTTCATACATACATATCATCACGCCAAGTCCCTCACGGGGTAGGCAGAGAGTATAGAGCGACATTTCACTAGAGACTTGCACACCTCTTTTGCTTCTTCTACATTCATCAATCTCTTCATACATACATATCATCACGCCAAGTCCCTCACGGGGTAGGCAGAGAGTATAGAGCGACATTTCACTAGAGACTTGCACACCTCTTTTGCTTCTTCTACATTCATCAAACTCTTCATACATACATAACATCACGCCAAGTCCCTCACGGGGTAGGCAGAGAGTATAGAGCGACATTTCACTAGAGACTTGCACACCTCTTTTGCTTCTTCTACATTCATCAAACTCTTCATACATACATAACATCACATACAAGTCCCTCACGGGGTAGGCAGAGAGTATAGAGCGACATTTCACTAGAGACTTGCACACCTCTTTTGCTTCTTCTACATTCATCAAACTCTTCATACATACATAACATCACGCCAAGTCCCTCACGGGGTAGGCAGAGAGTATAGAGCGACATTTCACTAGAGACTTGCACACCTCTTTTGCTTCTTCTACATTCATCAATCTCTTCATACATACATATCATCACGCCAAGTCCCTCACGGGGTAGGCAGAGAGTATAGAGCGACATTTCACTAGAGACTTGCACACCTCTTTTGCTTCTTCTACATTCATCAAACTCTTCATACATACATAACATCACGCCAAGTCCCTCACGGGGTAGGCAGAGAGTATAGAGCGACATTTCACTAGAGACTTGCACACCTCTTTTGCTTCTTCTACATTCATCAAACTCTTCATACATACATAACATCACATACAAGTCCCTCACGGGGTAGGCAGAGAGTATAGAGCGACATTTCACTAGAGACTTGCACACCTCTTTTGCTTCTTCTACATTCATCAAACTCTTCATACATACATAACATCACGCCAAGTCCCTCACGGGGTAGGCAGAGAGTATAGAGCGACATTTCACTAGAGACTTGCACACCTCTTTTGCTTCTTCTACATTCATCAAACTCTTCATACATACATATCATCACGCCAAGTCCCTCACGGGGTAGGCAGAGAGTATAGAGCGACATTTCACTAGAGACTTGCACACCTCCTTTGTTTCTTCTACATTCATCCATCATTGAGTTTGACAATTCGATCTAGAAAGTTAAACCTTGGCTTCCATTAGCATTGCACATTTTTGACAGTTTTCGTCACTCATTTGTTCCATATGCCCTATACCTCAGACTAAACCCTTTCTTATTTTATTCTTCCTTTATACGTATAGTTTCTATTAGGTCCTTACATATGAAATTGGCGTTTTGTATGGGAGGAACAAAAAGTCGAATATTTTTTAATATAATATATTTAATTAATCAAAGTATGAACCATTATTTTCTATGCACTTTTGCCATCTCATAGGTAGTTCATTGATCCCTTTACTAAAAAAACCAGTCGGACGGGAATCAATAAAATCTTTGAAGGCGATTTGGACTGCCCCATCGGAGTTGAATTTTTTCCCTTGCAAGAAGTTATCCAAATTTCGAAAAAAATGGTAATCTGTTGGAGCAAGGTCCGGGGAGTACGGAGGATGTCTTAGACTTTCCAATTGAAGCTCTTCTAATTTAGTAGCCGTCTGTAGCGCAGTGTGTGGTCTAGCGTTGTCGTGAAGCAGCAGTGGCGTGGAGCGATTGACCAGCCTAGGTTGTTTAGCCGCTAGCTTTTCCATCATGGTTTGCAATTCCTGACAATAGACATCAGCCGTAATAGTCTGGCCAGATTTGAAAAAACTTTAATGAACAATACCGGCACTAGTCCACCAAACGCTTACAAGTAACTTTTTTGGGGTTAATTTTCGCTTGGGGCAGGATTTGGCTGGCTGACCAGGATCTAACCATTGCGCTGAGCGCTTCCGATTATCGTAAAGAACCCATTTTTCATCACAGGTAATGATTCGGTTTAAAATACCTTCATTATTGTGCCGGTTTAGTAATGTAACCCAGCAGTCGACGCGCGTTTGCCGGTTTGTTTCAGTCAATTCGTGAGGTACCCACCTTTCAAGCTTTTTAATCTTCCCAATTTGCTTCAAGTGAATTAAAACAGTTTTATCACTAACATTGCAGCCTGCAGCTAACTCGGACGTGGTTTGCGATGGATCCGCTTCCACAATAGCCTTCAACTCTTCATTATCAACTTGAGTCTCAGGCCGTCCACGGGGCTTGTTCTGCAGGTCGAAATTTCCAGAACGAAAACGTTGGAACCAAACACGAACTGTGTTTTCTTTTGCAACACGACCGCCATACACATCATTCACCCTTCGAGTTGTTTCCGCAGCACTAGTGCCACGGCGGAACTCGTACTCGTAAATAATGCGATATTTAAGGTTTTCCATTTTGTAAAATGAGTGACGCAAACAGAAAAAAACAGAAGAAAAAAAACAAATGAATGACGATCATCGAAGCACAAATACATGAGTCTATAGCTGTACAAATTTGAATTTGGAATTCCTTACCAAAGAGGAGAAATTCGTGATTAAAGTGGCCAGTACGAAAACGCCAATTTCATATGTAAGGACCTAATATATCGCATGATTTTTATTAATTAATTACGGTTCAGCGATTGACCACGATCTCACCTGATGGTAAGTGAAGATGTGGTTAAGGTGGAGCTCGCTTGTCCGTTAGTAGCCTATTCACTCTAGTCTTAAAGAGACCCAGGTTGTAGGATTCAGGGAACACTGACGACTTTTATTGACTCTTTACTGATCTGGACTTGACGTATACTATATGTATAAGAATCCATTCAATAGTTTTAGGATTTTTCACGACAGACCGACAGACGCGGCGGGGGGGGGCAAGGAGTTTTATAATAGTATTCAGAAACTTAGTTATACCATAGATTTGGGAAAATCTATAATGTGGAGAGACTAGAAATAGGAACTTATTGATGACATTAATTAAATAATACAAAGAATTTATTTACGTAAATTACAACATATTATCATCTCTAATTATGGGTATCAAAACCTAAAACTAAAAACCTTAAAAATATAATATAAATATTAAAACACTAGCGGCCCGCCCCGGCTTCGCACGGGTAGACATTTATATAAAATTTTCCTGAATTTTCTTTGCTATAAACCTCACGGAGCCCGAGACCTTTCCAACGAATGCAAAACCGTGGAAATCGGTTCGTGCGTTCTGGAGTTATAGCGTCAGGAAGGAAAACCCGACTTATTTTTATAAAGTAGATATTATTAAACGGAGTCCCTATGGGCAAGGTTCCGAAGAAACTGGCAGCGTTCCCCCTCTGAATAGCAAGACTTAATCTTTGTCCGAGGTAGCTGCCAGCTCTTCGGTCTCCTGTGATGTCGACTAATTAAATATATCGTTTGTTTCAGAGAGAGACCAATTTGGGGCGGCAATGATAAAAGGAGAGTCAGCGAGAGAAGTAAGGATATGTCACTAGTCTTTATACTTAATTCCCTAAGGGAATTACGCTTCTCTTTTGCAGTCACTTACAACTTCCACATCAGCCCAGTTACCCCAAACGGATTTTCTTTATGTACCTACATCCTACTTCCTAATTTATATGCGAAAGTAACTGTTTGTTTGTTTGTTTTCTACCTTTTCAGGACTAAACGGTTGATCGGATCGTTAGGGAGGATCGTAATAAAAATTGACAAGGAGATTATTATATTAGGTCCTTACATATGAAATTGGCGTTTTTCGTACTGGCCACTTTAATCACGAATTTCTCCTCTTTGGTAAGGAATTCCAAATTCAAATTTGTACAGCTATAGACTCATGTATTTGTGCTTCGATGATCGTCATTCATTTGTTTTTTTTCTTCTGTTTTTTTCTGTTTGCGTCACTCATTTTACAAAATGGAAAACCTTAAATATCGCATTATTTACGAGTACGAGTTCCGCCGTGGCACTAGTGCTGCGGAAACAACTCGAAGGGTGAATGATGTGTATGGCGGTCGTGTTGCAAAAGAAAACACAGTTCGTTTTTGGTTCCAACGTTTTCGTTCTGGAAATTTCGACCTGCAGAACAAGCCCCGTGGACGGTCTGAGACTCAAGTTGATAATGAAGAGTTGAAGGCTATTGTGGAAGCGGATCCATCGCAAACCACGTCCGAGTTAGCTGCAGGCTGCAATGTTAGTGATAAAACTGTTTTAATTCACTTGAAGCAAATTGGGAAGATTAAAAAGCTTGAAAGGTGGGTACCTCACGAATTGACTGAAACAAACCGGCAAACGCGCGTCGACTGCTGCGTTACATTACTAAACCGGCACAATAATGAAGGTATTTTAAACCGAATCATTACCTGTGATGAAAAATGGGTTCTTTACGATAATCGGAAGCGCTCAGCGCAATGGTTAGATCCTGGCCAGCCAGCCAAATCCTGCCCCAAGCGAAAATTAACCCCAAAAAAGTTACTTGTAAGCGTTTGGTGGACTAGTGCCGGTATTGTTCATTACAGTTTTTTCAAATCTGGCCAGACTATTACGGCTGATGTCTATTGTCAGGAATTGCAAACCATGATGGAAAAGCTAGCGGCTAAACAACCTAGGCTGGTCAATCGCTCCACGCCACTGCTGCTTCACGACAACGCTAGACCACACACTGCGCTACAGACGGCTACTAAATTAGAAGAGCTTCAATTGGAAAGTCTAAGACATCCTCCGTACTCCCCGGACCTTGCTCCAACAGATTACCATTTTTTTCGAAATTTGGATAACTTCTTGCAAGGGAAAAAATTCAACTCCGATGGGGCAGTCCAAATCGCCTTCAAAGATTTTATTGATTCCCGTCCGACTGGTTTTTTTAGTAGAACTACCTATGAGATGGCAAAAGTGCATAGAAAATAATGGTTCATACTTTGATTAATTAAATATATTATATTAAAAAATATTCGACTTTTTGTTCCTCCCATACAAAACGCCAATTTCATATGTAAGGACCTAATATATTATCCTGGGGAAGGACGTAGGCTGCTTTTGTCTAACAAATGCAGACGAAGTCGCCGGTAACTATATATTATATTACCACGTGCGAAACAAGCTAGGCTATTGTAAACTTACTAATATTATAAAGAGGAAAGATTTGTATTTTTGTATGTGTGTATGTTTGTAATGAATAGGCTCCGAAACTACTGGACCGATTTCAAAAATTCTTTCACCGTTAGAAAGCTACATCATCACTGAGTAACATAGGCTATATATTATACTAGCTGCCCGCCACGACTTCTTTAATTGTTACTGTCATCCCTTGCAGAATGCGAGGAGTACAGCCGCGGCGTTGTGGAGAAAGTGGACTATATCCCGCTGTTGCCGGACCCTGAGACTCTCACCATATCTGCAGCCAAATGCGAATACACAGGAGTGGAGCTCATCGTAGGAGGAGAGAATGCTAACCAGGGAGAATTCCCACACATGGTACATGACCAAGAAGTTCATCATCAATTCTCTTATGGTTTTTCTAGTTTAGGAGAATAGCTGTCCCGACAGGCGATGTCCTGTCTTAGCTATGAATTCATATGACAAATACACCATAGAAAAAAGGTCCTTTAGTTTATCCCGTAATTAAAAATATACCGATTCTTCGATTCGACACACAAGCATACGGCCCACCTGATGGTAAGCAGTCACCGTACCCTATAGCCGCTAGCAATACCAAGGGCATCACTAACGGGGTGCCAACCATGTTGATGATGAGGACTTACTGTGCTAGCAGCATTACATCAAATGAGTGTTATTTGACTGCGGTCTTCTGTAAGGTGGAGGTACAGTTCCCAGTCGGACGGCTGTAATATTAATGGGAAAGCCTACGGGAGATCCCAAATCGCCCTACCTCTCTTTTTAAAAGCTCATGGTGTGATTAATCACTGTAGTTAAGCTTAGAAAAACTCATTGGTACAGGCCGGGAATCGAACTTGGGCCCATCAGATGACAGGCTGTTGCTTCAACCACAGGGCCACCACGGCTTCGTCTTCTGTATGGTGGAGGTACAGTCCCCAGTCGGACGGCTCTAATATTAATGGGATAGCCTACGGGAGATCCATTTCGCTATATACATATATAAAAAGTGTTGGTTTTTCTTCTCAATAATGAATGTTTCCCCAGGCTGCGATAGGTTATACAAACTTCGACAACGGGTACAGCTTCAGCTGTGGCGGCAGCCTCATCAGCCCCCGGTTCGTGATCACAGCCGGGCATTGTACCCGGGACTCTAACGCTAAGGAGCCTATCCCGGTCATAGTGAGGCTGGGGGACCAGAACATTGACCCAACGGTGCGAGACGGCGCAGATCCTGTAGATGTAAGTTTCAGACACTCAGACCAAAAAATATTAATAGAATACGATACAATCCTACTAATATTATAATCATCTTAGACCTGAAATACTTTAAATTGAGTCTTATCTGATTACTGCACAGCTTAATTTTGCTTACAACAATTTATCGGCCATCAGTCGACAGCCCGGTGGTAGATTCTGACGATTTAATGTAAGTAAGTACTTTTGTAAAGTCTTAATGTTTGACGGATTGTTATTTTAGGTCTTTAACCAATAGATGGCGCTTTATGTACATATACGTTTTATAGCACGCGCTGTAGAGAGTCTCCGTCGCTGTAGTATTATATATCTCAGCGACGGGACACATTGAGACGAATATCGAAATGTCGTCGACCAAGGCATGTCCTCTTCGATCCCGACGATGACACCGCCCTACTCCAGGAAGCCACTATACGCGCACAAACCGCAAACCGACCCCTGTACCGCCCTCGCCGGCGAGGAGCGTCGCACTCATCCCGTCTTCTTCGTCCCCAAAGCCAGTCTAGGTTCCGTAGCCCATCTCCCAGCAACGCCCTTAGTTCTGTTGCTTAGATTAAGTCCCCCTTCTGGCTGGAGGCCTTAAATGGCCTCGCCACTTTAGTCCGGTTAAGCAGTAAAAGTTCCCTCGAACTAACTGCGAGAGACCATATCCCAAAAAAAAAAAAAAAAGGGACACATTGAGCAAAAATACCAATAAAGTGGACTACGTATACTGCTACCATAATTTTCATTACCACCACGCCAAGACATACTGCCGACTGCCTCCACTCCCGGGACCCAGTATAGTGTCATACACTTAAAGTAAAGATAATTCTGATTTATACCAAACTGAGAATGGTCCTTGATTATGTGTTAATTTTATATTGTTCTCGCAGTTTTCAATGTTTAGCTCCGAACACTTGAGGCACTTGAGCGCAGATCCCAAGTTCTTTTTAATACCACCACCCACCTGATGATAAGCAGTCACCGTAGCCTATAGCCGGTATATACCAGGGGTATCACTAACGCGTTGCCAACCCTGTTGTTGATGAGGACTCATTGTGCTAGCATTACTACTAGCTCAGCGTATCCTCGTGGAGCACTGGCAACCTTACTTAGGGGGCGTCCATAAATTACGTGAGGTGTTTAAGGGGGGGAGGGGGTCGAGTCAAATCTCATCTAATCTTACGTTGGAGAGAGGGGGGGTCTCGGCAAATATCACGCAATTTTTTTTCTGATTGAAACAAAAAAAAAATTATACTATTTTGGTCCATTTAATCCAGATTGTACATGCATAAGATTTAATCTTAATCGTAATCGTAATACGATAAAGATCATTCACTAATTCGTTCAATAGAAAATAATTTCATTCATACTTCGACGTTATACATTTACTTACTGTCAAACCACCATATTTGTTTTATACCAAATAGCTCAATTCAATCTGAATTCACGGTTTTTTTTAATCTAAGTAGTTACGATTTAAGTATTCTATTGTTAAATTTTTATTGCAGAAAATTAAAAAAAACACCTCACGTAATTTATGGACGCCCCCTTACCGTAGATACACAACACTACATTAGAGTAGTTTTATTTGGCTGTGGTCTGTAAGGTGCATTTGTAATGTGAATTTATTATAAGGTCATCGGCTTCGGACACTCAAATACGTCTATATATGCCCTGTAAGGTCCCAATCCGCAACATCCACAAGCATCCCCAGTACAAGCCCCCCAAGGTGTACAACGACCTGGCGTTATTGGAGCTAGCGACAGACGTGGACTTCAGAGCCGCAGTCAGGCCCGCCTGCCTCTGGACCCAGTCCGGATTTGGGGGACACAACCTGGCCCTCGCTACTGGCTGGGGGGTCATCAACACTCGTGAGTACTACAAGGCTATCTAAGGCAGGCTAGGGTCCTTGGGCACAGAGTTATTTGGGGACCCTTTCGCGTTTTCGTTCACTTTGAGTGCCCGCGTCTCCCTGCTGATCTGATTCATATTTCAGTTCGGAAATGTTTTTGGAAAATACGTGAAAAAGACGGCACTGACTGCCCTGTATTGTGTTCTGTAATCTATAATCATCGGCCAATAGACTTTCACGTAAACAAAGCCTTGCTCATTAGATTTACACAATTAAAAACCTCCCGTTCCTCAGTACGTATGACACTGAACTTAGTATTTTTGTTTATTTAAAACTTCATGCACAGTTAAGTACAATGGTGGACTTAATGCTAGAGCATTTTCCCTCAGTCGACCACAGGTGACAGTAGAACCATAGGAGCAGGTGTGCATAAGAAAAGAAACTAGAATAATAGTGATAGTTACTAATACATACTATAAACACATATATACAATAAAAAGTATATAAATATGAATGCGTAAATGACAGTTCGGATTCACAATAATTGGATCCGGTTATCAGTCCTTCTTCACGTTCAGTTTTAAAGCTACATAACCGTGCAGTGCCGGGTCGAAACGGACATTTTAGTGACCCACAACCACCCACTTCCACCCACCACAACCAAACTAGCTTACGGATAAATGCAGACTAGTGGCTATATTCCACTGCAACTATATGTGGGGGGTCGTAGGTGCTTATAGGGAAAAGCTGGACAAACCCACAAGTATTCTAATCTCTAACTATTCCTTTGTTGTAGAAACGAAAGAGACATCTAAAGAGCTGCAGAAGGTGTCCCTTTCTCTCCTGGAAAATGACTACTGCGACCAGCTACTGCTTCCCTTTAGGAATAGAAATTGGAAGGACGGGTTCAAACCTGGGCAGATGTGCGCGGGGGAGTTGCGAGGGGGGAGAGATACCTGCCAGGTACGTTGCCCGCCTAAAAATGTATATATTGAGATTCAATTCCGGTTAGTTTCAAAGGTGACTTATCCTGAGTGTTTTAGCTATCATTATAAGAGGATTTAGAGGGGTTTTTTATTGGTTTTGCGCGTAGGTGGTGTAAAAAATCTATTATAATAAAAAACATAAAATCATTTGGACCAGCAGATCCACAAAATATTAGTCACTTCATAATAAGTACCTATACATGACAATAGAAATACAATATAAAAAAAAGTGACAAAAGTATCACCCCATTGGGCTGGCTAACCTAATATCCTAAGAGCCCGTGTACGCCAGACCTTCGTAATTTTATAAAAGCTGAAAGTTTGTCAGCGCATGTTCCCAATATAGGTAAGAACGATGGCCAATTATGAAGTTTGGGTGACCGTGGCTTTGGCAGATAAACTGTACCAAAGGTGTGTAAAATACCGATCCTTATAACATGTTGCTCGGTTTACCTGCCAACTAAATTAAAAGAGAGGTTCCTACCCTCCCGTGGGTTTTCTACATACTTTGATGTAGTGTTGTGTTTCTGCGGTTAGTTAAGTTGCCAGTGCTCCACGAGGATACACTGAACTAGTAGTAATTCTGCTAGCACAGTAACTTCCCATCAACTACAGGGTTGACAACTCGTTAGTGATATCATTGGTATTGCTAGCGGCTATAGGCTACGGTGACTGCTTACCATCAGGTGGGCCGTATGCTTGTGCCACCTTAGTAGAATAAAAAAACCAGCTAGCTCTTGGATTTTCGTACTCATCATATGACTGTTTCCTCAGGGTGACTCCGGCTCGCCCCTCCAGGTAGCTTCTAAAGACAACAACTGTGTCTTCCACGTGGTGGGTGTGACGTCATTCGGCAGGAGTTGCGCGGAGAGTGGCCAGCCGGCCATATACACGAGGATTTCAGCTTACCTGGACTGGATAGAGAGTGTCGTGTGGCCGGGGGAGTGAAAAACAACTACTAATAAATATATGCTAATGATTAAGTAAGATTGGTCTTGAGTCTTTTTTTTCGTCTAAAAAGGTATTATTTTTGATCTGTGATTAACACAGCGGTTGCCTAGTGATCGAAATCCAACAGAATTCGAAATATAAACAAATTTGGAAAGACTTGTGTCAAACGCCTGGTGTTACTGTTTCTACTGTATTTGTAATGCACGTAAATTCATATTAAAGAATGAATCGCTGAATGTGTTGCTAAGCGCAAATCTCGAGAGCAGCTGAACCGATTTCACTAATTCTCTTTTTAGAATATTCCTTGAAGTACGAGGATGGTTCTTATGACAAATAAAAAAAATGCCTGCCAAAGTCTAAAAACGGTTAGACAAAATATTTGATAAATGCAAATATCTACCCGTGCGAAGCCGGGGCGGGCCGCTAGTTGTATATGTTTATAAACATGGATCCCTATTTCCCTTGGTTACACGTGAATGGATAGACCGATTTCGCTAAGTAATAAGTTTTTGAGCTTTCTTGGGCCCCCGAGAGGTCGGGGGCCCTTATGGTAGAGACGCACTGTGCATAGGTGTTCAAAATAAATTTTTAAATAAATGTGTGAATAACAATAGTGATGCACCATACCGTGTATACCAACACCAACATACATCAATATTCTTTTGTGAAAAAAACGTGCAATATTTTTATTTTTTTTATTTTAGACGACATTGACCTAAATGACATTTACTTTGATGACATATTGACATAAATGATTATGTAATAAACACGGAGAATAAAAATTTGTGTTAGACCGAAGACCATAAATCCTATTTTCTTATCATATCCCCTGTTCATCCGATCTTACACTTGATTCTATGTTTAGGTCTTCGCAAATTCCATGACCTACAACTTTTAAGAAGCCAGGGGGATAAGCGTCGTCACATCCCATTGAGCATTCGTTGCGGTACGTTTCCATATTACTGGCACAAACAACAGGATACTTCGGATCTGGGTTACACCCACACATGCGGTACTGGCGTTTCGGCACAACCTTTGACCTGTTGTCCTCGCAGATACCTGTATTCATTACTCTTAAATACCCTACTGGGTAGGCAGCGTCGCATTCCATGTAGCATTTGTTTAGGTAAGTCGCACCGTTGATCGCGCAGACAAAGTCTTGGCTAGGATCATGAGGACATGAACAGCGATAATTCCGGCCCTGAACGTCAACCATAGACAACAGGAGTACGACAGCTGCAAGAAAAAACGTTAACTTTTTTGACCAGCATTTAAACGGTCAGCTAACTAACTAAAGAGGTTTTATTCAGCTCTTAAATATTGCTACTCACCGCAGGAACACAACACTACATCAGAGTAGTGTTGTTTGGCTGCGATCTTCTGTAAGGAGGTACTGTCCCAGTCGGGCGGCTCCTATTTTGAACGGGAGATACCGGTGTGCCCTACCTCTCTTTCTATAAGGAGCTCTGGTGCCCCTTACTCACCGCAGGAACACAACACTACATCAGGGTAGTGTTGTTTGGCTGCGATCTTCTGTAAGGAGGTACTGTCCCAGTCGGGCGGCTCCTATTTTGAACGGGAGATACCGGTGTGCCCTACCTCTCTTTCTATAAGGAGCTCTGGTGCCCCTTACTCACCGCAGGAACACAACACTACATCAGAGTAGTGTTGTTTGGCTGCGATCTTCTGTAAGGAGGTACTGTCCCAGTCGGGCGGCTCCTATTTTGAACGGGAGATACCGGTGTGCCCTACCTCTCTTTCTATAAGGAGCTCTGGTGCCCCTTACTCACCGCAGGAACACAACACTACATCAGAGTAGTGTTATTGGCTGCGATCTTCTGTAAGGAGGTACTGTCCCAGTCGGGCGGCTCCTATTTTGAACGGGAGATACCGTTGTGCCCTACCTCTCTTTCTATCAGGAGCTCTGGTGCCCTTACTCACCGCCGTAAGGTGGACGTACTGTATGGTGCTGTCCTAGTCAGCGTATAATTTTTTTTAATAGTATGCCTCTAGATTACCGCTTTAAATGGTAATAAACACAAATACTCACCAAGTGCTAAAACCGCCTTCATGTTTGAATTGTACTTTTAAAATGTTGTGTGTTCACATATTACGCGCCTATTTATAACCATTTAATTTCAAACTAGTATTACGCCCGCGACTTCGTATTTCAGTCGAAATAGAAAAAATATTAGAAGAAGAACATCGTGAGGAAACCTGCATACGTCTGAGAAGAAATTCAATTCAAAAATTCGTATGTAGTGCCTAAGAGACGGCGACGGACTCACCATCTGTCACGTTGGCACCAAATTATCTGCTGGATCCCTTTAGTAGGATTGGATACCTGTGACATACAAAGAAACATTTCAAAAACTATAAAGATCTTTAATATCATAGAAGGGAGGTAGTCATTAAAATCACCAAAAGATTTGATGCAGTTTTCGTATCGCTCCATTTCATTGTATGTATATAAATTTGTAGATGTTAGTAAATAACTATATATTGTTTTAATCAGTTCAAGCGCGATATAGGTACGGTTAATTTTACACACTTACTTGCCAGGGATGTACATTACACTAGTTATTTATTTATTTTAGTTAAAAAGCAAAGATTGCTAATTTTCGGCATCCATTGGTAACCACGCTCCATTAGGCGACAACGCGCGAGTGACACCCCTGGCGTTGCGAGCGTCCATAGGCCTAGGTAACTGCGCTCCATCAGGCGACAACGCGCGAGTGACACCCCTGGTGTTGCGAGCGTCCATAGCCCTAGGTAACCGCCCTCCATCAGGCGACAACGCGCGATTGACACCCCTGGTGTTGCGAGCGTCCATAGGCCTAGGTAACCGCGCTCCATCAAGCGACAACGCGCGAGTGACACCCCTGGTGTTGCGAGCGTCTATAGGCCTAGGTAACCGCGCTCCATCAGGCGGGACGTATGCTTGTTTGCCACTTTAGTGGTAGATATATAAAATTATAGTCAGCGTTAACTGCAGATAAAGATGGCAATCATTGTCAAAGTCTCAATTGACACAATGTTTCAGAGCCACACGGTGTCTGCCCTATCAGAATTGTATTATTACTGCTAAACGGTACTAAGCTGCAGTAATGTACAACTCCCCGCGTAACCAATTTCATTTAACGCAATTTAATAAAATAGCATTATGATTATTATGTAGTACATAATTATGATTCTTGAATTTACTATTACATGTAAGTATGTATACGTACTTAGTACCTAACAAGTTTTTTTTATACCACTAAGATGGTATCATACGGCCCGCCTGATGGTAAGCAGTCACCGTAGCCTATAGCCGCTAGCAATACCAGGGGTATCACTAACGAGTTGGAAAACCTGCATTACTACTAGCCCAGCGTATCCTCGTGGAACACAGGCAACCTTACTTACCGCAAATCAAAACACTACATCAAAGTAGTGTTATTTGACTGCGATCTTCTGTAAGGTGGAGGTACAGTCCTCAGTCGGGCGGCTCCAAATTTAATGGGAAAACCCAACCCTCTTTTTAAGCTCATGGTGTGATTAATCACTGTACTTAAGCTTAAGAAAACTCATTGGTACAGGCCGCGTTTGAACCTGGGCCCATCAGATGACAGGCCGTTGCTTCAACCACAAGGCCACCACGGCTTTTTTAATTTTATTCACATCCTTTCTGTCCATGTCATCTTTCCTTAGGTCTACCTCGACCCCAGTAGAGCGAGCGTGAACAATTTGCGAGAACGTTTTCGTATCGCCTTCGAAAGGCCCGCCGCAAGCGGGCGTGCAAGGCGTGCACCGCACGCGGGCGGCACGTCCAGGGGGCGGCACGTCCAGGGGGCGGAACGTCCAGGGGGCGGCACGTCCAGGGGGGCGGCACGTCCAGGGGGCGGCACGTCCAGGGGGGCGGCACGTCCAGGGGGCGGCAAATCGAGGGATCCAACACTTAATATCAAAGTCATAATGCCCAGAACCGGCATTAGTGCCACTGATGCCCTGGGCAAAAATATTTTGGCGCCCACTAAAAATTTTTTTTGGTGAACCAATGTGAGCATATACAATGAATTTAATATTTCCTTGAGTGTTAACCAGGGTCAGGGAACACTACCTGGATTCCCTTGTGAAATAGCTAATTATGCGAAATTTTGCGACATAAACGGTAATATGTTTTCTTCATATTGAGTTACAGGTTTGATTATTTTACAGCCGAAAAGGACCACAGACCCGGGTATTTCATATTATTTTAAATTTGATAGCTCCACGCGTTCTTGAGATAAAAAATCTTGACAGACAGACAGACGGACAACAAAGTGATCCTATAAGGGTTCCTTTTTTCCTTTTACAGAACGGAGCCCTAACAAGGAGACTCCCCCACTAGTAGCGTGTTTTTTTGTTTTATCTTAACAATGGCATCAAGCTATTGATAGCAATACAGTAAACAGTACAGTAGAAACTATAGTTTCTAGAAAAAACTGCTACGTTTTTCTAACCTAACAAAAAATACTCAAAATGTATTAAAAGCGACCTCTATGGACAGACGGCCGCGATCAATTTCGATTCTGGTAGAATCTATAGTGAAATATCACTACGGTAATCGGCTAAATCAACAGATGGCGCTGACTTTTGCACTCTGGTTCTGGTTCAACTCACATTTGGCCAATTTATGTCTTTGGTTTGTTTTCCTATTGGTGATTGAACAAATAATTAAGAACAGTTACAAAAAAATCATATATAAATATTTGTCTTCAATAACATAAAAAGGTTGTTTGTTTTCTTAAAAATATCTTAGTTGTAAGTTTACAAATTTATCTCTATAAACATTTTTATAAAAAAATATTGAGTTTCTGTAATACGTTTACCAATTATTAAGGACATCATCCATGTTTCATAGAGATTTGGTCCAAATCTGAAAGTGCCGGCCAACCGGCCAACGCATTGTTTTTGTATATTCTGTTAGAGCTTGCACGTCTCAACATTTATATTGCTATGGCACCAAAGCTGTAGGACCTAAGTCCTCGATTTTATTTGAGTTCTACAATCTGAATTTTCATGCATTTTGAAAATAAGATTTCAAACTAATCAAAACAAATGAAATGCTCAGATGCTCTGACGGACAACCTCTAAGGGCTATATTTCACCGTGGTGTCTGTAAGCTTCCAAACTAGACACCATACAGACACCAGAGTCGCCACACCACACTGAGATAGTATCAAAATGGACCTCGAAGAGATAGCACTACTGCTGTATGTACGTAGAAAAAGAGAGTTCAAGAAAAAAAGAAACAGTGGTGGGTTCATCCTTATTTAGCCGATCGCTGTAAGAAAGGACAATTCGTTAACATATACGACGATCTAAGAAGATATCCGGAAAAGATTTTTAGCTATGTGAGGATGTCGGTGAGGTCCTTTGATGAGTACTGACTTTGTGTGAAAATGATTTGTTGAAGCAAGACACAATATTAAGATAATCAATCAGTCCTGAAGAAAAGTAGTTTGTTACATTAAGGTGAGTTAAAACCGCTTGTTCCTCGTACATTACCAAGTTACATTACCGGTACTGTGCAAGGAAAAACTATTCTTCATACAAAACCGGGTAATGTAAAAGGAATTATTTATTCCTTATACAAAAACAAGTTGCATTACCAGGGATGGCAGTGATGTACCCACCAGGAAAAGTAATTCATAGTAGACATTCATTTATTTCCAGATATACGGTAGCCAGGTATATAAGATCGTGAAATACGGAGATCAGACAGTTCCGAGCTGGATAAATCCAAAAATTTGTTTAGGGTAATATAGGTGGAGTCTACCTGGTAGATGGTAGAAAATAAAAATAAAAAATGGTGTACTTTATAATTAACTTAAAAAAATGCTGAACTCGCGTATTGCGTACGCTTAGAATTCATTTTGTTCACTATTTCATGAATTTTTGATGTTGTGCGGAACTACAAATATTTTTACAAAATAAAAACAGCCTATTTTACGCCTTGTAACATCAGCTATCTGCCAGTAAAGGTCCTGATTTTTGGATTTGTACCCAGCTCTGCACTATCTGATCTCCGCGCTCAGAGCTTATATACCTACCGTATTTCTAGAAATAAATTTATCATTAAGAATTACTATTCCTGATAAGTACATCACTGCCATCCCTGGTAATTTGGTTTTGTATAAGGAAAAAATAATTCCTTTAACATTACCCGGTTTTGTATGAAGAATAGTTTTTCCTTGCACAGTACCGGTAATGTAACTTGGTAATGTACGAGGAACAAGCGGTTAAAACAAACTATGAACATTATTAAAGTAAGTTTTATTAAAAAACTAGCTGCCCGCCCCGGCTTCGCACGGGTAGACATTTATCAAATATAGATGACCCGGTGAACTTCTTATCACCATTCATCAAATGTTTGACAGGTAAGAACAGTTTGTATGGGAAAATAAAATTGTCGTTTTCAGTGTTTTACTCGCAATTTTTCCATATTTTCTCACCGTTTAAACCTTCCCTGGACTTCCACGAATATTTCAAGACTAAAATTAGCCAAATCGGTTCAGCCGTTCTCGAGTTTTAGCGAGACTAACGAACAGCATTTGATTTTTATATATATATAGATAGATGTAGACAAACAAACACGTTTAAGGGCTATATAGATCCATAAGTGGTTCTGAGTCCTGTGAATCATGTGTGTCGCTTGGAGAACTTGCATATGTCATTGTATTCATAGAATTAGAATTAAGACTACTTGTAATAAGTTCATTCAGATAATTCGTGTTTGTCCTATAACTCGGTCCAGGATATTCAGTAGCAATCACTTGCTGTTGCGTCGAATAACCAGGATGATAGGTCTCATGACTCACCATCCTGCCACCTGGATGAATTTCTGAAGAATTCCGAAATTACCAATCAGCATAATCAAACGTCCTGTTACCAGAAAAAACTGACGCGTCGTTCAACAAAGTTTTGCATCATTATTTTGGTAGCCATTTTAACTTGAGGAGGTAGATTTACATAAATAATATACAAAACAAATGCGTTGGCCGGCACTTTCAGATTTGGACCAAAATGTATAAATTTTATTTTTTATTATTTTTATTCTTGTTCATGTTTATTTTTTCAAGTCCTCGACTACGTCTTTAGTTTGTTTCTTTAGAGTGTACATATTTTAGTATATAAAGTTGATTAGGACAAGTTAATTTTGTTAATTTCTTTTGCCTTCCCCCACAAGTCTTTGCCATCGCCTGTCCGCTCAGCCCTTGCCCTGACCACATCGTCGGGCGCAGTTTTGAGGTCATAAGCCCATCCGATCCAAGCGAAGAGGTCAATGAACCGTGTAGTCAGGTTCAGTAGGTTGTTACCGAATTCAGAAGTGCGGTAATCCCAGGGATACACGTGGTGATAATTATGGAATCCTTCGCCGTTCGTCACAAAAGAGACGAAAAGATTTTGTGTGGACGATATCGTTGAATCGTAGGGCTTGTAGCCCCACGCGTGAGCTAGGCTGTTGACCGACCACGTGCAGTGAAGGCTAAGCACATAAGCAAGTATGTTGATGTGCCACGCAGCGTTCAAGCTTTCTCCCCAAAAGTACATGGGGATTGCCATCGGAATTATAAGTCTCATCAAAATTGCTAGCGGGACCATGTACCTGGAACATCGTATCAAATATTAATAATTGTTTTTTTTTACATACGGCCCACCTGTTGGTAAGCAGTCACCGGTTGCTTCAACCACAAGGCCACCTCGGCTTCAAAGTGCAGCTGCTTCCACTATTGAACAAAAATCTCTTTCATATATTTCCACTAAGCCGCCCGACTGGTGACTGTACCTCCACCTTACAGAAGATCGCAGTGAAATAACACTACGCGGTGTAATGTTGTGTTTCTGCGGTAAGTAAGGTTGCCAGTGCTCCACGAGGATACGCTGGGCTAGTAGTGATGCTGCTAGCACAGTTCTCATCAACAACTTGGTTGGCAACTCGTTAGTGATACCCCTGGTATTGCTAGCGGCTATAGGCTACGGTGAATGCTTACCATCAGGTGGGCCGTATGCTTGTGTGCCAACATAGTGGTATAAAAAAAAACTGATAATGATTCTAACTTACTTCTTCTGAAACACCAACACGGGGTTAGTGAGAATATCGGTCATATCTGTGTGTTGCCCCTTCTCCCTCACTTCTGGGTGCTTCCTCACCATCAGCCAGCCTATATGTGAGAAGAACAGGCCCCGAGCCGCGTTGTGCGGGTCGGCGTCAGTGTCTGTGTGTCTGTGATGCAGCCGATGATCGCGGACCCAATCGATCACCGTCAATTGATACGCGATCGTGTTTAACAGAATTAGAATAATTTGTAGGGGCAGCTTTGCCTTGTAAGCTCTGTGCGTCCATAGTCTGTGCGCACCGGCCGTTATGCCCAATCCACCGATGCCACCGTATATGTAAACTGGAAAATAAGAACTCAATAATATGGTTGGCAACCCTTAGTGATACCCATGGTATTGCAAGCGTCCATAGGTACCTATAAGCTACACTGTCCTACCATCAGTACGCAACTACGCACACATTCTTTCGGCACTATCAGTTGACGAGTTAGGGAACGTACCCATACTAGGTGACCCATTTAAGGGGGGCAGGGAGCGGTCTTCTAAATACTACTTACTACTACGATTTTGCCGATAGAAATTGAATATTCGCGCTGGTTTGTTTTTCGCGGTGTTTAGGCACTACATAAGTCTTTGAATTTCATCTCAGACGTATGCAGGTTTTCTCACGATGTTTTCATTCACCGTAAAGCTCGTGGTGTGACTAATCACTGCACTTATAAAAAGTTATTGGTACAGACCGGTGGGATTGAAACTTGCGTCGCTAGAATAGCAGACAACGCTTCATACCACACGGCCGCCACGGCTCATAAATGTTCAGTTACTAAGAAATGATGATATAAATAAGACAGTTTACCAAATATGAATGTCGCTACTAGACGGTGGGTAATGGCGAGATATATTCCATATACGGCACTTGTATGCAAAAAAATGTACAGCAATACATTTCGATATATTATTTCGTATTCTCTGGAAGCTGGTCGCGTGTCACCCGTGCTTTTAAAGTTTTCTCCATTCCTCTCCAATACACAATCACCCTCTTGGTTGGGATGTGGAGCCATTTATTTAAATTTAAAGAAGATTGGTATCGGTACCCACTCTACGCTACGGATATTATAACTGACGAGTAAAATCTCAAAATTAATTATATATTGTATTCATGCATCGGAAATATGTCAGTTAAAAATGTTATGTAAATGCTCTGATTTGGTTGAAGGCCAACTGGGCTAAATAAATCAATAAATGTAGCTAAATAATAAGGCTAAATAAACCTACTCGGAAAAAGTAAGAAAAAACTAAAACCAGTCTACGAAATAATCAAGTTCTTCAAAGTTTAATAAGCAAATATATTTTAAAGTATCCTACTTAATATTATAAATGCGAAAGTTTGTGTAAATGGATGGATGTTTGTTATTCTCACACATAAACTACTCAATGGATTTGGATGGAATTTGGAACACAGATAATTTATAACCTGGACTAACACATAGGATACTTTTTAGACCGATAAAATTCTAGGTTCCTCTGAGATTCTAAGCTCATCACGTATTCGTATGCAGAAGCTAGTTTAATATATATTCATAGGATCATCACAGGGTAGCCGTGGTTGTGAGGGTTGGTGCCACAATATTCTGGTCCAAAAGGCTGACTGGTGTTAGCGCTGCGGAACTATAGTGCAATATTTACTAAACACCATTCTAAAATTCTGTGTTCTCCTAACTATCATATTTCACTAAGTCATCGCACCTATAAACCTCCTCGAGTTTATGTCCGAACAAAGTTCGCACAAAGGCTCCCAGATTACATGTCACCGTTTATTTATAAAAAAATCGCATCGATTCTAGACATTAAAAGCTGCACCGCCCATCAGGCAAAGCGCATTGTTCAAAAGTGGTTGTTAACACTATCTTACAGTGATACAGAATTCTTAGTGGATGCCTACGTCATAACATCTACCTGCATGCCAAATTTCTGGCCGATCCGTCCAGTGGTTTGGGCTGTGCGTTGATAGATCTCTATGTCATGTTTAGGGTCGGCAACGCGCGAGTGATGCCCTGGTGTTGCAAGCGTCCATAGGCTGCGGTAACCGCTTACCATCAGGCGGGCCGTATGCTTGTTTGCCACCTCAGTGGTATAAAAAAAATGTCAGTTAGTCACCTTTGATATTTAGATTATCGTGTCGCGGTGTTTGTAGTTTAACTCCTCCGAAACGGCTTGACCGATTCTCATGAAATTTTGTGTGCGTATTGGGTAGGTCTGAGAATCGGACAACATTTATTTTTCATCCCACTAAGTAAAAAAAAAATTGAAATCGGTCCAGTAGTTTCGGAGCCTATAGAGATTATCAAATATTTTGTCCACCTGTGCGAAGCCGGGGCGGGCAGCTAGTTTTAATATATGTTTTGTCATAATGCATCAGACTGTTGCTTCAAACATATAGATTAGGTAAGATCAAAGGTTAAAATGTAACAGATATTTTTACTACTAGCAATTATCTACTCTGAGCTACTAGGAATAGAAAATATTGCAGTTTTAAAAATGTATGCCACTCAATATATTTTGCTGCCTGTAATACCTATAAGTAGCGGCACGTAAGTCTAGCGCTGAACGATACGCGGCGGGGATAGCTGCGCATAGGTACTGTCGCGCACGCAATACAATTATACCATTAATTAATTATTAGCTAAATAAGACATTATTTGAATGTAATGTCAAATAGTAAACTATTTATATTTATATTATAGGAGATAAACTATTTATAGTTTGTAGGTAGTTGTGTGCCACCAGTGGTATAAAAAAAAAATTAAACCAGTTTTTTTCAACGTGTGGGTCGCGACCCCCCGGGGTTTCGCGAAGCCTATTTAGGGGAGTTGCAAAAGGTTGGGAAAGCTACTTCAGAAAAAATAAAATCGGCCAAGTGCGAGTCGGACTCGCGCACCGAGGGTTCCGTACACACTTGTAGGTAAAGTTAGAAGGAGGACAACTTCTAATGAGGTCATTATTCGTCGGTGACTCTCAACAGCGCTAAACAGGAACATTTTTTAGTAAATTCGCATTTACGGTTTTCAGATTTTATTAATTTATTTATTTAAAAACTTAATGCACAATTAAAGTACAGTGGTGGACTTAATGCTAAAGCAAGCTCTACCACAGCTGGCAGCAGAAACATATACCCGAAACGGCCGATATCAACGGGACTTGCAATCTGCCAGTGTAATTTCCGTTCAAATCGGTTCAACCGTTCGGATTTTGTTCACAATTTAATGGCCTTTTTTGTGCGCGGTACCCTACTTAGCATCTCTTATCTTCTTATCTCATCTTAGCATAGCATCAGTTATCTATCAGTGAATCCGTCGACTATTTTTGTATTGAAAAATGAATAGCGGTGCGGCGGTGAAAAGTGAAACTAAAATTAGTATGACATTTAGCGAGTTACGTTTTCGAAAAATGTTCATGCTACCGGCACTGTACCCATCCACATTCAAAGATAATAAAAAATAACAAAACATGAAACTGAACAGTACTTTTTAATAAAAAAATTAGGTGTGGCACTCGGAGACTGCCGCGGTAAAGCTATTGCATAGCATTTTTTATCAACTTATGCAATTATAATTATTTATTTATTTTATTAATGCAGTATTTTTTTATATACTTATATACTTTCTCACAAACAGCTGATTACGGTAGTTTTCCAATACAACCAATGCCACCTAAAGGCGGGTTGCTGAACTAAAGAGACAAGCGTGATATTTCAAAAAGTCATTAAAAGTTCTGGTGTTTATCGATAGATGGAACTAAAAAGTATCACCGCTGCGCCGGTCGGAGTGGGGGTGTTAGGTTTTTTTCGTTACGGAATTTCTGGATTCGGTCCCCACGCTCAAGGCCCGCGATAAAAGCTATGCAATAGCTTAAAAATAACAAAACATGAAACTGAACAGTACTTTTTAATAAAAAAACAAACAAACAATACAATACAAGCTCAGATTAGATAATATACTCCGCACAAATACAACTATTAAAAACTATAAATACAGACTGAAAACAACAGGTTAATTCAAAGAGGTCTATGGTCCCATGATATGAGAGCTACGTTCGCACGGGTAGACATTTATCAAATATTTTGTGTACCCGTGCGAAGCCAGGTTAGGCAGCTAGTATAATATATAGCCTATGTTACTCAGTGATAATGTAGCTTTCTAACGGTGAAAGAATTTTTGAAATCGGTCGGGTAGTTTCGGAGCCTATTCAACACAATCATACAAAATACAAATCTTTCCTCTTTATATTTATATATATGTATAATATTAGTAAAGAAGAAAGAGCTGTAGCTTCAGGAAAAACTACTTTTGACTAACTAATCGTATCGCTTACAACTATGGGAAAATTAACAGGGCTGCGCCGACGAAAAGTAGAACTAAAAATTAGGTGTGGCACTCGGAGACTGCCGCGGTAGTAAAGCTATTGCATAGCATTTTTTATCAACTTATGCAATTATAATTATTTATTTATTTTATGAATGCAGTATTTTTTTATATACCTATATACTTTCTCACAAACAGCTGATTACGGTAGTTTTCCAACACAACCAATGCCACCTAAAGGCGGGTTGCTGAACTAAAGAGACAAGCGTGATATTTCAAAAAGTCATTAAAAGTTCTGGTATTTATCGATAGATGGAACTAAAAAGTATCACCGCTGTGCCGGTCGGAGTGGGCGGTGTTAGGTTTTTTTTCGTTACGGAATTTCTAGATTCGGTCCCCACGCTCAATGCCCGCGATAAAAGCTATGCAATAGCTTAAAAATTCCTATAAACATTTTGATATTTTCAGAGTTGCATTTTCGGATACGTTATCGAAAGTTATTCTTTTTAAACCTCCTGGAAGACTGTCAAATTGCTTTCAACATAATTATTCATATCACTTTAATTTTTTTTGTATGGATAAATTTACAGCGCCACAGCGACGAAAGGTGGAACTTCTTTCAAGACTTTCGACAGTTTCGAAACGACTCAAAATATTCATACGTATTATTAGTTCCACTTTTCGCCGCCGTGGCGCTGTTAATTTTCCCGAGAGATAATAATATAAATAATAGGCTGTTGAAAGTAATTTGATAGTCTTCCTGCAATGTCTGTTCCGGCGGGAATCGAACCTAGCGCAGCAGTCAGTGCCGGTAGCACGAACATTGTCGACAACGTATTCGAAAACGTAGCTCGCGAAATGTCAAAATTGTCATACTTATTTTTAGTTCCACTTTTCACCGCCGCAGCGCTGTTCATTTTCCAATACAAAAATAGTCGAAGGCGATACGAAAACGTTGTCGACAATATTCCTGCTACCGGCACTGTAGTTTTAATGAAACATTCCATATACATATATTACGATGGTTTTAAATCTTCATAGAATACTACTCTAATGAAATCTCAGAGTTAATCTTAAACTTATCACATATTCTTGTATTTTATTAACCCCCGACGCAAAAACGACGGGTGTTATAAGTTTGTAGCGTGTATCTGTGTGTCTGTCTGTGGCATCGTAGCTCGTAAATATATGAACCGATTCATTCAGTTTTTTTGGTCCATATGTACATATCATCACGCCTTTTCTACATAGGCAGAGTATAGAGCGTCGTCACTCTTCACTTGCACACTGCTATTGCTTCTTCTACATTCATCAATCTCTTTATACATGCATTTCATCATGCCAATTCCCTCGCGGGGTAGGCAGAGAGTACAGAGCAACATTTCGTTAGACTTGCACACATCTTTTGCTTCTACATTCATGAATCTCTTCACAGCACTAGTTATATATTTTAATAGACGTGTTTTTATAAAAGAGTTTTTGAGTCTTTTTAGTACATTGAATTTGTTTAGCTTAAAATTTGTGAATTCCTACTTTACAGTATTAAAATTAATTTTATAAATGCATGTGTGTGATGTGTCCACAGTAGATTATAAGCTGGAATACCATATAGGATACTTTTTATTCCAGAAAATTTCTTGGTGACAGAGGGATAGTACAATAATGCGGAGAAGCCACAGGTAAAAACAAGTATTTTTATAATTTATCAGGCAGTGTTACCCTATTCAATGCAGATGTAGTAAAAAATTATACAATAAATGTATAATCAACTGCATTACTTTTGAATAATCCTTGGCTGTACCTATACATAATGCCAAGCACATGAGGCACAGTACATATGAGAGCTAAGTATACATTTTTGTTCAATGCCGGAGTGGACCCAAAAGGGTACAACCAAATGCCTCGTCTGTTAGCATCTCTTAAGTGGTGGCTTGAGTAGGCAAGTGTTGCCATATAGGTGAATATGTACAGGTGAATCTTTTTTGTCAAATAGCAACACGCTAATAGTAGTGTCGTGATAAGAAGCCAGAATGTTGTGCAGTGAAAGATACCACGCTGTTTCAGGCTGGTGAGATCCTGAAATAGAAAAATTCCAATTTTAAAAACATAGTCTGTTATGGCAAATTTACATATGGAAGTGGTACTGCTTAAAACAGACTGACACTAGTGTATATGTACTTTACACTGTGTTCCGGTGTGAAGGGCACTGTAGCTAGTGACATTACTGGCCATAAGAGACTAGGTACTAGGTGGTAGGCCTCTTATTGCAAGAGTCTGGCTAGGTGGGTACCACCACAGTGTCAGATATTATGCCGCCAAGCACTAGTGTACGTACACTACACTGTGTTCCGGTGTGAAGGACACTGTAGCTAGTGACATTACTGGCCATAAGAGACTAGGTACTAGGTGGTAGGCCTCTTATTGCAAGAGTCCGGCTAGGTGGGTACCACTGCAGTGTTAGATATTCTGCCGCCAAGCACTAGTGTACGTACACTACACTGTGTTCCGGTGTGAAGGGCACTGTAGCTAGTGACATTACTGGCCATAAGAGACTAGGTACTAGGTGGTAGGCCTCTTATTGCAAGAGTCCGGCTAGGTGGGTACCACTGCAGTGTTAGATATTCTGCCGCCAAGCACTAGTGTACGTACACTACACTGTGTTCCGGTGTGAAGGGCACTGTAGCTAGTGACAGTACTGGCCATAAGAGACTAGGTACTAGGTGGTAGGCCTCTTATTGCAAGAGTCTGGCCAGGTGGGTACCGCCGCAGTGTCAGATATTCTGCCACCAAGCACTAGTGTACGTACACTACACTGAGTTCCGGTGTGAAGGGCACTGTAGCTAGTGACAGTACTGGCCATAAGAGACTAGGTACTAGGTGGTAGGCCTCTTATTGCAAGAGTCCGGCTAGGTGGGTACCACCGCAGTGTCAGATATTCTGCCGCCAAGCACTAGTGTACGTACACTACACTGTGTTCCGGTGTGAAGGACACTGTAGCTAGTGACATTACTGGCCATAAGAGACTAGGTACTAGGTGGTAGGCCTCTTATTGCAAGAGTCTGGCCAGGTGGGTACCACCGCAGTGTCAGATATTCTGCCACCAAGCACTAGTGTAAATACACTACACTGAGTTCCGGTGTGAAGGGCACTGTAGCTAGTGACAGTACTGGCCATAAGAGACTAGGTACTAAGTGGTAGGCCTCCAACTGCAGGAGGTCAGATAAACTAAAATCTTACCTTCAAATTAAGAGATTTTGCAAGGAATACATGATCAATGTCGATCAATGAAGAAATCACAGTACAAATAATTAGGTATAATATTTTTGTATTAAACGGAATAAGACTATCGTAATTTAGAAATAGAACTGCTGATAAAAATCCTATGGTTGCATGCACCAAACTATCCACTAAAGCTCGAAACACATGTGATTCTGCATATTTTGACTTAAATACCAGATAATCCCCGAGAAATGCCGTCAAACAGAGTAAAAATGTAATAGTTATCTTGAAGAATTTCATTTTATAATATGTTTGGGTTAGGTCATGGTTTCACTTAGATAGCTTGATTTACACACGGTATTGTTCATGTTCATCAATTTTATTGTGTAACATTTTTCACTCAAGATAACTGTAATTTTGATTTTGTTTAAAACTTGTTCATTTTTATAGTTTGTTTTGCTACGTTGTTTTGATTTTGAAAGAATTGACGGACAGAGTTTCTTGAACTACGTTCTGAACTTGGGCTAAGCTAATAAAAATAAGAATATTTAAATACCTACCAATTACCAAATACCGTTCAGAAACATTATGCCAGACGAATTATCTTAACGTCAATTTTATATGAATGAGCTTATAAATAGCTTCTTAGCTTAACGATAAAAACTTTAATCAAATAATAATAACATTATGAATTCTTGTACTTAAAGAACGAGCTGATTCCTAAAGATATTGATGTTCCGAACGTACAAGCTAATGTCATGCCATGTCACATCTCATTCTCGTGTCAGTTCGCAGTCGTTCATTCATTCAAGTTCATACTTCATAGTGCTTCAATTTTTTACGACAAGACATTAGGTATAGTTAACAATAAGAATTAAAGAGCAAGTACTTACTGCAGATACTTAATTTAAACTAAAATCAATGTTCCACATCACTGTCTTGCGAATGCGTGGTAAGAAGGCTGACGGTTTTCCCCATTTCAATAGAAATGTCGATGCGCATAGCGTACAATCGCCAGCCCTCTTGTCGCTGGAATCTCGATCAAAGTTTACATGAGATCTCCTTGTAGAAGCGGTGAAAGTTCTTTTATTTTTAATTTTTAGGCATAGCTTGTTAGGGTAATCGACCCCCCAAAGTTAATTGAATAAATTCGGATAAAAATAAATTACAACCAAAAATTTGTTTCATGGTCATGTAACGCTTCTGCGGAATTCCATTCGTACTCAGTACATCTATCAAACAATTATTGTTTTCATTTCAATCTATCAGTTACGCCCATTTAAACTGTCCTAATCAATAAGTCCCGGCATTTTTTTTATTATGACATCGTTATTTCTCTATTTGGAGTAATAAAGCCACACCTCAAGAAATGATTGAGTAATTTTGACTCAATTTAGCTGTCCATTATAAAAAGAACTTAACCGCCGAACGTCATCCAAACAGTGAGGTGTCTTGCTCAATAGTTGAATAGCATTGAAATTTATCATTTATCAACATTATCAGTCATTTTCGTTGGAAATGATGCGATAAAGCTAGATAACTGCATAGGAATCCCTAATTTTGGAATTTACAGTTGTGTAGGTATAATTCTCGGCCGAAAAAACTCGCAAAGTATTAAAGAAGCAAGTGTTTTTTAATTTATAATAGTGTTGTGACTCTTTAGAGTCTAAATTTGAATATGCGGGAAATAGTGCATGTACAAGCGGGCCAGTGCGGTAACCAAATTGGATCTAAGGTAAGTTTTTAAATCTAATTAAAACGTCCTTTAATGTCCATTAAGTGCTAATAAAAGTAATACCTACCGGTGTTGTTCAGTCGAGCTAAACGTTCTAGAACAATTTTGATTTTTTTAATACAGCATAAGCCTACTAAGTCACGTTAAAATGTCTCCAAATGGTATGACTCATGTTTTATGAACATGACATAATGAAAGAGAGGTTAAATCGGTTAAACTTTACTCAAAGATGGACATTCAGTTCTCAATAGCGGTCGTAAACTAGGTTAGTAGGTTGTAACCTAGGTTAGGTAGGCATATTTGGTAACCGGTTTTTTTAGCGGCCATTTGAACTTTGTTTGAACCCAATTTACCGGTAATTGCAGACAGTCGCAGTGCGGTTGTCAGCATTATTTAGAACTAGCTTTAGTTCGCGACCTCGTCCGCGTAGACTGACGAAAATAGTCCCGATATTTTACCGGGATAAAGAAACCAAAATTTTTTTAATCAAAAATTCTTTTTCAACTTAACAATCAGTCTTTGATTAATACAAGTATATAATCAAAGCAATTAGTCTCTTAGCTTGGATTAATAAACATACAGACAAACATAGTTTTTTCTCAATAAAAATGTGCTTCGCTTTTTATCATGTACAATATCCATGTTATCTTAAAATGCCATTTTAAGAGACACTTAAATTTTAATATGTAGATTTAATGTCGATAACTATCTATTTTCAAACATTGTTGGGGTCGGAACTGCATCTAAACACATGCCAATAATGTGTTGTATGGCATCCAGCTGTGCAATTCTTTAAAAAGACCTCGACCAATGGCTGTAGGTACTCGTGTTGCTATGACGTAATTATTGTGATGTGCGACCGAGATGCATCTTCGAACATTCGAGCAATCTTCAGAAGTGCACTGCAGATCTTCACACGAAGCGACGGACGTGTCTTTCGCAACCTAATTTCAAGGGAAATCGATAACCTAGTTTAAACCAGTTGTCTTGTCAAGCTTTCTCAGGCTTCAGACAGACAGACCTGCGACGATTGCTAAATATGATTAATTCATTTGGCATTGAGACTTATGACTTACTGTGTCCTCTGAGGCATGGGGTATGGTCCACGGAGATGGGATAGTACCTTTATGACGTAATCATCCACTCGGGTAGGATTTCTGGAAATACCACCCCTAAGGGGGTAAAATAGGGGACATAAGTTTGTATGAAAATCCTTTAACTTATTCTCTTTATCACGCGTAGCCGCGGAAAAACCTAGTATTATCATAGAAACATACGAACGGCGATATTTACTGATTGCAAGAGGTTGTGTATTAGATGATGTTATATTTCTCAACAGTAATGAATGGTTCAACCAATAACATATGGAATACATAATTCAAACTCCGGGATATCACGGGATTTCTATCAGATTGTATTTTTTTTACTCAGAGTTTCATTCCATTTAACGGACTTTCTTCATACATCATATACATCGCTTAATAACATACTCAGAAAATCGGTGAAATCAGTTAACAGCTTTTGGTTAAAACTACTTGTAACTGGCGAGACGATTTTAAAAGAAATGTGACTGAAGTCTCCGATTAACAGTACTATACCTAAAATGTTTAATTAAAAGTGACTAGATAGATCCGTTACTAGTGACTCAGAGTAGATAATACACTACGTTCAACTAGTACATCTCTAAAAGTTACTGGGCTACTGTAGTTTTGACCAGGCTATAATAGTCAAAAACACATTGAAAAGCAAAAATACTTGTGTAAATGTAAATTTATAGTATGTACTGTTAAATAAGCGAATCTGCCATTCCGAATCCGAGTTATCTGCAGCTGCTCTACCCCTGAAGTTTATAAAAAACTGGGGTTCGTTGAGCAACCCCAAGCCTTTGTCACAAATAACTGCCACCTGGGTGCAATTGTCACACAAGTATAAAGCAGATACATTAAGAAATTTTAGAGCAACGGAAAAAACCTTGCAATAATTTACGCTAGATGGCGTTACCAAGACAGCAGGTATAGAAAAAGTCAAAATTACCGTGAAACCTGTGATTTGTGTAAGGTTTTCTTTGAGATTTATTCAATAGTGGCCGATTATGGATAATTCAAGGTATATGCGTATGAGAGTCACAGATTTGAGGTTGGAGCTAAATAAAAAAGTGCTATAGTCACGGGACCAAAAACCCTTTAAAAAGATTTACTTAAACAAGTATTTTTTTTAAGAAATGAAAGTTATACTCCTTACAAATGTGTTTTTATATTTTTATACAATACAGGTACATCAAACCCAATCTCAAAAAAACGGGTAATGTTTTTATTAATCAGTCACGTATACACAGCTCATTGAATTTCAATAAAAGTTCGCACTTGGTAAGCTGATAGACCATGACGATTTAAACAGGTTTCTTTTATCCCGGGAAATTGTCTCCGGGATTTATAGAACGGGATTTTTTAAGCGAAGTCGCGACCCTATCCACGAAGAGTAACTTTTTTTTTAAGAAACCTAAAAAAGGGAGAAAAAAATAAACCCGCTGTGGGTGTATGTATGTATATGTACTGCTCCTTCACTCTTACAACTTTTGCTGTGAGAGCGAGCGAGACCATATATAATACTAGATTATAAGTACCTATTTTAATGCGCTTAACTTCAAAAACATTTTCATACACATTTTCATCACCTATTTTGCACCCTTAGGGGTGGAATTTCCAAAAATCCTTTCTTAGTGGATGGCTACGTCATAAAAGAAAGTACATATGTACTGTAAAATTTCAAGTCACTAATGATATGTCAGTCAGTCAGCTTCTTCCTTTATATGTATTCCAACTGTTTCCCCGCGACTTCGCCCGCTTATCAATATAATATATAGCCTATATTACTCAGTGATAGTCTAGCTTTCGACCGGTGTACGATTTTTTTAAATTAGTCCAGTAGTTTCGGAGCCTAGTCAATACAAACATACACACACAAAAATACAAATCTTTCCTCTTTATAATATTGGTATAGATGTATAATTTAATTAAAACTAATATAGGCGTATCGATTTTCCTCAAGTCCGTGCCGTAGTCGGCGGTGTCTTATCACTATTATTTCTACAAACAGATGCCACCTTGTCGCGACTTTTAATAATGACTTTGAAATTAACCAGATGACTCCCATGGTGAGTCCGTCGCCGTCTCTTAGGCACTACATACGACCTTGAATTTCTTCTCAGACGTATGCAGGTTTCCTCACGACGTTTTCCTTCACCGTAAAGCTCGTGGTGTGACTAATCATTGCACTCAAGTTATAAAACTCATTGGTACGATCGGTGGGATTGGAACTTGCGTCGCTAGAATAGCAAGCAACGCTTCATACCACACGAAAACCACGGCTCTTGATTCATTTAATCTAGTTTGTGTTTTTGTACGCAACCCTCGGAGCGCGTGTCTCGCCATACACCTCTGACGTCACTCTTACACTGCGCCGCTCTCCCCCACACTAATAAATTACAATGAAGTGCCAACGTTTGTTTTCAAAATGAACACATTAAACTATAGTATCCCTCTGTGGGTAGATATTGATCTAAATGCGACACGCTTTAATACGTTCTTTTTTTAAATAGGCAACCGTTTTTTTTCTGTCTGGACGTCAGAAATGGGCTGTCAAACGGCTTAATTTATTTTTTAACGGTCTGTTTTTAATTTGTTACTTACGTTAGGCAGGTAGCCTATGAAATGTACGAGGCTTGAGAGAAATAATGAAAAGTGGCCAAGTGCGAGTTGGAGCACACAGAGTAATATTGAATTACCATTTTTTTTAATATAGAATTTTTCTCTCTTTTTCTTTCTTACAATTATTAAGGTCCAACAGAAACACATTTGCAGTAGGGGAGACCCCTTTTTAATTTTTATATTTTTTTGTTATATAGGAAACAGAAATACAGATTCTATGAAAATTCATGAGATACAGCCATCTGATAGACAGACGGACGGACAGACAGCAAAGTCTTAGTAATAGGGTTCCGTTGGTTACGCTTCGGGTACGGAACTCTAATAATTTTCGCTGGTTTTTTAATGCTATGAAGTTGATTTTTTGTTGTAAAAAAACTTCTCGTCGTATGCAGGTCCACTTGACCGAATGGAATAGTCTATCTTGTATCCTCTATATTGTAATCCTCTATAGTGTAGATTCTACACTAATATTATAAAGAGGAAAGATTTGATTGTTAGTTTGTATTGAATAAGCTCAAAAATTTCTGGACCGATTTGAAAAAATTTTGTTCCATTAGAAGCCGACATTATCCCTGATGAACATAGGCTACTTTTACCTCGGGAAATGCTTCATTCCTACGGGAAAACGTGTAATAGTATACTATATTGACACGCGGGCGAACTCGCGGGGAAAAAGCTAGTACTGTGCCGGTAGCAGGAACATTGTCGACAACGTATTCGAAAACGTAACTCGCGAAATGTCAAAATTGTCATACTAATTTTTAGTTTCACTTTTCACCGCCGCAGCGCTGTTCATTTTTCAACACAAAAATAGTCGAAGGCGATACGAAAACGTTGTCGAAAAAGTTCATGCTACCGGCACAGATTAAAGACAGTGACAATGCGATATGACAACTTCTTCCTTTTCGAAGTCGATTAATATTTAGTTCTTTTAAGGTGTATGGCCAATGGTGAGTCAAGTTGAAATGTGTATATGTTTTCAGTTCTGGGAGATAATCTCGGACGAACATGGCGTGGACCCCACAGGAATGTACCATGGAGAGAATCCGATGCAGCTGGAGAGGATTGACGTGTACTACAATGAAGCTTCAGGAGGTATGACAACAGTTTTTTTTTATACGGCCCATTTGATGGTAAGCAGTCACCGTAGCCTATAGCCGCTAGCAATACCAGGGGTATCACTAACGGGTTGCCAACCATGTTGTTGTTGAGGACTCACTGCGCTAGCATTACTACTAGCCCAGCGTATCCTCGTGGAGCACTGGCAACCTTACTTACCGCAGAAACAAAACCACTACATCAAAGTTCTGTTATTTGACTGCGGTCTTCTGTAAGGTGGAGGTACAGTCCCCAGCCAGGCTACAATTTGAGTGGGAAAACTCACAGGAGATCCAATTTCGGCCTACTTGTGTAAGATAGTGCATACATTAGGCACTTTCATAGTAAGGTGTCAAACTCGGATTGCCTGCTAGTACATAATAGGTCACTGACCTGTGGACATCTGCAGTATAAGGGGTGTCATTGGCGCGTAGCCAACTTTGTTGGTGTCACGTGGTACTTATGTACTCTTGAAGTAAATAAGAGTATTTACCAAAGGAGTACAGCATGTGGTTCATCAAGAAGGGTGTGAAGAGATTTCTGCAGGCTCAGCAACGACAGTGATACCCCTAGTGTTGCTAGCGTCCATAGACTACGGTAACCGCTTACCATCAGGCGCGCCGTATGCTTGCTAGTTATAAATATTGAAGTTTGATGCTAATACATCCAAAATCAAAATGAAAAATTCAATCCTTTAAGGCCCTAATAAGACGCAAGTCTAAAGTACCGCCGGTTCGGGAAAAATCGCATTTTTTTTATTTTATAAATAAATAAATAATAATAAGGCTTGGACATTATCACACAGCGCCATCTGGCCCCAAACTAAGCAAAGCTTGTATTATGGGAACCAGCAGCTGATATAATATATATACTTTTTTTTTTTGTAAATACATACTAATAATACAAACCAAACGCAAGGCAAACATATTTGTCACATAAATGTTCACCCCGGCGGGAACCGAACCCGCGACCTCTAGCGTAGCAGTCAGGTATACTAACCACTATATAATAATAATGCTGGGGACATTATCACACAGCGCCATCTGGCCCCAAACTAAGCAAAGCTTGTACTATGGGAACCAGGAGCTGATATAATACTTATATACTTTTTTTTTTTTTGTAAATACATACTTATAATACATACCAAACACCCAAACGCAAGGCAAACATATTTGTCACATAAATGTTTGCCCCGGCGGGAATCGAACCCGCGACCTCTAGCGTAGCAGTCAGGTATACTAACCACTAGACCAGCGGTCTCGTCAAATGATGAATTTTTAAAACAATTATGAACATTTTACTTATATTACACTACACTACATAATCTTCTAATATATAAAATTCTCGTGTCACAGTTTTCGTTGCCATACTCCTCCGAAACGGCTTGACCGATTTTGATGAAATTTTGTGTGCATATTGGGTAGGTCTGAGAATCGGCCAACATCTATTTTTCAACCCCCTAAATGTTAGGGGTAGTCCACCCCTAAATTTTATTTTTTTATTTTTTAGACCGATTTCAAAAATTCTTTCACCGTTAGAAAGCTACATCATCACTGAGTAACATAGGCTATATATTATACTAGCTTCCCGCCCCGGCTTCGCTCGGGTAGACAAAATATTTGATATAAATGTCTACCCGTGCGAAGCCGGGGCGGGCCGCTAGTGTATTATATTTATTTCAATTAAAAACTAAACCTAAAACTAAAACCTTAAAAATTATAGTATAATCATTAAAATGTGTCTCTTTAGGCTTAGGTTTATAGAATTTTTATTTCTCAAAAAAAAGAACATATTACAGTGTCCACTTATGAAATGAGAAATAACATTTTACATAATAGTATCGATGCCATGGCATTCGGAAACTGTCGTATTATCTTCAGCACACACAGTAGTTACATCTCTTATTCTAATAAAAAGTATTTTTTTAATCTATTTTTAAACACATTTAGAGATGGGGAGTCTTTAACATACTTTGGTAATTTATTGTAAAGTTGGCTTGCCTAATCTATTTGCCTATCCATTTTAATATTATACCTTGGTTTATAATATTAAAATGCATAGTATGGATTGCTACACGAGGGAAGTTGCGGGGAACAAACTAGTGATGATATAACAATGTTTAACAAAATTCTGCTGTGTGTTGTCTAGGTAAATACGTGCCCAGAGCAGTCCTGGTGGATTTGGAGCCGGGGACCATGGATTCTGTGAGGGCCGGCCCCTACGGACAACTCTTCCGGCCGGACAACTTCGTATTCGGACAGAGTGGTGCAGGTGAGAAAGTTCTTTATACTTTTTTCCAGCTGAAACAAAATCAAGTGCTGTGACGTCACACCACGGTGAAGGAAAGCATCGTGAGGAAACCTGCATACGTCTGCGAAGAAATTCAAGGACGTATGTAGTGCCTAAGAGACGGCGACGGACTCACCATCTGTCACGTTGGCACCAAATTATCTTCGGTGGAAAGTGGGTGTTGTAACCTCTGCTTACCTCTTCAGGGACCCTTGTGGGAAGACGTGAAGGTATGAAGAGATATTATTTTTAGGGTTCCGTACCTAAAAGGAACGGATAGGATCACTTTGTTATCCGTCTGTCTGTCTATCTGTTAATAATTTTTATCTCAAGAACGCGTGGAGTTATCAAATTGAAATTAATATGAAATACCCGGGTCTGTGGTCTCTTTCAGTTGTAAAATAATCAAACCTGTAAGTCAATATGAAGAAAAGATAAGGGGCCGTAATGATATGTTAGGTATTTCATGTCCTAAGGATATAAATATCTTTTATGTTTTTTTTTATTTACCACTAAGGTGGCAAACAAGCATACGGCCCGCCTGATGGTAAGCGGTTACCGAAACCCATGGACGCTTGCAACACCGGGTATCTCTCGCGCGTTGCCGACCCTAAAATAATAATTTCCCCAGCAATCCACATGAAATAATGTCATTTATTTCATTGTTCGCCCACGTATACCTACAGATAGGTATGAGGATAGCATTAAGCCGTTTATAACCTCGTCCCACGCTCGGTCCTTATTCCTAAGGTCACAGGAAAACACTCAGAATAAAGTACTAACTAGTTCGTTCAGCTTTAGTCCTTAAGGGAAACATGACATCATTTCAAAATGAAACGAATACCAGCGTCACTGCTATTGGAGTAGCTTGCACCAATCACAACGCACTTTTTTAGGGTTCCGTAACTTAAAATGAACCCTTATAGGATCACTTTGTTGTGCGTCTGTCTGTCAAGATTTTTTATCTCAAGAACGCGCGGAGTTATCAAATTGAAATTAATATGAAAAACCCGGGTCTACGGTCTCTTTCGGCTGTAAAATAATCAAACCTGAAGTCAATATGAAGAAAATATATTACGGTTTATGTCGCAAATTTTCGCATATTTTGCTATTAAGGGAATCAAAACCTACAGGGCACTTACACCCTTTACAGGGTACCCGTTGACCTAGAACCATGAAATTTGGCAGGAAGCAGTGTCTTACAGCACAAGTAAAGGGAAAAATCTGAAAACTGTAAATATGTAGTATTTTTTTTAATGCGAATTTACTATAAATATTCCTGAATCGCGCTGTTGAGATTCGCCGACGAATAATGACCTCATTTGAAGTTTGCTTATTTTTAATCTTACCTACAAGTGTGTACGGAACCCTCGGTGCGCGAGTCCGACTCGTACTTGGCCAGTTTTTTTAATAGTTTAATTTGTTTTTTTAATTGTTTCAGGCAACAACTGGGCAAAGGGCCACTATACAGAGGGGGCTGAGCTCGTCGACTCTGTGATGGATGTTGTCAGGAAGGAGTCCGAAGGATGCGACTGCTTGCAAGGTACACAATCATGTTATACACTCAGGGTGTACCACATATGGCCACTAAGGTGGCACACAAGCATACGGCCCACCTGATGGTAAGCAGTTACCGTAGCCTATAGCCGCTAGCAATACCAGGGGTATCACTAACGAGTTGCCAACCATGTTGTTGATAAGGACTTAATGTGCTAGCAGCATTACTACTAGCGGAGTGTATCCTCGTGGAGCACTGGCAACCTTACTTACCGCAGAAACACAACACTATCAAAGTAGTGTTATTTGAGTGCGGTCTTCTGTAAGGTGGAGGAACAGCCCCCGGGCCACTTCAAATTTAGTGGGAAAACCAACGGGTGATCCCAAATTTGCCAATCAATGTGATTAATCACTGTACTTAAGCTTAGAAAAACTCATTGCTTGGGGTTTGAACCTGGGTCCATCAGATGACAGGCCGTTGCTTCAACCAAAGGCCACCACCGCTTCAGTTCACGTTTAAAATGTTTGTTTGCAACTGTGATACTTCTCGTTTTGCAAGCGTCCATAAGCTACGGTAACCGCTTACCATCAGGCGTGCCGTATGCTTGTGTGCCACCCTAGTGGTATAAAAAATCGCAAATAGATGTAGAGAGCTACTTTCTGTGGAACTAATCGTAGATCCTGGTCATCTTCCTCTTTGTACGGTCATCTAACCCACAGTGTATCCCCGCAGGGTTCCAGTTGTCCCACTCGCTGGGAGGAGGCACAGGGTCCGGTATGGGAACCCTGCTTCTGAGCAAGATCCGCGAGGAGTATCCTGACAGAATCATGAGCACCTTTAGCGTGGTGCCCTCACCCAAGGTAACTCACGACCCCATTCTGACTAATGCTGTTTTTGGTATGAAAAAGCGCTTAATCAGCACTCCATACGACCACGGCTATCCTCTGAGAATCACTATGAGTATGAATTAAATAACAATAAAATATATCACATTAGCTTCTGCACGCCACTTTGTCCGCGTTGAGCTTAGAATTAGAGCTGTCGAATATATTCACTAACCATTAAAATTAATGAATAACTAAAAAATATTATCATCTACACTAATATTATAAAGAGGAAAGATTTGTATTTTTGTATGTAACGAATAAACTCAAAAAGTACTGGACCGATTTTAATAATTCTTTTTCATTAGAAAGCTACATCATCACTGAGTAACATAGGCTATATATTATACTAGCTGCCCACCCCGGCTTCGCTCGGGTAGACATAATATTTGATAAATGTCTATAGGCTCCGAAACTAATGAACCGATTTCAAAAAATCTTTCACCGTTAGAAAGCTACACTATCAATGAGTAACATAGGCTAGCTGCCCGCCCCGGCTTTGCACAGGTAGACAAAATATTTGATATCAATGTCTACCCGTGAGCCGGGGCGGGCCGCTAGTATTCAATAAAGAAAATTCATGATATCAAATAAAAATATCAACTCTAACGAATTAACATCATTGAAATTGAATGCATTGAAATTTAGACTTTAACCCGTTAGATATATGGTACATTTTCGAACGTTCATATATTATTCAACGTTCGAATAATTCATTTGTTCCAACTACGCGATATTTTTATCGCTGACGTGATACACGTTATTTTTATGCCAATGATATTTTTATGCATGTGCTATTTTTATGCATGTGCTATTTTTATGCATGTGATGTTTTTATGTACGTGATAAACGACACGAATTAATATCAAATCCTGAATAAAATATCCAACCAAAAACATTCTGTAAATAACTAGCCTAGTCTCGATGGAGCTGCTTGTTTATTTAAAAAAGTAATGAAATCTAGACAAAGTCGTGCCAAGTCTAAGGTTCCTTACTGCGATTTCTTCATTATCATAGTTAATGTTGTGACACTTGGCCGTTGAACATTCTTTATACGTTAGTACATAGGTGGTTACAACAGGTATATAACATTACGTGTAAACAAAATTGTCTTGTACCCACTAACGTATGAGGATGTAAAGGATGGCACGGCTGTGTTTGCTTCACGCTCGACTCAAATCCTGAATAAAATATTAACGAATATTTTCACTCATTAAAAATATCGATTTTTTTTTTTTCAATTAACGTTTATCTAATAAATAAAATTGACTACTTAGAATCCCAGAGGTACCTAACATTTTCCCGGGATAAAAGTATCCTATGTAGTATCCTGGCTATAAACTATCTGTGTTCAAAATTTAAAACAAATCTGATCAGTAGTTTTTTGCGTTAAAGTGTAACAAACATCCGTCCATACATCCTTACTCACCAACTTTCGTATATATAATGTTAGTAGGAAGTAGGATGAGAATATTTTCTTTTTTAATACCTATTCGGATTCCGTAGTTGGATTTTAGTTTTGAAGGGTACCAAACCCTATTACTGTCCGTCCGTCCATCTGTCTGTCTGTCAGCGGGCTGTCTCATGACTCGTAATAGTTACGACAGTTGAATTTTCACAGAATGTGTATTTCTGTTGTCGGTATAACATTTTAGGGTCGGCAACGCGCGAGTGATACCCCTGGTGTTGCAAGCGTCCATAGGCTACGGTGACCGCTTACCATCAGGTGGGCCGTATGCTTGTTTGCCAACTTAGTGGTATAAAAAACACATAAAAGGGGACTCCCGTAATAGAAACGTTTTTTTGTTTTTGCTCAATCTCAATAATGGTGACAATTAGACGCTTGAAATGCTCATAAAGAGGTTATGGCTTTATTTAAAAAAAATACTATTACAAAGAGTACGGAACCCTTGATGTGCGAGTCCAACTCGCAGTCGGCATTTTTTTGTGAATAGTTTAATCTGTTTTATGTTAAAAAAATGACGTTCCGTTCCAGGTGAGCGAAGTAGTCCTAGAGCCGTACAACGCTACTCTGTCAGTACACCAGCTGGTGGAGAACACAGACATGACGTTCTGTATCGACAATGAGGCGCTCTACAACATCTGCTTCAAGACCCTGAGGCTCGCCAGCCCTAGCTACGGGGACCTCAACCATCTTATATCGGTAAGAAAATAATTAAAAAAAAATATGCAAAGAAAAGGCATCTTCGGTAATTTTTAATAAGAATGAAAAAAAACGGCATCCATTTTGGTCCAAATCTCAAAGTGCCGGCCAACGCATTTTTTTGTATATTCTCAGAGCTTGTCCGTCTGATTTTTTTTACTGTGGCACCAAACCTGTAGGATTTTATTTGACTTTGAAAATAAGAATTTTCATACGTTTTTGTTGAAAATAGTAATACAAAATAACTAAAACGAATGCAATGTCCAGTGCCGATAGCAGGAACATTATCGACAACGTTTTCGTATCGCCTTCGACTATTTTTGTATTTGAAAATGAACAGCGCTGCGGCGGTGAAAAGTGGAACTAAAAATTAGTATGACAATATTTACATTTCGCGAGTTACGTTTTCGAATACGTTGTCGACAATGTTCCTGCTACCGGCACTGTTATGTCCAACTTTGGTACCATAGTAATAAATGCTCTGACAGACAAGCTCTAACAGAATGTACAAAAAATATGCATTGGCCCGCACATTAGATTTAAACCAATCTCTATGAAACATGGATGGTCTTTTAAGTATTTTTTTCTCTATTTCCCTTGGTCACGATATCACGCGTGAACGGCTGGACCGATTTCGCTAATTATTTTTTAGGGTTCCGTACTCGAAGGGTAAACGGAACCCCATTACTAAGACTTCGCTGTCCATCCGTCTGAATCAGCGGGCTGTATCTCGTGACCCGTGATAGGTAGACAGTTGAAATTTTCACACAATGTGTTGTTGCTGCTATAACAAAAAATAATACAAATTTTAAATAGGGTGTAAGCGACCTCACGGCTACATAAACCAACGTTAGAAATCGACTAACTAGCAGGACAACATTCAACGAATGAAGTCACAATCCTGCCACGCGCTAGCGAAGTTTTCTACGCAATTCAACATATATACAAGTTTCCGACTAGAACAGTCGGAGCCTTGTTCCCCAGACACAACACCCGCCTGGCTGGAAGATCTTCCCTTTGCGGCGGCTGAGCATGATCACCTCGCTCGCCCCACAGTATCATACATACAGTCTCCGACTAGAACAGTCGGAGCCTTGTTCCCCAGGCACTACACCCGCCTTGCTGGAAGATCTTCCCTTTGCGGTGGCTGAGCATGATCACCTCGCTCGCCCCACAAGGGGTTAATTTTTTTTTTTCACTTTCTTAATATGTAATGGTAACAAGTAGATGTTTGAAATGCTCATAGAGTAGAGTATGCACTGCTATATTTTCCAAAAAAACATCGATTTTTTTTACTATAACAAACAGTACGGAACCCTCAGTGTACGAGTCCAACTCGCACTTGGTCGGTTTTTGGAAAATATTGCAATTCACACTGAGCATTTCAAGCTACTTGTTGCCATTATTAAGATAGAGGAAAAAAGGTAAAAAATACGTTTCTTGTAGAGGAGACCCCTTTATATTGTTTTTTTTTTATTTAAGTTATATAAAAAACAAGAAATTCAAAAACCATAAATTCGGATTCAGGGACCTCATATTACCCTATCCCGCGTATTTTTTTTAATATCGGATTTGAACGGACACGGCTGATTTACAATTTTATAATATAAAAAAAAAGATACAAAGTAGGTAATATGTGTTCCAAAGTAAGTTAAAAATAATTATATGTTTAATTAAAATAATAGATAGAATATTAATTATTACGTAAGTAAGATAGGGCCTCTCTACATTGCTGTTATTAGTACCATTGTAACTAGTTGTAACAAAAATGTGCGATAAATAAATAAATAATAAAAAAGTGTATGCCAGGCATAACAGCTGGTTTAATCAAAATCAAAAATCATTTATTCAGTTTAGGCCCTAATAAGGCACTTATGAAGGTCTAAATTACCACTGGTTCGGAAAAAAAGAGAAGAACCGGCAAGAAACTCAGTGCTCTGTCTTTTTTTTTTCATGTAACCATCATGATATAACAATTTGTAACAAAATTCTTCTAGACTTAAAACTACTTTAAACTAATGTAATAACTCTCGCAGCTCACGATGTCCGGGGTGACCACTTGTCTCCGGTTCCCGGGACAACTGAACGCAGACCTGAGGAAGCTGGCCGTCAACATGGTGCCTTTCCCTAGGCTGCATTTCTTTATGCCGGGTAAGCAAACCATTCGCGGTCACAAATAGGAGTATCTCATGTAGTTCTGAAGGTAATTCAGACTCTGAAGGAGATTTTTAGGGTTCCGTTCCTTAAAAGGAAAAAAGGAACCCTTATAGGATCACTTTGTTGTCCATCTGTTTGTCTGTCTCTCAAGAATTTTTATCTCAAGAACGTGTGAAGTTATCAAATTGAAATTAATATGATATACCCGGGTCTATTGTCCCTTTCGGCTGTAAAATAATCAAACCTGTAAGTCAATATGAAGAAAATATATGACCGTTTAAGTCGCATATTTTGCGATTTCACAAAACAGATTGACAAGGGAATCAAAACCTACAGGGTACTTCCCGTTGACCTAGAACCATGAAATTTGACAGGAAGCAGTGTCTTACAGCACAAGTAAAGGAAAAAATCTAAAAACAGTAAATATGTCGTTTATTTTTTTTTATTTGCGAATTTACTAAAAAACATTCCTGAATCGCGCTGTTGAGAGTCACCGACGAATAATGACCTCATTTGAAGTTCGCCTACTTTTAACCTTTACCTACAAGTGTGTGCGGAACCCTCGGTGCGCGAGTCCGACTCGCACTTGGCCGGTTTTTTATTTTATAAAATGTGATTTTGTTCGTAGGTTTCGCTCCGTTGACTGCCCGCAATTCCTTCAACTACCGCCCGCAGACCGTCTCCGAACTAATGAGTCAGGTAAGGAGTTCAAGTATTTCTAGAAGTTCGCTCAAATTATACATTGGTGCCCGGCGGGGAATTCATCCCCACACATTGGTCCAAAATGGTCGAAAATGGTCGCGCAGTTCGGGACCTAAATGGTCCCGAACTGCGCGGTTCCAAAAGAGCTTCCTCCTGCGCACAATTAAACTGTGGAATGAACTCCCCGCCGTGGTTTTCCCAAAGGAGTACAGCATGGGGTTCTTCAAGAAGGGTGTGAAGAGATTTTTGAAGGGTCGGCAACGCGCGAGTGATACCCCCGGTGTTGAAAGCGTCCATAGGCTGCGGTAACCGCTTACCATCAGGTGGGCCGTATGCTTGTTTGCCACCTTAGTGGTATAAAAAAAATACTGTCGTTCAAAATTACGAAACTTAACTAATTTGACAGGTCTTAAAAGTCCTGCTATCCTTTTCTCATGTGCGGGGTTAAATAAGGATGGCAATATTTTTAGACCTGTCAAATTAGTTAGGTTTAGTAATTTTTAACAACAGAATTGACACCATTATCTACATCTACACTAATATTATAAAGAGGAAACATCTGATTGTTTGTTTGTTTGTATTTCATGCAACATGATGATGGCCAATCATGATACAGATATAACAATGATGAAAATGTTTAACTTTTGTTGAAGATGTTCAACCCTGGCAACATGATGACGGCGTGCGACCCCCGGCACGGCCGCTACCTGACCGTCGCCACCATCTTTAGGGGACGCATGTCCATGAGGGAGGTGGACGACCAGGTGCTCAACATACAGAACAAGAACAGCAGGTACATACATACATACATGCATACATACATACACCACGAGCTTTACGGTGAAGGAAAACATCGTGAGGAAACCTGCATACGTCTGAGATGATATTCAAGGACGTATGTAGTGCCTAAGAGACGGCGACGGACTCACCATCTGTCACGTTGGCACCAAATTATCTTCGGTTGAAAGTGGGTGTTGGTATAGTTGTAACACCTCTGCCTACCTGTGGCCTTGTGGTCAGTATGTCGTCGGTCGGCCTGTCATGGGCCCAGGTTCAAACCCCGGTCTGTAACAATGAGTTTTTCTAAAATAAGTACAGTAATTATTCACACCATGGGTTTATAAAGACACTTAGGAAAATGGTATCTCCCGTGGGTTTCCCCATTAAAATTTAAGGGTTTCTGCGGTAAGTAAAGTTGCCAGTGCTCTACGAGGATACGCTGCGCTAGTAATGCTGCTAGCACAGTGAGTCCTCATCAACAAGGTTGACGTAAGTGATATGGCTAGCGGCTATAGGCTACGGTGACTGCTTACCATTAGGTTGGCCGTATGCTTGTGTGCCACCTTAGTGGTATAAAAAAACATATTTCACACGGTTTTTATCCGTCACCGTAGTCACCATAGCCTATAGCCGCTAGAAATACCAGGGGTATCACTACGTGTTGCCAACCATGTTGTTGATGAGGACTCACTGTGCTAGCAGCATTACTACTAGCGCAGCGTATCCTCGTGGAGCACTGGCAACCTTACTCACTTCAGAAACACAACACTACATCAAGTAGTGTTATTTCACTGTGGTCTTCTGTAAGGCGGAGGTAGAGTTAAATAATCTCTTGTTCTAGTTACTTCGTGGAATGGATCCCGAATAACTTGAAGGTAGCTGTGTGTGATGTCCCTCCTCGCGGGCTCAAGATGTCGGCCACTTTCATCGGCAACTCCACGGCTGTGCAGGAGATATTCAAGCGGATATCCGAGCAATTCACGGCTATGTTCAGGAGAAAGGTCAGTGATTTGTAAATACCTACTGAGTAGGTCTTCTTCTACCTAAGTATGGCAATCAATTCCTTCAGGGCCTTTTTTGCCAGTGTCGAGTGCCAGAGAATTCTCAAGTTTAAAAATTTCTCGTGTTGCTAGCAAAATGCCTAGTGTCATGCATTCTAATGCTTAATGGAGTTTCTGGAGACAATCCACGGCAGTAGCAGATCGTAACACGCCTTTAGGTCAGAGGTAACCTATTGACCAAAATGATAAATCACTTAACCCAAAAGTTGTATTAGGGCATTATTTCCAATGTTCCTATAAATCAGTCACTAAATGAAACTTTACTGCACATAACGACACCAAAAATACACATTAAAGATCACTATAACACAATTTACCAGACACTGGAAAAAATCACAACCGCTCCGCCTGATTCCCGCACTTAGTAGGTCATTGTAAGAAAGAAAGAAGCACGAACTCTATGGTTACAAGATGTCTTACTTTTATGTCACTTACTAGCTGACAAGGCAAGCGTTGATTTGTCATATAAATAAAATTAGCTATACCATTATAAATCTATGCTATTATAAAATTGTAAATCTGCCGTGTCTGTTCAAATCCTATATTTAAAAAAAATGCGGGTCAGGAAATATGTGTCATCCCATAACATCACGGGTTTCCCATGGGATACGGGATTGGGGTTTTTTTTAAACAGTAAAGCTATATTCTTTTATGTCGCTTACTAGCGACCCGCCCCGGCCTCGCACGTGTGTTGCGCAAATCTCGAGAGCAGCTGAACCGATGAATTTTTTTTTTTTTTTAGAAAATTCCTTGAAGTACGAATATGGTTATTACGGAGAGAAATGTTTTTATGTATAATTTACTAGCGGCCCGCCCCGGCTTCGCAAGGGTAGACATTTATCAAATATTTTGTCTACCGCTTTTAGACATTTTCAGGCATTTTTTAAATTTTCTCTCAGTATGTACCATCGTCGTACTTCAAGGAATATTCTAAAAAAATAATTAGCGAAATCGGTTCAGCCGCTCTCGAGATTTGCGCTTAGCAACACAATTAGCGATTAATTTTATATTATAGACAGCTGCCCGCCCCGCCTTCGCACGGGTGGACAAAATGTTTGATAAATATCTATATGCTCCGAAACTACTGGACCGATTTCATTATTTTTTTTTATATTAGCGGCATGAAAAATAGATCTCCGATTCTCAGACCTACCCACTATGCACACAAAATTTCATGAGAATCGGTCAAGCCGTTTCGGAGAAGTTTAACTACAAACACCGCGACACGAGAATTTTATATATAAGATTTCTTTGTGATTGCATTTATGTTATTATAATCCCTCAACTATATGGCTTGGAAGCTGGATCGATAGACCCACTGCGCCAGAATTTGAATCTTAGGTACGTATATATAGAGATGATTGTTTTCGTGTCGGCAGGCCTTCCTCCACTGGTACACAGGCGAGGGGATGGATGAGATGGAGTTCACAGAGGCTGCGAGCAACATGGCTGACCTCATCTCCGAGTACCAGCAGTATCAGGTGACCGCATCTGTATATCTACACTAATATAATAATAAGGGGGGCCCATCTAGCGGGTGGCGAGTCACCGTCTGCCAATTTTTATCCAATATTGAGACATATTGCATGGCAGACGTCCGTAGTCTCATCCCATAGCCCAGTATTCTAATCCATTAACAGTTCACCATAATAGACCAATTTTAGTTTTCCATCCCCATGAAATAGTCTCTGCACTCGGCGAGGATCATCCCCGGGTACATCACTATGCATTCCGGGGATGATACTCGCCACGTGTATCCCTTACTAAATATTAAAATTCTCGAACGGGCCTCTACGTGTTGGATATATATCCCCACGCAAGCCTAGATAAAGGACCGGACTTTATGAAATTGATTATGAGGCTCCGTGAATTTAAGAGAAACATAATAATAATAATGCTTGGACATTATCACTGTTGGTTTGTTTTAATAAAACTCCAGGTTTTTTCATTTAAAAGATGTAATAAAAAGATGCGTACAATTTGAATATGGCAGAATGAGTGTGAACATTTTCATTACAAATTGGCAGGTTTTCAAGTACAATATTTTTTATGAAGAATTAGGCTTGGGGTTATAGGCCTTTAGCACGATGCTTGAACAATCACATAGCGCCATCTGGCCCCACACTAAGCAAAGCTTGTACTATGAGAACCAGGAGCTGATATAACACATATATACTTTTATTTTTGTAAATACATACTTATATTACATACCAAACACCCAGACAAGGCAAACGTTTGTCACATAAATGTTTACCCCGGCGGGAATCGAACCTAGCGTAGCAGTCAGGTATACTAACCACTAGGCCGGCGGTCTCGTCTAAGCTATTACTGATAATAATAATAAAACTTTATTGAAACACACATTCACAGATAATAGTTAAAGGCATACACTAGATAAAGAATGTAAGGTAATGCATAATTAAAAATAAATTATGTGAAGAGAGGATGATAGAAATTGTAGGGTCGGCAACGCGCGAGTGATACCCCTGGTGTTGCAAGCGTCCATAGGCTGCGGTAACCGCTTACCATCAGGCGGGCCGTATGCTTGTTTGCCACCTTAGTGGTATAAAAAAAAGAAATGCCAGTGGTTCTCAAACTAGGCGAGGCCTTTATCTTGAGAAGCCAATTAAATATTATTTAAAGAATGAATAATTACTAGCGACCCGCCCCGGCTTCGCACGAATATAAGTTAAATACCTACAAAACAATTGAATTAAACAATAACCTTCCTCTTGAATCACTCTATCCATTTAAAAAAACCGCATCAAAATCCGTTGCATAGTTTTAAAGATGTAAGCTAAGGACAGACAGACAGCGGGAAGCGACTGTTTTATACTATGTAGTGATGACAAATTTTACAGGAATTAACAACTTAAAATAAACTAAACTAAGAAGTACTAAACTTTAATACCTACACGTAAAATAAATGTCCCGAACCACTGTCACGGAGAAGTGTGCCAAGAAGGCTGGCGGCATTGCCACGCTGTATTGCAATGCTTAGCCTTTGGGCCAAATATTCGCCAGCCCTCTTGACACAGGAGGCCTCGCATAATTTGTTTGAGGTCTCCTTAAAAAGGGTATGAGCCTCTGGCCCAATGTGGTGATTAATATAATGTTTTTTATCCCTCAGGAAGCTCACATTGATGACGATGAAGTGGAATTCGATGAGGAAGATGAATTGGAACAAGAGCATTACCCCGAAGAAAATGTTCAAAACGCTTAGACATATCCTATATCTTCAACAATTATCATTATGCATTCACCACAAAATACACGGACTTCGGGTCTACTAAAATCAACATCAAAAATCATTCATTCAGTTTAAGCCAGTTGAAGTGGCAATGGGTAGGCACATAGCTCGTAGAATGGCCGATGGGCTCTACACTACAACCACGCACTGGTACAGCGTCAGAAGGCCCCCCACTAGATGGACCGATGACCTGATAAAGGTCGCTGGCAAGCGTTGGATGCGGGCCGCATTGAATCGGTCTGCGTGGACATCTATGAGGAGGCCTTTGTATGGAGGCACTTATGAAAATGAGTAGTCTAATAAGTTTATAAAAACTAGCTGTCCCAGAAGTCATCTCAGCTATGAATTAATGTCAAATACCCCATAGAAAAAGGACCTTTAGAGAATAACAAACACAGAGTATAATTATCGAAATTGGTCTAGCCGTTCACGCTTGACCAAGGGAAATAGGGATTCGTCTTATATATAAAATTCTCGTGTCGCGGTGTTTGTAGTTAAACTCCTCCGAAACGGCTTGACCGATTCTCATGAAATTTTGTTTGCATATTGGGTAGGTCTGAGAATCGGACAACATCTATTTTTAATCGCCATAAATAAAAAACAATTGAAATTAGTCCAGACGTTTTGGAGCATATAGACATTTATCAAATATTTAGTCCACCCGTGCTAAGCCGGGGCGGGCAGCTAGTTTTTATATATATGGATCTAAAACACTTGAAATTAAATTTTATCTCGTTACCGCACAGTTGAATTTGCTAGTAATTTAGCTAAAGACAGTCGAGCACACGGAGACTTGTACGCGATTGTTTTGTATTCGCATTTAGTAGTGTTTTAGCTCCGGACACTATCGTAGACCCGAAATCCCTGTATTATAGGGTAGTCTTCATTCTACTTTAAAAGGCATACAAAGCAGCGCTTATAATTCACAACACAGCGAAAAAGCATTTCAACCCATTCGCGTTTAAATTTAATTCGATTGATTGAATAAACTCGTTTTACAACCAATTGCGTTGAAAACGAACCAATTATAGGTCAGAATTTTATCGAATGTTGCTGATTGGTTAAAACACATATTTGTACCAATCATGATCAAATAATTAGCCAATTAGAAGCGAGAATTAAAAAAATGTCTGACGCCTGTCACTCATCGGTTTAAACTTCTATTGCACCAATCACGTTCAAGAACACCGGTAAAAAAGATGCCAAGATTACCGGCTTGCACGCGTCTAACGCGGTAACCGCTTACCATCAGGTGGGTGGTTTGCTTGATTTAGTACCGCAATGATGTAAAAAGTAAATTAAAAGCACATTGCTTGCTATTGGGGTTCAAGAACTGTCCCGTGAATTTCGCTTAGGGCTTAATTCCTCTTGCACCAATCGCGTTAAAGAAATCTGACCAATCACAAGCCAGAATGATTAGAATTACGCTCATTGGCTGAAACATCTATATTGAACCAATCACGTTCAAGAAACTGACCAATCAGAATGCTGCATTCATAAACTGTACTGGAAATATCGCTCATTGGCTTAAATACAACGAATCAACAGTTAGGGTTTTTATTAGTTATATTAGTTAATTACAGACTTTCAGAATAACGGCTGAAAACTCAAATGCCATTCAAAGTTTGAAGGCGCTTGTAACTGTTTCGCATGAAAAATCACTCAAAAATAACGCCAGTCAAATTTGATGCCATATTAAACATATGGCATCAAATTTGACTGGCGTTAAAACATATTTTATTTGATTGTATAAAAAAGGTGTTTACAGAAATTCTGACTGTTTAAACTAAAATTAAAACATTAAATTGGAGTTTCAAAATTAGGTCAAAAAAATCCAACGAGATTCTTTTTTTTGTAATTATTTTTGTCGTAATAGTTGAGAAAATGCAATTTCGTCGTGTTTAACAGATAAGGCGCTATGCCATTTACAACTATATATACTATGCTCACGACTCTGTCCAATTCTGGTAGGCAGACCACTTGCCTATACACTTCATTGAAATTTAAAAAAAAATACCTTCAATTTTAAAGGAACTATAATTGGTTTCGTTGCTGCATTTCAATACAAGTCTTATTGCGTTGTGTTAAGTCTTAATTTTCCTTACATCTACTTTTGACTGATTTGCAAAGAAAACTTTTTTAAACGTATCTCTAATTTAAAAATATAATCCGTAATCATTTCCATAATAAGTAGGTTCTACTAGTGTGTAAAAAAGATCGAGAATTTTTACATTATGTTTTATTATTGAGCAAAACTAATAATTATCATATTTCTTAATACATCCACTTTATCAAAAAGACAACGGAACTAAATGTGTGTCTCCGGGCATCCTTCACACAATGTGATCCATGTTATGACGTGTACTGTCAACAAACCAATGCAAAAGGTGGATGCTCTATACGAGCTGCGGCGGGGTGACATACGAACGACACAGTACAACCACTATTATTATATACTCAATATTGCCAGACTTAGCAAGCTATTTAACTGTGGTTCACCCTTGGGTGTCACCCATATTAGCTACCCACTAAACCCCGTGGAGTTATTAAATTGAGCTTATGTCGTGAAAGAAACAGGTTATCCGTAGATATGGAGAGATTCCAGGGTCAGCAACATGGGTAACACCTGGTGTTAGACGTCTAGGCTACGGTAACCGCTTACCATCAGGCCGTATGCTGTTTGCCTTGGGGTGTTAAAACGAACTAAGTTAGATGGATAGCTTCATTTCAGATCGATCTTAGTAATACAAAGTTGTTTTTGTAGGCACGATGTGTTATTGAAACGCAAATAAATTTGTAATCGATATAAAATGTATGAACAGTTTGATGCCGTTAACATTTAAAAATTAAGTTTTTAGTGTTTGCGAATGGCTTAAAGCTAATTTTACCGACATTTTGTTAAATACGCACTCTTTCATGTTTTAATATGGTTGTCAAGTTGTCATGATAAGATCATGGAGTAATTATATCGTTTTTAAGGGCAATGCCTTACACCTAATTGTAAAGGCTAATTGAACCCTATCTCTGATGTATTGAGTCGATTTTTGATTGTTAAATTCGCTAGCTACATTTTTTGTCAAACAAGACAGATTAAATATAAAAAAGCAGCATTAATTATATTACTTTAAAAATATTACCTTTTTAATATTTTTTAAATGTAAGTTGTTCTAGAATATTTAGAAAAAGTTAGTTGGCAGCACTTTGTTAATGATGATAATCAAATATCGACTTTATTTAGCTTGCAGTAGGGTTTGATACGGCTAGTAGGAAGTAACGGTGCGATTCCATATACATATATAATTCTTGGTTAATTTGAAACACATGCTTTTAATATAAGATGATAATTTTGTTTAGTTTTAAGCGTAATTTGTTTTCCAAATTGTGTTTTAATTTTTTAATAAAATTTATTATTTCTATCTATATTTCGTTTTTTTTACCTACAACTTGGAGATGTGGAAGGGCAAGGTCCAACTTTCTATATCAAATGACCAGCACTCAATGATGGAAAGGTAAAGAGTACTCGGAACCGGCGGGCATGTATGAAGAGATTGATGAATGTAGAAGAAGCGAGAGGTGTGCAAGTCTCTAGTGAAATGTCGCTCTATTATCTGCCTACCCCGTGAGGGACTTGGCGTGATGATATGTATGTATGAAGAGATTGATGAATGTAGAAGAAGCAAAAGAGGTGTGCAAGTCTCTAGTGAAATGTCGCTCTATACTCTCTGCCTACCCCGTGAGTGACTTGGCGTGATGATATGTATGTATGAAGAGATTGATGAATGTAGAAGAAGCAAAAGAGGTGTGCAAGTCTCTAGTGAAATGTCGCTCTATACTCTCTGTCTACCCTAATGTATGTATGTATTTAGGTACTAATTAAAATAAAAAATATTAAAGTGATTATGTTCTCACATTCGTTTTTAGGGTTCCGTACCTTAAAAGGAAAAAAGGAACCCTTATAGGATCACTTTGTTGTCCGTCTGTCTGTCTGTCTGTCAAGATTTTTTATCTCAAGAACGCGACGAATAATGACCTCAAGTTCGCCTACTTTTAACCTTGCCTACAAGTGTGTATAGAGCCCTCGGTGCGCGAGTCCGACTCGCACTTGGCTGTTTTTTTTTTATTATGCCATTAAGGTGGCTAACTAGCATACGGCCCGCCTGATGGTAAGCGGTTCCCGTAGACTGCGGACGCTTGCAACTATATCTGTTAGCGACAGGCATACAACCTTGTTTTTAATACTTTTTGGTTTTTATATTATCTCTATAAAATGTCAGTTGATTATATCTTGTCTTGAAAATATCTTTCATTTCCTCCCATTTAATCTTAAAGTAATAGAACCAGCCTAAACGTAGGCGACAGTATCCATACTAATATTGTAAACGAAAGTAACTCAGTGTGTTTGTTACCTTTTTACGGCTAAACAGCTGAACGGATCGTAATGAAATTTGACAGGGAGATAGATGATTTCCTGGGGAAGGACATAGGCTTAACAAATGCAGACGAAATTGCGGGTATTATAAAACTGCGATTTCGTAATAATCCAATCTCAATCGCTCAGATGTGAACGTTTTTTTTTTCATACCACTAAGGTCCCGGCCCACCTGATGGTAAGCAGTCACCGTAGCCTATAGCCGCTAGCAATACCTAGGGTATCACTAACGGTGTGCCAACCATGTTGTTGATGAGGACTCACTGTGCTAGCAGCAATACTACTAGACCAGCATATCCTCGTGGAGCACTGGCAACCTTACTTACCGCAGAAACACAACACTACATCAAGGAATGTTATTTCACTGCGGTCTTCTGCAAGGCGGAGGTACAGTCCTCAGTCGGGCGGCTCCAATTTAAATGGGAAAACCCACGGAAAATCCCAAATCGCCCTACCTCTTTTTTTAAAGCTGACGGTTTGATTAACCACTGTACTTAAGCTTAGAAAAACCCATTGGTACAGGCCGGGATTCGAACCTGGGCCCATCAGATGACAAGCCGTTGCTTCAACCACAAGGCCACCACGGCTTCAAAACGATACATACAACGCAGTCAACGTGTTACAAAATACCCCGTAATATTGCGAATGGACTCTTTATAAGGCGCCATTTAACCTCCTTTCGGCTTTTATTTACTTAATTGAAATATAAGTTTACAGCATTATGCCAAAACACTTACATTCTAAATTAACAAAGTTAAAACCTTATAAACTATTTAAAAAAGAAAACAAATTATAATATATTACGCTTGGAGGATCATGGAAGATATCTAAATCTGGGCGCTGAGTGAGTAGGGAGTTGAGCAGTTTAACAGCTCTAGGTGTCGGTGCGGGTGCGCACCCCGCTCGGCTCCGCGAACAGTCTCCGGCGGCGACGAGGCCCGGCCAAGTGCTCGCCACTCACTGGGAACCTACGTGGGACTGCTGCCAGACCCACGCGCTCCAGACTAGAGAGATTGTCAATTGTTTGTCATGTGTTTTTTAGGGTAGTTTGGTAACAACCTGTATAATTAGTAGTGAGTGACTAAGTCAGTTATCACACAGCTGGCTGGCATAGCATCAGATACCGCTAGATAACAATACACTATCGAATATATCACATAGTGTTGTAATCAACACCTGCACTACATGATTACTTTCAATACAGAGCTCGGAAACGGTTAGAGTCGGCACCATCATTCCATCTCGCCTTTTTAGGGTCCAGTTACCAACGGGACCCTATTATTTAGCCTGCGTTGTGCGGCCGTCTGTCTGTCAGCGCCTCAGCTTGCTAAATCTCAAGATACGTTATATTATGTGATTAAAAAAAGTTAATAAATTAAAATTAAATTATAATCACCGTAAATAAAATATATATAACGGGAGCTCCTTTAGTATTCACGTGTATTTTTTTGCTCTATTTTAATCATGGCAACTATTAGACGATTGAAATGCTCGTAGAGTATGTATTGCCACATTTTCTACAAAAAAGCGCGAATTATTATTTGCGGTTGGTGCAATAACCGTGCCTAGAGATCGAACGGCAAAGTTAGATTTGTCATTTAATTTAGTTTCTTTTTAGCACGGAAACCTCGGTGTACGCACTTGGCTCTGACTGTGTATTGACACATAGTAAAACAAAATAGAAAGGAAAAAATTAAAACGAAATCTGTAGGTTTATATAAAAGAAGACACTGACAGATATGTCTACGCACAGCCTAAACAACTGGGGTTATAGACTTGAAATTTTGACAGCACTTTCCTTTTATGACGTAGGCATCCCCCTAAGGAAGGGTTTTTGGAAATTCCACCCCTAAGAGGGTAAAATAGGGGATGAAAGTTTGTATGTAAATCCGTCATTTTTGAAGTTAAATCCATAAAAATAGGTAGCAGTGTGCAAAAGCTATCATTTAGAATTTTAGATATAGCTGTACATCTCTTTCACTTTTTGCGCTGTTCGTTTTTCAATACAAAAATAGTCGAAGGCGATACGAAAACGTTGTCACAAATTTATTCATGCTTGCCCTTCAGAGTACCGACACAATATCCCCCAACGATGTTCCCCAAGTATTTAGTATGTCTATCTATACGTTTCTAACTCTATAAATTATCACCAGATTATGATACCAAATTAATCTATCTAGAGATAAAGCTAAACCGAAAAAAATATTCTCTTTCACATTTCGGTATGGTGGTCGTGGCATTCCAATAAACTAATAATAATATTGTTTATTAATAATTATATTATAGAAATGTGGTGTAATAAAGTGCTATTAATTTTAGGTGAGTCATTATTATAATTATTAAGATGCCAATAATCAGAAAAAAACAGAAGATCGCAGCCAAATAACACTACTCTGATGTAGTGTTGTGTTCCTGCGGTGAGTAAGGGCACCAGAGCTCCTTATAGAAAGAGAGGTAGGGCACAACGGTATCTCCCGTTCAAACTAGGAGCCGCTCGACTGGGACAGTACCTCCACCTTACAGAAGATCGCAGCCAAATAACACTACTCTGATGTAGTGTTGTGTTCCTGCGGTGAGTAAGGGCACCAGAGCTCCTTATAGAAAGAGAGGTAGGGCACGACGGTATCTCCCGTTCAAACTAGGAGCCGCTCGACTGGGACAGTACCTCCACCTTACAGAAGATCGCAGCCAATAACACTACTCTGATGTTGTGTTGTGTTCCTGCGGTAAGAAAGGGCACCAGAGCTCTGCGAGGTACCGCTGTGCTAGCAGTTAGGCAGGATATAGTCCTTTTAATAATAAGGTTGGTAACGCGCTGTTGAAGCCCCTGATATTGCAAGCATCCTACTAATATTATAAATGCGAAAGTTTGTGAGTATGGATGTATGGATGGATGGATGTTTGTTAACTTTCACGCAAAAACTACTTAACGTATTTAGATGCAATTTTGAACACAGATAGTTTATAACCTGGATTAACACATAGGATACTTTTATCCCGGGAAAATGTTAGGTTCCTCTGGGATTCTAAGCTCAACGCGGATGAAGTCGCGGGCAGACGCTAGTCAACATATAAAACATTTAAGTTTTAAATAATTCCGTCGCGTCTATATGTCTCTTGTCTGGCTGAACGCAATAAACTGATATACCACTAGCCTTGCGAATATAATTATTATTTGACTCTTTATTCCAGCTTGCCTGATCCACTGCAGTTCAGTGTTAGGTCTGTGGTCATGTACTGAGAGCACAGACTGCGACAGCCTAGCTGGCAGCATTTGTAGTGAGGGACAGTGCGTATGCTCTGTTGGTCAGGAGCCTGTTCTAGGCGGGACTAGATGCGTTGATTGTAAGTATTCTTATAGCTTTACGCTTTACAAACCAACATTGGATACTAACTAACAAAACTTTCAACAGATTGCGCTATTCGTGATTTGTGTAATTTTCATTCAATCGTCATTATCCTAACACGCACTAGAAGAGTTTTCTTTTCAAATTGCGTATATACCTGGCTACAAGACTTTCTTAGCGGTGGCATGATCACCTCGCTCGCCCCACAGTATCATACATACAGTCTCCGACTAGAACAGTCGGAGCCTTGTTCCCCAGGCACTACACCCGCCTGGCTGGAAGATCTTCCCTTTGTAGCGGCTGAGCATGATCACCTCGCTCGCCACACACAAATGCGTATGTATATTAATTTTGGTATTCAATGCATTTTTCTAGTGGCTGCCTACCACACATCTACTTGTGTAGAAGACCATCAATGTCACAGACTGATGTCATTATATGAATGCCGTAGAGACGAGAATGCTGAAGGTAAATCTATACAAATAAATACAATTAAGATTTCATCCATACGATACTATATACACTATATATGGCACATAATATAACAAAAATCTAATGAAAAAAATGTCTGCCAGTCTGTCTGTTTGTTCCAGCTTTAAGCCTAGGTGGGACGGCTTCCATTCGCGCCACGCTATGAAATCTCCGAAATGGCTGGCCCGATTTGAACGAATCTTTCATTAGCAAATGGCTGATGTTACAAAGCGTAACTTAAGCCACTTTTATTTAGAAATAATAATTATAGTTCCGCGCCAATATAATAAAATGAAATTGTGAGCAAACTCCGATTACCCGCGTACGAAGCCGTGGGCACAGCTAGTTTCTTAAATAAAAACGCAGCCGTCATATATACTTCTTTTTATACCACTAAGGTGGCTAACCAGCGTACGGCCTGCCTGATGTTAAGCGTGATGTTAAGCGGTAACCGTAGTCTATGGACGTTGAATCGTAGACCTTGGAGAAATCTCTTCACACCCTTCTTAAAGAAGACGCTGTTCTCCTTTGCGTAAATTACGGCGGAGCTATTTCCACAACTTGATCGTGATTCATATCGCTATATCACAATAAAATATATAAATAATTATCTTTCCAGAAGGTTCTTGTCTATGCCAGACCGGTCACCACTACTTCCTAGGCAGATGTTGGCCCACAGCCAACTACGGTGACGATTGTACTAGGGATGAGCAATGCTTAGGAGTACTGAGGGACCCGTACAGTTTGACGTGTGAAGACAATAGATGTTCCTGTGCAGACGGATACTATAGCAGACAGAGAGAAGAATGCCGGCTCGCCGCGCTGGGTAAGTTACTTCTTTATACCACTAAGGTAGCAAACAAGTCTGATGGTAAGCGGTTACCGCAGCCCATGGACGCTTGTAACACCTGGGGTATCACTCGCGCGTTGCCGACCCTAAATTAGTGTACGACGTACTCAATGATGGAAAGGTAAAGAGTACTCGGAACCGGCGGAGTATGAATAGATTGATGAATGTAGAAGACGCAAAAGAGGTGTGCAAGTCTCTAGTGAAATGTCGCTCTATACTCTCTGCCTACCCCGTGAGGGACTTGGCGTGATGTTATGTATGTATGAAGAGATTGATGAATGTAGAAGAAGCAAAAGAGATGTGCAAGTCTCTAGTGAAATGTCGCTCTATACTCTCTGCCTACCCCGTGAGGGACTTGGCGTGATGTTATGTATGTATGAAGAGATTGATGAATGTAGAAGAAGCAAAAGAGATGTGCAAGTCTCTAGTGAAATGTCGCTCTATACTCTCTGCCTACCCCGTGAGGGACTTGGCGTGATGATATGTATGTATGAAGAGATTGATGAATGTAGAAGAAGCAAAAGAGGTGTGCAAGTCTCTAGTGAAATGTCGCTCTATACTCTCTGCCTACCCCGTGAGGGACTTCGCGTGATGATATGTATGTATGAAGAGATCGATGAATGTAGAAGAAGCATGATGAACATGATGTAGCGCTGTTATCTTGTGTGCATGTGACTAATTAGAACACATAAGATTTTGTGTAATGCGGGTGAAGTTGTGGTGAAGCTAGTCTACACTATCTACATCTACACTTCTACACTAATATTATAAAGAGCATAGATTTGTATTTTTGTGGGTTTGTATTGAATAGGCTCCGAAACTACTGGACAGATTTCAAAAATTCTTTCACCGTTAGAAAGCTACATCATCACTGAGTAACATAAGCTATATGTTATATTGATACGCGGGCGAAGTCACGGTGAAAACCTAGTAATTTATGAAATCCTTTTATTTTCAGCGGTGGGAGAAGGATGTGTAATCAACGAAGATTGTCAGTTCGAAGGCGGCGCCTGCGATATTGACACCTTGACTTGTTACAACGTTGACGACGCACGTAAGTTATCCTACTTCTACACTATATAAAGAGGGAAGATTTGTATTTTTGTATGTAACGAATAAACTCAAAAAGTACTGGACCGATTTTAATAATTCTTTTTTCATTAGAAAGCTACATCATCACTGAGTGACATAGGCTAGCTGCCCGCCCCGGCTTTGCACGGGTAGACAAAATATTTGATATCAATGTCTACCCGTGCGAAGCTGGGGCGGGCCGCTAGTATATTATAAATGCGAAAGTTTGTGAGAATGGATGGATGGATGGATGGATGTTTGTTACTCTTTTACGCAAAATCTACTCAACGGATTTGGATGAAATTTGGAACACAGATAATTTATAACCTGAAATAACGCATAGGTTACTTTTTATCCCGGGAAAATTATAGGTTCTCTGAGATTCTAAGCTCAACGCGGACGTAGTCGCGAGCAGAAGCTAGTACTTCATAACATGGGACCTAAAAATTGGCGCGATTTATCTAGGTCTTTAGATATATGTTTACATAGTATAAAATGAAGTCGCTTCCGCTGTATATTCGTTTAGATCTTTTAAACTTCTCAACGGATTTTAATGCAGTTTTCAGCAATAGATAGAGTGGAAAGTTTTTATACATTTCAGTATTGTGTAACCCTTGCGTTGCGCTAGTCTATACTTATATTAATAATAATAATAATAATAATGCTTGAACATTATCACACAGCGCCATCTGGCCCCAAACTAAGCAAAGCTTGTACTATGGGAACCAGCAGCTGATACAATACTTATATACTTTTTGTTTGTAAATACTTACAACATATTTGTCACATAAATGTTTGCCCCGGCGGGAATCGAGCCCGCGACCTCTAGCGCAGCAGTCAGGTATACTAACCACTAGACCAGCGGTCTCGTCGGTATATTATAAAGAGGAAAGATTTGTGATTTTGTGTGTCCCAGCTACGCACGGGTACACAAAATATTTGACAAATGTCTACCCGTGCGAAGCCGGGGCGGACCGCTAGTTTTTAATATTTAGTAATTAAATATTTCCGTTTTAGCATCTACAATGCAATCAAAGTCAGCAAACGTGGCCCTTCTGAACACGACTAGAACAGAAACTAGAGACGGCAGCTTCCACGGAGCCGCTTGTAACATGCTTCTCCCATGTGAGCCTCCGTTCGTGTGTACCACGCATGGGGCATGTGTCTGTCCCACGGGGTACTACGCTAGCGACGACTTAGGAACCTGCTTGGCTGGTGAGTGACATTTTTACACAGTTTTTTTTTCTCATTTTTTTATACCACTAAGGTGGCACACAAGCATACGGCCCACCTGATGGTAAGCAGTCACCGTAGACTTCAGCCGCTAGCAATACCAGAGGTATCACTAACGGGGTGCCAACCATGTTTGTTGATGAGGACTCACTGTGCTAGCAGCAATACTACTAGCCCAGCGTATCCTCGTGGAGCACTGGCAACCTTACTTACCGCAGAAACACAACACTACATCAAGTAGTGTTATTTCACTGCGGTCTTCTGTAAGGCGGAGGTACAGACACAGTCGGGCGGCCTCAAGTTAAATGGGATAACCCACGGGAAATCCCAAATCGCACTACCTTTCTTTTAAAAGACCTACAGTACCGGCGCAAGGTCACTGTCGCCCCGGGCTAGAATATTGTGGCTTTTTTTATACCTCTAAGGTGGCAAATAAGCATACGGCCCGCCTGATGGTAAACGGTTACCGTAGCCTATGGAAGCTTGCAACACCAGGGGTATCACTCGCCGTTTGCCGACCCTATCATTATCGAGTGGTATTTTTTTCTGAATCAATGTGAGCTTAAATTAAGAATTCAATCTTTCCTTTAGCACAACCCAGAGCCGACGACAAGGACATAGACAATTTTGTAGCTCTTTTTTTCTTTTTTGTTGGTATTTTCCCATCAGTGTCCTGTCAAATTTGGCGCCCTGAGCCATCAAAAAATCAAACATTCTACATTCATCAATCGCTTCATACATACATATCATCACGCCAAGTCCCTCCCGGGGTAGGCAGAGAGTATAGAGCGACATTTCACTAGAGACTTGCACACCTCTTTTGCTTCTTCTACATTCATCAATCTCTTCATACATACATATCATCACGCCAAGTCCCTCCCGGGGTAGGCAGAGAGTATAGAGCGACATTTCACTAGAGACTTGCACACCTCTTTTGCTTCTTCTACATTCATCAATCTCTTCATACATACATATCATCACGCCAAGTCCCTCACGGGGTAGGCAGAGAGTATAGAGCGACATTTCACTAGAGACTTGCACACCTCTTTTGCTTCTTCTACATTCATCAATCTCTTCATACATGCATATCATCACGCCAAGTCCCTCACGGGGTAGGCAGAGAGTATAGAGCGACATTTCACTCGAGACTTGCACACCTCTTTTGCTTCTTCTACATTCATCAATCTCTTCATACATACATATCATCACGCCAAGTCCCTCCCGGGGTAGGCAGAGAGTATAGAGCGACATTTCACTAGAGACTTGCACACCTCTTTTGCTTCTTCTACATTCATCAATCTCTTTATACATACATATCATCACGCCAAGTCCCTCACGGGGTAGGCAGAGAGTATAGAGCGACATTTCACTAGAGACTTGCACACCTCTTTTGCTTCTTCTACATTCATCAATCTCTTCATACATGCATATCATCACGCCAAGTCCCTCACGGGGTAGGCAGAGAGTATAGAGCGACATTTCACTAGAGACTTGCACACCTCTTTTGCTTCTTCTACATTCATCAATCTCTTCATACATACATATCATCACGCCAAGTCCCTCACGGGGTAGGCAGAGAGTATAGAGCGACATTTCACTAGAGACTTGCACACCTCTTTTGCTTCTTCTACATTCATCAATCTCTTCATACATACATATCATCACGCCAAGTCCCTCCCGGGGTAGGCAGAGAGTATAGAGCGACATTTCACTAGAGACTTGCACACCTCTTTTGCTTCTTCTACATTCATCAATCTCTTTATACATACATATCATCACGCCAAGTCCCTCACGGGGTAGGCAGAGAGTATAGAGCGACATTTCACTAGAGACTTGCACACCTCTTTTGCTTCTTCTACATTCATCATTCTCTTCATACATACATATCATCACGCCAAGTCCCTCACGGGGTAGGCAGAGAGTATAGAGCGACATTTCACTAGAGACTTGCACACCTCTTTTGCTTCTTCTACATTCATCAATCTCTTTATACATACATATCATCACGCCAAGTCCCTCACGGGGTAGGCAGAGAGTATAGAGCGACATTTCACTAGAGACTTGCACACCTCTTTTGCTTCTTCTACATTCATCAATCTCTTCATACATACATATCATCACGCCAAGTCCCTCACGGGGTAGGCAGAGAGTATAGAGCGACATTTCACTAGAGACTTGCACACCTCTTTTGCTTCTTCTACATTCATCAATCTCTTTATACATACATATCATCACGCCAAGTCCCTCACGGGGTAGGCAGAGAGTATAGAGCGACATTTCACTAGAGACTTGCACACCTCTTTTGCTTCTTCTACATTCATCAATCTCTTCATACATGCCCGCCGGTTCCGAGTACTAAGTATAAGCTAGTTATATATCTAATACTTCTACTAATTCCTTATGTTGTCAACAGAGCTGGGGTCTCCGTCGACACCCGAGCAATGCGTAGGCCTCTTCGCTGAAGTGAGGAACGACATTTGCACATGCCCAGCCAACTTCTACTTCGAAGAGAATATGAGGGACTGCATCAAAGGTATCTTTTAAGTCTTCCCGCCTTCCCACAAGGGTCCCGGAAGAGGTAGGCAGAGTACAACACCCACTTTCCACCGAAGATAATTTGGTGCCAACGTAACAGATGGTGAGTCCGTCGCCGTCTCTTAGGCACTACATACGTCCTTGAATTTCTTTTCAGTCTTATGCAGGTTTTCTTCACCATAAAGCTCGTGGTGCGACGTCACTGCACACAAGTTATAAAAACTCATTGGTACCGTAGGTATCTTTTGACATGCATACAACTAGATTTTTCAACTTCACCCGTTTAGCAATCTGTATCCCAACATCAGCGCCATCTACCGGGTCCAAATATACATGCAACCGTCTAGAAGACCCCAAAAGATACACACATATATATACGCTACGCCCCGGTCTGTTTATATGGAAAAATAAACAACGGCCTGTCATCTAATGGGCCCAGGTTCAAACCCCGGCGCGAACCAATGTCTTTTTCTAAGCTTAAATACAATGATTAATCACACCATGAGCTTAATGCAGAGGTAGCAAAAAGTGATCTCTCGTGGTTTCTCTCATTAAAATTGTAGCCGCCCGGCTGGGGACTGTACCTACACCTTACAGAAGACCGCAGTCAAATACACTACTTTGATGTAGTATTGTATTTCTGCGGTAAGGTTGCCAGTGCTCCACGAGGATACGCTGCGCGAGTTATGCCGCTAGCACATCCTCCGCATCAACAAAAGGATTGGCAACTCGTAAGTGATATCCCTGGTATTGCTAGCGGATATAGGCTACCTTCGGTGACTGCTAACCATAGTCCATACTTACCAGGTGGTGTAAACTTGTGTGACAAATAATCGATCTTCTTCTAGCGACGCGTCGCATAACCGACTCCTGTGTGACTGACTCCAACTGCCACACATTTGGAGCTGCTGCAAGATGCGGCGCCCCCCAGGAACCATGGAGCGTACGATCCTGCGAGTGCATCCCGGAGCTGGCAGTTTGGGACCAGGGGCGGGAGATGTGTCGGCTGTTCGCTGGTGAGATGTAGAAGCTTAGTGAAAAGGAATTTAATTTAATATCTCCCTGGCACCTCGGTGGCGGCCGGTGCCGCTGCTGCTCAGCATGAGTGCCTCAAGCGCCGGAAATATGCATGTCTTGGTCTAAGGCACATATTTTCTGCATTTGCGGTTGAAACTCTGGGTCCCTAGGGCCTGGATGCTCTTCAGCTTTTCAAGGAGGTCTCACGTCGGCTGGTTGAGGCCTCCCGTGACAGACGTGCTGGAACATATCTCGCTCAGAGAATCAGCATTGCTTTCCAGCGTGGCAATGCTGCCAGCATTCTTGGCACGCTCCCGCATGATTCTGGTGTGGGTCAGATCTTTTATTTTTAAGTAGGTAGGTTAAGATATGTTTTTGTAAATAGTTTAATCTGTTTTGTGTCAATAAAGGTAGTATTAAATATTTGTAGCCTCCACTAGGATCAAATTACAAGTCCATACTAATATTTTAAATAGCTTCTGCCTGCGACTTAATCCGCGTTGAGCTTAGAATCTCAGAGGAACCTAAAATTTTCCCGGGATAAAAAGTATCCTATGTGTTAATCCAGGTTATAAATTATCTGTGTTCCAAATTTCATCCAAATCCGTTGAGTAGTTTTTGCGTGAAAGAATTACAAACATCCATCCATCCATACTCACAAACTTTCGCATTTATAATATTAGGTCCTTACATATGAAATTGGCGTTTTTGGTACTGGCCACTTTAATCACGAATTTCTCCTCTTTGGTAAGGAATTCCAAATTCAAATTTGTACAGCTATAGACTCATGTATTTGTGCTTCGATGATCGTCATTCATTTGTTTTTTTTCTTCTGTTTTTTTCTGTTTGCGTCACTCATTTTACAAAATGGAAAACCTTAAATATCGCATTATTTACGAGTACGAGTTCCGCCGTGGCACTAGTGCTGCGGAAACAACTCGAAGGGTGAATGATGTGTATGGCGGTCGTGTTGCAAAAGAAAACACAGTTCGTTTTTGGTTCCAACGTTTTCGTTCTGGAAATTTCGACCTGCAGAACAAGCCCCGTGGACGGCCTGAGACTCAAGTTGATAATGAAGAGTTGAAGGCTATTGTGGAAGCGGATCCATCGCAAACCACGTCCGAGTTAGCTGCAGGCTGCAATGTTAGTGATAAAACTGTTTTAATTCACTTGAAGCACATTGGGAAGATTAAAAAGCTTAAAAGGTGGGTACCTCACGAATTGACTGAAACAAACCGGCAAACGCGCGTCGACTGCTGCGTTACATTACTAAACCGGCACAATAATGAAGGTATTTTAAACCGAATCATTACCTGTGATGAAAAATGGGTTCTTTACGATAATCGGAAGCGCTCAGCGCAATGGTTAGATCCTGGCCAGCCAGCCAAATCCTGCCCCAAGCGAAAATTAACCCCAAAAAAGTTACTTGTAAGCGTTTGGTGGACTAGTGCCGGTATTGTTCATTACAGTTTTTTCAAATCTGGCCAGACTATTACGGCTGATGTCTATTGTCAGGAATTGCAAACCATGATGGAAAAGCTAGCGGCTAAACAACCTAGGCTGGTCAATCGCTCCACGCCACTGCTGCTTCACGACAACGCTAGACCACACACTGCGCTACAGACGGCTACTAAATTAGAAGAGCTTCAATTGGAAAGTCTAAGACATCCTCCGTACTCCCCGGACCTTGCTCCAACAGATTACCATTTTTTTTCGAAATTTGGATAACTTCTTGCAAGGGAAAAAATTCAACTCCGATGGGGCAGTCCAAATCGCCTTCAAAGATTTTATTGATTCCCGTCCGACTGGTTTTTTTAGTAAAGGGATCAATGAACTACCTATGAGATGGCAAAAGTGCATAGAAAATAATGGTTCATACTTTGATTAATTAAATATATTATATTAAAAAATATTCGACTTTTTGTTCCTCCCATACAAAACGCCAATTTCATATGTAAGGACCTAATATTAAGTAGGATGTGCTCAATAGGGCGAAGCAGTACTTCGCATCGGGACAAAGACCCCAACTTTATAAGTCGCAAGTCCGGCCCCATATGGAGTACTGCTGTCATCTTTGGGCAGGGGCACCTGGATGCCAGCTTGCGCCTTTTGACTCGGTTCAAAGGCGCGCTATAAGAACTGTCGACGATACCTAGCTCTTAAGCTTTATATAAGCTCTCAAGCTGCGGTAACCGCTTACCATCAGGCGGGCCGTATGCTTGTTTGTCACCTTAGTGGTATAAAAAATATTAATGCGAAAATGACTGTTTGTTTGTTCATTTCTTTGTTTGCTATGTTTTCACGACTAATAGACTGAACGGATCGTAATAAAATCCGACAAGAAGATAGATTATATCCCGGAGAAGGACATAGGCTACTTTTGTCTTTGAACAAGAGATCACGTCACGGGTGACAGCTAGTATCTTCATAAATGCCAGCCAGTTCCGAGTACTCTATAAATTTTTAGGGTTCCGTACTGAAAAGGAAAAATTTAACCCTTATAGGGTCACTTTGTTGTCTGTCTGTCTGTCAAGAATTTTTATCTCAAGAACGCGTGGAGCTATCAAATTGAAATTTATTTGAAACATCCGGGTCTGTGGTCCCTTTCGGCTGTAAAATAATCAAACCTGTAAGTCAATATGAAGAAAAGATATGAACGTTTGTCGCAAACTTTCGCATATTTTGCGATTTCACAAGGGAATCAAAACCTACAGGTACTTCCCGTTAACCTAGAATCATGAAATTTGGAAGGAAGCACTGTCTTACAGCACAAGTGAAGGAAAAAAATCTGAAAACCGTAAAAAACAAAAAAATATATTCCTGAATCACCGACGAATAATGACCGCATTTGAAGTTTGCCTACTTTTAATCTAACCTACTAAGTGTGTACGGAATCCTCGGTGCGCGAGTCCGACTCGCACTTGGCCGGTTTTTAACCTGTTTGTTCCTTATCGGCAGGTATTGGAGAGTTCTGCGAGGAGAACTCCGATTGTCTGGCTGGAGAGCTGGAGATTCAGTGTGTGGCTGATGCCAGTGGGGTGGGGGTCTGCGCCTGTCCTGAGGGCTTCTTGGCTGACGGAGGGCTCTGTCTCACTACTGGCTTGGGTGAGCATTTTAATACTTAGATATTTTTCCCAGCCCGATACACGCCATTTTAGCCCTGCCCCTTTTTTCCTATAATAATGGCATTCACATCTCTTGCGTGTGTCTCGTGTGAGACGAATTTTAAATTAAAGTTCGGAGTTTAATTTTGAAAAATGACAATTTAGAATTTGGTACAAGGCCCCTAAAGACTTTAAAATTTTAAACCATGAAAAGATATCATTCATTAAATCTTTACTTCTATACTATGTAACTATTATAAAGAGTAAAGATTTTTTGTGTATGTTTGTGTTGAATAAGCTCCGAAAATACTAGACCAATTTCTAAAATTATTTCACCGTTAGAAAGCTACATTATCACTGAGTAACATAGGCTATATATTATATAAATACGCCGGCAAAGTCGCGGGGAAACTCCTCTTTTTTATACACAGATGTATCCTTTAAACATATGTTTTTTTTTTAAGCACAGCGCCATCTGGACCCAAACTAAGCAAAGCTTGTACTATGGGAACCAGCAGCTGATATAATACTTATATACTTTTTGTTTGTAAATACATACCAAACACCCAGACACAAGGCTAAATATTTGTCACATAAATGTTTGCCCCGGCGGGAATCGAACCCGCGACCTCTAGCGCTGCAGTCAGGTGTACTAACCACTAGACCAGCGGTCTCGGCAATATGTTTTAAGCTACCTCCATAGATTATATTGCATTATTTATCCCCAGGTCTCGGTGACGCATGTCAAGCTAACCAAGAATGCACGGAAGTGGAAAACACGCTTTGTGTGGCGGGTGTCTGCTCCTGTGGGGAGGGCTATCAGCAGATTGACGGAGTCTGTGCTCCTAGTAAGTACCTACTGTTACGGTATTTAGTAAATTTCTACTGTAGCAAGCCTATGAGAATTGTGTCGGTAGCTGGATGTTTTTTCGACGATTTCGAAAACGTAACTCACGAAATGTCAAAATTGTCATATACATAACGGCGCGTGGCATTATTCAATAATGTAAATCAGTTAATTTTGAGTGTTGTCATTTAATTTGTTATTTTTTTAATCGTTAGTAGATATTGTTAGTTTTTAATTTGACTAAATGGTAATTATAATTAAGAGCGGGTAACACCGGATGGAGTTGCGTCTGTCATGGCGGGCGAGCGGCGGTTGAGTTCAGTTAGTTATTCGACAGCCGTTGCACGTGGTGGTCACTCGCAAACCCATTGGCTCTAAAATCACTAATTAACACTGTAATCCCTAATCGTTTGAGTCATTTAAGTGATTGTACAATTAAAATAGTGAACAACCAACGCTACAGTGTGTTTATTTCAACGTTTCCTGGAGTCTAACGCCCACTATGGATTCTCATGCTGACGAAGTCGCGAATCAGCAATCAGATGCAGCAGCCCGGCCTCCCGGTTTCCCGTTATCAGAAGTGGGATTACCAGGGACTTCCCAGGAACGTGAAACAGGTCAGAGTGTCATTATTAACCTAAATAGTGAATCTGACCGTTGGAAAACGTTGTTTGAAATGCAACAACGTAGCATGATGGAATTAATTCGTGCAATAAAGGACACCAGCACGATTGATACAAAACTAGCATTCCCAGAATTTAATCCTGATTCTCGAGACGCCGATGCTAGGTCATGGTGTAATACTGTAGACTTATGCATGCAAGAAAAACAATTTTCCAGTGCTACTCTGATTATCGCCATGAGCAAAGCACTTAAGGGTGCGGCAGCTACGTGGTTGTCTCAAAATAGTTTTGCTGGTATAACCTGGCCTCAGTTAAAAGACTTATTTCTTGCTCGATTTGTCTACGTCGAGACTCCAGCTGCCACATTGTGTAGACTCTTTAATGAAAGCCCAAATGACGGCGAGTGCATGTCGGCCTATGCTACTCGATTCCTGAGTACTTTAATGAACCAATGGCATTCTTTGTCGACCGAACAAATTGCAATTGCTGTAACTCTGGCTCACGCAGTGAAAATCGAGCCACGGTTGCAAAGACTAGCATACACTGAAAAAATCGATACTAGAGTAAAATTGCAGCAAGAACTAATGGCGTGTACCTATCGAAAAAGAGGACCTCCGATGCCAGAAAAGCCAAATACTTACAGTGACGCTAAGAAACCGCGATATGAAGCGAGGAAGTGTTACAATTGTGGGAGACTAGGCCACATGGCAAACGAATGCTTCTCCAAAGACTCTCGTAATACTAGCACTAATTTTAAACCTCAGTTTTCAGCAAACAAACAGCAGGATACCCAGGACAGCAGTGTACCAAACAAAACATCGTCGCCTACGTGCTACTACTGCAACGAACCAGGTCACATCGCCACTCGCTGCCCAAAAAAAGACACCAAGACTAGCAGCAGCAACGTAGAGCACCGGGTGAATGCCTGCACTGTGAAGCCAGCCACTGACCACCTAGCAATTGAATCCGGTGAGAAATTTTCATTTTGTTTTGATTCCGGTGCACAGTGCTCTCTAGTTAAAGAAAATTTAGCAAATAGGCTCCCAGGCAAGCGTTATCATAACTTGGTGACACTAATAGGTATAGGCCAATCAAATGTTAAGTGTAATATTCAAATATTGACAACTGTAAATATACAGGGATACTCAATGCAGTTATTATTACATGTCGTACCAGACTATTGTATCTCTGATTCGATTATGATTGGAAGGGACTTGCTATCAATCGGATTTTCGGTTGAAGTTTGCGAAAGCCAACTTGTTTTGAGGAAAATTAGAACAGTTTTAGCTTGTGACATAGGCGAAAAAGTTAGTAATTTTAACAATATCAATACTGATATTCCCCCTGAATATAAACGTCAATTGGTTTCATTGCTCGAAGATAGGTCAGATTATTTTGTAGAAGGCACGCCGACGGGTAGGGTAACGACGGGGCAGTTGGAGATTCGATTAGCTGATCCAACCCGCACAGTACAACGTCGGCCTTATCGTTTAAGCCCCGAAGAGAGAGAAGCAGTGCGTACTAAAATCAAAGAACTTTTAGAAGCTTCCATCATTCGGGAGAGTTGTTCACCCTTTGCCTCGCCAATAATATTGGTTAAAAAGAAAGACGGATCTGATCGTCTTTGCGTCGATTATCGAGAATTGAATAACAATACAGTACCTGACCGTTACCCATTGCCACTTATTTCTGACCAGATAGGACGTTTGGTGGGGGCAAATTACTTTACCTCGCTTGATATGGCTAGTGGCTATCATCAGATACCGGTTCAAGAAGAGTCAATAGAGCGCACAGCTTTTGTAACGCCGGACGGGCAGTTCGAATATCTGACCATGCCGTTTGGTCTTCGGAATGCCCCTTCGGTGTATCAGCGTGCCATAAATAAGGCCCTAGGACCCCTTACCGAGTCATTTGCCGTAGTCTATATTGATGACGTCATAATTCCTTCAGACTCTATTGCAGAAGGTTTAGATCGCTTACAGCAGGTTTTGGAAGCTTTGACAAATGCCGGCTTTTCACTGAACCTTCATAAGTGTGTTTTTTTGAAAACTGACATTGAATTCCTAGGATACCACGTGTCTGCTGGTAGGGTGAGACCTAATCCACGTAAAATCAGAGCTTTAACAGAGCTTCCACCGCCTGAGACTGTAACACAGTTACGGCAATTTATTGGATTGGCCTCTTACTTTAGACAGTTCATTCAAGGTTTCTCACAGAAAACTGCCCCCCTTTACCGACTCACATCTGGTAAAGGAAAAATTAGTTGGACTCCGGCACTTGAAGTAATTAGACAGGAAATCGTTAACTTACTGACAGACACACCAGTTTTGACTATTTTCGATCCTAGTAAGCCGATAGAATTGCACACTGACGCCAGCGCTGAAGGTTATGGCGCCATATTAATGCAGAAAATTGAATGCAAACTGCACGTGATTGAATACTACAGCCGTCGAACCTCTAGCGCTGAGTCCAGGTATCACTCTTACGAGTTAGAGACGCTCGCAGTAGTTAATGCTGTAAAACACTTTCGTCATTATCTGCATGGTCGAAAATTTACGGTAGTGACTGATTGCAATGCAGTCAAAGCGTCTAAGTCAAAAGTCGATCTTACTGCGAGAGTGCATAGATGGTGGTGCTTTCTACAAACTTTTGAGTTTGATATTGAACACCGTCAAGGTAAAAATATGGGTCACGTTGATTTTCTTTCACGAAATCCCTTAGCTGATGTGCAACGACCGGTCCCAAAAGTAGAGCAAAAGCGAGTCAATTTCACTGAAATCTCTGATACGTGGTTACAGGCTGAGCAGGAAAAGGATAGCGAAATAAATTCCATAATAGTTAAACTTCAGCATAACGAGCTTGACCTTGACCTTGCTAGGACTTACGAAATTAGACGAGGGGTTCTGCATAGAAAGATAGAGCGTAACAACAGAAGTATTTGGTTACCCATAGTACCAAAGGCGTTTCAGTGGTCAATTATAAATCATGTTCATGAAAGCATAGTGCACTTAGGGTGGGAGAAAACATTAGAAAAGACGTATTGTCATTATTGGTTCCCTAACATGAACAAATATGTCAGGAAGTTTGTTGAAAATTGCATCACGTGTAGAGTCTCCAAATCCCATTCTGGGAAAGTTCAAGCAGAATTACACCCAATACCGAAAGTAACGGCACCTTGGCATACCATTCATATGGATGCTACGGGAAAGCTTAGCGGTAAACGGGACTCTAAGGAATACGTGTTTGTGTCAATAGATGCTTTCACAAAATACGTACTTCTGCATCATACTATGAACATTGACGCTAATAGCGCTATAAAAGCGTTGCAGTCAAGTGTGTCATTGTTTGGCCCCCCTACGCGTGTAATTGCCGACCAAGGTAGATGTTTTGCTGGGAAAGAATTTAAAGACTTTTGTGCTGCACATAATATTAATTTACATCTCATCGCTACCGGTTCTAGTCGCGCTAATGGTCAGGTAGAACGCGTGATGTCCACACTAAAGAATATGCTCACGGCAGTAGAAACGAGCAACCATAAATCATGGCAAGCTGCATTACCAGAAGTACAGCTGGCTATCAATTGCACAATGAGCCGGATAACTAAAGCAAGTCCCCTTGAGCTATTTATAGGTAAAGTTGCTAGACCATTACAACTTATGACGTTAGATACAGACGAGACAGATTTAGACATAGACTTGATTAGAGAGCGCGCGGCGCAGGAAATAGAGACAAACGCCGTTGTAGAAAAAGCTAGATTTGACAAAAATAAAGCAAAAGTAAGAAATTTTAAAGTAGGTGACTATGTGTTATTAGAAAATCATGAGCGCAATAAAACAAAGCTAGAACCCAAATTTAAGGGGCCTTATCAGGTGGCTGAGGTGCTTGACAGTGACAGGTATTTACTTAAAGCATTGAACTCTAATCGGACGTATAAGTATGCACATGATCGCATACGACCTATGCCAGAGTGCTACGTTCCATTGGAGTTGAATGTAGGTTTGGAAGCACCTACTAATAGTGTAGAGTCAGAATGTGCCGATAACGGCGCAGGTGAGTTGAGCAGCTGGATTTACTTGTTTAATGTGAAGGAATTTGGTAATATTAACCATTAGTGGCACTAGCCTGTGTGGCGCCAGCCTGTGTGGCACCAGCCTATGTGGCACCAGCCTATGTGGCACTAGCCTTTATGGCGCCAGCCTGTGTGGCATCAGCCTGTGTGGCATCAGCCTGTGTGGCATCAGCCTGTGTGGCATCACCCTGTTTGGCATCAGCCTGTGTGGCATCAGCCTAGGTGGCGCCAGCCTGTGTGGCAACGGCCTGTGTGGGAATAGCCTGTGTGGCAATATAGTTTGGTAATAGCCTGTCTGGCGCCAGCCAATATGGTCCTAGCCTATGTGGCCCCAGTCTGTGTGGTATTAATCTATGTGGTAGTAACGTGTGTGGTAATTTGATGATTGTTTTGAGTTTTCCGATAACTGTGATCGCTTTGCGATATTGTGGTGTTTGATTCAAAACGGTCAGAATGACCGAACGTTGAGTTGTTTATTTGCGTTGTTTTACGATTGTCCACAGATGATGACTGATGAGATAAACTATTCACCCGAGGACGTGTGAAGATGCAGGACGGCCGTAACGGCGCGTGGCATTATTCAATAATGTAAATCAGTTAATTTTGAGTGTTGTCATTTAATTTGTTATTTTTTTAATCGTTAGTAGATATTGTTAGTTTTTAATTTGACTAAATGGTAATTATAATTAAGAGCGGGTAACACCGGATGGAGTTGCGTCTGTCATGGCGGGCGAGCGGCGGTTGAGTTCAGTTAGTTATTCGACAGCCGTTGCACGTGGTGGTCACTCGCAAACCCATTGGCTCTAAAATCACTAATTAACACTGTAATCCCTAATCGTTTGAGTCATTTAAGTGATTGTACAATTAAAATAGTGAACAACCAACGCTACAGTGTGTTTATTTCAACGTTTCCTGGAGTCTAACGCCCACTATGGATTCTCATGCTGACGAAGTCGCGAATCAGCAATCAGATGCAGCAGCCCGGCCTCCCGGTTTCCCGTTATACATTTTTAGTTCCACTTTTCCGGTGAAAAGTATTTTTCAATACAAGAATAGTCGACGCAAATTATTCATGCTTGCACTACAGCACTCTGTATACAGTTCTGACAGGTTCCGTCACTCATCCCATCTGTCACAATGACACTTCTCGTTTCGTTCCACATAGAAACTGGACAAACTTTTGAATTGTTTCTCTTCCAGTCATCGGCGGCAGCTGTACAGTAGACACTGACTGTGTGATAGACAACACAGTGTGTCTGAATGCGACTGGGAGCTGGACCTGTCAGTGCGCACCTGAATTCATTAATTACGACGACATCTGTTGGCCGGGTGAATGAACTTAGCAAATTTTTTTTATACCAGTAAAATCACACACAAGCATACGGCCTATACCTATACTATACCTGATGGTAAGCAGTCACCGTAGCCTATAGCCGCTAGCAATACCAGGGGTATCACTAACGCGTTGCCAACACTATTATTGATGAAGAGTCACTGTGCTAGCAGCATTACTACTAGCAGCGTATCCTGGTGGAGCTCTGGCAAATTTACCTCAGAAACACAACTCTACATCAAAGTAGTGTTATATGACTGCGGTCTTCTGTAAGGTGGGGGTAGTCTCCAGTCGGGCGGCTCCAATTTTAATGGGAACACCCACGGGACATCCCAAATTCGGCCTACCTCATGGTGTGTAATCACTGTACTTAAACTTAGAAAAACTCATTGGTATAGGCCGGGGTTTGAACCTGGGCCCATCAGATGACAGGCCACCACGGCTACTCTGAGGTATTGATATTTACAGGAACCCAGTGGTTCCGTGCTAGCTGCGCCCGCGACTTCGTACGCGTGGCATAATTAGTTATCTTAAAAACTTAACGAACGCCTTCGTTTCAATTTTCTACGTACTGTTCTAAGCAGAGCAGACTTTTAAAAGCGAACGGCTAAACCGATTTGAACGGGACTTTCACTGGCAGGTAGCTGATGCTATAAGGCGCATCTTAGTCCTAGTAATTTATTTTGATAAATTAATTAGGGTACCGCGCAATTAATAAAATCTCGAAACATTTATTCCACGCGTACATAGCTAGTCATTTAAAGAAGTTCATTTCCCGTGAGACGATTTTGATGCAAAAAAGCGGCTGAACAAACTTTCAGTTTTTTTTCTATAGCCGTGTCCGGGTACAATGCAACATGCAGCGTTACAGAACAGTGTGTTGCGGCGCTCGGTTCCGCGAGCAGTTGCACGAACAACGTGTGCGTGTGCGCAGGATCACATCACTACAGGGATGAAGGCTGTTGGCCCATGATTAGTAAGATCTACTACTTGATTTTTTTTTATCAGACTCACACCTTTTTGCTACATTCATCATCATCATCAGTCGATAGACGTCCACTGGTGAACAAAGGCCTCCCCATAGATGTTCACGCAGACCGATTCAATGTGGCCCGCATCCAACGCTTGCCAGCGACCTTTATCATCGGTGCATCTAGTGGGGGGCCGTCCGACGCTGCGTTTTCCAGTGCGTGTCAGTGCCAGTCTCCACTCTAGAACTTTTTGGCCGTTTCTACGTGCTATGTGCCCTGCCCATTGCCACTTCAACTGGCTAATCCGTTGAGCTATGTCGGTAACTTTAGTTCTTCTGCGAATCTCCTCATTTCTGATTTGATCTCGCAGAGTACACCAAGCATAGCCCTCTCCATAGCTCGTTGAGTGACTCTGAGCTTTCTTATGAGGCCCATAGTGAGGTCTTCTATGAAAGTTTCTGCATTCATCGTGATATATTTAAAAACATTATTGTCTAATACCCTACTTTACTAAAAATCATGTGTACTGTATTAGGCTAAATTAATAACATTCTCAGTTATTCCGTTACTTTGTAGTTTTTATAACTAATTTCATTTGTAACCTAGGAGAGACTCGCTCGGCCTAGTTGAAACGCGATCCATCGATTTATATTGGAATTTATAACATAAGTATGTTGAAACTTGCGGTAGATGGATTGGGTGAAACCACAGTTTCTTTGAATAAATTGTATTGAATATAGAAAAAAAATGACAATTATTATTGGAGCGCGACCGTTTTCGTTGCGGCTTCGATGAACGCCGACGTTGCTCTATAGCGCCGCTTCACGGCGCTGTCGTCGATGGTTGATTGTGTCCGGTACGGTCCGGTCGGGACGCGCATGTATGGTTTGGCGCGAACAAGTAACTATTTTGTTTTAGCTTGTGATTGTAAACATTTTACCAATAAAACTTATTATTCCCATTATTAATTTTAAATCTTAGTTTAGGTGATTTTTTTTACAATATTCTTACAATACAAAAACACAGATATTATAAAAAAATCCACCAAAACTAGGGAGCCACCGATAACGAGGCGCGAGCCCAAGCTACCGGTGGTTAGGGTTACAGAGTGAGGAGCCTCCTGACAATGCGTGCCGTGTCGAGGAGTACTGCCTTCTGTATCCGACCCTTGACTTAAACTTATTATTATTATATTGAAATAATAATAATAATAATAACCGTCACCGTCTGGCAATTTTTATCCAATATTGAGACATATTGCATGGCAGACGTCCGTAGTCTCATCCCATAGCCCAGTATCCCAATCCATTAACAGTTCACAATAATAGACCAATTTTAGTTTTCCATCCCCATGAAATAGTCTCTGCACTCGGCGAGGATCATCCCCGGGTGCATCACTATGCATTCCGGGGATGATACTCGCCACGTGTATTCCTTACCTAATATTAAAAATAGAACGGGCCTCTACGTGTTGGATATATATCCCCACGCAAGTCTAGACAAAGGACCGGACCTTACAAGGCTCCGTGAATTAAAGAGAGACATAATAATAGAAATGTTAAATATCCACCAGATCTCTTCGAGTCTTGCTCTCGGTCGAGCGAGTGCTACCTGTCCGAGATATCGGATCGTGTCGTGTGCAGGAATAGTCTATGTCAATGCGACTTCCAGTACCCTTACTCTGAAGCGGAACACACTTGCAGTAAGTATCATTAAGCACGAAATAGAATACTTTTAACAGAGGTAGGGCGATTTGGGATTTTCCGTGGGTTATCCCATTTAAATTGGAGCCGCCCGACTGGGGACTGTACCTCCGCCTTACAGAAGACCGCAGTGAAATAACACTACTTGATGTAGTGTTGTGTTTCTGCGGTAAGTAAGGTTGCCAGTGCTCCACGAGGATACGCTGGGCTAGTAGTATTGCTGCTAGCACAGTGAGTCCTCATCAACAAAATGTTTGGCAACCCGTTAGTGATACCCCTGGTATTGCTAGCGGCTATAGGCTACGGTGACTGCTTACCACCTGATGGTAAGCAGTCACCGTCGGGCCGTATGCTTGTGTGCCACCTTAGTCTATACTAATATTATGAGAAGGAAAGATTTGTATTTTTATATTTACGTGTGTATGTTTGTATTGAATAGGCTCCGCATGATATTTAAAAGTGAAGCTACTTTTACTATTATTCGGGGAATGTATAAATAAATTGTTACTCTGGATTAATTATTCTTGAAAACTGAATATATTTTTTTCTGCGGCCCTCCAGCATTTCTAGTAAATTTTATTAACCTGCAAAGGTATGTAGTTTGGACAGCCCTGTTTTACGGCACGCAGTACTTTCGTCTATTGGTTACGAGCCGTACCAGAAGGTTGTCCTAAGGCATTTCATTTAACGAACACTATGTGAACAGTCTATGTTTTTTTTTCAGTATACACATCATCGGCTACAAGCAGTTTGAGCAGCCTGGCGATCGTTATCACATCTCTATTATATTTATATTGTAATTAAATAACTTTATTAACTAAACTTATATAATTTATTAAAAAATATATATTAGAGAAGCTTGATGTTTAGTTTGTATTAATATGTTCGCTGTTTTTTTTATACCACTAAGCTGGCTCACAAAGACGGTATACAATCTTTGAACCCGTGTTTCACCCGCTTAAGGATTATTTTTTGATTCAAAAGATAGCCTATGTCCTTCCCGAGGTTAAAATCTATCTCATTGCCAAATTTCATTACGATCCGTTCAGCCGTTTAGTCGTGAAAAGGAAGCAAACAAACAGAGTTACATTCGCGTTTATAATATCTGAGAGTATATATATATATGTCACCGGAAGATAACAAGAACCGCAAATTTATCAATTTCCTAGGAAATTTATCAACCTTCGTAGGGTTCTAAACGAGAGATTAATTGTATTAATTTACGCCCACATTTTCGCAAATTAATAAACTTACCGAACAAAAAAAAAGGCTCGGCTAAGGCTTTAGCCTTCTAACCTATCACGGCCATGTCGGACTACAATGTTACAAACGGTGAACGTAAATTAATACAATTAATCTCTCATTTAGAATCCTACTAAGGTTGATAAATTTCCCAGGAAATTGATAAATTTGCGGTTCTTGTTATCTTCCGGTGTCAGATATACTACGTACAAATAGTATGGAGCATATGGCCGCTTGAAATTAAAGTAGTATAGAGATGCCTATCTCCACGAAATTAAAACCGTTTATAAAACTACTTCGAGAAACTTCGAGCACAAAAGCCTAAATAAACCAATTATATTTTAGGTTTAATAATTTCCTTATCGCTTTTCCGGCCGTTGGCCGCAGTACACAAAAAAATATCAGTGCCTCATGTACGTAGTCATAGCTAAATTAGCATTACACACACATATAAACTTCGTAATTAAGCCCGTTATTAGGACCTTTTCTTCTTCTTCTTCCTAAGTATGGCAATCAATCCCTTCAGGGACTATTTTTGCCAGTGTCGAGTGTTAGAGAATTTTCATGTTGCAAAATTTCTCGTGTTTGCCGCATTAAAATGCCTAGTATCATGCATTCTAACGCCCAATGGAGTTTCTGGAGGCAACCCACGGCAGTAGCAGATCGTAACACGCCTTTAGATTAGAGGTAACCTATTGACCAAAATGATAAATCACTTAACCCAAAAGTCGTATTATGGCATTATTTCCAATGCTCCTGTAAATCAGTCACTAAATGAAACTTTACTGCACATATCGACACCAAAAATACACATGAAAGATCACTATAACACAATTTACGACACACTGGAAAAAATCTCAACCGCTCCGCCTGATTCCCGCCAAAAACTCCCTAGGACCTTTTCATTGCAGAATCTTCACTAATATAAATAAAGAATAAAAACAATGTGTGTAATGTAGAAATGTGTGCATGTGTTTTCAGAGAGATTATAATATATTTTTTATTCCTTGTTGTTAATTTTAATATTACATGCCTGTTAAGGTAGATTGCATTGATTCTATGTTTATGATAGATATATATATATATATATATATATATATATATATCTATATATATATATATATATCTATCATAAACATAGAATCAATGCAATCTACCTTAACAGGCATGTATATATATATATATATATATATATATATATATATCATCTTTGTATTTACTTGCATACCAAGCAATAAATTAACTTTGATTGAATGAACTCAAAAACGACTGGACCGGACCGATTTAAAGAAACTGCACCAGCAAAATGCTCTATTATCACTGAGTAACAGAGGCCATATATTATTTAATATGTTTTTTTTCGGATCCCTCGATTAGCGAGTCCATCTCGCACTAGACCGATTTTTTTTCTAGGCAGTTGAAGTACTGCGTATAGAGTATGTACTATGGCTTCGGCCTTAGCTGTGGTGATTAGATTGTCTTATCGTGACGAAACACGAGACAGCTTTGGTAGGCACGCAATGGCGTTCGTGTAAGGTTAACCAATTAATTAATGAGCTCATATATATCGTGGAATGAACTCCCCGCCATGGTTTTCCCAAAGGAGTATGGGGTTCTTCAAGAAGGGTGTGTAGAGATTTCTGAAGGGTCGGCAACGAGAGTGATACCTCTGGCGTTGCAAGCGTCTTACTACGGAGACCGCTTACCATCAGGTGGCCCGTATGCTTGTTTGCTACGTTATGGTATAAAAAAATATGTCTTTGACACCGAGATGCTAGTAATTAGTATATCAGACTGCTACCATATGGGTCGCGGGTTCCATTCAACCAGGGTGAACATTTATGTGATACTAGCGACCCGCCCCGGCTTCGCACGGCCAGCGTTAGCCATATACCCACAAAACAGAAATGAATTATACACATAAACCTTCCTCTTGAATCACTCAATCTATTAAAACTCCGTTCCGTAGTTTTAAAGATCTAAGCATACATAGGGACAGACAGACAGCGGGAAGCGACTTTGTTTATACTATGTAGTACAGCATGTTATATTTGCCAAGCGTCTAGGTGTTTGATATGTATTTGAGTATTTATTTACAAGCAATAAGTAGGTAGGTATATATATATTTTTTTAATCTTTACATCGAAGTTTTTGAGAAGCACAGAAAATTTCGGGACCATCTGGCAACCCTAGCCTATAAAATCGATTATTAAAGAATAAACACCAAGCACCTGTACGAGCTTAAAATTAAAATCGATTTAGATAGCCTTATAAGTAGTCTTTCACCTAAATGCCCGTATAATTCTAAAACAAATAACTCGCACCTTTTTACAGTATGTATAAACTTTTCTTGCGCCACTTCAAATCATTATATCCAAAGCACAATATTTATAGGCCCATTAAAAAACGTAAAATTAAAAGTGTGATTTCAAAATGTTCCCATTTTCACCTGAACATGAGAAGTACCCAAATTCCAAATTCAAATCTGAACAGCAAAGAGCGAACACGCACACCACAAGGTCGATTTAAAACAAGGAAACTTATACTAACCGACAAAATTAAGCTCTCGCTTAGCTAAGATAAGGTTGGTAATTGTGTGTGCTTATGTATTTATTATTCTATATTTGAAAATAATTGCCTGCAAGGCGATTTGAGTGTTACGAGGAAAACAATAAGGTTAGCAATCCTTTAGATGTAAAAACGGCTTATTTTATTTTTTTATTGTGAACTCGATCGCAAGGAATGTTTCGTGTTATGTCAAAGGTTGTTCGTCCGGCCTTTGGGGCCTTTGTGTAAAATTTATTAGCTGTGTTCTTTACGAATCCAACGATTCTTTAATATATTAGAACCATTGCACACGCTATATCACTTGCGACGGACATTATGTATACATACATATATTCACGCCAAGTCCCTCACGGGGTAGGCAGAGAGTATAGAGCGACATTTCACTAGAGCTTGCACACCTATTGCTTCTTCTACATTCATCAATCTCTTCATACATGCCCGCCGGTTCCGAGTACTCTTTACCTTTCCATCATTGAGTACTTTGATAATTTGATCTAGAAAATTGGACCTTGGCCTTCTACGGCTTCTTCTTCCACTCACATTCGCTTGTATATCTGTTATGTCAGTCTTTCATCACTCATTCTATATATATAAGCTGTAACCCGCGACTTCGTCTGCATTTATATAAAGATAAAAGTAGCCTGTCATTCCCCAGGATATAATGTATTCCCTTTGTATCCCCTTGCCAAAGGACATCATCCATGTCTCATAGAGATTTGGTCCAAATCTGAAAGTACCGGCCAACGCATTTTTTTGTATATTCTGTTAAAGCTTGTCCGTCTGAGCATTTATTACTATGGCACCAAAGTTGGACATTACAGTAGATTTTATTTGTTTTGATTATTTTGAATTCCTATTTTGAACAAAAATTTATGGAAATTCTGATTTTTGAACTCAAATAAAATCGAGGACAATGGTCCTACAGCTTTGGTGTCATAGATATAAATGTTCAGACGGTCATGTTCTAACAGTATTTACAAATATAATGCGTTGGCCGGCCCTTCCAGATTTGGACCAAAATGGATGTGTCCTTTTATTACGATCCGTTTAGCCGTTTCAGCCTTAAAAGGTAGCAAACAAACATAGTTACTTTCGCATTTATTATATCAGTACCGGTAGCAGGAACCTTGTCGACAACGTTTTCGTATCGCCTTCGACTATTTTTGTATTGGAAAATTAACAGCGCTGCGGCGGTGAAAAGTGGAACTAAAAATTAGTATGACATTTCGCGAGTTACGTTTTCGAATACGTTGTCGACAATGTTCCTGCTACCGGCACTGAATGGAAGTATGAATAGTTACGTAAACTAGAAAAACCAATTTCGCTCCTTAAATGTATGGAGAAGCATTAGCCATATTAGATCGCAAGGTCGTTTCCAATCACGTAGAAAGCTTGGCGGGAGAATTGACAGCTCGCCTATGGTGCTGTTTTTCAAAGATGGCGGTGAGCAATTTGTGTCAATTTAAATTGTTTTCATTAGGCCTATTTGTAGTTGCTATTATAGCAATGCATCTTATTATGAGGGTTTGAAGATTGTTTTTGTTTGGAGGTAACAAGGTATGTCATTCGAATTTGACGGAGCGTTTACTCATCACCCGAGACAGGAGGGTAACTTAAAAGTTTGATGTCTCGTCAAAGTAGAATTTGGCATGTGAAAGCGGAGGTCACTCGAAATGAATGTGCCATCAGATTTGACAGTGTTCGGTATGCGAGTATTATTATTATGAGAGAAATATTAGGTCCTTACATATGAAATTGGCGTTTTTCGTACTGGCCACTTTAATCACGAATTTCTCCTCTTTGGTAAGGAATTCCAAATTCAAATTTGTACAGCTATAGACTCATGTATTTGTGCTTCGATGATCGTCATTCATTTGTTTTTTTTCTTCTGCTTTTTTCTGTTTGCGTCACTCATTTTACAAAATGGAAAACCTTAAATATCGCATTATTTACGAGTACGAGTTCCGCCGTGGCACTAGTGCTGCGGAAACAACTCGAAGGGTGAATGATGTGTATGGCGGTCGTGTTGCAAAAGAAAACACAGTTCGTTTTTGGTTCCAACGTTTTCGTTCTGGAAATTTCGACCTGCAGAACAAGCCCCGTGGACGGCCTGAGACTCAAGTTGATAATGAAGAGTTGAAGGCTATTGTGGAAGCGGATCCATCGCAAACCACGTCCGAGTTAGCTGCAGGCTCCAATGTTAGTGATAAAACTGTTTTAATTCACTTGAAGCAAATTGGGAAGATTAAAAAGCTTGAAAGGTGGGTACCTCACGAATTGACTGAAACAAACCGGCAAACGCGCGTCGACTGCTGCGTTACATTACTAAACCGGCACAATAATGAAGGTATTTTAAACCGAATCATTACCTGTGATGAAAAATGGGTTCTTTACGATAATCGGAAGCGCTCAGCGCAATGGTTAGATCCTGGCCAGCCAGCCAAATCCTGCCCCAAGCGAAAATTAACCCCAAAAAAGTTACTTGTAAGCGTTTGGTGGACTAGTGCCGGTATTGTTCATTACAGTTTTTTCAAATCTGGCCAGACTATTACGGCTGATGTCTATTGTCAGGAATTGCAAACCATGATGGAAAAGCTAGCGGCTAAACAACCTAGGCTGGTCAATCGCTCCACGCCACTGCTGCTTCACGACAACGCTAGACCACACACTGCGCTACAGACGGCTACTAAATTAGAAGAGCTTCAATTGGAAAGTCTAAGACATCCTCCGTACTCCCCGGACCTTGCTCCAACAGATTACCATTTTTTTCGAAATTTGGATAACTTCTTGCAAGGGAAAAAATTCAACTCCGATGGGGCAGTCCAAATCGCCTTCAAAGATTTTATTGATTCCCGTCCGACTGGTTTTTTTAGTAAAGGGATCAATGAACTACCTATGAGAAGGCAAAAGTGCATAGAAAATAATGGTTCATACTTTGATTAATTAAATATATTATATTAAAAAATATTCGACTTTTTGTTCCTCCCATACAAAACGCCAATTTCATATGTAAGGACCTAATATATGATAAACTGACAGCTCTACCTATAGATGTAAGGCTGGTTTAAAACCAATTAAACCAATTCGCTTAAAACCGACTTAAACATTTTTAGGGTTCTGTACCTTAAAAGGTAAAAAGGAACTCTTATAGGATCACTTTGTTGTCCATCTGTCTGTCAAGAATTTTTATTTCAAGACCACGTGGAGTTATCAAATTGAAATTAATATGCTACGGTCGCTAAAATAATCAAACCTGTAAGTCAATATGAAGAAAAGATATGGCCGTTTATGTCGCAAATATACGCATTTTTTGCGATTTCACAAGGGAATCAAAATCTATGGGGTACTTCCCGTTGACCTAGAATCGTGAAATTTGGCAGGAAACAGTGTCTTACAGTAAAGGATAAAATCTAAAAACCGTAAATATATTATGTAGTTTTAGTAGCAGCTGATACAATACATATTTTTTTTTGTACATACTTATAATACATACCAAGCACCCAGACGCAAGGCAAACATGTTGGTCAAATGTTTGCCCAGGCGGGAATCGAACCCGCGACCTCTAAGCTTATCTTAACCACTACTTTATAAACTAACAACTACTAACCACACGGTGGTAATTTAGACCTTCGTAAGTGCCTTATTAGGGCCTGAACTGAATAAATGATTTTAGATTTTTTTGACACTAGAGCGGTCTCGTCAAAATTAGCAACAATCTTCCCCGGCTTTACACACAAATTGCTTAAATATGTGTACTGCGTACAGGGATGTCTTGTATCGATCGCACGCATATTTTTAGTGGAACATAAGAACTAAATTCTCGTTGTAACTACGCGTGTAACGGTCGGCAAGAAATTTCCTTACAAAAGCTAAGGGGGCTGCATTATAATATGTTCTGCCACCCTGCCACCCCTAATCTAATACCTTATACAGGCTGTGCGCTTAAACGTTTTAAAAAGCTCGCTTTTTTAGCGACTTCGCTCGTAACTTGAGGGTGTATCAGTATATTTAAAATAAATATATTTAAAATTCCTCTCTAAAAAAATGTTATCAGGTTTTTTTTATTGTGGTTATATCTTTATTCAAAACAAATTAAACTATAAAAAAACAGAACTTAACCTTCCTATTCCTTCCTATTTATACATAAAAGATCTGATCCAAACCATCTATCCAGAATAATTTTATTTATCGTCATATTTTTTTGTTGTTTAACATCTTTTCTCTCACTCTCCTGGGATTGCGTGAGTACGAACGGATGTACATTACAGAAAGCCGGGGAGCAGTGCTGCCAACTTAGCGACTTTGACTGTGGCAACTTTTGTTTTCGGGATACGGTCTAAAACGCTGATAGGTTAATAAGACTGACGTAAAATGTTATTGACTACACGCCTTCCCACAAGGACCCCCTTGTTGGTAGGCAGAGGTGTTACAACACCCACTTTCCACCGAAGATAACTTGGTGTCAACGTGACAGATGGTGAGTCCGTCTTCGTCTCTTAGGCACTACATACATTCTTGAATTTCTTCTTAGACGTATTCAGGTTTCCTCACCATGTTTTCCTTCACCGTAAAGCTCGTGGTGTGACTAATCACTGCACTTAAGTTATAAAAACTAATTGGTGACCGACCGGTGGGATTGGAACGTGCGTCGCTAGATTAACAGGCAAGGCTTCATACCACACGGACACTACGGCATTTATTAAATAAAAAAAATCTTGATGCTTTTTAATCCTTCTGTATACGAAGAAAGCAGGCAACCTACCAGCCAAGTTACCTCAGTGCCGCGGTCCCCGCCAATAAGAAACAACGCTACAGAACACAGTAACTAATCTTCCCTCAGTATAGACACAGTGTTCAAACTAAAAAACAAAATAAATAAATAAATTAATTAATTACAAAGAAGGTCGAATACGACGGTACTAAATGCGGAGTTAAAGCGAGAAATTAAAAAATATGATTTCTTTTTTCGAACGCGCACGCTTCTGCACTGTTTTTTTGTTTTGGAATATTGGCTTATGAGCGATTACGTCTCGTTTTTTTTTGTTATATAATCTGTGGCTATAAATAAATATATTTCGCCCAGCAAAGGTTACGAAAACAAAAAGTTATTTTAAAAAGTAATAATATCTGATGTAAATGAAATTAATTGTTTAATGTCCGCAAATAAATGCCAGAAACCTCAGGTTTTAATTTACACCACAAAAAAAAACTTTGTGTCGCTCAATCAATTTTTTTTCTGTATCAATTTTCACACACTGCTGGCTTTATCACTGTTAAATTTTGTGTTATTGTTAAAACGCTAGGCAATAAGTATACCCTGTTGGTAAATCCGTCCATGTAAAAATGCAGATAATTTTTCATTTTGGAGTGTTTTTTTATTGATGTCAGTTGGGTGTCTAATTTTGATTCGCCATTCAGAAATAACTGTAAGAAAAAGCGCCAATGAAAGAAAAAATATCTGTGTTCTAATTTTAAAATAGACTTGACTTTTGGAGATGTGACATGTCAAAGCTTCTGTCTACAAAAGGTAGAACAGAAATTTATCATTACCAAATTAGTCTATATTTCCGTTAAGTAAAAGAGGACTTAATTTTGAATATGGTAATGGTGGCTATACTGTTATACAAAATCACTAAACTAGGTACACTAATTTGACAGGACTAAAAAGTCTTGCATCCCTGTCTCTTGTGCCGGGTTAAATAAGGCTGGCATTATGGCTTTTGGTCGTGTCAATTATTTTTTTTGGGTATAATCTCCAACCTACAAATGACAGATGTATTGACATTTCATTACATATGCTCGTTAGAAACAGAAATGTATACGTATCTTGTGGCCCTGGCCAGTATCTACATTACTCTCTATATCCACTCTCCTACCCCGTGAGGGGTACTCGGTGTTATGGTGAAATCAACATTTTGATTCGTCCATGTCCGCCACAAAAGAACATTTACTGAAAGAGAGGCAGGGCACAACGGTATCTCCCGTTCAAAACAGGAGCCGCCCGACTGGGACAGTACCTCCACCTTACAGAAGATCACAGCCAAATAACACTATGATGTAGTGTTGTGTTCCTGCGGTGAGTAAGGGCACCAGAGCTCCTTATAGAAAGAGGAACACCATACAAAAAATTCATTAAAATCGATCAAACCGTTTTGAAGAAGAAGAATTACGTCACATTTACACTGACTTTGAACGGGTGGAAGAATATGGATTTCTTACCGAGATTTATACGCGCACCATTATTATTTCCGACATCTTCAACAATAATTGTCATATTTCAGTCAATTTACACAAAAACTTCATTAATTATACACTAAAACCTTCCTCATAAATCACTACCCATTGCTGAAAATTGATCGAAATCAAACAGACAAACGCGACCGTGGTTGGGATGCTGGGATGGGACTTGTTTTCTTATATTTTTATGTTTCAGTAAAGATACATATACAATTCTACATATACATTAAGACTTTAAAAAATATTCCTGGAGGCTTCTCACATAATGAAGGAGTCTAAAGATTATTAAGTTGTAGACAAAAACAACAATTTTCGAATCAGTTTACAGATTTTTAGTAAGTTAAGGTCGGCAACGCGCGAGTGACCCGTGGTGTGGCAAGAGGCCATAGACTACGGTAACCGCTTACCAACAGGCGGGCCGTATGCTTGTTTTCCGCCTAAAAGGTTTAAAAAAATATATTAGGAGACATGTCATCATCATCCTACTTATACGTCAAAATGACGTCAGAATGTTCGTAACCTCGCGGTGCATTCATACGGAATAAACCCAATGTTTCTATTGTCCGGAAAACTGAATCGAAAAAAGACATGAGGTTGTTTGAATAACATTATGTGAGAAGAACATAGGCCTTAAGTATGAAAATGTGTCGTAATTTATTATAATATACATGTTACACGTTGGGCGCCAATTCTTCTGTTAAAATCTTACATTATAAATGTTACACGTTGGGCGTCAAATTTTCTTTCGAAATCTTTTTGGATTTATCTTTGTTTACTTAAATAGGGTAGGTACTACTGGAATTTAGAGAGTGTAAATCAGTTTTTTGGCTACTTATTTCTCTAGTTTGTGTCTCAACTTAAAATTGCATAATTGATCTGAATTACATAATATTAACTCAATTGCATAGACATGTCATCCAATATTAAAAAATACCGGGAAGTTTGTTGCGCCTATCACATTTAATTTTGAAACAATAGTAGTCTATGACATGAAAAGCCATTATCCGTTTAAAAATAAATTCCCCGTTCAAGAAGAGTCTAGGGCCTAGGGACACGTAATTTTTTTAATACAATTTTGACGAATTAACAAGAAAAAGAATTCAATTATTTATTTAGAATTTGCGATACAATATATTATTACATATCATGTCAGAATCTTTTGTCATCCGCCATTTTGACGTCCAAATTTGGAATTTTCGAGATGTGCCGTCGCGAGGTAGCTGCTTTCTGGGTTCTGATCACCTTGGCCTTGAGGCTGGGAGGTGCATCACCAGCACTGAGCACCTTCGGGGTGTCCTATACCCGCCCTCCAGTCACCACGACCCAACCACCTGGTAATCTAATATTTTTCTTTTTTTTCCAACAAGGTGATCACGTGTTGTTTTGTGTTTTGCACTTTGTTGAACACGTGTACTGGTTTGTTTTTGAGTGTGTAAATTTACAGGTGTTTCTTGGTACAAGAATACGCTGAAGTTGCATTTTTATTAGGCTTTTTCAATCAAATGTAGGTCAATCAAGTTGAGAGGCACAAGAGACACAAGTATTAGGTACAATTAAAAGGAAAAAAAATACGTTACTTAATAAAAATCGTAAAATATACATCTTTATCAAAAGAAAACTACACGAAATTAGTACATATTTGTTAACATATAATATAGACATACATAATAAATGCTACGTAAATTATATAAACAATATACTAATCCGCCATTTTAAGAGTGCGATCAAAACTGCATATTCAATAATAAGTATCTTTAAAAATATTAAATTTAAAAGCCGTATAAGAAAAACGAAAGCGAAAAAGAAAATTTACAAATTAGAAAGTTTTTTAAAGCAAAATTCAATTGAAATCTATAATAATGTCGCCTTTTTTTCTTTTTATAAAAAAAAAACAAGTTTGAACAAAAAAAGTTTCTTTCAGCATTTTAAAGGAATTGAAATTTAAACCAAGAACAATGCTTGCACTATTTTTTCTTTTTACAATTGTTATTGGACTCTGTCAATGTGCCTTCAGCCCAGTATTTGGTGGAATAAAGCCGGATACCACCTCGATGCCGACAACAGTTGCTCCAGTGGGTAAGAATCGTTCTTGTGTAATGAGACGCACTTTTTATTAAACTACCTACACCCCTTTTTATCTGTGTCCACACATTTCTGTGTAGTGTGTATATAAAAAAAATACACTGAATTTTTACAAATATTTTATTGTGATTTTTTTATAAAAATTGGCATGATATTGATGTTAATTCACTGTAAATAATGTAATTCAATGTGAATTTAAGTTTAGTGTTTTTTAATTATTTTACTAACAGTCTGTTGTGACGTTTAAATATTTTCAGAAATTCGAAACGTAGTGTTTAGACCTTTTTGCATCTCATTATATACAATAATGATTCTTCATTGACTACTGTTTGTGGCATAAACAAGAAGGAAAAGACCAAAATTACGGTGTTCTCATTTTAAAATTGAAAATATATCGTATAAAAAAAACTTAGCAGCGACAATTATTTTGCACCCACCAAAAATTGGCTTTCGCGTACATTTTCGGCTATGGGAAACTACAGTCATATAAAGCAATATTTTTGTGATCTGGAAAAAAACAATGAAAAAATATCATATACTTTTTAAATTAAATTAACATTAAATTGAAACAAAAAAAAAACAAATAATGTTAATCTAGTTTCTGGTACAAAATTATACTCTTACATTATTACAAATAAAATTCGTAAACGAAGGTAATATAAAATACTGTGACAAAAATAAGACAAAAACATGAAGCAGAAAAAAATACTCCACAAATAGGGTTTTTATTTTCAGCTTAAATACACACCATTCAGATACACAACAGACACGATAAAAACACAATAAAAAAAGTGCAAAACAAAAAGATACAAAATGCTTAAGTATGTGACAGTATTATTTTTAATAAGTGTCCATCTGTCAAACACTGAAGCGTTTGGAATCTCGTCCTTTGGCAAGGCGAATACAGACCCTCCTAAGCCCGCCACAACGACTCCTTCTCCGGGTAAGACTTTTATTATAAAAAAAAATAAGCTTTCAATGGACTCATTCACACCACATGTTTTGTCATTACTCAATCATACATTTTTATTGATTTTTGAACAGAATTAAATGAGGTGAAAAAAAAGAAAAAAAGCCGGTGTATTTCCAATTTCAGTTTAAAGCTGAATATAAAATTTCATATAAATTCATGATCCTGAGTCACAATTATTAGATTCTTGTAAGAAAAAGAAAACAAAAACCTCTACATATTTTGCTGTCAATCAAAAATCAATTTACTACATACACCACAATTTCGCACACTCAACTTAACATGACACTTACGTCACGAACATCAATAGATGCTTGTAAAACGCGGCATGTCAAAACATAGTACTCACACGTTTCTACATACACATTAGGTATATATAAAATGCTTCCTGGCACAGACAACTAAATAAGAACACAGAACGCTTTCATAAAAAAATATATCAATGCTGATGCTATTCTGTATGCAAAGAAAAAAAAGACAAAGAAAAAAACAGAAATTTGATTGTTAAACAATACAAAAAAAAACAAAAAAGACTCCTCCACACCACATCTCACTTAGTATTGTATTTTTTAATAATTAAATGAAATTAAATTAATTTAATGAATATGTTCAAAAAATTGGTTTGCACTCTCAAATTCATATAAATTAATTGATATTGATATCGGTAACAAATTTAATAAAACATAATTAATCCCAAATTTCTTTTTCAAAATTATAAGGATTTATTCTAATTGGTAACGAAGTGATTTGTGTTTCTTTATTTATTTTATTCAACCAACGTGTGCGTAATTTTGCATCTTTTACATATCACTTATTTATCAAAATCCAAATAAAAACCAAAACAAAATCATTAGACGACCCAGAACATTGGCCTGTTATTAAAAATCTGATGTAACATTCTCAACTACAAAAATATTTTAATTTATTCGATTTTTGAATTTTTTCTTATTAAAAAGTGAAATTAAAAAATGCGTGTATCTCTTGAGATGTGGTTGAGGCGGCAGGCTGCGGCCGCCATTTTACCTTTACTCCTGGCTGGCTGGCTGACTGGCGAGAGTTCTGAAGCCCTAACAACCTTCGGAAAAAGTAACACGCAGCCGCCAAAGGAGATTGCACCCACTGCCCCACCAGGTAAGTACGCTTTTGGTGTGCGAGAAAGAACTGTGAACTAACCGAGCGAAAAAAAAAGAGCTGTTTTTTATTTTTTAACAATTTTAAGAATTTACTTATATGGTTGCAATATTTTTGGTCTTTCTTTAATAACCTAAAATGTTGTGCTGTCCGGGAAATGTTGATTTTCTGAGAAATAAAATAGATATTCGTAGCATTTTTTAATTTAAATGTATAAATTGATTTTTTAAAAGAAATAAAAATATAAATGTACCATCTTAAACTCTCGGTTTGTTCGCAATCAACTTCTAATCCTTATGACCATTAGAAAACTATTTACCCATGAAAAAAGCATGCATGAGGGCGCATGCATTTTCATCATAGAGTACTTAAGTTGTACACACAGCCGCGCTTTTAACGTGCAACTAACATCACAATGTTACCAATTCTCTTATATCCGTCTGACTGAACTAAAACTAAACTAATTAATTATCCTATTCTGTTCTTTGAAACTAATATTGTTTTGACAGGTCTTCATTTGATTTTGACAGCAATCAGCTAAAATTTTATCAGAATAAGGACTTCAGCTCGCTTACGCTAAGCGCAAGCTGAAGTCCTTATTCTGAGGATTTAGGCTAGTGTGTGACAAGAGAATTAACAAAAATAAACAGTTCTTTACGCAGAGACATGTCACCATGTCATTACGCAGCTGTGTGTAGAGAGATATTAAAAAAATAATAATAAATAAGGTACTAAATTTCTTTTTGTTTCTGTGAATTTTTTTATGTTAAAGATTCGATCATGCGATTCAACGCACGGCCTTTTGGAAGCTTTAAATGTGTTGAACTGTGATTATTATCATTTATATGTACATATTATATATTATAAATCTGCGATGTTCCGTATTTAAATAAGTGTGTTTTAAGCTGTGTATCTTGATTTTTGTATCTTAGAATCTAAGATTAAATCCCAAACCTTAAATGGAATGCAATTCTCAAAAACACGGAAGTGATCAGGGATGAAAAGCGGGCATAGTCGCAAGCAAAATCTAGTCATATAAATATAGATCTAGTTATGCGGTCGCTTGAAAGCAATTTAAAATAATATTTTCCACAGTAGGGTAATTGCCGCCATTGTTACGACGGTAACGTAAAATAATTCGTCAATCCATCATAACACAATTTTATTCGTAACTTGACGTTTTGACAAATGACCCAACTATTATGGCGGGCCGAAATAGCCCTGAATTGTATAATAGTCGATTATTGAGGAAATGACGAGATTTATATTTTATCGCTTTCTATTTTTACTCTTACGCATTACTTAGGCACCGTGCCATAGTTCACGTTAGTGGCCAGTGCGAGCACTTCACATACACAGTTGATACTCTTCTCAAGCGGAAGAATTATTGTTTTATCTCTAGAAAACTTCACAATAATAGCATGTTTAAAAAAACATAATTTCACATCCATGCTAGTTCTCTTGTTCGTCTGACAAGACTAAAACAAAACTAAAACAGATTATCCAATTATGTTGTTCATTAAAACTAAATATATCCATCGTTTTGACAGGACAAATTTTAATTTGACAGCAGGAAGCTAGTCATTTAGGCTAGTGTAGTGACAAGAGTACTAGCATCATTACCTAACGACACAAGTAACAATCTTTGGCTTTTTCTTACCAAGTTAAAACGAAGTCTTTTCAATTGTTTGCCAAGGGAACAAAGATAATATTATTAGTGGAAGCAATATTTTAGCATACTAAGCACATACCTACATTAGAAACCTAAATCATGAAAGGCTTATAATAAATTCAAGTACTAGACCGTGCCTGGCACAATATACTGAATGTCAATCCATTCATTTATTGTCTCTGGTAACACGCACACATCGAGCAATGTCACTTTACGTAATGAGTCTGATTTACGGCAACCCTGAGAATACCGCAGTGTCAGATATTATGCCGCCAAGCACTAGTGTACGTACACTACACTGTGTTCCTGTGTGAAGGGCACTGTAGCTAGTGACATTACTGGCCATAAGAGACTAGGTACTAGGTGGTAGGCCTCTTATTGCAAGAGTCCGGCTAGGTGGGTACCATCGCAGTGTCAGATATTCTGCCGCCAAGCACTAGTGTACGTACACTACACTGTGTTCCGGTGTGAAGGGCACTGAAGCTAGTGACATTACTGGCCATAAGAGACTAGGTACTAGGTGGTAGGCCTCTTATTGCAAGAGTCCGGCTAGGTGGGTACCACCGCAGTGTCAGATATTCTGCTGCCAAGCACTAGTGTACGTACACTTCACTGTCTGATATTGGTAAAGGGTTTGATGAGCGAAACATTCTAAATCCAATATGGCGGCTGCCGCAAGATGGAGATTTATAATCCGCATTAACCCCTTTCATATGGGTAACAAATGAAAGGGCTTGACCGAATAAAAGCTTACTTGTATAAAAAAAAAACTTTAAAAATAACTCCCCACTTTTTCCCAGTAAGGTCATACGTCCACCTTACCTTATTGTTGACCCAGTTTCGCTAATAGATGGCGTTGTCAGATTTCGGAAGCTCTATGAGATTTACATACACTAAGTTCCGTTATAACTTGACCTGCCATCCGCTTCCCCTGCAGTTATTGTAGGGGTCAGCTTATTACATCCACACAAGTCCGTTATAACTTGATCTCCCATCCGCTTCCCCTGCAGGCATTATATGGGTTAGCCTAACATGGCTGTACTCACCTTAGCGTGCCGGACTAGCCACCGTTTATCTCTCCAGCGAAACTTTGTTTGAAATGCAACTTAAAAGCTATTGAAGTAAAGTTCTATTTTCAGTGTGTGCTGTCTTTATTGTATCTAAACGCCTATTCCAATTGAAATGTGACCTTAACCCTTTGAATGTAAAGTTTATTATTGTTTAATCTTTTCGCTGAAAATGTCAGCTCGCTATAAAATATAGGGGCATGAATATTAGCGTAATAAAATTGAATATTATTTACGATTACTATCTTTCTTCGTTCTAATATCAGTCTAGAAGCTATAAATTCGGGGAACCCATAGTAAATGGTTTTATCTCTATCTATGGTCTTCTGTGCATAAATAAATTTAAGGCTTCCCACAAGAAGAGGTAGACAGAGGTGTTACCACACCCACTTTCCACCGAAGATAATTTGGTGTCAACGTGACAGATGGTGAGTCCGTCGCCGTCTCTTAGGCACTACATTCGTCCTTGAGTTTCTTCTCAGACGTAAGCAGGTTTCCTCACGATTTTTCCTACACCGTTAAGCTCGTGGTGTGACTAATCACTGCACTTTACTTTTGGAATACATAATTTGGATTCGTAATTGATCCTTACGGTGATGTGAAGATAGATAGATTCTGACTAAACATTTAAAAAATAAACACAATGACACATGTCAAAAGAGTGTCATAAGCATTGTTATAAATTGTAATTAAAGCTAGGTTGACTTTCCAGCGCAATTCAATTTAATTTCTCAAAAAAAACAGAACTCTGAATGGCAAACATAACAAGAATCGCTATGAAGCATAAAAATAATCAAAATGTTTAAATTAAGAACAAACATGATTATTAAAATATTTTTACAGTTTAAATTAAGAGTGCATAAATTCTGCTTGACACTAAAAGAAGTAAAAGAAGTCTATGCCTACCGCTTAGAATGTTGCCCGTATTGTAACCTTTGTTTTATTCAAAAGAATCGTATTTAGAATTAGTGACGCCATTTGCATTTACGGACACGCTACGTTGGCGTATTTGTGGCCAACGTTTGTGGACTTGCACCAACATGGCAATGAAAACTCCACTATAACTTTATTATTGTCTTATTCGAAATAGCAAGTTCGCCAAGTGCGAGTTGGACTCGCACACCGAGGGTTCCGTACTTAAACAAACTAGGTTAAATGACTAATTTAACTTTGCCGTTCGATCCCTACACATGGCGGCGGTGCAGTAGCACCAACCGCAAATATAAATATAATATAAGTCTAGGTCCAGGGCACATATTTTCCGCATTTGCGGTTGAAACTCTGGGCTCTTGGGACCCGGATGCTCTTCAGGTTTTTAAGGTCTCACGTCGGCTGGTTGAGGCCTCCCGTGACAGGCGTGCTGGAACATATCTCGCTCTGAGAATCAGCATTGCTATCCAGCCATCTTTTATAATTATAAGTTGGTAGGCTATGTTCTGTTTTTTGAATAAAAATAACAAAGTATTGGACCGATATAAGTTTGTAATACCAAATTCTCTTAATTAGGTTTCCTTACCCGGAGGAAAAAGCAACGGAACCCTATTAAGTACTAAGACTTCGCTGTCCGTCCGTCTGTCTGTCAGCAGGCTGTATCTCATGATCCGTTATAAGCAGACAGTTATAATTTTCACAGAATGTATTTCTGTTGCCGCTATAACAACAAATTAATAAAAACAAAATAAACAAAAAATAAATGAGGGTGCCGTAGAAACGAGAAAACCATTTTTTCCTTTTGATGTATGAAACCACTTTTTTCAACGTATGTAATTTATTTCCTGACAAAAATCCAGCATAACTTGCTGCTGGCGCCAATGGACCTGGCCTCTTGACACTGACGTCTGACATGTCATTTTGACGTTTGACAGCTCGTCCCTGCTCGCGGCAGGCAGAGTGCGCAGGCATCAGCAGCAGCTCTTGCGTCCGAACACACTATGACATGGCCACGCGATGCCTGTGCGGGGACAACGTCCCACCAGTCAACGGGAAATGTGAGGCTACAACTAAAGGTGAATCAAATCAAATTATTTAATAATTTTTGTTCACACAAGAAGGAACAAAGAACATAATCACAGGTAGGAGAAAGATTGTACATAGACTAAAAATCTAATTATTACAAACAGCGTGATGGTTGTCGCGTTGTCTGCTATTCTAGCGACGCAAGTTCCAATCCACCGGTCTGCACCAATGAGTATCCACTGTCCATAATATTGAACGAAGCCTTGCTTTACTTAGGTTAACATAATATATAAAAATAACCATACGTAAGGCCTCGTGGCTGATAGGTAAGTACATAATATTGTAACACGCAGAACCCAATATAGCCGAGTAATTAACATGACCCCTTTTGAAAAGGTCAACTGAACCCCGTGGGCGGCTGACAGAGAGCTTAGGGTTGCCAGTTTTTGTTACATTATTTCATACTGACGACACGCTCCGGCTTTGCTCGGATAGGAGAGCATAATCTTCGTCTTTATCTGTCGCAGGTAACTTCCTCTGCCACGCTTTCCTTCGATCTTTCCCTCTATGATATTTCGTATAAATGCGTCATGTCGTAACAAATGGCCAATCTTCATGTATGGATTAAATTATAAAAATAACTGTTTTTTTATACAACTTGAGTGGCAAACAAGCATACGGTCCACTTGATGGTAAGCGGTCACCATAGCCTATGGACGCTCGCAACACCAGGGGTATCACTCGCGCGTTGCCGTCTGCCGACCCTTCAAAAATCTCTTCACACCTTTCTCGAAGAACCCCATGCTGTGCTCTTTCGGGAAAACCTCGGCAGGGAGTTCATTCCACAATTTGATCGTGCGCGGGAGAAAACTCCTTTGGAACCACGCCGTGCGAGACCATTTCGGTTCCAAAGTGTGGGGGTGAATAGCTGAGTTAAATACATATATAAGTTTTATATGAGTCATTTTATAAACAAACCGCTAATATGGAGCGAAATAAAACGCTAAATACTTGTTATCCAAGCCACCAATCACATTTCAGTAAGGTTGCTCACGAAACGTTTATCTGATTGGACTTAATTCATGAGTATTGTTACACACGAGAGAATGCTATAGTCAGGTCCAAGTTCGTTTGTCCAAAAATGTTACTAAGCCAATGCTGGAAAAGCAATCATTTGTATATTAAATAAAAGAAAATTTTTGACAGTAGGTACCTTTTATGACGTAGGCATCCACTAAGGAAGGGTTTTTGGAAATAAGAGGCTAAAATAGGGGATGAAAGTTGGTATGAAAAACCGTAATTTTTGATGTATATCCTTGGAAATACTCGCTGGTAACAACTTTCATTTATATATATGTACGTAAATGTTGACTTATTTACTTTACCACGCGTGCGAATCCGCGGGCAAAATTATATATTTATAATATATCTTCACGCCTTCCACAAGGGTCCCCGAAGAGGTAGGCAGAGGTTACAACACCCACTTTCCACCGAAGATAATTTGGTGCCAACGTGACAGATGGTGAGTCCGTCGCCGTCTCTTAGGCACATACTTCCTTGAATTTCTTCTCAGACGTAGGTATGCAGTTTCTTCACGATGTGTTGGTGCGGTGAGTAAGGTTGCCACTTGCAAGTGCTCCACGAGGATACGCTGCGCTAGCACAGTGAGTACTCTTACTCTTCAACAACAGGGTTGGCAACGCGTTAGTGATACCCCTGGTATTGCTAGCGGCTATAGGCTACGGTGACTGCTTACCATCAGATGGGCCGTATGCTTGTGTGCCACCGTAGTGGTCTAATAAATCTGCTGTCCCCAGCCCTGTACCACGTGTGCGCCAACAGCGATGAATGTAACGATGGCTTGATCTGCGGTCCGGTAAACATCACCTCATCCGCTCCCCACCTGCGCGTCTACTCGCCACAGGAGAGAATCTGTCTCTGCGACAATGAGAACGGGTTCAAGGAGAAGGAATATACATGTAGCGGTAAGTCAGAAAGGCTCAATTCAATTCAATTATTTATTTAATGGCAACACAAAATGGAAGAAGAAGAAGAGAGGATCCTCTTGGCAACGTCGTACGGTGGGATAACCACCAAGAAGGTTGCCAACGTTCTTCTTGACAGTCTATGGACTCCTTTTTACCTATAACAAACCAATCAAGACGGTTGATGGTCTATACGAGCTGCGGCGGGTTGACATACGAACGGCACAGTACAGCTACAGCCCCTTTTAATTTCTACTCATTTTTGCTAATCTGTATCATGTTAAACTATCAGTTGGGGGCTGGGGCTGATAGTTTGACATTGAAAATATGTTACTGTGAGGCAAAAACGATAAGGGCTGTACTGTGTCGTTCGTATGTCAACCCGCCGCAGCTCGTATAGAGCATCCACCGTCTTGATTGGTTTGTTGACAGTACACGTCATAACATGGATCACATTGTGTAGAGGTTGCCAGGAGACTTACCTATACTGTACGCTATAAGCGAGCTTAGTCCTTATTCTGAGGGACAAACATTTACTTCCGTTTCTAGACTTTCTCGTCAAGCTATAAAATGTAGAATCCTTGTATTATTAGCTGAGTGAGTAATAAGATGATTTAATTAACTTATTTCTTTTCAGACGCGGACATCATGAAGACATCAGTATTTGCCATCATCGTTGTCTCTTGCATAAGGAAACTTGTCTATTAACAGAAATATCCGAACTTATACAATTATTTAAATTCCATAAACAACGTTCTAATTTTGATAATCGACCGAAGCACCTTTGACAATTAAGAGTTTTTTTAAATTAATTAGGTAAGTCTCTTTTTATGATAAATACGAGAATAATTTTATTGTAATGTCAAATGCAAAGAAATATTTTTAGCAACTAATAATTTTTAAGATAATATTTCAATTGTAGCTAAGCTTTCTTTAATGTCAATCACCACTTTAAAAGTAAAGAAATCAGCTCTAATCACTATGTGTAACTTTTTAAACTTTGTTGTAAATATTTAATTGAAAATCATGCACCAACTGTAGTGAATAGGGAAAACTGTATGTAACCTAACCTATCAAGCCTGTTAGTATTTATTAAAAAGTTTATTTAATTTTAAATGGATAAAGTACCTTATTTAAAAAAAATACGAACCACTAATTAGAGCTTCTTCTTCTTAACAATGGCAATCAAGCCTCTTCAAGGGCTATTTTTGCCAGTGTCGAGTGTAAGAGAATTATCGAACTAGCAAGGCCTAACTTATTGCACATAGCTGTTTCCCCGTGCCTTCGCCCGCGTATCAATATAATATATGTTACTCAGTGAAAATGTAGCTTTCTAACGGCAAATCAATTTTTGTTATCGGTCCAGTAGTTTCGAAGCTTATTCAATACAATCAAATCTTTCCTTTTTATAACATTAGTGTAGATTTAAAATTCATCACAGTCATCGTAGAGGGAGTTATTAATAGAGGCAATAAGCAGCCATCCTTTTGCTCATCGCTTACAAAGAGAAGGCTGTTAATACTAAAACGTAGTGATTATGTGCTCTGTGGTTAATACGGTACAAAGGTACAAGACAAGGACACAGCTACTATATTTTTTGTCCCTTACTGCGTGCAGGGTGTTTATGGTTTGTAAAATACTTTATGTAACTTATCTTTGGTTTATAATATAATCGGGAAAAGTAGATTGTGTGTGTGGCAGCACTTTACGCACACGTACGCACAGATTGATAACTAGGACAGTATGTAGTCAGTCCTTGATTTCTCAATAGGCCGTATATGCCGCGACAAGATTTCAGAGGAATTAATTATTATTAGGTCTTAGACTTTAAATCCCGTAACAATTTTTTTTCCTTTTTTATGACTTATTTTTAGTTTATTAAACTTTACTGAAAAAATATTATTTTAGTAAGGTACACAGGGCGGCGGAAATAAAGTGGCCTAAACTCATAATAAAAATCAGATCCAGCACTGTATGTAGTATGTACCAACCTTCGTCTATATGTTAGATTTGTTATATAGGTCTGGTCATCCGTCCAGAGCTTTGCAGCTTACATTAAATATTTAATCTGCATTTCTATTTTTAATCTTATAGTCATGTAAATGTATATTAAATACAGATTTTGAAAGTAGAAAAGGAATTTAGATATTATGTATGTTTGATGAGAATTAAATATTTCCATTTGATTGTGTGGTTATTTATGCTACGGTCCAGAACCTTTCTGCTATAAAAAAATATTATGTATTACGACGGCAACAAACAAATTATTGCCCATGAGCCATAGCGCACTCCCACCAATTCATGTAACGGTTACCGCAGTCTGTGGATGCTTGTGATACCAAGGTGTTGCTTACCTTATTTTGAGGAGATGGATCATCAGCGGACAGTAGTCGTAGCACGAACAACTTTGACTACGTATTCGAAAACGTAACTCAGAATGTAAAAAAATATACGAATTTTAAGCTATTGCATAGCTTTTATCGCGGGCCTTGAGCGTGGGGACCGAATCCAGAAATTCCGTAACGAAAAAATTTTTTTAGTTCCATCTATCGATAAATACCAGAACTTTTAATGACTTTTTGAAATATCACGCTTGTCTCTTTAGTTCAGCAACCCGCCTTTAGGTGGCATTGGTTGTATTGGAAAACTACCGTAATCAGCTGTTTGTGAGAAAGTATATAGGTATAGAAAAAAATAATGCTTAATAAAATAAATAAATAATTATTATTGCATAAGTTGATAAAAAATGCTATGCAATAGCTTTACCGCGGCAGTCTCCGAGTGCCACACCTAATTTTTTTAGTACCACTTCTTGCCGCTGCAGTTCTGTTCATGTTCTGTCATACAAAAATTTGCCGAAAACAAATACGTAGTCGAAAGTTGTTCTTGTTCTCCTTATCGCAGTACAGCATTATTATTACTGTAAGTACTAATGTTGCTACGAGCCAATCTACGGAGCCAACAAAGAAATTCGATCTGGCTTCAAAGCCATAGCAACCAAGCCTTACATTACAAACACTAAATGTCACAGCGAGATCATCAGTCGTTATTCGGAGTGTCACAGCCACAACAGGTTGGTTGTCAATGGAATGTCAAGTCAAATAAAGTGTCAAGTGTACTGTCAATGGCACATTTTATTTTTATTTTTCAGTTTCAATCCGTTCCTAAACAAATTTAATGAGCACGATGGCGAAAGATCCCTTGGAAGAAATGCTACAGTTCCTCAAGCCAGAGTCCAGGATAGATTTAAAACACTTGTCATTGGACCATTTAGTTGGTTTATCAGGCACGGAAGAAGGTATTAATACATTGTTGCAGAATGAAAAAGTTTTACGCTCCGTGATAGAATTAACTGACGATAAAGTGTCTGAAATAACAAAGAACGCTCTTCTACTCCTCGTGAACGTCACTGCGAGCGATAGAGGGGCTTCTGAGATCTTAAATTACAAGTTTTACGGTAGCAAAAATATATTAAATTTACTTATTGGTTATGTTTCTAATCCTCAAAAACAACACGCAGACGCCGCGTGCATGATACTGTCCAATATCACACGACTAGAAAACGGCTTGGAGACATGTATAGACACGTTAATGCCGCACCTGAACGATATTTTAAATATTTTTGCTAATGTAGATTTCAACAAAGTTGGCTCTAATCTAAACTACGTCGCGCCTGTCATAAGCAACTTGTCAAGAAGTTCTAGAATACGCAAATGGTTGACAGAAGAGAATCCTCACATTCCCTTACTAAAATTGCTACCGTTTTGTGACTATCAATCGTCAAATATACGAAGAGGAGGGGCTGTTGGTACGGTAAGAAACCTATCCTTCGACGTTACATACCATGACTTTCTACTCAGCCCAGATTTAGACTTACTAACGTACATATTGAATCCGATAATGGGCAACGAAGAATACATTGACGAAGAGATGGATACGTTACCTATATCATTACAATACCTTCCAAAAGAGAAAACCCGAGACACGGATTTGGATATACGCAAAATGGTTCTGGAAACACTGAATAAATTTTGTGTTAAACAAAAAGGAAGGGAATATTTGAGGGACAATGGAGTGTATTATGTACTGAGGGAATACCATAAATGGGAGAAGGATCCGAAAGTCCTATTGGCTTGTGAGAACGTAGTTGATATCTTAATACAAAAAGAAAATGAGGTCGGAGTTGAAGATTTGTCCTCCGTAGATGTTCCGGAAGATATGAAGGAGAAATTTTCAAAGATGGACGAAGATTATGTTAAGGATAATGAATAAATTATATTTTATTATGATTTAATGTTTTTATAACATTTCTTCTGAATAGGAGCTGCTCATAAGCAGCTGAATTTAGTTTATGAATTATGTACATAAAATTTTAATTGTTTTTTTACCACTTAGGTACACACAAGCAATTTGGAGCCACCCAACTGGGGTCACTACTTTTATGTAGTGCTGTGTTTCTGCAGTGAGTAAGGTTGCTAGTGCTCCACGAGGATATGCTGCACTAGGAGTAATACTGCTAGCACAGTGAGTCCTCATCAACAACAGGGTTGGCAATGCGGTAATGACATCCCTGGAATTGGTAACGACTATAGGCTATGGGTACTACTTACTTTCGGTTCGTACGCCAATGTGACACATGTATAATAAAAAAGTAGATAGTTATACAAGGAGCTAAAGTGACCCATTGTCAGTATATGAGGTAGTTTTACTTTCTTTTCATTACGAGTGCGAAAAAATTAAATATATAATGTATTTATTTAATAAAACATTTCATGTATAATACCTACCTACTATTCTGGATATTTCAAGAGATGGCTTGGGCAAAAAATATCGATATAACGATTCTTTTGTCAACCGTTAATTATCGATAGGTACTGTTTGAAAAAATCAATATCAAAAATATCGACATAAATTATCGATACGAAAAATATCGCTAGTTCGCTACAAAGACGAGACTTTTTGAGCAAGAGGAGTGAAAAGTAAAAAACAACAAAATTACCCACATTAATTTAATGGTAACATATAATTTTACATATATGACTTAGAAAAATACCTTACTTTATAAACCTAATAATATTTGAGCCTTGGGTCCAGTGGAAAAACCAATGTGAACGTTGATGCATGTAGGTATATCATTAAAAGATCTAAAACACTAAAAATGAAGTCATCTCATTACCGCACAGCTTAATATCGCTTCCAACAATTTATGTTGTTAAGACAGTCGACCAAACGGAGACTGGCGCGCGATTTTATTGTATTCGCATTTTGTTGTGTTTTAACTCCGGAAATTTTTGAGCGCAGACCCGAAGTCCATACATTATTAAATCAGAAGTCTACTTAAATGTACAGTCATAGTCAATAGATTATCGATAATATCTTCTAGATAATAGCCTTATAATAGATAATATTGTCTTATAAAAATATAGCGAGTTAGGATTACGTTTGAAACATAGATCTAATACTATAACTACAGGAGGGCACGCACAAATTGACATTAAGTAAGCACACGACCCGCCGATCAATTTTAAACCGACTTTAAAAAAGTTTCATGTTTGTCTGTGTGTATTTTTTTTAATTTTATTTATCTAATGGGAGTACGGCGAAGCCACCACAGATCTAGGATTTTTTCTATGGGCGAAGCAAATGGGACGGTTATAAATTTGACGGGTATGTAGGGTATGCCCCATTGCTCGTTTTCGTTCTAAAAAGAAATGTAGATTTAAGCATTATACACCGGAATAACTGTCATCTCATCGTCTCATTTTTTTGTACACAAAACTCAAGAGGTAGAAAACGAAAAAGAAGTCAGCAACACGAACTTAGTTTTTTTTATACCAGTGGTACAGGTCGCGGCACGAAACTCTAGCGCTGACCGTTATTGCGCAGAAGTAAAAAATAAGGTGTCTTGGCGGGGTACAGGGGTGAAGGGCGAGCGTGCGTTGCGCCGATTGGCTCTCCAGTCGTACTCCGTCCCCCGTGCCGATACGACGCTCCGCGCACTTCCAGTGTACAGTCGCGTTCTGAATTGTTTTGTTGTCATCGTTAATTTTTGTTGTTGTTTTTTGTTAAGTTTGTTTTGTTGATTTGTTTGTTGTGTTTGTTAGTTTATTCACTGTTTGATTAAGTTTGAACAGTTTTTAAACAGTGAAAATGCCGAGGCCGAGAAGGAATACTGTTTTGAAAAGACAGGCACGGAAAATGGTGTTTGACGTGCATTGTTTTCTGAAAAGGGAATCGAATGATTTCATTAATTCCCTGAAACAAATTCAAAGTGAAATTGGCGAAGCTGCGAGTATTTTACTCGATTCTGACCGCAGCACTGTAGATATAAGTGAAATAAAACAAACTGCAGAAGTTATTCAGGCGGGAAATATAAAATTAAATAGTATAATTAGTGACTTACAGAAAATTCAGAAAAGGACAGCTGAATCTACAAAGACGTCCATAGCAACGGTAAGGAAAATCTCCACTGAAGCCAATAATTCCGACTTATTATCAGTATTTAGAACACCAGGCAAAAAACGCTCCAGATCAAAACCGGTCACAGATATTGATAACTTTGATCAAGGATTAATAAAGAGGTGCATACATAACTTTCATAGGACAAATAATGAACTTCCCACCGTCGGAAAGTTGAGAAAGAAGCTAGAGGAAGATATAAATTTCAAAGGCTCAGAACGAAGTCTTCGACGAATAATTAAGAGTTTAGGGTTTCGGTGGAAAAATACTGAAAACAATCGAAAAGTACTGATTGAAAGTTCAAATATACGTTTACTACGTATCGAATACTTACGCAAAATAAAACAATATCGCCAAGAGGGAAGGCCCATCGTATATACAGATGAATCTTACGTAGATTCATCGCACTCTGCTCCAAAAGCCTGGACCGATGGTACTACAAAAGGTCTCAAAAAACCTATCTCCAAAGGACAGCGGGTGGTCATTGTCCACGCAGGATCAGAGGCTGGGTTCATACCGAACGCACTGTTAACTTTTAAAGCTGGTGCGAAATCAGGCGACTACCACGACAATATGAACTACGACAACTACGAAAAATGGCTGAGGACACAGTTATTGCCGAACTTACCGCCTAATTCTGTCGTGGTAGTCGACAACGCATCATACCATAATAAACAATGGGACCTTGCACCCACTTCTAATTCCAAAAAAGCTGACATGCAGGGTTGGCTTACTGAAAAGGGCATACAATATGAGGAAACTCTACTAAAACCTCAACTATACAATTTAATACGGGCTAACAAAGATAGATTTAAAACATTTTCAATTGACAGGATACTAGCAGAGCAAGGACATCAAGTGCTAAGACTGCCACCATACCACCCAGATCTAAATCCAATCGAAATGGCATGGTCTGACATAAAGCAATATGTAGGCAGTAAAAATGTGAAGTGGAGTGTTGCTAAATGTATAGAACTAATTCAAGAAAAAGTTTTGCTGATGGGTGCTTGGGATTGGGGAAAGTTATGCCAAAAGGTAAAGGACATAGAAGAGCAATATGTCAAGAGTGACCATGTCGTGGATTTGGTTACAGAAGAATTCATCATTCGCGTTGATGGTGACAGTTCAGAGGATAGCCTTGGTGAGTCTGATGACGATGACGCTGTTAGTGCCGACGACCGAAGCAGCCCTGAGCCGGGGCCCTCAGTAAGCAAAAGGCCCTGTTGGGATACTATTGAAGGTGTAAGACCATTGTCTGATTCGGACTAGATATCGGAAAGGAGAATGCGGTGTCTGATGTCCACACCCTGCCGAACTCGCAGGTTTCTTCTATCCTGAGAAGAAACTTCAGTAGGTTCTTATGTAATTCGGACTTAATATAATTTTTTTTATTATTTGGTATTTAATATAAAAATTTACAAATCCGATAGTGTATTTATTTTTCTACTCCCCATAAACTTGTTAAAAATTATATTGTAGGTAACATGAAGTAATATTTGCGTGCGTGACAGTACCCATACGCAGTTAAGTTCCACATTTTGTTCACCGCTAGACTTACTATTTGACTTTACATTAAAACATTATTTTGCTGTTTTTAACTAAGCAATTAAATTACTAATTTGTATTGCGTGCGCGATGGTACCCATGCGCAGCTATCCCCTCCACGTTTCGCTCAGCGCTAGAGTTTCGTGCCGCGACCTGTACTAGGTAGAGTACGTTCACAGTCGTTGCTCACTTCGCACTGCAATTAGAGCGCATGCGTTTATTTTATAAACGTCAAATAACTTATGTCACATTATTCAAATTCAATTTGTACTACTAGATACAAGTAGCGGCACGAAACTTTAGCGCTGACCGTTATTGCGCAGAAGTAAAAAATAAGGTACCTGAGGGGAGCTAGCGGGATGAAGGGCGGGCGTGCGTAGCGCCGATTGGCTCTCCAGTCGCATTACGTTCCCCGCACTCATACGACGCCCCGCGCACAACCAGTGTACAGTCGCGTTCTTAATTGTATTGTTATTGTTGTTGTTTTTTGTTAAGTTTGAATTGGTTTGTTATATTTTGTTTTTTAAGTTTGTGTGTGGCTTTAAAGTGAATATGCCTAGAAGAAATACTGTTTTGAAAAGACAGGCAAGGAAAATGGTTTATGACGTAAATTGTTTTTTAAAAAGGGAATCTAATGAATTAATTGATTCTTTGAAACAAATCAAAAGTGAGATTGACGAAGCTACATGTACTTTACTCAGTCATATGGACAGCAGCACTGTAAATTTTAGCCAGATAAAACAAACTGCCGAAATTATTAAGGCGGGAAACATTAAATTAAATGGTATAATCAGCGATTTAGGGAAAATCCAAAAAAGGACAGCAGAATCTACAAATACGTCAATTGCAACGGTAAGGAACATCTCCAATCAAGCCAATAGTTCTGATTTGATCACAGTGTTCTGAACACCTGGCAAAAAACGTTCCAGAACAAAACCGGTCACAAATATCGATAACTTCAACCAAGGAGTAATAAAGAGGAGCATTCATAACTTTAACAAGACAAATAATGAACTTCCTACCGTTGGAAAGCTTAAAAGGAAGCTAGAGGAAGACATACATTTCAAAGGCTCAGAACGAAGTCTTCGGCGAATAATTAAGAGTTTGGGATTTCGGTGGAAAAAGACAGAAAACAACCGGAAAGTGCTGATTGAGACTTCAAATATACGTTTCCAACGTATCGAATATTACGTAAAATAAAGCAATATCGCTAAGAGGGAAGGCCTATTGTTTATACAGACGAATCTTACGTAGATTCATCGCACTCTTCTTCAAAAGCCTGGACCGATGGCACTACTAAGGGCCTCAAAAAACCTATTTTGAAAGGACAGCGAGTTGTAATTGTCCACGCAGGGTCTGAAACTGGGTTTATACCCCATGCGTTGCTGACTTTTAAAGCTGGTGGTACTACCACGACAATATGAATTTCGATAACTATGAAAAATTACTCCGAACTCAGTTAATGCCCAACCTACCACCCGATTCCGTCTTGGTAGTCGACAACGCGTCCTAACATAATACATATACAAAAAAGCTGACATGCAGGCTTAGCTTACTGAAAAAGGCATACAGTACGTACAAACATTTCTGAAACCTCAATTTAATAAAGGTTAACAAGGATAAATTTAAAACATTTTCGGTTGATCGAATCCTAGCTGAGCAAGGCCATCAAGTGCTGAGACTACAACCATACCACCCAGATCTAAATCCCATCGAAATGGCATGGTCCGATATAAAACAATATGTAGGCAGCAAAAATGTAAAATGGAGTGTTACTAAATGTATAGAGCTAATTCAAGAAAAAGTTTTACTGATGGGTGCCTGGGATTGGCAAAAGGTATGCACAAAGGTGGAGGATATAGAAGAGCAATATGCAAAGAGTGATCAAGTTGTGGATTTCGTAACCGAAGAATTAATTATTCACGTTGATGGAGATAGTTCAGAGGATAGCACTGGTGAGTTTGATGAAGATGACGCTGCTAGTGCCGACGAACAAAGCAGCCCTGAGTCCGGGCCCTCAATAAGTAAAAGGCCCTGTCGAGACACCATTGAAGGCGTGATACCTTTCTCTGATTCAGACTAGACTTAAATCTAAAATAAAAATTGACAAATTAACAGATGTTTTTATTTTTCTACTCCCCATAACCTTGTTAAAAATTATGTGTTCGGTACCTAACTACCTACAAACTATAAATAGTTTTATAATATAAATATAAATAGTTTACTATTTGACATTACATTAAAATAATGTCTTATTTAACTAATAATTAATTAATGGTATAATTGTATTGCGTGCGCGACAGTACCCATGCGCAGCTATCCCCGCCGCGTATCGTTCAGCGCTAGACTCACGTGCCGCTACTTGTAGCAAACGAGCAAAAAAAAATAATAGAAAGAGGGGGGGAGGGGCTTAAGTAGAAACTAGAAACGTGATTAACCTCTTTTAGTACGGAACCCTCGATGTGCGTTCAACTCTCACTAGGTTGCTTTTGTACTAAATTGACAAAAAACCAAATTTTTTTTGTATGTCTGTCAGTATGTTTCCGGTTCCAGTCTCAAAACGGCTGGCCCGATTTTGACCGGACTTTCACTGGCCGACAGCTGGTGTTATAAGGTGTAACTTAGGCAACTTTTATTTTAGAGAACGAATGATGAAACCGCTCAAAAAAGAAGTTGTGAACAAAATCCAATTCCACGTTTTACATTTTTCTTTTACGCAATAACTACTGAACGGATTTGGGTGCAATTTGGAACACTGATAGTTTATAAGATGGAACACATAGGATACTTTTTATCCCGGGAAAATGTTAGTTGCCCCTGGGATTCTCAGCTCACAGAAGAAGAAGCAGACAGAAGTTAGTAAACAATATAATATAAGATATATTGGCCTGCTCTCCTTGAACAAATAACACCTCAGATATTCCTTTTCTTAATTATTCTCCAATGGCCTGTAGTTCTTTATGCCCTCCATGCGAGCTTTCCTCCGCTCCGAGGGCGTAGCCCCCTTCACCTTGGTGATTATGTGCTGCTTACTCAGATCCGGCTTGTAGGTCGACGTCACCTCCTAAGACAGACAAATAATTATCTTAACGTCTTCCCACAAGGGTCCCCGAAGAGGTAGGCAGAGTTGTTACAACACCCAGTTTCCACCGAAGATAATTTGGTACCAACGTGACAGATGGTGAGTCCGTCGCCGTCTCTTAGGCACTACATACGTCATTAAAGTTTTTTTCAGACGTTTGCCTTCTCCCTGAATCATTCCATCCATTGGTGAAAACTGTATGAATATCCGTTCAGTCGTTTTTTAGTTTATCGTGTACAAACAGACAGACAGAGGCAGCCATTGATTTATAAAAAACCTAAAACTAATATAAAATTATTATATAAATAATTATTATATTTTTGGAGTCGGCGTCTAATACTTTGCTTCTACTTCATAGTTTACATCTTGGCTGGCATGAACTTAAAAAAATACAATAATTTTGTATATTTTGTACATAATTTTTTTTATAGCAGTCTTTTTGAGTCAGGTTTGAGATGGTAAGCAGTCACCATAGCCTATAACCGCTAGCAATGCCAAGGGTATCACTAACATTTTGCCAATAATGCCAATCATGTTGTTGATGAGGACTCACTGTGCTAGCAGTATTACTACTATCACAGCATATCCTCGTGGAGCTCTAGCGACCTCACTTACTGCGGAAACAGAGAACTACATCACAGTAGTGTTATTTGTCTGCGGTCTTCTGTAACATGGAGGAGACTATACCACCTCCTTTTTATACTTACATCATCCCAGATCTCATCTGTAGGCACGACGGAGGGCAGGGGTGCCACCTCAACCACTGGCCTATAGTCATCATCTGTGATGAACATCTGAGAGTCCAACATCAGCCTCTTGGGGCATACTGACACATGGTACTGCCAACAAAGATACTGATTAGATACACACTACACTGTGTTCCAGTGTGAAGGGCACTGTAGCTAGTAACATTACTGGCCATAAGATACTAGGTACTAGGTGGTAGGCCTCTTATTGCAAGAGTCCGGCTAGGTGGGTACCACTGCAGTGTCAGATATTCTGCCGCCAAGCACTACTGTAAGGACACTATACTGTGTTCTGGTGTGAAGGCCACTGTAGCTAGTGACATTACTAGCCCCAAGAGACAAGGTGGTGGCAGGCCTCATGTTGCACGAGTCTGCTAAATGCTTGGCAAACTGTGTAATAAACATTTACTATAAGCTATTTGTCTGTTATACACAGAACACAGAAGAAGGGTTGCTATGTTTGAGACCTGTAGTCTGAGCAAGAATAACAAGCAACTACATATTCCAAAACGTAATAAGTGAAATTTCAAAATGATTATCAAAAATTTTAGTTACAACTTTCACCAATGCAGCACTGTTAATTTTTCCCATACAAAAATATTCAAATGCGATACAAATATAGTAGAATGTTGTAGTTGCTAGGGCTACAGATGGCATTGTGTGATAATGCCCTAGCACAATTTATACTCACATCCAACTCAACATCGTTCACAATATGTGTAGCATCGAACGGGCATGTCACTTTATTGCAGTTTACATGTTGTTTTCGGCACTTCTGCAGGTGGATATGCATGCGGTAGTGCTCCACTTGATGTGCCATGTTATAAGGACAAGTCATCATCGTGTTGGGCTTGGGATCTGCCATTGTCACTGAAACTAAAACAATTGAGGTGAAGACAGCAGGGTATTTGTTCCAAAATCAATAATCATTTATTCAGTTTAGACCCTAATAAGGCACTTATGAATGTCTAAATTACCATCGGTTCAAATAAAAAAAAGCCCCCTGAAAAGAACCGGCAAGAAACTGAGTGCTCTTTTTGGATTTCCTTATGGAGTTATGCCACTCTAACTGATGAACCTAACACTGACAGGAGCACTTCGAGCCACTATGGCACGAACGACCGTCACCACAAGACGAGTCTTTCCGAAAGTGTGGTATGCAGGTGCTGCAAACCATGAAACATGTCCTATGCTCCTCTGATGCACTCGCGAGGCAGCGAATGGAATATCTGAGGGCGGTATATCCGGAATTTGTAATCTAATGCCATTATTTATTTAACTTTCACTGTCCGTTCAGTGAAAATTTCGCTAACTTTTTCTGTTCAGAAGTATTTAAACTTTACATCAAAGTTTATTTATCTACACTACAGTACAGCAAACATACCGCAATGGCCCGCAATTAATTTAAGTATTTAGTGAAATTTAAAATGTTGAAAATCGAAACCGAATATAAACTTACTTTCTAAGCAACGGTTTCCTCAAACAACCCTTACCTTTAGAACATTATAATAAAATATACGTACCTACCAAATAAGATCTTCAGAATCTAATTTATTTCGCTCTCCTCAGTCTCCTCAATTCATCACAATTCTCGTTTCTAAGCTTGTTGAAAAACTATCAATACATCGAAAAATCGATAATATTTTTTCAATGTATCGATATTTTTGAGTGATATTTTATACATCGATGTATCGATATAATATTCCAAATATCGAAAAGGTATGAAAATAGATAGTTTTTTCAGACCAACAAACATTTATGTGTTAAAAGATTAAAAAATCCTAGAAAGGAATAGTTAACTAAGAAGTTTTTCTTATGTCTGTATCATATAAATATTGGTTTGATTAATCAATAATTAAAATTTCTTAATGTTGTTCTGGTGTGATTTATTAAAAATGATGTCTATTGATTGGCACGAATATTCTCTGTCAAATCATACTGATATATCGATATTTTTTAATAAAAATATCTATACCGATATTGATATTTTCAAAAAATATCGATACGATATATATCGATACTTTATTGCATTTCGGACATCCCTACTCGCTTCGCTCGATAGCTCCACAGAGTACATAACCACTACGTTTGATAACTCCGTAGCGGTTGTATTCTCTTGGGATAACTCGAAATCGTTCGAAATGCAAAGAGAAAGAGAACAGGGAAAAACCAAAAGAATACCACAGAGTACGATAATCACTGCGTTTTACTTTTAACACAGACTACCCAGCGTAGGTAGGTTATTTACTCTATGGTAGGTACATAACTCACTACCTATTACCTAACCTATTAGTGGTAGGAAGGTTAGCACTACGCTTAGAATAAGGACTTAGCGTAAGTCCTCTACTAAGGCACTACGGTTAGCTCGGTGTAGTGGTGTTAGATACGTGTTAGTTAGCTACCTACTCTGTGCCTTGTGTAGAATAAATTACAAACACTACGCTTCTGCTCCTTCCTAGCTATGCCACTGGCAGTCAAGTCTCTACAATTATTATTTTTGCCAGTGTCGAATGTAAGTTAAGAGTTTCTCAATGTTGGGTGTGTTGAATTAAAATGCCTAGTGCAGTAGCTGGAGACAATCCACTGAAAAATGATCAATGGAAAAAAATCTCGCCAAAAAAGCATAGTCTTTGAAGAAGATTGATTGCCATAGTTAGGAAGAAGAAGGATAAGAGGATGACAGAATTCCTGGAATTCCCCAAGATTATAGTTCATTTTTATATGTATCATAAATAATACATATTATGATATGTATTATCTATTGTGAGCAAAAAGAGAAGATATCGATTATCGTTGGGTAGAGCTCATCGAGTGACGGTGACGATTCATCAGATTTTGATTAAATTAAAAATAAATAAAGATTACCTGTCAGTATAATTATTTTGCTTCATTGTCGAGTACCTACTCATTTTACAACAGTTTTAATCACTTACATTTTGAAAAAAAAAAAAAAAAAAAAAAAAAAAAAAAAAAAAAAAAAAAAAAAAAAAATTGGGTCTGTTATCGTGTAACGTTTATCGATATAGCTCCATCCCTATCAGATTCTCCGACTACGTGATAATATAACCTTGTACGGGGGGGAGTTTTTGGCGGGAATCAGGCGGAGCGGTTGAGATTTTTTCCAGTGTGTCGTAAATTGTGTTATAGTGATCTTTAATGTGTATTTTTGGTGTCGATATGTGCAGTACAGTTTCATTTAGTGACTGATTTATAGGAGCATTGGAAATAATGCCATAATACGACTTTTGGGTTAAGTGATTTATCATTTTGGTCAATAGGTTACCTCTAATCTAAAGGCGTGTTACGATCTGCTACTGCCGTGGGTTGTCTCCAGAAACTCCATTGGGCGTTAGAATGCATGACACTAGGCATTTTAATGCGGCAAACACGAGAAATTTTGCAACATGAAAATTCTCTAACACTCGACACTGGCAAAAATAGTCCCTGAAGGGATTGATTGCCATACTTAGGAAGAAGAAGAAGAACCTTGTACGGGCGTAAACGTCATATTTAAAAAAATAATGCATACTTAATGTAAAAAAGACGTTCGTTCAAATTTTTACAGGAGCTGTCATCGAGAAAATAAAGAAATGGAAATAGTATAGGTATTCGATTCTATTCTATTGGACTCAGCGTACTACTAATTACTTCCATACATATTCAGTTTTAAATAATGGACGAGATATATAAAGACACGGTACATCTCTCAAAAGGTATTAACATGAGGTATGATAAAAAAACAAAATTAAATTTTATTTTTTTATTTTTATCTATAAGTAAAACAAAAACTTTTTATTAAATAACTACCTTAACTTAGATAAGTACATAATCAAAATTTAAAAAACAGGCGAAATTAAACTACTAACTTGCATATTAGTTGTGAATCTCAATTCTAATAAACAAAACCACTAAACTGAAATAATGATGATGATAGGATGAGTGTTATTATCCCTTTCTCATGTGCAGGGTTAAATAAGGATGGAGATAGGTTTAGTCTTGACAAATTAGTTTAGATGATTTCATACAACAAAATTAGCACTATTATGTAGAAATTAAAGTAGAAACTACTTACCAAATATTACCCATTTTTGCCCATTTCGCAAGACCAGTACAACATATGTTGAAGAACCAAATAAATAAATAAACACAAAAAAAACATACAGTTGAATTGAGAACCTCTTCCTTTTTTTTGAAGTCAGTTGAAAAGATGACAGTCCATAATGATTTAATTTTGATAATACAATGTTTATGTTACTCTTCAGATCTAAATAGCACTCTGGATTGCTGTAAAGTCTTGTCAGAGCTTGCTTGTTTAAGAGTTCAAAGTGAATTAGTTGAATTACCTTTGAATCAACTTACTATTTGATAAATCTACACTAATATTATAAAGAGGAATGATTTGTATTTTTGTATGTAACGAATAAACTCAACAAGTACTGGACCGATTTTAATAATTCTTTTTTCATTAGAAAGCTACATCATCACTGAGTAACATAGGCTATATATTATACTAGCTGCCCGCCCCGGCTTCGCTCGGGTAGACAAAATATTTGATATATGTCTATAGGCTCCGAAACTACTGAACCAATTTCAAAAAATCTTTCATCATTAGAAAGCTACACTATCACTGAGTAACATAGGCTAGCTACCCGCCCCGGCTTTGCACGGGTAGACAAAATATTTGATAACAATGTCTACCCGTGCAAAGTCGGGGCGGGCCGCTAGTAATTAAATAAAAGAGTATTCCCAGAATATACTAATTATACTGTTACCAACCAAATATCCCAATTCTAAACTGTTCCATAAATGTTTCAGAGAACTCTTAACTTCAGAATGTGAGTTCCACATCGATATGGATTTTAAGAAGGAGACATCCCATGCTTTGCTGAATGATGATGCAGACATTTATCCTGACATGGATGTTGATAGGTATGTATACTTCATAAATTATAAGTATAATGAATGTATTAAAAAAATTAAGAGACCTGTGGTGGCTGTGTGGTATGAAGCGTCCGATCCCACCAGTCTGTACCAATACATTTTTCTAACTTAAGCGCAATGATTAGTCACACCACGAGCCTTACAGTGAAGGAAATCATTGTGAAGAAACCTGCATATGTCTGAGAAGAATATAATATGTATACTCTACTCACTAAGCATATATCTATATCTCCCAATTGCTGTGCCCTACAGGGTGTGTATTATAGATATAATTACAGTATAATGTGCATTTACTATGTGATCCATGTGTAATTATTAAATAAATAAATAAGAAATTCAAGGATGTATTACTGAATACATCCTTGAATTTCTTATGGATGTCTCTTAGGCACTGGCCTAAGAGACATCCATGGGCTCATCATCTGTCATATTGACATCCAATTGTGTTCTCTGGAAAGTAGGTGTTGTAACACCTCTACCTACCCCTACAGGGACCCTTGTGGGAAGGCGTGAAGTAGATAAAAATTTCAAAATCGACTATGGAATTAATCACACTTTAAAAAGTATCAAACAGGAAAATATTCTCAACTAATATATTTGAATGTAATTGATACATTTTCATAGAGGTATAGAGGGTAGCCCTGGTTACAGTACTACCTCATTATTATAAGTAGGTTTATTTTTTTATACCACTAAGGTGGCACACAAGCATACGGCCCACCTGATGGTAAGCAGTCACCGTAGCCTATAGCCGCTAGCAATACCAGGGGTATCACTAACGGGGTGCCAACCATGTTGCTGATGAGGACTCACTGTGCTAGCAGCAATACTACTACTAGCCCAGCGTATCCTCGTGGAGCACTGGCAACCTTACTTACCGCAGAAACACAACTATACATCAAGTAGTGTTATTTCACTGCGGTCTTCTGTAAGGCGGAGGTACAGTCCCAGTCGGGCGGCTCCAATTTAAATGGGATAACCCACGGGAAATCCCAAATCGCCCTACCTCTCGTTTAGAAGTTATGAAGGAACAGATGAACATACATACATACATACCGGTTGAAGGTCAAATTCATAACCCTCCATTTCGCTTCGCCGTAGTCGGTTAATTATGGGGCTTTTGACTCAATTAAAAGATAACATTTGTCGACAATCCCTCTCAGTTGATTAATTTACAAGCAAGCCATATCATAGGGATTACTGTGGGGGGAAATGATAAATCTTCATTTGTGACGTCCGCCATATTGGATTTAAAATGGCGGCAATTAGTTAATCGTGCTTGTGCCAAATTATGATCAGCTTAATCGGACACTGGTACTTGGGTCACATTATAACTTGCAAGATTTCAAAAATCAAAATCTATAATCAGTTTAGGCCCTAATAAGGCACTTATGAAGGTCTAAATGACCACCGGTTCGGTAAAAAAAGCCATCTGAGAAGAACCGGCAAGAACCTCAGTGCACTGTCTTTTTTTTTCATGTAACAATTTTATTCCACACACCAGATAGGTGAATCTATATAAAATCTTGTGATTACGTGACATTAACTTAGACCTCCCTGCCCCCCATATGAGATTGGTCGAGATTTGGCTTGACCCGATCCCCCCAGACTAATGAATGGACCTTTCAGTGACACAGAAGATGTCTTGAAGAACATAGAGGAGAATACAGATAAGCTAATGCTCTCATCACCGGAGTACTTGTCCTTTGAGCAACTTGCCTCCAAAATGGTCGACTGTCTGCCCAGCGGGGCTGCTAAGATACTGATAATTGAGGAAGGTATGCTATGCACATAACAGTTTTTTTTAACTAAATTCATATGATAGTAAACACAAAAAAATAAATATTTCAAGAAAAAAAAAACCAGCCGTCGAAGTCGTCGTCGAAGGTCGTCGAAGGAGTCGAGTCGGCTTAGGTAATGTTGAAAGTAGGAGAACTTCAGATGAGGTCATTATTCGTCGGTGACTCTCAACAGCGCGAAACAGGAATATTTTGTAGTAAATTATCATTTATAAAAAAAAACTACATATTAACGGTTTTCAGATTGTTTCCTATACTTGTGCTGTAAGACACTGCTTCCTGCCAATTTTCATGGTTCTAGGTCAACGGGAAGTACCCGGTTTTGATTCCCTTGTAAATCTGTTTTGTGAAATCGCAAAATATGCGAAAATTTGCGACATAACGCTAATATCTTTTCTTCATATTGACTTACAGGTTTGATTATTTTACAGCCGCAAGGGACCATAGACCCGGGTATTTGATATTAATTTCAATTCTTTAGATAAAAAATTTTGACCGACAAACAGACAGACGGACGGACAACAAAGTGATCCTATAAGGGTTCCTTTTTACCTTTAAAGGTACGGAAAACCAAAAAACTGTCTTATGTCAGTGAGCCTGTCTGTCTGTCTGTTCCGGGTAATTTACGGAACGGCTAGACCGATTTAAACGGGACTTTCACTGGTAGATACCTGATGTAACAATGCGTTACTTTATTTTTAAAAAACAATACGATATATAATAAAAAATAATTCAACGCGTAATTAGTCTCGGGCATAGCTAGTCTATACTAATATTATAAGGAAGAAAAGATTTGTATTTTTGTGGGTTTGTAGTGAATAGGCTCCGAAACTACTGGACCGATTTCAAAAATTCTTGCACCGTTAGAAAGCTACATCATCACTGAGAAACATAGGCTATATATTATACTAGCTGCCCGCCCCGGCTTCGCACGGGTAGACAAAATATTTGACAAATGTCTACCCGTGCGAAACAGCTAGATAAAAATATAAATATATGCGAAAAAAATGCGTGTTTTACATATAAGCACAATGATTCCAGGTGAAGGTCCTCTAGTGCCCGTTGACGCTGAAGTAAAGATCCACTATGCAGCCTATTGGGAGAAAGCTAGGATTCCATTCGATTCCACACTCTCTATGACCTCCCCTGAACCCATGGTAATACTATACTACTACATTTTTTTTAATACCACACACTAAGATAAAGAAGGCCATGAGGTTCACCTGATGGTAAGCAGTCACCGTAGCCTGTAGCCGCTAGCAATACCAGGGGTATCACAAACGGGTTGCCAACCATGTTGTTGATGAGGACTCGCTGTGCTAGCAGCATTACTACTAGCTCAGCGTATCCTCGTGGAGACGAACCTTACCAACCTCAGAAACACAACTCTACATCAAACTAGTGTTATTTGACTGCGGTCTTCTGTTGAGGGTAAAGTCCTCAGTCGGGCGGCTAAAATTTAAAGAGAAAACCCACGGGAGATCCCTATTCGCCCTACTTTAAAAGTAGTGCCTAAGAGACGGCGACGGACTCACCATCTGTCACGTTGGCACCAAATTATCTTCGGTGGAAAGTTGGTGTTGTAAAACCTCTGCCTACCCACAAGGGTCCCCGTAGAGGTCAACGGGGAAGGCGTGAAGATATATTATTTATATCTATATCTATACTAATATTATAAAGAGGAAAGATTTGTATTTTTGTGTGTGTGTATGTTTGTATTGAAAAGGCTCCGAAACTACTGGACCGATTTCAGAAATTCTTTCACCGTTACAAAGCTACATTATCACTGAGTAACATAGGCTATAATATTAATACGCGGGCGAAGTCACGGGGAAACAGCTAGTATTTTTTATAAATTCTGCACGACTAAATTGTGGAATGAACTCCGCCGAGGTTTTCCCAAAGGAGTACAGCATGGGGTTCTTCAAGAAGGGTGTGAAGAGATTTCTGAAGGATCCGCAACAAGAGTGATACCCCTGGTATTCCAAGCGGCTATAGGCTACGGTGACCGCTTACCATCAGGTGGGCCGTAAGCTAGTATAAAAAAAACTTTTTTCAGCGCGTTCGACTGGGGGTAGGTCGTATCTTGCCAGGGCTGGAGATTGGTCTGACCACAGTGAAAGGCCCTACAGCGAGGTTCCACCTGCTGCTGCAACCGTCTGTCACGTGGGGCGAGAGAGGTACAGTGCCGGTAGCAGGAACATTGTCGACAACGTATTCGAAAACGTAACTCGCGAAATGTCAAAATTGTCATACTAATTTTTAGTTCCACTTTTCACCGCCGCAGCGCTGTTCATTTTCCAATACAAATATAGTCGAAGGCGATACGAAAACGTTGTCGACAATATTCCTGCTACCGGTATAGTTCTAATCACAAGATTTTATTTAGTTTTACCTGTCCGGTGTGTGTAATCTAATCTCCACCATGTCTTCCTCTTATATATGTTTACTAGCTGTGCCCGCGACTTCGTACGCGTGAAATTAATTTTGATGACAATTTCATGGGTAAAGTTTTTGTTGCACCGTACCATAATTATTTATCCAAAATAAATTATACCTAAGTTACGCTTATAGCATCAGCTACCTTTCAGTGAAAGTTCTGTTCAAATAATTCCCGCCGTTCGGATGTTGTTCACAATTTTATGGGTTCTATATTAGTTGCGCGGAACCATTTGTTTTTTTCAAAAAAAAGTAGTCTATGTTGTGCCCAGTAAAATTAGTTGTCTACCAGTAATATATCATTCAAATCGGTCCAGCGGTTTCGGAGATTACCCCAATCAAACAGACAGACAGACAAAAAAAAATTTAATTGCTTTTTCTTCATTAGAAATCAAATCAAATATGCATTTCGAAGTAAGATGTTTTTTGACATTACAAACAGACGCTTCAATTTTATTTATGTGTATAGATGAATAAATGGTTTTTCTTTCTTTCATTTTTGTACAAATCATAGGGGTTAATGACGAAATTATTACTGGTATTCATGCCGCGGCCGCCATATTGGATAAAAAATGGCAGTAGGTAATTTGTCACGGCGACCGAACGCTTATGCCAAATTTTAGCTCAATCGGACATTGGGAAGTGGGTCACAAAGGGCATCATCCATGTTTCTTAGAGATTTGGCCCAAACCTGAATGTGCCAGCCAAGGCATTTTTTTGACAGACCGGTGGGATTGGAACTTGCCTAGATAGAATAGCAGGCAAAAAAACGGGTAGACATTAGTTTCGGAGCATAGACATTTATCAAATATTGTGTCCACCCGTGCGGAGCCGGGGTGGGCAGCTAGTATAATAATAGCCTATGTTACTCAGTGATAATGTAGCTTTCTAACGGTGAAAGAATTTTTGAAATCGGTCCTGTACTTTTTGAGTTTATTCGTTACATACAAAAATACAAATCTTTCTTCTTTATAATATTAGTGTAGATAGAATTAAAAGGCCAGTGAACAGACTCCATTTCTCACTTTTATTATTCTTATATAGCATTTAATTAATTATTATTACTTTTGATAAATCTCATCATATAAATGTTTCTCGGAGGTGGGCGTTGTCATCTGCGACACAGTTGTAAACTTCTGCAGATGGCATCGATTCTTCAACATGTGACCAAACTTATATTAATCAATGATATTGACATCTACACTAATATTATAAAGAGGAAAGATTTGTATTAAGCTATTGCATAGCTTTTATCGCGGGCCTTGAGCGTGGGGACCGAATCCAGAAATTCCGTAACGAAAAAAAACCTAACACCGCCCACTCCGCCATCTATCGATAAATACCAGAACTTTTAATGACTCTTTGAAATATCACGCTTGTCTCTTTAGTTCAGCAACCCGCCTTTAGGTGGCATTGGTTGTATTGGAAAACCATCGTAATCAGCTGTTTGTGAGAAAGTATATAGGTATATAAAAAATACTGCATTAATAAAATAAATAAATAATTATAATTGCATAAGTTGATAAAAAATGCTATGCAATAGCTTTACCGCGGCAGTCTCCGAGTGCCACACCTAATTTTTTTGTATGTAACGAATAAACTCAAAAAGAACTGGACCGATTTCAAATATTCTTTCACCGTTAGAAAGCTACATCATCACTGAGTAACATAGGCTATATATTATACTAGCTTCCCGCCCCGGCTTCGCTCGGGTAGACAAAATATTTGATAAATGTCTATAGGCTCCGAAACAACTCGACCGATTTCAAAAATTCTTTCACCGTTAGATCGCTACACTATCACTGAGTAACATAGGCTAGCTGCCCGCCCCGGCTATGCACGGGTAGACAAAATATTTGATCTAAATGTCTACCCGTGCGAAGCCGGGGCGGGCCGCTAGTTAAACTATAAAAGAACAATAAAATAAATATAATAAGGAATACTTAACAAAGAGGAGATTAAAGCCGTGGTGGCCTTGTGGTTGAAGCAACGGCCTGTCATCTGATGGGCCCAGGTTCGAATCCCAGCCTGTACCAATGAGTTGTTCTAAGCTTAAGTACATTAATCACACCATGAGCTTTTAAAAAGAGAGGTAGGGCGATTTGGGATTTCCCGTGGGTTATCCTATTTAAATTGGAGCCGCCCGACTGGGACTGTACCTCCGCCTTACAGAAGACCGCAGTGAAATAACACTACTTGATGTATAGTTGTGTTTCTGCGGTAAGTAAGGTTGCCAGTGCTCCACGAGGATACGCTGGGCTAGTAGTAGTATTGCTGCTAGCACAGTGAGTCCTCATCAACAACATGGTTGGCACCCCGTTAGTGATGCCCCTGGTATTGCTAGCGGCTATAGGCTACGGTGACTGCTTACCATCAGGTGGGCCGTATGTTTGTGTGCACCCATAGTGGTATAAAAAAAAGGTTGATAACAGCATGCATTTTTATTTTTCTATTTCTAGGTGCGCCGCCTAGAGTGAGACCAGAGCCGGCGTTATTCGTGATATGCCTGTATGACGTCAGAGATACACAAGCTGCCGTTAGGTAACATATTTAATTTTGTGAGAACATAACAGTAGCGCGAGCATGAATAAATTGCGACAACGTTTTCGTATCGCCTTCGACGATTTTTGTATTGAAAAATGGACAGCGCTGCGGCGGTTAAAAGTGGAACTAAAAATTAGTATGACAGTTATGACATTTCGCGAGTTACGTTTTCAAATACGTCATTGCAAAATGTTCCTGCTACCGGCACAGCAAGCTAGGACGGACAGGTCAAAGTTTACTTGCAAGATTTGATTGTGAAAGATGTATGACACCATACTGAGTCCTGGGAGTGGAGGCAACCAGCAGTAGGTCTTGTTGTCATTATCATCATCATTCTCCTGCCCTTATCCCATATTATTTGGGGTCGGCGTAATATGTATTTCTCTTCCATTCTTCTCTATCGGCCGTCATCTCGTCATTGTAGTGCGTGGTGGTAATTAAAACTAGTTGGCTGTATGCGTAGTCCGGTTTACTGGTTTGATTGAGCTCCTGGTCGGTATGTTCGGTTCGGTTTGTTCAAAGAGTCTCCGTCGCTGAGATATATAGCACAGCGACGGAGACTTTCTACCGCGCGTGCTAATAATGCCTATTTACATTACAGCGACATCTAGTGGTCAAAGTCCGTTAAACATAGTAAATAAATTGTTCTTTATTAGGATTCCATACCTTAAAATATAGGATCGCTTTGTTGTCTACTGTCTGTCTGTCAAGACCTTTTTTTCTCAAGAACTAAGAATATTTTGCGATTTCACAAGGAAAACAAAACCTACTGGGTACTTCCCGTTGACCCAAAAAGTTTGGCAAGACGCAGTACCTTACAGCACAAGTAAAGGAAAAGTCTGAAAACCGGGAATATGTATTTTTTTAAATGCGAATTTACTGCAATAAAAATCCTTAATCACGCTGTTGAGAGTCACCGACGAATAATGACCTCATTTGAAGTTCGCCTACTTTTAACCTTACCTACAAGTGTGTACACCCTCGCACTTGGCCAGTTTTACTAATTTGTTTAGATAACGGTAAACGTTATGTCCTACAAGAAGGTCAAACATGACTGTTAAATAAGTAATGAGTTTTATTTTAAATGGATTGGATGGCGTATAATTGTACTTTGGAAGTTTCATCTATGGCAAACGATAGAACGGAGACAAAAAAATCGGTCTTAAATTCAAAATGTATTTTTTTTACAGATTCAACGATTTACCTATGGAGGAGCAAGCCAAATTTGAAACCACAATGAAAACAGTGAAATCCTTACACGCAGAAGCAAAAGATTTATTCAAGAGACAGAAATATCAAAAAGCAATAAAGAATTACCAACAATCCATGTTAGTTCTTTCTCGCTCGCAACCTAAAAGTGAGAAAGAGAGCGACGAACTAAAAAAATACAGAGTTAACGCCTATATAAACCTAGCGGTGTGTTATTATAAAATAAATAAACCCAAATATATAATTAATATGTGTGAGAATTTAGATTTTGTTATTGACATAGAAAAGCATTGTAAAGCATTGTTCTATTACGGTAGGGCGTACCAAATGTTAGGGAACACAGATAAGGCTGTATCTTACTTCAAAAAGGCTTTGAAATTGGAGCCAAAAAACATAGACATCGGGAAAGCTCTTTCTCTATTAGACGATTATAACAAAAAATCCGAGGCCAGTGTGAAGGAGTTGTGGAAGACGGCGTTCCAAAACGATGCGGTTGAAAAAAAAAAGTTTTTTGACGTTGATGAGGAATTTCAAGATGGCGCCCGTGTCATGTGTCAAGATTTGGCGGGGAGAGAGGAGTATGCGAAATTTGACCTGCCAATAGGTTTGAGTAGGAGTGAAATAGATTTCTTGAAGGATTTAGTGACTGGTTTTAACAATTTAGCGATTGAAGAAGATGGTGAAGGTAGGAAGAAGAAAGTTAGTATCGTAAAAACTTGAATTGTTTTTAAGTTTGAACTTCCGATGCAAACATAAGTGTTATTCTGTTAGAGCTTGTCCGTCTGAGCATTTATTACCATGGCACCAAATTTGGACATTACAGGACATTTCATTTGTTTTGGTTATTTTCAATTCCTATGTTCAACAAAAAAATAAGAAAATTCTAAATTGTATTTTGAATTCAAAATCAACTACAATGGTCCTACAGGTTTGGTGCCACAGTAATAAATGATCAGACGGGTTAGCTCTAAGAATATACAAAAAAATGCGTTGGCCGGCACTTTCAGATATGGACCAAAACTAAAAAAATTAACGTTAACGTCGGTAGTCCGAGCAGGAATAACGTATGATTTAAACCCAATTTATAAAAGATATCCTTTTATTAGGAATGGCCCCTTTATTAGAACATTTCTTTTCGACTACGTATATGATAAAGTAACTAGCGAATACAAATTTTTAGTTCCACTTTTCAACGGCGCAGCGCTGTTCATTTTTCCATACAAAAATAGTCGAGAGCGATGGGAATACGTAGTTGAAAATTGTTGTTGCTAGCTACAGAATGTTCAACTTGCATACGGAATAAGTCCCAGGCTGTTCCCTGTGGAATGTGTTGGGAAGGTCAGATGGCAGTTTTGTATAACAATTAGGTGATCGAGTGACCAGCCACATCGGCTTTATGTAGTGCCGACCATAGAAATAAATAATATTAGTTATCGAGTCGTGGTGGCCGTGTGGTATGAAGTTGTCTGCTATTCTAGCGACGCAAGTTCCAATCCCACCGGTCTGTACCAATGAGTTTTTATAACTTAAGTGCAGTGATTAGTCACACCACGAGTGAAGGAAGACATCGTGAGGAAACCTGCATACGTCTGAGAAGTAATTCAAGGACGTATGTAGTGCCTAAGAGACGGCGACGGACTCACCATCTGTCACGTTGGCACCAAATTATCTTCGGTGGAAAGTGGGTGTTGTAACACTCTGCCTACCCCTTCGGGGACCCTTGTGGGAAGGCGTGAAGTAATATTATTATTATAAAATTTGTTATTTAATTCGTGGATAATAAAGAAGAAGAATTTATTAGACCTCTAATATGAAAAAGTAAATATTAATATTATACATCTATTAGTAATTAGTCCTAATAATTTAGGCTGTCTGGTTGGAAAAATAAAACCGAGAGCCAAGTGTTGCCATATCATAGATTGTAATATTTTTTAAGATTCTATTTTTAATAAATGCATAAGTAATAAAATGTTTTTTATGAATCAGTAAACACCAACTTAATTCAATCCTATTTCTACATCTAGACTAATATTATAAAGAGCAAAGATTTGTATTTTTGTGGGTTTGTATTGAATATGCTCCGAAACTACTGGACCGATTTCAAAAATTCTTTCACCGTTAGAAAGCTAAATTATCACTGAGTAACATAGGCTATATATTATACTGGCTGCCCACCCGGCTTCGCACAGGTAGACAAATATTTGATAAATGTCTACCCGTGCGAAGCCGGGGCGGGCCGCTAGTATATCATAAACTAGTAACCGGCCCCGGCTGCGCATGGGTACATTAAATTAATGCATTGATATCCGATGGATTATACAAATTTCTTTCATACAGACATTGTCCTGACAATTATTAAAGCATCCGGTAAGGAAGGATTTTTCGAAATTCTACCACTAAGGGGGTGAAAAAAGGGAGCAAAGTTTTTATGGGACAACGTGATTCCTTGGTCCAATCTACTTTAATGTTTGCATAAACCTTTTGTTACAGAAATGATGGAAGACGTGTGTCGTAATTTATTGAAATTCATCCCCTAGCGGGGTTAAATAGGGGTAGAAATTTTGGCGGTTATCAATACAAGGAGTATTGATATCAACTTCGAAGGAATGCTTTTAATTTAAATTACTTTTTGACCAATGTTTGAAAACTCAATCAGATTATGTCATAATGTATAATAAAAAGTAAAAAAAAACAAAAGTAACGTCTGTATACGGTTGAACTGACAAACCGTAATTATAAAAGTTAAATCGATGAAAATATTCGCGGGTAACAGCCATCATTTGATAAAGGTACATGTTGATTTCTTAACTTTACCAAGCATGCGAAAACGTAGTGGCTATGTACTCTGTGGCATGCGAAGCCGCGGGCAAAAGCTAGTACACTACAATGGTATTGAAATACATTACAATATATTGGTACCTATCAAACGAAACCGAATTACATCTATGTAGTACATGTGACACGTGTCACTTGAACTTTGGCGCGATGCAATAACAGAACGCAAACGTCAAAAAGTCAAAACATCTGACGTGTATGTTTTCACATAACCCTTGCCTACTGATTCTCAAGTTTGCGAAGTACATAGTTCTTGTGTGTGATAAATTTATCAAGGTATCGATTTGATAAGGTTATTATCGTCCACGTAAGCCTGAATCAGGTAAAATAATTTATCCATACAATTCACGGCTTTTTTCGGGCCGATTTGCCTGTTAGTTCTATGTCATATCGCGGTAAAATTTAATTTAAAAAGTAAAAGTTTTAGTGTACATCTGTTTCTTTTAGGTGCGAAAATGTTTCGTGTTTTATTATTCGCTGCTATCCTGCAGAGTACGATATCGCAGCAATATCAACAAAAAGTTGCACCCGGAGTGCCTCCGCAAAATTACCAGGTAAATTATTCACATTTATTCCGATAATAACATGTTTTTAGTCACACCTATAATTTGGCATAACTTTACAATTAGAAAGTTTTTTTAGTGCGCACTCCACAAGGAGTATACATACCAATTGATCCTTTCCTTACTTATATGATATTCTTCTTTATTTCGAAAATAAAGTTTTTGGATAAAAGTTTTTTTATGTACTCAATCAATATGTAACCTTTTTTATGTTTTGTTTTATGTACATTACATTGGGATGGATTGTGTGAAAAATTCGAATATAGAATGGCCTTTGTGGTAATTTTTGACCATATGCTTAGGACTTGTTTGAATTGTATGAAAAATATGATTTAAAACATTGGAATATAGGCAATGGTTGGCTAACTATTTGGTGGCTTCCTTGTAAACTTTGTAATAAATTACCACTAGTGCTGGTTCTTGAACTTATTTCCAAACAGGGTGATCTGCGCTTCATTTAATAATGAAATGGTTAAGAGCACTCTGAACCAATAAGCATGTATGAAGAGATTGATTAATGTAGATGCAAGAGGTGTGCAAGTCAAGAGTTTGCATTTACTTATTATTTGATTGATCAGCAGTCTGTATTCTAAATGGTGTCAAATGTGTGACAACATTTATTCTGCCTCAAAATGTCTTATCATCAAAATTCAATTAAAATTACATTCCTATGAGTATGTTCATACAATACATTTATGTGAGTAACTAAATTATGTCTTATGGCATACTTATGAGGGTTTGAATTTGAACATTCATATTTTTTTACTTGACTACAGCTAATCTAAAAGGAAGGATTATGATTGTGAGTGGCATATGACCACTGCTACCCTCTGAATATTATTATGAATATATATTCATCATCACTGCTGAATGAAGGCCTTCCCCATAGGTTTACACAATGTCAGATTCAATGCGGCCGTATCTAACATTTGCCAGCGACCTTTATCAGGTCATTGGTCCATCTGGTGGGGTGCCGTCTGCCACTGCGTTTTCCGGTGTGTGGTCTCCACTCTAGAACTTTACAGCCCCATCGGTTCTACGAGCTATGTGCCCTGCCCATTGCCACTTCAACTGGCTAATCTGTTGAACCATGTCAGTAACTTTAGTTCTTTTGCGAATCTGCTCATTTCTGATTTGATCTCGCAGAGAAACACCCATCATAGTATTCTCCATAGCTCGTTGAGTGACTCTGAGCTTTCTTATGAGGCCCATAGTGAGTGACCACATTTCTATGCCAGATTTTCTAGTTTAATACTTTTTAGAGTGTGATTATTCGATTTCGATTCGATTATTAGTTTTTGAACTTACTTTCTGTTAAAGCAGCTGATTTTGCTGTAACATAAGTGTTTAGTATTCTGCACATTAAAAGTGCCTTATCAAGGCCGTTTAAGTGGTATAAACAATTACATTTGAACTCTACACGTTGGAAATTAGCCACGCTTTACCTGCCTGCCCCAGAAAGAGTGTAATGTTTTCAAGTGTACAACACTATTTTTCGTTGGCACGCTCTGTATAGGCATGAATGGATTTTAGTTCCTGAAAACGTAACTCGCGAAATGTCAACTCAAAATTGTCATACTAATGTTTAGTTTCACTTTTCACTGCCGCAGCGCTGTTCATTTTTCAATACAAAAATAGTCGAAGGCGATACGAAAATGTTGTCGCAATTTATTCATGCTCACGCTACAGTACTCATTAAGTTTTCAGTATTGAGTACTTTGTCAATTTGATGTTGGCCTTCCACGGCTTTTACCATTCTGATTCGCGTTGTATCTTTGAGCTAATTTTCACTGACTTGACTTCTGATTAATTATTTTGAAAATTTGCACATTCATTTAGGACTGATGACAAAACAAAAATAACTTTGTCCTAGTGTCCTGAGCAGGTTCATCAATCAAAATAACTGGTAAAATTATGTTATCCAAGTAAACCAAATTGATTTTCTACTTTGACTACTCAGATTCGGAGATCGACTAAAAAGCTAAAAAAAAGGTTTAATTTAAAAAAATATACAAAAAAATTTAACCACCACCAAAATAGTCTGCTATAAAAAAACACTAAAATGTAAAAAAAAATATTTTAATTTTATTTTTTTGGAGTCGGTGCCTCGTAATTTGCTAATTCTTTAATATGCACACCCAAAAATCATTTTTTCTTTCACATAATTTTATAAGAATAATTTTATTTATCTTTTTAGTTTTTGTTGGTTTGTAAAAAATCTTTGGAGTTCTTTTAATTTTTTACGTCTTACTTTTAAGTGGACCTCCGATTTTACTGTTAAAGTTTTTTTTTGTTTTTATTCTATATCTAATTTAGATGCTTTATTGTTTTTTTAGAATTATCAACAACCACCGCCGCCACCGCAGCCAATTCAACAACAGGTAATACTGCATTCAGTTTAGGATTAAACAAACCATTCAAAGAGGAGTAGAGTAGCTATGAGAGTCTAATACAATTTGATAAAACTCAATGCTCAAACCTCAAAATCGTCCTTATTTGACTAGACATTACAAATTAAAACTTTCCAATCGACAGAATCTCCATCCATGGGATTAGGAAGGTCGTTTATTGCCGAGAAGAATCAGGAAAGAAACTCTGAAATTTAAAAAAAAAAATAAGTTTCCGGGTTTCTTGCCGGATTCTTCTCAGCAATGACGACCTTCCTAATCCGGTGGTAAAATCTGATGATATGAATGTACTTACTTGTAAAGTCTAGTCAAATATAGATGATTTTTGATGGGCATTTGAATGTATATTATTTTTAGCCCTCAACGCAAAAAGAGGGGTGTTGGAAGCTTAACGCGTGTATCTATGTCTTTTGCATCGTATCTCTTATAACCGATTTTGGTTTAATTCTTTTGTTTCAAAGGTGACTATAAATCGAGAGTAATTTAGGCCGGTGGTAATTTAGACCTTCATAAGTGCCTTATTAGGGCCTAAACGGAATAAATGATTTTCTATTTTGATTTTGAGAGTGTTCTTAGCTGTGTATATTAGGCGATTCGGAGTCGACGATTAGATTATTATTTCATTTCCTATTTACAATTCCTTACGTAGCAATACCAACAACAGCCGATCCAACAGCAGCAACAGCAACAGCAACAGCAACAGTTTCAACAGCAACAACAACAGTACGCCCCGCCTCCGCAGCAACAGTACCAACCGGCGCCGGTGCAGCAACAGCAGCCGGTACAGCAACAGCAGCCGGTACCTGTACCGGTACAGGGGCAACAGGGCCAGCACGCGCACAGCCACCATGGTGGTAAGTCGAAGTGTTTTTAAATTGTATACCACTAATATGGCAAACAAGCATACGGCCACCTGATGGTTAGCGGTCACCGTAGCATATGGACGCTTGCAACACCAGGGGTAACACTCGCGCCGACCTTAAATGTACACATCTATATTGTCCCGATAGGCGATGTCCTGCCTTAGCTATGGATTCATATGTCAAATACACCATAGACAAAAGTTCTTTTGGTTTATCCCACAATTAGCAATGTTAAGTTTTTTTTAAATTTTTCCTTATTTTTTATGAACGTTCTCCTGACAATAACAAACATAAAATACAAAAATAAAACACAAAATGGTGTCGATTCTGTTGTTTAAAATGACTAAACTTAACTAATTTGACAGGTCTAAAAGTTTTGCTATCCCTTTCTCATGTGCGGGGATAAATAAGGATGGCAATATTTTTAGACCTGTCAAATTAGTTAAGTTTAGTAATTTTGAACAACGGAATTGGCACCAATATCGGTCTAGCCGCTCACGCGTGCGGCCGTGACCAAGGGAAATAGAGATTGATAATATAATAATAATAATGCTTGGACATTATCACACAGCGCCATCTGGCCCCAAACTAAGCAAAGCTTGTACTATGGAAACCAGTAGCTGATAGAATACTTATATACTTTTTTTTTTTTTGTAAATACATACTTATAATACATACCAACACCCAGACGCAAGGCAAACATATTTGTCACATAAATGTTTGCCCCGGCGGGAATCGAACCCGCGACCTCTAGCTTAGCAGTCAGGTATACTAACCACTAGACCAGTGGTCTCAATTGATTGATTTTTATACATATGGATTTAATCTACATCTACATCTACACTAATATTATAAAGAGGAAAGATTTGTATTTTTGTATGTAACGAATAAACTCAAAAAGTACAGGACCGATTTTAATAATTATTTTTTCATTAGAAAGCTACATCATCACTGAGTAATATAGGCTATATATTATACTAGCTGCCCGCCCCGGCTTCGCTCGGGTAGACAAAATATTTGATAAATGTCTATAGGCTCCGAAACTACTGAACCGATTTCAAAAATCTTTCACCGTTAGAAAGCTACACTATCACTGAGCAACATAGGCTAGCTGCTCACCCCGGGTTTGCACGGGTAGACAAAATATTTGATATCAATGTCTACCCGTGCGAAGCCGGGGCGGGCATCTAGTTAATATTATAAAGAGAAAGATTTTAAAAATTCTGCCACCAACCGAACGCTACATTATCTCTCAGTAACATAGGCTGTACAGTATATTGCTACGCGGGTGAAGTCGCGGCAAACAGCTAGTATATTATAGATACAACTAGGTCGATCGTTCGTACATGTCTGATAATATAATATGTATTGTTTCGTTGCAGATCCACAGCTGCTGAATCCGGCTAATATAGCTCAGGAGCGAGAGTAAGTCAATAATAATAACCGGTGCACACCTCTCCACACCTTTCAGCCGCCTGCGCCCATGTTGCCCCTCAGCGGCATCTTATACGCCGCACGTAAGGGGGGCCCATCTAGCGGGTGGCGAGTCACCGTCTGCCAATTGTTATCCTATATTGAGACATATTGCATGGCAGACGTCCGTAGTCTCATCCCATAGCCCAGTATTCTAATCCATTGACAGTTCACCATAATAGACCAATTTTAGTTTTCCATCCCCATGAAATAGTCTCTGCACTCGGCGAGGATCATCCCTGGGTGCATCACTATGCATTCCGGGGATGATCCTCGCCACGTGTATTCCTTATATTACCTAATATTAAAATTCTCGAACGGGCCTCTACGCGTTGGATATATATCCCCACGCAAGCCTAGATAAAGGACCGGACCTTACAAGTCCGTGAGTTTAAGAGAAACATAATAATAATACATTGTCTTGTCTTAGCTATGAATTCACATGTCAAATATGTCAAATACACCATAGCAAAAAGGACCATTAGTTTATCGCGAAATTAAAATGGTTCCCGCTTTTTTTATTTTTTTTTATCATAAGAACCTCCTGACAATAACAAAGACCAATAAAAAAAATATAGCGAAATCGGTCCAGTCGTTCACGCGTGACGTACACACGGAATAGTGATACCCCTGGTATTGCTAGCGGCTATAGGCTACGGTGACTGCTTACCAGGTGGGCCGTATGCTTGTGTGCCTTACTGGTATATTTTTTTTTTATCGTAGCCTTGTTTTCATATCGAATTGTTCTTTCCACAGCCACATCCAAGAACACATGGAAGTGCCCATAGACACGTCCAAGATGTCTGAACAAGAGCTCCAGTTTCATTATTTCAAGATGCACGATGCTGATAACAACAACAAGCTGGACGGTTGCGAGCTGATCAAATCCCTAATTCATTGGCACGGTGAGTTAAACAAAAAACACAAGCATCAAATGAAAGAGCGAGTCGCATCAGTGCCGGCGTTAGTTGGGAGCGTGGAGGGGGGCGCTAAATTTGGGGGCGATAATATATTTAAAAAAGATGAGCTCCAAAACTTGCTACCCCGTGTCGCTGGCACCGGGTAACGCTAAATAAGACGCTTTTGGTTCAGCAAAAAATGTATAATCGATAATGGCGCCACAATATTATTGCCCGGGGCGTTAGTGCCCCTAACGCCGGTACTGAGTCGCATTATTCGATGTGTTACGTCTCTCCTCTCGCACTACTGGGAATGATTTCGAGGGATCATGTTGCAAATCTAGCTATTTTATCGCTAGAAGTGAAGACTTTTGTTTGAGTGCTAGCGACAAAAACGGAGGAACAGCTGTCAGATTTTACACATCATATGCGGTTATTGTACAATTAGCCCGTTCTTATTTCAAAACCGGTCTTTATCTTTTTTTATTTTTATTGGGATATTGTGTGATTTGCTTCGATGTGCAATTTTGTGGTTCTTAAAAGCTGTTGTTTTCATTTTTTTTCTAATTTAATTGCCTTTCCTCACAACTTGGTGCGAGTGTAACGATAAAAATAGCCTACGACTTTTCAGGAAGTAGGTAATCTCAGGTACAAAAACAAAAAAGTATATTTTTCTTCAATTTTTTATTTCAAATGTGGGAATGTAAAAAGAAAAAATATTTCCGAAAATGGGACATTAACAAGTTTCTTTTTTATTGCAATTCCAACAAGTTTAAACGTATCATGTTTTTTTTATTGTATTCATATAAAATGTGTTATTTAATTACATAAATGGGTTTTGTGTCCTAAATTCTATACCAGGTTGTGGGCAACAGTTAATTTTAAATTAAAATGAAATGGAAACAATTAAAATCAACAGCTTTATAGATATACGTATTTATTGTGTTTATGAGTGCTTTAAAATGATGTTGACTGCAAATTGGGAGATCGCTGCTCTGTTGAAAGCTATAACTAAGCACTGGTGACCGGGTGGTTGAAGTGATCGCACGCTATTTTAGATAAACCGGGTTCAAATCGGTACCAATCAGGTTTTTTAAGTGCAGTAACTAATCACACAACGAGCGTAGATAAGGCGTAATGGGATTATCCATAAAAAATTGAGCCGTCTGACTGGGACAGTACCTCCACCTTACAGAATATCGCAGCCAATAACACTACTCTGATGTAGTGTTGTGTTCCTGCGGTGAGTACCAGAACTCGAGAGGAAACGCTGTGCTTGCTCCAATTTTTATGGGAAAACACACAGGAATCCAATTGTACCCTTCTAAAATTAAAATTTCAACAAAGCAGCGATTACAATAAACCCGCTTGAGACACTCATGGTTGTTCTTTTTTCTATGTATGTGCCGTTGGGTTGCCATGTATCATCTCATCATTATAAAGAACAAGGTCATAAGCAAGAGCCCCAGCAAGGAGCACCCCAGGTAGGGGACAAGATATTCACAGAAGACGAATTAGTTAACCTTATAGACCCCATATTGAATATGGACGACCATAACAAAGACGGATTCATAGACTACCCAGAGTTCGTTAGGGCGCAACAGAAAAGTCAAAAACAAGAAGGCAGTCAGTAGACTAGAGAGGTGACGGTTGAAAATTGGTGCATAGACAATTATATCTTCTTCTTTTTTATATATAACTTAGCTTTTTGTCAGGATTTTGCCCGCGTACAAATTTCGACATTTCTGATTGTAATAGATGAATACTACAATGCCAGTCGAATCTGATGCGCTATAAATTTTAAATGGCCTTCGATTTTACATGCGAAGTTGTATTTTGATAAGCATGGTGGGATTTTGGTGTGAAGCGTTGCCAGCAATTCTAGCGACGAAAGATCGAACCCACCGGTCTGTACCAATGAGTTTTTCTAACTTAAGTGCAGGGATTAGTCACACCACGAGCTTTACGGTGAAGGAAAACATCGTGAGGAAACCTGCATACGTCTGAGAAGAATTTCAAGGACGTATGTAGCGCCTAAGAGACGGTAACGGACTCATCATCTGTCACGTTGGCACGAAATTATCTTCGGTGGAAAGTGGGTGTTGTAACACTTCTGTCTACCCCTTCGGGGACCCTTGTTTTATATATTTATTATTAATATCGGAGGCCACTCAAAACTAACGTGGCATCACATTTGGCTGGCGTTTTACCATTTGACCATTAGAATGGTACCTGTCTTATGCGGACACAATGGAGTTTAATAAAACTCTTTATAACAATAAAAAACTGTATAATGTAGTAAATTTACAATTTAGAAGTGTTTGGTGCGAGCGTCGTAGATGAAGTGACGGAGTATTTTAGAATGACAATTGTCGTAGGCTAAGCGCCTAATGAAAGTGAATAGCAACACAATTCGATTACCACTCATTACAACGTAGTCACATCAGGCGCGAACAGTACCCCATTTAACCAGAAAAGAATATTCTAGAACCACGCGGGCGAAACCGCGACTAAAAACTAATTATACATAAATTTACATAAAAGACATGGATTTAATGATTTATTCATTAAAAACGAAACATTGCGTTCAGTAGGTATTATGAGATTATCTAAAGAAATATTGTAATTATAGTTTTATATAAATATTTGATATAAGTATCAGGGCCAAGTTATAAGGTTATTCTTGCGTTCGTTGTTGTCAATTCTCTAGTTACACGTCAGGCTAAGTTATACTAAATTTTAGCTTCGTCCTGTCAAACGATAGATATATCCGTTTATATGCTTGGAGGGAGAAGCTGGTCACTTAACCGACTTCAATAAAGGAGGAGGCTGGATGTCCGCCTGTATGTTTTTTTCTAATTTTCATTTATCGATATTTTCGCCAATTGTGGACCAATTTTTTTGATAAAAATTTATTATTATATCTTAAATACACGGAGCTTTTTACGGTGCGATCCTTTATCTACGCTTGCGTTGGGTTTTATATTTTTTTACGCATTTAGATATTTGGTAAGGATTATTATTATTATTATATATTTAGTATCAGTGAGCAACAGTACAGGGTAAATATTTTATTTCGCTATAGTCTAGTCAGGTGAATAAGGGAATTGACACCATGATTCAAAAATGGAATGTTTTAAAGCATAGGTTCTCAAAGTCGGCGGTACCGCCCCCAGTGGGCGCTAAGACTTTCTGAGGGGGCGATTGAAACTTTGTGGGGGCGCTAAATAAAAATCGTTGAGCGGTGGAAAGCATAACGGAATATAAAATAACACAAGCTATTTTTTTTTAACTTTATATGATAAAAATGAATAAAGACAGATTTATATCCGCGGCGCAGGCTTGGTTCAATAACATAGTTAGGATTGACCTCAGGTTTCGTCAATGCTTTCACTTTTAAAAACAATAGGAGTTATCTGTGACATGCTTCGTCACATTGAATACTAGAACCGATACGTACCCGGCTCAAACGTATCCAAGATTTTCCGCACTGAATGGCCAAGGAAATACGCTGAACGAGCCGGACCATTATGTAAAATATTTTGTCTGCCCCTGCGAAGCCGGGGCGGGCAGCTAGTATAATATATAGCCTATTACTCAATAATAATGTAGCTTTTTAAAGGCGAAGGAATTTTTTAAATCGGTCCAGCAGTTTCGGAGCCTATTCAATACAAATATTTCCTCTTTATAAAATAGGTATAGAAGTATAGATATATACTCGTATTTCCCTATTTAATGCTGTCAAAGAATAAATAAAGAATTTCGCGGGGCGTTGGGTATAATTTTTGTTTTTGAAGGGGGCGGTACACCGAACAGTTTGAGCACTGTTTCCTAGTGATCAAGTTAATAATGATAAGTTTTACGTGAATAATCTTGTAACTTGGCTCTAAAATTTAGTATTCTATGTATATTTTGCTATTGATAAAGGCTCAAAGATGGATCATCCATGTTGAACTGAAATCCTACTTGAATTCTCATTTTTATTATCTTTACTTCTCGAATATTTTTTTTCTATCTTTAATGTGTCAAGGTTGTGCTGTAAACTTTTGGGAAAACTTTATAATATAACCGTTATAATGGTGCCAATTCTGTTGTTCAAAATTACTAAACTTAACTAATTTGACAGGTCTGAAAGTCTTGCTATCCCTTTCTCATGTGGGGACATAAATAAGGATGGCAATGTTTTTAGATCTGTCCAATTAGTTAAGTTTAGTAATTTTGAACAACAAAATCGACACTTTCGTGTAAGGATCGTGTTGACAATACCCGAAAAGCGCCAACTTTTTTTACATTCTTTTATTTTTATTTACCTTCACTTGTCCGGTGTGTATAGTCAAATATTACAGACAAAACTTTGACCCACTACCTAGTGTCTGATTGAGCTGCAATTTGGCATACGCGTTTGGTGCCGGTGACAAAGCATGAAAACGTAAATGCCGTCATTTGTAATCCAATATGGCGGATCACTTAATGACCATTTATAATCTCCACATTTAGCCTTTATGACATAGATGTCAAATTAAAGGGCTGGATGATAGAATAAAGGCTAGTATATTTTTTTTTAGCTCCGGTCATTTGAGCTTTGACTCTAGGTCCTTTTGTTAGATCGTTGTTGATATTGAATAAAAGTTTTAGTTGTAATGTTTCTTTCCACTCTATGTATCTACCACTATTATATAGTAAGTATATCTTCCAATACTAAAATAAGGTAATGATGATTCTACAATTACTACAAATTATTCCATTAAATTAATGAGGTTTTTAAAGCGACACTTTTCGTGTTTTTTTTTATAGTGTTAATCAATATTCTCTTTCAAAGTTGATTGTACAATATTTTTAATTATGGGTGTTATGTTGTCTGACATAAAAAATAATCAAAAGCCCTGACTCAAAATCCTTTTAAAATCATAGCTCATACACTCCGTTAAGTTGCGTTTGAAACGAAAAACAACTCAAAATCGGCTCGTCCGTTTCGGAGCTACGATGCCACAGACAGACAGATTCACACGTTATAACCCCTCTTTTTGGGCCGGGAGTCAAAAAATACTTCCAATTAGAACCCCTATGTCGGTTATTAAGAGTGAAGACTTGATTGCGCCATTTATTTTGTAATCGCGAAATTTAATCAAAAATACAATTTTATTTTATAAACTTACTGTGCAAGCGCACGAGAGGTAAATAAACTGTCAATAATCTTGTATTTTCTATCAAAGGTTGAATGTTTCGCTTTAACGTTTTTTTTTGTATATTTTGAAAAAGTATTTTATCTTTAATCTATTTTTCTTGCGTAAAAGAAAATTCTTTACGAATTTCTATACTTTTTAATTTTAAATGTATTAGGTGGTCAAACTTTTAGAAGTTACGACAAAGTTTTTGATAAAGTCTTGTATATTTAACTAGCGACCCGCCCCGGCTTCGCACGGCCAGCGCTAGCCACATAAGTAAAATACATACAAAACACAAATGAATTATATATAATAACGTTCCTCTTGAATCACTATTAATAAAAAAAAACGCATCAAAATCCGTTGCGTAGTTTTAAATATCTAAGCATTTATAGGGACAGACAGACAGCGGGAAGCGACTTTAGTTTATGCTATGTATGATTTAAATTTAAAATGCCTGGTTATTTATATGTTGTGCCCGAGTTGCGGGCGGGTAGTTGAATAAACAACATCTAATATCATCCCATCGTAGTTTATTTACATTTTAATATAGTTATTGCATATATATTTATATAAAGTGTGTGAATACATGTTCAATTAGCTTCAGTGGCCGCCAGCAAGTGTTTTCCTCACCTGATATCCTTCGGATTGTCCAATATTAACAGTTATGGCAGACACTATACACACACTCAAACAAAGTATGGAGGACATGTCCAAGCTCTTCAGCAGGCAAATGGAGGAGTTTCAGCGCACCCTGCAAGGTAACACCACCGCCACTCCAGTCACTGCACCTTCTACATCTCTCGCAGCCGACTTCTTGTCCTTCAAGGATTTTGTCATAAAGGCTCTGGTCACACTGCAGCAGCAGATAGAGATGTTGGCACGGGAGCAAGACCATCAGGAAATGTGCAGCAGAAGGAATCTCCTTCTCTTCCATGGGGTATCAGAAGCCAACAAAGAAGATGTGGTCGCTCTGGTGACAAAAGTGTGCTCCGAGCGCTTAAAAATGTTGTACTGTGCCGATGACTTCAGCCGATGTCATCGTATGGGGCAACCGTCCGGTGGCAAACCACGGCCCATTGTTGTGGCGTTTAAGGAGACAGCTGCACGTGACAAGACCTGGTTCGCGAAGGTCTCCCTCAAGGGTTCTGGCATCACTCTCTCCGAGTTTCTCACTAAGGGACGACATGCTGCTTTTATGGAAGCTCGGAAACGTTTCGGCGTCAACAAATGTTGGACGAGAGATGGCTGGATTGTTATCTTGGGATCGAACGGGACCCGCCACCGAATATCGTCGATGGCAGAGCTAAATGGACTGCAAGTACCGGAGGAACTGGTAGTCATCCCGAATGCTCCCGCGGAGGGTTCTCCCAAGACAGTAGCGGCGAGATCGAAGCGAGCTAAAAGGAAGTAACTAAATTCTTGTTACTCCTCTCTAGCTACTCCGTGCTCCATCACATTTGGGATCGTTGTTTTTGTGCCTCTTAAAACTTTCATATTGATTATTTATTTTTGTTGGTTTTGTCTTTCTATTCGGGTATATCAATAATCTAATAACACATTCGAAATTTAACAAGGGACTACCCAACAGATTCCTCAATAATTATCACTTTTCTTACCCACTTTTGTAATTTGTAACAAGTTTTAACCTAGTTTGTTTATCAATTTAATTCTTTCGTTTCGTAAATGTCATTTTGACGTATAAACGTAAGCTTTCTCTTCTTTGACTGACTTTTATGTAGTGTTGCCAGACTGAAATAGTTAGTGTTAAACGTTCCGTTTCGGAAAGAATATTTAAAAATATTTTGTTTGGATTCGTTTCACTGCAGCTGGCGGGTACTTAAAATCATATTATTGAATTTAATTTTGGATATCTATTATATTTATATTTGTTTAAACTACTATATACGTAAATTTTATCTTTTCTGTTTGGTATTATGTCTGATTCTGATATTAGCGGTACTGGTATAACATACTTCTCTGCTTCTGAAGACAGTGTTAGTAGCGATGACAGTTTCCACAGTGTCTCTCCTACCCTGTGTGACACCCTAAAATCCCATTTCAAAAACGTTTCAAAAAATTTTAATGTTGTCCATATCAATGCCCAAAGTATTCCGGCTCACTATCCTGACATGCTGACGTCCCTTACTGATGAAAATATACACGCCATCCTCGTCTCTGAATCGTGGCTGAAACCGTGTCTGCCTTCGACAGCCTACTCATTACCTGGCTTCCACCTTATCCGTAACGATAGGGTGGGAAAAGGCGGCGGCGGGGTAGCCATATACCTACGAGCACATATTCCTTTTAGCATAGTCAAAGCATCTCCCAACCCTTCCGTCGATGGATTGGAATTCCTGCTCATTGAAGTTCTCCTATCCAATTCAAAAACACTTCTAGGCGTCTTCTACAGTCCATCCCTTCATGTTAATTACTTTCCCTCTTTTGAACTTCTACTGGAAAACCTAGTCCCTGTATATGACCACACAATCATCATGGGGGATTTCAACACCTGTCTACTTAAAGGTGACAGTAGAGCCAACAAGCTTAAATGTATAGTGGAATCCTCCAATCTCAAACTTCTTCCTTCCGGACCTACACACTTTTTCCCTAACTACGATCCTTCTCTCCTAGACCTCATTTTAGTCTCCTCGGGCGATCATATAGCCGTACATGGTCAATGCACGGCTGACGCCTTTTCCTTCCACGACCTAATCTTCCTCTCCTACAAGATCCGTCCTCCTAAGTGTACGCCTAAAATTCTTCTTCAACGCAATTTTGCTGCCATGGACGGGGATCGCCTTCTAAGGGATGCCCTGGAAATCAACTGGGCAGTAATAAAAGATGCAGAGTCGGTTGACGAGCAAGTGGATATTCTTAACTCTCTACTAACGCAACTCTATGATGTCCACGCTCCTATTAGACCAGTTAAGGTGAAGCATCTTCCGGCTCCTTGGCTTACAGATGATATTAAATCCGTACAAGCAAAAAAAAACTCCCTGAAGGCAAAGTACAAGCAGGACTCGGAGAAATACCGAGAAAAATATAGGAAGGTACGGAATCACTGCAATATGATGTGTAGGGATGCACAACGACGTCATATACACAACTCCGTTAAAGACAGCAATCCAGCTAAGGTCTGGAAATTTTTAAAATCACTGGGAGTTGGGAAATCAAAGCCCTCAACCATCGGTAGTAATTTAGACCTGGACGCTCTCAATCTTCATTTCACTTCAGTGGCAGAATTTGATTCTGCCACTAAAGCTGATAGTTTAAATCTACTCTCTTCCTCATTAACTCCCGACTGTCCTGTTTTTTCTATAAGTCAAGTTAGCGAGTGTGACGTTAAGAGGCAAATATGTTCCATCGCCTCAAACGCGGTCGGCTGTGATGACATAAGCCGTAAAATGATTCTACCCCTCTTAGATGTCCTGTCACCTGTCATAACATTCATCTTTAACTCCTCTATATCTACCGGTTCATTTCCATCACAATGGAAAGAGGCACATATCATACCTCTTCCTAAGAAATCCAACCCTTGTTCCTTCTCTGAGTATCGTCCTATTTCTATTCTACCCTTCCTTTCCAAGGTGCTAGAACGGCTGGTGCATCACCAGCTAAGTACACACCTTTCTAGTCACTGCCTGTTGAATCCTCTCCAGTCAGGTTTCCGACCTGGCCATAGTACTACTACGGCTTTAGTCAAGATCACAGACGACATCCGCGCTGGCATGGATAAATCTCAGCTTACAATACTCACGCTGCTAGATTTCAGCAACGCATTTAACACCGTCGATTTCGACATACTGCTTGCCATATTAAGATCTCTTAACGTATCTCCACTGGTAATTGACTGGTTTCGTAGTTACTTGTGCGGACGTCGGCAACGTATACGCATAGACGACAAGATGTCGTCTTGGTGCAATACTTCTGCTGGTGTCCCACAAGGTGGCGTCTTATCTCCTCTTCTCTTTTCAATCTTTATTAAATCAATTACTCTTCAAATCTCATCATCCTACCATCTATATGCAGATGATCTCCAAATCTACCAACAAAGCCCACTATCTACCATCCCCTGTGCTATCAATTCTATGAATAAAGATCTAGTTGTTATTTCTGATTGGAGCAGGAGGCACGGACTCCTCGTTAACCCAGGCAAAACGCAGTGCATTATCGTCGGTAGTAGTAGATTGATAGCACAGGTGAATTGGGATGATCTTCCTTCGGTATTGTTCGCGAGTATTAAGGTGCCTTTTAACACCGTTGTTAAGGATCTTGGTGTTCTCATTGACCGGACTCTATCGTGGGGTCCACAAATAGCTGAGGTTAGCCGAAAGTTGTTTGCCGCCGCGGCATCCCTTAGACGCTTGCGTAATTTCCTTCCAACTGACATCAAAATCACGCTTTCACGGTCCTTACTTCTTCCTATCCTTGACTATGCTGACGTCAGCTACATTGACCTCACCGAGGAGCAACTGAATAAACTTGAGCGCCTTCAAAATTTCTGTATACGGTTTATATTTGGTTTGCGTAAATATGACCATGTCTCCGAATTTCGGCAAAGGCTCAAATGGCTTCCCATTCGTCTTCGCCGGAATACACATATCTTATCTCTCCTATACTCCATTCTTTTCAATCCAAGAGCTCCATCCTACCTCCAGGAACGCTTTGAATTTATGACCTCCGACTTTCTCCCCCTCCGAAATTCCAGAGAACTCTGTCTCAAATTTCCTATATTCACTTCCTCCTTCTACTCTAAATCCTTTACTGTTGAAGCTGTTCGTCTCTGGAACTCTCTGCCCCTATATATACGACAAGCCCACACGTCAGTCTCCTTCAAAGAACTGTTATCAGACTATTATCTATCCCTATAAATAATGTATATAGTTTCCTATTTATTGTATGTATTGTTTTATTATATATATATATATAGTATAGTATAGTATAAGTATTATTATAAATATATGTATTTATATGTGTATTTATATTAGTCATGTCTCATGATCATCACACTGACGCACCTGCCTACCTCTCTTTTCTCTTTCACTTCGTTTCTTTTGTACCCAAAGGTTGCCTGGAAGAGATCGCTCTAGCGATAAGGCCGCCTCTTGTTAACACTTGTATTGTATTGTTATTTTAATATGCTACTTACTTCATGGTGTGCAATAAAGTATATTTGAATTGAATTGAATTGTATGTATGAATTTGTGGGGCGAGCGAGGTTCGATCACGTCGGGGTCACCAGTGTGGGGCGAGCGAGGTGATCATGCTCAGCCCCCGCAAAGGGAAGATCTTCCAGCCAGGCGGGTGTTTTGCCTGGGGAACCGCGGCTCCGACTGTTCTAGTCGGAAACTTGTATATATGTTGAATTGCGTAGAAAACTTCGCTAGCGCGTGGCAGGATTGTGACGTCATTCGTTGAATGTTGTCCTGCTAGTTAGTCTATTTCTAACGTTGGTTTATGTAGCCGCGAGGTCGCTACAAATTCATCTTTTATATACATGCAATACAACACAATAATACATTTATTTAAACTTTATATAATTTCAAAGAGTTTGATTTCCATGTCATGTGGAAAAAATCTAATTTTTTACTTGGTTGTGTATCCTAAGGCAAGATTTTATTGTTGGTACATTTGTGAATAAATTTCTAATTAAATTGATTGTGTTTTTTGTATTTAACAACTTTTATCTTAATATAACATAATAGCAATTACGCATTTGCGCATCAATACCGTCGTGTCTACATTGTGAACGTGCCGCGACAGCAAATATAACTGTGTTGCCGTGTACGATGAATTGTTTTCGCTATCTACGGCGTGTTTTAGAACAATGACAATTATAAGTAAAATGGTGTAGATACGTTAAGCGGGCTACACACCTTCAGTTTTAAATGCAAAGTTTTAACTGTACAGTCGAACTGTGCACAGTCTCTCCCCTAGTGTCTACACTCGTTCAGTTTAGATCGTCAGTTCAACTGCACAGTTTTCAGTTTTAAGAATTAAAACAAAAGGTGTGTGGCCCGCTTTATAAGCGCTCCGCGAGCGGAATATAAACCTAAGCTACTTGACTCACCTTGGCTCACATTCGCGCCGGCACGGCACGGTATGCTACCGACTTCCTCAAAACAACGAAAAAAGTCTTCGTGTTATGAGATACTTCACAAACAAAACTAAACCAAAAAAACTAAGTCAAGGAAATACAAATTATTCGTAAGTACATGTATTACGTATTGCCATGACTGTTTTATAATTTTCACAAAACATTCGACATCCGACGTCAGCTATTGCGGAATGACGTTTTCTCTCTTTTTAACGCCCGATAATGACGACATACTGTCCTACTTCAACGCTCCATTTCACACAGTGTGTCATTACAGTGCCGGTAGCAGGAACATTGTCGACAACGTGTTCGTATCGCCTTCGACCATTTTTGTATTGAAAAATGAACAGCGCTGCGGCGGTGAAAAGTGGAACTAAAAATTTGTATGACAATATTGACATTTCGCGAGTTACGTTTTCGAATACGTTGTCGACAATGTTCCTGCTACCGGCACAGGTGACTACAAATCAGATAACTCATCTACACCTTTTTACACATGTAATAATGTCGATTCTGTTGTACAACTAAACTAATTTGACAGGAATAAGAGTCTTGCTATCCCTTTCTCATGTGCGGGGTCAACTAAGGATGCAATACTTTGATACCTGTCAAATTTGTTTAGTTTAATGATTTCGTTACGAAATTTTCGTACATTACGTACGTAAGTTTCGTACGAATTGGCACCAATATCATTGTTTTGGATTATATTTTACTAGCTGCCCGCCCCGGCTTCGCACGGGTAGACATTAGTTTCGGAGGATAGACATTTACCAAATATTTTGTCTACCCGAGCGAAGCCGGGGCGGGCAGCTAGTTTAATATATAGCCTATGTTACTCGGTGATAATTTAGCATTCTCACGGTGAAAGAATTTTTGAAATCGGTCCAGTAGTTTCGGAGCCTATTAAATACGAACACACAAAAATACAAATCTTTCCTCTTTATAATATTAGGTCCTTACATATGAAATTGGCGTTTTGTATGGGAGGAACAAAAAGTCGAATATTTTTTAATATAATATATTTAATTAATCAAAGTATGAACCATTATTTTCTATGCACTTTTGCCATCTCATAGGTAGTTCATTGATCCCTTTACTAAAAAAACCAGTCGGACGGGAATCAATAAAATCTTTGAAGGCGATTTGGACTGCCCCATCGGAGTTGAATTTTTTCCCTTGCAAGAAGTTATCCAAATTTCGAAAAAAATGGTAATCTGTTGGAGCAAGGTCCGGGGAGTACGGAGGATGTCTTAGACTTTCCAATTGAAGCTCTTCTAATTTAGTAGCCGTCTGTAGCGCAGTGTGTGGTCTAGCGTTGTCGTGAAGCAGCAGTGGCGTGGAGCGATTGACCAGCCTAGGTTGTTTAGCCGCTAGCTTTTCCATCATGGTTTGCAATTCCTGACAATAGACATCAGCCGTAATAGTCTGGCCAGATTTGAAAAAACTGTAATGAACAATACCGGCACTAGTCCACCAAACGCTTACAAGTAACTTTTTTGGGGTTAATTTTCGCTTGGGGCAGGATTTGGCTGGCTGGCCAGGATCTAACCATTGCGCTGAGCGCTTCCGATTATCGTAAAGAACCCATTTTTCATCACAGGTAATGATTCGGTTTAAAATACCTTCATTATTGTGCCGGTTTAGTAATGTAACGCAGCAGTCGACGCGCGTTTGCCGGTTTGTTTCAGTCAATTCGTGAGGTACCCACCTTTCAAGCTTTTTAATCTTCCCAATTTGCTTCAAGTGAATTAAAACAGTTTTATCACTAACATTGCAGCCTGCAGCTAACTCGGACGTGGTTTGCGATGGATCCGCTTCCACAATAGCCTTCAACTCTTCATTATCAACTTGAGTCTCAGGCCGTCCACGGGGCTTGTTCTGCAGGTCGAAATTTCCAGAACGAAAACGTTGGAACCAAAAACGAACTGTGTTTTCTTTTGCAACACGACCGCCATACACATCATTCACCCTTCGAGTTGTTTCCGCAGCACTAGTGCCACGGCGGAACTCGTACTCGTAAATAATGCGATATTTAAGGTTTTCCATTTTGTAAAATGAGTGACGCAAACAGAAAAAAACAGAAGAAAAAAAACAAATGAATGACGATCATCGAAGCACAAATACATGAGTCTATAGCTGTACAAATTTGAATTTGGAATTCCTTACCAAAGAGGAGAAATTCGTGATTAAAGTGGCCAGTACGAAAAACGCCAATTTCATATGTAAGGACCTAATATTATTAGTGTAGATGTAGAAGTGTAGATGAACCCTGATGCTGCGCAAGGGCATTTAGTATTTAACGGTAGGGCGTTGCCTCCCAAAAACGGCCCTGGCTCAGTCGGGTCTTAGTTTTTGGACCTTTTTATTTTCAGACGAAGAAGGTGTTCATCTGCGTGTGATGAGTGACAGTGACATTTCAGCAGTGATTGACAGTTATCTCAAAATTGCGGACATAAACAATGACGGATACATAACCTACGCAGAGTGTATGAGGGTTATAAGTGAAAAGAAATTGGCGACAACGGAACTTCCCAGTGGATTATCTTATAATACATGGACTTAGACATGACCTGTTTCTTATTACAGTCTAGGCCGGATCCGGGGGGTCGTGGGGGTCATGACCCCCTGTAGTCCAAGCAAGAATAATTTGCGACCTTTTTGCGTAAACGTAACTCGCGAAATGTCAAAATTTGCAACCAAATTCGTAGTTTTTTTTCCATACAATAGTCGAGTCGAAGGGGATACGAAAACGTAGTCGAAATGATTTTTGGTAGGGCTACTGATCTGGGTCCACCCATTCAAGTGGAGGAAGTCATCTTGTTTCGATAGAAGACAAAAGAGAAAAGACAATGGTATATTGAATTGATTCAGGTTTTACTTTGCGGAAATTAATATTTATAGAATACAAAATATATTATAATTTGCTTTGTCCGCTTAAATGACCAACGCGGCGGCACCCTGATGATGGGACGTGGAAGTCCTGAAACAGGTGTCGGAAGAAACCACGCCTGAGCTCACACCTGGGCGCAGGCCGTTCGACCGTATCACACTCATTTAAGCGGACAAAGCAAATTATAATATATTTTGTATTCTATAAAGACAATGGTGCCAATTCTGTTGTTCAAAATTACTAAACATAACTAATTTGACAGGTCTAAAAATATTGCCATCCTTATTAAACCCCGCACACGAGAAAGGGATAGCAAAACTTTTAGACCTGTCAAATTAGTTAAGTTTAGTCATTTTGAACAACAGAATCTACACCAATTTATATTAGATTAAAATTATTAATACGTATAAAATTATAATATTTCTTTGTTATTAAATTGATTTTGTTGTGATGTAAATTGGAGCGTGTCCTGACTAGACTCCTCAACTATATGACACCCTGACTTGTAAGCTGTAACCGCCTATCAATAGTCGGGGAGCCCACGATGCTAAATGGGGATTCACTCGAGCGTCATGGGGACCTATTTTTGAAGGTTAGATAGTAGGTAGAAAATAAGGTTATATGATGTATTCCCCCCTAAGCCGGTGGGGAGACCGCCTACCCGCAAGTTTTAAAAAAATGTAGATGAAACAGCCACTTGGACATACTCGAGCGCGTCAGATTTTCAGAGGGGGTGTTAAGCGAACCCGACAAAAGCTACTATTCGAAAGACTGACGATTCGGACGTGACGCAAGCTCGTGATGAATTTTTGAAAATACAATATGCAAAATCCAAAATCCCCGCTTCGGCTCCCCTACTACAAGGCGGTAGACTGTAATCATACAGTTTGAATTTGTACAATATTAAGCGGGTGATGAATTACTGACAGAAAATAGATAGTACAAGCGAATGTGAGGCGCTAACCCGTGGTGGCCTTGTGGTTGAAGCAACGACCTGTCTGATGGGCCCAGGTTCAAATCCCGGCCTGTACCAATGAGTTTTTCTAAGCTCAAGTACAGTGATTAATCATACCATAAGCCTTTTTAAAAAAGAGGGCGATTTGGGATGACCCGTGGGTTTTCCCATTTAAATTGGAGCCGCCCGACTGGGGACTGTATTCCACCTTACAGAAGACCGCAGTGAAATAACACTACTTGATGTAGTGTTGTGTTTCTGCGGTGAGTAAGGTTGCCAGTGCTCCACGAGGATACGTTGCGCTAGTAGTAATGCTGCTAGCACAGTGTGGTCCTCATCAACAACATGGTTCGCAATGCGTTACTGATACGCCTGGTATTGCTATCGGCTATAGGCTACGGTGCCTGCTTACCATCAGGTGGACCGTAGGCTTGTGTGCCATATTAGTGGTATATAAAAAAAAAAAGGTCACTCAACATTCATGTGGCATCACAGATCAATGAAACCTTTGATCATATCCTAAACCAAATTTGTACGTAGTATTTTAACTACGAGACCAAATCATAGGATAGAAGTTTGTGAATAACTATGTGACGCCGGATTTTTTTAAATGTAGTTTAGTGGGCAAGGCGTAGGTGTGTGCGTGTCTTGTGCATGTCACTTCGTTGTGAAAAGTTACATCCTACCTTTTTTATTTGATCTAAGTGTGCCATAAGATTTGATTGGCGTTTCAGTGGTGTCGATTCTGTTGTTCAAAAATACTAAACTTAACTAAATTTGACAGGTCTAAAAGGTCTTGCTATCCCTCTCATGCGCGGGGTTAAATAAGGATGACAATATTTTTAGACCTGTCAAATTATTAATTTTGAACAACAGAATCGATACCAATATTCGGTTAAATATATGGGATAATATGTGTAAATCTGTCACTTTGTTTTGTCATACGATATTGTGTTGTGTCCATTGGTGGTAAGGTCCAAATCAGAATGCAGCACTGGAGACAGGTATGTACTTGAATATTTTGTTCTGCTTGCCCTCTATGAATTTTAAATATTACTAGTTGACCCGGCAACTGTAGTTTTGCCATTAAATTATTTTACGTCATTTTTGTAAAAAAAAATATTTTTTGGAATCGACAACCCTTATCACTTAGGCTCCATTCTCAGACCTACCGAACAAAAAATTTCATAGAAATCATTCAAGCTGTGTTAGAGGAGTTGTTACAAACACTGTGCGTCTCTGTCTTATTTTATAACGGTAGACAGAGATAAGATATTGGTTTGTGTAACTGTGATAGTGTACCTCATATGCCCTATACATGACTGGGGTGAGTACCTACTTGTTTTTTTTTGTGTGCTTTTTAATGTATATTACGTGTAAATATTATTTTCAAATCATAGGTATATTACGAAAGAGTTGGTATCAAAATTTTCAACTATAATTTAAAATTTTAGTACATCTCCATAAGTGAGCGCTGGTCACACCACAATTTATGTTTTACACGGTACTGCACGCATGTTGGCAATACTGCAAATCTAACAGGACCCCTTGATACAATTTGCTACGGGCCTTGCGCTGATTTTAACCGCCACAGTACAGAAACCCCGATTGGTACAATTTATGGTGAAACCTATGGGAAATATAAGTAGTATTCATGCAAAATATCAGTGCCAGTAGCAGAAACATTGTCGACAACGTATTCGAAAACGTAACTCGCGGAATGTCAAAATTGTCATACTAATTTTTAGTTCCACTATTCACCGCCTCAGCGCTGTTCATTTTCCAATAAACATAGTCGAAGGCGATACGAAAACGTTGTCGACAATGTTCCTGCTACCGGCACAGAGGTGTGTGACCTACCTATATAAAGTTATGAACAGTTAAAGTTTTTTACGTACATCACGCTGGCATAAATTGAATTAAGGCACGATAATGTTTTGTGCTGAATTTGTTACAGACATGAGAAGACAACCAAACAGTTTTTATTTAACATATTACAAGCGTAAGGTAACGGTCACGTAGTCCAGTGTTATTCAACCTTTTTTTCATGGGGACCAAAAACAAGTGTGTCGGATAGGGGGCGCAAATATAAATTAATAAAATCTTTAGGTACATGAATATTTAGGTATACGCGATTGTTACTAATTGAATTAAACAATTATGAACGGATTCATCGCAATGCTGAAATATCAACATTTACTTATCGATTGCTATACATTACGGCAAATTGTCTTATCAATAAAAGCTGCGCGGTAGTGTTATTTGAAACCTATCTACGCAGCGCGCTCAATTTTTGCTTGTGGGCGCGAATCTCAAATAAGCCACACAAACGCCCAGCGGGCCACATACGGCCAACTGATGATATAGACAGTGGTTTTTCTGAGCTTAGCACCTTTATCATCTGTGTGCGTGTGTAATCAAATGTTGCAATGTAAATTTAGCCCACTTCCCAGTGTCCAATTGAGTTGAAATTTGGCATAAATGCCTCTATTTTTAATCCAATATGGCGGCCAGTGCAAAGATGGCGCTTTATAATATACATTGCTATGGTAAGGGTATGAAATGACAGGGCTTGAGGACCGAATAGAAGCTAGTATTTAAAAAAACTTTTTTCATCTCACTTGTTTTATTTTTAGGTCAAGTAGACAGGAACCACCAAGCGTACACGGACAAACAGTTGGAAGACGTCTTAGAGCACGCTTTCTCACACACAGACCTCAATAAAGATGGTTACATTGACTACTCTGAATACAGGCTGAATGCTTACAAGGCTAGGAAAGCAGAAATGGACTCCAAAGCGCGTTCAAATCAAGTATAATCATTTTAAGGTCTTCTGAGTATAAGCATTATATTAGCATTGCAGCATTGCTATGGCACCAAGGCTGTACGACCTTTGTCCTCGACTTTCGAAAATCAGAATTTTCATACATTTTTGTTGAAAAAAGGAATGAAAACTTACCAAAACAAATAAAATGTCCCGTAATGGCCAACTTTGGTGCCATAGTAAAAAATGTTCAGACGGACAAGCTCTCACAGAATATACAAAAAAAATGCGTTGACCGGCACTTTCAGATTTGGACCAAATATTTATGAAATAGGATGATGTCCTTTTCTTATTCATTTGGAATTCTATTGTTTTACGTTAAATAATTTATTAGAATTATGAAAAAAATATTCATTGAAAACATTATGGATATAATATGGTTTTATTATCATTAATGAATGTGGTAGAAGCATTCTATATCTGTTTATTATCCATATTTTTATCAGACGTGTTTGGTGTCGGTTCTGTTGTTACAATTTACTAAACTTTACTAATTTGACAGGTCTAAAAGTCTTGCTATCCTTTTCTCATGTGCGGGGCTAAATAAGGATGGCAATGTTTTAAGACCTGTCAAATTAGTTAAGTTTAGTCATTTCGAACAACAGAATCGACACCATTGTCGATATTGGCTTACGTTACTTTTTTTAGCTGTCTAAAATCGCGTACTATCTTCTTCTTCTTTAAGTTAATGGCAACGAGCTTTTAATACAGCTATTCCGCCAATGTCACGTGGTGTGGTAGGCACAGAGTACATGGGTACTAAACTTTGCCTCACTATAGCTGCAGTGCTCTTCAAACCATACGGTGTATTTTACTCTGAAGACTTCATTTTGTCAATATATGTGTCATGAAATTTGTATTAAATATTAGAGATCCGCTTTCGTTTTTTTATTTTAGAATAATTTGCTGTTATTTCTTTGTATTTTTTTCTAAATAAAAGCAACATTCAAAGCATTTTTGTTTCATTTTTTTAACGTAAAAAGGATACATTGACTGAAATGTTCTTAATTACTTACCAAATTACATTCGAAAAACAGCTTTAGCAGATTATAGAGCATTATTTATCTATACATTTTATAAGTAAAAAGAAACAATTGCCGTGGGCATGAAAGATCACCACATATCAACGACTAGCTAGACCGCTTTTGCTGTGTCTTTTTGTAGTTAATCATTGCGAGGACAGAAAGGTTTGTATCAAAGAATATTTTTGTAATAGACTAGTCGGATTTCTTTAATAGTCCAGTTTGTTTACCAAAGTAATGTTAACAAGGCATTGTCTGTGCCGGTAGCAGGAACATTGTCGACAACGTATTCGAAAACGTAACTCGCGAAATGTCAAAATTGTCATACTAATTTTTAGTTCCACGTTTCACCGCCGCAGCGCTGTTTATTTTCCAATACAAAAATAGTCGAAGGCGATAAGAAAACGTTGTCGACAATTTTCCTGCTACCGGCACTGTACACATTTAAAAAAAAACTGTTTAAAAATTCCATTTTTTTATGTCTAGACTAACTTTACTTGTCCGTAGCGTAAAGATGTCAAAACTATTTCTTATTATTAGTTTAAATCTATACGTGTTATTTATTAGTTGTCTGTACCTGTGTTGAAACATCTATTGGCGCGCCTTATTATATACCATACCTATATACCATGACGGCAAATGACATGACACTTATGCCTTCATGCCCTCTACGTCACCGCTCTAGAGTCCCTTGTGAGTGCGTGTATAGCAGCGGTACTCAACCTTTTTCCAAAGGGGCGAACAAACGTAAGTCGAATGATCCACGCAAAAAAAGTGAGGCACATAATGCTTTCGTTAGTTTTCGCGATTGTTACAAATTGAATAAAACAAGTATAAACGCATAAAAACGCAAATTACCGCATCAATATAGTATGCACTGCACACCACGGCGAGTCCCGCGACAAATTTATTTTCTTTTTTATTTACTAATGTTTTTTTATCAAATTTTTTTAACTTATTTTTCAGGAGAAATTGACAAACACCTAGATAAGGCTATGATATATAAAGACGAAGATCTGTCTGAGATGGCGGAAGGAGCTTTGAAACAAGCCGACTTGAATAACGATGGTTTTATTGAGTACTCAGAGTTCCGGACCGCAACGGGAGCTGATTTACACAGATAAATTGACAAAATTTAATTTTGACTCGAAAGACTTTTTCTCAAGGGAAAAAATGCAAAAAAAACTCTCGATTCTAAAAAGACGCCATCAATGCCTTAATAATAAAATTTGTAATTTAGCGTAGGTGTTTTTTTATAAATATTTATTTTCTCTTTCAGTGAGACTTTTGACTTATTTAATGTGGGTACTTACTTATTCAAGAAGCTTGATCATCGTAATTTTGAGCCAATTGATACAAAACAAATAGACCACAGTGCCAATTCTGTTGTACAAAATTACTAAACTTAACTAATTTGACAGGTCTAAAAATTATTGCCATCCTTATTTAACCCCCCACATGAGAAAGGGATAGCAAGACTTTTAGACCTGAAAAATTAGTTGAGTTTAGTAATTTTGAAAAACAGAATCAACACCAATGTTGTAAAAACTCACTAAAGTAATTTGACAGGACTAAAAGTCTTGCTGTTTCTTTCTCAAGTGCGGGATTAAATAAGGATGGCAATACTGTCCTGTCAAATTAGTTTCAAGAGAATTAGCATTATACGCCTAAGCTTTCCTCATGAATCATCAATTGGTTGAAATCATATCAAAATCCGTTTAGTAGTTTTTGAGTTTATCACGTTCAGACAGGCGCGACCAGGGAGGGCTTTAGACTAGATTAATTCCCGCGACTTCGACTGCGTAGCAAAGTAAAAAAAATCTATGCTACTCAGTGATAATATAGCATTCTACTTATTTTTTTAATCGGTCCAGTTGTTTTGAGATTATTTATTACAAACAAAAATGGAAATATTCTCTCTTTATAGTATAAGTATGGACACACCTAGCTTCTGCCCACGACTTCGTCCGCGTTGAGCTTAGAATCCAAGAGGAACCTAACATTTTCTAGGGATAAAAAGTATCCTATATGATAATCCAGGTTATAAACTATCTGTGGTCCAAATTTCATCCAAATCTGTTGAGTAGTTTTTACATGAAAGAGTAACAAACATACACCCATCCATCCATGCTCACAACCTTTCTCATTCATAATATTAGTAGGATAATAAATAATTTGTATCAACAAAAACTCGTATTAAAACTTTTTAAAATTTATTCACACATCTTTAAAACAATAAAAAAAAAGTAATTACCAATCCAAAGGATCCTGCAAAGCTTCTCTGAAACTCAAACTCTTCTCGCTATAAAACTGAGAGAACCAAGATCGAAACGCTTTGATAGATTTGTCGAACTTCACGTAAGCCGGAGCACTAACGAAACGCTTACTGTTCCAAATTTGCACGTCTCTTTCAAACTGTGGACAGAAAATTAAAATCAAAAAGTCATTGATTCAGTTTAGGCCCTAATAAGGCACTTATGAAGGTCTAAATTACCACCGGTTCGGAAAACAAGCCATCTGAGAAGAACCGGCAAGATACTCAGACCTCTGTCCTTTTTGCAAGAACATCTGTCGACTACGTGTTTGAAAACGTTACTCTCTAAATGCTAATATTCAGTCCATTTTTCGCCGCCGCAGCGCTGTTCATTTTCCAATACAAAAATAGTCGAAAGCGATATGAATACGCATTCGTAAATTGACCTTGCTCGAGCTACTGAATTAAAAAAAATACGGTCTTTTAAATAGTATTTTTAAGTCGCATAAAGAGTTTTTATCTATTTTTATAATTATCATGGCAACACTTCCCAACGTCTCAAAAGGTGGTATAAGTGATTTAAAGTATGGAAAATGCCGGGGGTTAAGTATAATGGTGAAAATTTTATTTTACATCATGTTTGAGGGTCGACAACACGCGAGTGATACCCCTAGTGTTGCTAGCGTCCATAGGCTACGGTAACCGCTTACCATCAGGTGGGCTGTATGCGTGTTTGTCACCTTAGTGGCAATGAAAAAAATAACAACATGTATGCGAGTCCAGAGCCGGCAGCAGGAACATTGTCGACAACGTTTTCGTATCGCCTTCGACTATTTTTGTATTGGAAAATGAACAGCGGTGAAAAGTGGAACTAAAATTTTGACATTTCGCGAGTTACGTTTTCGAATACGTTGTCGACAATGTTCCTGCTACCGGCACCGGTAAGTAATAAAAGTAGTTGAATGCTGAAAGTATGATTTCTGCCTATTTTTATTTTACCTACGGTTTTCTCCTGCTTATTTATTAGTAAGCTATTGGATTTTAGTTTCTTGGAGTTGGCAACACTGCCCGCGTAAGGTATGATTAAGTCGACGCATAGTCGCATCACTATAAAAGTTTCGTAAGCGGCCCATCCCTAATCTAGCGTCTCTTGGACGCGAGCTGCAAAACATGGCGATTTGAAATAAACGCTCTTGATCATATAATTACTTTCCCTAGTACCTTCTTCCTACTTCCCTAAATATTAGGTCCATATATATATATAACAGGTACATATGAAATTGGCGTTTTTCGTACTGGCCACTTTAATCACGAATTTCTCCTCTTTGGTAAGGAATTCCAAATTCAAATTTGTACAGCTATAGACTCATGTATTTGTGCTTCGATGATCGTCATTCATTTGTTTTTTTTCTTCTGTTTTTTTCTGTTTGCGTCACTCATTTTACAAAATGGAAAACCTTAAATATCGCATTATTTACGAGTACGAGTTCCGCCGTGGCACTAGTGCTGCGGAAACAACTCGAAGGGTGAATGATGTGTATGGCGGTCGTGTTGCAAAAGAAAACACAGTTCGTTTTTGGTTCCAACGTTTTCGTTCTGGAAATTTCGACCTGCAGAACAAGCCCCGTGGACGGCCTGAGACTCAAGTTGATAATGAAGAGTTGAAGGCTATTGTGGAAGCGGATCCATCGCAAACCACGTCCGAGTTAGCTGCAGGCTGCAATGTTAGTGATAAAACTGTTTTAATTCACTTGAAGCAAATTGGGAAGATTAAAAAGCTTGAAAGGTGGGTACCTCACGAATTGACTGAAACAAACCGGCAAACGCGCGTCGACTGCTGCGTTACATTACTAAACCGGCACAATAATGAAGGTATTTTAAACCGAATCATTACCTGTGATGAAAAATGGGTTCTTTACGATAATCGGAAGCGCTCAGCGCAATGGTTAGATCCTGGCCAGCCAGCCAAATCCTGCCCCAAGCGAAAATTAACCCCAAAAAAGTTACTTGTAAGCGTTTGGTGGACTAGTGCCGGTATTGTTCATTACAGTTTTTTCAAATCTGGCCAGACTATTACGGCTGATGTCTATTGTCAGGAATTGCAAACCATGATGGAAAAGCTAGCGGCTAAACAACCTAGGCTGGTCAATCGCTCCACGCCACTGCTGCTTCACGACAACGCTAGACCACACACTGCGCTACAGACGGCTACTAAATTAGAAGAGCTTCAATTGGAAAGTCTAAGACATCCTCCGTACTCCCCGGACCTTGCTCCAACAGATTACCATTTTTTTCGAAATTTGGATAACTTCTTGCAAGGGAAAAAATTCAACTCCGATGGGGCAGTCCAAATCGCCTTCAAAGATTTTATTGATTCCCGTCCGACTGGTTTTTTTAGTAAAGGGATCAATGAACTGCCTATGAGATGGCAAAAGTGCATAGAAAATAATGGTTCATACTTTGATTAATTAAATATATTATATTAAAAAATATTCGACTTTTTGTTCCTCCCATACAAAACGCCAATTTCATATGTAAGGACCTAATATGTACCCTAAAAACTCACCATTAGCCCTTCTGTGATGGGTAGTAAGCTGGCTAGAGGAGCGTTGCGAGCCGGCGAGAATACTCTATGCACGACCCTCTGTAACATCGGCGCTAGAGGTGTGACCGACTGGGACACCAGCATAGGTCCAACTGGTGTCTGCATCAGCAGCCGGACGTGACCTGGACCGATCTGAATGAAATAACATGAAGCGAGTGAATAAAAAAAGTACAACCTTTCATTCGGATAAATCTACATATTGTGATCTCCGCCATATTGAATAAAAAAAGGCGGCTTTTAGGTAATCGTGCATTTTTTTAAGAGAGGTAGGGCGATTTGGGATCTCCCGTTGGGTTTCCCATTTAAATAGGAGCCGCCCGACTGGGGACTGTACCTCCACCTTACAGAAGACCGCAGTGAAATAACACTACTTGATGTAGTGTTGTGTTTCTGCGGTGAGTAAGGTTGCCAGTGCTCCACGAGGATACGCTGGGCTAGTAGTGATGCTGCTAGCACAATGAGTTCTCATCAACAACATGTTTGGCATCCCGTTAGTAGTTAGGAAGATCTTTCCTTTGCGGTGGCTGAGCATGATCACCTCGCTTGCCCCAGTATCATACATACAGTCTCCGACTAGAACAGTCGGAGCCTTGTTCCTCAGAATCCTGTCTCTGTCTTACCTGAGTTACTTGCACATCGATGTGCATGAAATTGTATTTAAAAATCTTGTAGTCGTGTGTGAGAGTCATGTGGGCTTGGTGGTCTTCGCCTCTCTTCCACTCTGCTGCCCAAACATGGCGGCCTGAACAATGAATTAACACTTACATCCGAACTGACACGAATTAGGGCAGAAATTGGTGTCGATTCTTAACTTTATTACTTCCCTTTCTCATGTGCGGGGTTAAATAAGGATGGCAATATTTTTAGACCTGTCAAATTAGTTAAGTTTAGTAATTTTCAAGGTGAGCAAGGTGAATTGGATCTTGTGGCCTTGTGGTTGAAGCAAGGGCCTATCACCAGATGGGCCCAGGTTCAAATCTATCAATGAGTTTTTCTAACCTTAAGTACAGTGATTAATCACACCACGAGTTTATAAAGAGAGACAGGGCGATTGGAGATCTCCCGTGGGTTTTCCCAATAATATTGCTGCTGGCTGGGGACTGTACCTCCGCCTAACAGAAGACCGCAGTGAAATAACACTACTTTGATGTAGTGTTGTGTTTCTGCGGTGAGTAAGGTTGCCAGTGCTCCACGAGGATACGCTGGGCTAGTAGTAATGCTGCTAGCACAGTGAGTCCTGAGATGGTGTGCAACGCGTTAGTGATACCCCTGGTATTGCTAGCGGCTATAGGCTACGGGGACTGCTTACCATCAGGTGGGCCGTAAGCTTATGTGCCACCTTAGCATACATGTGAACAGGTGCTGCTTGTGGAGGCTGGTCATCACTAGCTTAGATTTGTGATTCAAGTACAATATCCTTGTTTATGTGATAACTTTTTGTGATTTATTCTTGTCATGTAAGAAATTAATTTAAATGTAAATTTTGAATTTTATTTGAAAAGAGTAATTGCTGAGTTTCTTACCGGTGCCGGTAGCAGGAACATTGTCGACAACGTATTCGAAAACGTAACTCGCGAAATGTCATACTAATCTTTAGTTCCACTTTTCACCGCCGCAGCGCTGTTCATTTTCCAATACAATAACAGTCGAAGGCAATACGAAAAAGTTGTCGACAATGTTCCTGCTACCGGCACGGATTCTTGTCAGCAAAAAACGAGTTTCCGAATCCGGTGGTAGATTCTGACGATTTGAAAGTACTTGTAAAGTCTAGTCAAATAAAGATGACTTTGAGTTTGAGTTTGATGGTATAATATTTTTTTTATACCACTAAATTGGCAAACAAGCATACGGCCCGCCTGATGGTAAGCGGTTACCGCAGCCTATGGACACTTGCAACACCAGGGGTATCACTCGCGCGTTGCCGACCTTTCAAAACTCTCTTCACACCCTTCTTGAAGAACCCCATGTAATCCTCTGGGAAAACCACGGCGGGGAGTTCATTCCACAGTTTAATTGTGCGCGGGAGGAAGCTAAAAAATGTTATCGTGTATGGATAGCATGTTCTATCATACTTACCAATGATGTTACATAGAAATGGAAGTGTTTCTCCCAGAGTTGACATCAGCGATGTGGCGTGCACCACGTTAAGGTGCGCGACGTCTGCACCATTCTCTGGTATCTCCTAAAATCGTTGGGTTATTGAGCACGAGAGAAGTGGAAGAGAATTATCTCTTAATTATTTAAAACTTCATGCACAATAAAGTACAATGGTGGACTTAATGCTAGATCATTTTCTACCAGTCGACCAAAGGTGACAGAAGCATAGGAGCAGCCTTACAAACTGGCCAAGTGCGAGTCGGACTCGCGCACCGAGGGTTCCGTACACACTTGTATGTAAGGTTAAGAGTAGGCGAACTCCAAATGAGGTCACTACTCGTCGGTGACTCTCAACAGCGCGAGTCAGGAATATTATTAGGTAAATTCGCATTAAAAAAAAAAACTATATGTTTACGGTTTATCTACATAAAAACTTTTTGTATTTGTAACATCTTAGTTTTCAGTGCCAAAGAAATCGAACGCAAATATTGTTAGAATGAAGCCTGGCTGGAATGACTGCCTGTAGTCGCGCTGCCAGCTGAATAAAACATTTATATAAATTCGAAAATGTCTCAAATGTAAATATGATTGTTTCTCTTAAATTCACGGAGCCTCATAAGCAATACTCATAAGGTCCGGTCCTTTATCTAGGCTTGCGTGGGGATATATATCCAACACGTAGAGGCCCGTTCTAGATTTTTAATATTAGGTAAGGGATACACGTGGCGAGTATCATCCCCGGAATGCGTAGTGATGCACCCGGGGATGATCCTCGCCGAGTGCAGAGACTATTTCATGGGGATGGAAAACTAAAATTGGTCTATTATGGTGAACTGTCAATGGATTAGAATACTGGGCTATGGGATGAGACTACGGACGTCTGCCATGCAATATGTCTCAATATAGGATAACAATTGGCAGACGGTGACTCGCCACCTGCTAGATGGGCCCCCCTTAAGTGCGGCGTATAAGATGCCGCTGAGGGGCACTAGTTGTTTTATTATTAGATACTATTTAATGATGGCTGATGAAAAGTGGAGTCTATCACTCGGGCGCAAAATTATTCTTGGCTCGGGCGACGTACTTTCACTCGTCGTCCCTCGTCGTCACTCGTAATCACTCGCTACGCTCGGGATTCAAAAGAGCGCCCACGCCGTAAAAACACTATTTTGTACTCTTATGATACAATCTACTATTCTTCATATAGACTTACAGGTTTGATTATTTTACAGCCGAAAGGGACCACAGACCCGGGTATTTCATATTCATTACATATTAATTATCACTATTTCTTGTCATGGTAAATAGCTCACCTGTATATGTGCGCTGACGGTGAACTGATTTCGTCCCCTGTAGCCCCAAGTCTTCAGCTCGGGGTGGTCTGCGAGACCCCACAGCGGCTCTCGACCCTCGCCGTCATGCCACACCCACACCGCCCCATCAGCTTCCACCACTCTCCAGGTTTTAATGGACACTCCTCGAGGCGCTACAATAATAAATTGGGTTAAAAAATCGTTTTTATTTATACAACTAAGGTTGCACACAAGCATACGGCCCACCTGATGGTAAGCAGTCACCGTAGCCTATAGCCGCTAGCAATACCAGGGATATCACTAACGGGTTGCCAACCATGTTGTTGATGAGGACTCACTGTGCTAGCAGCATTACTACTAGCCCAGCGTATCCTCGTGGAGCACTGGCAACCTTACTCACCGCAGAAACACATCACTACATCAAGTAGTTATTTCACTGAGGGTTCCGTACCCTCAGTGTGCGAGTCCAACTCGCACTTGGCCGATTCTAATATCAGTAACGACTTAACCTGACGGTCTAAAACCATGGTTTTAAAGTTTAACAATCAGTCGCCATAGCAACAATGACTTCCGACTACCTACGTATTCGAAAACATAACTCTAAAAACCGGCCAAGTGCGAGTCTGACTCGCGCACCGAGGGTACCGTACACACTTGTAGGTAAGATTAAAAGTAGGCGAACTTCAAATGAGGTCATTATTCGTCGGTGCCTCTAAAACGCGAGAATCAGAAATATATTTTTAGTAAATTCGCATTTAAAAAAAAAAACTACATATTTACGGTTTTCAGGTTTTTTCCTTAACTGCTGCTGTAAGACACTGCTTCCTGCCAAATTTCATGATTCTAGGTCAACGGGAAAATTTGCGATATAAACGGTCATATCTTTTCTTCATTTTTACTTAAAGGTTTAATTATTTTACTGACGAAAGAGACCACAGACCCGGATATTTCATATTAATTTCAATTTGATAGCTCCACGCATTCGTGAGATGAAAATTCTTGTCAGACAGACAGACAGACAGACAGACGGACAACAAAGTGATCCTATAAGGATTCCTTTTTTCCTTTTAAGGAACATAACCCTAAAAATGACAAAATATAAAATTTATTTACTTTTCGCCGGCGCAGTTCATTTTCCCATACAAAAATTGTCGAAGGCGCTATATGGCTAGTATTATCTACTCACCTTGTTCGACCCCTGGCACACTGACGCAGACACCTTCAGCGTTGAACCTCCACTTATGAAAAGGGCATTCTATACAGCTGCCGCTCACATTACCCCCTACACCCAAGTTAGCTCCCAAGTGTGGGCAGTATGCGTCTACGCAGTGCACTGTGCCGTCTTCACCCCTATATACGCAGAAGTTCTGGCCTGGAATTTGAGTGGATCTTTTTTTATAAATAAGCATACGGCCTGATGGTAAGCAGTCACCGTAGCCTATAGCCGCTAGCAATACCAGGGATATCAGTAACGCTTTGCCAACCCTGTTGTTGATGAGTCACTGTGCTAGCAGCAATACTATTAGCCCAGCGTAGCACCGCAGAAACACAACACTACATCAAAGTAGTGTTATTTGACTGCGGTCTTCTGTAAGGTGAAGGTACAGGCTCCAATATTAATGTCAAACCACGGGAGATTGCCCTACCTCTCTTGTTAAGCTCATGGTGTAATTAATCACTGTACTTTAAATTAGAAAAACTCATTGGTACAGGCCAGGATATGAACCTGGGCCCATCAGATGACAGGCCGTTGCTTCAACCACAAGGCCGTTTTTGCGTATAATAGGATACTTTTCATGCCGAAATAAATGTTTTGTTTTGTTCCCGAGGATAGTAGACACCATGCGCGTGAAGCCGCGGGCAGAAGCTAGTGTCGGTCTTCTATAAATTATTTTTTTACACTATATGCAAATACACTGGCCTTCAATAACAAAGTAACAATTTAATTGGTTCGGGCTATGGTCGAATTAAAAAAAAGCTAGTTGATAACGAACCTTTTGAATAAAGAACAAATTTATTTAAACAAACATAGAAAAAGCTCAAAAAGAAATAGTTCCACTACCCGACGCTAGATGGTGCTACGTGTTTAAACTGAACTGTTTCGCTAGATGGCGCTAAGTTCAGCTAAAATGTAATGTAAACTTAATTAGGGACAATACCTAGAGTAGAGATGTCGAATATATTAATTAACCGTTAAAATTAACCAATAATTGAAAATTTCATATTCAATAAATTAAATTAACGATTTCGAATAATATATCATATCAATATTTATATCAACTTCAACGGACTAATATAAATACGTCAACTTCATTAATATCAAATCCCTAATAAAAATCTTAATTCATATTTTCAACCATTAAAAATATCGATATTTTTATTTATCATTAAGGGGTAGGGCGATTTGGGATATCCCGTGGGTTTCCCATTTAAATTGGAGCCGCCCGACTGGGGACTGTACCTCCGCCTTACAGAAGACCCTAGTGAAATAACACTACTTGATGTAGTGTTGTGCTTCTGCGGTGAGTAAGGTTGCCAGTGCTCCACAAGGATACGCTGGGCTAGTAGTAATGCTGCTAGCACAGTGAGTCCTCATCAACAACATGGTTGGCACCCCGTTAGTGATACCCCTGGTATTGCTAGCGGCTATAGGCTACGGTGACTGCTTACCATGTGGGCCGTATGCTTGTGTGCCACCTTAGTGGTATAAAAAAAAAGTTTATCGAATAAATATAATAAGCCACTGGTACCAATTCTGTTGTTCAAAACTACTAATTTGACTGGTCTAAAAGCCTTTTTATCCCTTTCTCATGTGCGGAGTTAAATAAGGATGACAATATTTTTAGACCTGTCAAATTAGTTAAGTTTAGTAATTTTTAAAAACAGAATCGACACCAATATTGACATCTCTAACCTAGAGCATCTACAGACTTCACGTCACCGACTTTGACATCTTTACTCTCAGCTAGAGCGAACCAGCCGTTAGGGTAGGGGGGTGGTAGCTTGCACCCCATTTTCCTAGCATTCTGAGCGCGAGATATATCGCGGTCTCTATCCCTCCCTGCTGGGATGTGATCGAAGCCTACGTCTGTTAGTTCCTGCAATTAAAAAAATAAAAGGATGATGCTAAAGCGGGCTACAGACGTTTCGTTTTAACTGTCAAACTGTGCAGTTATAACTGATGGCCGTAGTGTCTACACACGTTCAGTTTAGATCGTCAGTTCAACTGCACAGTTGTCAGCTTTGCCTACACTTACGATTTCACTGCACAGTTCGACTGTACAGTTAAAACTGAACGTGTAGCCCGCTTAATTGTGCTGTACGAAATCATTAAACTCAAATAATTTGACAGGACAAAGTATTGCCATCCTTAATTTAACAAAAATGAGAAAGGGTTAGTAAGACTTTTAGTCCTGTCAAATTAGTTTAGTTTAATGATTATGTACAACGGAAACGACACTACTACCTACATACATATCATCACACCAAGTCCCTTACGGGGTAGGCAGAGAGTATAGAGCGACATTTCACTAGAGACTTGCACACGTCTTTTGCTTCTTCTACATTCATCAATCTCTTCATACATACATATCATCACGCCAAGTCCCTCACGGGGTAGACAGAGAGTATAGAGCGACATTTCACTAGAGACTTGCACACCTCTTTTGCTTCTTCTACATTCATCAATCTCTTCATACATACATATCATCACGCCAAGTCCCTCACGGGGTAGGCAGAGAGTATAGAGCGACATTTCACTAGAGACTTGCACACCTCTTTTGCTTCTTCTACATTCATCAATCTCTTCATATATACATATCATCACGCCAAGTCCCTCACGGGGTAGGCAGAGAGTATAGAGCGACATTTCACTAGAGACTTGCACACCTCTTTTGCTTCTTCTACATTCATCAATCTCTTCATACATACATATCATCACGCCAAGTCCCTCACGGGGTAGGCAGAGAGTATAGAGCGACATTTCACTAGAGACTTGCACACCTCTTTTCCTTCTTCTACATTCATCAATCTCTTCATACATACATATCATCACGCCAAGTAATTTGACAGATTCAAAAACTCTTGCTATCCCTTTCTCATGTGCGAGGTTAAATAAGGATGGCAATACTTTTAGTCCTGTCAAATTAGTTTAGTCTAATGAAGCCGGGGCGGGAAGCTAGTATAATATATAGCCTATGTTACTCAGTGATAATGTAGCTTTTTAACGGTGAAAGAATTTTTGAAATCGGTCCAGTAGTTTCGGAGCCTATTCAATACAAACCCACAAAAATACAAATCTTTCCTCTTTACAATATTAAGTACTAGCGGCCCGCCCCGGCTTCGCACGGGTAGACATTGATATCAAATATTTTACCTACCCGTGCAAAGCCGGGGCGGGCAGCTAGCCTATGTTACTCAGTGATAGTGTAGCTTTCTAACGGTGAAAGATTTTTTGAAATCGGTTCAGTAGTTTCGGAGCCTATAGACATGTATCAAATATTTTGTCTACCCGAGCGAAGCCGGGGCGGGCAGCTAGTATAATATATGATATATGTTACTTAGTGATGATGTAGCTTTCTAATGAAAAAAGAATTATTAAAATCGGTCCAGTACTTTTTGAGTTTATTCGTTACATAAAAAAATACAAATCTTTCCTCTTTATAATATTAGTGTAGATATATTAGTATAGATAAAGATATAGATGTCCTTACCTTGATATATAGTACGGGACTCCAGTATGATTTGAATATAACAAAAACTATAAAACAAATCAATAACGCGAACAAAAATATTACGGCATTGTCGTAAATCATTGTTAACATCAACCGCGCTAAATAAATTGCCATGTTTAGATAAAATGACAGATCCATGTCGGTTTTGCTCTCATCAGCTAATTTTGGGCAATAATCGGATTTGTGATTAAAATCTATCATTTTGGTTAAGTAATTGTTACTGTCGCTAGAATTGTGCATTATTTATTCTGAAACAAAACAACATTTATCTTATATATAAAATTCTCGTGTCGCGGTGTTTGTAGTTAAACTCCTCCCTAATGGCATTGTATGCATATTGGGTAGGTCTGAGAATCGGACATCTATTTTTCATCCCACTAAATAAAAAAAAAAATGAAATCGGTCCAGTAGTTTCGGAGCATATAGCCATTTATCAAATATTTTGTCCACCCGTGCGAAGCCGGAGCGGGCAGCTAGTATATTTATATTATTTACTTTACGGTTTCAAATAAGACACATCTTATAGCTAGACGTATGGAATGTCTTAAGTTTCCTCAACTTAGGAGTTTACAGGTGTCATGAATTTTCCAATAATTCTTTCAATTATTCATATTTTTATGCTCATATTTATTTGAGAGGCATTTATTACGATTAATGTAATAGATAAAACTATCTAGTTTATGCTGGATTAACGAAATAATATGAGCTAAAAACAGCATAGTTAAAATGATGATAGAATAAAGAGAAAAAAACACTCACCAATTCCCGCCCATAACCACTCGAAATCACATCTGCGATAATTTCACATCATTTAAAAAGCATACACATCAGAGAAAAAGCGCGCTCAATAAAATAATAAGTCAAGAAAAAAAGAATAAATTGACTAAGCACTTGTTTAGTCGAGCATAGCAGGGAATGCACTAAAATGGCGGGATCAATCGAGCGTATTTTATACGATGCCTTTCAATGTTTTGATTAGAATTCTATTTTGTGTTCTTTTTTTGTAATTTTGGTCTCATTTGAATACTTGATAATTTATACATGCAAACTTTCTTTAGATACGATTTTTTTTAGCAGAGTTCTCCTTTAAAACTTTTTAACAAAACCTTCTTACGTTAAATGCGTCTGAAACCAGCTATATTTGTTTCAGTATAAACAATCGCACTCAACCAAAAGATGACTACTGTATAAAAGTACATATATGTAAAAAAACAAATAACAATAATTGTAATTGCCCAATTCTCAACAAAGTAACACATACAAAATACTTAGGTGTAATAATAGATCAGCGGTTATCATGGCAACCCCAACTAGAACAAGTCACCTGTAGACTAAGGAAGCTTATCTGGATATTTAAAATGTAAAGACATGTTGTTCCTAGAAAAATAACACAAAATAAAGATAACCAGTTAAGTTTACTAAATGAGATATATGTTGCCTTGGTGCAATCAATCATAGTGTACTGCATCCCCGTATGGGGTGGCGCCGCTAAAACAAAACTTATTGAGGTGGAGCGTGCACAGCGAAGCCTAATAAAAACCATGTACTTCAAAAAGATTGGATACCCCACTGACAGCCTCTACAAAGAAACAAACCTGCTCTCTGTAAGGAAAATTTACATATTACAGACAGTAATAAAAAAACATAAGGGCCTCCCTTATACCAGAAATGAACAATTAAAGAGAAGGAAACCCGCTGCTACACCAATCCCCCGAACTAAAACTATGTTTGCTACCATGCAATATAATGTGCGGTCAGCAATAATATATAATAAATTAAATAAAATATTGAATATATATTCTAAGCTAAGTTATGAGTGTAAGAAACTTACAACAAATTACATCAAATCCCTTAATTACGATAAAACAGAAGCACTTCTACACTAATATAAATAAGCTAGCACACTTATACCATTGCATACCATAAATACACATACTCCCACACACACACACACACACACACACACACACACACTCACTCACACACACACACACTCACACACTCACACACTCACACACTCACACACACACACACACACACTTTTATTTTCATATACTTGTACAAACTACTCTAAATAAGCATGTTTAAATATTAATAATTAAATTAGTACGTTAGCTATGGAAGAGCGGAGTCTCTTAACACAGGCACTGTAAGCCTAAAAAGGGATTCCAATTACTAATTACTGTAACCAAAAAACGTTGAAAGAAATAAAAATTTATTATTATTATTTAAACTAGGGTTGTAGTGTTTACCCCTTAGACGGCTCTGATGTAAAGATATTATAGACACTTGCAACACTAAGGGGTTTGACTCGCGTTACCCACTCTGCAACAGGTTACAGAACTTTTTGGCGGGAATCAGACAGAACATTTTGGATGTTTTTCTATTGTCTCTGTTATTTTTACACAGGCAGACACAGACCGTTGCTTCATCCACAAGGCCACCACGGCTTCAAAATTGTTGTAAATTGTGTTACGGTGATGTTTAGTGTGTACGTTCGGTGACATTACAGCAAAGTTTGATTTATTAGTAACTGATTTATAGAAACATTGGAAATAATGCTGTAATCTTTTATTTTAAGTATTTATAGGTTAACTCTGACCTAAAACGCCTGTTATGATCTGATTCTGCTGTGGGTTGTCTGCACAAAGTCAAATAAGCATTCGAATGCCCGACACTAGGTATTTTAATTCAATATAATATGGAGAACTTGATAATTTTCTCACACTCGACACTGGCAAAAATTGTCTCTGAAGAGGAATGATTGCCATAGTTAGGAAGAAGAAGAAGATTTACGCGGCGCGCCTGTTTACGACCGTACCCTCTATCTTATTAGTAGTTTTGTTTACACATTTAATGTGGGTATAAGTAGCAACTGGATCCATACAAATTAATGAAAGGACATCATCCAAGTTTGGTCCAAATTTGAAAGTGCCGGCAAATCCTTTTTTTTGTTCTGTTAGAACTTGTCCGGCTGTGAATTTTTTACTATGACACCAAAACTGGACTTTCATTGTTTTGGTTATTTTGAATTCCTATTTTGAACAAAAATGTATGAATATTCAGATTTTCGAAATCAAATAAAATCAACGACCATGGTCCTACACCTTCGGTGCCGTAGTAATAAATGTTCAGACGGGCAAGCTCTAACATAATATACAAAAATATTGCGATGGCATATCGGCACTTTCAGATTTGGACCAAAATCGATGTTTGTAATGTCAAATTAAATTAACAGCTTATAAATGCATATGAAATTACGCTTAGCAAACTATCAATTATTTTTGTATTGTATGTCTGTTTGTTCTAGCAAATCTCCGAAATCAATTTTAACGGGACTTTACGAGCAGATAGTTTATATAACAAGGCGTAACTTAGACATCTATTATTGTGGAAAAATAATTAGGGTTCCGCGTAACAATTAAAAAAATCCATGAAATTGTGAACAATAAACGAACGGCTGAAACGATATGAACAGGGCTCTCACTAGCAGGTAGCTGATGCTATTAGACGTAACTGAGGCTGAAACTGAAACTTAGTGTATTATTTGTATGACGTAGGCATCCGATATGAAAGGATTTTCGATATTCTGCCCCTAAGGGGGTGAAAAAGGGGGTCAAAGTTTGTAAGAGACAACGTGATTCCTTGGTCCTATCAACATCAAATTATGCAAAAACCTTTTTTTAACAGAATTGATAGACGTTTTTCGTATTCTGTTGAAATTCATCCCCTAACGGGGTTAAAGAGGGGTAGAAAGCAATTTTGGCGGTGATTTGCTTCGAAGTTGATATCAATACTCCTTAGTGCTTTTGATTTAACATAACATTTTATTTCGACACATGTTTGAAAACAGTGCCGGTAGCAGAAACATTGTCTGTCGACGTGTCTGTTACGTTGTCACGTAACTCGCGAAATGTCAAAATTGTCATACTAATTTTTAGTTCCCCTTTTCACCGCCGCAGCGCTGTTCATTTTTCAGTACAAAAATAGTCGAAGGCGATACGAAAAAGTTGTCGATAATGTTCCTACTACCGGCACTGAATCCGAATCCGATTCCGACACGGCCTCATAGGGACGTGGAGTTCGAAATTTAATATTTTAAGAAAAATAACATTTTATTTATACTGACTGACATATCGACCCTCAGCTGTAGCGTGGCCATAGATAATACAGTTACATAGAGCGTGGCGGTTGAATTCACTGGGCGCTCAGCCTAATCGGCTGGGTTTGAGACTTTAAATTTTGACCATAGCGTAGGTACCTTTTATAACGTGGGCCCACTAAGGAAGGGTTATTAGAAATACTTCCCCTAAGGGGGTTAAATAAGGGATGCAAGTTTGTTTGAAAATCCATCTTTTTAGGGTTCCATACCCGAAATGTAACTAAGACTTTGCTGTCCGTCCGTCTGTCCGTCTGTCTGTCAGCGGGCTGTATCTCATGATCCGTAATTTAGTTCTGTTGCCGCTGAAACAACAAATTATAAAAATTAAATAAAGAAAGGGGTTCCCCTTACCAGAAACGAGATTTTTTGGGTTTTTTGCTCTACCTTAGAAATGGGAAAAAGTAGACGCTTGAAATGGTCATAGAGGGTCTATTGCCAGAATTTCCTTTAAAAAAGAGCGAATTTACGATTACAAACTTATTATTTGCGGTTTAAATTTAGTTTTTGCGGCGTTAAGTTTGTCATTTAACTTAACTTTGCTGTTTTAGTTAAATATCTACAAAACATACATAATAAGCGTACATACAGACAGCCAGACACCGGGAAGCGACTTTGTTTTACACTATGTAGTGAATGACTATTTGACGAGCGACCCGCCCGTCTTCGCACGGCCAGCGTTAGCCATATAAGTGAAATCCCTTCAAAACACAAATTACTGTACCTCCGCCTTACAGAAGACCGCAGTCAAATACTACTTTGATGTAGTGTTGTGTTTCTGCGGTGAGTAAGGTTGCCAGTGCTCCACGAGTATACGCTGGGCTAGTAGTAATGCTGCTAGCACAGTGAGTCCTCATCAACAAAAGGCTTGGCACCTCGTTAGTGATACCCCTGGTATTGCTAGCGGCTATAGGCTACGGTGACTGCTTACCATCAGGTGGGCCGTATGCTTATGTGCCACCTTAGTGGTATAAATATATATATATCTTAAGTACGTTAACTATTAGGCTGTGTCTCCAGTAGGCAAACTTTTAGCTATCTATACGCCGCAAACTCAGTCGGCCGCTAAAAGTTTGCCTACTGGGGACACAGCCTTAGACATCTAACTTCATTCACAACAGATTGAACTATTTACAAAAAACAGAACTTAACCTGCCCACTTATACATAAAAGATCTGACCAAAACCTGAATCATACGAGTTGCCAACCCTGTTGTTGACGAGGATATACTGTGCTAACAGCATTACTACTTGCTCAGCGTATCCTCGTGAGCCGCAGAAACACATATATTATACATATTGACCTTCCTTTTGAATGATTCTGTCTATTAAAAAAACCCGCATCAAAATCCGTTGCGTAGTTTTAAAGATCTAAGCATACATAGGGACAGACAGCGGAGAGCGATTTGTTTTATACTGTCTAGTGATTAAAAGATAACGGTTAGTCTACATTAGCAAAGAGGGACTTTATTCCCGTTGAAAACAGTAACAGTACAAATCAAATTTGAATTGAAAATAGCGTGAAAATAAACCCATCTCTTAGGTAGATTTCAAAGGAAACGTCATTTATTCATTGTACCGTTAGTAGTTGGCGCCAATCGCGACTTACCATATCTACAATACAATCAGTTCGGATATTCATACAATGAGAAAAGAAGAACTATATATCTTTATTTATTTATTTTAACACTCAGAATATAATAATTAATTAATATTACACACAACAATCAAGACATTTATTTTTTTATATCACGCCATTTTTACATACCTAACTTAATCTAAAACAGTGACATTTTATTTACGAATATTTGGTTTGGATAACAAACTTTTAATCCACTACTTTAAATACCACACCATACATCTTTTTTTTCCACGATTGCGAAGCCATATTAAGACATATTTTTTTTATACCACTAAGGTGGCAAACAAGCATACGGCCCGCTTGATGGTAAGCGGTTACCGCAGCCTATGGACGCTTGCAATACCAGGGGTATCACTCGCGCGTTGCCGACCCTAAAACAAGACATTATGATTTTATCAGTATATGTATGTATGTTCCTTCGTAGCGCCAATTTTGATGAATGATGTGTCAATCGATTCGTTATTATGGCCCGGGTAACATAGGCTACATTTTAACCGACTTCCACAGTATGAGGATTAGATTTTACCTTACAAGTCTGGAAGAGATCACATCTTGTGATAAGGCCGCCAATTGTACCGATTTATAATGTATTTTATGTTCTTCAGTTATTGATTTTGGTGTACAATAAAGAGTTATCTATCTACAAGCCCCGATTTCAACCAATTTCATTCCTTTTTTTAGCGCAACCCAAAAAATCTCGTTTCTGGTAAGGGGAACCCCTTTCATTTTTTAATTTGTTATTTCGCATCGACCGAATTGGGATCTTTTTTTTTTTTTTTTTAAGAATATGGGCCCTCGCAGTTAGTTCGAGGGAACTTTTACTGCTTAACCGGACTAAAGTGGCGAGGCCATTTAAGGCCTCCAACCAGAAGGGGGACTTAATCTAAGCAACTGAACTAGGGGCATTGCTGGGAGATGGGCTACGGAGCCGTAATTGGCTTTGGGGACGAAGAAGACGGGATGAGTGCGACGGTCCTCGCCGGCGAGGGCGGTACAGGGGTCGGTTTGCGGTTTGTGCGCGTTTAGTGGCTTCCTGGAGTAGGGTGGTGTCATCGTCGGGATCGAGGAGGACATGCCTCGGTCGACGACGTTTCGATATTCGAGATGGTGTATATCGGGCGGCCGCTGCTATCAACGGGTTGGAATGTTTTTCGGCAGAGTCGAAAAAAACGTTTGGCCATCTGTTTTAGAAACTGCTTGATGGTAGGCAGTTTCAGATCCACATGGAGTTGGCTATTGCGGATGTACCACGGTGCACCGGTAGCCTTGCGCAAGAATCGGTTTTGAACCACCTGCAATCTATGGATATGGGACTTGGCCGTGTGTGCGAAGACCACGCCGGCGTAAGTCATTATTGGGCGAATGCACGCAAGGTAGATTCGCACCTTATACTTGAGGGACAATTTACTGCGTGCATTTAGTAGGTGATGGAGTCGTCCAAGGGCAAAAACGGCGCGATTGCGCACTGTCTTTATATGCTCACGGAAGGTGAGTTTTTGGTCGAGGATGATGCCTAGATATTTGGCCTTTGATTCCCATGGAATCGGTTGGTCGAACATCGATAGTGGTCGGATTGGAGCGTGGTGTTGGTCGCCGGATCTCGAAAAGAGGACGGCTGCGCTCTTGACTGGATTCACTTCGATCCTCCATTTCCGGAACCATTTGCCTAAGGCAGCGGCTGCGGCCTGGAGGTGTCGAGCGATTGCGTCGCGACTACTACCGGTGTAGTAAATGGCCGTGTCGTCGGCGAATAGTGCCAAGTTTACTTTTGGTCTTTTTGGGATATCGCTGGTGTATAGCGTAAATAGGAGTGGGGAGAGTACAGAGCCCTGAGGGACTCCTGCACGGATCGATCGCGGGGACGACAGAGCGCCCTCTATGCGATAACGGAAGCTTCGTTTCGACAGGAAGTCTCGTATGATGAGTACGAGGCGGTCCGGCACTCCCAGTTGGTACAGCTTATAAATTAAGCCGTTATGCCAGACCTTGTCGAAAGCCTTAGCTACGTCGAAAAAGAGCATGCCAGTTGTCCGCTTTCGCTGAAAGCCAATACCGATGTGTTCAACAATGCGATGCAGTTGCTGGACACACGAGTGCTTGGTTCGAAAGCCAAACTGTTCGTCCGGAATGAGTTTATTTGACTCGGCGTAATTTTTGAGTCTCTTATAGATAAGCCTTTCGTAAATCTTCCCAAGGACTTTGAGAAGACTAATAGGACGATAGCTTGAGGATTCAGTTTTTGGTTTGCCCGGTTTTGGGATACCTATGACGACAGCTTCTTTCCAAGATTGTGGAAATATGTTGTTGCTGAGAGCTGCGTTGAATATTGCAGTGATGAGGATTATAAGTTGGAGGGGAAAGAGCTTAATCACCTTATTGGTAATGCCGTCCGACCCTGGAGCTTTCCTAGGGCGGAGGTCTTTGATTATAGTTTTGACTTCATCTTCTGATATTTCAGGGATGGGATATTCGGGGTTCTCAGTGGGTGGCAGAGCTGTTCTACGTTCGACTTCGGCATCCACCTTCTCGAGGTGAACCATGTCTACTGGTAGAGAGCTAGGAGAGCATTGAGCTTCAAGGTTGTCGGCTAGGCATTCTGTCTTTTCGTCGTCGTCAAAAGCGGGGCTTTGCCCGGGGCGGTTAAGAGGGGGGATGGTGCAAACCTTTTTGGATTTGAGCTTCCGTTGTAGTTGCCAGAAGGACTGGTGGTTTGGGGTAAGGTCGCTTAGGAGCTTGTCCCAGTTGGCTTCCCTCATTTCCTTCATGCGCCTCCTTACTTTACTTTGTAAGTGGTTCATGAAGGATCTGTTGGTTGCATTTGGGTAAGTCCTGTAAGCTCGGATAGCCGCGTTCTTCTCTGTTACCAGATCTCGTACGTCATCAGGCAGTTTCCAGCGATGATCGCTCATGTCTGGGATCTGCTGTGAGCAGTCGTCAATGGCCGACTGCACGTGATCGGTAAGCGAGTCGATTGCTTTTATCGTGTCGTCTATTGATACTATATTGTCGGGGATGGATTCGAGGTGGACGGACGGAGTGTGTTTGAGGTGTTCCTCAAGTTTCCTCCAGTTCGTTGCCACTTTTGACGGGGCTGGTTGACCAGGATCGGGGGGGCCAGTGCGGGGGGTTAAGTTTATGATCACAGGTCGATGGTCTGAGTCAAGTTCGTCGTGTGATTCTAGGGAACTCAAACGGAGGTTTATGTTTTTTAATATTGCCAGGTCCAGAAGGTCAGGACGGCGGTTAATATTAGCTGGGAAGTGGGTTGGATGCATTAGGGCCACGATATCAAAGTTTAAAATGCCACTAAGATAGTCGAGTTGCTTGACTCTTGTGTTGCCCGTGTGGCTGTGCCATGACGCGTGCTTGGCATTGAGGTCTCCCGCCACTAGGACTGAGTTGCCCAAGTTGAGGAGTACTTCGATATCGGGTCGGATGTTGATGTTATGGTCTACGGGAGAGAGGTAGGCTGATGCAATAATGTTTGGCTGGTGTCCTGTCATGCCTAGCCGGCACACTGATGCTTCATGTGGGAAAGGTTAGGTGGGTCCATGGGAATGCAGTACAAGGACCTTTTATAGTATATTAGCGTGTCGCCTTTGGCCGAACGGACTCTGTCGTTGCGAACTATAGCATAGTTTGCGATTCGAGGCTCTCAGTTAGATGGTTTTAAGAAGGTCTCTTGTACTAGAAAAATGTCTAGTTGGTGGTCGCGGAGGAACGAAGCGATCTCGTCGCGTTGGTTAATTATACCGTTGGCATTGAAGAATCCTACTTTGAGGGATCGGGGTTTGAGTCTACTCTTTATAGTATCCATTTAATGGCCTGGGAGTAGGGAGGCGAGGGACTTGGTAATATGGGCGTATTCACCCAATGTTGCCAGAAGGGCAGGTACGTTTCCGCGTGCTGCCCTAAGTTTCGTAGCCATTTCGTTGAGGCTGCGAATGTCTACTGCAGAGAACAACTGGCATAAGAATGCCATGTTCTCTGCGGTATCATCGTCAGGTACCTCTGTGGCTTGTCGGGGTGTTCCCTTAGTTACAGGGACTGGTTTGTTGACCGGCACGGGGGTGGTCATATTGGCAGATACGGTCGCCGGTAGGTTTGCGCTCGGTTTAGGAGCGGGTTTAGCCATCAGCGGCGGTATGGAGGTGGTGGTGGTCGGTTGTTGGGGGGCAAGTTTCGGAAATGCGCGTTGGTGGTTGAGCGCGTTCCAGGGGGACGGTCTTTGCGGGCTGAGGCGTTCGGGAATGGTCGCGGAGGGGAGATTTTCCCGCAGTTGCCGAGCTTGGTTGCGCTTGGCTACTTTTGGGTTGGAGCGGGGGGCCTTTGGACATCCGCGGTAGTTGGCTGGATGGCCAGTTGTACCGCACAGAACGCAGCTAGGCGGCTCTGTGCATTGTGAGACGTCTTTAGGGCGGGGGCAGTCTTTTGTGCCGTGGTCGCCCAGGCACTTGACGCACCTAGGCTTCGCAAAACAATTGCGAGATGAGTGGCCGTATAGTTGGCACTTGTGGCACTGGCCGATTTGGCCCCTTTTATTCGGGGCTTCAATGGTAATGCCAGAGAGTTGGCATACCTTTTTTACGTTGTAAATGGCCTTTGCGGCCGGGGTATGTTTTGCTACGACAAAGATCATGTCGTAGATAGGGCCGCCACGTGCACCGTGCATGCGGTGTACCTCGAGAGCCGGGATGTCTTGTGACTGTAGGTCCGCTAGAATAGACTGTTCGTCTATTTCTTTGGGGATCCCTCGGATGACTACGCGGAGTAGGCGGTCCTCCGGGAGGTCGTAGGAGTGGAAGGACATTGATCTGTCCTGGAGCATTTTGGATAAGGACCTGTGGTCCTTTGCTGTGGGGATCGTGATTTTTATCCCATGACTCGTTGTTCGAGCCTGGGTATACTGGACTTGGTGGTCATTACACCACTTTGAAACTGCCGTCCATTTATCTTTATCGTGCAGATATATGGGCGGCGGTGAACGCTCCTTCCGTGGGGCTGGGGTTTCATTGACCCGGGGGCTGGTGGGCCGTTCCGGCTGGGCGGGGGCTGATGCCTGAGATGCGTGGGTCGCGGAGACCCGAGAGGCTGTCTTTAGTGATTTGGCTGGGTTAGGGCCCTCAACGGTTTTGGTCTTGATATACCGTTTCTTCTTCCTGCCTACGACGACTTGGAAGTCATCGGGCGAGGAGGTGGAGCTTGAGTCGGACAGATGGTCGGACTCAGAGGCCATTTCTGCGTCATTAATGACGGGCACGATTAATGCCGGTGAAATTCCGACAAGTGGACTCGCCGGGCTTTCCTCGAAGTGAATCGGGTAGGTAGGCGGCGTCTTTGTGACGCAGGTAGCCCGTGTGGCAACATCGGCGGGTTCGATGACGTCATCGATGGCTGGCATCTGTGATGCATATTTTTCTTGGAAGTAAGGGTCCTTCATAAGGACCCTTACAAAAGCCAAGACCGAATTGGGATCACCCGTGGGTTTTCCTTTTATATTGGAGCCGCCCGGCTGGGGACTGTACCTCCACCTTACAGAAGACCGCAGTCAAATAACACTACTTTGATGTAGTGTCGTGTTTCTGCGGTACACGCTGAGCAAGTAGTAATGCTGAGGATTCACTGTGTGAATCCTCACACAGTGAATCCTCAGCATTACAAAGGAGTACAGCATGGGGTTCTTCAAGAAGGGCGTGAAGAGATCTTTGAAGGGTCGGCAACGCGCGAATGATACCCCTGGTGTTGCAAGCGTCCATACGCTTACCGTCAGGTGGGCCGTATACTTGTTTGCCGCAAACACACGTTTTTTTGGTCTTAATATAATATTATTACAGTACTTTCATTCAGTAGAAAGCTGTTATTTTGACATTACAAACAGCATCTCAACTATCTTTATGTGTGTAAATAATTTAGTAATTAAAAGCTTTTTGGTAAAGGCCGGGATTTGAACCCGGACCATCTGAAATGACAGGCGATTGTCTCAACCACACGGTCAACACGTCAACGGTTTGATCATACGAAGTCTTCCCTTGAACTATGGATCAGGTGAACGACATTCGTTTTCCTTGTTGATGTTCCAACTGACACAACCAGTTAAGTTACCAAATTAAAGGTAATTTTATAATTGGAGAATGCTCATAGTTTTTGTAGCCATGACAATTAAAAGTTTTTTCACCCGAACATAAATTAATTTTAAGAGAGAGGCGAATTGGGATCTCACGTGGGTTATCCCATTAATATTGGAGCCACCCTACTGGGGACTGTACCTCCGCCTTACAGAAGACCGCAGTGAAATAACACTACTTGATGTAGTGTTGTGTTTCTGCGGTAAGTAAGGATGCCAGTGCTCCACGAGGATACGCTGGGCTAGTAGTAATGCTGCTAGCACAGTGAGTCTTCATCAACAACATGGTTGTCAACCCGTGAGTGATATACCCCTGGTATTGCTAGCGTCTATAGGCTACTGTGCCTGCTAACCATCAAGTGAGCTGTAAGATTGCGTGCCACCTTAGTGGTATAAAAAAATGTTTCCCTGTGTGTGTTCTACCGCTTGTACAAGGGACAGTGTTCAGAGGAATTGTTTGAAATTATGCCCACGGCAACATTTTAGTACCGCACCTCTCGCCACCGGCGGGGAATTTATCCCCACACATTGGAGTCCTCATCAACAACAAGGTTGGCAACGCGTTAGCGATACCTTTGAGGAATTATTTACTTGATGCCCACCAAATATATTATATGTAACTTTTAGTATCATTGGGCTGTACTGTGTTGTTCGTATGTCAACCCGCCGTAGCTCGTATAGAGCATCAACCGTCTTGATTGGTTTGTTTACAGCACACGTCATAACATGGATCACATTGTGTGAAGGTTGCCAGTAGACAAAAATAGTTCCGTTTCTAGAATTAGCCAAACTATAGACAGAGAGCTTAAGTATAGAGCCATCCCACCTATATGGTATCAAACTTCTATTAGAAACATCTTTGCGAGTTTGTCAAATTTCAAATACAAATCAAAACGTATCTATCCTAAATCGAATAAGTAAAATACAAAATATTGAGAAGAAAAATTGATACGTATCCGAACATTTGAGAGCGGTCAACCCCGTATACATTATTAAAGGGGAACTACATACGTTATTTATGTTCTTAACGCGATTACAGGTGTGGTGTGTAGGTGTGTAGGTACCACCGCAGTGTCAGATATTCTGCCGCCAAGCACTAGTGTACGTACACTACACTGTGTTCCGGTGTGAAGGGCACTGTAGCTAGTGACATTACTGGCCATAAGAGACTAGGTACTAGGTGGTAGGCCTCTTATTGCAAGAGTCCGGCTAGGTGGGTACCACCGCAGCGTCAGATATTCTGCCGCCAAGCACTAGTGTACGTACACTACACTGTGATCCGGTGTGAAGGGCACTGTAGCTAGTGACATTACTGGCCATAAGAGACTAGGTACTAGGTGGTAGGCCACTTATTGCAAGAGTCCGGCTAGGTGGGTACCACCGCAGTATCAGATATTCTGCCAGCAAGCACTAGTGTACGTACACTACACTGTGTTCCGGTGTGAAGGGCATTGTAGCTAGTGACATTACTGGCCATAAGAGACTAGGTACTAGGTGGTAGGCCTCTTATTGCAAGAGTCCGGCTAGGTGGGTACCATCGCAGTGTCAGATATTCTGCCGGCAAGCACTAGTGTACGTACACTACACTGTGTTCCGGTGTGAAGGGCACTGTAGCTAGTGACATTACTAGCCATAAAAGACTAGGTACTAGGGTGGAGGAAATAAGTTTTAAATACGTATTATCATCACGCCAAGTCGCTCACGAGGTAGGCAGAGAGTATACAGCGACATTTTACCCATGACTTGCACACCTCTTTTGCTTCCTCCACATTCATCAATCTTTTAACAAAAGCCCACCGGTTACAAGTAGCCTTTACCTGTCCATCGTTGAGTAATTTGGTAATTTGATCAAGAAAGACTTGTTCCGCCTTGAACATTTTCGCTATTAATTTTCATCTGGTATTTCTATACTCAAAACTCAAAGGATTAGTAAGCTGAAGCGGCAATGGGCCGGTCATATATGCCGAAGAACCGACAACCGTTGGGGTAAACGAGTTCTTGAGTGGAGACCGCGTATAGGCAAGCGTAGTGTAGGACGCCCCCCGGCTAGATGGAGCGACGACCTGCGCACTATAGCTGGCAGGAAGTGGATGAGGAGAGCTGAGGATCGAGCTCAGTGGCGCGCCATGGGAGAGACCTACGTCCAGCAGTGGACTGCGATAGGTTGATGATGATGATGGTGATTTCTATACACTCGAAAAACAGTCGGAAAGACGTTGCGTGTGAGCAGTGTGTCGTTGCGCTAGTTCCCAATACAATATTGATGAGCAATTTACGTCATAGACTTTTAGAATAATGCTAAGAAAACTTGAATTTTAGATAGGACTTTCCAAAGGCGAGACGGATTTATAAAAATATTCTCTTGGTCGTAAACACTTTATATTCAAATTTACATAATGCGCTTAGTCGCCGCGTTTTCGCCCGCGTAGCAATAGGGTAGGATATAAATAGGCAGGTCGGATTTAAGTAAGCTTTTAAAATTCTTGTTTTGGGGGTTTGTTGTCGCATGATGGAGCGCGGTTACCTAGGCCTATGGACGCTCGCAACACCAGGGGTGTCACTCGCACGTTGTCGCCTGATGGAGCGCGGTTACCTAGGCCTATGGACACTCGCAACAACAGGGGTGTCATTCGCGCGTTGTCACCTGATGGAGCGCGGTTACCTAGGCCTATGGACGCTCGCAACACCATGGGTGTCACTCGTGCGTTGTCGCCTGATGGAGCGCGGCTACCTAGGCCTATGGACGCTCGCAACACCAGGGTTGTCACTCGCGCGTTGTCGCCTGATGGAGCGCGGTTACCTAGGCCTATGGACGCTCGCAACACCAGGGGTGTCACTCGCGCGTTGTCGCCTGATGTAGCGCGGTTACCTAGGCCTATGGACGCTCGCAACAGCAGCGGTGTCACTCGCGCGTTGTTGCCTGATGTAGCGCGGTTACCTAGGCCTATGGACGCTCGCAACACCAGGTATGTCACTCGCGCGTTGTCGCCTGATGTAGCGCGGTTACCTAGGCCTATGGACGCTCGCAGCAACAGGGGTGTCACTCGCGCGTTATAGCCTGATGGAGCGCGGCTACCTAGGTCTATGGACGCTCGCAACACCAGAGGTGTCTATCGCGCGATGTCGCCTGATGGAGCGCGGTTACCTAGGCCTATGGACGCTCGCAACACCAGGGGTGTCACTCGCGCGTTGTCGCCTGATGTAGCGCGGTTACCTAGGCCTATGGACGCTCGCAACACCAGCGGTGTCACTCGCGCGTTGTTGCCTGATGTAGCGCGGTTACCTAGGCCTATGGACGCTCGCAACACCAGGGTTGTCAGTCGCGCGTTATCGCCTGATGGAGCGCGGTTACCTAGGCCTATGGACGCTCGCAACACCAGGGGTGGCACTCGTGCGTTGTCGCCTGATGGAGCGCGGCTACCTAGGCCTATGGACGCTCGCAACACCAGGGTTGTCACTCGCGCGTTGTCGCCTGATGGAGCGCGGTTACCTAGGCCTATGGACGCTCGCAACACCAGGGGTGTCACTCGCGCGTTGTCGCCTGATGGAGCGCGGTTACCTAGGCCTATGGACGCTCGCAACACCAGCGGTGTCACTCGCGCGTTGTCGCCTGATGTAGCGCGGTTACCTATGCCTATGGACGCTCGCAACACCAGGTATGTCACTCGCGCGTTATCGCCTGATGGAGCGCGGCTACCTAGGCCTATGGACGCTCGCAACACCAGGGTTGTCACTCGCGCGTTGTCGCCTGATGGAGCGCGGTTACCTAGGCCTATGGACGCTCGCAACACCAGGGGTGTCACTCGCGCGTTGTCGCCTGATGTAGCGCGGTTACCTAGGCCTATGGACGCTCGCAACAGCAGCGGTGTCACTCGCGCGTTGTTGCCTGATGTAGCGCGGTTACCTAGGCCTATGGACGCTCGCAACACCAGGTATGTCACTCGCGCGTTGTCGCCTGATGTAGCGCGGTTACCTAGGCCTATGGACGCTCGCAGCAACAGGGGTGTCACTCGCGCGTTATAGCCTGATGGAGCGCGGCTACCTAGGTCTATGGACGCTCGCAACACCAGAGGTGTCACTCGCGCGTTGTCGCCTGATGGAGCGCGGTTACCTAGGCCTATGGACGCTCGCAACACCAGGGGTGTCACTCGCGCGTTGTCGCCTGATGTAGCGCGGTTACCTAGGCCTATGGACGCTCGCAACACCAGCGGTGTCACTCGCGCGTTGTTGCCTGATGTAGCGCGGTTACCTAGGCCTATGGACGCTCGCAACACCAGGGTTGTCAGTCGCGCGTTATCGCCTGATGGAGCGCGGTTACCTAGGCCTATGGACGCTCGCAACACCAGGGGTGGCACTCGTGCGTTGTCGCCTGATGGAGCGCGGCTACCTAGGCCTATGGACGCTCGCAACACCAGGGTTGTCACTCGCGCGTTGTCGCCTGATGGAGCGCGGTTACCTAGGCCTATGGACGCTCGCAACACCAGGGGTGTCACTCGCGCGTTGTCGCCTGATGGAGCGCGGTTACCTAGGACTATGGACGCTCGCAACACCAGCGGTGTCACTCGCGCGTTGTCGCCTGATGTAGCGCGGTTACCTATGCCTATGGACGCTCGCAACACCAGGTATGTCACTCGCGCGTTATCGCCTGATGGAGCGCGGTTACCTAGGCCTATGGACGCTCGCAGCAACAGGGGTGTCACTCGCGCGTTATCGCCTGATGGAGCGCGGTTACCTAGGCCTATGGACGCTCGCAACACCAGGGGTGTCACTCGCGCGTTGTCGCCTGATGGAGCGCGGTTACCTAGGCCTATGGACGCTCGCAACACCAGCGGTGTCACTCGCGCGTTGTCGCCTGATGTAGCGCGGTTACCTAGGCCTATGGACGCTCGCAGCAACAGGGGTGTCACTCGCGCGTTATCGCCTGATGGAGCGCGGTTACCTATGCCTATGGACGCTCGCAACACCAGGGGTGTCACTCGCGCGTTGTCGCCTGATGGAGCGCGGTTACCTAGGCCTATGGACGCTCGCAACACCAGGGGTGTAACTCGCGCGTTGTCGCCTGATGGAGCGCGGTTACCTAGGCCTATGGACGCTCGCAACACCAGCGTTGTCACTCGCGCGTTGTCGCCTGATGGAGCGCGGTTACCTAGGCCTATGGACGCTCGCAACACCAGGGGTGTCACTCGCGCGTTGTCGCCTGATGTAGCGCGGTTACCTAGGCCTATGGACGCTCGCAACACCAGCGGTGTCACTCGCGCGTTGTTGCCTGATGTAGCGCGGTTACCTAGGCCTATGGACGCTCGCAACACCAGGGTTGTCAGTCGCGCGTTATCGCCTGATGGAGCGCGCTTACCTAGGCCTATGGACGCTCGCAACACCAGGGGTGGCACTCGTGCGTTGTCGCCTGATGGAGCGCGGCTACCTAGGCCTATGGACGCTCGCAACACCAGGGTTGTCACTCGCGCGTTGTCGCCTGATGGAGCGCGGTTACCTAGGCCTATGGACGCTCGCAACACCAGCGGTGTCACTCGCGCGTTGTTGCCTGATATAGCGCGGTTACCTAGGCCTATGGACGCTCGCAACACCAGGGTTGTCAGTCGCGCGTTATCGCCTGATGGAGCGCGGTTACCTAGGCCTATGGACGCTCGCAACACCAGGGGTGGCACTCGTGCGTTGTCGCCTGATGGAGCGCGGCTACCTAGGCCTATGGACGCTCGCAACACCAGGGTTGTCACTCGCGCGTTGTCGCCTGATGGAGCGCGGTTACCTAGGCCTATGGACGCTCGCAACACCAGGGGTGTCACTCGCGCGTTGTCGCCTGATGGAGCGCGGTTACCTAGGCCTATGGACGCTCGCAACACCAGCGGTGTCACTCGCGCGTTGTCGCCTGATGTAGCGCGGTTACCTAGGCCTATGGACGCTCGCAACACCAGGTATGTCACTCGCGCGTTATCGCCTGATGGAGCGCGGTTACCTAGGCCTATGGACGCTCGCAGCAACAGGGGTGTCACTCGCGCGTTATCGCCTGATGGAGCGCGGTTACCTAGGCCTATGGACGCTCGCAACACCAGGGGTGTCACTCGCGCGTTGTCGCCTGATGGAGCGCGGTTACCTAGGCCTATGGACGCTCGCAACACCAGCGGTGTCACTCGCGCGTTGTCGCCTGATGTAGCGCGGTTACCTAGGCCTATGGACGCTCGCAGCAACAGGGGTGTCACTCGCGCGTTGTCGCCTGATGGAGCGCGGTTACCTAGGCCTATGGACGCTCGCAACACCAGGGGTGTAACTCGCGCGTTGTCGCCTGATGGAGCGCGGCTACCTAGGCCTATGGACGCTCGCAACACCAGGGTTGTCACTCGCGCGTTGTCGCCTGATGGAGCGTGGTTACCTAGGCCTATGGACGCTCGCAACACCAGGGGTGTCACTCGCGCGTTGTCGCCTGATGGAGCGCGGTTACCTAGGCCTATGGACGCTCGCCACACTAGCGGTGTCACTCGCGCGTTGTCGCCTGATGTAGCGCGGCTACCTAGGCCTATGGACGCTCGCAGCAACAGGGGTGTCACTCGCGCGTTATCGCCCGATGGAGCGCGGTTACCTATGCCTATGGACGCTCGCAACACCAGGGGTGTCACTCGCGCGTTGTCGCCCGATGGAGCGCGGTTACATAGGCCTATGGACGCTCGCAACACCAGGGGTGGCACTCGTGCGTTATCGCCTGATGGAGCGCGGTTACCTAGGCCTATGGACGCTCGCAGCAACAGGGGTGTCACTCACGCGTTATCGCCTGATGGAGCGCGGTTACCTAGGCCTATGGACGCTCGCAACACCAGGGGTGTCACTCGCGCGTTGTCGCCTGATGGAGCGCGGTTACCTAGGCCTATGGACGCTCGCAACACCAGGGGTGTAACTCGCGCGTTGTCGCCTGATGGAGCGCGGTTACCTAGGCCTATGGACGCTCGCAACACCAGCGGTGTCACTCGCGCGTTGTCGCCTGATGGAGCGCGGTTACCTAGGCCTATGGACGCTCGCAACACCAGGGGTGTCACTCGCGCGTTGTCGCCTGATGTAGCGCGGTTACCTAGGCCTATGGACGCTCGCAACACCAGCGGTATCACTCGCGCGTTGTTGCCTGATGTAGCGCGGTTACCTAGGCCTATGGACGCTCGCAACACCAGGGTTGTCAGTCGCGCGTTATCGCCTGATGGAGCGCGCTTACCTAGGCCTATGGACGCTCGCAACACCAGGGGTGGCACTCGTGCGTTGTCGCCTGATGGAGCGCGGCTACCTAGGCCTATGGACGCTCGCAACACCAGGGTTGTCACTCGCGCGTTGTCGCCTGATGTAGCGCGGTTACCTATGCCTATGGACGCTCGCAACACCAGGGTTGTCAGTCGCGCGTTATCGCCTGATGGAGCGCGGTTACCTAGGCCTATGGACGCTCGCAGCAACAGGGGTGTCACTCGCGCGTTGTCGCCTGATGGAGCGCGGTTACCTAGGCCTATGGACGCTCGCAACACCAGGGGTGTCACTCGCGCGTTGTCGCCTGATGGAGCGCGGTTACCTAGGCCTATGGACGCTCGCCACACTAGCGGTGTCACTCGCGCGTTGTCGCCTGATGTAGCGCGGCTACCTAGGCCTATGGACGCTCGCAGCAACAGGGGTGTCACTCGCGCGTTATCGCCCGATGGAGCGCGGTTACATAGGCCTATGGACGCTCGCAACACCAGGGGTGGCACTCGTGCGTTATCGCCTGATGGAGCGCGGTTACCTAGGCCTATGGACGCTCGCAGCAACAGGGGTGTCACTCACGCGTTATCGCCTGATGGAGCGCGGTTACCTAGGCCTATGGACGCTCGCAACACCAGGGGTGTCACTCGCGCGTTGTCGCCTGATGGAGCGCGGTTACCTAGGCCTATGGACGCTCGCAACACCAGCGGTGTCACTCGCGAGTTGTCGCCTGATGTAGCGCGGTTACCTAGGCCTATGGACGCTCGCAGCAACAGGGGTGTCACTCGCGCGTTATCGCCTGATGGAGCGCGGTTACCTATGCCTATGGACGCTCCCAACACCAGGGGTGTCAGTCGCGCGTTGTCGCCTGATGGAGCGCGGTTACATAGGCCTATGGACGCTCGCAACACCAGGGTATGTAACTCGCGCGTTGTCGCCTGATGGAGCGCGGTTACCTAGGCCTATGGACGCTCGCAACACCAGCGGTGTCACTCGCGCGTTGTTGCCTGATGTAGCGCGGTTACCTATGCCTATGGACGCTCGCAACACCAGGGTTGTCAGTCGCGCGTTATCGCCTGATGGAGCGCGGTTACCTAGGCCTATGGACGCTCGCAGCAACAGGGGTGTCACTCGCGCGTTGTCGCCTGATGGAGCGCGGTTACCTAGGCCTATGGACGCTCGCAACACCAGGGGTGTCACTCGCGCGTTGTCGCCTGATGGAGCGCGGTTACCTAGGCCTATGGACGCTCGCCACACTAGCGGTGTCACTCGCGCGTTGTCGCCTGATGTAGCGCGGCTACCTAGGCCTATGGACGCTCGCAGCAACAGGGGTGTCACTCGCGCGTTATCGCCCGATGGAGCGCGGTTACATAGGCCTATGGACGCTCGCAACACCAGGGGTGGCACTCGTGCGTTATCGCCTGATGGAGCGCGGTTACCTAGGCCTATGGACGCTCGCAGCAACAGGGGTGTCACTCACGCGTTATCGCCTGATGGAGCGCGGTTACCTAGGCCTATGGACGCTCGCAACACCAGGGGTGTCACTCGCGCGTTGTCGCCTGATGGAGCGCGGTTACCTAGGCCTATGGACGCTCGCAACACCAGCGGTGTCACTCGCGAGTTGTCGCCTGATGTAGCGCGGTTACCTAGGCCTATGGACGCTCGCAGCAACAGAGGTGTCACTCGCGCGTTATCGCCTGATGGAGCGCGGTTACCTATGCCTATGGACGCTCCCAACACCAGTGGTGTCAGTCGCGCGTTGTCGCCTGATGGAGCGCGGTTACATAGGCCTATGGACGCTCGCAACACCAGGGGTGTAACTCGCGCGTTGTCGCCTGATGGAGCGCGGTTACCTAGGCCTATGGACGCTCGCAACACCAGCGGTGTCACTCGCGCGTTGTTGCCTGATGTAGCGCGGTTACCTATGCCTATGGACGCTCGCAACACCAGGGTTGTCAGTCGCGCGTTATCGCCTGATGGAGCGCGGTTACCTTGGCCTATGGACGCTCGCAGCAACAGGGGTGTCACTCGCGCGTTGTCGCCTGATGGAGCGCGGTTACCTAGGCCTATGGACGCTCGCAACACCAGGGGTGTCACTCGCGCGTTTTCGCCTGATGGAGCGCGGTTACCTAGGCCTATGGACGCTCGCAACACCAAAGTCGTATTATATTCAGTTTTCGGCTTTCGATCATTATAAATTCAGTAATTAATTACGTTCAAAAGCTTTCAAATTTAAAAATAACCAAAAATACTTTCACGATATAAACTTTCGATCTTGTTGCGTTTGATATTGTTCTTTTTATTTGTATTTAAAAGTTTAATGTTTCAATGTTTTAGGTAGAGTAATAAACCCATAGACCAGCTCATTTGTATTTTTATTTTATTCAAGTGCATGGCAGAATATCTGTCGTATAGGTACTCACCGATACTACAAAGGGTTTATATACAGCTGGCTATAACGTAACATAAATTGAAAATGTATAACACCCCTGACTCAAAATCTTGTAAAAGTTGTAGCTATGAACACTCTCGATTAAGTCAACTTTGAAACAAAAATATTAATCGAAATCGGTTCAACCGTTTACGAGCTACGATGCCACAGACAGACACACAGATACACACTACAAACTTATAACAAGTTCTCTTTTTGCGTCGGGGTAAAAAACAACTACTTGATGTAGTGGTGTGTTTCTGCAGTATGTAACGTTGCCAGTGCTAGTAGTAATGCTGCTAGCAGTGATTTCTCATCATCAACATGGTTGGCAACCCGTTAGTGATACCCCTGGTATTGCTAGCGGCTATAGGCTACTCTGACTGCTTACCAACTTGTGTACCACCTTAGTGATAAAATCAAAAATGTATCATGCCATGTCTGTCCATTGCGAAGGCTTCTCACACAGTCTTAAAACGAGTTATGTTTTACAAATATGACATAACTTAGTCGTGCGGAAAACATTTATTATTGTTTTAACGGGTCGCGTGCAAGATGAACATGCTTTTCGGTTTTTAATTCGCGACCTTGGGGTCCAAATGCGCAGTGAAACAAGCCTTAACTTATCTTTTGTTGTGGCTAAACAGGTCTGGTAATACCAGATAGGCGTGAGCATCAAATAATATATACAATTCTCGTTACACAGTGTTTGTAACAAAAACTCCTCTCAACGGCTTGACAGACTTTTTTTGTCTTATGTGGTAGATCTGGGAAACATTTTTTGACAAATTAAAGCCAGTCCCAAAAACAAAATGTTTGCCCATAGTTTCGCTGGTTAACTGAGAAAACTAACATGAGTTCAAAAGGGGGGGGGGGGGGGAGATCCAGTGGTATATCATCTCAAGGGGAAGAAGGCGTAAAATTTATAACCTCCCATCATCTAACATTAAACGAATAAAGAAGGTCAGATTGTTTTTTTTTTCACTCCTCATGCTCAAAAAGTTCGTCATCCCAGAGCGGGGAAAAATAGAATATCCTGTTCTAGGTGAAAAAGGTTTTACTTTTTTTATTTTTGTCCGTTACTTATAAAAACGAAAATATTTATTCATAAATAGAACAATTATGAATAAAGGCTCGACTTACTACTGTTTTATAAAAATGATTTATATTTAATTTTTGAAAATGGAACTACCAAATCGGTGATTTCTTCGGCGGAATACGTGCATTGCGTTGCGGCTACAGAGGAAATAAAAAGTCATTGGGGCGAAATCCTTAGAATTTTTCTCTAAATTTTACAAATTGAATTGATGGCCATAAATTATTTTTGGATTATTTTAATTTTTCGCATCATCTTTTAAAATCGGATGTCCTACCAAATCTCACCAAGTGATCTGATCTGAGTGATGAAATACTTACATTACATTACATGTCGGAAGCCGTGGAAGCTCAAGATCAAACTTTCTAGATCAAATTACTAGTACATAAGTATTTTTCTTACTTACTACTTAAGTAACTCGGAACCGGCGGGCATGTATGAAGAGATTGATGAATTTAGAAGAAGCAAAAGAGGTGTGCAAGTCTCTAGTGAAATGTCGCTCTATACTCTCTGCCTACCCCGTGAGGGACTTGGCATGATGATATGTATGTATGAAGAGATTGATGAATGTAGAAGAAGCAAAAGAGGTGTGCAAGTCTCTAGTGAAATTTCGCTCTATACTCTCTGTCTACCCCGTGAGGGACTTGGCGTGATGATATGTATGTTACATAGAAAAATATGAGCGCCATGGCAACAGTGTTTAACAACATAAGTCAGAGGAAAAAAACCTTATTTTAACGGATACATAGTCAATATTTGATTCTGAATTTTTATCATGCCGGCCATGGCAGTCAGTATGACCCAATTTATTCATCCCATACAAATTTGGGCAAAAACCGTCAAGGAATAAAGTCGTTGTAGTTGTTAAACAGGTTGGGTTCTGTATATAGATTGATAATCATATTATAGTAATGTCTTCACACCTTCCCACAAGGGTCCCCGAAGTGGTAACATTGTATATCCACCGAAGATAATTTGGTGCCAACGTGGCAGATGGTGAGTCCGTCGCCGTCTCTTAGGCACTACATACGTCCTTGACATTTCTTCTCAGACGTATGCAGGTTTCCTCACGATGTCTTCCTTCACTCGTGGTGTGACTAATCACTGCACTTAAGTTATAAAAACTCATTGGTACAGACCGGTGGGATTGGAACTTGCGTCGCTAGAATAGTAGACTTGCAAGCTCTCAACATTGTCGTAATGGCGGAAAAATTTAACGATCTGTATTTAGACATGGTAAATGTATAAATCGGTCACTGTTCTGAGGATCCCAAATCCACGAGACACACGGAAACGCGAACTGAATGTATAAACAAATAAAAATTCATACCTTCAAGTCGAACGCCATTAAAATTCGGGGATACGTACAAAAACAGAGGCAAATATTTATAGATTTTTTTGGCAAACAAAAACATGGAAATACACGTTTATTGGAGTCGCAGTAAATTTCTAATGTGAGGCTATATTGTAACTGATTTCATACATATTTTTTTATATACCACTAAAGTGGTTTTGGTACAAATTCTTACATGAAAAAAAAGGACAGAGCACTTTTTGCACGCAGATTTTTGATTTTGATTTTTGGTGGCACACAAGCATACGACCCACCTGATGGAAAACAGTCACGTATTATAAAATTAATTAGATATATAAAAATCGTTAATTTTCAGACATTATTATCATTATTAGTGTTAGTAACAAATATATCTCGCTTTTTAGTAAAAATATTTTTATGTTTTTGAAGGCAGTTTAATTTATTTTTTTAATCTTTTTATTAACAATTATGACTGAACAGATAGATTGTTATATATGGTGCTAAAGTGACCCATTATATACGAGGTAGTTTTTCTTTAAAGATTTCGCGCCAATTACTTTTTATTTCTTCTGTAGCCGCAACGCAGTGCACGTTTTCCTCCGAAGAATTCACCGACTTGGTAGTTCCATTTTCAAAAAATAAATATTTTTCTTTTTTATAAAACATTTTGTCTACCCGTGCAAAGCCGGGGCGGGCAGCTAGCCTATGTTACTCAGTGATAGTGTTGCTTATTAACGGTGAAAGATTTTTTGAAATCGGTTCAGTAGTTTCGGAGCCTATAGACATTTATCAAATATTTTGTCAACCCGAGCGAACCCGGAGCGGGAAGCTAGTATGATATATAGCCTATGTTACTCAGTGATGATGTAGCTTTCTAACGGTGAAAGAATTTTTGAAATTGGTCCAGTAGTTTCGGAGCCTATTCTAGGAAGATAATAAGAAGCGCAAATTTATAAATTTCCTAGGAAATTCTAGAAAATTTATCAACCTTCGTAGGATTCTAAACGTTTTTTTGTTCGGTAAGTTTATTAATTTGCGAAAATGTGGGCGTAAATTAATACAATTAATATCTTAATTAATTAATTATTTAAAGTTTTTAATCCATAAAATCTATTAATATTCGTAAAAATATATAATTATATTCAATAATCTCTTGTTTACAATTTTATTCTACGAAGGTTGATAAATTTCCTAAGAAATTTATAATTTTGCGGTTCTTGTTATCTTCCGGTGACAGTGACATTATATCAGATACTATGGTTTCTGAAGAACAATACCTAGAGCGGAAATCTACACTAATATTATGACGAGGAAAGATTTGATTGTTTGTTTGTATTGAATAGGCTCCGAAACTACTGGACGGATTTCACAAATTCTTTCACCGTTAGAAAGCTACATTATCACTGAGTAACATAGGCTATATATTAAATTCATACGCTGGCGAAGTCTCGGGGAAAACAGCTATATTATATAAACTTGTTTTGAATGCGTTCAATACTTACAACGTGGATATTGTACTGCGAATTCCATAGTTGTAGCGTACTCAAGAATTGAGTGACATGAGATAAAAAGCTCGTTGTTTTCAGTCTAAATTATCTACGTATCCTCATACTAAAACTTAGCATGCGTACTTTATATAATAATAGCGGCCCGCCCCGGCTTCGCACGGGTACACATTTATTTTGTCTACCCGTGCGAATTTTCTTTGCTATAAACCTCACGGAGCCCGAGACCTTTCCAACGAATGCAAAACCGTGGAAATCGGTTCGTGCGTTCTGGAGTTATAGCGTCAGGAAGGAAAACCCGACTTATTTTTATATACTAGATAACATAAGATCTAACATGCGATGTCAATTTCTAATTAAGAAGGATACCCAAATCTCAGACTCTGAAGAGGACTGTTGAAAATGCTCTTCTGCTTTTCAAGGAGGTCTCACGTCGGCTGGTTGAGGCCTCCCGTGACAGGCGTGAAAATAAATACAATCTTGTAAGAGACGTGTACACGTTTCGTCCGGAATAAGCACATATAAGCCCGCCGCGGTGCTTACGGTTGGTGCACTCGGTGAAAACTATATCTCTCTCGCTAATTATCTTATGTATTTGTAAGAGCTCGATAGAGACAAATATATATTTCGGCTCGTGACCAAAATTGAAGGAAGCACTTTAATGTAACCTAGTATTGGTCGAAAAAGACCTGCCACCTACTGGCAGAAATGTCGTTGGAGGCGCAATTTGACTCGCTGTCGCACCAGATGAAATGATGATTTATTTTCCCCAGCTGAGGTGTTAAGTGACGTCACTAAAGTATGACGTACTCATCTAATGACGTAACGTAAACCTTGTTCTCGTTGAATTGAATGTCTATTAAATGTACTAGCACTGCAATAACACACATATACAGATACTAGCACCCGTGGCCTCGGACGCGTGGTAAATAACTCAATGAATTTCCATACAAACTTTCATCCCCTATTTTATTTTACCCACTTAGGGGTGGTATTTCCAAAAACCCTTCCTTAGTGGATGCCTACGTCGTAAAACGTATCTACTGTCAAAATTTCAAGTCTCTTACCCCAGTCGTTTAGGCTGTACGTTGATTTGTCAGTCAGTTTCTTCTTTTATTTAAGCAGATATCATCACGTCAAGTCCCTCACGGGGTAGACAGAGAGTATAGAGCGACATTTCACTAGAGACTTGCACACCTCTTTTGCTTCTTCTACATTCATCAATCTCTTCATACATACATATCATCACGCCAAGTCCCTCACGGGGTAGACAGAGAGTATAGAGCGACATTTCACTAGAGACTTGCACACCTCTTTTGCTTCTTCTACATTCATCAATCTCTTCATCAACCAAAGCCATTTTATTATAAGTACTAAGTAATGTGAGTACTATTCTTAGTGTACGAGAACTGACCTACTTAATCCAATTGAAAGGTTACATATGATAGTATGAAGAATAAATTGACATAATTTTAATATGTGATCGTCTCCCTACATTGTAAGATAAATTTTATAATATAAGACTCGTCCCTGCATCTTGGAGAGGGCACGTAACATTCTTCTAAACAGAGCGCTACCTCGCGAGTGGTGTTGCGAGCGTCCATAGGCCTAGGTAACAGCGCTCCATCAGGCGACAACGCGCGAGTGACACCCCTGGTGTTGCGAGCGTCAATAGGACTAGGTAACAGCGCTCCATCAGGCGACAACGCGCGAGTGACACCCCTGGTGTTGCGAGCGTCCATAGGCCTAGGTAACCGCGCTCCATCAGACAACAACGCGCGAGTGACACCCCTGGTGTTGCGAGCGTCCATAGGCCTAGGTAACCTCGCTCCATCAGGCGACAACGCGCGAGTGACACCCCTGGTGTTGCGAGCGTCCATAGGCAGGCCTAGGTAACCGCGCCCAATCAGGTGTATCCACGTTATATTAAAGCCAATGTTGTAAGGTACAGAATAGGTAAGTGGCGTCCACAGACTCCATGTATTGTCTCCGTAATGTATGCTTGACCTCTTTTCTAAACGCAACTGGAAAATAAGATAAAATTTGAATTTAGGACACCAGTCGATCTGTTTACAACAGGATACGCTTCTATCATAGGTTATGGACTTGCCACAGGTTATAGACACAAAGAATTATGTCATTTCAACGCTTCGGTAAGGTTTTTTGCAATTGTATGTTGATTATAAACTTTTAGCAGTATTTTAAATATAGAAAGGAATAAGGAATAGTTTTAAATGCGAAAGTAAATCTGTTTGTTTGTTTGCTGCCTTTTCAGGACTAATCGGATGAACGGATCGTAATAAAATTTGACAAGGAGATAGATTATATCCTGGAGAAGAATATAGACTAATTTTGTTGTTAAACAAATGCAGGCAAAGTCGTCAATCTTCCGAACGTCAATTTAACCTTGTTTGTTTTTAGTACGGAACCCTCAGTGTACGAATCCAACTCGGACTTGGCCGAATTTTGCTATTTTGTAAGCTTGTTATTTTTCACTCTTCATTTTTAGGGTTCCGTACCTTGAAAGGAAAAAAGGAACCCTTATAAGACCACTTTGTTGTCCGTCTGTCTGTCTGTCTGTCTGTCAAGAATTTTTATCTCAAGAACGCGTGGAGTTATCAAATTGAAATTAATATGAAATACCCGGGTTTATGGTCTCTTTCAGTTGTATAATAATCAAACTTGTAAATCAATATGAAGAAAAGATATGACCGTTTTTATTGCGCAAATTTTCACATATTTTGCGATTTCACCAGGGAATCAAAACCTATAGGGTACTTCCCATTGACCTTGAATCATGAAATTTGGCAAGAAGCAGTGTCTTACAGCACAAGTAAAGGAAAAAATCGGAAAACCGTAAACATGTAGTTTTTTTAAATGCGAATTTACTTAAACATAATCCTGAATCGCGCTGTTGAGAGTCACCGACGAGTAATGTCCTCATTTGAAGTTCGCCTACATTTAACCTTATCTACAAGTGTGTACGGAACCCTCGGTGCGCGAGTCCGACTCGCACTTTTAATACCGGAGGCATATACGCAAATATGAAAATCGATTCTTCAGGAAGAAACTCCAAAAACATTTTCCTAATTTAGGTATAAGCTTCTCGGATACAATTCTCGCAACTTCCAGCTAAACCAAACCGTCACCTATAAATAATTTATCACCTGAAAATTCGGCCACAAACATAAATTTCTTAACGAATTCTAAGTAACGGGCTGTAGGAGCGGGACAGACACCGATCCTGTATCAGAGGAACAGAGATAGATGCTGAATGATGAATGAAAGAAACATGTTTTTGTTACGACGTGTTCTATGATGCTGTTGAAATAATTTCCTGCAGGGTCGACCTGACATGTTTTGTTTGTTACCTTGATAGAAAATAACACTTCTAAATAGGTCTCGTAGACCTGAAATGTTTGCGTGCGCATAATCACGTGACACACGGCACTTAACGCATTCTGTTTTAAGGTAACCGCGCTCCATCAGGCGACAACGCGCGAGTGACACCCCTAATGTTGCGAGCGTCCATAGGCCTAATAACCGCGCTCTATCAGGCCACAACGCGCGAGTGACACCCCTGGTGTTGCCAGCGTCTATAGGCCTAGGTAACCACGGTCCTTCAGGCGACAACGCGCGAGTGACAACCCTGGTGTTGCGAGCGTCCATAGGCCTAATAACCGCGCTCCATCAGGCCACAACGCGCGAGTGCCACCCCTGGTGTTGCGAGCGTCTATAGGCCTAGGTAACCACACTCTTTCAGGCGACAACGCGCGAGGGACAACCCTGGTGTTGCGAGCGTCGATAGGCCTAGGTAACTGCGCTCCATCAGGCGACAACGCGCGAGTGACAACCCTGGTGTTGCGAGCGTCGATAGGCCTAGGTAACTGCGCTCCATCAGGCGACAACGCGCGAGTGACACCCCTGGTGTTGCGAGCGTCCATAGGCAGGCCTAGGTAACCGCGCTCCATCAGGCGACAACGCGCGATTGACACCTCTGGTGTTGCGAGCGTCCATAGGCAGGCCTAGGTAACCGCGCACCATCAGGCGACCACGCGCGAGTGACACCCCTGGTGTTGCGAGCGTCCATAGGCCTAGGTAACCGCGCTCCATCAGGCGACCACGCGCGAGTGACACCCCTGGTGTTGCGAGCGTCCATAGGCCTAGGTAACCGCGCTCCATCAGGCGACAACGCGCGAGTGAAATGTTCAAGAGATGTCGTAAGAAGTCGGAAAATCCGTTTCGGGTTTTGCGACCGGTTTTTAGACACAAAACCATTATCAAACTTTTCTATGAGCTTGTCCTGTATGTAGGTATGTATGTACCAATGTAAACGGAATCTTTCGAGGTCAATTTCAAGACGTGTGTGTGTAGCCTTAGTAAGAACAACTGTCGACTACGTATGCATATGGGTTTCGACTATTAGCGAGGGAATAAATAGACACCGAGTTATAATGGGTTTTAGCGCCGTGTGTAACACTCTGCTTTTCACTACGAATGCGAAAAATATAATAATCCAAAAATAAATTAAGGTAATTAATTCAATTTGTAATTAGAGAAAAATTCTAAAGATTTCGCGCCAATGACTTTTTATTTCTTCTGTAGCCGCAACGCAATGCATGTATTCCTCCGAAGAAAACACCGATTTGGTAGTTCCATTTTCAAAAAAAATATATTTTTTATAAAACAGTAATAGCCGAGTCTTTATTTACAATAACTGTTCTATTTATGAATTAAAAATTTCGTTTTTATGAGTACCAGACAAAAATAAGAAAAGTAAAACCTTTTTCACCAAGAACAGTAGGGCTAGCACGAATAATTGTGACAACGTTTACGTTTCGATTTCGAGTAGTAAGAATTTACGTTGTCGATAGTTATTCGTGCTCGCCCTTCTGGATATTCTATTTTTTCCCCGCTCTGGAACGTTACAATGACCAACTTTTTGAGCAAGAGGAGTGAAAACACATTTTATGGGTGTGATTCTTTAAATATAATTTATTTTCGCCGGAAACCAAGTTCATTGCGCAGGAGTATTCGATTCAAATTTAATCTTTGCGTCAAGTCAACTGTCAATTGTATAAAACATCGTCGATTTGACCACAATCCATAATTCATGATTGACGCTATACATTTTAATATGATAATGCTAATTCATCTCCTGAATTTCATAGTTTTGACGTCAAAACTAACATATTATAAGATATTCAAAATAATTACCTTTTTATGTATTTTTTATACGATTTGTCGATGGGTGTGTTCGTAATGTAGAAATGTTGGTCTTTAGTGCCGGTACCAAGATATTCGAAAACGTAACTCGAAATGTCAAAATTGTCATACGAATTTTTATTTCCACTTTTCACCGCCGCAGCGCTGTAGCACTCTGCTTTTCACTACGATTGCGAAAAAATAAAATAATCCAAAAATAAATTATGGTCATCAATTCAATTTGTAATTAGAGAAAAAATTCTAAAATTTGGCGCCAATGACTTTTTATTTCTTCTATAGCCGCAACGCAATGCACGTATTCCCATGAAATCACCGATTTGGTAGTAGCTAGTATTAACTGACAAGCGAGCTCCACCTTCGACCATATCTTCACTTACCATCAGGTGAGATCGTGGTCAATGGCTGGCCCGTAATAAAAAAAACGAATTTGTCTTTTAGTACCCTTCGGTGCACGAGTTCTACTCGCACTTGACCCGTTTTGTCTACATTCATCAATCTCTTCATACATGTCCGCCGGTTCCGAGTACTCTTTACCTTTCCATCATTGAGTACTTTGTCAATTTAATCTAGAAAGGACCTCGGCCTTCCACGGCTTCTTCCACTCACATTCGGATTGTATATATATATACTAGCTGTCCCGACAGACGTTGTCCTGTCTTAGTTATGAATTCATATTTCAAATATACACCAAAGAAGAAAGGTCCTTTACTTTATCCCGATAATAAAAATAAACCGATTCTTTTTTCAAATTTTCATGAGAACCTTCTACTGACAGTAATAAAGACAAAAAAGGGAGTTTTTGGCGGGAATCAGGCGGAGCGGTTGAGATTTTTTCCAGTGTGTCGTAAATTGTGTTATAGTGATCTTTAATGTGTATTTTTGGTGTCGATATGTGCAGTAAAGTTTCATTTAGTGACTGATTTATAGGAGCATTGGAAATAATGCCATAATACGACTTTTGGGTTAAGTGATTTATCATTTTGGTCAATAGGTCACCTCTAATCTAAAGGCGTGTTACGATCTGCTACTGCCGTGGGTTGTCTCCAGAAACTCCATTGGGCGTTAGAATGCATGACACTAGGCATTTTAATGCGGCAAACACGAGAAATTTTGCAACATGAAAATTCTCTAACACTCGACACTGGCAAAAATAGTCCCTGAAGGGATTGATTGCCATACTTAGGAAGAAGAAGAAGAAGAAAGACAAAAAAAGAATTAGCGAAATCGGCCTAGACATTTACGTGTGATGCCGTGACCAAGGGAAACAGGGATTCATTTCTAAATACAGATAATACAAGTAAATATTTTAAGAGAGGTAGTGGGAATTGGGATCTCCCGTGGGTTTTCCCATTAATATTGGAGCCGCCCGACTGGGGACTGTACCTCCGCCTTACAGAAGACCGCAGTGAAATAACACTACTTGATGTAGTGTTGTGTATCTGCGGTAAGTAAGGTTGCCAGTGCTCCACGAGGATAGGCTGCGCTAGTAGTATTGCTGCTAGCACAGTGAGTCCTCATCAACAACATGCTTGGCAACTCGATAGTGATATCCCTGGTATTGCTAGCGGCTATAGGCTACGGTGACCGCTTACCATACCCACTTATCTGGTGAGCCGTATGCTTGTGTGCCACCTGGTATAAAAAAAATATGGTTCCGGCGGCACTGACTTGAAATCTCTTTTCAAGCTGTTTGCCTTATGGTATATCAGTGTATAGCGCTTATTTAGTTAGATATATTATAAGCCAAGTTAATAATAATTTTTGTTTTTTCTCGCTTTGTAAAACCATTATTGATATGATTTTTTAGGCGATTTTTTTTTAAAAGATTTTATTAACCGTTCGAAAGATAGGTTATAACTTGTATTTTTAGTAAAAAAAGAAGAAATCATTTTATTTATATGGAACAACACAAGTTCTGAAAGATCCAGTTCATTCAAAAAGTTAATTTGTGCCTTAAACTCACAGGATAAAGACCATTGTAGCTTAGCTTCGATGTAGAGAAATTTGCCATTGCTAATTTCAATGTTAGCGTTAACGGGATAAAGCTCAAAAGTGTATGAGAATTGAAAATCTTTACCAATAGAGCTGAATAATACATATATATATTTGCGGTATCGTTGACTGTATTATAAAACCAGTACGGTTGAAAATATCTTGGCACACTGGAAAAAAACCGCTTGCAAACAAAAGGAACCCGAGCGATTGAACAGATTGCAGATATGAATGTACTTTAAAGTTAGGCGAGTTAGGTTGGGTTTCCAATGATTGGCTGGCAAAAGTGATATGGCGCCAATATTCAAATTGCGCGGGGAAGGTATAAAATGGCGGACGCGCTGAGTTAGACGCAGTGCCGGCGCCAAAACTCCCGTTCAAACGGTGTGGCCACTCGTTAAAGAATTTCTTTATAAGAAAATAATACACAATGGGTGCTCTCATCGTTCTGGTCGCAATTTTAATTTTACTTTATACATTTTTGAAGAGAAAATCAGCTTCAAAAAATGTATCGTTACCATCACCGGCGCCAGGTCCTTTAGCCTTGCCAATAGTAGGTAACTTGCACCTTTTAGGCAAATATAACTCGCCATTCCAAGCTTTTACGGAGCTCAGTAAGGATTACGGAGATATATATAGTTTGACTCTAGGGTCTACTAAGTGTCTGGTAGTCAATAATCTGGATCTTATCAAAGAAGTTTTAAATCAAAATGGTAAAGCGTTCGGTGGGCGGCCAGATTTCATTCGGTTTCATCAACTCTTCGCTGGCGATCGAAATAACTGTGAGTATTCTTTTTTAATTTCTGTTTTTCGAAGATAGAGGCATAGAGATTTATTAGTTTTTTTATTGAAATGTATCTAAATATATTAGAATCGGTAAATTTTTGTACACATATTAAAGTATTCTCTTAAATTTAAAATTAGAATGATTTTTAGATGCATTTATAACAACATAGCGTGTCTATTTTTAAATTGAAATTAGAACGATTAAATTTATAGTCATGTTTTTTTTTGTTTTTTGTTATGAAACATACAAAAGGATTTTTATAATTATTATAGTCTTTTAATTCATCACTCTTCTTTTGCCTCTAGATTCTGATATAAAAATTGTTTTTCGAGCGTGTACGTGATTTGAATAGAAAAAGTTATGGTTAAAAAATATATTATATAATATATTAATTGTTTATGAGACGCAAAAGATTTATTGGGTTACATAGGCTCTCTAGATAATTACTGCGGTTTTTTTATGATATATTGAAAATATTTTAGAAGTATAAAATAAATCTATTCAGCATTACAAGCCGTTTTAGGTTATACTATTCGAATATATATTTTTTAGTTCTATGAAAATCGAATTTTTCAACGAAAAAGAATAAGCTCGGTAAAAAATGTTGACGTAAATGGTCTGACACCGGTGCTAAGCCGGGGCGGGTCGCTAGTGAATTGTAAATTGACTATAAATTATTTTATGGCGTGAATTAATATTAAGCGTCAAACAAAAATATGTCAGTAGAATTTCAATATACGCACATACCAAAAAAGTACGATTCGGCAAAATTTCAATGTCACATATTGCACTTATTGAAATCAACTAGCGACCCGCCCCGGCTTCGTGTGGCCAGCGTTAAATACCAAAATGAATTATACATAAAAACCTTCCTCATGAATCTCTCTATCTTATAAAAAAAACACATCAAAATCCGTTGCGTAGTTTTAAGGATAAACATACATAGAGACAGATAGCGGGAAGCATAAGGAAGAAGTATATATACAAACTAGCGGCCCGCCCCGGCTTCGGGGAAGCTAGTATAATATATAGCCTATGTTACTCAGTGATGATGTAGCTTTCTAACGGTGAAAGAATTTTTGAAATCGGTCTAAAAAATAAAAAATAAAATTTAGGGGTGGACTACCCCTAACATTTAGGGGGATGAAAATTAGATGTTGGCCGATTCTCATAGATACCGGATAAGCACAAAAAAATTCATCAAAATCGGTCAAGCCGTTTCGGAGGAGTATGGCAACGAAAACTGTGACACGAGAATTTTATATATTAGATAACATGAGTATTAAAATACTGACTTTTAGTTTAGATAATATAGTACGTACAAGTTCCACGTTGTAGTTAGCTCCATCTAGCGATTATAAATGGAACAATAAATTGCATACTTATTTTGACGTATGGTGCAAGTGACAAGCTATTACGCCGTTGGCCGCGAGTTCGATTCCCGCCAGCATAAACATTTATGTGATGAGCATTTTTGTTTGATTTGTGTTCGAAGCTGTTTGGGCTTAGAGAAAGAAATTGAACCGCGCATCTGATGATGCCTCCACATTACAAAAGATCGCAGCCAAATAACACTACTCTGATGTAGTGTTGTGTTCCTGCGGTGAGTAAGGACACCAGAGCTCCTCATAGAAAGAGAGGTAGGGCACAATGGTATCTCCCGTTCAAAATAGGAGCCTCCCAACTGGGACAGTACCTCCACCTTACAGAAGATCGCTGCCAAATAACACTACTCTGATGTAGTGTTGTGTTCCTGCGATGAGTAAGAGAGCTCTTTATAGAAAGAGAGGTAGGACACAATGGTATCTCCCGTTCAAAATAGGAGCCGCCAATTTTTTAAATCTAGTGTTTCACATCTGAAGGACGTCCCGTGGCGAAAAAATATATTAAGTTGAACTGTTATTTAAAAACCGCGACCTCTTATTGTTTACATCACACTATAAAATGCGTTCACTGGATACCTAGATACATTAGCGCCGTATCTTGTTACATTTTATATTTCAAATGAATTTGAAACGTCTCCTAGGTTTTAAACCTACAGATAATTGTAGGGCTAGCATGAATAATTGCGACAACGTTTTCGTATCGCCTTCGACTATTTTTGTATTGAAAAATTAACAGCGCTGCGGCGGTGAAAAATAAAAAAATAGTATGACTATTTTGACATTTCGCGAGTTACGTTTTCGAATACGTTGTCGAAAAAGTTCGTGCTACCGGCATTGTTGAAGTATTTCAAGACGGTTCTTTTCTTGCGCGAGCATTAATAAATTGCGATAACAATTTCGTATTGCCTGCGACAATTTTTGTATTGTAAAATGTGAAAAGTGGAACTAAAAATTAGCATGACAATTTTGTCATTACGCGAGTTACGTTTTCGAATACGTAGACGAAAATTGTTCTTGCTACCGGCAGTGGCATTTCGAACCGTTGCGCTTGCGCAGTATTTTAACACCAAAAACGGACATCTTCGTTTTATTCGCGTATTAATTGACTAGACTATTTTAAAGGCAAGAGTAGAAGTCTCTTTATGAGAAGTAGGGCGAATTGGGATCTCCCGTGGGTTGTCCCATATTATTGGAGCCGCCCAACTGGGAACTACCTCCGCCTTACAGAAGACCGCAGTCAAATAACACTACTTTGATGTAGTGTTGTGTTTCTGCGGTAGGTAAGGTTGCTTATGCTCCACGAGGATACGCTGGGCTAGTAGTATTGCTGCTGGCACAGCGAGTCCTCATCAACAACAGGGTTGGCAACCCGTTAGTGATATCCCTGGTATTGTTAGCGGCTATAGGCTACGGTGACTGCTTACCATCAATTGGGCCGTATGCTTGTGTGCCACCTTAGTAGTATAAAAAAAAATGTGACCGATTTTAACCGAAACTTAAGATATTTTTTTTCCTATGATTTCCAATTTTCATGCAGTTTTCACCGATAGATAGTGATTCAAGAGGAAAGTTTTCGTGTTGAATTTATTCATTTAGGTTTTGTGTAACCCTTACGAAGCCGGGCGCGCTTAGTGTAATAACTTTTCTTTGAAAAATCTATGTCATTTTTACACAAATGAATGTACTGAGTGTAAGCAATATCAGATTTCATTCAGTTTTGCTTGCCGATGTAGGAAACGCGTTGCGTTACGTATTTTGGCAATTTACAATAACATGACCCCGATATGAATGACGGTCAAGTTCGAGCTGTACTTTAGCCGACTTAACGAAAGAAGGATAATTTTAAAACACATTTTACAAAGTTTCATTTAGTTTCACTTGTCCGGTGTAATCAAATCTTGCAAGTTAAATTTTATCAACTTCCCAGTGTCCAATTGAGCTGCAATTTGGCACAGTCGTTTGGTTCCCACAAATACTTAAATGCCGCCATTTTTAATCCAAAATGGCGGATGTCACAAAATAGCGACTTATCATTTCCGCAGTAACTCCTATGGTAGGGGTATCAAATGCATGTACTTTTTGATTATTTTTCGGTACCGTATACGGATAAGTAGTTAGTAATCTAAGCCACCTTGTCCGTCGATCCATCCATCCATCTATCAGCGGGCTGTATCTCATGATCCATAAAAGGTAGACAGTTGAAATTTTCACAGGATGTGTATTTCTTTTGCGGCTGTAACATCAACAAATGATAAAAATAAATAGTTACTGCTCCACTAGAAACGTGACTTTTTTGCTCAATCTTAATAATGGCAACAAATAGAGACAGAGAATCTCAAAGTGGTCCAGGTGGTTTCGATAGTGAAGAACATTAAGTTTCCATAGTTAAATCAGACACATTTATTACGAGTTTTGGGAATATGGTAAAAATTTAGCAACAGGGGGTACTGATTCTAGTAAAATTTTGAAAGGGGTCTAAAAGAAAAAAACTTTGGGAACCTTTGAAATAGACGCTAGGAGCTATGGTGCGGAACCATTTATGCGTGAGTCCAACTTGCACCTAGACGGTTTTTTACCTACTTTTTATCCGCTATAAGATGAATATTTCCAACATCTTCAGCAATCATAGTTATATCTCAACGAGTTTACACAAAGCCTCAATGAATTTAAGCCGTGGTGGCCTTGTAGTTGAAGCAACAGCTTGTCATCTGATGGGCCCAGGTTCAAACCACGGCCTGAAACAATGAGTTTTTCTAAGCTTAAGTACATGAACTTTTTGAAAAAGGAGAGGTTATTTGGGATTTCCCGACTGGGGACTGTACCTACACCTTACAGATGACCACAGTGAAATAACACTACTTGATGTAGTGTTGTGTTTCTGCGGTAAGTAAGGTTGCCAGTGCTCCACGAGGATACGCTGGGCTAGTAGTAATGGTGCTAGCACGGTGAGTCCTCATCAACAAATTGGTTGGCAACCCGTTAGTGATACCCCTGGTATTGCTAGCGGCTATAGGCAACGGTGACTGCTTACCATCAGGTGGGCCGTATGCTTGTGTGTCACCTTCCTCAGGAATCACTCTATTCATTAGTGAAAACCGCATGAAAATCTGTTGCGTAGTATAAAAAACCTAAGCGAACAGACAGCCGAAGCGATTCCATTTACACTATCTAAAGAATCACTCCATCTATTTGTGAAAATTTCATAAATCCTTGATCAAAAATACTGTGGCCATGTAAATCGGATAACTAGTTCCCAGTTTATATGTCGACAGAGAGGACCGTGTTTTGACATTAAGCGCCCCGGGCTCTTCGGGCCACCACTCTTATAAATAGAAAAATAGAAGGGCCCTTCTATTCTTTAAATAAAATATCGGGTTCACCCATATAATCGACAATATGTTCATTGATTTTTTTTCCTTTTTTTACCGCTACGTTGGCATACAGGCATACAGCCCACGTGATGGTAAGCAGTCACCGTCGCCTATAACCACTAGCAATACCAGGGATATCACTAACGAGTTGCCAACCATCTTGTTGATGAGGACTCACTGCGCTAGCAGCATTACTACTAGCGCAGCGTATCCTCGTGGTACACTGGCAACCTTACTCACCGTTGAAACTTAGCACAACATGAAAATAGTGATATTTGACTGCGGTCGTCTGTAAAGTGGAGGCACTGTGCCTGGGCTCTTATTTTCATGGGAACACCCACGGGAGATCCCATTACGCACTACTGTCATTTATAAAATACTCATTTAAAGTTTTAATTATTTTGTTGGAATTGCGATTGGTTATCTCAGGCGTCCCTCACTGGGTTTCGCCCCGGGCCATTGCCCCCTTGGCCTAAGATTAAGTACGCCCCTGTCGACAGACAGACAGACGTCCAATGAGGAAGCAACCAACTTTACTAAGTATGTTAGAGAAATCATTTACAATTCAAACTTTTTCTCGCATCTCCGCAGAGTAATGGTGGTAGAATTTCCATTAATTAATTATCTACGCTCTAATTATGGGTTAGGAGTAACGGGAGACCCCAGATATATTTAATGGGGCTGTTCCTACGAACGGTTGTTCACATAATGACACCAAAAAAAAACAATATAGATCACTATAACAGAATATACGAGACGATTGAAAATCATAACTGCTTCACACCAAAAACTGTTTAAAATGATCAGTCCAATATTCGTAACTTGAATTTGCAATGCGAACTGACAAATTACAAGACAACAGGCCAGTGAAAGGTGAATCACAAATATTTTTTAAATATAAAAATGAATCCCTATTTCCCTTGGTCACGGCATCACGCGTGAACGGCTGGACCGATTTCGCTAATTCTTTTTATTTTTGTTTGTATTTGGCAACAAAAAAAAAAAAAAAAAAACGGATTTTTTTTAATTTCACGATAAACCAATGGTCTTTTTACTATGGTGTATTTGACATGAATGAATAGCTAACACAGGCCAGTTCAGCTAGTAAAGTATTAAAATGAAATTAAATCAATTCTAAGTATTGTCAAAGATTGTCTATTGATAAAACATCAATCGTCCAACCAATATGAAATGTCTTCTCTCTCTTGTAGATACTCCCTTCGTCAAAAAACTATCAGTATTTATTGACATTAACAAAATTAAACTTTAACACTATAATGTGTTCTCTTAGATAAATTTCTCCATTTTATTTAATTAAGTTAAACTATAAATTTTCCACTGACCAGTCTCCATCGTTTATCTTTACCTACCACTAATAAACGTCCACTACGTTTAGTACTTATGTACTCTGCGCCTACCACACCACGTGTCATGGCGGAATAGCTGTATTAAAAGCTCGTCGCCATTAACTTAAAGAAGAAGAAGTCAGATGTATCATCAATCGACAATCTGATAATACTTAGTACCGTAGTATATCATCTACACTGAGTTAGTACCTATATTTAGTCGGTATTAGAAAAAAGGTCCGATTTTAAACTCAAAAACTAATTGGATCTAATTTTAGACCTTAGCAAGAACAACGTTCGACTTGGTATTCGTATCGCTTTCGACTATTTTTGGATGAGAAATTTAACAGCGCTGCGGCGGAGAAAAGTAGAATTAAAATAATCTTATTAACATTTTGAGTTACGTTTTCGAATACGTATGTCGATGTTTTGCAACAGTGTTTGAGTAACGGATAATAAAAATTTGCCATTCCAAAAGAAACCTTGTATAATCTACAACAGACTTTCTTTTTGTCCACAGCATTGGCGCTCAGTGACTGGTCGAAGCTGCAGGCTCGCCGCAGGAACCTCGCCCGCCGCCATTGCGGGCCCAAACAGCACACCGACAACTTCGCACGAATCGGCCAAGTAGCCACGTTCGAGTCGATCGAACTAGTCCAAACCATAAAGGGAATGACTAGAAAATCTGACGCTAGTATCAACATCAAGCCCATCCTTATGACCACAGCCATGAACATGTTCTCCCATTACATGTGCAACGTGAGATTCGACGCCGACAAGGATTTAGAATTCAAGAGGATAGTCGACCACTTCGATGAGATCTTCTGGGAAATAAACCAGGGTTACGCCGTTGATTTTCTGCCGTGGCTCGCGCCGTTCTACAAGAAACACATGGACAAACTATCGAACTGGTCCCAGGATATCAGGACCTTCATTCTGTCCAGGATTGTCGAAGCTCGGGAGAGTGAACTCGATATGGAAGCGCCCGAGAGAGATTTCCTTGATGGCCTCCTCAAAGTCTTGCAAGATGACCCTACTGTAGAACGCAACACTATTATTTTCATGCTCGAAGATTTCCTCGGCGGCCATTCCTCGGTTGGCAACTTAGTCATGCTCTGCCTCACAGCCATAGCAAGGGACCCTGAAATTGGCAAGAAGATACGTGCCGAAATCGACAGCGTAACTAAAGGCAAAAGACACGTAGACTTATCTGATAAAGGCAGCCTACCATTTACAGAAGCGACTGTTCTAGAATGTTTGAGGTATGCTTCTTCGCCTATAGTGCCCCACATGGCGACTGAAAGCGCCACAGTGGCCGGTTACGGAGTCGAAAAGGGCACCATAGTCTTCATCAACAATTACAAGTTAAATACTTCAGAGAAATATTGGACAAATCCGGAGAAATTTGACCCGACAAGATTTCTTGAACGTACCAAGGTTCGCGTACGGAGGAACTCTCTATGCGACTCCGGAATGGAATCAGATAGTGAACGGAAAGGGCCTATTAACAAAGCAACAGATGCAGAGAAGGAAATAGTTTCAGTCAAAAGGAATCTTCCCCATTTCTTACCTTTTAGCATCGGGAAACGAACGTGTATCGGCCAGGTCTTAGTAACTTCTATGTCTTTCGTGATGTTCGCCAATTTGGCGCAAGAGTTTGACGTTGCAGCGGAGGAAGTTGAAGATATGAGACAAATTCCCGCTTGTGTTGCCTTGCCAAAAGACACGTATTCATTGTACATGATTCCAAGAAAGCATTGAAAAAAATATTTCATCGGCGGCTGTGATGTTATTCTATTCGAAATTTGAGTTCAGTTCAAATTCAAATACATTGGTATTTTTTTAATTCACATAGTTGCTTTAAAAACTGAACCTAATAAAAAGTAGTTTAAAAAAAATTATAGTTCAAAATATTTAGAGACCAGTTTTTTAAGAAACACATCATGGCCATTTTGAAGCTCAAAGATAATTTATTTATCGAAATATTTTTCTAAGTTATTTTCATGTTTGAGTGAATAAAAATAGACCTGATAAAATTTCATAGAAGGGCGTTTAATATACATTTAAATGTCCGAAAAAATTTAGCCATTTCATATGTTAAAAAAAATCATTGTTTTTTTGGCTGGCAACATAAATTAATGCTTCATTTAATAAATTAAAAAAACTTGCAGCGACTTTTGGAGCGAATGTGAAAAAGCAATGCGTAATTTTTTTAATCTAAATTTACTTTTAAGTTTGTAAATTGCAGACTGTTTTCGCTTTTAAGAACTTAGTTTAGTAAGGATGAAATTAGCTATAGAATTTGTTTGTCTTATTTCTATATATACTTCTTATTTTTATATATACTTTGATTTTGTGAGTAGCTTAGAGACTGCATTTCAATAATAAAATCTAATTTTATTTTCAAAATACAATTTAACTAATTTGGAGGATGATAAATCATCAATATGGCTGTCTTTGTAAAAATGATTAATCTTTATTTATCTTGTGAATCTTTACAAATAGATCATCTTAGTTTTTTGTATCGGATTTCTTGTATAAATTTTGTATGTGTTGTAGTAGTATTTCCTTAGATACTTTTAGGTTAATATTGTTTTAAATAAAAAAATCAACATGGCTGATCATGGATATCGAATCTCTTATGCACTGACTCAATGACAAAATGGACATCTGGATCGCGCTCAAAAGACTCGGGACCTAAAATGAAAAAAACGCGCGGTTTGAAACGTAAACATGATTTGTAAGCCGATAAATTATATCAAGCAAAATAATACTGTGCGCCGATGGGTTAGGACTGAAATTTAACTTTTTTAATTTTATAAGATACCAAAGTTCATGTATGAGAACTCGGCGCACTTTTTTCGTGATTTTTGTACTAAAGCCAATGTCCATGGTTATTAGGTCAGTGTTATTACATTATAAACCTTCTGTAGATTAGTATAAGGTAGAATACATGTTGTGATTTGTAGATGGACGTAGGAAACGAAATTATAAGTAGTTATTTGCATTTAAAATTGTTTTTTTATATTAGCTCCTGCACCCTATCCTTGTTTTTGTTTTTAGCTATGGCAATAAATTCTTGGTTTTAGTAGCCTGAGCATGAATAATAAATTGCGACTACGTTTTCGTATCGCCTTCGACTATTTTTGTATTGGAAAAAGAACAGCGCTGCGGCGGTGAAAAGTGGAACTAACAATTTGTATGACAACTATGACATTTCGCTAGTTACGTTTTCGAATACGTAGACGAAAAATGTTCCTGCTACCGGCACAGTACTGTTAGCAGGAACATCTTTCGACTAATTATTGTCACATCACAAAATGTCACGACAAATGTCATAATTTTGATGCGCATTTTTAGTTCCGCTATTCTCCGGCGTAGCGCTGTTCGTATTTCCATTACAAAATATTCGAAATTCAAATACGTGGTAAGTTATCCTTCCTTAGGCTTCATTTGCCCCTATTTTAATGATATCAAGAAAGAAACACCAATATTGGTGTCGATTCGGTTGTACAAAATCACTAAACTTAACTAAATTGACGGGTTTAAAAGTCTTGCTATCCCCTTCTCATGTATGGGGTTAAATAAGGATGGCAATATTTTTAGATCTGTCAAATTAGTATAGACGTGCGCATAAGAACTTGCACATGGTGTTTGTTGACCTAGAGAAGGCTTATGATAGAGTACCCCGAACGGTTTTGTGGTGGGCTCTGAAAGAGAAAGGTGTGCCTGTTAAGTATGTGGAGTTAATTCGTGCTATGTACGAGCGATCAAGTACGCATGTCCGTTCAGCCGCGGGAATCACCGACGAGTTCAGAGTCAAGGTAGGCTTGCACCAAGGGTCGGCTCTAAGTCCATACCTCTTCCTGTTGATTATGGATGCCTTGACATCGGTGATACAGGAAGAGGCACCCTGGTGCATGCTATTTGCCGATGACATTGTGCTGGTCGGTGAAGATGGGCTCGAGGTCCAGAGCAGACTGGTAAAATGGCAACAAACATTGGAGAGTGTTGGCTTGAAAATCAGCAGAACCAAGTCGGAATACATGTTCTGCGATTTCGGCGGTGTCTCCAATCCTACGGCCATAGCATTAGACCGAACACCTATACCAGTCTGTTCCGACTTCCGGTACCTCGGCTCGCTCATGCAAGGAGATGGCGATGTAGACAGGGCCGTGCAGCATAGAATTAACACAGGATGGATGAAATGGCGGCAGGTCACGGGAACTACATGCGACTCCCGATTCCCGCTTAAGCTTAAAGGGAAAATCTATAAGACCATGATAAGGCCTGCTGTCATGTATGGATCTGAATGTTGGGCCACAAAGGCGACGGATGAAAGAAGACTGCATGCAACTGAGATGCGAATGTTGAGATGGATGTGTGGCGTAACGAGAATGGACAAGGTAAGAAATGAGTTTATTAGAGGAAGTTTGAAAGTGGCTCCAGTGACAGAAAAGTTGAGGAGCAAGCGTCTGTCATGGTATGGGCATGTTATGCGGAGGAATGAGGATAACGTGGTAAGAAAGGTTTTATGTATGAACGTAGATGGGTACAGGGGTCGAGGTAGACCTAAGAAAAGATGGATGGATTGTGTGAAAGATGACATGGCCAGAAAGGAAGTGAATACAGAGATGACGGCTGATAGAGAAGGATGGAAGAGAAATACATATTGCGCCGACCCCAAATAATATGGGATAAGGGCAGGAGAATGATGATGATGATGTCAAATTAGTTACGTTTAGTAATTTGAACAACAGAATTGGCACCATTAACACACTTGATATTTTAAAAACACGTTTGCTTTTAAAAAATAGCCGACGCTAGTTGGATGTATGATTGTGTATGGATGTAGCACGATGATACTTGTAAAACATTACGTACCAAGAGCAAGTTAGGGTTCCATACTCGAAGGGTAACCAACGGAACCCTATTACTAAGACTTTGCTGTCCGTCCGTCTGTCTGTCTGTCAGCGGGCTGTATCTCATGATCTGAAATAGTAGACAGTTGAAATTTTCACAGAATGTGTATTTTTATATCTGTTGCCGCTATCTGTATGTATAAAAGAAGAAGCTGACTGACATATCAACGCACAGCCTAAACGGCTGGGGTTACAGACTTGAATTTTTGACAGTACGTACCTTTTATAACGTAGACATCCACTAAGAAAGCATTTTTGGAAATTCCACCCCTAAGGGGGTAAAATAGGGGATGAAAGTTTGTATGAAAATCCGTAATTTTTAAGTTCAATCCATTAAAATAGGTAGCAGTGGGCAAAAGAAAAAAAAAATGAATTTTAGATATAGGTACATGTCGACTTATTCACTTTACCACGGGTGCGAAGCCGCGAGCAAAAGCTAGTAAATAATAAAACTAAATTTAAAATTAAAGGGGGCTCCCCCTCACCCCCACCCCTACTAGAAACGTATTTTTGTTTGGCTCACAGGGTTAGTATTGTTGTTTTCTAAAATCTTGTCCGTTTGTCTGTCTGTTCCGGCTAATCTCCAAAATGACATCCATACAGATGGCTGACATTACGAGACAGATAGTTAAGCTACTTTTATTTGAGAAAAAAAAATAGGGTTCGATGCAAAAAAAATAAAAACTTGTGAAACTGTGAACCACTTCATACGAAGTTGCGGGCCACAGCTAGTGTAAGATGGGTTTTAAAGAGACAATAATAATTCAGTGCCAGTAGCATAACATTTTTCGACTACGCATTCGAAAACGTAACTCACGAAATGTCATAATTGTCATAAAAAAATTTAGTTCAACTTTTCACCGCTGCAGCGCTGTACATTTTTCAATACAAAAATTGCCGAAGGCGGTACGAAAACGTCGTAATTCATCGTGCTCGAGCTACAGACGTCGAGAATTTTTCGACTGTGAGCGCCATCTGTCGGCTTGCTTGTGGAGGCTGGTCATCAAGCCTTTTTTGATTAACTACTAGCTTACATCTTAATTTCAAGCGTTATATACTTATCTATGTGTTAATATTATTTTTTAGTGTTATCAAATTGTTTTTATATATTATTTTGTGAAATAGGTATCCATGTTAAGTTAGTATTATAAATGTAAACTTTATGTAATTCTTTTGGTTTTTAAAAGAGTAATTTCTGAGTTTCTTGCCGGATTGTTCTCAGCAAAACCGACCTTCCGAATCCGGTGGTAGATTCTGACGATTTGTAAGTGCTTGCCTGTAAAGTCTAGTCAAATAAAGATCTTTTTGAGTTTGAATTTCAATAGTAAAACCAATTCCATAATTCAGTATTTTTGGCGCGAATATAATATATCATTTTATATCGCAGTAAGTTTTTTTGTGATGATTAAGCTAAGTTAGATAAGCTTATACATGCACGTTTGGAACTAATCGAATGTACGTAATATAATATATTTATTTTTCTACTTAAAAAGGTGTATGTACCGCCACCTAGCGTCGAATAGCAGAAGCATTTTGTTTATCGTGCATTTAAATTATTTTAATAAATACTACTATTATTATGAAAGGAGATACTTATTATTTGTTGACATACATATCATCACGCAGTCTCCTTCACAGGGTAGGCAGAGAGTATAGAGCGACATTTCACTAGAGACTTGCACACCTCTTTTGCTTCTTCTACATTCGTCAATCTCTTCATACATACATATCATCACGCCAAGTCCCTCACGGGGTAGGCAGAGAGTATAGAGCGACATTTCACTAGAGACTTGCACACCTCTTTTGCTTCTTCTACATTCATCAATCTCTTCATACAGACATATGATCACGCCAAGTCCCTCACGGGGTAGGCAGAGAGGATAGAGCGACGTTTCACTAGAGACTTGCACACCTCTTTTGCTTCTTCTACATTCATCAATCTCTTCATACATACATATCATCACGCCAAGTCCCTCACGGGGTAGGCAGAGAGTATAGAGCGACATTTCACTAGATACTTGCACACCTCTTTTGCTTCTTCTACATTCATCAATCTCTTCATACATACATATCATCACGCCAAGTCCCTCACGGGGTAGGCAGAGAGTATAGAGCGACATTTCACTAGATACTTGCACACCTCTTTTGCTTCTTCTACATTCATCAATCCCTACATACGTGCCCGCCGTTTCCGTGTACTTTTACCTTTCCATGAGTAAGTGGTATATTATATGAGAGGGCTATGATGGCAAAATGAAATAGCCTATATCTACTTAGGAATTGTCTAAATATATCACTGACCATGGAACAAACCAATACATTAATAAAAAATGAAGCTCTTCCGTCCCCTACTGTATATTTAGCACAACGAATAAATCTTACGAGTATCTCATCAATATCTTGTAATCTGTGACAGGCAGGAAATGACAAATTTATTGATATAAACTGAACACCCAATAAAATAAGTTAGCAGTGCGTCAAGTCTTCCATAATTTATGGACGAACAGCGCCATCTTGCGCCAAACTAAGCAAACTGTGCCGGGACATAATATTAGTAGACCTTACGCTCGGATAGTATCTATCAAACAGCGCCATCTAGCGTTAAACCAAAGAAAACGACTTCTATGGGAACCACAACTAAAAGAAAAGATTATATCCTTTTTTAAAACGTGTGGTTAAAACACAACATTCATACATACTAAGGGTGAGCTATTAAAAGCGTGTTAATTAAGCATTTTAAAAGAAGCACGTTATCTTAGAAACGGAGGAGGTAGAGCCAAATCTCACGTCATATCAAAAGTACCCTCTTGATAAGAAGACTAGCGGCCCGCCCCGGCTTCGCACGGGTAGACATTTATATCAAATATTTTGTCTACCCGTGCAAAGCCGGGGCGGGTAGCTAGCCTATGTTAATCAGTGATAGTGTAGCTTTCTAACGGTGAAAGAATTTTTGAAATCGGTCCAGTAGTTTCGGAGCCTATAGACATTTATCAAATATTTTGTCTACCCGAGCGAAGCCGGGGCGGGAAGCTAGTATAATATATAACCTATGTTACTCAGTGATGATGTAGCTTTCTAACGGTGAAAGAATTTTTGAAATCGGTCCAGTAGTTTCGGAGCCTATTCAATACAAACAAAAATACAAATCTTCCCTCTTTAAAATATTAGTATAGATAAGTAAGGTTAAATAAAATCACCGCATTTCCCTTACGACTTTTATTGGACGTGCCGAAACTGTTGTACTGTTTTCCCAGTTTAACTAGGACAAAGGCCTCATATATAATTTATTTGTTTGAATGTTTCATAACTTGGTCGACATTGAGGTAGGTCGGAGCTCATGTGTATTGAGATTGTCTGGAACATAACGAAGGTCACCTGCAGCAAGAAAAAATAAATATGGGCATATCAATGTTTCTACTCCATTCATAATCTATTTTTTTTGCCACGCCTTTAAAGTTTACGTGATTAGCGTTGCCATACCTCCGGACAAAGCCGGACATGTTTGGCTTTTTGACCTCTTGTCCGGCCAAATTTGTCTGCGACGGCCCGTCCGGTTTTTTTTTTAAGCTATTGCATAGCTTTTATCGCGGGCCTTGAGCGTGGGGACCGAATCCAGAAATTCCGTAACGAAAAAACCTAACACCCCCCACTCCGACCGGCACAGCGGTGATACTTTTTAGTTTTTCCATCTATCGATAAATACCAGAACTTTTAATGACTTTTTGAAATATCACGCTTGTCTCTTTAGTTCAGCAACCCGCCTTTAGGTGGCATTGGTTGTATTGGAAAACTACCGTAATCAGCTGTTTGTGAGAAAGTATATAGGTATATAAAAAATACTGCATTAATAAAATAAATAAATAATCATAATTGCATAAGTTGATAAAAAATGCTATGCAATAGCTTTACCGCGGCAGTCTCCGAGTGCCACACCTAATTTTTTTATTTATGACTTACAACTACCATTACAGGGCCAGCCCAATGCGGCAGTGTGGATAAACTCTTACATGACTACTTATAACTACTGTCAGTCTGTGTAATTAGTATTTTGACTGACTGACTGACTGCAGCGGCAGTAGGTACTGTTGTATAATATGTAGATTTTTAGTGTGTTTGTAGTTTATTTGAAATCAAACGTATGTCTTAAAGATATTTTTTTATTGTAAGAAAAAAGTGACAGAACATATAATGACTAAGAAATTCAAAATTGGATTCTTTTTTCTCATGTGCCAGTACGCGCACAGGTACCTATAAAATTAAATGATAGCTTTTGTAGTACCGATGTTCATAGATTTATCATCAAAAAGACTGATTTTCATACAAACTTTCATCCCCTATTTCACCCCTTCCATGCCTACGTCATAAAGCGTACCTACTGTCAAAATGTCAAGTCTAACCCCAGCTGTTTAGGCTGTACGTTGATATGTCAGTCACTTTCTTCATTTATATTAGGTCCTTACATATGAAATTGGCGTTTTGTATGGGAGGAACAAAAAGTCGAATATTTTTTAATATAATATATTTAATTAATCAAAGTATGAACCATTATTTTCTATGCACTTTTGCCATCTCATAGGTAGTTCACTGATCCCTTTACTAAAAAAACCAGTCGGACGGGAATCAATAAAATCTTTGAAGGCGATTTGGACTGCCCCATCGGAGTTGAATTTTTTCCCTTGCAAGAAGTTATCCAAATTTCCAAAAAAATGGTAATCTGTTGGAGCAAGGTCCGGGGAGTACGGAGGATGTCTTAGACTTTCCAATTGAAGCTCTTCTAATTTAGTAGCCGTCTGTAGCGCAGTGTGTGGTCTAGCGTTGTCGTGAAGCAGCAGTGGCGTGGAGCGATTGACCAGCCTAGGTTGTTTAGCCGCTAGCTTTTCCATCATGGTTTGCAATTCCTGACAATAGACATCAGCCGTAATAGTCTGGCCAGATTTGAAAAAACTGTAATGAACAATACCGGCACTAGTCCACCAAACGCTTACAAGTAACTTTTTTGGGGTTAATTTTCGCTTGGGGCAGGATTTGGCTGGCTGGCCAGGATCTAACCATTGCGCTGAGTGCTTCCGATTATCGTAAAGAACCCATTTTTCATCACAGGTAATGATTCGGTTTAAAATACCTTCATTATTGTGCCGGTTTAGTAATGTAACGCAGCAGTCGACGCGCGTTTGCCGGTTTGTTTCAGTCAATTCGTGAGGTACCCACCTTTCAAGCTTTTTAATCTTCCCAATTTGCTTCAAGTGAATTAAAACAGTTTTATCACTAACATTGCAGCCTGCAGCTAACTCGGACGTGGTTTGCGATGGATCCGCTTCCACAATAGCCTTCAACTCTTCATTATCAACTTGAGTCTCAGGCCGTCCATGGGGCTTGTTCTGCAGGTCGAAATTTCCAGAACGAAAACGTTGGAACCAAAAACGAACTGTGTTTTCTTTTGCAACACGACCGCCATACACATCATTCACCCTTCGAGTTGTTTCCGCAGCACTAGTGCCACGGCGGAACTCGTACTCGTAAATAATGCGATATTTAAGGTTTTCCATTTTGTAAAATGAGTGACGCAAACAGAAAAAAACAGAAGAAAAAAAACAAATGAATGACGATCATCGAAGCACAAATACATGAGTCTATAGCTGTACAAATTTGAATTTGGAATTCCTTACCAAAGAGGAGAAATTCGTGATTAAAGTGGCCAGTACGAAAAACGCCAATTTCATATGTAAGGACCTAATATATATACCTACATATTCAGATGCATGCATGTATCTCAACTCAAGTGAATGCATTGGACGATACGATCCTGAGACAATACTGTAATAAGCATAAGTATATGATTGATAAGTACATAAGATAGTAATAAGATAGTAATAAGATAGTAGTAAGAAGTACAAGATAAGTACAAATTTCACCCTGAGGGTCGAGCGGTTGGAGTCCCGACATAAAGTGAATTTTAATTCTTTTGTGGTGCGAGTGCCGACCGAACAGCTGTCGACCTTCACGCAGGAGGAATTTTGGCCGAGATGTGTTATGTTCCGGCCATTCAGAGGCCGGATACCTGACACGGAGCGACACACGACGCCTACTATACGTGTGAATTAGATAGATAAGCCAACTAGCATTCTAATTTCTTATCTCTGTTAGTAATCGGGAAACACTCAATAAACGGGTACATAACTCAAATCAAAATCATCTTTTGACTAGGCTTTACAAGTACTTTCAAATCGTCAGAATCTTTTATAAGTAAGCATACTTTTTCTGTTATTGTTGGCGACTGGCCGAAAACAAAGGCCGTTTGTTTTTATAGAAAAAGAAGTTGTATTTTGATTTTGACATTACGTGTCAGTTTGTGTCGAATTCCTTTTCGTTTAGCTTATTACCAGTGCCGGTAGCAGGAACATTGTCGACAACGTATTCGAAAACGTAACTCGTGAAATGTCAAAATTGTCATACTAATTTTTAGTTCCACTTTTCACCGCAGCAGCGCTGTTCATTTTTCAATACAAAAATAGTCGAAGGCGATACGAAAACGTTGTCGACAATGTTCCTGCTACCGGCACTGTTTTTGTTGCGTGCTTTCTTGTAAATATTTAATTAATATACCGTTTATCACCATCGTACGTCTAATTCTTTACCATCCTATACAGTCCACTCGATCACTATCAGTTATACAGGGCCTTGTTTTTGAAGGGAATTTTAGGTACTGTAATGTTAGTATCAACACCATGCTATAGATAGCAGCTTCCTCCCGCGCACAATTAAACTGTGGAATGAACTCCCCGCCGTGGTTTTCCCAAAGGATTACAGCATGGGGTTCTTCAAGAAGGGTGTGAAGAGATTTTTGAAGGGTCGGCATAGCGCGAGTGATACCCCTGGTGTTGCAAGCTTCCATAGGCTGCGGTAACCGCTTACCATCAGGCGGGCCGTATTCTTGTTTGCCACCTTAGTGGTATAAAAAAAAAAGATTGATACTACTTCCTACTTGCGACTTCGTCTCCATTGGTTAAGCGTATGTTACGATTCGTTCAGCCCTTAATTCCTGAAAAGGGTCTAAGCAAACAAACAGTTATAAAGGGATAGCCGTACTATAAATAGGCCATTTATGAGTGAAGTGATTTATCATTTTGGTCAGTATCGCATCTTATCTTATAGTTGGGCTTTTGTTGGGTCCAGGCTACCCCAGACGCTCGTCGACACTTGGCATCTTTTGTGCTGCCCTTCGCCCCTGACGCTCTACTTACCTGCTGTATCAAATCCTCCCTGTATGAGTTTGCAGATCTTGCTAGCAGGGAAGATCCTCTGGTTCCGGATATGCCGCCCCCAGAGTCTCTATTCGCTGCCTGGCTAATGCGTCACAGCATTTTGGTCAATAGGTTACCTCTGACCTAAAGTCATGTTGCGATCTGCTACTGCCGTGGATTGTCTCCAGAAATCCAATAAGCATTAGAATTAGAATGCATGGCAATAGGCATTGCAACAAACACATTTTTTTTAAACTTGAATATTCTCTAACTCAGGACACTGACAGCCAAAGTACTTGAAGAGGATTGATTGCCATATAAAGCGTGATCATAGATCCTTTTTAATTAAAACTGATATCGAAAAATACTTATTATACAGTCGCAGTGTGTGTCATTGGGCGTGTAGAATGTACATAGAATTAGCTCATAGTAGATAATATACTCGTACAAGTATTAGGATCGATCGTCAAACAAAAGGTCCCGGTGGCATTTAAAGGTTAAGTACGAGGGTTGATGCTTACAATATACATTAGAAAGCCTTAAATAAGGTTAAAAACTAAAACCCGACTACGGAATAATCATGCTCTAAAAAGTAAAAAGTTGTTTTGATAGAAAACAAAGGAGAACAGAAATTCATATTTGATTTAAATTATTTAGCTGTATATGTCACCGGAAGATAACAAGAACCGCAAATTTATAAATTTCCTAGGAAATTCTAGGAATTTTATCAACCTTCGTAGGATTCTAAACGAGAGATTAATTGTATTAATTTACGTTCACCGTTTGTAACATTGTAGTCCGACATGGCCGTGATAGGTTAGAAGGCTAAGGCGGGTGCGAAGCGTAGCGGACCACCCGCCTTAGCCGACGTTGGTTGTTTTTTTTGTTCGGTGAGTTTATTAATTTGCGAAAATGTGGGCGTAAATTAATACAATTAATCTCTCGTTTAGAATCCTACGAAGGTTGTTTAATTTCCTAGGAAATTTTTAAATTTGCGGTTCTTGTTATTTTCAGTGACATATTTATAAATTTAAGTATAAAGACCCATGGTGGCCTTGTGGTACGAAGCGCTGCCTGCTATTCTAGCGACGCAAGTTCCAATCCCAGCGGCCTGTACCAATGAGTTTTTATAACTTAAGTGCAGTGATTAGTCACACCACGAGCTTTACGGTGAAGGAAAACATCGTGAGGAAACCTGCATATGTCTGAGAAAAAAATCAAGGGCGTATGTAGAGCCTAAGAGACGACGGTGGACTCACCATCAGTCACGTTGGCACCAAATTATCTTCGGTGGAAAGTGGGTGTTGTAACATCTCTGCCTACCCCTTCGGGGACCCTCGTGGGAAGGCGTGAAGATAAGATAAGAAATAAAATTTATTTGTAATTCGATTTATGATAGTGTTTTGTCAATTTGAGCGTGTCCTGGCTAGACCTCAACTATATGAGCCCCTGAAAGCTGGATCTAAAAATGTAACTACATATATATATATATATATAAATGAATCCCTATTTCCCTTGATCACGGCATCACACGTAAATGTCTAGACCGATGTAGCTAATTCTTTTTTTTCTGTTTATTATTGGTTTGGATGAAAATAAAATTTGAATAAAGAATCGGTATATTTTTAATATCGGGATAAACTAAAGGCCCTTTGTTCTGTGGCTTATTTGTCATATGAATTCATAGCTAAGACAGTACAACGTCTGTCGGGACAGCTAGTACATATAAATTTCTATAAGTGGCAGCCCTGAAATAGTATATATGGTATAACTATAACCCCCATAGAAATCTACAACGTTTAGCCTTGGAATCGATCCGGCGCTCCCTTACTATGAAACGCAATTAGATAATGGAAAACTCGCCATACCATGCCTTTTATTACTATTTTTTATTTAGTTTCACCTGTCCTGTGTGTGTGTGTGTGTGTGTGTGTGTGTGTGTAATCTAATCTTGCAAGTAACATTTGACCTACTTCCCAGTGTTCGCTTGAGCTGAAAGGGACATCTGCGTTTCATTGAGATTTGGTCCAAGTATGAAAGTGTCGGCCAACACATGTTCTTTGTATATTCTGTTAGAGCTTGTCCGTCTGAGCATTTATTACTATGGCACCAAAGTTGGACATTACACGACATTTCATTTGTTTAAGTTATTTTGAATTCCTATTTTCAACAAAAAATTATGAATATTCAGATTTTCGAACTCAAATAAAACCGTCTACAGGTTTGGTGTCACAGTAAAAAATATTCAGATGGGCAAGCTCTAACAGAATATACAAAAACTACTTCTCACTATTGATATAATTTTATTTACTGCCACTATAGGTAGAAATGACCATGGTCCATGTTCCATCACTCAAAAAACTGTTCGTATCTTGGCCTGGGTATAATTTACGAGTCAAGATTCTTTTGAGAGGCATTGCTATGCAAGCAATATAAGGCGCGGATATTAATGCAGCACAACACAGCCGTGATGGCAGTGTGGTATGAAGCGTTGCCTGCTATTCTAGCGACGCAAGTTCCAATCCCACCGGTCTGTACCAACGAGGTATTATACCTTTTTTTTAAAAAGGTAGGGCGATTTTGGATTTTCCGTGGGTTTTCCCATTTAAATTGGAGCCGCTCGACTGGGGACTGTACCTCCACCTTACAGAAGATCGCAGTGAAATAGCACTCCTTGATGTAGTGTTGTGTTTCTGCGGTGAGTAAGGTTGCCAGTGCTCCACGAGGATACGCTGGGCTAGTAGTACTACTAGCCCAGCGTGACACAGTGAGTCCTTACCAACAACATGGTTGGCAACCCGTTTGTGATACCCCTGGTATTGCTAGTGGCTATAAGCTAAGGTGACTGCTTACCATCTGGGCCGTATGCTTGTGTGGTATAAAAAAAACTTAATTGCAGTGATTAGTCACACCACGAGCTTTACGGTGAAGGAAAACATCATGAGGAAACCTGACGTATCGTCTAATTAACGTCTTCTCAGACGTATCTGAGAAGAAATTCAAGGACGTAGGTATGTAGTATCAAGGATGTAGGTATCAATAAAGGGGTGCCAACCATGTTGTTGATGAGGACTCACTGTGCTAGCAGCAATACTACGAGCCCAGCGTATCCTCGTGGAGCACTGGCAACCTTACTTACCGCAGAAACACAACACTACATCAAGTAGTGTTATTTCACTGCGGTCTTCTGTAAGTCGGAGGTACAGTCCCCAATCGGGCGGCTCCAATTTAAATGGGATAACCCACGGGATATCCCAAATCGCCCTACCCCTCTTAAAACACATTACGCGAGCGCTCACAAAGCTCGGCTTTTAGCTAGTTATTATTTTAAAACAAACCGTTTGAGTTGTTGTAGGTGTCTAAATATTATATATAATTCATTAATTACTAACAATTACTCAAGTGTTATCACTCCCCTATATGGATAAACTAATTACAATGTAAATTGGTTCGTAATTATTTACATAATGAGATGTTATTGGTGACTGCTTTTAAACCAATTGACTTAGTCACAAACCTATCACGTACCTATTGATTACTATGTTGCTTTAACACCAAAAATACATAAAATAATTTAGTTTATGAATACATTGTGTAAACCTTGCTGCGGTTGAATTTAATAGCGACTAGCGGCCCGCCCCGGCTTCGCACGGGTAGACATTAGTTTCGGAGCATAGACATTTATCAAATATTGTGTCCACCCGTGCGGAGCCGGGGTGGGCCGCTAGTCGCTAGGCAGCTAGTATAATATATAGCCTATGTTACTCAGTGATAATGTACCTTTCTAAGGATGTAAGAATTTTTGAAATCGGTCCAGTAGTTTCGGAGCCTATAGACATTTACCAAATATTTTGTCTACCCGAGCGAAGCCGGGGCGGGCAGCTGGTATAATATATAGCCTATGTTACTCAGTGATAATTTAGCTTTCTAACGGTGAAAGAATTTTTGAAATCGGTCCAGTACTTTTTGAGTTTATTCGTTACATACAAAAATACAAATCTTTCCTCTTATATATAATATTTTTAGTGTAGATAACAAATCTATTAATAGACATTTACATAAGTTTTAATACTTGTAACGCTATGCACACATACCTTGGAGCACAATTCAGATCAGATTTTTCATTTTACTTGGTATTTGTTTTTTATAAAATTGTGTTCTGTTTTTAGTTCTTAATAAATAAATAAAACTTTTATATTATAACGTACATAACGTACCGTACATTACATTATATCCTACTTCACTACATAGTGGGGGCTTGTTCAAATTGGTATTTAATAAAATAAAGTTTTCTTTTTCGCTCACAAGATGTCGCCACAAGTCAATATGGTTTCGTTCAATATTATGTCATGTTAAATAGATTTTAAGGAGAAAATAAAGTTGTTGTTTGTCAGTACGGTGTGGTCTTATTTCGTTTTTCAATCAAGTATACATGTGTGCAGAGCTAACAGGGCTGGTCATCAAGCCTTCGATTTTAATTCCAATCGTTATATCCTTGTCTATGTGTTAATGTTGTTTTTTAATAGTATTCTATATTTTTTTTATACTTTAATGTGTATTTCATATTTTTTTTGCTGAAAATAGGAATTCAAAATAACTAAAACAAATTAAATGTCCTGTAATGTCCAACTTTGGTGCCATAGTAATAAATGCTCAGACGGACAAGCTCCAAGAGAATATGGACAAGCTCTAACAGAATGCACATAAAAATGCGTTGGCATTTTCAGATTTGGACCAAATCTCTATGAAACATAGATGATATCCATTGATTTATTTACACTTGTAGGCAAAATGCCAAGTGCATACACCATGACAGACGGAGCTACAGAACCACAGACAAAACACAAGTTTTCCTCGCGGAAACAGTGATAATAATACCTCAGAGAAGATAATAGTGCTAGTGCCTAACGCATGTTAATAAGTCATTGCGCTGTGTGATAACACGGTATGTAGAGTAGTAGGCGTAAATCCTAATTCTACGAGGATTATATTACTTGCTCTGTCGCTAAATTGAGCAAGTTACTTTTTGTTTATATCAATCTAAACTAAAACAATATTGTAAAGAGGAAATATTTATATTTTTGTGTGTGTGTTCGTATTGAATAGGCTCCGAAAGTAAGGGACCCTTTTCAAAAATATTTCACCGTTAGAAAGCTACATTACCACTGAGTAACATAGGCTATATATTTTATTGATACGCGGGCGAAGTCGCGGGGAAACAGCTAGTATATATATAAAAAATAATCCCTATTTCTCCTGGTCACGGCATCACGCGTGAACTCCAGACCTATTTCGCTAATTCTTTTTTTTATTGCTATTGTCCTGGACAAGAACTGGACCTCATTTCATTTAGGGATAAACTAAAGGTCCTATTTTATATGGTGTTTTTGACATATCATTATTAATATTAATATTTCATCATCATTATTAATATTTATTAAAGGTTACCAATTTATTCCATTACTAGCGACCCCGCCCCGACTTCGCACGGTAGCGTTAGTCATATAAGCTAAATACCTACAAAACACAAATTAATTATACATAAAAACCTTCCTCTTGAATCTTAAAAATTACCGCATCAAAATCCGTTGTGTAGTTTCAGAGATTTAAGCATACATAGGGACAGACAGACAGACACGGGAAGCGACTTTGATTTATATTATGTAGTGATAGTGAAGCAACGTGCAACGTGTAGTATGCCACGTGTATAGGCAATGCCAAGTTTGGTATAACACCCTTATTGTTGTGTTGACAGGTAAGTTTAAAAATATATTTTTTATTGCTCTAAGCTTTTTTCAACTGTGAATAGACAAATTTCTAAAAACCCATTTTAACTCGGTTTCAATTGTTCCCTAGCTAAAGCTCAGTGCCGGAAAATTGGAACTAAAAATTAGTATGACAATATTGACATTTCGCGAGTTACGTTTTCGAATACGTTGTCGACAATGTTCCTGCTACCGGCACTGGACTAGAACCACCTCGTATATAATGGGTCATTTCAGCCCCTTGTAAAACAATCCATACTTTTATTCACCTTTTTATTATTATAGTGTAGTCGTGAAAAGATAGCAAATACAGGGTTTTAAGGGTCGGCAACGCGCGAGTGATACCCCTGGTGTTGCAAGCGTCCATAGGCTACGGTGACCGCTTACCAGCCCAAAGTACCACTTTACTTTGGGCCGTATGCCTGTTTGCCAACCTAGTAGTATAAAAAAACAGAGTTTCTTTCGCATTTATACTATTGGTATGGATTCATCAATTACACAACTAAACACAATTATTACATTAACTCAGGTAGTCACTGCAAAAGCCTTTTACTGTATTACAAATCTAGCGTGCGTCAGCCAGCATCTGTCTGTCTCATTTATTTTAGTGTTGTGACTGAAGTTGTGCGAGGAGGACGTCTGTAAGTTGACTTCATTTTATTTCTCGATAATATTTGATTTAAATTACTTTCTGATTGTTTGCTCGTTGAATTTAAAAGCTTTCAAACGAGCTATCTTTCTTATTCAATTTGGAGTTAAAAAAAAGAGATGACATATTCTATCGATCGTTGCATGTTTGTCGTTCTTTTTTATTTTTCTTTTTGTTAGACAAACTAATTAAGGCAGTTTTTAAGGTCAACTGTGATCATTTAGAGCAGTTTTTGTAGACTAATTTTCATATTTCTAGCTTCTGGGTTTCTATTGACAAGGAGTAATATTTTGAATTGATTCAGGTTTTACTTTGCGGAAATGAGTGTGATACGTTTAAGCGGACAAAGCAAATTATAATATATTTTGTATTCTAGGAGTAATATTATTTTGACAGTGGTGCCAATTCTGTTGTTCAAAATTACTAAACTTAACTAATTTGACACGTCTAAAAATATTGCCATCCTTATTTAACCCCACACATGAGAAAGGGATAGCAAGACTTTTAGACCTGTCAAATTAGTTAAGTTTAGTAATTTTGAACAACAGAATCGACACCATTGTAAGCCTCTCACAAGCACAATTTTATAATTTAACTAGCTGCCCGCCCCGGCTTCGTACGGGTAGACATTAAAAAAAAATAGGGGTGGACTACCCTTAACATTTAGGGGGATGAATAATAGATGTTGTCCGATTCTCAGATCAACCCAATATGCACACAAAATTTCATGAGAATCGGTCAAGCCGTTTCGGAGGAGTTTCACTACAAACACCGCGACACGAGAATTTTATACATACGATTTTACTGTCAACCTTTTTATAATGTTGTGCTAACCTACATACATAGTTACTTAACAATTTGTATGATATCTTACATTGACTTCTGTATACTAGTTGGTAAGCCTAAATAAATGCAAAAATACTGCTAAAACTCATCATCATCATTCTCCAGCCCTTATCCCATATTATTTGTGGTCGGCGCAATATGTATTTCTCTTCCATCCTTCTCTACCAGCCGTCATCTCTGTATTCACTTCCTTTCTGGCCATGTCATCTTTCACACAATCCATACATCGTTTCTTGGGTCTACCTCGACACCTGTACCTATCCACATTCGTACATAAAACCTTTCTTACCACGTTATCCTCATTCGTAAACAAGAGCTAAAACAACTTCGTAAAATAATACAAAGATGACATGATAATACCACGCCACGTTCACAGTGTAGGCACGATATTTTGTTATTCAAGCGAAAATACATTTGTAAACGCTTGTCAAGTGTAAAAACGGTATTTTATGTCTCCTGGCAACCTTCACTAAATGTAATGTTATGACGTGTACTGTAAACAAACCAATCAAGACGGTGGATGCTCTATACGAGCTGCGGCGGGGTGACATACGAACGACACAGTACAGCCCCTATTATTGTATACTATTTATTGACGGACTATAGGCACGCTTATGTGCCAATCGAGCAAATATAAGGTAAACACTAAAGGAAAAATACATAAATAGCCTACCCACTTAACAACAAGCTAATTAAAATCATAATATATCGTCACGTCTTCCCACAAGGGTCCCCGAAGAGGTAGGCAGAGGTACAACACCCACTTTCCACCGAAGATAATTTGGTGTCAACGTGACAGATGGTGAGTCCGTCGCCGTCTCTTAGGCACTACATATGTCCTTGAATTACTTCTCAGACGTATGCAGGTTTCCTCACGATGTTTTCCTTCACTGTAAAACTGAAAAAACAACAACAAACTCATTAAAATAATTTAGTAATTAACTTACCTACAAGTCTGACCATTAAGGTATGTTTTGGAAACAAAACTATTAATATAAATATTTTAAATTAGGTATTTCAGTACTGAAGCTATATAAAATTACGAGTTCAAAAAAATAAAAAACACGCTTCATAATGTATTTCTCCAGATGATCCTGGTCAGGATATCAGAGTAGTATTATTTGTCCTCTTTCTACATATAAGGAGCTCTGGTGCTTACCTTACTCACCGCAGGAACACAACACTACATCAGAGTAGTGTTATTTGGCTGCGATCTTCTGTAAGGCGGAGGTACTGTCCCAGTCGGGCGACTCCTATTTTGAACGGAGATACCGTTGTGCCCTACCTCTCTTTCTATAAGGAGCACTGGTGCCCTTACTCACCGCAGGAACACAACACTACATCAGAGTAGTGTTATTTGGCTGCGATCTTCTGTAAGGCGGAGGTACTGTCCCAGTCGGGCGGCTCCTATTTTGAACGGAGATACCGTTGTGCCCTACCTCTCTTTCTATAAGGAGCTCTGGTGCCCTTACTCACGGCAGGAACACAACACTACATCAGAGTAGTGTTATTTGGCTGCGATCTTCTGTAAGGTGGAGGTACATTTAGTTTAGTGTTGTGACCGAAGTTGTGCGAGGAGGACGTCTGTAAGTTGACTTCATTTTATTTCTCGATAATATTTGATTTAAATTACTTTCTGATTGTTTGCTCGTTGAATTTAAAAGCTTTGTAACTAGCTATCTCATTCTATTTGGCGTTAAAAGAAAGAGATGACATATTCTATCGATCGTTGCATGTTTGTCGTTGTGTTTTTTGTTTTTCTTTTTCGGAGGAGTTTCACTACAAACACCGCGACACGAGAATTTTATACATAAGATTTTACTGTCAACCTTTTTATAATGTTGTGCTAACCTACATACATAGTTACTTAACAATTTGTATGATATCTTACATTGACTTCTGTATACTAGTTGGTAAGCCTAAATAAATGCAAAAATACTGCTAAAACTCATCATCATCATCATTCTCCTGCCCTTATCCCATATTATTTGTGGTCGGCGCAATATGTATTTCTCTTCCATCCTTCTCTACCAGCCGTCATCTCTGTATTCACTTCCTTTCTGGCCATGTCATCTTTCACACAATCCATACATCGTTTCTTGGGTCTACCTCGACACCTGTACTCATCCACATTCGTACATAAAACCTTTCTTACCACGTTATCCTCATTCGTAAACAAGAGCTAAAACAACTTCGTAAAATAATACAAAGATGACATGATAATACCACGCCACGTTCACAGTGTAGGCACGATATTTTGTTATTCAAGCGAAAATACATTTGTAAACGCTTGTCAAGTGTAAAAACGGTATTTTATGTCTCCTGGCAACCTTCACTAAATGTTATGTTATGACGTGTACTGTAAACAAACCAATCAAGACGGTGGATGCTCTATACGAGCTGCGGCGGGGTGACATACGAACGACACAGTACAGCCCCTATTATTATATACTCTATATTGACGGACTATAGGCACGCTAATGTGCCAATCGAGCAAATATAAGGTAAACACTAAAGGAAAAATACATAAATAGCCTACCCACTTAACAACAAGCTAATTAAAATCATAATATATCGTCACGTCTTCCCACAAGGGTCCCCGAAGAGGTAGGCAGAGGTACAACACCCACTTTCCACCGAAGATAATTTGGTGTCAACGTGACAGATGGTGAGTCCGTCGCCGTCTCTTAGGCACTACATATGTCCTTGAATTACTTCTCAGACGTATGCAGGTTTCCTCACGATGTTTTCCTTCACTGTAAAACTGAAAAAACAACAACAAACTCATTAAAATAATTTAGTAATTAACTTACCTACAAGTCTGACCATTAAGGTATGTTTTGGAAACAAAACTATTAATATAAATATTTTAAATTAGGTATTTCAGTACTGAAGCTATATAAAATTACGAGTTCAAAAAAATAAAAAACACGCTTCATAATGTATTTCTCCAGATGATCCTGGTCAGGATATCAGAGTAGTATTATTTGTCCTCTTTCTACATATAAGGAGCTCTGGTGCTTACCTTACTCACCGCAGGAACACAACATTACATCAGAGTAGTGTTATTTGGCTGCGATCTTCTGTAAGGCGGAGGTACTGTCCCAGTCGGGCGACTCCTATTTTGAACGGAGATACCGTTGTGCCCTACCTCTCTTTCTATAAGGAGCACTGGTGCCCTTACTCACCGCAGGAACACAACACTACATCAGAGTAGTGTTATTTGGCTGCGATCTTCTGTAAGGCGGAGGTACTGTCCCAGTCGGGCGGCTCCTATTTTGAACGGAGATACCGTTGTGCCCTACCTCTCTTTCTATAAGGAGCTCTGGTGCCCTTACTCACGGCAGGAACACAACACTACATCAGAGTAGTGTTATTTGGCTGCGATCTTCTGTAAGGTGGAGGTACATTTAGTTTAGTGTTGTGACCGAAGTTGTGCGAGGAGGACGTCTGTAAGTTGACTTCATTTTATTTCTCGATAATATTTGATTTAAATTACTTTCTGATTGTTTGCTCGTTGAATTTAAAAGCTTTGTAACTAGCTATCTCATTCTATTTGGCGTTAAAAGAAAGAGATGACATATTCTATCGATCGTTGCATGTTTGTCGTTGTGTTTTTTGTTTTTCTTTTTCGGAGGAGTTTCACTACAAACACCGCGACACGAGAATTTTATACATAAGATTTTACTGTCAACCTTTTTATAATGTTGTGCTAACCTACATACATAGTTACTTAACAATTTGTATGATATCTTACATTGACTTCTGTATACTAGTTGGTAAGCCTAAATAAATGCAAAAATACTGCTAAAACTCATCATCATCATCATTCTCCTGCCCTTATCCCATATTATTTGTGGTCGGCGCAATATGTATTTCTCTTCCATCCTTCTCTACCAGCCGTCATCTCTGTATTCACTTCCTTTCTGGCCATGTCATCTTTCACACAATCCATACATCGTTTCTTGGGTCTACCTCGACACCTGTACTCATCCACATTCGTACATAAAACCTTTCTTACCACGTTATCCTCATTCGTAAACAAGAGCTAAAACAACTTCGTAAAATAATACAAAGATGACATGATAATACCACGCCACGTTCACAGTGTAGGCACGATATTTTGTTATTCAAGCGAAAATACATTTGTAAACGCTTGTCAAGTGTAAAAACGGTATTTTATGTCTCCTGGCAACCTTCACTAAATGTAATGTTATGACGTGTACTGTAAACAAACCAATCAAGACGGTGGATGCTCTATACGAGCTGCGGCGGGGTGACATACGAACGACACAGTACAGCCCCTATTATTGTATACTATTTATTGACGGACTATAGGCACGCTTATGTGCCAATCGAGCAAATATAAGGTAAACACTAAAGGAAAAATACATAAATAGCCTACCCACTTAACAACAAGCTAATTAAAATCATAATATATCGTCACGTCTTCCCACAAGGGTCCCCGAAGAGGTAGGCAGAGGTACAACACCCACTTTCCGCCGAAGATAATTTGGTGTCAACGTGACAGATGGTGAGTCCGTCGCCGTCTCTTAGGCACTACATATGTCCTTGAATTACTTCTCAGACGTATGCAGGTTTCCTCACGATGTTTTCCTTCACTGTAAAACTGAAAAAACAACAACAAACTCATTACCGAGACCGCTGGTCTAGTGGTTAGTACACCTGACTGCTACGCTAGAGGTCGCGGGTTCGATTCCCGCCGGGCAAACACTTATGTGACAAATATGTTTGTCTTGCGTCTGGGCGTTTGGTATGTATTATAAGTATGTATTGACGAAAAAAAAAAGTATACAAGTATTATATCAGCTACTGGTTCCCATTGTACAAGCTCTGCTTAGTTTGGGGCCAGTTGGCGCTGTGTGATAATGTCCAAGCATTATTATTATTATTATTGTTATTAAAATAATTAAGTTATTAGGTACTTACTTACAAGTCTAACCATTAAGGTGTTTTTTGAGGACAAAACTATTAATATATATATTTTAAACTAGCGGCCCGCCCCAGCTTCGCACAGGTAGACATTTAGATCAAATATTTTGTCTACCCGTGCAAAGCCGGAGCGGGCAGCTAGTATAATATATAGCCTATGTTACTCAGCGAAAATGTAGCTTTCTAACAGTGAAATAATTTTTGAAATCGGTCCAGTATTTTTTGAGTTTATTCGTTACATACAAAAATACAAATCTTTCCTCTTTATAATATTAGTGTTGATAGTGTAGATTAGGTATTTCAGTACTGAAGCTATATAAAATTACGAGTTTAAAAAAAATAAAAAACACGCTTCATAATGTATTTCTCCTGATGATCCTGGTCAGGATATCAGAGTAGTATTATTTGTCCTCTTTCTATAAGGAGCTCTGGTGGCTTACCTTACTCACAGCAGGAACACAACACTACATCAGAGTAGTGTTATTTGGCTGCGATCTTCTGTAAGGTGGAGGTACTGTCCTAGTCGGGCGGCTCCTATTTTGAACGGGAGATACCGTTGTGCCCTACCTCTCTTTCTATAAGGAGCTCTGGTGCTTACCTTACTCACAGCAGGAACACAACACTACATCAGAGTAGTGTTATTTGGCTGCGATCTTCTGTAAGGTGGAGGTACTGTCCCAGTCGGGCGGCTCCTATTTTGAACGGAGAAACCGTTGTGCTCTACCTCTCTTTCTATAAGGAGCTCTGGTGCCCTTACTCACTGCAGGAACACAACACTACATCAGAGTAGTGTTATTTGGTTGCGATCTTCTGTAAGGTGGAGGTACTGTCCCAGTCGGGCGGCTCCTATTTTGAACGGAGATACCGTTGTGCCCTACCTCTCTTTCTATAAGGAGCTCTGGTGCCCTTACTCACCGCAGGAACACAACACTACATCAGAGTAGTGTTATTTGGCTGCGATCTTCTGTAAGGTGGAGGTACATTTAGTTTAGTGTTGTGACCGAAGTTGTGCGAGGAGGACGTCTGTAAGTTGACTTCATTTTATTTCTCGATAATATTTGATTTAAATTACTTTCTGATTGTTTGCTCGTTGAATTTAAAAGCTTTGTAACTAGCTATCTCATTCTATTTGGAGTTAAAAGAAAGAGATGACATATTCTATCGATCGTTGCATGTTTGTCGTTGTGTTTTTTGTTTTTCTTTTTGTTAGACAAACTAATGAAGGCAGTTTTTAAGGTCAACTGTGATCATTTAGAGCAGTTTTTGTAGACTAATTTTCATATCTAGTTTCTGGGTTTCTATTGACAAGGAGTAATATTATTTTGACAGTGGTGCCAATTCTGTTGTTCAAAATTACTAAACATAACCAATTTGACAGGTCTAAAAATATTGCCATCCTTATTTAACCCCGCACATGAGAAAGGGATAGCAAGACTTCCAGACCTGACAAATTAGTTAAGTTTAGTAATTTTGAACAACAGAATCGACACCATTGTAAGCCTCTCACAAGCACAATTTTATAATTAAACTACCTGCCCGCCCCCGGCGTCGCTCGTGTGGACAATTTTTTTGCATTTATGGGGATGAAAAATAGATGTTGGCCGATTCTCATAGATACCGGATAAGCACAAAAAAATTCATCAAAATCGGTCAAGCCATTTCGGAGGAGTATGGCAACGAAAACAGTGACACGAGAATTTTATATATTAGATTTTACTATCAACCTTTTTCATTTGTTTTTTTTTTATACTACTAAGGTGGCACACAAGCATACGGCCCACCTGATGGTAAGCAATCACCGTAGTTTATAACCGTTAGCAATACCAGGGGTATCACTAACGGGGTGCCGACCATGTTGTTGATGAGGACTCACTGTGCTAGCAGCAATACTACTAGCCCAGCGTATCCTCGTGGAGTGGAATGTTGTGCTAACCTATAATGTAGTTACATACATAGTTACTTAATCATTTGTATGATATCTAACAATGACTTCTGTATGTATACTAGTAAATAAATGCAAAAAGACTGCTAAAACAACTTCGTAAAATAATACAAAGATGACATGATAATACCACGCCACGTTCACAGTGTAGGCACGATATTTTGTTATTCAAGCGAAAATACATTTGTAAACGCTTGTCAAGTGTAAAAACGGTATTTTATGTCTCCTGGCAACCTTCACTAAATGTAATCCATGTTATGACGTGTACTGTAAACAAACCAATCAAGACGGTGGATGCTCTATACGAGCTGCGGCGGGGTGACATACGAACGACACAGTACAGCCCCTATTATTGTATACTATTTATTGACGGACTATAGGCACGCTTATGTGCCAATCGAGCAAATATAAGGTAAACACTAAAGGAAAAATACATAAATAGCCTACCCACTTAACAACAAGCTAATTAAAATCATAATATATCGTCACGTCTTCCCACAAGGGTCCCCGAAGAGGTAGGCAGAGGTACAACACCCACTTTCCACCGAAGATAATTTGGTGTCAACGTGACAGATGGTGAGTCCGTCGCCGTCTCTTAGGCACTACATATGTCCTTGAATTACTTCTCAGACGTATGCAGGTTTCCTCACGATGTTTTCCTTCACTGTAACACTGAAAAAACAACAACAAACTCATTAAAATAATTAAGTAATTAACTTACCTACGAGTCTAACCATTAAGGTATGTTTTGGAAACAAAACTATTAATATAAATATTTTAAATTAGGTATTTCAGTACTGAAGCTATATAAAATTACGAGTTCAAAAAAATAAAAAACACGCTTCATAATGTATTTCTCCAGATGATCCTGGTCAGGATATCAGAGTAGTATTATTTGTCCTCTTTCTATAAGGAGCTCTGGTGCTAACCTTACTCACCGCAGGAACACAACACTTCATCAGAGTAGTGTTATTTGGCTGCGATCTTCTGTAAGGTGGAGGTACTGTCCCAGTCGGGCGACTCCTATTTTGAACGGGAGATACCGTTGTGCCCTACCTCTATTTCTATAAGGAGCTCTGGTGTCCCTACTCACCGCAGGAACACAACACTACATCAGAGTAGTGTTATTTGGCTGCGATCTTCTGTAAGGTGGAGGTACTGTCCCAGTCGGGCGGCTCCTATTTTGAACGGGAGATACCGTTGTGCCCTACCTCTCTTTCTATAAGGAGCTCTGGTGCCCTTACTCACTGCAGGAACACAACACTACATCAGAGTAGTGTTATTTGGCTGCAATCTTCTGTAAGGTGGAGGTACTGTCCCAGTCGGGCGGCTCCTATTTTGAACGGGAGATACCGTTGTACCCTACCTCTCTTTCTATAAGGAGCTCTGGTGGCTTACCTTACTCACCGCAGGAACACAACACTACATCAGAGTAGTGTTATTTGGCTGCGATCTTCTGTAAGGTGGAGGTACTGTCCCAGTCGGGCGGCTCCTATTTTGAACGGGAGATACCGTTGTGCCCTACCTCTCTTTCTATACATAAGTTTAGAATAACTTATCGAATGGTAGGTGGTCACTTTAACTACACGGCCGTGTAGTTGATGTGCTAAGCAACACAATATGAACACTGTCATTGTTGAACAAACAAACATTATATTTGTTACAGTGTATGTTTGTCACCGATAGCCAGTGAGGCGTATCTAACCTTGGATTGAGCTTCGTTGATCCGTTGCAGATTCTGCACAGCTGTATTTACTTGGAGCATGTAATCTAATCACCATTCTTCACTAGTGTATGCCCGCGTTTGCGCTAGCGTTGATGTCTTTTCACCCGACTACGGCAAAGCGAATGGAGGGTTATGATTTTGACCTGTATGTATGTGTTTATCTGTACCCTCGTTATATCTAAACTATTTATCAAATTTTGACAAATGATGTATCGTTTGAAGCGTGGTGGCAAATCTCTGTCATCTAGACTAGACTTAAAACTATATTTACAATTACTTCAATTTTGACAATCAAAGGAAAATGTTGTCTTGATCTTGTCTTGATATTGTTTAATTTATTCTTCTTGCTAAAGTGAGCTCCTAATCTACCCAGTTTCCTTCTTCTTCCTAACTATGGCAATCAATCGTCTCCATGGACTAATTTTGCCAGTTTCTAGTGTTAGAGATCTTGTTTCTCTATTGTATGTTCTGATGTCACTTAGTTATTGGAAAAGTTCCATCGAACTTTTTGGGACTTCAATTTTAACTGTCAAAGGAAAATGTTGTCTTGATATTGTTTAATGTATTATGTTAGATACAGTGTTTATTTTATTATATAGGCAACGTATAATGTGATAAATATTCCACGACGTGTTCAACAAAAGTAAATCGAATAATATTGTTAATTATCAAAATGAAGAATTTTTCTGGTGATTGGTGAAATGTAGTCCATAGACTGTCAGGAAGGACGTTACCAACCTTCTTGGTGGTTATCCCACCGTACGACGTTGCCAAGAGGATCCTCTCTATTAACTACATGACATTGGCAAAATACGAAATGTACTTTTTTGTGTTGCCATTAAATAAATCTATCTATCTATCTACAATATTCTGTTGTTTATTGAAACTAAATACATATATTTATAAGAGCTGTAGTTGCCGTGTGGTATGAAGCGCTGCCTGCTATTCTAGCGACGCAAGTTCCAATCCCACTGGTCTGTATCAATGAGTTTTTCCAACTTAAGTGCAGTGATTAGTCACACCACGAGACTTACGGTAAAGGATAACATCGTGAGGAATCCTGCATACGTCTGAGAAGAGATTCAAGGACGTATGTAGTGCCTAAGAGTCGACGGACTCACCATTTGTCACGTTGGCACGAAATTATCTTCGGTGGAAAGTTAGTGTTGTAACACCTCTGCATACGTCTTCGGGGACCCTTGTGGGAAGGCGTAAAGATAGAAATATTCATCATTACGACAGAAATTAGATTAATTTACTCCAAGGTATCATCTATCTGTGTGCCAAAGCACATTATCAATTTTGATCCAGATCTGAAAGTGCCGGCCAACGCAAGTTCTTTGTATATTCTGTTTCAGCTTGCCCGTATGAACATTTTTATGGCACTAAAGCTGTATGACCTTTGTCCTGGATTTTATTTGTGTTCGAAAATCCGAATTTAATATTTTGTTGAAAATAGGAATTCAAACGAATCAAAACCAATGAAATTTCCTATATTGTCCAACTTTGGTGCCATAGTAATAAATGCTCAGACGGACAAACTCTAACGGGATATACAAAAAAAATGCGTTTGCCGGCACTTTCAGATTTGGACCAAATCTCTATAAAACATGGATGATGTTCTATTATTAAAAACCATTTAGTCGTTTTAGCATGGCGTAACAAACATACAAAATTCTACATTAATTATGTATCTGGATTCAGCTTATCACAATAGATCTCTGTCTGAAGGACAACCAGTAGTATACGGAAATATTCAGACACATCTTCCGACTCATTCTAACCGCAAGGACAGAAAGAGACAGTACAAAACCAGCCAGAATAATTTCGTTTCATAGCTTTTAATTGACCTCAGAATTAGTTCGATTTATTTTGTTGGTGGTTTGTTATTTCGAACTTTTTATTGCTATACTATTGAGGCGCCCACAAGGAAACATTATCGACTGTAATTTTTTTGCTGAAACAATGTGTATTTATAATATTAGGAATTTCCTCTTTCCTTTAGCCTTACCCAGACACGACACGTTCATTTTTAGGGTTCCTTTGTTGTCCTTCTGTCTGTCTGTCTGTCAAGAATTTTTATCTCAAGAACGCGTGATGAATGTAAATTAATACCCGGGTCTGTGGTCCCTTTCGGCTGTAAAATAATCAAATCTGTAAGTCAATATGAAGAAAATATATGACCGTTTATGTCGCAAATTTTCGCATATTTTGCGATTTCACAAGGGAATCAAAACCAAAGGGTACTTCCCGTTGGCCTAGAACTATGAAATATGGCAGGAAGCAGTGTCTTACAGCACAAGTAAAGGAAAATATCTAAAAACCTTAAATATGCAGTTTTTTTATGCCAATTTACTAAAAAATATTCCTGTTTCGCGCTGTTGAGAGTCACCGACGAATAATGACCTCATTTGAAGTTCGCCTACTTTAACCTTACCTACAAGTGTGTACGGAATCCTCGGTGCGCGAGTCCGACTCGCACTTGGCCGGTTTTTTGTTATTGTTATATATTTTCCCATTGGCAGTCACCAGTTTGACGCAGTGATAGAAAAGTTGAGGAGCAAGCCTTTATCATGGTATGGGCATGTTATGCGGAGGAATGAAGATAACGTGGTAAGAAAGTTTTATGTATGAATGTGGATCGGTACGTGGGTCGAGGTAGACCCAAGAAACGATGGATGGATTGTGTGAAAGATGACATGGCCAGAAAGGAAGTGAATACAGAGATGACGGCTGATAGAGAAGGATGGAAGAGAAATACATATTGCACCGACCACACATAATATGGGATAAGGGCAGGAGAATTATGACTCACCAGTTTGACGACCCGGGCAGTAACCTGATCATGCCCCCCTAAAGCCGGCAATATTAACGAGAGTTCTTGGCAAAAACACCAAGATGGCAGTTTTTTGGCCAAAACAGCATTTTTTTCCTATAAAGGTACGGTAACATTTCATTTGTTTTACAGACAATGCCTGTACATCCAGCGTTCGCTAGTTCGGGCAAGAAGCCAGGTCTTGAGATATGGAGGATTGAGGTAAAACTTTTTTTTTATATATATCTACTACGACACTGTCACAGAGCTAGTGTGAAGATAGCAAAAGATGTGTGCAAGTGAAAAAAAAATAATTATAATACCACTAAGGTGGCACACAAACATAAGGCCCACCTGATGGTAAGCTGTCACCGTAGCCTATAGCCGCTAGCAATACCAGGGGTATCATTAACAGGTTGCCAACCATGTTGTTGATGAGGACTCACTGTGCTAGCAGCATTACTTCTAGCCCAGCGTATCCTCGTGGAGCACTGGCAACCGTACCGCAGAAACACAACACTACATCAAGTAGTGTTATTTGACTGCGGTCTTCTGTAAGGCGGAGGTACAGTCCCCAGTCGGGCGTCTCCAATTTAAATGGGATAACCCACGGGACTACTCGTGTATTGTCACGGGAACCACACGTGGGTGCTATACTGTGGGAAGTGGATATTTAACTTGTAAGACGCACACACCGGACAAGTGAAACTAAATAAAACCTTGTAATAATTCTCCAACAGTGATTGAGACAAACCAAACTGTAAATAAAACACGGTAAGTCTTAAAGCTATCATCTGATTCGCGTTGAAATAGGATTAACAAGGGTATTTCAGTTTAACTTCTACGTGCTATGGTGGATGGATGAATCGTATTCTCAAAATAAGTTCGCATTGGAAGTAAATTCCGAATTTATCGCACATTTCGTAATTAAAGATGGTGGTTGACAATGTCACATGTCGGGATTGACATTACTGAATCATGATTTATTTATAAGTGCTGTGATCATCGCCCTCTACGGATCAGTCTCACCACGAGCTTTACTTTAAAAACATCGTGAGGAAACCTGCATACGTCTGAGAAATTCAAGGACGTATGTAGTGCCTAAGAGACGGCGACGGACTCACCATGTCGCGTTGGCACCAAATTATCTTCGGTGGAAAGTGGGCGTTGTAACACCTCAGCCTACCTCAAACTCAAACTCAAAAAGATCTTAATTTGACTAGACTTTACAGGCAAGCACTTTCAAATCGTCAGAATCTACCACCGGATTCGGAAGGTCGGTTTTGCTGAGAAGAATCGGGCAAGAAACTCAGCAATTACTCTTCTAAAACCAAAAGGATTACATAAAGTTTACATTTCAAATACTTACTTGAACATTTATACCTATTTCACAAAAGAACATACAAAAACAATTGATAACATTAAACACATAGACACATAGACTAGGATATAATGATACTCTTCGGGGATCCTTTTGGAAAGGCGTGAAGCTATGTTATTTTCAATATTTTTTTACTAGTGACCCGTACGGCCATGTATATCAAAACACAGACAGACCGGTCTAAATCTCCACCATCCATTTTGGTTCACCGCAGTCGGGTAGAATCCACATTCACGCTCGCAAAATAGATTTGTAGCGCTGTGTATCTCTGAAAATACATATTTCCGTTCGTCTGTCTGTTTACAAAGAAGATTATGATTCGGTAGTGCATCGTAAAATTTCAAAATGAGTACATGTCAAATGCGCAATATTATTTAAGCTCATAATTTTATTCCTAGTCGTAAACGATTAAAAAATATTCTTGTTTATGGTTTCCTGCGGCTACACATAGGCTTACATCGATAGATCATATATGTTTTGATGTGGTAACAGTACCTATTTTTTATAAGTTACAATTTTTTTCACACTTATTGATTTGTGTCTATCTATCTACCAATACAGAAATGTAACGGAATCTTGCAACGTCATTTTCACCGACATTAGGACGTCTGATCATTTTGAAAAGGACATCATCCATTTTGGTCCAAATCTGTAAGTGCCGGCCAACGCATTTTTTGTTTATTCTGTGACACCAAACCAGTAGGACCATTGTATTTCTTTTTGTTTGAGTTCGAAAATCTGAACTTTCATAATGTTTTGTCGAAAATAAGATTTCAACTAGCTAATATTGGACTATTCAACTAGAAAATAACTAAAACAAATGTAATCAACCATAGGCCCTATTTCTATGGTGTTGAAATATGAATTAATAGCTAAGACAGGACAGTGTCTGTCGGGACAGCTAGTTACCAATATAATATCACGTTTAAAAGTTTTCATCAATCATCATCATCATCAGCCTATAGACGTCCACTGCTGAACAAAGGCCTCCCAGAGATGTCCACGCAGACCGATTCAATGCGGCCCGCATCCAACGCTTGCCAGCGACCTTTATCAGGTCATCGGTCCATCTAGCCCCACTAGATGGACCGATGACCTGATACCGGCCGTCCGACGCTGCGTTTTCCAGTGCGTAGGCCCCACGTTTAATTAATTCGTATAATTATTTATAATGAGTTGTTTTGTCGAAAGCTCGCTAATGAGATAACTTTTAACAATTAATATTTCAAAGCTTATCAAATTAATTATCGTTAAACCAAGCTGTTTGCCCGTTATTCCGAATGCCCAGTGTTTTTTTACCGGAAACTAAGTGCGAGTTGGCCTCGCACACCGTCCGTCTGTCTGTCAGCGGGCTGTATTTCAAACTCCATAATAGGTAGGCAATTATCATTTTTACAAAATGTGTATTTCTCTTGCCGCTAGCTATAACACATAATAAAAATGAAAATAAATTAAAAATTTCATGAGGTTCCCATACGAAAAAAAATTTTTGCTCTATGTTAATAATGGCAATTTAGTGCTCAGTATTTATTGCTATAGTTTCAAATAAAAAGAGCGAATATACTATTACAAACTTTGCGTGTGGTGCAATAGCCGTGTCTAGGGATCGAACCGCAAAGTTATGTTTGTCATTTAAACTGGTTTGGTTAGTACGGAACCCTCGCTGTGCGAGTCCAACTCGCACTTGGTCAATTTTTATTAGATATGTATATATATCTATCATTGTATCAGAAGTTTTCAACGTAATTTTCTTCGACTTAAAGACTTCTGATCATTTTCAAAATTATCTTAGACCGATTAGCGACCCGCCTCCACAAAAACTAAATGAATTATCTCTCTCTCTACTCGACTCTACTTATTCCTGTTTTATAAAAAAAAAATATTTAATTTTTGAAAATGCAACAACCAAATCAGTGATTTCTTCGGAGGAATACGTGCATTGCGTTGCGGCTACAGAAGAAATAAAAAGTCATTGGCGCCAAATCTTTAGATTGTTTCTGTAATTACAAATGGAATTTACACGAGACCGCTGGTCTAGTGGTTAGTATACCTGACTGCTACGCTAGAGGTCGCGGGTTCGATTCCCGCCAGGGCAAACATTTATGTGACAAATATGTTTGCCTTGCGTTTGGGTGTTTGGTATGTATTATAAGTATGTATTTACAAAAAAAAAGTATATAAGTATTATATCAGCTACTGCATCCCATAGTACAAACTTTGCTTAGTTTGGGGCCAGATGGCGCTGTGTGATAATGTCCAAGCATTATTATAATTGATGACCATAATCTATTTTGGGATAATTTTATTTTTTCGCACTCGTAGTGAAAAGCAGAGTGTTACACACGGCGCTGAAACCCAATGTAACTCGGTTTGCATTTAGAGTAAAACTACCTCGTATACAATGGGTCACTTTAGCACCTTGTATAACAATCCAATATTCTTGTGAAATGCACAAAGTTAATGATGAATTTCCATTTTCATTCTCTGATTTCGCTACGTGGGATGTTGGCATCATAAAGTGCGTAAACGATGTACTGCTTTCAGTCTGCTTCACAAACATTCTAAAAATAATGTTTATGTATCAAACCAAATGTTATTTTCCGACGAAAGGACTATAAATTGTCTTTTACTACTCATCGTTTCTCACGTTTTCCCTTAAACGACACACCCACTGGTGGGTGCACGGGTAATTCCTAATTTGGCTGGAACTAATTTTAAAACTGTCAATACTTTTTTATCGGTACGTCTTTGAAATTGAAAATATAATAATAATAACAATTATTTTGTTGTTTCATAAGATAAACTTTATTGGTCTAAAAATTACGAATGCGTATGTATTTTTTATTAGTTGCATCTATCCATTCTTATCAAATGATACATGTGCTTAAGAGATCGAGAGGCAGGGCGAAGTGTGATAAGTTCGATTAATATTGGAGCCGCCCGACTGGGGACTGCACCTCCGCCTTACAGAAGACCGCAGTGAAATAACACCACTTTGATGTAGTGTTCTGTTTCTGAGGTGAGTAGGTTGCCAGTGCTCCACGGGGATACGATACGCTGCGCTAGTAGTAATGCTGCTAGCACAGCGAGTCCTCATCAATAACATGGTGGGCAAAGCGTTAGTGATACCCCTGGTATTGCTAGCGGCTATAGGCTACTGTGACTTACCATCACGTGGGCCGTATGCTTGTGTGCCTCCTTAGTGGTATAAAAAAACAATTGATACAAATAAATAAAAAAATAAGTATCGACGGTTAGAGAAGAGTGTAGGAGGGCGGCGTCCCCCTCCTGCCTCCGATACCTGTGGGTACCGGCTGGCTCGCTCGCTAGCCGGTACGCATCGTTCTTGCCTCGCTGGCATGTTTTGTCGCGTCAAGGCAACTGCCTAGTAACTACTAGCAGTCTCCTACTAATATTATAAATGCGAAAGTTTGTGAGTATGGATGGATGGATGTTTGTTACTCTTTCACGCAAAAATTACTCAACAAATTTGGAACACAGCTAATTTATAAGCTGGATTAACACAGGATACTTTTTATCCTGGGAATTTTTTTGGTTCCTCTGAGATTCTAACTTCAACGCGGACGTAGTCGCGGGCAGAATCTAGTGGCTTATACATATGATATTAATTTGAGTGTGATTTCTTTTGTTTCAGGATTTTGAACCAGTCCCGGTCCCGGCATCGCACCATGGAAATTTTTACTCCGGGGATTCATACATCGTGTTGAGTGTAAGATAATATTATTCAATTTGTATGTATGAAGAGATTGATGAATGTAGAAGAAGCAAAAGAGGTGTGCAAGTCTCTAGTGTAATGTCGGTCTATACTCTCTGCCTACCCCGTGAGGGACTTGGCGTGATGATATGTATTTATGAAGAGATTGATGAATGTAGAAGAAGCAAAAGAGGTGTGCAAGTCTCTAGTGAAATGTCGCTCTATACTCTCTGCCTACCCCGTGAGGGACTTGGCGTGATGATATCTATGTATGAAGAGATTGATGAATGTAGAAGAAGCAAAAGAGGTGTGCAAGTCTCTACTGAAATGTCGCTCTACACTCTCTGCCTACCCCGTGAGGGACTTGGCGTGATGATATCTATGTATGAAGAGATTGATGAATGTAGAAGAAGCAAAAGAGGTGTGCAAGTCTCTAGTGAAATGTCGCTCTATCCTCTCTGCCTACCCCGTGAGGGACTTGGCGTGATGATATCTATGTATGAAGAGATTGATGAATGTAGAAGAAGCAAAAGAGGTGTGCAAGTCTCTAGTGAAATGTCGCTCTATCCTCTCTGCCTACCCCGCGAGGGACTTGGCGTGATGATATCTATGTATGAAGAGATTGATGAATGTAGAAGAAGCAAAAGAGGTGTGCAAGTCTCTACTGAAATGTCGCTCTACACTCTCTGCCTACCCCGTGAGGGACTTGGCGTGATGATATCTATGTATGAAGAGATTGATGAATGTAGAAGAAGCAAAAGAGGTGTGCAAGTCTCTAGTGAAATGTCGCTCTATCCTCTCTGCCTACCCCGTGAGGGACTTGGCGTGATGATATCTATGTATGAAGAGATTGATGAATGTAGAAGAAGCAAAAGAGGTGTGCAAGTCTCTAGTGAAATGTCGCTCTATCCTCTCTGCCTACCCCGCGAGGGACTTGGCGTGATGATATCTATGTATGAAGAGATTGATGAATGTAGAAGAAGCAAAAGAGGTGTGCAAGTCTCTAGTGAAATGTCGCTCTATCCTCTCTGCCTACCCCGCGAGGGACTTGGTGTGATGATATGTATGTATGAAGAGATTGATGAATGTAGAAGAAGCAAAAGAGGTGTGCAAGTCTCTAGTGAAATGTCGCTCTATCCTCTCTGCCTACCCCGCGAGGGACTTGGCGTGATGATATGTATGTATGAAGAGATTGATGAATGTAGAAGAAGCAAAAGAGGTGTGCAAGTCTCTAGTGAAATGTCGCTCTTTCCTCTCTGCCTACCCCGCGAGGGACTTGGTGTGATGATATGTACGTATAATTTTTAATTTTAATAATATTAGTTATTTATTTATTTATTTATTTATAATAATATTAGTAAGTAATCAATTTGTCAATAATTAATTTACTTTTCCAATCTCCGTCATTTGAATGCATTGTCATTTGTGTCAACATCTCTATGTATTTTTATTATTTGACTTACCTATGTAATTAACTTACTTAAAATTTAATAAGATGTATGTGTTTACATGGATTTATTTACTTCACTATCTTGTCATATATATGGTTTTCGTAACAAAACTCCTGTTTAACGGACATTAGTGTTTTAGGTTTTTAACCAATAGATGGCGCTTTATGTCAATATACCTATTATAGCGCGCGCTGTAGAGAGTCTTCGTCGCTATGGTATATCTCAGCGACGGAGACTCATCGAGCAAAAATACCAATAAACTGGACTACGTATACTTCTATCATAGTTTTTATTACCCAAGGCCAGCTGCTGACTGCCTCCACTCCCGGGACCCAGTATGGTGTCATACACTCCTCCGAAACGGCTTGACCGATTTTTATGAGGTTTCGTGTATAATCGATAGATCAGATATATATAAATCAGATATATATAACAGTATAGGACGTAAGCTATTATGAACCGACTTCAAATAAGGTCCCATATTTTTTTATTAAAATCGGTTCAATAGTTTAGTTATTCAATCAAAATAACCTTAAAAATATGTCATCCAAGTATTCTGTGACTTTTCAGTGGTTTGTAGTTTTATTATTATTATTTGTTAAGGGAAAACAAACAGCTACATAATATATATAGAGTACAAGCTCATATAAACTAGAAACATGTTGTTAATTATATTATAGCCAACAACGTTATCCACAGTTTCATAACAGATTTACGTAAAAAGTGCCACTAGAGGGAAAAATTTGTAAAGTAGTAAAGAAAAAAATAGGTGTGGCACTCGGAGACTGCCGCGGTAAAGCTATTGCATAGCATTTTTTATCAACTTATGCAATTATAATTATTTATTTATTTTATTAATGCAGTATTTTTTTATATACCTATATACTTTCTCACAAACAGCTGATTACGGTAGTTTTCCAATATAACCAATGCCACCTAAAGGCGGGTTGCTGAACTAAAGAAACAAGCGTGATATTTCAAAAAGTCATTAAAAGTTCTGGTGTTTATCGATAGATGGAACTAAAAAGTATCACCGCTGTGCCGGTCGGAGTGGAGGGTGTTAGGTTTTTTTCGTTACGGAATTTCTGGATTCGGTCCCCACGCTCAAGGCCCGCGATAAAAGCTATGCAATAGCTTAAAAACAATTATAGATAAAAACAATATTATGGAAGATAAAGTTTTGACAGTTTTGATACATGGAAATTGACAATACACGGCATAAGAATAAAATAATCCTATTCTTATGTTTACGGTCACTATAGTAGTTTCTTTTTGTTGTTTTCGAAGTCTGTTGTTTTTTTTAATTAAAATCTTTTTATTATGCAATATAATTTTTGTTTTACCCAAAGACGAGCGGGAGTGGTTCCCGCTTATCGTGGGACATCCACTTCTGGCTGGGGTCGCAGACGAGTCAGGACGAGGCGGGGGCGGCGGCCGTCCTCACGGTGAACCTTGACGACGAGCAGTTCCAAGGATCAGCTGTTCAGCACAGGGAGAAACAGGGGCACGAGTCGAAAGAGTTCTTAGAGTATTTCGAGCCGGGTAAGTTGGTTAGGTTAACAATAGTAATAATGCTCGGACATTATCACTCAGAGCCATCGTGTTCTCTATGTGCATATCTATCTATATCTATACTAATATTATAAAGAGGAAAGATTTGTATTTTTATATTTTTGTATGTTTGTGTTGAATAGGCTCCGAAACTACTGGACCGATTTCAAAGAATATTTCACCGTTAGAAAGCTACATCATCACTGAGTAACATAGGCTATATATTATACTAGCTTTCCGCCCCGGCTTCGCACGGGTAGACATTTATCAAATATTTTGTCTGCCCGTGCGAAGCCGGGGCGGGTGATAATGTAGCATTCTAACGGTGAAAGATTTTTTGAAATCAGTCCAGTAGTTTCAGAGCCTATTCAATACAAACATACACACAAAAATACAAATCTTCCTCTTTATAATATTAGTATAGATTGATTGTATCATCTGCTGGTTCCAACAGTACAAGCTTTGCTTAGTTTGGGCCCAGGTGCTGTGTGATAATGTCCAAGCATTATTAATTATTATTATTATATAATACCGGGATCACCGACGTTACCCAAACAGCCGCAAAACTAAAGTGGGATCGGGCTGGCCACGTCTGCCGGATACCAGACCACTTCTGGGCTAAAACTACCACATTCTGGTCCCCACCTATCGGACGCCGCCGTCGTGGTAGGCCGAAGCGCAAGTGGCGAGACGATCTAGATATTTTCAATGCGGATTGGCCAAGCGCAGCACAACACCGAGGCAACTGGAAAGAGGGGAGAGAGGCCTTTGCCCAGCAGTGGGAAAACAACGGCTAGATAGAATAGAATAGAATCATAGATGATCCCTTCACTCGTACCTTAACAAAACACCTCTTTATTCACCAGTTCAGTCCTACACACATCTTTCATACTATTCTATCTTGTATTCTATCTCCACGGTCACTAATCAAAATCCAAAAACACCTATTCAGTTTAGGCCCTAATAATGCTACTAATAAACGTCTAAATTACCACCGGTTCGAAAAAAATACAGTAATCAAAATCTAAATAATTAATTTTTTAGCCCCTAATAAGGCACTTATGAAGGTATAGAATACAAAATATATTATAATTTGCTTTGTCCGCTAAAATGAGTGTGATACGGTCGAACGGCCTGCGCCCAGGTGTGAGCTCAGGCGTGGTTTCTTCCGACACCTGTTTCAGGACTTCCACGTCCCATCATCAGGGTGCCGCCGCGTTGGTCATTTAAGCGGACAAAGCAAATTATAATATATTTTGTATTCTATAAATATTAATTTCCGCAAAGTAAAACCTGAATCAATTCAATACAACTTATGAAGGTCTAAATTACCCTTAATCTCTTAAATGGTCATACATCTAAAATTGTATTATTATAGTGTACAGTATTTTATCATTTTGTAGGAGCATTTTTAGCCTAATACTAAAACACCTGTGCCGGTAGCATGAACTTTTTCGACAACGTGTTCGAATTTTCGAAAACGTAACTCGCGAAATGTCAAAATTGTCATACTCATTTTTAGTTCCACTTTTCACCACCGCAGCGCTGTTCATTTACCAATACAAAAATAGTCGAAGGCGATACGTAAACGTTGTCGCAATTATTCATGCTAGCCCTACGTGTTATAGGACAGTGAATAATGAGAGTGAGAGTTTCTTCATTTTAAAAAGAGAGGGTGAATTGGGACCTCCCGTGGTTTTTCCTATAAAAATTGGAGCCGCCCCACTGGGGACTGTACCTCCACCTTACAGAAGACCGCAGTCAATAACACTACTTTGATATAGTGTTGTGTTTCTGCGGTAAGTAAGGTTGCCAGTGCTCCACGAGGATACGCTGCGCTAGTAGTAATGCTAGCACAGTCAGTCCTCATCAACAACAATTTTGGTAACGCGTTAGTGATACCCCTGGTATTGCAAGCGGCTATAGGCTACGGTGACTGCATACCATCAGGGCCGTACGCTTGTGTGCACCCATTTGTTTTTTAAGCAGCTTATATGAATAAATATGCGTCCGTCCTCGGATAGTGTCTGCGCGAATTAAATCGAGCTCGCCTAGGCTCGCTAGTTCGATCGGGCCGAATGCTCGCGGTACATACATACATGCATTGTTATTTTCGCTGTTACGTTGACTTTTATTGTTTGTCCTCGGGCTATTTTAATTAAAATATTTTGTTGCTACAAGCCGATGTGCATTCTTTGTTATTTTCCTAGTATATAATTTATTAGTACTGTTTACCTACTTCTATCTATTATTATCTCTTTTATTTCGACACATGTGACGTCACGGGCCGGTCCCAACGGAATATCAGCGCTGATTGTCCGTCACAAGACTACCAGCACATACTGAGTTGGGACCGTTTCATAACTACCCTATATGCTTCTACAGTTGTCTTCCTTTCTCATATGTTTGTGTGTTGTGCTGCTATGAATAACTGAATTTTCTTTTCTTTCTTTTCAAAAAACATCTTGTACGAACTCACATCAAGTTTCATTTTAATTTGTAGTCAGCAGATATAAATCAGTTCGTGGTACCAATGGGTCGGATGGTACCCAACATCAGCAGCGCCTGGAGCTTGGTATGACACTGTCCCCACATTGGATTCGTCACGAGGACCATCTCAAGAACCACCTTCCGGACCCTGAAGCCCACTCCTTATGTAATAAAATCCTTATTTATTTGCTCTAAGGATACTTATGAACAGGATATGTTTATGAATTCTATAGGTTATATGGCTATTGTAATGACTGCCGTCAATCAATTATTGTATTACTCGTGCCTGTCTCGCTGTCCCCCGATTCCGCCTGATCTACAGCATGAGGACCCATTGCATCTATGATGATTGCCACTTTTGGGATTTTAGAAAGAGTTCCTGAAAAAGAAGCTATTGCACCCCTGGCATCGTCAATCGAAATTATGGCAATAATTATGCTCGTGAAACATTCGTGAAATTGAAAATGGTTGCCCGTTTCATGCCTTAAGGACTTTACTGTAAAATCACTGCCTGTCTCGCTCTCGCCCGAGTCCGCCTGATCTACAGCTGCATGAGGATCCATTGCATCTATGATGACAATTTTGGGATTTTTGAAAGAGTTCCTGAAAGAGAGGCAGATTTAGAGCTCTAGAGGCCTCTCAATAATTTAAAATCCGCACATTACAAGTCAAATTTCCACTCGTCGGAATTTTAAAGTACTTTTTGTCGTATACTGTGTTGGGGCCCTCTCTTACGAAGGCCCCAGGGCTGTAGCCTCGGATGCCCTCTCCCAAATCCGACCCTGAATAAGGGCTATTGCACCCCTGTCATCATTACAAACGATTAAGCTCGTGAAATCTTTCGTGAAATTTTAACCAAAAACAAATTATATTTTCTCTTTTGTCTTCTCGCAAATCGAAATGATCTAATGACTTCCTCCCCTCGAATGGGAAGAACCAGTTGGGTCATGTTATGACCACAGTGACCCCCTTCAGTCCCTACCCCCCACCCCCCCCCCCCCCATTTCCGCCTTTGTATACAATTATGAACGGATATTTTCGAAATATGCTCGTGAAATCGTAAAATGGTTATTGCATCCCTGCCGCAATACTTAAATTAGATAATTTTGAGATTTAGGTTCATCGGCTATTTGGTGAGCTATATTGAGTATGGTAACATTTTGGCTGGGATATTTTATTTATTTATTCTCGTACTTGCCTCATTAATTTACTTCATCATTATACCAATTAACCAAAATATCGTTTATCTTTACTTCTTTTTCGCACGATGCACAACCGTCAATCTCTTCCTGCATGCCGATCATCTAATTCATCTCATTTTCAACATTTGCATGATTACATTAACATTTTTAAAATACTAATGTCAAAGGAAAGGTAAATAGGAGCCGCCCGACTTGGACAGTACCTCCACTTTACAGAAGATCGCAGCCAAATAACACTACTCTGATGTAGTGTTGTGTTCCTGCGGTGAGTAAGGGCACCAGAGCTCTGAGAGGAAACAATGAGCTGGTACTCAGAACCTAAATCATAAGTTACTGTGGATATGACATAATCAGAACGAATTAAATGAATTCTAATCGATTCAATCATACATTTAAGATCTAGTCTCTTATCGGTGGATCAATCGCCAAATCGTTCTATCACCCGCAATCTTTGACCTCCTTGTAGGTCGTAAAGTTAGCTTTTATTTTTTCTGCTGATTCTTATATAGCTTGTAAATTCTGTATAATTATAGCAATCCGTTATCTGGACGGTGGCCATGCTTCTGGCTTCAGTCATGTCACCATCAACCCTGGCGCTGAAAAACGACTGTTCCAAATCAAGGGCAAGAGGAATGTCCGAGTTAAACAGGTTTGTACAAATACTATGAGAGAGGAGAGGACAAATACTTTTATGAGAGGTAGGGCGATTTGGGATTTCCCGTGGGTTTTTCCATTTAAATTGGAGCCGCCCGACTGGGGACTGTACCTCCACCTTACAGAAGACCGCAGTGAATTAACTCTACTTGATATAGTGTTGTGTTTCTGCGGTAATTAAGGTTGCCAATGCTCCACGAGGATACGCTGCGCTAGTACTAATGCTGCTAGCACAGTGAGTCCTCATCAACAACATGGTTGGCAACCCGTTAGCGATACCCTTGGTATTGCTAGCGGCTATAGGCTACGGAGACTGGTGACCATCAGATGGGCCGTATGCTTAGGTGCCACTTTATGGTATATAAAAAAAAAACTATGTACTAGTGGCCCGCCCCGGCTTCGCACTGGTAGACATTTATCAATTATTTGCTCTACCCGTGCTAAGCCGGGCGAGCAGCTAGTATAATAAGCCTTCCTCGATAAATGGACTATCCAACACAAGAAACATATTCAATTCGAACCAGTAGTTCCTGAGATTATCGCGCGTTAAACACAAACTCTTCAGCTTTTATTGACCGTTAACCGAAAAACAATTTTATTTTAATTAAATTTATGTAACTACCTTAATTTTTTTGGTAGGTCGCCGCCTCGGCTTCTTCGCTCAACAAAGGGGACTGTTTCATCTTGGATGTTAACCACGACATATTTGTCTACGTCGGAGAGAAAGCTAAGAGCATGGAAAGACTGAAAGCTATCACAGTCGCTAACCAGATCAAGGCGCAAGATCACAATGGACGAGCTACCATCGAAATTATTGGTAAGTTGTCTGACAGTCATACCTAAAATTATTGGCAAGTTGTCTGACAATTATATCTAAAATTATTGGTAGGTTGTTTGACAGACATACCTAAAATAATTGGCACGTTGTCTGACAGACATACCTAAAATTGGGTGGCCGACGCGTTAGTAATGGATACCCCTGGTATTGCTAGCGTCTATAGGCTACGGTGATCGCCTACCTATATACCTACAATCAGATGACGCGTATGCTTGCGACACCAGGGTTATCACCCGCGCGAAATCTCTTCACACCTTTCTTGAAGAACCCCATGCTGCACTCCTTTGGAAAAACCACGGCGGGGAGTTCATTCCATAGTTTAATTGTGCGCGTGTGGAAGCTCCGTGTACCCGCCGTGATTTTTGTGAGGCAAATTAGTTTATAAGGCCCTTAGGTCTGTGGGCAACTTTACTTATATATACATATTTATTCAGATATATTTAAATTCATAGATAAACAAATTAATATCATATACATATTCAATATATATACACAAATACAAAATATACACATAATAAATATTGATCACTTACATAAATAAATATTAAATGACTTGACGGACTAACTTGACCATTGTATAATGGAAACACACCACCGGTCGCATTAGTCGATACCAGTTTGTGATGTGCCGGAGGGTAGTCCTATTACGACGTCCACGCAGAGTGCATACTATTATTTTTGTCTCCAAAACTAGATTTCGTATAGCTACGTTTCCTATCTAGTGCTTAAGTCTGTGCTTGTGATCTGCCTAAATTTATAGTGAATGTGTTTTAGTTTATATCTCTTCCTAACTTGTGCTATGAACTATTTCTTCCTACCTACCTATGCTTTGTTCTGCATTCTTCACTATTCCTTCAACTAACTGTTTCTACTGTACACTTGTTCTTCTGTGCCTGTGCTTACCGCTACTGTAGTGCTATACTGTTATTACTCCTTCTGTGTAAGTAAATAAATTACTTAAATATCTTGGGTGAATTGAGTACTGATTTTACCGAATAAGACGCCACTCGTACACACATCCCCCATATCTGGTGACCCCGAAAAGAACACAGAAATCAGTATGAGCGATTCCAGTAGTGACACGGCAGAAACGGTGGGACTGAAAAATGAACATAATGTGACCACCCGTCGAACAAAAAAAGTGCGCGTTTCCACTGAACGCGAACCAAAGCCAATGACGTCCGATTTTCGCAAGTTTAATTTAAGGGTTCCACAATTCAGTCCTGAGGACCCCGATATTTGGTTTGCACTTTTGGAAGCACAATTTGAGACTCTCGACATAACAGAGGATTCAATTAAATTTACTAGTGTCGTTAATAATATTGACACTCAACATGCAAAATCTGTAAAGGACATAATTCTACACCCACCTAGCAAGAATAGGTACTTTAAAATAAAATCGGAGCTCATTAAGCGGCTGTCAGCGTCACACGAGAGGAAAGTGAAGCAATTACTCACTCACGAGGAACTCGGTGACAGGAAGCCATCACAGTTCTTACGGCACCTTCAAGACCTTGCCGGCACTTCAGCTCCCGAGGATTTTATTAAGTCTATTTGGACCAGCCGCCTGCCTATGAGCATCCAGACAGTGTTAGCGTCGCAGCCTCTCCTCTCCTTAGATCAACTCTCAGATTTGGCTGACCATATCCAGGAGTTGACTGCACCATGCGGTCCTGTTGTCGCAGCAGCGTCATCATCTTGTAGTGCATCTTCTTGCCACTCCGAGATTGCTGAACTGAAGAGCATGGTAGAAAAGCTCGCCCTGAAGCTGGATGAGCACACGCGTCGTTCGAGCTCCCCTACTAACCGCTACAGGCAATCTAGGTCACACCGGCGACGATCACCTTCACGTCAGCGAACTCGTTCGACCTCAAACTACAGAAGATACCCCATCTGTTGGTATCACTCAAAGTTCGGCGAAAACGCGCACAGCTGCATAACACCGTGTGACTACAAGAAGGCGGGAAACTCCAAGGGCAGTCGGTAATGGCGGCTCACGATTGCCCTATCTCATCAGGTCGCCTCTTCGTAACCGATCGCAGCTCGAATACCCAGTTCCTGGTGGATACCGGCAGTGACCTTTGTGTCTACCCTCGAGCAGCGCTCCGCGAACGACGACCCAAAACTGACTTTCAGTTGTGTGCCGCTAACGGGACTAGTATCGACACATATGGTTACGTCGAACTTAATTTAAATTTAGGTTTAAGGCGAAATTTTCCATGGCGTTTTGTTGTTGCAAATGTTACCAAAGCCATTATTGGCGTTGATTTTTTAGGTTTTTATAATTTAATTGTAGATTGTCGCAACCAACGCCTTATTGATAACACGACTACTCTAACTTCAAATGCTATTTCTGCTAACACAAATGTACATTCTATTAAAATACAGACTGGCAACACTAAGTATCATCGTATTTTAGATTGTTTCCCAGAAATTACACGCCCTTCAGGTAAACCGAAACTTCCAAAACACGATACAGTACACTATTTTAGGACCACTCCCGGCCCACCTGTATCTTGTACTCCCCGTAGATTAGCTCCAGACAAACTTAAAATAGCTAAGGCAGAATTCGAGCTCATGCTTCATAATGGTACCACTCGACCTTCACAGAGCCCTTGGGCATCGCCCTTACACCTGGCTCCTAAGAAGGATAACAGCTGGCGACCTTGTGGCGATTACAGGTTGCTCAATGCGCGTACAATACCAGACTGTTACCCTATTAGGCATATACACGACTTTGCCCATAATATTGCAGGTTGCAAAGTCTTTTCAACAATAGACCTAGTAAAGGCCTATCATCAAATACCGGTGCACGAAGACGACATCCCGAAGACCGCGATTACAACACCCTTCGGCCTCTTCGAATTTCCGGTAATGACTTTTGGTTTGCGTAATGCCGGGCAAACTTTCCAGAGGTTTGTCGACGAGATGACGAGAGGCCTTAACTTCACCTATGCCTATCTCGACGACTTTTTAGTATTTTCGGAGAGCGAAAGCCAACACGAGCTTCACCTTCAGCAGCTTTTTACGCGCATGAAGGAATATGGATTACTCGTCAACGTCTCGAAATGTGTCTTTGGAGTAGATGAAGTCCAATTTCTAGGTTACCGCATCTCAGCGTCAGGTACTACACCTTTGGACACCAAGGTAAAAGCCATACAAGATTTTCCCCCACCAACGACGGTCAGACAGCTACGACGTTTCTTGGGTATGCTGAACTTTTACCGGCGATTCGTACCAAACGCCGCAGCAATTCAAGCACCTCTAAACGCCTTACTTACAGGATCCGTAAAGGCATCCCATCCCGTTGACCTAAGTGGTGACACGCTTGTAGCTTTTAATAGGTGCAAAGAAAGTTTGTCCACTGCTGCTTTACTAGCACACCCAAACTGCGAAGCCAAACTCGCCCTGGTAACAGACGCTTCAGATTTGGCGTTGGGTGCAGTATTGCAACAAATTGTAGACGGCTCATGGCAACCACTTGCATTTTTCTCACGTAAGCTGAGTCCTTCTCAGCAGAAATACTCACCTTACGATCGCGAGCTGTTAGCCATTTACGAAGGAATTAAATACTTTCGGCACATGCTAGAGGCGAGACATTTCGTGGTATATACTGACCACAAGCCGCTCAGTTACGCTTTTCACGAACGAAAAGTTAACTGTTCGCCGCGTCAGTATCGTCACCTCGACTACATCTCGCAGTTCACGACCGACATTCGACACATTTCCGGCAAAGACAATGTCGTCGCCGATACATTGTCACGTGTCGATGAACTGCAGATGCCAGTCGATTTGACGATTCTTGCAGAGTCTCAAACCTCCGACCCCGAGTTGAGGCATTACCTCGATGGTGGTGACTCCTCACTCCGCCTGTCAAAGGTTAAGCTGCCTGAAGCAAACGTCGATTTATATTGCGATGTGAGCACTGCAAGACCAAGACCTTTCGTGACCAAACCATTCCGGAAGGCACTCTTCGACAGCCTTCATAACCTTAGCCATCCAGGCGCAAACTCAACCGCCAAGTTGGTTGCCGAACGTTTTGTTTGGCCTGGGGTGCGCAAAGACTGTCGAGAGTGGTCACGAAAATGCTTAGCGTGCCAACGCGCTAAAGTGACTCGCCACGTTTCTGCTCCACTCGGCGCTTTTAACTTACCGCGAGCTCGGTTTGCGTTTATTCACGTGGATATAATAGGCCCCCTTCCTCCATCGCAAGGATATCGTTACTGCCTCACCGTTGTGGATCGTTTTACCCGATGGCCTGAGGTCATACCGATGGCAGATATAACAGCCGATACCGTTGGAAAGGCAGTGATATCGTGGGTATCCAGATTTGGATGCCCAACAGATATCGTCACTGATCGCGGTCGACAGTTTGAATCCACACTTTTCCAGTATTTGGCAAAAGTGATTGGATTCAAACATCGCAGGACTACCGCGTATCATCCAGCGTGTAACGGTTTGGTAGAACGTTTTCACCGCCAACTGAAAGCCGCTATCATGTGCCACGCGAACTGCAGCTGGGTAGACAGCTTACCCTTGGTACTTTTAGGTATCAGGGCGTCTTTTAAGGACAGCCTACAAGCCTCATCCGCTGAACTCGTCTACGGAGAGCCGTTACGCCTTCCAGGCGAATTCTTCCATCCTTCGGTTCCAAACACTACCGACATTTCGGACTTCAGCTCTCGCTTGCGAAATTTGATGGTAAAAATTCAACCTTCACCCGCAACGCGTCATAATAGGGACAAAATATTTGTCTATAAAGACCTAGCCACCTCGAGTCACGTATTTTTAAGGGACGATGCTTTAAGAGGCGCTTTGCAACCTCCATATACTGGCCCTTACCAAGTACTTGAACGAGGCGACAAAATCTTTAAAATTTTGTTTAAAGGGAAGGCAGTGACAGTATCGGTAGACCGCCTTAAGCCGGCCTACATACTCGTCGACGAGTCACCTCCCAATCTAAACTCCACACCATCTCACATTACCATTCCCAAGTCTACTTCCTCGCCTGAGCCAGTTCACATATCACAGGACACTCCGGTGAAGGAGATCATAAAAAAAACCCGTTTTGGTCGCACGGTCCTATTACCTAATTATTATCGCCCGTAGTGACGGTCTCTGGGGGGGAGTGATGTGGGCAACTTTACTTATATATACATATTTATTCAGATATATTTAAATTCATAGATAAACAAATTAATATCATATACATATTCAATATATATACACAAATACAAAATATACACATAATAAATATTGATCACTTACATAAATAAATATTAAATGACTTGACGGACTAACTTGACCATTGTATAATGGAAACACACCACCGGTCGCATTAGTCGATACCAGTTTGTGATGTGCCGGAGGGTAGTCCTATTACGACGTCCACGCAGAGTGCATACTATTATTTTTGTCTCCAAAACTAGATTTCGTATAGCTACGTTTCCTATCTAGTGCTTAAGTCTGTGCTTGTGATCTGCCTAAATTTATAGTGAATGTGTTTTAGTTTATATCTCTTCCTAACTTGTGCTATGAACTATTTCTTCCTACCTACCTATGCTTTGTTCTGCATTCTTCACTATTCCTTCAACTAACTGTTTCTACTGTACACTTGTTCTTCTGTGCCTGTGCTTACCGCTACTGTAGTGCTATACTGTTATTACTCCTTCTGTGTAAGTAAATAAATTACTTAAATATCTTGGGTGAATTGAGTACTGATTTTACCGAATAAGACGCCACTCGTACACACATCCCCCATAGGTCCCTCTTATTAGCCCAGGGCCGTACAAGGTCACGGTCTGCCACTGAAGTAAAGTAATTTGATTAATTGGCCCTTTGGTCCCTATTATTAGCCCAGGGCGGCAGGGCTCTACGAGCTCACGGTCCGCCCCTGAAGGGAAGTGATTATGTTCAAGTTTCCCGGACTTATTACGAAAATTCTTGTCCCAGATGCAGACTCTAACCAGGCCGATAACGAGAGATTCTTCGAAGCCCTAGGCTCTGGAGATCAGGACTCCGTCGCTGATGCATCCGAGGGAGGTGATGATGAGGTAAGAGATTAGAATTTTTCGTCGTACTGTGCCTAGGCCTACAGCCAGACATATAAAATGATCAAGAAATTAGACAAGAAACACAAATCAAAAAGCACAACCATTTTAAATGAACAAGGTAAATTACTAATAGAACAACAAAAGTATAGTGGAGCGTTGGAAAAGGTATATAGAAGGACTTTATGAAGGAGAAGGATTAGATGAAAATGACATGGAAAAAGAATACGAAGTAGAGGAATGTGAGTTGGGATCAGACATTTTGAGGTTAGAATTTGACAAAGCATTACAAAACATACAAAATGGAAAAGCCGCAGGGGACAATGGTATATATTATATATAGAAATGATTAAATATGCAGAATGTGAACAGTTATTAACAGAACTATTTAATTTAACAAGGGATATGTACAGGACAGGAAAGATACCAATGGATTTCAAAACAACCAAAACAATAACATTACCCAAAAAACCTAACTCATTGAAATGTGAAGAGCATAGAACCTTAAGTCTCATATCACAGGCATCTAAGATATTACTCAAAATTATACAAAATAGAATTCGTCAAAAAATAGAAGAATGTTTGAGCGACGATCAGTATGGATTCCGAAAAGACAAAGGCACAAGAGAGGCAATTCTGGCACTGCGTATGATAACTGACAGACGTCTGGAACTAGGACTTAACACTCACATTGCTTTTATAGACCTAGAAAAAGCATTTGACAAAGTCAACTGGAAAATAATGATGAAAGCTCTAAAGACAGCTGGTGTGGATTACAGAGAAAGGAGAATCATATATGAGCTTTATAGAGAACAAGAAACTGTGATAGAGTTAGGAGAAGAAAAAAGAAAAGCAAAGATAAGACAAGGCGTAAGACAGGGGTGTCCACTTTCACCATTAATATTCAATTTATTTATAGAGTTAGCAATAAGGAAGATAACAGAATCAGAACAGGGAGGTATAAAAATTAACGGTAAAAGAATACACTTTATAAGATTTACAGACGACATTGCGGCATTCGCAGAAAACAGGGAAAAACTAGAAAAATTTATGGGCATCATGGATACGATATTTAAAGAATTTCACTTAAAAATAAATATAAATAAATCCAAAACACTAACGACATCCAAAATACCTTACAGACATACACCTATCAAACTTAACAATAATGCAATAGAACAAGTAAATAACTTTAAATATTTAGGTAGTATTATTAACAGTGATTCCAGATGTAGTCACGATATTAAAGCCAGAATTGCAATAGCAAAACAAGCTTTTAATAATAAAAAAAGGCTTTTTGGATCTGGTATGAATAGAAAAGTTAAAAAAAGGGTTATCAAGACATACGTATGGAGTATCGTACTGTATGGATGTGAAACGTGGACACTGACGCAAAGAGACAGAGAAAGGTTGGAAGCATTTGAAATGTGGTGCTGGAGGAGAATGGAGAGAATAAGTTGGACAGAAATGGTAACTACAAAGGACGTTCTGAAGAAGGTAGGAGAAAAAAGAACGATTATAAGTACGATTGAAAATAGGAGGGGCAACATGATGGGCCATTTGTTACGACATGACGCATTTATACGAAATATCATAGAGGGAAAGATCGAAGGAAAGCGTGGCAGAGGAAGGCCAAGGATAAGTTACCTGCAACAGATAAAGACGAAGGCTAACGTTATGTCGTACCAAGAGGTCAAAGAGATGGCTAACGATAGAACGGCTTGGCGATTGCTCCACCGACAAGAGCCTAGCTCTTAAATATGTGATGATGTGCCTAGGCCACAATGGAGACAGTGGAATTTACGATTGGTATGAAAAAAATGACGTGTTGAGAGTTACGTTTATTCAATTCACCTTTTAGATTTCCGTAACTGAAGGGTAACCAACGGAACCCTATTACTAAGACTTGGCTGTCAGTCCATCCGTCCGTCGGTCTGTCTGTCTGCGGGTTGTATCTCATGAGTCGTAAAAGATAGACATAACGTAGAATTTCCTAAAAAAAAAGTAAATTTACAATTACAAACTTATTATTTGCGGTTTGTGCAATAGCCGTGTCTTGGGATCGGACTGAAAGTTAACTATCATTTATCCTTTTCGTTTTCTTGTATACCACTAAGGTGGCAAAAAAGCATACGGCCCACCTGATGGTAAGTGGTACTTACCATCAGGTACCGTAGCCTATGGACGTTTTCAACACCTGGGGTATCACTTGCGTATTGCCGACCCTTCAAAAATCTCTTCTAGTTTTTTTCTAATACGGAACCGTCGGTGTGCAAGTCCAATTCGCACTTTGCCAACTTTTAATAGAGGAATATTTATACATTTGTAAAAATATTCATTTCATGAAAGCAGTGACAAAACCAACTTGGTAGCTTTCATTATGATATTTATAATTTCATACCAATGTCTAGAAGAATTGTGTTACAAATTGTTATATAATGATTGTTACATGAAAAAAAAAGACAGAGCACTGAGTTTCGTGCCGGTTCTTCTCAGGTGGCTTTTCTCTCCGAACCGGTGGTAATTTAGGCCTTCATAAGTGCCTTATTAGGGCCTAAACTGAATAAATGATTTTTTACCTATTTTGATTTTGATTTGTTGCTGAATTAGGTTATCCTTATCTCAGCACGAAAGTTACCAACCGCTTATATTAATTTAGATAGCTCTTTATTAATTAAATAGCTTTACCTATTAGGTATTTATTAGATTAAAAACTAAACCTAAAACTAAAAACCTTAATAAATATGTTATTAAAAGGAGTCCCTTCAGGCCTTTTTTTTCACTATTTTTAATTTAATTATGTTTACAGGAATTTGAACGTGGGTCTGCGCAGGAGATATCCCTCAGTGAAATCTCAGACAGTTCCGGAAGCATGGCTGTCAAAAAACTAAATAAACCGTTCACTCAAGATATGTTGAATACTAAGGTGATTACATGTAATTAAATTGATGCCTGCTATTCTAGCGACGCAAGTTCCAATCCCACCGGTCTGTACCAATGAGTTTTAACTTAAGTGAAGTGATTAGTCACACCACGAGCTTTATGGTGAAGGAAAACATCGTGAGGAAACCTGGATACGTCTGAGAAGAAATTCAAGGACGTATGTAGTGCCTAAGAGACGGCGACGGACTCACCATCTGTCACGTTGGCACCAAATTATCTTCGGTGGAAAGTGGGTGTTGTAACACCTCTACGTCTACTCCTTCGGGGACCCTTGTGGGAAGCCGTAAAGATATATTATATGGGCATCGATTCTGTTGTTCAAAATCACTAACTAACTAACCGGACTAAGTCTTGCTATACCTTTCTCATGTGCGGGGTTAAACAAGGATGGCAAAACTTTACGGCCTGTCAAATTTGTACCACAGAATTAGCACCATTCTGTTTGTAATTAGTATATTGTTTCTTTATTTACAGGAGTGCTATATACTAGATACGGGCAGTTACAGCGGTATCTATGTGTGGGTTGGCCGGGAATCGAACGAAAAGGTAACGCTAATATATATTTATATTTTTTATACCACTAAGGTGGCCCACAAGCATACGGCCCACCTGATGGTAAGCAGTCACCGTAGCCTATAGCCGCTAGCAATATCACTAACGACTTGCTAACCCTGTTGTTAATGAAGAGCCACTGCTAGCAGCATTACTACTAGCCCAGCGTATCCTCGTGGAGAACTTGCAACCTTACGTTCCGTAGAAACACAACACTACATCAAGTAGTGTTATTTCACTGCGGTCTTCTGTAAGGTGGAGGTACAGTCTCCAGTCGGGCGGCTCCAATTTAAATGGGAAAACCCACGTCCAAATCCCAAATCGCCCTATCTCTCTTAAAAGTCTTTCGTCCGTATAGCAATAGAATTTTCATAGTTTTTTTGTCAGTTTTTGCATTTTTTATTTTATTTATTTCCGATTAGTCCCTCTAATTACACTTTTTATGTTAAATCTTAATTCCAGCTGTGGATAATATTTTGGACTTTATCATAGATAATGGTGTCGATTCTGTTGTTCAAAATAAATCAATTTGACAGGTCTTAAAGTCACGCTATCCCTTTCTCATGTGCGGAGTTAAATAAGGATGGCAATATTTTTGGACCTGTCAAACTAGTTAAGTTTAGTAATTCTGAACAACAGAATAGGCACCAGTATCTATAGATTAATAATATATTATGCAGATCAATATTGTTATTTCAGGAGAAGGCTGAAGCAATGAATAAGGCGAAACAATATCTGAAAACTCGAGACTATCCCGATTGGGTAATATTAACATTTCATTGTCAGACGGACAAGAATAATTGCGACGACATATTAGAATCGGCTTCGGCTATTTTTGTATTTAAATATGAACAGCGCTGCGGCGGTGAAAAGTGGAACTAAAAATTAGTATGACAATTTTGACATTTCGCGAGTTACATTTTCGAATACGTAGACGAAAGGTGTTCTTGTTACCGTTGTTCTTGTTTGTCACTGTAATCAATTTAAACCACAGACCTAGGGTTTTTTTCGCTTCACTTATTTAGACTATATCATGACAAAATGGCGGCATTCATGTCAAAATCTTTACGGTCAAAATCCTCACATGATTCACAGGTTTTTTAACGTTCACGCACAAAAAGAGGGGTATTATAAGTTTGAAGTGTGTATTTCTGTATTTGTGTCTGTGGCATCGTATGCAGCTCCTAAAAAGGTGAACCGCTATTGATTTAGTTTTATAAAGTTGCACTTCAAATTTTGATTGTTTTTTCCAGGTCCATGTGTCAAAAGTTCCAGAAGGAGTCGAATCCACGGCTTTTAAGCAGTGCTTCCAGGATTGGAATTAATAAAAAAATACACTTTCTATTTTTATTGCAAAGGTCGAATAATTTATAACGCATCAATACTAAAGCAGTGGAATTTGGAATTTAATCATAAATGCTCCTTTTTATTTAAAAGTCGAAATTTTTTGACGTCGCATCCTACGAACCTACGAACTACTACAAAAAAGACTACTAAAAAAAAACTACTATAAAAAAAACAGTTGGTAACGTCCCCTAAATACTGGCATCATCACGCTAAATGGCAATGCTTTACCTCTAACGGCTGTTTCACGACCTTGCCGCTGTGAGCGCCAGCTAAGCGCGGGGCGTGGCGGTAAGATCAAAAGTATAACAATGTTTGAAGCACGCCACGAGACGCCGCTCATAGCGAAAATGCGATTCAAATCAGCCGTAAGCGCCGTAACCAAGATATTTGCCAGCATTTCAGTCACATGTTGCCATACCTGACACCTTAACAGGTCTATAAATGTTATAGACTCACCGTCCCAGCGTTTCAACTCCAAAAAGGCACAAAATAATATAATACTGTCAATGGTATTTTGTAAAACAAAAATTAGGTGTGGCACTCGGAGACTGCCGCGGTAAAGCTATTGCATAGCATTTTTATAATTAGGTGTGGCACTCGGAGACTGCCGCGGTAAAGCTATTGCATAGCATTTTTTATCAACTTATGCAATTATAATTATTTATTTATTTTATTAATGCAGTATTTTTTTATATACCTATATACTTTCTCACAAACAGCTGATTACGGTAGTTTTCCAATACAACCAATGCCACCTAAAGGCGGGTTGCTGAACTAAAGAGACAAGCGTGATATTTAAAAAAGTCAATAAAAGTTCTGGTATTTATCGATAGATGGAACTAAAAAGTATCACCGCTGTGCCTGTCGGAGTGGGGGGTGTTAGGTTTTTTTCGTTACGGAATATCTGGATTCGGTCCCCACGCTCAAGGCCCGCGATAAAAGCTATGCAATAGCTTAAAATTATATTGTACTAGCCATATAAGTGAAATACCTACATAACGAATAAATTATACTTAACAACCTTCCTCTTGAATCACTGTATCTATTAAAAAAAACCGCATCAAAATCCGTTGCGTAGTTTTAAAGATCTAAGCATACATAGGGACAGACAGACATCGGGAAGCGACTTTGTTTTATACTATGTACCTAGTGATGATTCAGCACAAAGCGTTGATAGAAAGAGTTATCTAATTATGGCAATAATATCAACTATACTCACACAATAAAGACAAGGCTATATACGGTACATGTTCTAGACAAGGACACAGCTATACTATGTAATGGCCCTCTTGGCGCGCCGGTTTTTTTAAGTTAGCAAAGTAGTTGGCCAAACAAACATTGACATTTTAATTGACCAAAAAAGGAGGTTTATTTTCGTCTTCTACTTTTTTAGGGTTCCGTACCTCAGAAGGAAGAAAGTTACCCTTATAGGATCACTTTGTTGTCCGTCTGTCTGTCTGTCAAGAATTTGTATATCAAGAACGCGTGGAGTTATCAAATTGAAATTAATATGAAATACCCCGGTCTATGGTCTCATTCAGCTGTTATATAATCAAACCTGTAAGTCAATATGAAGAAAAGATATGACCGTTTATGTAGCATATTTTGCGATTTCACAAGGGAATCAAAACCTATAGGGTACTTCCCGTTGACCTAGAACCATGAAAATTGGCAAGAAGCAGTGTCTTGCAGCACATGTAAACGAACAATTCTAAAAACCGTATTTATTAAAAAATATTCCTGAATCGCGCTGTTGAGTGTCACCGACGAATAATGACTTCATTTGAAGTTCGCCTACTTTTAACCTTACCTACAAGTGTGTACGGAACCCTCGGGGCGCGAGTCCGACTCGCACTTGACCGGTTTTTTATTAATATATTAAACTTAAGTATTATATGTTTTGATCTGTCAAAAAATTTATATAATGATAATTAATAATTATATACCTTATATATATGAAAATTGCATTTATATTATATCCTGTATAGCTGTGTATATAATAATAGACAAATAAAATATAGTGGGTTAAAAAGAAGTTTTTTTTTAATACAATCTTTGGTTCTGTCATCAAATCCTTTCATGTATAGCCCTAGCAACAACAAATTTCCACTACGTATCAGTATCACTCGACCTACACCTAACAGTCCTCTGTAAGGTGGAGGTACAGTCCCCAGTCGGGCGGCTCCAATTTCAATGGTAAAACCCACGGGAGAGCCCAATTCGGACCTATAGTATTTTATTAACTGACCGCAAATTAATATTATTATCACTTTAAGGATATAACTGTTTGTTACAATAAGCAAAATAACACAGTGTTTTGACTCACAAGCACAAAAACAATTTAATTAATGCATGTACGAATCATACTAGCGGTTAGGTACAGTCGTTACAAACAGTGCCGGTAGCAGAAACATTTTTCGACAACGTAACTCGCGAAATGTCAAAATTAACATACTAATTTTTGTTTCCACTTTTCACCGCCGCAGCGCTGTTCATTTTTCAATACAAAAATAGTCGAAGGCGATACGAAAACGTTGTCGTAATTATTCATACTCGCACTACATATTTTTTTTTTACTTGTTCTCCGAAATGTTTTATTTCTAGGAAGGAAGCTCTTTTGCATCTCTTTTGCTCTTTTCTTATCTACATTCGTCAATCACATTGATCTCACTAATATAATATGTTTGGCGTGTGGGTGTTTGGTATCTACACTATATAATATTATAAAGAGGAAAGATTTGTATGTTTGTATGTAACGAATAAACTCAAAAAGCACTTGACCGATTTCAAAAATTCTTTCACCGTTAGAAAGCTTAATTATCACTGAGTAACATAGGCTATATATTATACTAGCTGCCCAGCCCGGCTCCGCACGGGTGGACACAATATTTGATAAATGTCTATGCTTCGAAACTAATGTCTACCTGTGCGAAGCCGGGGCGGGCCGCTAGTGTATTATAATTATGTATTTACAATAAAAAGTATATAGTATTATTTACTAGGTGCCCGTGACTTTGTACGCGTGGAATGAATATTTTTCATGGTTCTTTTTTTGCGAGGAACCTCAATTATTTTCTCATACTAAAAGTAACCTAAGTGTCGCCTTATAGCATCTGTTATCTACCCGTGAAAGTTGCGTTCAAATCGGTCCAACCGTTTGGATTATGTTTACAATTACATGGGCTTTATATTTGTTGCGCGGAACACCAACTCATCATCTCCCTTTGTCCCGAACACGAACACGAACATTTGGGGTCGGCTCGAAATGTCATTTGACGCCATATTAATCTTTCTCTATCCATCTGAGCTGTCACTCACACTTTTTTTATTTTTTATTCCACTATGGTGGCACACAAGCATACGGCCCACCTGATGGTAAGCAGTCACCTTAGCCTATAGCCGCTAGGAATACCAGGGGTATCACTACGGGGTGCCAACCATGTTGCTGATGAGGACTCAATGTGCTAGCAGCAATACCACTAGCCCAGCGTATCCTCGTGGAGCACTGGCAACCTTACTTACCGCAGAAACACAACACTACATCAAGTAGTGTTATTTCACTGCGGTCTTCTGTAAGGCGGAGGTACAGTCCCCAGTCGGGCGGCTCCAATTTAAATGGGATAACCCACGGGAAATCCCAAATCGCCCTCCACTCCACCTCTCTTAAAAAAACGTCTCTATGTACTTTCTTACACTGACCATTCTCCTTTTCTTGGGCCTCCCTCTCCCCCTGTACCCGTCCTCCCAGAGATTTAACATTTACTTGGTGACATGTTCCTCCTCTCTTCGCATTACGTGTCCAAGCCATGCCAATCTGTGCCCTCTCAGTTTTTCAGATATGTAGTTTATGTAGCCTGATCACCACGCACATCCACCGCAACATCCTCATCTCTGCCACGTGTATCCGCTTCTCTTAGGTGGCTTTCAATACCCCGCACTTATTTTCGTATAAGAGTACTGGACTTTTCACTGACTTATATATTAAGCCAATGATGTGGATGGGCATGTGTTTGTCACTGACAGGTCAACAAACAACATACACCAGGGTGCATCATACTGCAGTTCTTATGTTATAGCATCCATTACCAGGAGGAATAGATACGGACTTAATGCCGAACTCTGGTGCAAGCCAATCTTGACTCCAAATGTGTCCGTCACCCCTACTGCAGTTTTCACCTGCGTGCTGGCATCTTTATACATGTCTTGTATCAGCAGGATGTACTTAAAGGGCAGACTTTTTTGGACTTTTCCAGAGACCACGTCAAAACTTCTATCGGAACTCTGTCGTACGCCTTCTCCAGATCAATGGATAGTTTTATCTTGTGGCTCTATACATTTAAATCAGCTGTCTCACTGCAAAAATTGCATAACTTGATATCTGTCTCTTTTCTTATTCTATCCTCAAACTTTCTCTTATAATTTCATAGCATGACCTATCAGCGCCGAACTCTAATTATTCTACCAATATAAATTAAGCCTAAGTTACCGCTTTATAGCATCAGCTACCTGCCAGTAAACAAATCGATCCAGCTGTTCGGTTATTATTCACAATATCATGTGTTTATTTATTTCTTGCGAGGAACCCTAATTATTTTTCCAAAATAAATGTAGCCAAGTTACGCCTTATAGCATCTGCTACCTGCCAGTGAAAGTCCTCTTTAAATCGGTCCAGCCGTTCGGGTATTATTTACAATTTCATGGATTTTTATTTGCTACGCGGAACCCTAATTATTTTTCCAAAATAAATGTAGCCTAGGTTATGCCTTATCACATCAGCTACCTGCCAGTGAAAGCCCTGTTCAAATCGGTCCAGCTGTTTCGGAGTTACAGCCAGGTATACACTTTGACTTCTTCTTTTGACTTTTTCCCCTATCCCAGGGGAACCGTGTTGAATTTCGGGATAAAAAGTATCCTATGTTATACCTCGTAGTATCAACTCATATCGTGCCAAGTTTCATTTGAATCCGTTCAGTAGTTTCGGCGTGATGCGCGGCTTAGAAACGGACAGACAGACAACAATTTAAAAAAATGCAGTTTTGTGTTCAGTATCGAATATATGTAGAGTGCCCTCCAAAAAAAAATTTCAAAATATCTTCAATGTACAGAATTGGACCTGTTACAGTTTTATTATAAGTATAGATTTATATTATTGCAGACAACTGTACAAAAGGGTTATCACAAAACCACAAATTACTACGAAAACACCTCACTGTTTCTGTTCCCTTATCGCCTATGAAATAATATATACAAATAAACATTACTGGCTTGTCTGTCTCGACATAAAATTTTCTTTTAATACCACTAAGGTGGCACACAACCGTACGGCCCACCTGATGGTAAGCAGTCACCGTAGCCTATAGCCGCTAGCAATACCAGGGGTATCACTATCACTAACGAGTTGCCAACCTTGTTGTTGATGAGGACTCACTGTGCTAGCAGCATTACTACTAGCCCAGGGTATCCTCGTGGAGCACTGGTAACTTTACTTACCACAGAAACACAAGATTACATCAAGTAGTGTTATTTGACTGCGGTCTTCTGTAAGGCGGAGGTACAGTCCCCAGTCGGGCGGCTCCAATTTAAATAGGATAACCCACGGGAGATCCCACTTCGACCTACCTCTCTATTTCAGCTCATGGTGTGAATAACCACTGAATAACACTGAATAAGCACATGAATGATGAACAATTCAACACAATTGTCAACAATTTTGTATTAGGTTGTTCAGTATCACTATATGATCAATGTATGGTGATGGACATCGGAACATTCTCACCCATATATGAGGTGCTTTGATAAGATGAGGTGTACCGGGAGACCCCAGTCATATTAGATGGGGTTATTCATTATCACTATGTGATCAATGTATGATAATGGACATCGGAACATTCACATACATATATGAGGTGTAACGGGAGACTCCAGTCATATTAGATGGGGTTGTTCAGTATCACTATATGATCAATGTATGATAATGGACATCGGAACATTCACATACATATATGAGGTGTAACGGGAGACCCCAGTCATATTAGATGGGGTTGTTCAGTATCACTATATGATCAATGTATGATAATGGACATCGGAACATTCACATACATATATGAGGTGTAACGGGAGACTCCAGTCATATTAGATGGGGTTGTTCAGTATCACTATATGATCAATGTATGATAATGGACATCGGAACATTCACATACATATATGACGTGTAACGGGAGACCCCAGTCATATTAGATGGGGTTGTTCAGTATCACTATATGATCAATGTATGATAATGGACATCGGAACATTCACATACATATATGACGTGTAACGGGAGACCCCAGTCATATTAGATGGGGTTGTTCAGTATCACTATATGATCAATGTATGGTGATGGACATCGGAACATTCACATACATATATGAGGTGTAACGGGAGAAACCCAGACATATTAGATGGGGTTGTTCAGTATCGCCATATGACCAATGTGAATATGAAATTTTGTATCAAAATTCAGGAAATCCGGACATAGCAAAATAAACACACGTAACCATGGATACGAATACTTTTTCGCAAATTATAGTTGCTTGGGCCTGTTCTTACTCCATTCCTCTCAATCAGCCGTAGTGCGAATCTAACGCGCACCGAGGGTTCCGTACACACTTGTAGGTAACTTGTAGGTAAGGTAAGTAGGCGAACTTCAAATGAGGTCATTATTCGTCGGTGACTCTCAACAGCGCGATTCAGGAATATTTTTTTATTAAATTTGCATTAAAAAAAAATTAAGTACATATTTACGGTTTTTTACAGGTTTGATTATTTTACAGCCGAAAGAAACCATAGACCCGGGTAATTCATATTAATTTCAATTTGATAACTCCCCGGGTTCATGAGATAAAAATTCTTGACAGACAGACAGACAGACGGACAACAAAGTGGTCATTTAAGGGTTCCTTTTTTCCTTTTAAGGTACGGAACCTTAACAACAGCCTATACTACGGAAATGTGTAAATCCGCTAACCACAAGCAAATCCGCGTAGCGTAGTAAGTCGTGAAACGAGTATATTAAGCCAATCTTATTGAGACTGACCTTTCGCCGGTCAATGAATAGTCATTCAGTCTCTCTCAAGTGCTCTAAAGTTGTAGTCGTATATAAAGTTGCCGCCGACATTTGACGTGAGTATTTTAATATGTTGCTCAATGATATTATGTTAGGTTAGCTTGGAAGATTAAAACGAAGTGATTTAAGACTTGTTTGAGAAAGAAGCCGCGGAAAGGCGAGGTCTAATTTTCTAGATCAAATTGACAAAGTACTCAATGATGGAAAGGTAAAGAGTACTCGGATCCTGCGGGCATGTATGAAGAGATTGATGAATGTAGAAGAAGCAAGAGGTGTGCAAGTCAAGAGTGAAATGTCGCTCTATATTCTCTGCCTATCCTTTTAATTGCGTGGAATTGCAATAAAACTACGTAAACATTTCTACCTTCTCAAAACAAGGGATCATTTCGGTTGTTCTAACTATTTTTAATAGTAATTTTAGCTTTCTAAATTAATAAATGCAAATTTTCTACATTTATTTGTTTGTTCGTCACGCCTGTCACGGACCGTATTACGAATTGAAAATATCACAAATCCAGTTTCGACCTCAATAAAATCGCAAAGCAGGAAATAGGTATGAAGCCTACTTTAAATACTACTGTACTTAGCCCTGTAAAATTCGTACAGTTTTTCACACACAGCGCTGTGAAAAAATAATAATAATAATAATCTTTATTTACTCACAAAGCATTTCTTATAATCTAGTGACCAGAGTCTCCTTTTAAGCAAGGATGCCTGTGTTAGGAGACTCCGCTCTTCTATAACTACGAGTAACATTATATGTGTGTGGTGTGTGTGTGTGTGAGAGACTGTGCGTGAATGTCTCTGTGTGGGTGTGTGTGTGTGTGTGTGTGTGATTATGTGTGTGTATGTGTGAGTGTGTACGTGTGTGAGTGTGGCAAACTAATAGTAAGGTTGAGTTAAACATTAGCGTTATGTTGTTATTATTGCAAAAGGTTTTCAGTATTATCAAAGCTAAGGTTTGGAATCCACTTAAGTATGAGTAATCACGCTATTGTTTGCTGTGAGATTGTTTTATTATGTCTTAGCTTTTTCTATACAACTATATCTACTTCCTTATTTCTAACTAGCTTTTTCGCGGCGACTTCGACCGCGTAGCAATATAATTTATAGCCTATGTTACTCAGTGATAATATACCATTCAGCTGGCGAAAGAATTTTCAAAATCGGTCCAAAAGTTTTTAAGTTTATTCGTACATACAAATGTTTGCTATTTATAAAATGAGTATAGATGTGGATTATGATACCAGAGCGTGACGCGGCAGCAAAAACACTTTGTATTATCAAGCCATTTCTGCTGTCGCAGTCTATCGGTGGCGTGTTTTGAACCGTAAATAAGGTTGGTACTAATCGTATTCAATTCAACTGGAGCAACGTAAAGGTTATCTATTGGTGGGAGGGGCTTTGAGAAGGCGAGAAGCCGCTACATCCGTTTCAAAACTAAGCTAAACGCAGCCACGCACTCTTTTCATATATAGTGTACTAGCAGTTTCGCCTTTCAATATAATATATAGCCTATGTTACTCAGTGATAATGAAGCTTTCTAACGGTGAAATATTTTTTGAAATCGGTCCAGTAATTTCGGAGCCTATTCAATACACACACACAAAAGTACAAATGTTCCTCTTTATAATATTAATGCAACCACTTCTTAAGCATATTTAATATAAATCTTTTCCCTGTCTAAGTCTAAACAAAACACCTCCCATTAGCCTCAAACTTTAATCTTTTCCTTGTCATCTAGAATTGCTGAGACGTGCTTAATCTTTAGTTACATTTATGTAAGTTAATGGTGTCATATACGGCCATGTGTGTATCGGACTCGCGCACCGAGGGTACAAACTTATAAGTAAGGAGAGGAAATTGTATTTTCGTAAGATTGTTATAGTAAGTCCTTTTTTTTTTATTAAACTACATATTTACGGTTATCAGATTGTTTCATTATATGCTGGAAGACACTGCTTCTTGCCAATTTTAATTATCCTAACGGGAAGTACCCTATAGGTTTTGGTTCCCTTGTTAAATCGCAAAATATGCGAAAGTGAGACATAAACGGTCATATCTTTTCTTCATATAGACTTACAGGTTTAATATTTTTACAGCTGAAAGAGAACATAGAGTCGGATACTTGATATTAATTTCAGCTACATTAGCTTACTAGAAGACTACATTATCACTGAGTAACATAGGCTATATATTATATTGATACGCGGGCGAAGTCGCGGGAAAAATCTAGTACGAAATGTTTGTAAAATGTAGTTGCTAAAGATTACGATGCCACCGTTACATTGATAAACACATACATACACAATAAAATATTTTTCCTTAAACAGATCACATCACTTACAATTGCATGTTGAGTCACACGACGCAACATTCCTTTTTGTCGACAAAGAAATCAATGATTCATAAGCTGTTATAAATTAAACCTATACCTACCTGCAACACATATAGGTACACTACACTGTGTTTCGGTGTGAAGGGCACTGTAGCTTGTGACATTACAGGCCATAAGAGACTAGGTACTAGGTGGTAGGCCTCTTATTGCAAGAGTCCGGCTAGGTGGGTACCACCGCAGTGTCAGATATTCTGCCGCCAAGCACTAGTGTACGTACACTACACTGTGTTCCGATGTGAAGGGCACTGTAGCTTGTGACATTACAGGCCATAAGAGACTAGGTACTAGGTGGTAGGCCTCTTATTGCAAGAGTCCGGTTAGGTGGGCACCACCGCAGTGGCGGCTATTCTGCCGCCAAGTACGTAAGTACACTGTGTTTAAAGCTAGTAATTTAATAAATACTTATTGTTTCAGCATGAAGCTCCTCCACTTGGGGGCTATATTGACCCTGTGTATGTGTGTATACGCACGTACCACCAACAAACAACAGCCCATCACACCGCACATAACTTCCTTAACCGATAAGGTAATAATTACCTTAGTATTAGATGGGGTTGTTCAGTATCACTATATGATCAATGTATGGTGATGGACATCGGAACATTCACATACATATATGAGGTGTAACGGGAGACCCCAGTCATATTAGATGCGGTTGTTCAGTATCACTATATGATCAATGTATGATAATGGACATCGGAACATTCACATACATACATGACGTGTAACGGGAGACCCCAGACATATTAGATGGGGTTGTTCAGTATCACTATATGATCAATGTATGATAATGGACATCGGAACATTCACATACATAGTGGTGGAACGGGAGACCCCAGACATATTAGATGGGGTTGTTCAGTATCACTATATGATCAATGTATGATAATGGACATCGGAACATTCACATACATTTATGACGTGTAACGGGAGACCCCAGACATATTAGATGGGGTTGTTCAGTATCACTATATGATCAATGTATGATAATGGACATCGGAACATTCACATACATAGTGGTGTAACGGGAGACCCCAGACATATTAGATGGGGTTGTTCAGTATCACTATATGATCAATGTATGATAATGGACATCGGAACATTCACATACATTTATGACGTGTAACGGGAGACCCCAGACATATTAGATGGGGTTGTTCAGTATCACTATATGATCAATGTATGATAATGGACATCGGAACATTCACATACATATATGAGGTGTAACGGGAGACCCCAGTTATATTAGATGGGGTTGTTCAGTATCACTATATGATCAATGTATGGTGATGGACATCGGAACATTCACATACATACATGACGTGTAACGGGAGACCCCAGTCATATTAGATGGGGTTGTTCAGTATCACTATATGATCAATGTATGGTGATGGACATCGGAACATTCACATACATATATGAGGTGTAACGGGAGACCCCAGTTATATTAGATGGGGTTGTTCAGTATCACTATATGATCAATGTATGGTGATGGACATCGGAACATTCACATACATACATGACGTGTAACGGGAGACCCCAGTCATATTAGATGGGGTTGTTCAGTATCACTATATGATCAATGTATGATAATGGACATCGGAACATTCACATACATATATGAGGTGTAACGGGAGACCCCAGACATATTAGATGGGGTTGTTCAGTATCACTATATGATCAATATATGGTGATGGACATCGGAACATTCACATACATAGTGGTGTAACGGGAGACCCCAGACATATTAGATGGGATTGTTCAGTATCACTATATGATCAATGTATGGTGATGGACATCGGAACATTCACATACATAGTGGTGTAACGGGAGACCCCAGACATATTAGATGGGATTGTTCAGTATCACTATATGATCAATGTATGGTGATGGACATCGGAACATTCACATACATAGTGGTGTAACGGGAGACCCCAGACATATTAGATGGGATTGTTCAGTATCACTATATGATCAATGTATGGTGATGGACATCGGAACATTCACATACATAGTGGTGTAACGGGAGACCCCAGACATATTAGATGGGATTGTTCAGTATCACTATATGATCAATGTATGATAATGGACATCGGAACATTCACATACATATATGAGGTGTAAAGTCATATTTGAATGGTGTTTCTGTTTAACAAGTATTTCTGGTTTGTAAGGCGGTGAGGTACTTCCAGTGGCTATAATCTAACCCAGGTATCAAATAAAATATAAATATTCAAATATTTACGTGACTTCCCTAGGATGCCAGACAGAAGGCCAGTGTGCACCCAGCCTTCGCCAACGCAGGTCGTCAAGCTGGTGTGGAGATATGGAGGATTGAGGTATGTTGTGGAATTCAAGATAAAGATGGGATTAGGCAGTGCCGGCGTTAGGGGGGCTAGATGGGACGACGTCTCAGGGCGTTAATATTGGGGGGGCGCCATATAAAACAAATATGATCAGCTCCATAACTTTTTACAAGTTATCAAAGGTTTGGCAAAAAAAATATATCTTATAATTATTTGCAGTGGGCGCCACAATATTTCCGTAAGTGGGCGCTACAATATTCTTGGACTAGCTTAGAAGGTCTGAGCTTAGAATCTCAGAGGAACCTAAAATTTTCCCGGGATAAAAAGTATCTTATGTGTTAGTCCAGGTTATAAATTATCTGTGTTCCAAATTGCATCCAAATCCGTTCAGTACTTTTTGCGTGAAACACTATAATATTAGTAGGACTAAGATTACGGTATTTTGTCAAATCAAAAGTTACACAAGTAAAGTTTCGGGTTACGGTTTAGCTAGAGATCCTCCCCTAGAGTCCTACAACGTTGCTTAAACAATAAGATGTCTAAAGATATACATATCTTTCACCAGCCCCTGCCAAAACTCGCAGAAACCGTAAGAAATTATGTAGAATTTCAATTTCAACAATAATATAAAAGTTAGTTTAAAGTTTTTTGATAATTGTGCTATTATGTTTAATATTTAGTGTTTAGTTTAGTATAAATATTTATTTTACTGTTTGTTATCTTAAGTAAATAGATTTCAGTTAATTTTAAATATTCTTAATTATTACATTTAACATCGCATTAGTGACAATATATTATTGTAATGATGTCAATATGGTTGTAAGTAAATAAATAAACGATACATTTTATGTTTAACATCAGAAAATATTACTTATTGACACAATACGATAGCCTCTCATGAACTTAGTACTTACCAGATTACGAACGAAGCTGTGAAATCTTACACATAAGATAAGGGCATTTATCAGGAACGTGATGAACAGCACTGGTAGCAGGAACATTGTCGACAACGTATTCGAAAACGTAACTCGCGAAATATCAAAATTGTCATACTAATATTTAGTTCCACTTTTCACCGCCGCAGCGCTGTTCATTTTTCAATACCAAAATAGTCGAAGGCGATACGAAAATGTTGTCGAAAAAGTTCATGCTACCGGCACTGTTGTGTATTGGAAAATAAGTCTCCTAAATTAAAAGTAGTGAATACCAAATTATATATTTAATGAGATTACATAAATTTGGTTTCCTTTTCAGAACTTCGATCCTGTCCCAGTAGCCGCTAAAGATTATGGAAAGTTCTTCAAAGGAGATTCGTACATCGTTCTCAAGGTTAGTAAATTAAAAAAAAACTAAAGAATAAGACTCCTTCTAACAGTCTATTGCCAACTTCTTTAGGCTGGTGGAACTTTCTCAGTCAGGCAGCTCTGCTTTTTATTTCTATAAACAGCCCAGGATACCTCTCCGCAGAACAACACCATAGTAGTGTAATTTGGTAAATAAAAGAGAGGAAGGGCAAATTCGGATGTAGTGTTGTGTTTCTGTCGTAAGCTAGGTTGCCAGTGCTCCACGAGGATACGCTGGGCTAGTATTATTGCTTCTAGCACAATGAGTCCTCATCAACTACATGGTTGGCAACCCGTTAGTGATACCCTTGGTATTGCTAGCGGCTATAGGCTACGGTGACTGCTTACCATCAGATGGGCCGTATGCTTGTGTGCCACCTTAGTGGTATAAAACAAAAATTGGCTGCGATATTCTGTAAGGTGGAGGTACTGTCCCAGTTGGGCTCCTATTTTGAACGGGAGATACCGTTGTGCCCTACCTCTCTTTCTATAAGGAGTTCTGGTGTCCTTACTCACCGCAGGGACACAACACTACATGAGAGAAGTTTTACATTTATGCGATCTTGTGAGGTGGAGGCACTGTCCCAGTCGGGCTAATCTCATTCTCCGGATAAGTCGAGAATCCTAAAAGGCTTTTCCACTTACAGACTACGGCAGACAAACGGAACAATCTTTCCTGGAACATTCACTACTGGATCGGCAGTGAATCCAGTCAGGACGAGTCTGGAGCGGCGGCCATTTTGACCGTTGGTCTGGATGATAAATTTAACGGCGCTGCCATTCAGCACCGTGAGACACTTGGCAGTGAAAGTCAGCTGTTCCTCAGCTATTTCCCATCAGGTAAGGGACTGGCCACTAGTGTACGTACACTACACTGTGTTCCGGTGTGAGGGGCACTGTAGCTAGTGACATTACTGGCCATAAGAGACTAGGTACTAGGTGGTAGGCCTCTTATTGCAAGAGTCCGGCTAGGTGGGTACCACCGCAGTGTCAGATATTCTGCCGCCAAGCACTAGTGTACGTACACTACACTGTGTTTCGGTGTGAGGGGCACTGTAGCTAGTGACATTACTGGCCATAAGAGACTAGGTACTAGGTGGTAGGCCTCTTATTGCAAGAGTCCGGCTAGGTGGGTACCACCGCAGTGTCAGATATTCTGCCGCCAAGCACTAGTGTACGTACACTACACTGTGTTTCGGTGTGAGGGGCACTGTAGCTAGTGACATTACTGGCCATAAGAGACTAGGTACTAGGTGGTAGGCCTCTTATTGCAAGAGTCCGGCTAGGTGGGTACCACCACAGTGTCAGATATTCTGCCGCCAAGCACTAGTGTACGTACACTACACTGTGTTCCGGTGTGAAGGGCATTGTAGCTAGTGACATTACTGGCCATAATAGATATATATAGATAATCTTCTTACATATTCTTGCACATTGGAGCTAATCAAAGCTCAAATTATGCCCGATTGTGTGATAGAAATCTCGGCCCTAAATTTGGCGGCCCTAAAATATACCGCCCTAGGATACAAACCTACTCAGCCTGCCGGCAAATCCGCTGCTGTTCTTACGTAAAACCAAGACCACGATTCGTAACAGAATCCTGGACAATGAGTCGTAAATATAGAAGTATCTTTCTATTAAATCTAATTGCCATAATTGCTTGTAGATAGGATGGGTTGTAAACGCAAAATCATTGGTTGAAATTGACCTTGCACTTCAATTGAACATGAAGGTAGAGAATTAAGACGGATCGTTTTGTTTGTTCAAGAATTTAAGGGAGTCAGATCATTTTGTGATCTCTTATTTTTGCATCAGATGTATTAATTGGTGTACTGTGTTATTATACATACATACAAAATACGTAGGAAGTACCTACGTTACGCGTCAGAACCAAAAAAAATTACAACTCATAGTCGATAGAAGGCACTAGCTGCGGACTTAATATTAAATAACTAGCGGCCCGCCCCGGCTTCGCATGGGTAGACATTTATCAAATATTTTGTCTACCGTTTTTAGACTTATTCAGTCATTTTTTTTTTCTCTTCGTAAGAACCATCCTCGTACTTCAACTAATATTCTAAAAAAATAATTAGCGAAATCGGTTCAGCTGATCTCAAGATTTGCGCTTAGCAACACATTTAGCGATTCATTTTTATATTATAGATGGATATCGTTACCCAAAATAGTTCATGACAAATTCAATAGATGGCGCTAGCTTTGCTTTTATAACAAGACTGATTTCCTCCAGCGCCTCAGTACCAGAGCGGCGGTGTAGCGTCGGGTTTCAAGCATGTGACCACCAACGCTGGGGCTACGAAGAGGCTGTTTCAAGTTAAGGGAAAGCGGCAAGTTCGAGTTAGACAGGTACATAGCTGAATTAAAGTAACGAGCGACATCTATCATCTGTGCCGGTAGCAGGAACATTGTCGACAACGTTTTCGTATCGCCTTCGACTATTTTTGTATTGGAAAATGAACAGCGCTGCGTCGGTGAAAAGTGGAACTAAAAATTAGTATGACAATTTTGACATTTCGCGAGTTACGTTTTCGAATATGTTGTCGACAATGTTCCTGCTACCGGCACTGACCTAATTCTACCACCACCTCGCACGCTTATTCTTCTTCCTCTCCAATTATTGAAGGTTGGCGATCAGCTCTGAACTCTTCTCTCTATCTTTTGCGAGGCGAAACAGATCAACGGCACTCGCAATACCAGTCCACTATCTGATGTTCCTCAGCCAAGACTTCTTCCTACGACCCGCTTTTCTTTTTTTTTTTCGCGCTTATTGATCAAATAGTGCGCATTTCTCAATTTCGTCGATTATTCGATTACATTAGGCATTTTTTTATATACCACTAATTTGGCAAACAAGAATACGGCCCACCTGATGGCAAGCGGTCACCTTAGACTATGGACACTTGGGGTATCACTTGCGCGTTACCGACCCTACAATTTATAACAAAGACGGTTGAAATAATGGCGATGGGCTTTCCACCTGTCACATTGGTTGGTATCTACAGTATCTTCAGTGATAAGTCTGTCTTTTTTTATACCATTAAGGTGGCAAACAAACATACGGCCCTAATGGTAAGCAGTCACCGTACCCTATAACCGCTAGCAATACCAGGGGTATCACTAACGGGTTGCCAACCATGTTTGGTGATGAGGACTCACTGTGCTAGCAGCATTACTACTAACCCAGCGTATCCTCGTGGAGCACTGGCAACCTTACTTACCGCAGAAACACAACACTACATCAAGTAGTGTTATTTCACTGCGGTCTTCTGTGAGGTGGAGGTACCCAGTCGGGCGGCTCCAATTTAAATGGGAAAACCCACGGGAAATCACAAATCGCCCTACCTCTCTTGACTCCTCACACCTCTGCCTTCGAGAACCCTTGTCGACATTTTGGAGGTACTCATTCAATTGTTTTCAACAGGTTGACCCCCTCATCGCATCCATGAATTCAGGAGACGTATTCATCTTAGACGTAGATCACGATATCTACGTATACGTCGGAAATAAGGCGAAGAATGTGGAGCGTCTGAAAGCCATCACCTTCGCCAACGATGTGCGAGACCAGGACCATAACGGCAGAGGAAGAGTTGAGATAATTGGTGAGTTTGAAATTGGAAAGTTGCCGCTTTTGAACCATAGATGGCACTGCTAACTCATAATATCAAGTCCTTAATGGAAAGTTTCCTGTGTACCAACAAAAGATGGCGCTGTATCAATTTTAACGACAGTAAGGTCGGTATTCTAAGCGACGCCTAGTCACGAATCTCATCAGTAGCTCGGAGTAGATAATAATTATACTTGTCAGTAGCCTTAGCTGCCTTAACAACAACAACTTTCAACTTCGTATTCATATTGCTTTCGACTATTTTGTATGAGAAAATTAACAGCGTTGCGGCGGCGACAAGTGGAAATATTGATATTTTTAGAGTTACGTTTTCGAATACGTAGTCGAAACCGACAATTAGACGATAAAATATTGTTATTCTTTATTTACAGATGCCTACTCTAGTGATATCGACGTACAAAAGTTCTTCACAGCCCTAGGATCCGGTGCCAAGGATTTGGTGCCTGAAGATAGTGCTGGGGGCGACGATCTGGTAATATAAAATTTTATACACCACCACGGCTATCTATATCAATATGCATATGTATTAAACACTATGCTGTCCCGACAGACGTTGTCCTGTCTTAGCTATGAATTCATATGACAAATACACCATAGAACAAAGGTCCTTTAGTTTACCCCGAAATTAAAAAATCTTTTTTCAAATTTTATTTTCTTAAGAACTCTACTCTCAGTTATAAACACAAAAAAAATGCGAAATCGGCCTAGCCACTTACGTGTGATGCCGTGAACAAGGGAAATAGGGATTCATTTTTATATATAGAGATATATACACATAATAAAATGTATCGGTATATGTATAATCAAAGCAGATGAGATAGAAGCAGATGAGATTTTCTAATAATCTGATTTTATACGTTAGCGGATCGCTGTAAGGAACTCAGCAATTTTTTATATCAAATATGTAAAAAATATAGGGAACTATAGGTTTGATTATAACTATTTCTTTTCTCTTTATTAAGATATATTCTGTATAACCGTTTGTTTCTTAAATAAATAAAATAAAATAAATAAATAAATGAGATTATTTTCTTGTTTGAATCATTTTAGACCTTGATTATATCAGTGTATGTACTTGCGTATGTTCCTTCATAGCGCCTAAACTATTCTTCCGATTTTGACGAATAAAGTGTCAATCGATTCGTTATTATGGCCCGGGTAACATAGGCTACATTTTAACTGACTTCAACAGTAGGAAGAGTCGATTTTACATCGTTAACCCCGATTTTCACCGATTTCATTCCATTTTATAGCTCGGGGTTTTTTCGTTGTTCAGGTAACAGTGTTTATTTACGTCATTAATACAATACAACTGTTTTGTTGTAGACCTTCGAAAAAAGCGAAGAACAAAAGCCAGTCTTATCTGAAGTCTCAGACGCCTCTGGTAATGTCAAGGTGACACCACTTGCCAAACCATACACACAGGAGAAGCTAAAACCTCAGGTAAGCCTTGAGCAAGCCCCCAACCCCCAACTGACCTTCTTTGTACTCAGACTCCGTGCCATAGTGCGAGCGTGCACTTCACATACACAGTTGATACGCTTCTCACACGAGCAGGTTTCCTCACCATATTCACACACACACATTACTCAGGCTCCGTGCCATAGTCTACAGTGGCCAGTAGGGGCGGTACACTTCACATACATACACGGTTGTTACTCTTCTCACACGAGCACGTTTCCTCACCATATTCACACGCACATTACTCAGGCTCCGTGCCATAGTCCACAGTGGACAGTACGGGCGGTACACTTCACATACATACACGGTTGTAACTTTCCTCACACGAGCAGGTTTCCTCACCATATTCACACACACACATTACTCAGGCTCCGTGCCATAGTCTACAGTGGACAGTACGGGCGGTGCACTTCACATACACAGTTGCTACTCTTCTCCACGAGCAGGTATCCTCACTATGTTCATACATGAGTAATGTACTCATGCTATATTGCCTCAATAATTAGTTTTAATAGTCCGATTTTCCCTCAGTTTTCTTGTATTTATTTTCTTCAGGAAGCCTACATTCTGGATACTGTCAGTGGCAGTCTTTACGTCTGGATTGGCAAGCAGTCTACGGAAAGAGTAAGTATAGCAGCTCTTTACTTAGTAATATAAAGAGGAGGCACAACATTTTTGCTAGGTTGTATTCTCTGGCAGACGGCAGTAGTCCCAAGAATATCCTTCCAGAAAATGTTTACTTTAAAAATTAGGTGTGACACTTGGAGATTGCCGCGGTAAAGCTATTGCATAGCATTTTTTATCAACTTATGCAATTATAATTATTTATTTATTTTATTAATGCAGTATTTTTTTATATACCTATATACTTTCTCACAAACAGCTGATTAAGGTAGTTTTCCAATACAACCAATGTCACCTTAAGGCGGGTTGCTGAACTAAAGAGACAAGCGTGATATTTCAAAAAGTCATTAAAAGTTCTGGTATTTATCGATAGATGGAGTTGTCGGTCGGAGTGGAGGGTGTTAGGTTTTTTTCGTTACGGAATTTCTGGATTCGGTCCCCACGCTCAAGGCCCGCGATAAAAGCTATGCAATAGCTTAATAAAACTGTCCGACTCCAAAGAGTGAAGAGCAGTAGGAACCACTCCATTCGCCCATTTTGGCGTGATCGAGTAGGCATATTAACTGAAGTATTACTTTATTTTACTTAAGTAGTATGAGGATTACACGCAAGAGAGGTAGGGCGAATTGGGATCTCCCGTGGGTTTTCCAATTGGAGCCATCCGACTGAAGACCGCAGTCAAATAACACTACTCGGTGTGAATAATCACTGTACTTAAGCTTAGAAAAACTCTTTGGTGTACCAATCCGGTATGTAGACCGGGATTTGAACCTGGGCCCATCAGATGACAGGCCGTTGCTTCAAGCACAAGACCTAAACTACTTAAACAGTGTATGGAGATAATTATGATAATGATGACTGTTGTAATGAAATAACGGAGCGAATATTTAATTGAAAGTGAGTATATTTTATTTAAATTTAAATAGGTATTACATGTGACGGATGGTCGTGCAAGCACAGAACAAAGATAAAAATACAAGGCTAGTTACATTAGACAGAACTAGATGGCGCTACTTGTTCGATAACAAAGATAAAAATACAAGGCTAGTTACATTAGACAGAACTAGATGGCGCTACTTGTTCGATAACAAAGATAAAAATACAAGGCTAGTTACATCAGACAGAACTAGATGGCGCTACTTGTTATGTTTACATAGAAGCAACAATGATGTCATTATAAACATGCTGTCTTTTTTTCCAGGAACGAAGCGAGGCGATGACTAAAGCTAAGCAATACATGTCCTCCAAGAACTATCCTTCGTGGGTAAGTACCTGCAAATTCTTTCCACAGCTCAGAAGCATTTCTCATGTTTTTAGGATGTTGTGTCACTTTGTTGTGCTGTAAAATAATCAAACCTGTAAGTCAGTATGATGGAAAGATATGACCGTTTATGTCGCAAGTTTTCGCATATTTTGCGATTTCACAAGGGAATCAAAACCTATAGGGTACTTCCCGTTGATCTAGAATCATGAAATTTGGCAAGAAGCAATGTCTTACTGCACTTGTAAAGGATAAAATCTGAAAACCGTAAATATGTAGTTCTTTTTTTAATGGGAATTTACTAAAAAATATTTCTGAATCGCGCTGTTGAGAGTCACCGACAAATAATAACCTCATTTGAAGTTTGCCTACTTTTAATCTTACCCACAAGTGTGTACGGCACCGTCGGTGCGCGAGTCCGACTCGCACTTGGCCGGTTTTTTTTTGTGGCCTAGCCCGATGTCTCGCCCACTTCCAGTGTCGCTGTGGCGTGCTCTTTTCGGGACATCCTGTATGAATTATTCTGTATTTCTCTTAGGTGACAGTCACCAGGATCCCACAAGGAACGGAGCCGGCTATCTTCAAGCAATACTTCACCACATGGCGTGGTGTCGGCATGTCTCACTCAAGAATTGTATGAAAGTCCCACGTGTAGTCGTCTTTTAACTCTTAGGCCAGTACTCTAAGACACTCAGTCACCAATCCTGACTTAAAACTACATTAGAGTGGATTCTAGAAAGCTGGAGTCTTATTTTATAGTCATTTTATAAGTACTTACTTCGTTCCTTACAGCTAACTGTGCTCGCTAAGTTCATAAAGGAAAAATAATTACATTTTTTTTATTTCAAATTAAAAACTAAACCTAAAACTAAAAACCTTAAAAATATAATATAATTGGTCCGTGGGGTCCTAGCGCTATAAGGCTTTTTAAGGAAATAGCAAAACGGTTAGTCGACATCACAGGAGACCGAAGCTAAGCTACCTCGGACAAAGAATTAGTCTAGCTATCCAGAGGGGAAACGCTGCCAGTATCTTCGGAACCATGCCTACAGGGACTCCTTTTAATAATATACTTTAATATTTCTTCTTCTATTTAAGAGTTTTACTCTTGTCGGTGCAGCCGATGTATTTCCCTCCACTTCTGCCTGTCCAGTGCTACTTCTTTGACCTCCCTATACGACGTGACGGCTATCTTTTCCTTAACTTGCTTGATGTAACTTATCCTTGGTCGTCCCCTGCCACGCCTTCCTTCTATTTCACCAGGATCCCACAAGGAATTTTCCTTTAATATTTATAGTTCATAAATATATGCTATTAATGCATGCACATGTACTTGGACTGCAATCGAGAACGATACTATAATTCTCTTTTAATCTGTATTTTCTCATGATTGTAATCTGTTTTGTGCTTTATGATAATAAAAAAAAAAAACTCGAGATTACTATACACAGACTTAGATCAAATAAAAATGGTAAGATACGAGTAAAACTGCGAACTACTAAGTGACGCCGGTTTACGTGAGGAAGGCGTAGTTTCTTTGTACTCCTTGTAGGTGTATGCGTGTAATTTTGTTAATGAACACTGCAAAGCGTAGTTGGCGTCACTTAATCGCAAAATACCATCAACTTATTCTATTTTATTTGGTCTGGGCCTCGATTCCGCTATCCAACCCATCTCAATTACGTGCCATTATGACGCTAGTATTGCGGCAATTACAACACTTTACTTACAACTAACCTTTATTTACAATTGCCGCAATAATAGCCGCGTAATAATGGCACGAAATTGTGGCAAATTAAATAGCGAACTCGAGGCCCTAAGCTTGAAATATCCTCAAGTATGTCAGGCGAACTGAGTTACGAACGACATTAGAGTGTTATCTTGGAATACTGGTCTTATAATTTTCTAATCTTCTATAAATTTATGTTTTTGTAATAAAATTCTTAACTAATGATCTTCATTTGTTTCCTTTTCGTATACATATATTTTTATATCGATACTTTATATCGTTGTTTTTCGTTATTGGTACTTTTTATCAAGATCGATATTTTTTTATATATATTGAAATATTGATTGGAATTCGATTCTTATTAGTGACACTAGCGAACAGTGTAATGAATAATGAATAATGCTTGGACATTATCACACAGCGCCAACTGGCCCCAAACTAAGCAAAGCTTGTACTATAAGAACCAGTAGCTGATATTATACTTATAAACTTTTTTTTCGTAAATACATACTTATAATACATACCAAACGCCCAGACGCAAAACAAACATATTTGTCACATAAATGTTTGCCCCGGCGGGAATCGAACCCGCGACCTCTAGCGTAGCAGTACTAACCACTAGACCAGCGGTCTCGTCAAAGTAATAAAAGAGTGTTTTTTTTTTTTAATCCATGGGTTCGAATCCAGGCTCGGTAGATTTGTGAAAAAAAACATAAAATTCACCTGTTTCAATGTCCTAAAATAAGCGTCTAAAGTTTATGTATATTTTTCCTGTTAAATGCAAATATAAAAAAACAGTATGTTTTCCTTAAATGATAACTTGAATTCTTGGATTTATAAACAATTTGTTTGCACATAGAATTTACTCGATACGATAATTTTATCGATAGTTAGAGAACTGGGAGTGTAAAGGTTATCGACAACAACACAATTTGTTGACTACCTTTTTCGACGTAAATTTGAACGCGTAGCAATCCTACTGATATTATAAATGCGAAAGTTGTGAGTATGGATGGATGGATGGATGGATGTTTGTTCCTCTTTCACGAAAAACTACTCAACGGTTTTGGATGATATTTGGAACACAAATAATTTATAACCTGTGCCGGTAGCAGGAACGTTTTTCGACTACGTAAGCGAAAACGTAACTCGCGAAATGTCTAAATTGTCATACAATTTTTAGTTCCATTTTTCACCGCCGCAGCCAATGTTAATATATGTAAAAAGGTGGCCGCAGCGCTGTTCATTTTTCAATCCAAAAATAGTCGAAGCCGATACGAAAACGTTGTCGCAAATTAGTGCGTGCTCTTAATATATAAACGATATATATAAAAACCTTCGACTTTCGACTATTTTGTATTGAAAAATTAACAGCGCTGCGGCGGTGAAAAGTGGAACTAAAATTCGAATGACAGTGACATTTCGCGAGTTACGTTTTCGAATGCGTTATCAAGAAAATTACTGCTACCGGCACTGTTCTAAAGTCAAACCGGTTAGTTGGCCTTACACTAGACAGTGGACAGTACTGTCAACATGTCTTACCAAACAATATTCTGTTTAATTATCTTTAATACATTGCAAATTGAATCTAAGCCCCCTAGAAATGTAGAACAAGTGTTTGCATGGAAACAGATGAGTTATAACTTTGACGGAGTTCTATGTAAGTATTAAAAAGGACATCATCCATGTTTCATAGAGATTTGGTCCAAATCATTTTTTTTGTAGTTATATTCTGTTACAGCTTGTCCATCTGAGCATTTATTACTGTGATGTGGCACCAAAGTTGGACATTGCATTTGTTTTAGTTATTTTGAATTCCTACTTTCAACAAAAATGTATGAAACTTCAGATTTTCGAACTCTAATGTTCAGACGGGCAAGTTTTAGCAGAATATACAAAAAAAAGCGTTGGCCGGCCCTTTCAGATTTGGACCAAAATGGATGATGTCCTTTCTGGTCTTAATCTAATAGGTAGTTTAGTTTAGTTTAAGCTCTGTTTTATGTTAATATTTTAATCTGTTTATGTAAATAAAGAGGCTTTTTATCATAAAAGTATTAAAAACAATGCTTTTCTCCACGTTTTAATATTATGACTCTATTCGAGATTGAAAGATATTTGTATGTGTTCTACATAGAAATCATTACGCCAAGGCCATTTCAGTGTTGTAAGCACTGATATCTCTGCCCTAGTGTTGCAAGCGTCCATAGGTTACGGTAACCGCTTACCATCAGGCGGGACGTATGCTTGATTCTCACCTTAGTAGCATAAAAAAAATGGGTATAGAGCGCCATTTCACCTATACATGCCCGCCGGTTCCGAGTACTCTTTTCCTTTCCATCACTGAGTACTTTGTCAATTTCATCTAGAGAGTTGGACCTTGGCCTTCCACGGCTTCTTCTTCCACTCACATTCAATAAATTTTTCTTCTAATCCAAGTCTGGGAATATAAAAATCCGGCCAAGTGCGAGTTGAACTCGCGAACCAGGTGTTCCATATTAAAAGATAAAATCCTGCATCTCACTAACAGACAGACGGACGGACAGAAGGCAGTGGGAGCTTGGTAAAAGGGTCCCGTTGCTCAACGTTCAGGTACAGAACTCTAAAAACAAATATTTAAAATTTTAGGCACTTATATTAACAGGAAAATCTAGAAAAATTGCAAATGATAAAGTTGTTTTTATAAAAGTATAGCGAAAGTTCAAGTCAAGATCATTGGTCAAAGACATCATATCATCATATATTTAAGAGCTAGGCTCTTGTCGGTGGAGCAATCGCCAAGCCGTTCTATCGTTAGCCATCTCTTTGACCTCTTGGTACGACATAACGTTAGCCTTCGTCTTTATCTGTTGCAGGTAACTTATCCTTGGCCTTCCTCTGCCCCGCTTTCCTTCGATCTTTCCCTCTATGATATTTCGTATAAATGCGTCATGTCGTAACAAATGGCCCATCATGTTGCCCCTCCTATTTTCAATCGTACTTATAATCGTTCTTTTTTCTCCTACCTTCTTCAGAACGTCCTTTGTTGTTACCATTTCTGTCCAACTTATTCTCTCCATTCTCCTCCAGCACCACATTTCAAATGCTTCCAACCTTTCTCTGTCTCTTTGCGTCAGTGTCCACGTTTCACATCCATACAGTACGATACTCCATACGTATGTCTTGATAAGCCTTTTTTTAACTTTTCTATTCATACCAGATCCAAAAAGCCTTTTTTTATTATTAAAAGCTTGTTTTGCTATTGCAATTCTGGCTTTAATATCGTGACTACATCTGGAATCACTGTTAATAATACTACCTAAATATTTAAAGTTATTTACTTGTTCTATTGCATTATTGTTAAGTTTGATAGGTGTATGTCTGTAAGGTATTTTGGATGTCGTTAGTGTTTTGGTTTTATTTATATTTATTTTTAAGTGAAATTCTTTAAATATCGTATCCATGATGCCCATAAATTTTTCTAGTTTTTCCCTGTTTTCTGCGAATGCCGCAATGTCGTCTGCAAATCTTATAAAGGGTATTCTTTTACCGTTAATTTTTATACCTCCCTGTTCTGATTCTGTTATCTTCCTTATTGCTAACTCTATAAATAAATTGAATATTAAATTGAATATAAATTATATTAATTATTGAATATAAATTGGTCAAAGACAAGAGAGATATAATATAATGCAGTTATATGTATGTAAAAAGACGCTATATTTAGCTTCACCTGAATGTATGTATCCAGTAGTATATTATCTACCCTGAGATATAAGGGAATCTTTCAACATCATTTTTACCGACTTCAAGACGGGAAATATTTTGATTTATTGAAGCATGGCTTTTAAGTTACGTTTTGTTAATATAATTTTGAGCTACGTTTTCGAATACGTAGACGAGAAATGTTTCGTCTGCTAGCATGAACATTTTCAACAACGTTTTCATATCGCCTTAGACTATTTTTTGTATTGAAAAATGAACAGCGCTGCGGCGGTGAAAAGTGGAACTAAAAATTAGTATGACAATTTTGACATTTCGCGAGTTACGTTTTCGAATACGTAAGCGTTCGCAAATTATTTATACTCGCGCTACAGTGCCGGTAGCATGAACTTTTTCAACGACCTATTCGAAAACGTAACTCGCGAAATGTCAAAATTGTCATACTAATTTTTAGTTCTACTTTTCGCCGCCGCAGCGCTGCTCATGCTCTACTGATGTCAGATGTTACATATCGTAAGCGACTAGTTTAAGAATCTTAATCTTTACTGCTACATATTTCTTATAGATACCAAAAACTCAGATTACGAAATGCAAGCCGACCAGGTACATTCCAACCAAGAATTAAAAGATTTTGAGAAGTTCTTTATTCAATACAACAATGTACCTATTGGCATCGAGGTGTTTCAAGATAGGGTGTTCATCACAGTGCCCAGGAGACGACATGGTAAGTTATCTAGGTGTCTACTGCCTACCATATTTTCTTGACAAGCTTCCTTACGGCAAATGATGCGAAGCAGTCACTTAGCCACGTCGCTTAACATGCGACCGAGGCAAAAGCGAGGCGTACCGGCTAGCAAGCTCACCAGCGTCCGTCACTGCGCCGTAGCGTAGCTGACTGCCGAGTAGACACACTAATAATACTCCACTATACCAAGTATTCTCTACACTCTGACTGTACCCTGCATCAGACCCAGTGATGAAATCTATCAACTATCATGCCCTACAACTGATGCCACTATTATTAAATTTGTAGAAATTCCATACATACGTCAATCACTATTCTAAAACGCGCAAGGAGGGTATTTTACGCATCTTAGCATTGAAACAAGTCTCCGACTAAGACAGTTCCACCTGATGGTAAGCAGTCACCGTAGCCTATAGCCGCTAGCAATACCAAGGGTATCACTAACGGGTTGCCAACCATGTTGTTGATGAGGACTCTCTGTGCTAGCAGCATTACTACTAGCCCAGCGTATCCTCGTGGAGCACTGGCAACCTTCCTTACCGCAGAAACACAACACTACATCAAGTAGTGTTATTTCACTGCGGTCTTCTGTAAGGTGGAGGTGCAGTCGGGCGGCTCCAATTTAAATGGGATAACCCACGGGAGATCCCAAATCGCCCTACCTCTCTTGACAGTTCCTCAGACAAACCACCTGCTTGGCTGGAAGATCTTCCATTAATGGCTTGCTTGTCAAGGTTATCTGTACTATATCTATCTAATATATAAAATTCTCGTGTCACAGTTTTCGTTGCCATACTCCTCCGAAACGGCTTGACCGATTTTGATGAAATTTTTTGTGCTTATCCGGTATCTATGAGAATCGGCCAACATCTATTTTTCATCCCCATAAATGCAAAAAAAAATTGTCCACACGAGCGAAGCCGGGGCGGGCAGCTAGTACTATATAATATTATAAAGAGGAAAGATTTGTATTTTTGTATGTATTGAATAGGCTCCGAAACTACTGGACCGATTTCAAAAATTCTTTCACCGTTAGAAAGCTACATCATCACTGAGTAACATAGGCTATATATTATACTAGCTTCCCGCCCTGGCTTCGCTCGGGTAGACAACATATTTGATAAATGTCTATAGGCTCCGAAACTACTGGACCACTACTAGAACGAGAAAGCTACACTATCACTGATTAACATAGGCTAGCTGCCCGCCCCGGCTTTGCACGGGTAGACAAAATATTTGATATAAATGTCAACCCGTGCGAAGCCGGGGCGGGCCGCTAGTTGTGTTATAAAAACATTATATTTTGTCCAAAGGAATCCCTTCTACTCTTAACTACGTGAGATTATCAGAGAAGCCATCGCCGCTGTTGAGACCATATCCTGATACTAACAGCTCCAGGACGGACCACCTGGTGTCTGTCTACCGGCCTAGGGTAGACACTTGTGGGAGACTGTGGGCAGTCGACACTGGCTTGCTGGAAATACCAGGTACGTGCTAACGCTACTATTTTTAATACATAAGTGGTTGTAATTAGTCACCGTAGTTTATAGCCGCTAGCTATACCAGGGGTGTCATTAATGTGTTGCCAACTCTGTTGTTGATGAGGAGTCACTTTGCTAGCATTACTACTAGCCCAGCGAATCCTCGTGGAGCACTGGCAACGTTACTCACCGCAGAAACTACACTACATCAAAGTAGTGTTATTTGACTTTGGTCTTCTTTAAGTGGAGGTACTGACCCCAGTTGTAGTTTGGTACTAGATGGCGCTATGTTAAAAATCGAGCATAAGTATAACCTCGGAGTAAAGAATTTTAAGAGAGGTAGGGCGAATTGGGATCTCCCGTGAATATTCCCATTAATTTTGGAGCCGCCCGAATGGGGACTGTACCTCCACCTTACAGAATACCGCACTCAAATAACACTACCTGATGTAGTGTTGTGTTTCTGCGCTGAGTAAGGTTGCCAGTGCTCCACGTGGATACCCTGGGCTAGTAGTAATGCTGCTAGCACAGTGAGTCCTCATCAACAACAGGGTTGGCAACTCGTTAGTGATACCCCTGGTATTGATAGCGGCTATAGGCTACGGTGACTGCTTACCATGAGTTGGACCGTATGCTTGTGTGCCACCTTAGTGGTATAAAAAAAGTACATAGTAAACTACGTTTTAACTTTGAGCCCAATCTCACACCATCACCCTACACAAACTAAGCCTACTTTATTTTCTTTTCTCAGGTGACAGGAAACAGATCCAGCCACCGGCTATAGTAGTTTACGACCTAAAGACGAACAAACAGATCTTAAGATATCAACTGAAGTCTACGGACTTGGTCAATGAGAGGACCAGTGGAGGTACTAATACGTCAAATAAATTGTAGTCTAAAGAAAAGAGTGAGCCTTACTGTGCCGGTAGCAGGAAAAAATTTCGACTACGTATTCGAAAACGTAACTCGCGAAATGTCAAAATTGTCATACTAATTTTTAGTTCCACTTTTCACCGCCGCAGCGCTGTTCTTTTTTCAATACAAAAATAGTCGAAGGCGATACGAAAACGTTGTCGCAATTTATTCATGTTCGCGCTGTAGTCGCATTGATGTGCAACATCCGACATCTCATCTGACAGCCAACTCTACCACCGCGCGCGCTCATTGGTCAAATCTAATGGCGCGCACTGATTACCGAACAAAAAACCAATATTTCTGGCTAAGGAAACGGAAAAGAAACATTTATTGTTGGAGATAAATTTTCATTAGTTGAATGCTAGGACCGAAACCATGGCATGGCGCATTTTAAAACTCAAGAGAACTAAAAATTAGTATGACAATTTTGACATTTCGCAAGTTACGTTTTCGAATATGTTGTCGCAAAATGTTCCTGCTACCGGCACTGCATGTTTTGCCAATTTTCAAAATATTTTTATTCAAAAGCGACATCAATCGTACACAAATTAAATTACACTTTTTACATACAAAATGATGCATTGACAAGAACCACAAGTCGGCGCGTATCAGAAATCGCAAAATGCAGCAAAATAAGTTTTCACTTCAATTATAGCCTCAATACAGCTCATAACACTTCCATTAAGCCCAAATACGGCTACATTACATTGTTTTACAACGGAGTTCTGGCAGCTGTCTTCCGGCTTCTATCAAATTGATATTAATATCTAATACCCGGGTCTATGGTCCCTTGCGGCTGTAAAATAATCAAACCTGTAAGTCAATATGAAGAAAAGATATTAGCGTTATGTCGCAAAAATTCGCATATTTTGCGATTTCGCAAGGGAATCTAAACCCGTTAACCTAGAACCATGAAATTTGGCAGGAAGCAGTGTCTTACAGCACAAGTAAAGGATAAAATCTGAAAACCGTAAATATGTAGTTTGGTTTTTTTTTTAAATGCGAATTGACTAAAACATATTCCTGAATCGCGCTGCTGAGAGTCACCGACGATTAATTACCTCATTTGTAGTTTGCCTACTTTTTTTTTCTTTTTTATTCTTACCTTGTAGGTAAGAATAGTGTGTACGGAACCCTCGGTGCGCGAGTCCGACTCGCACTTGGCCAGTTTTTTTTTAAATTAAAACCAAATCCAGAACTAATTTTATTAAAATTTATATGGGACCATCTCTTGAAAGTTGAAAGTAAACCCTTTCAAACAAAAAAGTGTTTTAAAATCGGTCCGCAATTGGCGAAATTATCGATGGACATACAGAAATAAAAAAAACCGGCCAAGTGCGAGTCGGCCTCGCGCACCGAGGGTTATAACCACGCATTCTTGAGAAAAAAGGTCTTGACAGACAGACGGACAACAAAGTGATCCTATTTCTTTTTTAGGTACGGAACCCTAAAAGGTACAGACGAATAGAACCACCTCCTTTTTGAAGTCGGTTAAAAATATTTTGTTGCAGGACTAACCTCAATTACCGTTGACGTGACCGGCAATGATTGTGGCGACGCCTACGCATACATCAACGACCTGGCCACTGAAGGACTCATTGTTTTCTCGATGAAGAAAAATGACAGCTGGAGAATCACTCATACTAGTTTCAAGCATGAAGAAAGCGCACTTAACTTCACCGTTGCAGGTGAGTTTAATTTTATAAAAGAAAACCTGTATGCATACGTCTGAGAAGAAATTCAAAGACGTATGTAGTGCCTTAGAGACGGCGGTGGACTCACCATCTGTCACGTTGGCACCAAATTATCTTCGGTGGAAAGTGGGTGTTGTAACACCTCTGCCTACTAGACCTTCGGGGACCCTTGTGGGGAGGGGTGAAGGTATATTATCATTTATTTTTCAGGTCACGTAATAAGCTGGAGGGACGGTCTTTTCAGTATAGCACTTTCAGAATCAGCTGGTGGTAAAAAGATGGCGTACTATCATCCCCTTATGTCGAAAAATGAGTATGCAATAGATACTGATGTACTGAAGAACAAAGGCACAGGTTTTAATGAAGCTGTCAAGGTAACTATGAAAGTAACAATACTCTTATCTCATTTAGTTTTGTGTTCCTGCTGCGAGGAGTAAGTGAGATAGGACACAGCGTATGCTCTCAGAACTCTGGTGTCCTTACTCACAGCAGGAACACAACACTACATCAGAGTAGTGTTATTTGGCTGCGATCTTCTGTAAGGTGAAGGTACTGTCCCAGTCGTGCGGCTCCTATTTTGAGCGGAAGATACCTTTGTGCCCTACCTTTCTATAAGAGCTCTGGTGCCCTTACTCACAGCAGGAACACAACACTACAAGAAGTGTTATTTGGCTGCGATCTACCGAGTCGAGCGGCTCTAATCGGCAGATCATCTTTTCTTTCAGCTCTTAGGCGCAAGAGGGCTTAACACTCAATGTGGTAGCCACGACTATCACAGGGAGACCAGAACTCTGATCTTTGCCAACGTAGCACAAGATGCTATCCTCTGCTGGAATGTGGACACGCCTCTGATACCCGGCAACGTGGCTATCATCGGACAGAACCACACGAATCTAGTCTACATTTCTGGTAAGTCTTGAAGCATCAGCTGCTGTTCTCAAATATGCATACATATCATCACGCCAAGTCCCTCAAGGGGTAGGCAGAGAGTATAGAGCTCTTGACTTGCACACCTCGATCTCTTAATACATGCCCGTCGGTTCCGACTCTTCGCCTTTCCATCATTGAATACTTTGTCAATTTGTTCTAGAAAGTCAGGCCTAGGGTTTCCGCAGCTTCTTCTTCCACTCACATTCGCTTTGTGTATTTTTGTCAGTCTTTCATCAACATTCGTTCTTTATGAAAATTAAAATATTTATTTATTTACATAAGCCCAACGTTACATCAACGCCCTCATTTATGTTCGAATAAATCTATATCTATACTAATATTAAAAAGAGGAAAGATTTCTATTTTTGTATTTTAGTGTGTATGTTTGTGCTGAATAGGCTTCAAAACTACTGGACCGATTTAAAAAATTCTTTCACCGTTAGAAAGCTACATTATCACTGAGTAATATAGGCTATATATTATACTAGATGCCCGCCCCAGCTTCGCACGGGTAGACAAAATATTCGATAAATGTCTACCCGTGTGAAGCCGGGGTGGGCCGCTAGTTTGTAATAAAACTAATGTTATTTCTTTGTAGATCTTAAAATCAGTGGTGACAACGTATGGGTGTTGGTGAATCAGATCCCAAGATTTGTATTCTCAACCCTCAATACTGCCGAGGATAACTTCTTCGTGCTAAAGTGAGCTCCTAATCTACCTAGTTTCCTTCTTCTTCCTAACTATGGCAATCAATCGTCTCCATGGACTAATTTTGCCAGTTTCTAGTGTTAGAGATCTTGTTTCTCTATTGTATGTTCTGATGTCACTTAGTTATTGGAAAAGTTCCATCGAACTTTTTGGGACTTCAATTTTGACAGTCAAAGGAAAATGTTGTCTTGATCTTGTCTTGATATTGTTTAATGTATTATCTGAGATACAGTGGTGTTTATTTTATTATATAGGCAACGTATAATGTGATAAATATTCCACGACGTGTTCAACAAAAGTAAATCGAATAATATTGTTATTTATCAAAATGAAGAATTTTCTGGTGATTGGTGAAATGGAGTCCATAGACTGTCAGGAAGGACGTTGCCTTCTTGGTGGTTATCCCACCGTACGACGTTGCCAAGAGGATCCTCTCTATTACCTACATGACATTGGCAAAATACGAAATGTACTTTTATGTGTTGCCATTAAATAAATCTATCTGTCTAACTTTTTAATTATACTGAGGAAGGACTGAGGAAACTTGAAAATTCTCTAACACTCGACACTGGCAAAAATAGTCCCTAAAGACGATTGATGGCCATATTTAGGAAGAAGAAGCAGAAGAGAACTCCAAGAAATCGTTTGGCGCTTTTTTTACTTTGGATAAAACTGATAGTTTTTTTATACCACTAAGGTGGCAAGCAAGCATACAGTCTTAACAACACCAGTGGTATTGGTAACAACTCACGCGTTGCCGACCCTAAAATAACCATATGTACCTATTAATTAATATAGTTTGGATGCATCTAATTTATTTTTTTCCCATTTCAGAGGCAAAGTTTCCGATCTTGTTCGCGGAACGGTCTGTGATCGAGCGTGTTGAATGTTATTGTAACAAATAAAATTACAGCTTAAAAAAACTCTTTCTTTATATCCTGTAATCCAGCGTATAAGCAGTGGCGTAGCTATTTAAAAGGCCCTGGGACAACAATAAACTGGGGCCCCAACTAAATTATTTAAAACTGCCCGCGACTACGTCCGCGTTGGGCTTAGAATCTTAGAGGAAACTAATATTATCCCGGGATAAAGACATTTTCCCGGGATTAAAAGTATCCCATGTGTTAATCCAAGTTACAAATTTTCTTTGTTCCAAATTTCATCCAAATCTGTTGAGTAGTTTTTGCGTGAAAGAGTAACAAACATCCTCACAAACTTTCGCATTTATAATAATACTAGCGAACCGCCCCGGCTTCGCACGAGAAGACGATATATATTTAATATTCAATTTATATTTAGTATATATATATATAAATAGCCTATGTTACTCAGTGATAATGTAGTTTACTAACGGTGAAAGAATTTTTGAAATCGGTCCAGTAGTTTCGGAGCATATTCAATACAAACCCACAAAAATACAAATCTTTCCTCTTTATAATATTAGGTCCTTACATATGAAATTGGCGTTTTGTATGGGAGGAACAAAAAGTCGAATATTTTTTAATATAATATATTTAATTAATCAAAGTATGAACCATTATTTTCTATGCACTTTTGCCATCTCATAGGTAGTTCATTGATCCCTTTACTAAAAAAACCATCAACCATCCTTATTTAACCCCACACATGAGAAAGGGATAGCAAGACTTTTAGACCTGTCAAATTAGTTAAGTTTAGTAATTTTGAACAACAGAATCGACACCATTGTAAGCCTCTCACAAGCACAATTTTATAATTTAACTAGCTGCCCGCCCGGCTTCGTACGGGTAGACATTAAAAAAAAATAGGGGTGGACTACCCTTAACATTTAGGGGGATGAATAATAGATGTTGTCCGATTCTCAGATCAACCCAATATGCACACAAAATTTCATGAGAATCGGTCAAGCCGTTTCGGAGGAGTTTCACTACAAACACCGCGACACGAGAATTTTATACATAAGATTTTACTGTCAACCTTTTTATAATGTTGTGCTAACCTACATACATAGTTACTTAACAATTTGTATGATATCTTACATTGACTTCTGTATACTAGTTGGTAAGCCTAAATAAATGCAAAAATACTGCTAAAACTCATCATCATCATCATTCTCCTGCCCTTATCCCATATTATTTGTGGTCGGCGCAATATGTATTTCTCTTCCATCCTTCTCTACCAGCCGTCATCTCTGTATTCACTTCCTTTCTGGCCATGTCATCTTTCACACAATCCATACATCGTTTCTTGGGTCTACCTCGACACCTGTACTCATCCACATTCGTACATTAAACCTTTCTTACCACGTTATCCTCATTCGTAAACAAGAGCTAAAACAACTTCGTAAAATAATACAAAGATGACATGATAATACCTTGCCACGTTCACAGTGTAGGCACGATATTTTGTTATTCAAGCGAAAATACATTTGTTAACGCTTGTCAAGTGTAAAAACGGTATTTTATGTCTCCTGGCAACCTTCAATAAATGTAATGTTATGACGTGTACTGTAAACAAACCAATCAAGACGGTGGATGCTCTATACGAGCTGCGGCGGGGTGACATACGAACGACACAGTACAGCCCCTATTATTATATACTCTTTATAGACGGACTATAGGCACGCTTATGTGCCAATCGAGCAAATATAAGGTAAACACTAAAGGAAAAATACATAAATAGCCTACCCACTTAACAACAAGCTAATTAAAATCATAATATATCGTCACGTCTTCCCACAAGGGTCCCCGAAGAGGTAGGCAGAGGTACAACACCCACTTTCCACCGAAGATCATTTGGTGTCAACGTGACAGATGGTGAGTCCGTCGCCGTCTCTTAGGCACTACATATTATGTCCTTGAATTACTTCTCAGACGTATGCAGGTTTCCTCACGATGTTTTCCTTCACTGTAAAACTGAAAAAACAACAACAAACTCATTAAAATAATTAAGTAATTAACTTACCTACAAGTCTAACTAATAAGGTATGTTTTGGAGTCAAAACTATTAATATAAATATTTTAAATTAGGTATTTCAGTACTGAAGCTATATAAAATTACGAGTTAAAAAAAATAAAAAACACGCTTCATAATGTATTTCTCCTGATGATCCTGGTCAGGATATCAGAGTAGTATTATTTGTCCTCTTTCTACATATAAGGAGCTCTGGTGCCCTTACTCACCGCAGGAACACAACACTACATCAGAGTAGTGTTATTTGGCTGCGATCTTCTGTAAGGTGGAGGTACTGTCCCAGTCGTGCGGCTCCTATTTTGAACGGAGATACCGTTGTGCCCTACCTCTCTTTCTATAAGGAGCTCTGGTGCCCTTACTCACGGCAGGAATACAACACTACATCAGAGTAGTGTTATTTGGCTGCAATCTTCTGTAAGGTGGAGGTACTGTCCCAGTCGGGCGGCTCCTATTTTGAACGGGAGATACCGTTGTGCCCTACCTCTCTTTCTATAAGGAGCTCTGGTGCCCTTACTCACCGCAGGAACACAACACTACATCAGAGTAGTGTTATTTGGCTGCGATCTTCTGTAAGGTGGAGGTACTGTCCCAGTCGGGCGGCTCCTATTTTGAACGGGAGATACCGTTGTGCCCTACCTCTCTTTCTATAAGGAGCTCTGGTGCCCTTACTCACGGCAGGAACACAACACTACATCAGAGTAGTGTTATTTGGCTGCGATCTTCTGTAAGGTGGAGGTACTGTCCCAGTCGGGCGGCTCCTATTTTGAACGGGAGATACCGTTGTGCCCTACCTCTCTTTCTATAAGGAGCTCTGGTGCCCTTACTCACGGCAGGAATACAACACTACATCAGAGTAGTGTTATTTGGCTGCGATCTTCTGTAAGGTGGAGGTACATTTAGTTTAGTGTTGTGACCGAAGTTGTGCGAGGAGGACGTCTGTAAGTTGACTTCATTTTATTTCTCGATAATATTTGATTTAAATCACTTTCTGATTGTTTGCTCGTTGAATTTAAAAGCTTTGTTTCTAGCTATCTCATTCTATTTGGAGTTAAAAGAAAGAGATGACATATTCTATCGATCGTTGCATGTTTGTCGTTGTGTTTTTTGTTTTTCTTTTTGTTAGACAAACTAATGAAGGCAGTTTTTAAGGTCAACTGTGATCATTTAGAGCAGTTTTTGTTGACTAATTTTCATATCTAGTTTCTGGGTTTCTATTGACAAGGAGTAATATTATTTTGACAGTGGTGCCAATTCTGTTGTTCAAAATTACTAAAAATTACCAATTTGACAGGTCTAAAAATATTGCCATCCTTATTTAACCCCGCACATGAGAAAGGGATAGCAAGACTTCCAGACCTGACAAATTAGTTAAGTTTAGTAATTTTGACTAACGGAATCGACACCATTGTAAGCCTCTCACAAGCACAATTTTATAATTAAACTACCTGCCCGCCCCCGGCTTCGCTCGTGTGGACAATTTTTTTTGCATTTATGGGGATGAAAAATAGATGTTGGCCGATTCTCATAGATACCGGATAAGCACAAAAAATTTCATCAAAATCGGTCAAGCCATTTCGGAGGAGTATGGCAACGAAAACAGTGACACGAGAATTTTATATATTAGATTTTACTATCAACCTTTTTCATTTGTTTTTTTTTTATACTACTAAGGTGGCACACAAGCATACGGCCCACCTGATGGTAAGCAATCACCGTAGTTTATAACCGTTAGCAATACCAGGGGTATCACTAACGGGGTGCCGACCATGTTGTTGATGAGGACTCACTGTGCTAGCAGCAATACTACTAGCCCAGCGTATCCTCGTGGAGTGGAATGTTGTGCTAACCTATAATTTAGTTACATACATAGTTACTTAATCATTTGTATGATATCTAACAATGACTTCTGTATGTATACTAGTAAATAAATGCAAAAAGACTGCTAAAACAACTTCGTAAAATAATACAAAGATGATAATACCACGCCACGTTCACAGTGTAGGCACGATATTATTATGTTATTCAAGCGAAAATACATTTGTAAACGCTTGTCAAGTGTAAAAACGGTATTTTTTTGTCTCCTGGCAACCTTCACTAAATGTAATCCATGTTATGACGTGTACTGTCAACAAACCAATCAAGACGGTGGATGCTCTATACGAGCTGCGGCGGGGTGACATACGAACGACACAGTACAGCCCCTATTATTATATACTCTTTATAGACGGACTATAGGCACGCTTATGTGCCAATCGAGCAAATATAAGGTAAACACTAAAGGAAAAATACATAAATAGCCTACCCACTTAACAACAAGCTAATTAAAATCATAATATATCGTCACGTCTTCCCACAAGGGTCCCCGAAGAGGTAGGCAGAGGTACAACACCCAATTTCCACCGAAGATAATTTGGTGTCAACGTGACAGATGGTGAGTCCGTCGCCGTCTCTTAGGCACTACATATGTCTTTGAATTACTTCTCAGACGTATGAAGGTTTCCTCACGATGTTTTCCTTCACTGTAAAACTGAAAAAACAACAACAAACTCATTAAAATAATTAAGTAATTAACTTACCTACAAGTCTAACCATTAAGGTATGTTTTGGAAACAAAACTATTAATATAAATATTTTAAATTAGGTATTTCAGTACTGAAGCTATATAAAATTACGAGTTCAAAAAAATAAAAAACACGCTTCATCATGTATTTCTCCTGATGATCCTGGTCAGGATATCAGAGTAGTATTATTTGTCCTCTTTCTATAAGGAGCTCTGGTGGCTTACCTTACTCACGGCAGGAACACAACACTACATCAGAGTAGTGTTATTTGGCTGCGATCTTCTGTAAGGTGGAGGTACTGTCCCAGTCGGGCGGCTCCTATTTTGAACGGAGATACCGTTGTGCCCTGCCTCTCTTTCTATAAGGAGCTCTGGTGCCCTTACTCACCGCAGGAACACTACACTTCATCAGAGTAGTGTTATTTGGCTGCGATCTTCTGTAAGGTGGAGGTACTGTCCCAGTCGGGCGGCTCCTATTTTGAACGGAGATACCGTTGTGCCCTGCCTCTCTTTCTATAAGGAGCTCTGGTGCCCTTACTCACCGCAGGAACACAACACTACATCAGAGTAGTGTTATTTGGCTGCAATCTTCTGTAAGGTGGAGGTACTGTCCCAGTCGGGCGGCTCCTATTTTGAACGGAGATACCGTTGTGCCCTACCTCTCTTTCTATAAGGAGCTCTGGTGCCCTTACTCACGGCAGGAACACAACACTACATCAGAGTAGTGTTATTTGGCTGCGATCTTCTGTAAGGTGGAGGTACATTTAGTTTAGTGTTGTGACCGAAGTTGTGCGAGGAGGACGTCTGTAAGTTGACTTCATTTTATTTCTCGATAATATTTGATTTAAATTACTTTCTGATTATTTGCTCGTTGAATTTAAAAGCTTTGTAACTAGCTATCTCATTCTATTTGGAGTTAAAAGAAAGAGATGACATATTCTATCGATCGTTGCATGTTTGTCGTTGTGTTTTTTGTTTTTCTTTTTGTTAGACAAACTAATGAAGGCAGTTTTTAAGGTCAACTGTGATCATTTAGAGCAGTTTTTGTTGACTAATTTTCATATCTAGTTTCTGGGTTTCTATTGACAAGGAGTAATATTATTTTGACAGTGGTGCCAATTCTGTTGTTCAAAATTACTAAAAATTACCAATTTGACAGGTCTAAAAATATTGCCATCCTTATTTAACCCCGCACATGAGAAAGGGATAGCAAGACTTCCAGACCTGACAAATTAGTTAAGTTTAGTAATTTTTACTAACGGAATCGACACCATTGTAAGCCTCTCACAAGCACAATTTTATAATTAAACTACCTGCCCGCCCCCGGCTTCGCTCGTGTGGACAATTTTTTTTGCATTTATGGGGATGAAAAATAGATGTTGGCCGATTCTCATAGATACCGGATAAGCACAAAAAATTTCATCAAAATCGGTCAAGCCATTTCGGAGGAGTATGGCAACGAAAACAGTGACACGAGAATTTTATATATTAGATTTTACTATCAACCTTTTTCATTTGTTTTTTTTTATACTACTAAGGTGGCACACAAGCATACGGCCCACCTGATGGTAAGCAATCACCGTAGTTTATAACCGTTAGCAATACCAGGGGTATCACTAACGGGGTGCCGACCATGTTGTTGATGAGGACTCACTGTGCTAGCAGCAATACTACTAGCCCAGCGTATCCTCGTGGAGTGGAATGTTGTGCTAACCTATAATTTAGTTACATACATAGTTACTTAATCATTTGTATGATATCTAACAATGACTTCTGTATGTATACTAGTAAATAAATGCAAAAAGACTGCTAAAACAACTTCGTAAAATAATACAAAGATGATAATACCACGCCACGTTCACAGTGTAGGCACGATATTATTATGTTATTCAAGCGAAAATACATTTGTAAACGCTTGTCAAGTGTAAAAACTGTATTTTTTTGTCTCCTGGCAACCTTCACTAAATGTAATCCATGTTATGACGTGTACTGTCAACAAACCAATCAAGACGGTGGATGCTCTATACGAGCTGCGGCGGGGTGACATACGAACGACACAGTACAGCCCCTATTATTATATACTATTTATTGACGGACTATAGGCACGCTTATGTGCCAATCGAGCAAATATAAGGTAAACACTAAAGGAAAAATACATAAATAGCCTACCCACTTAACAACAAGCTAATTAAAATCATAATATATCGTCACGCCATCTGGCCCCAAACTAAGCAAAGCTTGTACTATGGGAACCAGTAGCTGATATAATACTTATATACGTTTTTTTTTTGTAAATACATACTTATAATACATACCAAACACCCAGACGCAAGGAAAACATATTTGTCACATAAATGTTTGCCCCGGCGGGAATCGAACCCGCGACCCCTAGCGTAGCAGTCAGGTATACTAACCACTAGACCAGCGGTCTCGTCTTTTATATTAATATATATATTTTAAACTACCTGCCCGCCCCCGGCTTCGCTCGTGTGGACAATTTTTTTTGCATTTATGGGGATGAAAAATAGATGTTGGCCGATTCTCACAGATACCGGATAAGCACAAAAAATTTCATCAAAATCGGTCAAGCCATTTCGGAGGAGTATGGCAACGAAAACAGTGACACGAGAATTTTATATATTAGATTTCACTATCAACCTTTTTCATTTGTTTTTTTTATACTACTAAGGTGGCACACAAGCATACGGCCCACCTGATGGTAAGCAATCACCGTAGTTTATAACCGTTAGCAATACCAGGGGTATCACTAACGGGGTGCCGACCATGTTGTTGATGAGGACTCACTGTGCTAGCAGCAATACTACTAGCACAGCGTATCCTCGTGGAGTGGAATGTTGTGCTAACCTATAATTTAGTTACATACATAGTTACTTAACAATTTGTATGATATCTAACATTGACTTCTGTATGTATACTAGTTGGTAAGCCTAAATAAATGCAAAAAGACTGCTAAAACAACTTCGTAAAATAATACAAAGATGATAATACCACGCCACGTTCACAGTGTAGGCACGATATTATTATGTTATTCAAGCGAAAATACATTTGTAAACGCTTGTCAAGTGTAAAAACGGTATTTTTTTGTCTCCTGGCAACCTTCACTAAATGTAATCCATGTTATGACGTGTACTGTAAACAAACCAATCAAGACGGTGGATGCTCTATACGAGCTGCGGCGGGGTGACATACGAACGACACAGTACAGCCCCTATTATTATATACTCTTTATTGACGGACCATAGGCACGCTAATGTGCCAATCGAGCAAATATTAGGTCCTTACATATGAAATTGGCGTTTTGTATGGGAGGAACAAAAAGTCGAATATTTTTTAATATAATATATTTAATTAATCAAAGTATGAACCATTATTTTCTATGCACTTTTGCCATCTCATAGGTAGTTCATGGATCCCTTTACTAAAAAAACCAGTCGGACGGGAATCAATAAAATCTTTGAAGGCGATTTGGACTGCCCCATCGGAGTTGAATTTTTTCCCTTGCAAGAAGTTATCCAAATTTCGAAAAAAATGGTAATCTGTTGGAGCAAGGTCCGGGGAGTACGGAGGATGTCTTAGACTTTCCAATTGAAGCTCTTCTAATTTAGTAGCCGTCTGTAGCGCAGTGTGTGGTCTAGCGTTGTCGTGAAGCAGCAGTGGCGTGGAGCGATTGACCAGCCTAGGTTGTTTAGCCGCTAGCTTTTCCATCATGGTTTGCAATTCCTGACAATAGACATCAGCCGTAATAGTCTGGCCAGATTTAAAAAAAAACTGTAATGAACAATACCGGCACTAGTCCACCAAACGCTTACAAGTAACTTTTTTGGGGTTAATGACATACGAACGACACAGTACAGCCCCTATTATTATATACTCTTTATAGACGGACTATAGGCACGCTTATGTGCCAATCGAGCAAATATAAGGTAAACACTAAAGGAAAAATACATAAATAGCCTACCCACTTAACAACAAGCTAATTAAAATCATAATATATCGTCACGTCTTCCCACAAGGGTCCCCGAAGAGGTAGGCAGAGGTACAACACCCAATTTCCACCGAAGATAATTTGGTGTCAACGTGACAGATGGTGAGTCCGTCGCCGTCTCTTAGGCACTACATATGTCCTTGAATTACTTCTCAGACGTATGAAGGTTTCCTCACGATGTTTTCCTTCACTGTAAAACTGAAAAAACAACAACAAACTCATTAAAATAATTAAGTAATTAACTTACCTACAAGTCTAACCATTAAGGTATGTTTTGGAAACAAAACTATTAATATAAATATTTTAAATTAGGTATTTCAGTACTGAAGCTATATAAAATTACGAGTTCAAAAAAATAAAAAACACGCTTCATCATGTATTTCTCCTGATGATCCTGGTCAGGATATCAGAGTAGTATTATTTGTCCTCTTTCTATAAGGAGCTCTGGTGGCTTACCTTACTCACGGCAGGAACACAACACTACATCAGAGTAGTGTTATTTGGCTGCGATCTTCTGTAAGGTGGAGGTACTGTCCCAGTCGGGCGGCTCCTATTTTGAACGGAGATACCGTTGTGCCCTGCCTCTCTTTCTATAAGGAGCTCTGGTGCCCTTACTCACCGCAGGAACACTACACTTCATCAGAGTAGTGTTATTTGGCTGCGATCTTCTGTAAGGTGGAGGTACTGTCCCAGTCGGGCGGCTCCTATTTTGAACGGAGATACCGTTGTGCCCTGCCTCTCTTTCTATAAGGAGCTCTGGTGCCCTTACTCACCGCAGGAACACAACACTACATCAGAGTAGTGTTATTTGGCTGCAATCTTCTGTAAGGTGGAGGTACTGTCCCAGTCGGGCGGCTCCTATTTTGAACGGAGATACCGTTGTGCCCTACCTCTCTTTCTATAAGGAGCTCTGGTGCCCTTACTCACGGCAGGAACACAACACTACATCAGAGTAGTGTTATTTGGCTGCGATCTTCTGTAAGGTGGAGGTACATTTAGTTTAGTGTTGTGACCGAAGTTGTGCGAGGAGGACGTCTGTAAGTTGACTTCATTTTATTTCTCGATAATATTTGATTTAAATTACTTTCTGATTATTTGCTCGTTGAATTTAAAAGCTTTGTAACTAGCTATCTCATTCTATTTGGAGTTAAAAGAAAGAGATGACATATTCTATCGATCGTTGCATGTTTGTCGTTGTGTTTTTTGTTTTTCTTTTTGTTAGACAAACTAATGAAGGCAGTTTTTAAGGTCAACTGTGATCATTTAGAGCAGTTTTTGTTGACTAATTTTCATATCTAGTTTCTGGGTTTCTATTGACAAGGAGTAATATTATTTTGACAGTGGTGCCAATTCTGTTGTTCAAAATTACTAAAAATTACCAATTTGACAGGTCTAAAAATATTGCCATCCTTATTTAACCCCGCACATGAGAAAGGGATAGCAAGACTTCCAGACCTGACAAATTAGTTAAGTTTAGTAATTTTGACTAACGGAATCGACACCATTGTAAGCCTCTCACAAGCACAATTTTATAATTAAACTACCTGCCCGCCCCCGGCTTCGCTCGTGTGGACAATTTTTTTTGCATTTATGGGGATGAAAAATAGATGTTGGCCGATTCTCATAGATACCGGATAAGCACAAAAAATTTCATCAAAATCGGTCAAGCCATTTCGGAGGAGTATGGCAACGAAAACAGTGACACGAGAATTTTATATATTAGATTTTACTATCAACCTTTTTCATTTGTTTTTTTTTATACTACTAAGGTGGCACACAAGCATACGGCCCACCTGATGGTAAGCAATCACCGTAGTTTATAACCGTTAGCAATACCAGGGGTATCACTAACGGGGTGCCGACCATGTTGTTGATGAGGACTCACTGTGCTAGCAGCAATACTACTAGCCCAGCGTATCCTCGTGGAGTGGAATGTTGTGCTAACCTATAATTTAGTTACATACATAGTTACTTAATCATTTGTATGATATCTAACAATGACTTCTGTATGTATACTAGTAAATAAATGCAAAAAGACTGCTAAAACAACTTCGTAAAATAATACAAAGATGATAATACCACGCCACGTTCACAGTGTAGGCACGATATTATTATGTTATTCAAGCGAAAATACATTTGTAAACGCTTGTCAAGTGTAAAAACTGTATTTTTTTGTCTCCTGGCAACCTTCACTAAATGTAATCCATGTTATGACGTGTACTGTCAACAAACCAATCAAGACGGTGGATGCTCTATACGAGCTGCGGCGGGGTGACATACGAACGACACAGTACAGCCCCTATTATTATATACTATTTATTGACGGACTATAGGCACGCTTATGTGCCAATCGAGCAAATATAAGGTAAACACTAAAGGAAAAATACATAAATAGCCTACCCACTTAACAACAAGCTAATTAAAATCATAATATATCGTCACGCCATCTGGCCCCAAACTAAGCAAAGCTTGTACTATGGGAACCAGTAGCTGATATAATACTTATATACGTTTTTTTTTTTGTAAATACATACTTATAATACATACCAAACACCCAGACGCAAGGAAAACATATTTGTCACATAAATGTTTGCCCCGGTGGGAATCGAACCCGCGACCCCTAGCGTAGCAGTCAGGTATACTAACCACTAGACCAGCGGTCTCGTCTTTTATATTAATATATATATTTTAAACTACCTGCCCGCCCCCGGCTTCGCTCGTGTGGACAATTTTTTTTGCATTTATGGGGATGAAAAATAGATGTTGGCCGATTCTCATAGATACCGGATAAGCACAAAAAATTTCATCAAAATCGGTCAAGCCATTTCGGAGGAGTATGGCAACGAAAACAGTGACACGAGAATTTTATATATTAGATTTTACTATCAACCTTTTTCATTTGTTTTTTTTTTATACTACTAAGGTGGCACACAAGCATACGGCCCACCTGATGGTAAGCAATCACCGTAGTTTATAACCGTTAGCAATACCAGGGGTATCACTAACGGGGTGCCGACCATGTTGTTGATGAGGACTCACTGTGCTAGCAGCAATACTACTAGCCCAGCGTATCCTCGTGGAGTGGAATGTTGTGCTAACCTATAATTTAGTTACATACATAGTTACTTAACAATTTGTATGATATCTAACATTGACTTCTGTATGTATACTAGTTGGTAAGCCTAAATAAATGCAAAAAGACTGCTAAAACAACTTCGTAAAATAATACAAAGATGATAATACCACGCCACGTTCACAGTGTAGGCACGATATTATTATGTTATTCAAGCGAAAATACATTTGTAAACGCTTGTCAAGTGTAAAAACGGTATTTTTTTGTCTCCTGGCAACCTTCACTAAATGTAATCCATGTTATGACGTGTACTGTAAACAAACCAATCAAGACGGTGGATGCTCTATACGAGCTGCGGCGGGGTGACATACGAACGACACAGTACAGCCCCTATTATTATATACTCTTTATTGACGGACCATAGGCACGCTAATGTGCCAATCGAGCAAATATTAGGTCCTTACATATGAAATTGGCGTTTTGTATGGGAGGAACAAAAAGTCGAATATTTTTTAATATAATATATTTAATTAATCAAAGTATGAACCATTATTTTCTATGCACTTTTGCCATCTCATAGGTAGTTCATGGATCCCTTTACTAAAAAAACCAGTCGGACGGGAATCAATAAAATCTTTGAAGGCGATTTGGACTGCCCCATCGGAGTTGAATTTTTTCCCTTGCAAGAAGTTATCCAAATTTCGAAAAAAATGGTAATCTGTTGGAGCAAGGTCCGGGGAGTACGGAGGATGTCTTAGACTTTCCAATTGAAGCTCTTCTAATTTAGTAGCCGTCTGTAGCGCAGTGTGTGGTCTAGCGTTGTCGTGAAGCAGCAGTGGCGTGGAGCGATTGACCAGCCTAGGTTGTTTAGCCGCTAGCTTTTCCATCATGGTTTGCAATTCCTGACAATAGACATCAGCCGTAATAGTCTGGCCAGATTTAAAAAAAAACTGTAATGAACAATACCGGCACTAGTCCACCAAACGCTTACAAGTAACTTTTTTGGGGTTAATTTTCGCTTGGGGCAGGATTTGGCTGGCTGGCCAGGATCTAACCATTGCGCTGAGCGCTTCCGATTATCGTAAAGAACCCATTTTTCATCACAGGTAATGATTCGGTTTAAAATACCTTCATTATTGTGCCGGTTTAGTAATGTAACGCAGCAGTCGACGCGCGTTTGCCGGTTTGTTTCAGTCAATTCGTGAGGTACCCACCTTTCAAGCTTTTTAATCTTCCCAATTTGCTTCAAGTGAATTAAAACAGTTTTATCACTAACATTGCAGCCTGCAGCTAACTCGGACGTGGTTTGCGATGGATCCGCTTCCACAATAGCCTTCAACTCTTCATTATCAACTTGAGTCTCAGGCCGTCCACGGGGCTTGTTCTGCAGGTCGAAATTTCCAGAACGAAAACGTTGGAACCAAAAACGAACTGTGTTTTCTTTTGCAACACGACCGCCATACACATCATTCACCCTTCGAGTTGTTTCCGCAGCACTAGTGCCACGGCGGAACTCGTACTAATTACGAAGGTCGGAGCCGGAGGATCCAAAAAAAACCAAATTACTCTAAAACTATTTATTAAAACTTTAAAACTAACTATTTACAAAAGGTCTGATTGCTACCGATGTTAGGCTAACAATGAGAATATAATTAATTACAATATAAAACTAAGTTGCTGCGAAAGGATCAGGTTGAAGTAACTTTCCGTAGAAATCGCTGACTCGATGCCTCGTGCATTTGCTGCACCGTGGGAACGTGGGTTCGGTGCAACTGGGTAAATTCCATGTCCACACTTAGTCAGCGATCTTCATGAGTTGCGATTACGTAACATCTCCCCCCTCAGAATGGCAACTATTTTAGAATTTTTGAAAAAATGTTGCCGGAGCTCTGGATGAAGTTGCGGATGTCTCAGCATCTTCGTACAGCGGGCCTTCAGTCTTGATCGTCAGATTTTTCTTATGGCTTTTATAGAATTGACGTGACAATGGTGCAGTGCTTGTTATAATTACACCATCAAGTATGAAGTAGACTGGTAATTGATTCTGGTGTGATTTTCAATGTTAGATGAAGTGTTGTCCAAGTGTACGGCAGCTGCAGCATTAACTTGTCTTGATATTCGTGAAGTCGTCTGAGATTGATAGAATTATATCTTGACTGTGGTGATGATAATGTGTTCGGAATCTCATATTTCGTTGCAACTTTCATTATTTTCAGAGGGTGTCCATATATTCTATCGTAACTTTTACTGATAATGATTTCTTTTGTATTCAGGGATCAGCTCATTGGGATAGTGATCAAGAAGCTTCCTTGCACCGTATTGTAGCTCTTGTGTCCACAGTGTAAATTTTCGTCGGATAAGGAAACGATGTGACGTAGCGTCTCTCGTGAAGGTGGGCCACAGCTTCTTTCGATAGCTTCGTAATAGTCTCTTGTGGGATGGGTTCAACGACTGGTTATGAATGAGGTTCTTGCTGGATACAATCTGTTTGCGCTTGGATTTGATGCCTTATATTTTCTTTTGCAAAGGAATTTATCGTTGTACTTCGGGCATTCTGCCTCTATGTACATGAACGCCTACCTGTTACTTGCTCTCAAAGGATTGGGAGGTATGATAGACAGGTTATATCTATTAGGAAGGATAGTTAACATAAATCGTAATGATTAGGTGATACTATGGGAAATTTTAATGTTTCAATTTTACGTTTGCCTGAAAAATAGTAGACAGGCTTAATAATACTATAATAGTCTCTTAAGTCTATTCCTAAAATATATATTCTTGGGGGTAAATTAACTTCAATTTATCCTCATTTCGACTAATACTACTAACTAAACTAACTATAGAATGGTGTGTGCTTGATGCACGCACAATATTCTGTAAACTAAAAAGTTCTGCCATAATATCATCTGCATTTTCTGAGATGATTATTAATTATTGGGCAAATTTAGCATACTTAATAAGACATGTATCTCTATGTGCCTCGCTGTTCAAAAGAAGCGCTAAAGTAAATTGTATAATTTCTTTGATTCTGAACTATCTGTGTGATAACTTTACTGTGGTGTGCCATCCAATCTTTACATAAACTTATGTGGTTATTAAATTCGTGTGTAATTTTAGCTTAATTATTTTCATAATTTTTTATAGCATCATCGAATTTAATCGCATCTGAATAATCAAAATTACCAGTTATGCTCTTAATAACGGAACCTAGACCATTTATAAGACCTCTTTTATTGCGACGTGGTTTTAAGCTACTTAAGTGACTTAATATTTTCTTTAATGTATTATGTAATAGTACTCAATGTGTAATTCATATAAAGTAAAGGTGTAATTTTCAAAGGAATGCAAGTAGTCAATTTGTTCTTCGACAGTTCAGTTCCACGTATTGTAAGAAAGTATGATTGTGTTATTAATTAATGCAACGGGTCTTAATTTGACGAGTTAGGAACTACTAGCTAGTTACCTACTAATAAAAAGTGGTTGGTTTGTTTGATACACAATTTCGGGCTCACGAGTCTTGTTACGATTTTCTAATAAAGTCGTTCGATTACTAGACAATCTCACGATGAGTCCTCATTCCTAGTATATTGCAGTAATAAAGGCTTGGTTATGTCTATGCCAACCGGATCTCTGGGGTTAAAATGTCCGTTAATTAATTCATAAGGTCGGTACTTTGTAGTACTATGCACAGAACTGTTGTATGCTAAAAAGAGGCTTAAGGCATAAATTTTACAACAGGCTCATCTTTCTATTGGATTTTAAAAATACGAAGGTGTTCTAAAAGGGTTAAATGAAGTTTTTCGAGGTTGCCGCTATCATTAGGTGCGTTGCGCTATGTCCTTTGATGAACAATCGTATGTAATTTTGTGAATTCGGAAAATAGCTCTTTAGTTCAATTCAGTGCAGTTCTCAGTTACGATAGTCAGTGACCGTGATGAGTACACTAATGAAGCAAGCTTTGAATTATGCTAACAGCTGTCTCGTCACGAAGTTAGTTAGCCTGTAAGTATTTGGATAAAACGTCAACGAATGTCATGTTTATGTTTGGGCAATAAGTTAAGGTGAATAATCTCAATACGCCTTGTCGCGGGCGGTACTAATATATTAAATCTTTGCTTGAGCGGGCTCCTGTCTTATTAGGCTTGACCAACTATTAGTAAAATCGTTAATAAATTTTATTATGTGGTCCCGCATTTTGGGCCAATAATATTTATTCGAAAGGGACAAATAACATTCATTAATGCCGCGATGGTTAGTTTTACCATCATGGTAGTTACGAATTAAATCTTGTTGCCGAAGATATTCTTTGACATTTTATATTTCCTTCTTGGTTAACACTAAGTTCATTGCGGAGCTTCGAAACATCTCTTGAATAACTGGGATTATATCGTAAATACGAGAGGGCGGATTAATCAAGATGGCTTTCTTGATTTGGGATTCACATATTCTTTAATCGCAGGCACAACGTCGCTAGCTAAGTTATTTTCAGATATCTGTACACATGTCCTCGTGTGAGTGTCAAACGGTTTTGTAGCTTTTGGCCGTCGTTTTACATCACCTAAAACTGTCATAATGAGCTGTCTGTTAAATTAATGTATATTTAATCGTCAAGTATGGGTATTTCAAGTACGGGGTTTTCAACGGATGTATGTTGTGTACCTTCGTCATTTATGTCGGGTACTACGTTAGAACTGTACGCTCTCCTGGTAAGTGCGGTGTCGGTCGAAGAATAACTTATAAGTGGCCTATCGTCAGGTGGCGTCACGGTCGACTCTGAGTCTGAGATATTAGATACCATTGAGACTGCATTCTCATTATGAATTTCAACCCGAGAAAGTGCGTCGGCATTGGTATCGGATTTACCTTTTTTGTATATGATGGTCCGTAAGAATTTAGATTTTTCGGCATTTTATTAATTTTTCGTTTAGTCCGTCTCTATGAAGAAATGGAAACCGGTAACTTTTAGTATACACCGGTTCCTCATCGGTAGTCCGAATCCGATGCTTTATTTTATTAGTGAACGTTAATGGTTCTCCTTCTAAATAAAATACGTCCGCATACTGTGAACATAAAGATTCTAAGTTCGCGCGTTCCTCAGCTTTTAAATTATCTGTACGTAAGCGCGTCAGCACTTCGTCGGCGCGCGAGGCTGTCTGTTCGGTGCGCGTGCACTCGATAGTGTAAGCTTCAGCTAACATAGGATGATTCATTGAGAAAATTATATCGTGTTGGGATGGATTAAAAAGTTCTAATAATATAAAGTTCTAATAATACCGCGGTTGTTGTTAACTACTGTAAGACAGTCCCTTATGACGCAATTGCTAACTACCTGTTCCGGTATGAATGCCTCTCCGTCATGAATGTTAATCGGAAGTCTAACTAATTTGGAAGAATTCGCGGGCACAACGTCCTCGTATAAATTTATGTTCCGCGAGTTGTACATCTGAATGGGATTCGTCGCGTCGCGAGTTATAAGCACTTTATTCTTAAGATCAATCTTAGCTTCCCACTTTTCGAGTAAATCAAGTCCGATAAGTCCGTCAAAGTAATTATGGAAACGGTACACAAACAGTTTAATACAATCAAGATTCTGAAATTCTGAAAAACACGGTAAAGTCACAGAATAATTATTGCGAGTAGTGGCATGCACATTACTTACCTCAAAAGGATCAAAATTAAGAGGTATATGTGGAAAATACCGCTCAACTGCCTCGGGGTTAATGAAGGACTGATTTGCCCCGGTATCTATAAGAAACTTCAAGGGAGGATTGGAAATTTGAATATACGGAAGTTGCCGTTGCGTTTGAAGGTTGACTTCTATTTTGACTTTTTTGATATCTGACTTCTGTGGAAATTCTGATCGGTGTGAGCGTTACTAGTAGAGGGTTGAGGGTCATTCATATTGTCAGTGTCAGTCTGTTCACAGATGTTAAAGTCGGAATAGTACTCAGTCTCGTCATGGTCATATACCGGTGAACAGTCATAATTATATTCATATTCAGGGTAATAAAAATAAGGCTCACATTCCGGGTAATAGTACATTCCGTTATCGGAGCACTCGTTAAGATTCATTTCTCTAGATTTAAAATAGTTACTGGGCGGCGGGTTACCCGACCTTGTCCAGTCATGTCCGCCCAAACCAGTAGGTGGTAAGGTTTTGGTTACGTAATGGCTTACGCCGCTCATTGGCTTAGGGCCCGTATTTTGAAATTGATTTCGCGGTTGCATTTTAAAAGAATTATTTTGAGCATTATAATTATAGGGCAACGCACGGAACATTTGTTGGGTGCGGGATGGACCTTGAAGAGGTCGGTTTATTGGAAGGTTAGGCCTCCATAATGGTATAGGTTGAGACTGGGGAACATGTCGCTGAAAAGGCACATTAAATGGCATGTTATACATAGGTGCAGGAGGACCGAATGATTTTTGTACTGGCATTGAAAATTGCATTGGTTTTGGTGCAACATTATTATTAGATTTGCGATCACACACTGAATCGTTACGCTGTTGCAAGTACATAACATTGAGTTCTTCCTGCACAAATTGTAGAGCTTTCTCGATACTGTCAGGCCGCATGCATCTTATTCGCGAGCCTAAAGGCTCTTTTAATCCACGAACAAATGATTGTAATGTAAGTTTCTTGTAAAGCGTACGTTTCGCTTCTATAGTTGTGGCAATTGATTCGTGTAGGCTAACATATGTCATGATAGTACTGAATAAATTTTGGCAACGATCATAAAATTCTTGAGGTGTATTGTTGCTTTGGGTAGCAAGTGAAAGGTCATTGTAGAGGGCTGTTTCGTCCCTTTGGTCTGAGAAATTATTAATAAGAGCATTTCTGATACCTTCCCAGCTTTCTGGGATACCGTTCGAGTTTATCGTGCGGGCGGCAGGCCCGGTAATTCTGTTAAGGATTCCGTTTAATAAGCATAAGTTGGAAAGCTCACTACCCGGCTCGGCACGCAAATACGCTGCACATAGTTGATCACACAATCGTATAAATCTAGTTAAAACATTAGGGTTTCCATCAAACTCGGGCACAGGGCGTAAGGCCTTAAAGATGGTATCGGGGTCCATCGCTATAATTTCACTTAATTCAGATAAAGTCTCTAAATGTCTATTACTATCTACTAGGTTTCTACGGGCTTGCCTACTTGATGTAGGGCTTAAAGAAAATTTTCTAGGATGGAAAATTTTGAAATATTATTAACACTAAAAAGGATAAAACTAAAGGATAGCAAGTACAGGAGCGATTCAAGTACTTACATGAGATACTTCATATTGGTTCCTTTGGAATCGATTTCTTGATTTATCCTCCAGCCGCGGGCCTCCAGGTTCTTTATGAAGATATTCGGAAGGGCGTAACGCGGAGCACTAGGTACTTCGATGTTAGAATTCCCTAGCTATCCTATCCGAATATCCTACCGACTGCGCCAATTACGAAGGTCGGAGCCGGAGGATCCAAAAAAAACCAAATTACTCTAAAACTATTTATTAAAACTTTAAAACTAACTATTTACAAAAGGTCTGATTGCTACCGATGTTAGGCTAACAATGAGAATATAATTAATTACAATATAAAACTAAGTTGCTGCGAAAGGATCAGGTTGAAGTAACTTTCCGTAGAAATCGCTGACTCGATGCCTCGTGCATTTGCTGCACCGTGGGAACGTGGGTTCGGTGCAACTGGGTAAATTCCATGTCCACACTTAGTCAGCGATCTTCATGAGTTGCGATTACGTAACATACTCGTAAATAATGCGATATTTAAGGTTTTCCATTTTGTAAAATGAGTGACGCAAACAGAAAAAAACAGAAGAAAAAAAACAAATGAATGACGATCATCGAAGCACAAATACATGAGTCTATAGCTGTACAAATTTGAATTTGGAATTCCTTACCAAAGAGGAGAAATTCGTGATTAAAGTGGCCAGTACGAAAAACGCCAATTTCATATGTAAGGACCTAATATAAGTGTAGATGTAGAAGTGTACAAGTGTAGATAACCTGTATAACTATTTTAGTAACAACATATAAAATTAATGTCTGTAATTTGTCCATGTAATTAATCAACAATTAACAAAAATAGTTTTGGTAAATATTCCCCATCAATTAGTTTAATTGTTCATTGAATTAATGTATCATTGTAACAGCAAAGTATCTAGCAATAGGTAGGGAAATGAATCGATAAATTTATAAATGTGTTTATCGATACTTTTTAAAATATTAAAAATAATATTTTCGGTGTGCTGCCCTTAAAATACATGGACATATTATACTAAACTTGCTTTTGCGCGCGGCTTCGCAGGCGTGGTAAAGTGAGATCAAAATAAATAGAGAAAAAGTTTTAACTTCAAAATTGACGGATTGTCATACACATCATACTCATTTGAAACTCTGGGTCCCTGGGGCCCGGATGCTCTTCAGCTTTTCAAGGAGGTCTCACGTCTCCCGTGACTGGCGTGCTGGAACATATCTCGCTCAGAGAATCAGCATTGCTATCCAGCGTGGCAATGCTGCCAGCATTCTTGGCACGCTACCGCATTATTCCGGTTTGGGTCAGATCTTTTATCTATAAATAGGTAGGTTAAGTTATGTTTTTGTAAATAGTTTAATCTGTTTTGTGTCAATAAAGATAATAAATAGATCATACACATACTTTCATCCCCTATTTTACCCCTATAGGGGTGGAATTTCCTAAAAAACCCTTCCTTAGTGGATACCTACGTAATAAAAGCTACTGTCAAAATTTTAGCTCTATCCCCAGCCGTTTAAAGGCAAGGATTTTTTGTATAGGCTGTGCGTTGATATGTAAGTCAATAAGAACCTTAGGAACACACGATACCAAAGAAGCGTTATTTGACCGCGTTCTGTAAGTAAGGTACTGTCCCAGTCAAACGGCTTCAATTTTGAACGGTAGATACCGTTGCCTACCTCTCTTAACGAGGAGCTTTAGAAGCATTATTCAACACTACAGAGTAGTGCTGTGCGGCTGCGATCGTCTGTACGATGGAGGGACTGTCTCCAGTCGAGCAGACAGAACTGTGGAATCACTCACGGGGATTAAGGCCCATACATAGACGAGACCGCTTGTCTGGTGGTTAGTACACCTGACAGCTAAGCTAGAGATCGCGGGCTCGATTTCCGCCGAGGCAAACATTTATGTGACAAATATGTTTGTCTTGCGTCTGGGTGTGTATATATTCTCCAAAAAACGTATATAAGTATTGTATCAGCCGCTGGTTCCCATAGTACAAGCTTTGGGGCAGATGGCGCTGTGTGATAATGTCCAAGCATAATTATTATTATATTTTTATTATTAACCGCGCTGATTCCAGCTTTCCCGATAATCAGCGGTATGCTCACTATTTTCTTTCAACAAAGCTTATAAATTTATTGCTGTTTTTAGAATATGGTTTTTGGTTTATGAAATCCTTAAGTATATTTAACTAGCGCCCCGCCCCGGCTTCGCAAGGCCAACGTTAACGTTCTTGCATACGTATTAAGGCCGGATGACAATACAATAATTTCATAACTTTATCCTAATATCCTGTGCCGGTTGCATGAACTTTTTCGACAACGTATTCGAAAACGTAACTCGCAAAATGTCAAAATTTTCATACTAATTTTTAGTTCCACTTTTCACCGCCGCAGCGCTGTTCATTTTCCAATACAAAAATAGTCGAAGGCGATACGAAAACGTTGTCGCAAATTAGTAATGACCAGGATCATCGGGATAAAGATATTTTAAACGAGTTTAATTTTTATTTTACTAATAGTTTTAATATTTTCATCGACTCTTAACATCACTAGTGAGTTCAAATCAACATCAACAATGGACAAGGTTACAAAGATCAATGTTACGGAAGCTTCCTACAAGAACTCACGTCTTCTTCCGCGTTTAGGTTTCTCAATAATAATATTGTCGTAACTATTTGGTAAGTATTTTTAAGTATTTACTTAGTGACGAAGTGCCTGTGTGGTGGGTGACTGTTGGCTGATGATGATGAAATTCAATATGTAATAATTGTTTTAGCCTTGTTACTATTGACAATGTATTAAAAAATATTAATCTGTACCTACGAACCTCTTTTATACCACTAAGGCATACGGCCCATCTGATGGTAAGCGGTCACTGTAGCCTATGGACGCTTGCAACACCAGGGGTATCACTCGCGCGTTACCGACCCTAAAATACCACCAAGGTGGCCCACAAGCATACGGCCCACATGATGGTAAGCAGTCACCTAATGGACGCTAGCAATACCAGGGGTATCACTAACGGGGTGCCAACCACGTCTATACCAATATTGTAAAGATTTGTATTTTTGTGTGTGTGTATGTCGTATTGAAAAGGCTCCGAACTAATATACCGATTTCAAAAATTCTTTCAACGTTAGAAAGCTACATTATCACTGAGTAACATAGGCTATATATTATACTAGCTGCCCGCCCGGCTTCGCTCGGGTAGACAAAATATTTGATAAATGTCTATAGGCTCCGAAACTACAGAACCGATTTCAAAAAATCTTTCACCGTTATTAGAAATCTACACTATCACTGAGTAACATAGGCTAGCTGCCCGCCCCGGCTTTGCAAGGGTAGACAAAATATTTGATATCAATGTCTACCCGTGCGAAGCCGGGGCGGGCAGCTAGTACTGTCTAATTAACTAGTTGCCTGTCCCGGCTTCGCAATGGTGATGTGCCTAATGAAAAATATCTCCCACCCTGTGTCATTTTCTTTAAACAATAACACAAATATATTATTCAATTAATTAGGTGCAGCCATCAATGGGAAAATAAAATGGTGACTCATAGTAGATAATATATTACGTATGGTGAGATATGGTGGATAAGCCCATTTATTCGGAATGCGCCGACAATGTACATACATTTCGGCGATTCTGTAGTTAATTTTTTTTTTATGCGAATTTACTAAAAAATATTCCAATATTCATTTTTCGCGCTGAGAGTCACTGACGAATAATGACCTCATTTGAAGTTCGCCTACTTTTAACCTTACCTACAAGTGTGTACGGAACCCTCGGTGCGCGAGTCCGACTTGCACTTGGCCGGTTTTTTTATTTATATAGATTATGTAAAATTGTCTACAGCACAAAATGGACAAACGAACAATAATTGTGGTGCAGATCCTGTTCATAGCACTTTCGATATCAGCCCAGATGTACGAAGGCAGAATGGGAAAATTCCAGGAAGTATTCGCGTGGAAACAACTAACATATAACATAGATGGGGATCTTGGTAAGTACTAAGTGCGTTTGTTTTTTTTTTGCTAAACCACATACATAATAATATCATCACGCCAAGTCCCTCACGGGGTAGGCAGAGAGTAAAGAGCGACATTTTACTAGAGACTTGCACACCTCTTTTGCTTCTTCTACATTCATCAATCTCTTCATACATATATATCATCACGCCAAGTCCCTCACGGGGTAGGCAGAGAGTATAGAGCGACATTTCACTAGACACTTGCACACCTCTTTTGCTTCTTCTACATTCATCAATCTCTTCATACATACATATCATCACGCCAAGTCCCTCACGGGGTAGGCAGAGAGTATAGAGCGACATTTCACTAGAGACTTGCACACCTCTTTTGTTTCTTCTACATTCATCAATCTCTTCATACATACATATCATCACGCCAAGTCCCTCACGGGGTAGGCAGAGAGTATAGAGCGACATTTCACTAGAGATTTACACACCTCTTTTGCTTCTTCTGCATTCATCAATCTCTTCATACATGCCCGCCGGTTCCGAGTACTCTTTACCTTTCCATCATTGAGTACTTTGTCAATTTGATCTAGAAAGTTGGACCTTGCTCTTCCACGGCTTCTTCTTCCACTCACATTCGCATTGTATATATATCTTGTCAGTGTTTCATCACTCATTCGTTGTATATGTCCAAGCCTGAACTCTCCGCCGAGGTTTTCCCAAAGGAGTACAGCATGGGGTTCTTCGAGAAGGGTGTGAAGAGATTTCTGAAGGGTCGGCACCGCGCGAATAATACCCGTGGTATTGCAAGCGTTTGTTTACCACCTTAGTGGTATCCGATACACAAATTACATTTGATTTAACTACTGACATACGTGTCATTTTTTGATACAATAATTGTGTTTTTCATTGTGTAAATCGTTGCAATATTCTTACAAAACCGGAAATTTGCTTTTTGTTCCACTCGTGACTTTTTTTTTTTTTTTTTTAATCTTTATTTTTAGAAAGGGGTTTTTTCACACAGTGACTATGCCACCCCCATTTGATAATCCTAAATATTACGTACTAATTATTATTAATAGGAACAAATAAAAAGTATTTATGAACCGGCATGCACGGTCTCTCTGATAAAGAGATGGTTACATCCCGTAACACTTACACTACCCGTAAATATAGTTTAATTAGCATTCTGGCTTTAATTTTAAATTTAATTAGCATTCCACTCGTGACAAAAAATAAGCATTTGTTTTAACAACATAATATTATTTACAATCATAATTATATACAAGCTGCCTCGGGCCTCTGGCCTTCGCACGGGTGCGGTTTACTGAAAAATTCAAAATTCCAATTTTTCCGGTGGATTTTTCAAGTAATGCTCTTAAATTATTATATTTTTTATACCACTAAGGTGGCACACAAGCATACGGCCCATCTGATGGCAAGCAGTCACCGTAGCCTATAGCCACTAGCAATACCGAAGTATCACTAACGCGTTGCCAACCATGTTGTTGAAGAGGACTCACTGTGCTAGCAGCATACATATAAATTGGTCACATAATATGGTACGTTCCCTTAGTAGTTTGAGCTGTGTGTTCATAGATCAGTCCTATTATATATAGATAGTTATGTAGATACGTGTATCGTCAGGTTGTAACATCACGATTTATTCTAAGCATAACCTTGTGGGTTTTCTCAGAAGGATGTCCTATGCAATCATCAATACACAAGTTAAATGTAACCGATAGCTGTTTGTACTCTGAAGATATATGAGACAAACTGTTATTGGGACCCTTAATCAACGCAATAGAACCCAAAACAATGGTTGTTACATTGTCGTCTGTTTGTCTGTTTGTTTGTGCACGCTTATCTCAGATTTGGATGCAGTTAAAAAAGTGTATCAAGATGAGCTTTACTTAATATTTAGTGGTTTATTCAATCAAATCATTAATTTAAAATGTTATGTACATTTAAAAATGGCTATAATGCTCGTTCGGTTTTTTGAGTAAAAATTAATTTCCACGCGTACGAAGTCGCAGGCATAGCTAGTGTACTAACTAGTAAATGATGGTTTGCGGTTTTAAACAAGTAAGGCGTATACCTTTTTGTTTTATTCTATTAACTTGTACATGGCAATCGTAAAACTAGTTTCAAATGAACATGTAAAAGACTAACAAGTTAATTTGAACACAATGTTCAAAATCCAAAATCATTTATTCAGTTTAGGCCCTAATAAGGCACTTATGAAGGTCTAAATGACCACCGGTTCGGGAAAAAAAGCCACCTGAGAAGAACCGGCAAGAAACTCAGTGCTCTGTCTTTTTTTAATGTAACAATCGTGATATAACAATTTGCTACAAAATTCTTCTAAACATTGGTATGAAATTACAAATATCAAAATGAAAGCTACCAAGTTCGCTCAAAAGTGTACGGAGCTAAGTAAATGAAACCCTGGAATTTCAAATCTAAGCTAGTAGTCACTACTATAAAACAGTCGCTCCCCTCTGTCTGTCTGTCCTATGTATGCTTACATCTTTAAAACTACGCAACGGATATAGATGTGATTTTTTTAATACATAGAGTGATTCAAGAGGAAGGTTTATATGGCTTACGCAGACCGTGCGAAGAAGAAAGGTCGCTAGTTAAAAAATAAAATCGTTCCCATTTTACATAAGCGAACCGACCTATAAGCCCTATGTCCTGGGGGATCACGACCCCCCATGACCCCCCTCGATCGGCCCATGACATCATAACAGATAATCAAAGACAAACTATCGACAATCTTACTAAGACAACGTGTACGAAGATTTCTATAATGTATCCCATTTCCAATATTTTTCTAGCACTCGAAAGCAGATATTCTGAAGACGTCGAAAAAGATAGCTATACAAATGACAGAGATAGTCAAGTGTACTTCAACATGTATGACGAGGAAGAACGAAATTGGGATATGAGTAAGAATATTATACTTATTTTTAAGCCCCGACGCATCAATGACGTGCTGTTATAAGTTTCACTTGTCTGTGTGTGTATAGGTAATTGTGTAGGTATGTCATAGCTCCCAAACGGATGAAGAGATTTTGATTTTGTTTGGAAGAATTAGTCGAGTGTTCTTAGCTATGTTTGGTGAAAAACGGTCGAAGATGGCCGCCGCCACAAAATGGCGGATTACATATTTTTTCACAACTACCTCAATATAGGTATCAAATTAAAGGACTTGACTAGTAGAATACTAAATTTAAAATCCAAGATGGACGCCACCATCAAAGGGCGAAAAACATTTTTTTTTCACAACTCCCTCGAGATTTTATTAGAGGATTTCGAGTCGGTTTAAATCATGTTTTAATGTGCAACATCTTGCCTCTCGCATTCCTTTTCATACCACTAAGGTGGCAAACAAGCACACGGCCCGCCTGATGGTAAGCGGACACCGTAGCCTATAGCCGCTAGCAATACCAGGGGTATCACTCGCGCGTTGCCAACCCTAAAATTTCTTGTAATCTGCGGGAGTGATTTAGCGAATAGGGAAGTGTGTAACAGAATGATTTGACCAATGCGCTCGCGGGGATAGAGTTGGCCGTCAGATGTCAAATGTTACACATCATATGCGACTACTGTAAAGCTCTTTTTTATTTTTACAGGACCTGGTAACCAGGCGAACACAGCCTCACAAACAAGTGAGTATAAAATCAAAATCAAAAATCATTTATTCAGTTTAGGCCCTAATAAGGCACTTATGAAGGTCTAAATTACCACCTATTTTTTTTATTACCATATAATCATGAAAGAAAGAAAAGAAAATTCATTTATACATAACAACACAACAGAGAAAGAAAGACAACTGTAGAAGCATATAGTGTAGTTATGAAACGGTCCCAATATCAGCATGCTGGTTGTCTTGTGACGGACAATCAGCGCTGATATTCCGTTGGGACCGGCCCGTGACGTCACATGTGTCGAAATAAAAGATAGAATAAAAATCATGTTGTCTCTAATTAAAAATATACGGGAAGAAACCTCAAAAATCATGTTTTATACAGTGCCTGTAGCAGGAACATTGTCGACAACGTTTTCGTATCGCTTTCGACTATTTTTGTATTGGAAAATGAACAACGCTGCGGCGGTGAAAAGTGGAACTAAAAATTAGTATGACAATTTTAACATTTCGCGAGTTACGTTTTCGAATACGTTGTCGACAAAGTTCCTGCTACCGGCACTGAATGCTCCATATTGAACGTTTTATGCATGGCTATTTATATCAGTAAAGTTCATTGAGGTCAATATTACTTGTATATCTTCACGCCTTCCTCTGGAGGTAGGCAGAGTGTTACAACATCCACTTTCCACCGAAGATAATTTGGTGCCAACGTGACAGATGGTGAGTCCGTCGCCGTCTCTTAGGCACTACATACGTCCTTGAATTACTTCTCAGACGTATGCAGGTTTCCTCACGATGTTTTCCTTCACCGTAAAGCTTGTGGTGTGACTAATCACTGCACTCAAGTTATAAAAACTCATTGGTACAGACCGGTGGGATTGGAACTTGCGTCGCTAGAATAGCAGACAACGCTTCATATCACATCTCCTATTTTAATAACATAATTATGTTTTCAGATGATTCAACCAGATTTTTTATACAATACAATAATGTGCCGATGGGGGTGGAGAAGGCCGGTCATAGAGTTTTCATCACGGTGCCAAGAAGACGATATGGTGTGTATATATAGACAAAATATTTGGTAAATGTCTACCCGTGCGAAGCCGGGGCGGGCCGCTAGTACATTCATGAGAATTCTTTAAAATATAGAGTAGGTAAAATATTGCCTTCACAACAACAATACCGAAACATTTATTTATTACGCACAAAAAACAGAACACAATTTTATAAGAACCAGTACAAAGTAAAATGGTAAAAATTTGATGGCCGATTTTCAAACCGTAATTCATTCATTCGAATCCTTCTTCGTTCACAGGCATACCATCAACACTGAACTACATAGACCTCAACGAAAGAATGCGGTCGCCAGCGCTGAAGCCTTATCCGAACTTGAGAGCCTCTAGGTCTTTGACGTCGGTCTACAGAACTCGGTTAGACCAGTGTGGCAGGCTGTGGATGGTTGATACTGGGTTGTTGGAGATACCAAGTAAGATTTAATTAATCAATCAAAAATATTATATGGAGGTCTCGCGACGATTGATTGACGCCAAGAAGGCTGGAACATATTTTGCGCAAAGGATCAGCATTGCCATACAGCGGGGCAATGCTGCCAGCCTTCTTGGCACCCTCTCGCGTTACAATGATTTGGGACAAGTGTTTTTTTTTTACATTAGGTTAGTTTTTTAGTTTTAGATTGTCACATATTACCTATTGTACCACAATAAACTTCAGAGTACATTAAAAGTAAAAAAATAAAAATTAATCTAAAATAATTTATTCAGTCTGACCTAATCCAGACCAGACCAGATCGGATTTTATTTATAGAATAGAATAGAATTTTTAGATTTTTTTAGACATTTATTTATTTATTTATTTGGTTCTATTACACATTTATAAAAATCAGGTACAATGACTTAATGACTGAATGAATACAAAGACATGAGTGACAATAATGGTGTTAGATAGTTACATGGTGGCTCAGAGCTGATAGTAGTGGCTACATGCTTTACCCCGTGGGGCGTGCACATTTAGAGGATGCCGTACTTGTTAGTGAATCATTATTTAACTATTGCTCTATGAATACAGACAATATTTTTAAGAATTTAGAAATTAATTTATATTATCGTAACATTTCTCAGCTAGATATTGACGAATTGAAATAATTATACACCACTAATGTGGCAAACAAGCGTTCTGCTCATGGTAAGCGGATGGCGTAGCCTATAGACTTGCAACACCGGGGGTATCACTTTCGTTGCCGACCCTTCAGAAAACTTGAAGAACCCCATGCTGTATTCCTTTGGGAAAGCCACGATATGTACAGTATATATTTTGTTATAATACTAATAATATATATCTTTACACCTTCCCACAAGGGTCCCCTAAGAGGTAGGCAGAGGTGTTACAATACCCACTTTCCACCGAAGATAATTTGATGCCAACGTGACAGATGGTGAGTCCTTCGCTGTCTTTTAGGCACTACATACGTCCTTGAATTTCTTATCAGACGTGTGCAGGTTTTCTCACGATGTTTTCCTTCACCGTAAAGCTCGTGGCGTGACTAATCACTGCACTTTTATAAAAACTCATTGGTACAGACCGGTGGGATTGGACCTTGCGTCGCAAGAATAGCAGTCATCAGTCACCTCGACTCAACGCACTATTTTGACAAGTCTTAATGATTCATCTCACTTCCAGACAATCCACAGCAAATCCAGCCTCCAGCGATAGTTGTGTTCGACCTCAATACAGACAGACAGATCCTCAGATATCCTTTCAAGAGCTCTGATATTCCAGCTGCCAACACTCCTACTGGTAAGAGAAGGCGTTAGGGAGGGGGGCGTTGTTAAAAATAAGTGAACAAAACAAGTAGCGCCATCTAGTTCTGCATATTGTAACTAGCCTTTTAATTTTTCTCTTTGTTCTGTGCCTTCACAATGTATTAACATATTTGAATTAATTATACTTACTTTATATATTTAAGAATTTCGGTGATGTTTTCAGTGTTTATTGTGAATTAAAATGTTCATTGGTTATGTGCATGAATTCAAAAACAGATATTTTCCAGTGTAAAACTTAAGCTCCGTTATTTTAATTAAAATTAAAATTAAGCTCGTTGTCTCCGGGTAGCGCTGAAGGAAAGATTAAATCCTTAAATACGTTCACATTCGTTCATTAAAAAATGTACATTTTTATATGTGTATATTCTAGCCCGGGGCGTCAGCAGCCCTAATGCCGGTACTGGCCTTAGCCATGGTGAACGGGCGGTAGATCTGTGCGCGGCCCTAGTCTTTTTGGAGTCAGTTATAGTGGTAATGCTTGAGGAAAATAAATACGACACATTAAAAAAAATATAAGTTCTTATTAGTTGTTAATAATAATACTGTTTCGCTCATCAAGCTCATTTCGCCCTTTCATTTGATACCCATATCATAAGGGTTACTATAAAAATGTTTAGCGGCATTGCAAATCGTAGCATTTGAAGTAATGCCCGAGTGCGCGAGGCCCTTAGAGGGCCCGAGGTACAAGAAACATGAAAGCGGGATTTCATTACTGAATTGAGCATTAAATCTGTGCCGGACATTTTTCGACAACGTAACTCGCGAAATGTCAATATTGTCATACTGATTTTTAGTTCCACTTTTCACCGCCGCAGCGCTGTTCATTTTCCAATACAAAAATAGTCGTTGGCGATACGAAAACGTTGTCGCAATTATTCAGGCTAGCCCTACAGCACATCCCTTCACTCTCAGCGTGCCCGGGGCGAATTCCGTACGCCAACGCACGCAAAGGCAGTTTAGTGAGCATGATAAACTCTCTTTAACTCTTAATGTACTTTTCAGGGCTAGCATCGATCACAGTGGACGTTAAAACCAATTGCGCCGATACGTTCGCCTACATTCCGGATCTGACCACATATGGGGTGATCGTTTACTCCCTGAGGGAAAACGACAGCTGGCGACTCACCCATAACTATTTCCACTTTAACCCCATCAATGGAAATCTTAATGTCCGCGGTAATTGATGTTTTTAACCCCGAAAAAGAGGGGTTTTCACTTTGTACTTTCCTTTTTTTTCCACTAAGGTGGCACACAAGGATATGGCCCATCTGATGGTAAGCAGTCACCGTAGCCTATAGCCCTTAGCAATACCAGGGGTATCACTAACGGGCTGACCATGTTGTTGATGAGGACTCACTGTGCTAGCAGCATTACTACTAGCGCAGCGTATCCTCGTGGAGCACTGGCAACCTTACTCACCGCAGAAAGACAACTGTACATCAAGTAGTGTTATTTCACTGCGGTCTTCTTTAAGGTGGAGGTAGAGTTCCCCAGTCGGGCGGCTCCAATTTAAATGTGAAAACCCACGGGAAATCTCAAATCGCTCTTCCTCTCTTTTTAAAAGCTCATGCTAAGCTTAGAAAACCCATTGGTACAGGCCGGTATTCGAACCTGAGCCCATCAGATGACAGGCCGTTGCTTCAACCAGAAAGCCACCACGGCTTCAAATCTTTCCTGACATAAGCTATGAAGCAATGAAACGACTTGTATGTTTATTTCTTTTGAAACATTAAAGTTTCCATGTCAATTCAGGTCTCCGTTTCCAATGGAGCGATGGCATATTCAGCGTGACTCTAGGCCCCTCATCAGGAGGCTGCAGGATTGCTTACTTCCACCCCCTCATCAGCACCCAGGAGTTCGCAGTCTCCACTTGTCTCCTACAAAATCGATCAGTCAGCGAAGATCCTAACTATTTCTCTCGATTTACCGTAAGTACTTAGGTACTCTTCATTTCTTTTCACTCACTTTTTATGATAATAGTGAAGTAGATACATTTAACAGCCGGGTGTTGTGCCTGGGGAATAAGGCTCCGACTGTTGGGCGAGCGAGGTGATCATGCTCAGCCACCGCAAAGGGAAGATCTTCCAGCCAGGCGGGTGTTGTGCCTGGGGAACAAGGCTCCGACTGTTCTAGTCGGAGACTGTATGTATGATACTGTGGGGCGAGCGAGGTGATCATGCTCAGCCGCCACAAAGGGAAGATCTTCCAGCCAGGCGGGTGTTGTGCCTGGGGAACAAGGCTCCGAGTGTTCTAGTCGGAGACTGTATGTATGATACTGTGGGGCGAGCGAGGTGATCATGCTCAGCCGCCACAAAGGGAAGATCTTCTAGCCAGGCGGGTGTTGTGCAAATTCTCAAAATGATTAGACGTCCTGAAATCGGTGAAAATGAAGTTGTAAGATTGATATACGTAGTATATTATCTACTCTGAGTTGATATATGTAAAGATAGCGGCTCGCCCCGGCTTCGCACGGGTAGACATTGATACCAAATATTTTGTCTGCCCCGTGCAAAGCCGGGGCGGGCAGCTAGTATAATATATAGCCTATGTTACTCAGTGATGATGTAGCTTTCTAATGAAAAAAGAATTATTAAAATCGGTCCAGTACTTTTTGAGTTTATTCGTTACATTACAAAAATACAAATCTTTCCTCTATATTATATTAGTGTAGATGGGTCGTTACCCGTTCACCAATTGACTTCACCCACTAGTAAGTGAAAGCCTAATCAAGAAATTCAACAGTGACCCGTCCACCCATCGTCTCAAGGTTGGAATTAATTTCAAAATAAAGGTGAAGCTTACAAAGCTGGCTTTTATAACTTTCTTCCAGATGCTGGGAGAGCGAGGTGACAACAGTCTATCCACGATGCACGACTACCACGCGCCCACCAACGTGGTGTTCTTCGCAGAGATCGGTCGAAATGCTATCACCTGCTGGAACTCCGCTAGGCAGTTGAATCCGAACAGTGTGGCTATACTTGCCATGGATATCGAGAGATTGAGCTATCCATCTGGTGAGTATCCTACTAAATACACATTATTGAACTGGTCTTAGGAAATTACAAGACAGTATGATTAACAGCCCAAAATCTTAACAATAGATCAACACTCCCGCGAATTTTGCAAGACAACATTGTCAGATCCAATTGTAACCATAGACAACATCGTATTGTTTTTATTCTGTCTACCTCTAGGTCTTTAGTCCCTTAGTTTGCTAGGTAGGTGGCCGGACTCTTGCAATAAGAGGCCTACCACCTAGTACCTAGTCTCTTATGGCCAGTATTCTCACTAGCTACAGTGCCCTTCACACCGGAACAGTGTAGTGTACGTACACTAGTGCTTGGCGGCAGAATATCTGACACTGCGGTGGTACCCACCTAGCCGGACTCTTGCAATAAGAGGCCTACCACCTAGTACCTGGTCTCTTATGGCCAGTAATGTCACTAGCTACAGTGCCCTTCACACCGGAACACAGTGTAGTGTACGTACACTAGTGCTTGGCGGCAGAATATCTGACACTGCGGTGGTACCCACCTAGCCGGACTCTTGCAATAAGAGGCTTACCTAGTTTTTAGATTGTATATAATTTTAGATAAGTAAATACTTTATTTATTTATTTTCAGATCTTCACATAACGAACGACGAAGTATGGGTTATGTCCAACAAACTGCCTATATTTAGCTACGCGAACCTATCCACTAATGAATATAACTTCTATATACATAGGTATGTACGTATTTTCATGATTGTTACATGAAAAAAAAAGACAGAGCACCTAGTTTCTTGCCGGTTCTTCTCAGGTTGCTTTTTTTTCCGAACCGGTGGTAATTTAGACCTTCATAAGTGCCTTATTAGGGCCTAAACTGAATAAATGATTTTGATTTGTCAAAAGTATATATAACTATACTCTAACCTAAAAATACACCGACATCGGGTCTAGTACAAATCTGAACTTGGATGGATACATGCCAATGTATTCCTTACTAGCTGTGCATGCGACTTCGTACGCATCAAATTGAAATTAAAAAATTCCTTCTGTAAAAACGTTTTTCTGTAATTTTGCGTGGAGCCCTAATGAGTTTACTTAAATTAAGGGGGGGGGGGGGGAACTTAGATTATTGGAAAAGTATGAATTGTATGTCACAGTCAAGAGCACATGAAGCTCTACTTAGCAGCGCGGACGGAATACTTGGAATAAAATGAATGATATCACTTGAGTATCATACATAATTCAATACGCTTTTATTAGTGGTTAATTAATTAATTATTATAGTAGCTTCTTCTGTTATAATTATTATGATACGATGAGGCTGGCATAAGCTTAGTTTAAAAGACCCTTAAAAATAAATATAAAATCACCCTTGAGTATTGATTTCTGGAAGTTGACGACGATGACGAGACCGCTGGTCTAGTGGTTAGTACACCTGACTACTACGCTAGAGGTCGCGGGTTCGATTCCCGCCCCGCCGGGGCAAACATTTATGTAACAAATATGTTTGCCTTGCGTCTGGGTGTTTGGTATGTATTATAAGTATATATTTACAAAAAAAAAGTATATAAGTATTATATCAGCTGCTGGTTCCCATAGTACAAGCTTTGCTTAGTTTGTGGCCAGATGGCGCTGTGTGATAATTTTATTTATTTATTTATTAGGATCGCCAACAAGCGACACACCAAAAACTTAAGATTAATAACAATAAAGTAAAAACATGCTTAGCGCTCATTTAATTAAAGGTAATCACAGCTAACTTAAGTATTGCACCGGAAATAATATAAAAATTACAAAATTAAAAAAAACAAAAAACAGAAAGATTTGAAAAATTTGTAAGAAATTACTAGGTAATAATTAACATAAAAACAATTCTTCTTTATCAATAAAACAAAAAATTTAATATGAGATAAACTTTCTTTTTCTCATAAAATTTACTTCAATATAATTGAGCCTAGCTCCAATAATGTCCAAGCATTATAAGTTATCGGTCAAGCAAAATGTGATTTCATCTTTTACTTTATTTTATTTTCCAGGGCTAAAGTGCAAGATTTGATATCCGGAACCGCCTGTGCTGATTCGCCAGTCCAATATCCGTCATACACATCTTCAAATAGATTTTAAAAGTTATATTTCTATCCAAAATAAGTATTATTTTAGTAATAAATAAACTATTTTGATTAAAATATTAAATAGTTAGATTTTTTTAAAATATTTCATTGCGTGTGTCGGGGTCACTGAACTCCTAAAAGGCTGGATCGATTTGAATTGATGATTTACTTACACTTACAGTAGTAGCTCAGAGTATATACTATACTACGTAAGTATATTATCTACTCTGTACTAATTTTCTTTGTATAAGCGCCATCTCACAAAGTTTTATGACACCAGTAGGCTCATATGCAAATGCAACAATGCAAGTTAGTACCTCATAAAATTACGAGATGACGCTATACGACAATATTGCTCTAGGATATCTTATGCGTGTTTAATCGCCGATAACTCAGAATAATATACTGCGTACAACCAACATAGGTAAACTTTAAAAAAAAGCCTTATTTGATCCAAATCTTAATCTGTAATCAAATACAGCCACTTCCGATATCCGCGAAATAAATCAATTTGTACTCAAAAAATGCACCTATAGCCATAAGACTTAAAATAATACCATTCACACTTCATAACGTAGTATATTTTTATACTATGAGAGTGAGGTCAGTGCATGGACAACATAAAATAAAATTGAGTATCCAATCAATAATTCCACACATCATTTTATTTTCTCATTAATATTATAAAAAGGAAAGATTATACTTTATGTATGTAACGAATAAACTTAAAAACAACAAAACCAATTTTAAAAATTCTTTCACTAGTAGAATGCTATATTATCACTGAGTAACATAGGTTTTTGTTGCTACGCGGCGCGGGTGAGGACGCGGTGAAAAAGCTAGTCATCAATAATTTTGGACATCATTTATTTAAGTCATCATTTATTCAATCAATCATGTATCAGAGTGTGGATGGTGTTGTGAGTTCTGGCAAGGCGTAGCGCGTTGAGCCGCTGTCCAGGGTCGGCCAGCCAGTCATACCCTCCCCTGGCTGACACCAGCCGACCCATCAGCCACCTCATCACTTCCAACTTATCCACCAACTTGCGAAGTTTGCTGGGAACAACACAATATTATTTAATATTGACGACTGCCCGCATTAATTCCGCTTGTTCCTCGTACATTACCAGCAATGTACAAGGAAAATATATTCTTACGTACATAACCGAGTAATGTACAAGGAATTATTTTTTCTTCGTACATAACCAGCTACATTACTAGTACTGTGGAAGGAAAAACTATTCTTCATACAAAACAGGGTAATGTAAAAGGAATGATTTATTCCTTCTACAAAACCAAGTTGCATTACCAGGGATGGCAGTGGTAGAAGTGTAAATAAATAAATAAAAATACTTACAAATACAAAGGCCCCTCCTCTATCTCCTCGTCCCCCCCAGTCCCACGCATATCCCTCAAGTCCCCCAAGCAAGTACTCCACTGAGCGCGGAGATCACTCAACTCCTGTTCCTTCTCACTTAAAACTGAGTCTAAGTGGCGGAGCTTAGTCTCCTCTTCTCGGAAGTGATTTAGGGATGTGATAATTTTCCTAAAAACATAAAAATTAATGAGTACTTTTTTTTTGTTAGATTTATCTGCGACCAGTTATCAAACTATGAGTGGATGGGATGTTAGACATAAACTTCTGAAGTATGCACTCCATTGAGGGCACTACTCCTGATCAGTGAAGCTACATTCTTTCTTGTAGCCTCAGGGTGTCATGCCTTTATAGGCATTTGGGGTATTTTTTAATTCAAATTAACAATGTTGTTTTTCCCACAAAGGTGGCACACAAGCATATAGCAGATGGTAAACAGTCACTGTAGCCTATAGCGCTAGCAATACCAGGGGTATCACTAACGGGTTGCCAACCATGATGTTGATGAGTACTCACTGTGCTAGCAGCATTACTACTAGCCCAGCGTAACCTCATGGAGCACTGTCAACCTTACTTACCGCAGAAACACAACACTACATCAAGTAGTGTTTTCACTGCGGTCTTTTGTAAGGTGGAGGTACAGTCCCCACTCGGGCGGCTCCAATTTAAACGGGATAACCCATGGGAAATCCCAAATCGCGCTACCTCTCTATTTTAAAAGCTCATAGTGTGATTAATCACTGTACTTAAGCTTAGAGAAACTCATTGGTACAGGCCGGGATTCGAACCTGGGCCCATCAGATGAAAGGCCATTGCTTCAACCACAACGCCACCACCGCTTCAAAAGTATGTGTATATTTTTTTTTTATATATATTTAATATATATAGGTGAATAAATCCTTACTCTTTTCTCTCCACAAGTTGTGGGTCCAGAGATTGATCGGGTGTAGTGATCAGTGCTTTAACAGCATGCATCTGTGTCAGTGACTTCACTAAGGATTGTTCTACAACTTTACCGATCACACTGTCTTCATACTCCTTTAAAGTATGGTCTCCTTTTTCCTGCTCTGTTACTTGCGGTGTAGCTGTTGATACCAAACATAAAGATAAAAGATAGTTTTATTTCATAAAACATGAGTATACATAAAAGATTTTTTACAATTTTTATAATATTTGAACATCATGCATAAGGGTATGCATGACGTTCAAATATTATAAACTGTATATACTACGAATCCACTAAACAAGCATTTCAATAGCTAATATTACTTCTTAATTCATAACGAATAAATGTTTTTTTTTTTAAGGGCACTATAATAATACTCACACGCTATTGTTTTCGCTCTCAAAAGTCTCAATTTTGATGTAAATAATGATAAATCTCGCATCTTCTTTGTAACACCATTTTCAAATTCTTCTCCAACTTTGGCCGAGAAAAGTTCACCGTCAACTTTGCGTAGATCTTCCTCAAAGTTTGAACACACATCTCGCAATGCTTTAAACGCTGTCATTGTATTTTTATTTAAACTTATTGCACTAAAAATCTAACTTTTAACTTGTCTGGTCTTTAATGTTGTGTTTTAATAAATTATATTTCCCATTCATCCGTTGAAATCGTTCATCAACATAGTCCGATCCGTTTTGTTTTGATTTGAAATTTGAAAACAAAATGACATTTCTTCTTCTTCTTAACTATGGCTGCTATGGCTTACAATCCCCTTCAAGGACAATTTTTACCAACTCAGTATCTAGGGTCATGCATTCTCACACTTATTATTACAGTTTCAATTACAATTTACAATCCACTGCAGGCAGTAACAGATCATAACAAGCCTTAAGATAAGAGGTAACCTATGAAGAACATTGATTGCCATAGTTAGGAAGATGCAGAAGAAGAGAACCCTTACGTCAACGCTCATCAGTGACGTATATTTTTCTTCTTCAGATCAGGAAAATGTAAACAGTGTAAATGTCAAGATATTTTTTTTCTTGCTGCGCAAAATCCTAAAATCACAAAAACATGGAACTAAAATGAAAAACCCTCCTAACTGTCCGACACACATAATAAACTAGATTATTTTCTACGAAGATGCCTGAAAATTACATAATTCACCAACATCTGTGTGCACAGCCGACCGAAGTCTTGCTCTACATTTTCTCTTTTTTAACAGCAAAGGAACTGATCAAATGCCGTGAGGTGTGCGCGAGATGGAGGGCTATCATCGACAGTCTCTCGAGGAATGATAGAATATGGTACAAATATTGTAAAAAAGATTTTAGGAACATACACTTGGCAGCAAGGCTAAATTCTTGGCCTGACTTAACATGGTACAATATCTACAGATCCTTGACTCTGTGGCCTAAGTTACTAGCTGCCAGAGAGATCAGGGACGAATTCGCGTCCGCCTCAAACTTGTACGAGGAGATACAAGGCCTAACAATACTGCGGGATGGTTTAATTGGAGTTCACAAGAAAGCTGAGATTGTTTATTACGACCTAGCCACCTTGGAGCTGTCCAAACGTGGTCCGATATCAGGAAACTACCTGCGATACACTGAAAACTTATCCACTATAGTCATACTGAGCATGCAACTTCACATGTATGTAATATGCAAATGCTTAGACAGTTCTACAGAAACAAATATAACAATTGATAACGTAAAATTGTTTCTGCTGCTAAATCAAGAATTATACTATGTAAATTTAGACAATGAGATTTACGTTTGCATGTATAATGATGTTGGCTTTCAACAGAAATACATTGATCAATTAGATGAAGGGGTCATGTCATTGGGGTACGCTAATAATACACTGAGCATTCTAACTCTACAACGTAATATCTATACTGTAAACGAAGGAAGAGTTATTATAGCTTGTACCCTGGGACCGAATGACAACTTACTTCATGAACTCCAGAAATATAACCTGTTAGAACAATTAGACTGGAGAATTTACTTCCAGTGGATGTTTGTCCTAAACCACACCGTTCCAGAAGGCCCACTACGTGACATAGTATCAGTGAAGTCTTACGGAGACATGTTTTTCATTGGCTCTAATTGGGGGGTGCTACGGATCTACTATGCACCATACCAGGACGGTGTCTTTGACATTTTTAAATCAGAACCACTAAAACAATACAATTTTATGGAGCGAGATGATTGCCCCGTCCTATCAATGTGCCCAATATTGCAAGTTGATGTTGCTGAAAATGCAGATGGCCATACTGTGTTTGTTGTGATGCCGAAAAAGATTGCAGTTCTAACGTTCCTACACAATTTCAAACGCACAGCCTCAGTTGCAATGTTGCCGTATTCAGATGTACAGAAATTGAAGATTTTGAGAATTCAAGATTGCATATAGAAATATTGTTAATGACTATGTTTTAGATTTGGAAGGAAAAGATGTAAGTTTGTAAAATAGTGTTTTGTTTATTATACTGCATAGGGCTAGTCAGTCCACACACAAGCCACTAGCTAGTGATACTCCTGGTGCAAGTGTCCATACCATAGGCTACCGCTTACCATTAGGTGGGCTGTATGCTGGTTTGCTACCTACCTTTTTGTTACATACATATTACATTGTAATTACAAAAAAACATTAAAAGACTGCTCTTTGGCATATTGCTAAAATGCGTTCTGTTTTATTCTAGCTCATGACATTTCATACTGGAAGGAGAGAGACAACATGTTTTACTGAATGTGGCACAGAATATATTCCGCTTACGCATAAAGAGTAGGTATGTAGTTTAATATATCTGAAAAAAAAAAAAAAAAAAAAAAAAAAAAAATGAAAGGACTATATCACACACTTCACACAGCGCCATCTAGTAACAAACACAGTTTAATGAACCACTTGGTAACCAACTAAACAAAGCTTGTGAAATCTATCGACAACGTCTTCTAAAACGTAACTCGCGAAATGTCAAAATTGTCATACTAATTTTTAGTTCCACTTTTCACCGCCGCAGCGCTGTTCATTTTTCATTTCAATACGAAAATAGTCGAAGGCGATACGAAAACGTTGACGCTAATTATTCACGCCCGCGCTACTGAACTACCATTAAAAATAAACGCGTTCGTACTATATCAACATTACATATACCTCATTTATTTATTTACCTGCTTACCGGATTTCCAAAAGCGCATACGCTTTTTTTTTATTAGTTTTTTTTTAGTGTTTCCATATTTTCTGTTTTGAACTCTATAGAAGATGTGTATGTGTGTGTAAAACTTTTATGGACTCGTCCGAAATAAAGAATTATTACTATTATATTCTACAAACTTTTCAGGTCAATTAAAAATATAGGCACACTGAAGTTATTTTTAACGATGGTACTTCAATAATAATAAAAGCCTAGATAAAGGACCGAACCTTACAAGTCCGTGAATTTAAGAGAAACATAATAATAATAATAATGCTTAGTCATTATCACACAGCGCCATCTGGCCCCAAACTAAGCAAACCTTGTACTATAAGAACCAGTAGCTGATATAATACTTATATACTTTTATTTTTGTAAATACATACTTATAATACATACCAAACACCCAAACTCAAGGCAAACATATTTGTCACATAAATGTTTGCCCTGGCGGGAATCGAACCCGGACCTCTAGCGTAGCAGTCAGGTATACTAACCACTAGACCAGCGGTCTCGTCAATTTAAGAACACGATATAACAATATTACCGTCTACGGCACAATCGAAATCAAGGAAAGTTAGTTTTAGATGTAGTAGATATCACTTTGATATTACCGACACGTGCGAGCGTCAGCGCCATAGATAATAAACTTCGTTATTAGTCTTTGAGCTCAAATGACCGTATGCATACGTATAATTTCAACACGTACCTATAATATCATTGTATGCATTGCACCTACATTTTTTTTGTAACTTGTAACTTTGGAAAGTTACTATTAGTAACTGTCCAAAGTTTCAGTACACTTATTTTGTATTTTGCAGAAATATAAACGCATTATTTTAACAAATAAAAAAATATTTCATGTAAGCGAGAATCCCAGTGATTCTGAGCACAGTAATTTCTTAATGCTGATATTATTCTGTAGGTAGGTACTGATTTTAGTAATTTATAATCACTTATGATACATACCAAAGACAACGCCAATATGTCCAAGTAAAATTTTCATCCAATAAATGACACGATGCCTGTCATTAATACACAGTTACGTCGGTACTTGTAAAACATTACTTACCCTAATTTTGAGTGTGGGTCAATCAGGTAATTTTTTTACAACTCTCACAATGTCATTTTATTTATTAAATTTAGTTCCACTTTTCGCCGTCGCAGCGCTGTACATTTTCGCAGAGGAGCTGCGAATAAATGGCTTCTCGTCACTTTAGGAGTTATTACAATATTTATTTTATTTCAGATCACCAACGCAACGCAATTACAGTGATTGCAACGTAGCTTTCACCTGATTTGGGGCGTATTCAGGGGCGGGAGTTGGGGGCCGCAGCGGTGGGAGCGGATGCAGAATGGGGGCTCACGCGAGTTCAGATCAAATAAAAAAGGACTACGAACAACGAAGAGATGCCGCTGGTTACGCCTTGCATGTGTAGTACGCATACATATATACAATTACACGCACGCATCTACAAGAAACTACGCCTTGCCCACGCACATGTGTAAAAAACCGGCGTTACTTGTTGTTCAATTTACCTTTTTATTTGATGTGAAGAAGCTGAAAATATGAATTCTAGAAATAAACTTTTAAAAAAAGCCCTCTTGGACTCTTCTACTATAATGGTTTGTTTTTAAATATTAGGTTTCTTATATTCCTGTTGGACCAACGTGTTTTGAGTGGATTTTAATTTAAAAAGTAGACTACTATTGGTCATTAAATATTGTTTTAGGTCCGATTACTGTTTAAAAAAAATGGTATTTTTTTCACGTTTTGGCGCCAAACTAAACATGACACATGGCGACGCACAGCTGTTTTCTGCAACGCTGTACATAGTTAAATGCTTTGTCTTAATATAAAAAGGGTTCTAGAAGATAATAGTTTAATTATTTATTTAATTTGATGTCATCAATTTCATATATTAATAGCATCCACCTAATCTACCTTACCTTCCTTAAACTTTATCTATTTTATCAATAGTTAACTAGCGACCAGCCACGGCTTCGCACGGCCAGCGTTAGCCATATGAGTTAAATACCTTCAAAAGATAAATGAATTATTCATATAAACCTTGCTGTTTTTACACTTTATCTATTAAAAAACCTCATCGGGTAGCGGCATGGTTTTTTGTTATGTAGTGAGTGATAGTGATATTATGTTAACTATCTCACATTTATCTACCTTACCCATTGTTAGGTAATTTTTTACCTACCTTACCTATTTCACCTGCGGCACTTTACCTTATATGCCTATTACATACCGCTTGCTAAATTTAATGAAAAATGTTCATGTGATTTAAATCTAATTATCTAAGTACATAATAAAAATGAAAATTATAACAAGAAATGTATTGTTTTATTTAAACCTCACCAAGCTACCTACGATCCCTTTCCCAAACATGCCAATCGCCTTGTGGTTGATCTGATTTGTTAGAAGGTAAATAAATGTAGGCTTGGAGTATGGATGTGACTAGCGTCGCCATCCAAGTCTATCGGATAGTAGTCGATAATGAAAGAAAAATATGACAATACAATTCATTATTCTATTTAATTCTAATTCTAATCTAATTCTAATTAAGTGCAATGCTTAGAATAACTGTGCAGTAATTAGTCACACCACCAGCTTTATGATGAAGGATAACATCGTGAGGAAACTTGATACGTCCGAGAATGAGACGGCGACGGACTCGCCATCTGTCACGTTGGCACAAATTATCTTCGGTGGAAAGTGGGTGTTGTAACACCTCTGCCTACCCCGTCGGAGACTCTTGTAGGAAGACGTGAACTGAAGATTGTGGTTAATAAAACAATATTTTTTTGGGTTCTTTATTTAGCCTAAATGAAATATAAATACATACCGCAAATGCTTATAAATATATTCTCCCCGAGTATTAGTAATAATAACCGATAAACATGATAATTTTATATAAATATTAAGTTCCATACAAGTATTAAATGGTAAGCCTTATAAAATACTGCACATGATACTAATAGATAATCGGAATGTTACAGTTATAGCATAAAATCGTGTACCTCATTTTAATACAATACATAGTTAATCATTATAATTAATGTAACTTAAGTGCTTATATACGAAATGTATATTTTCCCTACCAATTTAATACATATTAAATATAATACTCCTATACATATGATTATACTACTTAGTATCAATCATTTTACTTTTTTTTGGATTTTTATATTTTATGTTTTTTGTATTTGGTTTTTATGTTTTATGTTTTTGTATTTGTTTTTATGTTTTTAATATTATAATTTAATGATGATCACTTACGCGTGCTAATACTATGCCATCGTGGCTTCATATTCTACCTATCAAGTTCATGTCTGTGTTACACAATAACAAAATGAAACTTATTAAACTATTTGGAATAGCCCGCTGAGAATGATGCGGAGCCGTTTCCCAATTTCATTACAAACTAAAATACTTAACACATTAAATATTTATATTACGTCCAAGTTACACACTAGTTTCATAAAAATCTAGCCTTTTTTTGTTGATTTTTGTATTATATTTTTTTCTCTTTGATTTTTATATTTTATGTTTTTGTATTTGCTTTTTTTATGTTTTTTTTTTATATTTAAATAATTACTTGGAGTAAATTCACTAGTCTTACGCGCAGTTACCTTCGACCAGGTAAGCAACTTCTATAACTATTAATAAACTAGCTGATGTAACAGCAAAGTAATAAAATTACGAAATTACATTCGTCCTTATGCAACTGACTTACTATACCTACACTTACTTATTGACTGTTCATACATATGTAGAGTTCATTGATTTAAAATAAGATACTTATAATATATAACTAATATTATATATATATATATATATACCTTAATAATTTCAATTTTCAAAAATCTTACAAACCTAATGAGAAATAACGCGCGCGATCTGAATGGCGTCGAACCGTAATTTATGTACTGTCGAAATTAAATTGACAATCGAGAAGCTGTCAAATTTTCAAACCATTCAAATCGCGCGCATATTTTTCCTTCATACAACTGCCATAAATATTAAATTACATTGAACTGGTTATTTTTTGTTTATCAAAACACTACAACTACTTTTTTTGTATGTTTTTATCGTTGGTTTTTATTTTTTTATATTTTTGTAATTTTTTTTCGTAACATTTTATTGATACTACATCAGGTGCCGAATAAATCTCCTGATGGTAAGCGTCAAGCCCGTCTAGCCGTGATTTGATTGACGCCTGAACCATCAGACGCGATTTAGGCACTCCGTAGTACCGACACAAGATTAATTAAAACAAACTTACAAGAGTTACAAGCTATCGAAAACTTTATACTATTATGTTAAAGTTTAAATTGTACGGATTAAATTAAGATTGTAATTTTTATTATTATTACGTTTATTTTGGAAACTGTAAAAGATATATACAATTAATAAAAATATTAATATATATGACAATACAAACACGCATTCAGGATACTATACACGGATTCATGTAGTCGTTACCAATGATTGAAAATTGATATCGTAGGTACTATTCAAATCGCGCATGTCCCATACAACCAATCCCAAAAAAATCTCTTCATTCATCCCAATACATAACTGTTTAAATGAGATACTCAAGTCGTCCGCCTGATGTTAAGCGTTGCGACCGCCCGTGCATCAGCTGCAGTTCCAGCCAGGAGCTTAAGTCCCGCGTGGCACTGCGCTGCGCTCGTCACATCGAGACATTAGTTCTTAAGTCTCCTTTGCCCAGTAATTTCACTAGCTACAGTGCCCTTCACACCGGAACACAGTAATGCTTACACAGTACTGCTTGGCGGCAGAATATCTGACACTGTGGTGGTACCCACCTAGCCGACCTTTTGCAATATGAGGCCTACCACCTGGTATATAACTATTTTAAGGTAGAAGAGTAATAACTAAGAAAAAAATATTTACGGAACAAAAAAAAGCTAATTATATAGTGTATATTATTATATCCCGTGACTTCATCCATGTACGATTCTGCCTACCGGGTCTAATAATAAATTTTAACTTTCAAATCTAAAAAATGAGTCCAGTGATTTAAAAGTTCCGATTCATACTGACCTACAGAAGAATCATTATATATGTAATAATATATAAAAAGTCTTCTGTACCTACCCCAGTGTTTCACTGAACTTCTAAACTACTCAACCAATTTCATGTTTTTTTTCTGTGTGTAATTAAGTGGGTCCCCTGATGGTTAATATTTACAATTGGGATTCACCATTGGACACAACAAGAAATAACCTACACACACATATATCACATAATTATTTTCAACTCAACTAAATCAAAATTGTGAATTTATTAGGAAATGTTCAGTTTTCCAATATAATCCTTAATTAGTATAATTATATTATCATATCAAAATATTATATTATATTACTAGTTTACATCAAAATTTGTCTTTTTTTGTAATTTTTTATATTTTTTTTACTTTTGTATTTTTATTTTTTGTTTTTTTAAACCTAGATCAAGATATCCTTAAGAACATAAAAAACTTTAAAAGAGGAAACTTACGTAACAAAATATATGAAAAAGTGTAAATTATACACAAAAACTTTTACTGACACAATACAATTATTATATCATCATAATGGTAAGTATTATTTAATGCAAATTAATAATAAATTATATACAAGAACGTTTTTTTTAGGGTTCGCTAATTGTACCCTAAACGATTTTATTTTTATTTTTTCTCTGTTTGCTTGTCCTAACATAAAGAGCTTACCTTAACCAAACTTAATTGCGAATAACTTAAATTAACCAAACGTCTACCTGTACACGTTTGAAATACATAAAAATAATAGTGCATATATGCGGTGTTATAGCGGATATCTTCAAAAACCATAGAAACATGTATCGTTTTTAATAATAAGTACGTAAAAGACAAAAGATAAGTAGGTTTATGCCGAAGAACCGACAACCGTTGGGGTAAACGAGTTCTTGAGTGGAGACCGCGTATAGGCAAGCGTAGTGTAGGACGTCCCCCGGCTAGATGAAGCGACGCCCTGCGCACTATAGCTGGCAGGAAGTGGATGAGGAGAGCTGAGGATCGAGCTCAGTGGCGCGCCATGGGAGAGACCTACGTCCAGCAGTGGACTGCGATAGGTTGATGATGATGACGTAAAAGACAAAATAACAAAAAAAACATATTTTTTACGATATTTATATGTAAGTACGGTGAACCGTTTATAATTAAACATTTGGTGACATTATAGTTTAAACTCTTGCTTTGGCCTTTTACTTTATTATTTGGGTTCGGTGCAATATGTATTCTCTTATTCATCCCTTCTAATCACATCACATTCACTTTATTCCTCCTCATTTCATCTTCCATACAATCCATCCACATCTTCATCGGCCATCCCCTTCCCCATATACCCATCCACCTTCATTCTGAGTCACCCAGTTTAAACAAAAACAATCGACGCTTATAAGTAGTCGCATATGATGTGTAAAATCTGACATCTGCCGGCCAACTCTAACACCGCGCGCGCTCATTGGTGAAATCAAATAGCGCTTCGTAAGCTTATTGTTTATCACTTCCGACTTCCTTTTCACTCCCATAGATTGCATTGCAATTTATATTTAACTTTTATATATCAATAAAAACCAGCCAAACGTATATCTGTGTGTCCGTCGGTCTATCATATCTTTAAAACGCTGTATTATTGGAAATTTAATCGATATCCGAAATATTCACATGATACAACAAAAGAAACATTACTAAAAAAATATGGTATACCCCTACCAAATAACTCTGCAGTATACACATTACACAAGCAAGAATTTGTAATTATATGCTAATTTTTGGTAACCTCGGTACACTATAACACTCACACTAAGTGCTTTCTAATCATTCAAGTATTTACAACAACTAAACTTATTTGTAGTCCTTGTCAAAACTTACTGTGCTCTTTTTTTCACTTACCTAAATATTGGTGTCGATTCTGTTGTACAAAAACACTAAAGTAAACTAATGTGACAGAACTAAAAAGTGTTGCTATCACTTTCTCACGTGCGGGGTTAATTAAGGATGGCAATACTTGTTCATGTGTCATTCTAGTTTAATGTAATGACTTCGTACAACAAAATTAGCTCCAAATGCACTTACGGAGGCATAACTAAACCATTTTCCAGTTGATTATAATAACGATTAGCCGCCCAAGAACACGCCACCCATAGACTGCGAAAGCAACGCGACAGCAAAAACGGTTTAGTAAAGCGGGCTACACACGTTCAGAACTGTGCAGTTATAACTGACGCCCCTGGTGTCTACACACGTTCAGTTTAGATCGTCAGTTCAACTGCACAGTTGTCAGTTTTGCCTACACTTACGATTTCACTGCACAGTTCGACTGTACAGTTAAAACTGAACGTGTGTAGCCCGCTTTAGTTGTAACTGCCGCGTCACGTTCACAATTCAGCACGTTGTGTTATTGCAGCGACAATACAATTGTAATGGTTATTAAACTCGACTGTAAAAGGTTTTACCGTCCATAGAATTCTACTTATTTGGTCCATTCCAATAGGTAGTACAATCAAAAAAAAAAACCTTACGTTACGAGTATTATGAAAATGTAAGCGCGCGATCCAAAACCATGTCATTTTATCGCCTCTATCTATACAAATATAAATAAAAATAAAGTGTCCTTTTGTAATGACAAAATAATAGCTTTTTACTTAATTTTAATGTATATGAACTTTTTAATGTATAAGTAACTATAGTAGTAACCGAAAAAAAAATTTTTTTTTACATATCTCTTCCGGCTAGTGTCCAAACCGGCAGACCAATTTCAACGGTTTCACTGGTAGGTTCAAGTCTTCGCGTGACAATGATTTGAATATGTCTTTTGTTTTAATATTAGGTTCGTATTTTTTTCTTTCTTCGTGTATTTTTAAAACTTAGTTTATTTATTATATAAATATAATATTTCACAGCAAAAAAACTGAAGAATAAACCTTCAGTTTGTTTGTTGTAAGTTATTCGCAGAAACATTGTAATGTTGTTAAAATGCTGTATATCTTTTATAGTAATAAATTAACATAATTAATCATATATGCTATATTACAAATAGTTTCTATGCTACTTAGTAAATTCTGTGATCAGGCTCATAACACTAAACTTATACATTACTTTACTTACCTACTAAGCGCGCAAATCATTTAGTAAAACGATGAAATTGCTATGAAAAACACCGCACAATTTTTCATAGAATTTTCAGCGTTTCTACAATGTGATACAGTCATGGCACAGTAACGCGTGTATATAATATCACTATAAAACTATGTACCATTAATATTAAAGTATATAAACCAAAACTTAACATTCAAAGAACAGGAATATAGGAAAAATATAGAGAAAGAAAAAAATCTTATGTAATAAAATAACTTATTAAATATAATTAATAAAACTTGCAAATGGAAATTTAAATAAGATAAATATACAAAGGAAGAAATAAAGAACTACATTAATACTTTAAATTTCTAACCTTTTTTTTGTATTTTTCATATTTTTTGCTTTTATATTTTGTTTTTTTAGACTATGTTTTTTTTTGCATTCTTTTTTCTTATACTAAGCACGTGAAGAGGAAGCAAGTCACCTGATGGTAAGCGTTTCGTCTGCTTAGCAGTTGTAGTGCTTATGACGGACCAGCAGGCTTAGTCATGTTTTATATCTACAATCGTTAACGCTATAGAAAACGAAGGTAATGTATGGGAATTAAAAACTTTTAGGTACATTATTTCACGTTGGAGATACCGTTGTGCCCTACCTGGAGCTCTGGTGTCCTTACTCACCGCAGGAACACAACACTACATCAGAGTAGTGTTATTTGGCTGCGATCATCTGTAAGGTGGAGGTACTATCCCAGTCGGGTGGCTCCTATTTTGAACGGGAGATACCGTTGTGCCCTACCTCTCTTTCTATAAGGAGGTCTGGTGCCCTTACTCGCCGCAGGAACACAACACTACATCAGAGTAGTGTTATTTGGCTGCGATCTCCTGTAAGGTGGAGGTACTGTCCCAGTCGGGCGGCTCCTATTTTGAACGGGAGATACCGTTGTGCCCTGCCTCTCTTTCTATAAGGAGCTCTGGTGTCCTTACTCACCGCAGGAACACAACACTACATCAGAGTAGTGTTATTTAGCTACAATCTTCTGTAAAGTACCACCCAAGTCGGGCGCCTCCAATTTTTATACGCCTCTCATTTAAGTTTCTATAATTTTAGTACCTTATATAATTTTGTGCTTCATGTCATTAGAATTATATGTATACTGTTAAATTTATCTATTTACATTTATGAATACCTTTTCAATAACTAGGTATACCTAAAGATTGTAAACTTTATTTGCGGGCAAAAACACGCCACGTAGAAAGCAACGCGACAGCATAAACAGCTTGGTAATACAAAGTTGTATTTGCAGCCGCGTCACGCTTACAGTGTAGGCACGATGTGTTATGGGAGCGAAAATAAATTTGTAATCGCTTTTACATTCGACTGGAACAAAATTTACCTTTGTACAATCATTTTAACGTGTAATTAAGCTCATTCGTCGGGTTCCAGACGAGAAATATACAAAACAACAAGCATACGGCCCGCCTGATGGTAAGCGGTTACCCTAGGCTATGGACGCTTGCAACACCAGAAGTATCACTCGCGCGTTGCCGACCCTAAAACTACTAGTATAACACTATCAAGAGAAGAGAGGCATACGCGCAAAAATAATGGCACGGAACCGTGCCACAGACACTCGTTTTGTCCTTCCAAAATGTACTGGAGTAGACCGAGCGAGTAAAGCTGTGGCATGTTTTCGTACCAGTCTCTATATGTGCAGATCTTGCCAATATTATTTCTCTACAAGGGTCTATTATGTATCACTGGCTACCGATTATTGTTCTATTATCATTGTTGTATCATTATTAAATAATATATACAAGCATCCCGTATTCACTATAGCAAGAGAATTTGGTCGCGACAAACATTTTGAAAAGAGTTGAATATTAATCAAATATGTCCCTTATACCTACGATTTCAGATTAATTTATTACTTTTCTATTAAAATCATAAGCTGTACGATAAATAAAATAAAAAAAAAAAAATTTTTAAAGATAGATTCCCACGAACATTGAACCTCCTGTAGTACTCATTGAGAAATGTCCGTATATATTTAAAAAATAATGTCGTAAGGTAAAAATACGGTTACGACAGAATTTTTCATGTTACTCCTCTTTTCAAAACAGTAAAATAAAAATAAACGTCAATTTACACCAACTTATCTCAATTATTATTAATTCTCGTTAAAATAGTTACTTTTTGTGTACATTTTCAGTACTCGAACGTAAGTATTGCACATCGTGTCGTGTTTATACCGAGTGACGCTGTCTCTGTTACTACAACAGTCTAACCAGAGACGAAGTCACTTGGCTATCAGCACGATGTGCATACAGATAAAGCGGGCTACACACGTTCAGTTTTAACTGCACAGTTTTAACTTTACAGTCGAACTGTGCAGTTATAACTGACGCCCCTAGTGTCTCTGTCTACACACGTTCAGTTTAGAACTGCACAGTTGTCAGTTTTGCCTACATACCTTCAGTTTTAACTGTACAGTCGAACGGTGCAGTTAAAACTGAAGGTGTGTAGCACGCTTAAGCTAATTTTCTTATATGCCACAAAAGTGGCAAACAAGCGTACAGCCCACCTGATGGTAAGCGGTCACCATAGCCTATGAACACTTGCAACACCAGGGGTATCACTCTCACGTTGCTGACCCTAAAACCAACTACTAGATCAATATCAAGGTAGAAAATCTCTTGCCATAGTAAATACAATACTTATAGGTGACGAGACGAGGTTGTCATTCGCCTGATGGTAAGCGTCACGTCACGCCCTCATGCAACAGATGCAATTCCATCCAGAATCGAATGTCCCGCGTGGCACTGCACTGCGCTCGTCACATCGAGACATTAGTTCGTAAGTCTCCTTTGCCCAGTAATTTCACTAGCTACAGTGCCCTTCACACCGGAACACAGTAATGCTTACACAGTACTGCTTAGCGGCAGAATATCTGACACTGCGGTGGTACCCACCTAGCCGGTCTCTTGTCTTAAGAGACCTACCACCTGGTAAAATTATATGAATTCAAGATACTAATTATATTAAACTAAGTATTTTTATGTATTTTTCCTTTTTGATTTTCTTTTTTGACTTTTTTTCTTCTTTTGTTATTTTTTTTGCTTGTCTTAACATGTGTTCATGTATTTTTTGTTTTTTCATTATATATTTTTTATATTTTTTTTTATATTTTTATATCTTTGTTTTTTAAAACAGCATAGAGGCAAACACGTGAAGCCCATCTCAGAGTGAGCGTAGTGATGTGGCTGGCCGCAATACAAAGGTCGTGAGGTGTATCACCGTGCGAGGCCGGATTAAGGGGACCGCAACCGGAGCCCCCACAATAGTGATTTAGGGAAAAAATCAAATTCGGACTAGTAAACAGCAGCGAACAACTTTCCTTTGATATTTAAAAAAAAAGCCATTGGGTAAACAAAAAAAAACAATATTTGAACACAATATTTATTACCAGAAACAAAAAATACAAAGAAAAAAAAATCGTTTTATTCAACAAAATAAAAGAGAACCGTCGGCCTCTTTGTTAGCAAACACTTTTAGTAAGAAATATTTAAACGAATAATATATAAGTTGTGTGTCCAGCTGTGGAGGATGTTACAAGACACATCTTCATAGGCAATATTCTGAGACTGCCTTTATCGGTGTTCTATGAATAGGTTATTCAACACCAAACTAGCAAATTCCTTCGCTATACATACCAACGTACACTTCTACAAACATCCCGAAAATGCAAATTCGTTTTTAAAAAGCCAATAATACATGTCAAATAGGAACATTATAATTCCCTACCACGTGTGTTATTGTGAAAATGGTGAAAACACGGGTGGTATTTTTGTACCATCTTTTTTTCGTCTCACGAAAAGTAATGCTATCGCTAGACTTGTTTCTGAAATGTAAGTACTGCTTACAATCGCACGAGTTTTTCTTTGATAAAAATTGAATACGTGGTCCTTGTTAAATATATGATTGTTACATGTAAAAAGACAGAGCGCTGAGTTTCTTGCCGGTTCTTCTCAGGTGGCTTTTTTCCGAACCCGGTGGTACCTAATTTAGACCTAAGTGCCTTATTAGGGCCTAACTGAGTAAATGAATTTGAAATCTCAATCCCAGAAATCATCAGCCAAAAGTTAATAGTAAAATCCCACACTAGTAGGTAAATCGCAGAAATTTACATTCAATATTCTCGCATATTACCCAAGACAAAAGATTTCAACAATCAATATTTCTTTTTTATACCACTAAGGTGGCCAACAAGCATACGGCCCGCCTGATGGTAAGCGGTCACCGTAGATTACGTACGCTTGCAACACCAGGGGTATCACTCGCGCGGAATTAACTATATACTGGTACAAGTGAAAAATGGCATTATAAATTCCATCTAAAGACTTAAAAAGGTACTTAAAAAATCCTTCGCATGTATCCTAAAATACTTTGAAGCGACTTCAAACATCCGTGAAATGCAAGATATAAATCCGTAGAGAAAAAAATACATTCCTGAAATGGGAATTCTCAAAGTAACTCCCGGGAAGGAAATGTCGAAAAAGTCTTCGAAAAAGACAAAAACTCTCTGACGGACCTTCAAAATCTATACACCACGAATTGAAATACAGCCCTCAAATGGGGGAAATAAATGCCAGAATCGGCAATCACGGCCCACTTACGACAAACATCCCTCAATTGGGAAAAAACTTAATTTCACCACGTTACACATGTAAAATTGATTGCCGTACCCGCGAGCCGAGATAAATGGTAAAAAACCTGTCAGTACGTATGAGGTACTGTGAGAAGACTGTATGAAAGTACATCGAACATTAGTGTAAGAAGGCCTGTGGCCGTTCAAATAGGGGAAAAAAAAGTGAGAACAATACAAGAAACGGAATCAGACCTGTGTAAATTTACAAATAGCATATGAGCTACGACAAATAAGACAGAAGCAGCGGCCGAGTGCCTTAGAATGCCTTTTGACATTCGCGTGCACATTGAAAGTATGAAAGTACATCGAACACTAGTGTAAGAAGGCCTGTGGCCGTTCAAATAGGGAATAAAAAAAATGTGGAAGTGTTACATCCAAAATTCTTTTCAAGACTCAAAACATCTGCATTGACGTAAATAACTCCTTTAAAGTCTACTTATCGACTGAGAATCTGAATTCAAAATTACTCATTGAAAATTTGAGAATAAATACACAATCGCTGTTTAAAGACCACAAGGTGCTCTATAAATATAACGCGAGGAAACATTATAAAATCTCATTTATTTCAAATAAATTCAGACGAATCTCTCGACTTAGTCGACTTGTGTAGCGTCATATAAATCGGGAATCGAATATGTAATTTTAATGTTTCAAGAACAAGCTGGAACAAATGCCATCCAGCGTGGCAATGCCATCATTCTTAGCACATTCTGATGGTTAGTAAAGATGAAGCGGAGGTTGCAAACGAGGTGTAAGTGGATAGAAATTAACCCTCACCACTTATTGAATAAATCAACAAACTCCTGTATTTAAAAAGTGAAACCTTCACTTAAAACGCTGATCAGAATTCGCTGAATTCCTGAAAACTACAAGTCAGGATAAATCAGGTAAAGTAAACGAATAAACAAATTTACAGTCAACGACGAAATTATTCACCATGAATGAATTCTTGATGGCTATTAGTGGCTGTCTTTAAAATATCCGAAGATTATATCTCCTTAATACTCAAAATCCAAGTGAGAGGAGAAACATCGTGGATTATGGACAATCCAAATTTTTAAGCTCTTTTACAAAACAGAATGTCGCAATCCAACTTCTAGGCCTAAGCCGAGAATATGTAATTTTAATCCGGTCTAGCGCATTCGTGCCGTCGGATAAGTTTTAGGCGTGCGCCATATTGAAATAATTCGTTGTCGAAGGGAAATAACACGATATTCGTGTCCAAATTTGGAACTACACACCTAACCTTCAGGAAACACTCCAACCATATTTTTTTATTTAACCATAACGACCACAACTATCAACATTGTGTGAATAAAATTGACTTTCCAACACCTGGAAACGAGAGAAAATTACAAGAAACGGAATCAGACCTTTGTATATTTACAAATAGCATATGCTCTACGACAAATTAGACAAAAGCAGCGGCCGAGTGCCTTAGAATGCCTTTTGACATTCGCGTGCACATTTAACGCTTCAAAAGTCGAAAGTGTTGTATGCAATACAATTCCAACGTCGCAAGAACCATCCAACAAACTAAAGCGGGCTACATACCTTCAGTTTTAACTGTACAGTCGAACTGTGCAGTTATAACTGACGCCCCTGGTGTCTACACACGTTCAGTTTAGATCGTCAGTTCAACTGCACAGTTGTCAGTTTTGCCTACACCTTCAGTTTTAACTGCACAGTTCGACTGTACAGTTAAAACTGAGGTGTGTAGCGCGCTTTAAACCATCAATATCAATAAATCAATATCTCACTCAGATAATCAGTTTTGCTATCCAGCGAGGCAATTGCTGCCAGCATGATTCTGGCTTGGGTCAGATCTTTTATCTATATAAGTAGGTAGCTTAAGTACTGATTTTGTAAATAGTTTTGTGTTAATCAAGGAATTATATAAATCAGTGTTTTTCATTGAAGTAATATTTCGCGGCTCCTCTCTCTACCCGTTCCTATTTTGTGACAAATATTCAATGCTACATATTTATTCATTTTCATAATAAGGGTTCGGATGAAACACATATATTTTATGATACCAAATTATTATGTCACTTACATAATAATTTGGTATCATAACATATATGTGTTAAAATTTTCTTAATAAATATTTTTAAACCATAGTAGCTTCGCAACCCCTCCAAAGTGGGTGCGCGACTCCCCAACAAGTCGCAATCCACACGTTGAAAAACACTGATATTAAAAGTGAACACCAATTAACCTAGAAACACACCAGAACGCAGTGCGGTTACAAAATTTGACATATTGTTATTTTTTCAGATAAATTTTAAGTCGGAGATATAAAAAAACAAATTAGATCCGATTTTTTAACTAATTGCCTTACTAAGTCTTAAACTGAAGAATTGATTTTCATTTAACATTAGCCTAAGCTTAACTAAAACTTAATAACACGTAAACCTATAACTTAAACTTACTTAATAGTAACCCGAAGATAATAGTTAAACTGGATTAACAGAACAATTCTTTTAAAAAAATGTCTCGCAAGACAAGTCCGAAAAACAAAACAAAAATACTTCCGAAGACAGACTATAAACCTTGGCTTAATCAACTCTTAAAAAAATTAAAAACAAGGTGAACAAAATTAAATCGATAGGTCAAAAAAATACAAAAATTCCAATTACGCGCCCTACTTCGTAAAGTTGCTTGTGAAATAAACTAAATAAGCATAAACAGTTTAATTATAAAAAATGGTCATTGTTTATACAAATTGAAACAAAAACAATCATCAAACATAAACATCAGAATATCCCAGAACCAAAAATCGTTACATCCTCGGTAATTTTTAACAAAAAGTATTTTTGAACAAAAAATACTCAATAGTCACAACTATACCAATACTTTATATTGGGTCATCAATTCGTTATAGCATGTCGCGCAAAAATGATCACGTGACATTACCGTTAAAAAAGTTTTTTTTTATTACTTGCCCATCACTGCTGCGATAAGGTCGGGGGCTTCGCACAGGTACATGCCTTCTTCGTCCTGTAGTGTGCACTTGGTGACGCGCAGAGTGCCTCTCCCTTCCTCGTTGATCTGCATGTACTCGACGGCTCGGGTGAGCATTTCCGGTGTCGGGTTGTCGGGGAAATCTGGAGGAAGATCAAGGTTACAAGTCATGCGGTTGAATACCGAAACTACTTTTTGCTTAGGGTATCAAAAACAAAATAAAAAAAATACAGTTTAGGCATTTATGAAGGTCTAAATTACCACCGGTTCTGAAAAAAGCCACCGCGAAGAACTGGCAATAAACTCAGTGCTCTCTTTTTTTTCATGTAACAATCATGATATAACAATGCTCAACAAAGTTCTTAAGACATAAGTAGGCATTTACAAATATCAAAATGAAGGCTACCAAGTTCGTTTTGTTAGTATAGACTATAGATAGATAATAATGCTTGGACATTATCACACAGCGCCATCTGGCCCCAAACTAAGCAAAGCTTGTACTATGGGAACCAGCAGCTGATACAATACTTATATACTTTTTTTTTATAAATACCAAACACAAATTTCAAAGACGAGACCGTTGGTCTAGTGGTTAGTATACCTGAATGCTGTGCTAGAGGTCGCGGGTTCGATTACCGCCGGGGTGAACATTTATGTGATAAATATTTGTGTTTGCCTTGCGTTTGTATGTATGTTGGTATGTATTAAAGTGTAGCGACCTCACCGCTTCATAAACCAATGTTAGAAATCTACTAACTAGCAGGACAACATTCAACGAATGACAACTACATACGCCACAATCCTGCCACGCGCTAGCGAAGTTTTCTACGCAATTCAACATATATACAAGTTTCCGACTAGAACAGTCGGAGCCTTGTTCCCCAGGCACAACACCCGCCTGGCTGGAAGATCTTCCCTTTACGGTGGCGAGCATGATCACCTCGCTCGCCACACATAAGTATGCATTAAAAAAAAAAAGTGCACATAGTACAAGCTTTGCTTAGTTTGGGGCCAGATGTTGCCGTGTGATAATGTCCAAGCATTATTATGTATTCTTTTGGTTTTTAAAAGAGTAATTGCTGAGTTGCTTGCCGGATTCTTCTCAGCAAAACCGACCTTCCGAATCCGGTTGTAGATTCTGACGATTTGAAAGTGCTTGCCTGTAAAGTCTAGTCAAATAAAGATCTTTTTTTATTTGAATTTGAATTATTATAATGACCTTTGATGTCGACCAGCGTGGCGACGGCGGGCAGCCCCTTGAGGAACTCGGGCAGCATCTTCCTGAGCAGCGCCACCGGGACAGTCTCCACGTTGCCGTAGTCCACATAGTTCAGGAGCGCCGCCGGGCCGCCCGCGCCCTCGGGCAGCTCGAGCACTATCGCACGGAACCACTGGGGGTCTGGACAAACGACACAGTCTTATTACAGTTGTTCACGCCTGAATGAACCGTGCCGGTAGCAGAACATTTTCGACAACGTTTGCGTATCGCCTTCGACTATTTGAAAAGCGCTGCGGCGGTGAAAAGTGGAACTAAAAATTTGTATGATAATCTTACCTACAAATGTGTACGGAACCCTCGGTGCGCGAGTCCGACTCGTTCTTGGCCGGTTTATTTTTATTTTAGAAAGGAATTTACATCCGTCATTTAGACAATACGATATAAAAAAAGAACGAGTAACCTATGCAATTTAAAATGTTGGTAAATAAGGCGGGAAAAACTTGTCGTAACATGTCTCGTTGCGACGTCAAATCATTTCAAAGTCGGTAATTAGAGCCGTGAAGCATGAGTCCTGTGCCGGTAGCATGAACTTTTTCGACAACGTTTTCGTATCGCCTCCGACTATTTTTGTATTGAAAAATGAACAGCGCTGCGGCGGTGAAAAGTGGAACTAAAAATTAGTATGACAATTTTGACATTTCGCGAGTTTAACGTTTTCGAATACGTTGTCGAAAGATGTTCTTGTTACCGGCACTGATAATCGATTTTCAAAGCAACGTGAGGAAACCTGCATACGTCTGAGAAGAAATTCAAGGATGTATGTAGTGCCTAAGAGACGGCGACGGACTCACCATCTGTCACGTTGGCACCAAATTATCTTCGGTGGAAAGTGGGTGTTGTAACACCTCTGCCTACCTCTTAGGGGACCCTCGTGGGATGGCGTGGCGATATATTATTTAGGTATAGTATAGTAGAGCTAACATGGTGGACACTGTGCGATGCAAAGCTCCTCAACTCTGGGCAGGTACGGCTGCCTGCCGACCTCGCTGTTGCAGTATTCACCGATCTACACACAAACAATCACACAAGAACAACGTATTTAAATACCACTAAGGTGGCACACAAGCATACGGTCCACCTGATGGTAAGCAGTCACCGTAGCCTATAGCCACTAGCAATACCTGGGATATCACTAACGAGGTGCCAACCATGTTGTTGATAAAGACTCACTGTGCTAGCAGCATTACTACTAGCGCAGCGTATCGTCGTAGAGCACTCGCAACCTTGGCGCAGAAACACATCACTACATCAAAGAAGTGTTATTTAACTTTTCACTTGCAACATATTGAAAGAGAATAATACTTTAAAAAAGTAGATAAAGAATATCTGCTTTTATTCGTTCACCAAGCGCTTTCATTTGATACCCATATTAAAGGAGTTTGTTGCGTTGTGGGCATAAAAAATTTAAACTTTGTGACCTCCGCCATATTCAAATAAAAATGGCGGTATTTAAGTAATCGTGCTCTGACACGGGAACTAAACGTGTATACCAGATTTCAGCTCAATCGCATCAAGATTTGATCACACACACACACGCACATACACACGCACACACACACACACACACACACACGCACATGCACACACACACACGTATATATACATACTAGCTGTGCCCGCAACTTCGTAGGCGTGGTAAATTTAGGGGTGGACTACCCTAACATTTAGGGGGATGAAAAATAGATGTTGTCCGATTCTCAGACTTACCCAATATGCACACAAAATTTCATGAGAATCGGTCAAGCCGTTTTGGAGGAGTTTAACTACAAACTCGAGAATTTTATAGATAAGAAGAAGATATTCGTGCGCCATTTTGGATTAAGCTCGAGAGTATTATATTAGCGTTACCTTTTCAGAGAGTGTGGTGTGAACGTAGAGCGCGTGCGGGTCGCCCTTGCGGCAAGCGGACACCGAGCCCTTCTCCAGGCAGCTGATGTCCAGCACCTCCAGCTCGCAGCCGGAGCCCGGCAGCGGCGTGTACTCCAACTCAGAGTACATCAGACACTCCAGCTCTGCAATCATACATTATATATATTATAACCATAAATCACTATGGGTGGAGTCGATCCCCACCAACTTTCTATAAAAGCCAGGTGTCAGTGAGTATCGGGCTCCAGCAACGCCCTAAGCCGAGGTCCGAGCCCCACTATGGGGCGCCCTTAGCTATGTTGCTTAGCATCTAATAGTGCCTGGCTGGAGGCCACCTTGGTCTCGCCTTTGTCCGGTTAAGTAGCAAAAGTTACCGGAACTCACGCTACGAGAGACAATTAAAAAAAAAGTATCGGGCTCATTCGCTGCTCAGACATCAAAGAGAAAGGTGGTTGGTTTCGATACCACGTATTGCGAGTCCATTCCATATTATTTTTACTCTGTGGTTATTATTTTGTTTTGATTATTCTGATTGTTTTCATTATTTTATTAACGGTTGTTTTCGAGTTGTTATTGAGTTGTTTTCGATTAATGTGAATTTAGTTTTGTATTGTTCTCTGAAGTACGGAGTTTTGAAATTGAATGAAATTAATTTTAAAGTACATTTATTTCTTGATTATTTTGTTTTTTTTTTATTGTTCTTCACTTCTGGTTGCCAAAAATATGATACACTGGTGCCAATTCTGTTGTACCAAATCACTTAAACTAATTCCACAATTCTAAAGGTATTGCTTTTGTTTAAACCTCCCAAGGAATAAAACTTTTTCATACTTGTAGTTGTAGATATAGACAAGACTTTTACTATGAAGTTTGATAGACAACATAATGTGTACAGCTCCTACCTTGCCTTCCGTCAATAAAACCATAGGGCGATTCACATTCTTTACACGTCACACGACATCTAGTGGCGAGATAGGAACTAAAGTAATAAACATAAAAACAATTAAATTATTATTATTACATTTGAACAGCTATCTTCATTTAACCCCGCACATGAGAAAGGGATGGCAATACTTTAAGAACTGTCAAATTAATTTAGTTTAATAATTTTGTACAACAGAATTGGCACCATTAGCTTTTACCCGAAGAATTTTAAGAATTTTGTTACACATGTGTGTGTGAAACAGGCGTTGCAAATTTGTATACTGTCTTAATTAACTCGGTCACTTTTTGTTATTATACCACTAAAGTGGCAATCAAGCATACGGTCCGCCTGATGGTAAGTGGTCACCGTAGCCTATGGACGCTTGCAACACCAGATGCACCACTCGGGCGTTGCCGACCCTGAGTGCTCTTCTTACATAATTACTTATTTTTTCTCTTAAATCACGCTGGCGAAGCTGCGGGAAACAGCTAGTCATGATCTAATATATAAAATTCTCGTGTCACAGTTTTCGTTGCCATACTCCTCCGAAACGGCTTGACCGATTTTGATGAATTTTTTGTGCTTATCCGGTATCTATGAGAATCGGCCAACATCTATTTTTCATCCCCCTAAATGTTAGGGGTAGTCCACCCCTAAATTTTTATTTTTATTTTTTAGACCGATTTCACAAATTCTTTCACCTTTAAAAAGCTACATCATCACTGAGTAACATAGGCTATATATTATACTAGCTTCCCGCCCCGGGTTCGCTCGGGTAGACAAAATATTTGATATAAAAGTCTACCCGTGCGAAGCCGGGGCGGGCCGCTAGTAATATTATAAATGCGAAAGTTTGTGAGTATGGATGGATGTTTTTTACTCTTTCACGCAAAAACACCTCAACGGATTTGGAACACAGATAATTTATATCCTGGATGAACACATAGGATACTTTTTATGTCGGGAAAAAATTAGGTTCTTTTGAAATTCTAAGCTCGACGCGGACGTAGTCGCGGGCAGAAGCTAGTATTGTATAAATGATCTCGACTCACCGACAACATCAGAGCCTTTCTCCTCCAGTTTTTTCCAGTCCGGTGTGCACATGTCGGCTATCATTTTGTTCACATTTTCATTGTTCTTGAGCACTGTCAGAGCCACTACTGACCCGCTGGGTGCAGACTTAGCGCCCGATGGAATACTCTACAAGGAAACACCTCATTTAACTATTGCTACCAACGTATTTTTCCTTTACACGCTAGCATACGGCCCACCTGATGGTAAGCAGTCACCGTAGCCTATAACCGCTAGCAATACCAGGGGTATCACTAACGAGTTGCCAACCATGTTGTTGATGAGGACTCACTGTGCTAGCAGCAATACTACTAGCCCAGCGTATCCTCGTGGAGCACTGGCAACCTTACTCACAACAGAAACACAACACTACAGCAAAATAGTGTTATTTCACTGCGGTCTTCGGTGGAGGTACAGTCCCCAGTCGGGCGGCTCCAATTTAAATGGGAAAACCCACGGGTGATCCCAAATCGACCTACCTCTCTTTTTAAAAGCTCATGGTGTGATTAATTACTGTACTTAAGCTTAGAAAAACTCATGGGTACAGACCGGGATTTGAACCTGGGCCCATCAGATGACAGGCCGTTGCTTCAACTACAAGGCCACCATGGCTTCTAAAAGAGACTTACCAGTTCGAGTAGCAGCGGGGCTTCCTTGAGGCGTGAGATGTAGGCCTTCGCTGGCGGCGTGAGGGCGCGTCCCTCGGGCGCCAGGCGCACGTGTGACGTCATCGCCGGGCTGCGCCCCAGCTGCAGGCTACCCGGGCAGGCCACCAGCCGCTCCAGCGGGTACACCTCCACCGAGCCTGGGGGACCACGGTAGGGTTGATTGGTTCATTAGCATACACCGACACACGTTGGCTGGGTTTTATTTAAAAACTAGCTGACCCGACAGACGTTGTCCTGTCTTAGCTATGAATTCATATGACAAATACACCATAGAACAAAGGACATTTAGTTTATCGCGAAATTAAAAAGGTTTCGGTTTTTTTCATAAGAACCTTTTTTTAATAATAACAAACACAAATAAAAAAGGATTAACGATGACGGTCCAGCCGTTCTCGCGTGACCAAGGGAAATAGGGATTCATTTTTATATATAGAGATTAATTAAAAAATACACTGTTATTTTAACACGCTCGTTACCAAGACCTGAAACAAATTTCTAACATGTCCAGTGTACTATGCCGGTAGCAAGATTTTTTTTTCGCCTACGTCTTCTAAAAGGTAACTCGCGAAATGTCAAAAATGTACATACAAATGTTTAGTTCCACTTTTCACCGCCGCAGCGCTGTTAATTGCCCTTTGTGTGCCTTTGTGTTTACTACCCTAGGCCGAACGTGTAACCAAAAAGCCTATCTTCGTGCCATAGTCAATACTTAAAAATCAAACTATGCGTATGTAGATATGTGTATGTGGTCTAAAAAAACCGTTGGCATTTATGTTTAGAATTTGTCAAAGATTGTGATTATAGCGTAGCGGTTGTATTCTCTTAGGATTGCGATGTTAGGTTAATAATCAATTTAATATCGCGCATGAGACCCGTGTCAGTAATATATGTTTAGATCGCAAAAGTTTGAAATACAATATAGATTGTGGTCGAGTTTCGTTCACCAGTCGTCCTCTAGTACATAGTAGTATATATACTAGCGGCCCGCCCCGGCTTCGCACGTGTAGACATTGATATCAAATATTTTGTCTACCCGTGCAAAGCCGGGGCGGGCAGCTAGCCTATGTTACTCAGTGATAGTGTAGCTTCTAACGGTGAAAGATTTTTTTGAAATCGGTTCAGTAGTTTCGGAGCCTATAGACAATTATCAAATATTTTGTCTACCCGAGCGAAGCCGGGGCGGGCAGCTAGTATAATATATAGCCTATGTTACTCAGTGATGATGAAGCTTTCTAATGAAAAAATAATTATTAAAATCGGTCCAGTACTTTTTGAGTTTATTCGTTACATACAAAAGATAATATAATAATAAAAAATACAAATCTTTCCTCTTTATAATATTAGTGTAGAAGTGTAGATAACAGTGTCTCACCGAGGTCAATGTGCTCGACCAGATACTTGTTCAACCTGACGTTAGTCCTCTTGCAGAGCCCTCTGTAGTGCACCCCGTCGGAGGACTTCACGAGGACTGTCTGCCCTTGAGTTGGAGGCTCTGACAGTGGAGTCGCTGTGGACAGACACACTTCACATTACACTACTGATAACAAATAAAAATATGTAACACCTAAAATTCAAGTATACAACGTATTACAAAATACCCCGTAAAAAATATAATTAATTATCAAAGCCAATAATGTTGTCAACCCTACTGGGCTATCATGTCATGGAACCAGATTATTTAACAGATTGGTCAACGTACCTATTTTACCTAATTGTCATCAAAAAAAGGCAAGTCGAAAAAAAATACATGTCAATTTCAAATCTTCCGTTCCGCAAATTAGGTAGAAATGTAGGTACATTCTGCGTAGGTTACTCTTTGATTCTACTGAAATAGGGTTTGCACATCAATTAAAAAAAAAATCTTTAATTTTTTTTGGGCTATGTTATACAGCGTTACTTCGGTTCTTAAATATTGTGAATGGACTCGTTATAAGGCCCCATTTAACCTCCTGGCTTTACGGGGTATTTTGTAACAACCTGTATAATCATTATTACCGCACAGTTGAACATTGCTTGCTTACAGTGCCGGCGTTAGGGGGGCGTTGTGGGGCGACAGCCCGTGGTGCCTAATTTGAGGGGGGCACCGATAGGGAAATAAAAAAATACCAGGCAATGTTGTCAGTTAGTAGATATCCAAAGTTGATTTATGTAGAGGTGAGGTATATCAGTGAACCTTTTTTTTTTCACACCACTAAGGTGGCACACAAGCATACGGCCTACCTGATGGTAAGCAGTCACCGTAGCCTATAGCCGCTTGCAATACCAGGGGTATCACTAACGGGTTGCCAACCATTTTTGTTGATCAGGACTCACTGTGCTAGCAGCTTTTCTACTAGCCCAGCGTATCCTCGTGGAGCAATGGCAACCTTACTTACCGCAGAAACACAACACTACATCAAGTAGTGTTATTTCACTACAGTCTTCTGTAAGGTGGAGGTACAGTCCCCAGTCGGGCGGCTCCAATTTAAATGGGATAACCCACGGGAAATCCCAAATCGCCCTACCTCTCTTTTTAAAAGCTCATGGTGAGATTAATCACTGTACTTAAGCTTAGAAAAACTCATTGGTACAGGCCGGGATTTGAACCTGGATCTGGAAAATCTATAGATCGACTCACCATTCCTAGCGAACTGCACAACGTCTTGTACGATGGAATCGAACGTCTCGATGGAGGCCGAGTCCGCCGGCCGTACGAAGGCTCGGTCGATATCCGTCATCTCGACCAGGAACACCCGGCTCTTGTTGGTCACATCCGGCCGGGGCACCTCGGGGATGACCGGGGACGAGGGCGCTTTAATAATACAACGACACATTTGGATAACTTCCATACATGTATGGATGTTTGGAGCTCAATCACGTGGAAACGGTTCAACGGATTTGTATGAAATTTGGCACAAATATAGTTTACTAGCGGCCCGCCCCGGCTTCGCACGGGTAGACATTAGCTTCGGAGCATAGAAATTTATCAGCTAGTATAATATCAGGGCAGCTAGTATAATAAATAGCCTATGTTACTCAGTGATAATTTAGCTTTCTAAAGGTGAAAGAATTTTTGTAATCGGTCCAGTTGTTTCGGAGCCTATTCAATACAAACCCACAAAAATACAAATCTTTACTCTTTTTATTATTAATAGTGTAGATAACCCGGATTAACACATGATACTTTTTGATATATACATACTGTCCAGTTTTGTGTGTAGTGGTCAGGTAATGAAATGGGATGATCTTCAATGATGAATTGTAATTATATGAAGGTAATGTATAAATTTGTAATATGTATAGATACAGCAAATATTAGGCACATTAGAGCGTCGTCGAAGCCAAAGAAGCAGTAAAGCGTGGTCGCGTTGTCGTCGTAGCCGCCACCACCACCGCTGTCCCTCTCTCTCTCCCCCCGTCCCTTGCCGTCCCCTCGCTCGCCATAGAGCGCAATGGAATTGTGCGTGAACACATACTCTTTCGTTGACTACTTATGAAAATATTCAGTTCCTAATATGTGTTTGTCGTTGAAAGGTTGAAGTCATATTGATTTTTTACATTATTAAATATACGACATCTATTTACAGTTTATTTGTATTCAATACTTTTTATCACAGGAAAATGTTAGGTCCCTCTAGGATTCTAAGCTCAACGCGGACGAAGTCGCGTGCAGAAGCTAGTTTTTATATATTTTGCTAGCAGGAGCACTACTTTGATGTAGTGTTTCTGCGGTAAGTAAGGTTGCCTGCGCTCCACGAGGATACGCTGCGCTAGAAGTAATGCTAGTACAGTGAGTCCTCATCAACAACATGGTTGGCACCTCGTTAGTGATACCCCTGGTATTGCTAGCGGCTATAGGCTACGGTGACTGGTGACTGCTTACCATCAGGTGGTCTGTGGCGCGTCTTATGAAATCATCCATCTATTCAGCGCGCGGCCGTTGACCAAAAAGAAGTATGGTTGCAGCTGGCATTTTGTTTTCGCTTGTCCGGAATTGCTACTCGTGTCGTGACTCAATACGTATATGTATATACAAAGTGATCTTATAATGGTTCCTTTTTTCCTTTTAAGGTACGGAACCCACAAAATAATAATGTTCACAATTTCATTAGTTTTTTTAGTCTTTTTTTTTTATACGCAGCAGCAGTCACCGTAGCCTATAGCCGCTAGCAATACCAGGGGTATCTCTAACGGGGTGCCATCCATGTTGTTGAAAAGGACTCACTGTGCTAGCAGCAATACTAGCCCAGCGTATCCTCGAGGAGCACTGGCAATCTTACTCACCGCAGAAACACAACACTACATCAAGTAGTGTTATTTCACTGCGGTCTTCTGTAGGGCGGAGGTACAGTCCCCAGTCGGGCGGCTCCAATTTAAATGGGATAACCCACGGGAAATCCCAAATCACCCTACGACTCTTTTAAAAGTGTCTCCCGTGTTACTTCCAGGATAGTATCTCGACCTTTTGAACGTTTGTTATAGCTAAAAAGTAACCTGGAGCGGCGGCAGGCGGGACCAGCTTGGGATATTCCACTTGAGGCAGCCACCGGGATACCTCGCCGGTACCGATGCGTTGGTCAGTTTCCATATTCTCCACTTCCACTGAGCATACGTCGTTATTCTTCGACAGTACAGTGCACTTCAGACTGTTCCCGACCTGTAGACAAGTCACTGAGGTTTTTATCTGTAGCTTCGGTAGCGCGATTTTCGTATCGCCTTCGACTATTTTTGTATTGAAATGTTTACAGCGCTGCGGCGGTGAAATGTGGAACTATAAATTAGTATGACAATTTTGACCTTTCGAGAGTTACGTTTTCCAATACGTAGTCGAAAAATGGTCTCGCTACCGGCTCTATAGTAATTATTAATTTATTTTGCATCTTCAACTAACTACACACAGTTAGACAAAAATAATGCCAGTTTTTTAAAAAGTGCGCCTTCAATTATAGGAGACACAACATGTACTTAATAGCTATCTAGGTGAACATATAAATAATACGGATATAATAAGGATCCAATATTACATTTCCGGAATTATATGAACAAATAATTCTTTTTTTTTTTTCTTTTATACCACTAAGGTGGCACACAAGCATACGGCCCACCTGATGGTAAACAGTCACCGTAGCCTATAGCCGCTAGCAATACCAGGGGTATCACTAACGGGGTGCCAACCATGTTGCTGATGAGGACTCACTGTGCTAGCAGCAATACTACTAGCCCAGCGTATCCTCGTGGAGCACTGGTAACCTTACTTACCGCAGAAACAAAACACTACATTACATCAAGTAATGTTATTTCACTGCGGTCTTCTGTAAGGTGGAGATACAGTCCTCAGTCGGGCGGCTCCAATTTAAATGGGATAACCCACGGAAAATCCCAAATCGCCCTACCTCTCAAAAATTAATATTTTTAAATTATTATATATATAATTCATAATTAATTAATTAATATAAAAAAAACCGCATCAAAATCCATTGCGTAGTTTTAAAGATCTAATCATACATGGGGACAGACAGACAGCGGGAAGGGACATTGTTTTATACTATGTAATGATAAAGTGCAGCCGGGTCAAAGACTGCGTATATGCAGCTGCGCCATTTAATTTGGACTCGAGGGGATAATAATATAAAGACACTTGGATGTTGATACCTGAACAGCCTTAGCATCCAGTACGCAGCAGAACTCTGGTATGCGTAGGTAGGCAGTAGGCAGCCGGCGGCAGCGGTCGGCAGGCGACAGTGGCGCCAGCTTGCCGGCGTCGAGCAGCGCCACGAGAGATCGGTTCAGGCATCGCGCGCGGTACCAGCCGCCGTCAGCCGCGTTCAGGTACGAGAATGTATCGCCTGGAGATGGACTGGAATATACCACCAGTATAAATTAATACCTTATTATGACTCAAACTCTAAATTATCTTTATTTGACTAGACTTCACAGATGAGTACTTTCAAATCGTCAGAATCTACCACCGGATTCGGAAGGTAGTTTTTTTCTGACAAAAATCCGACAAGAAACTCAGCAATTACTCTTCTACACTAATATTATAAAGAGGAAAGATTTGTATTTTTGTAATGTAACGAATAAACTAAAAAAGTACTGGACCGATTTTAATAATTCTTTTTCATTAGAAAGCTACATCATCACTGAGTAACATAGGCTATATATTATACTAGCAGCCCGCCCCGGCTTCGCTCGGGTAGACAAAATATTTGATAAATGTCTATAGGCTCCGAAACTACTGAACCGATTTCAAAAAATCTCTCACCGTTAGAAAGCTACACTAAGCCCGCCCCGCCCCGGCTTTGCACGGGTAGACAAAATATTTGATATCAATGTCTACCCGTGCGAAGCCGGGGCGGGCCGCTAGTTTAAAATAAAAATAAAACCGGCCAAGTGCGAGTTCCGTACACACTAGTAGGTAAGGTTAAAAATAGACGAATTTCAATTTAGGTCTGAGAAGAAATTCAAGGACGTATGTAGTGCCTAAGAGAGGGCGATGAACTCACGATATGTCACGTTGGCACCAAATTATCTTCGGTCGAAAGTGGGTGTTGTAACCTCTGCCTATCCCTTCAGGGACCCTTGTGGGAACGTGTGAAGATATATTATTAATATTAGTTTTTATGAACAATAAGTACATCTAGAATACAAAATATATTATCATTTGCTTTGTCCGCTTAATGAGTGTGATACGGCTCAGCCGTGGTTTCTTCCGACACGTGTTTCAGGACTTCCACGTCCCATCATCAGGGTGCCGCCGCGTTGGTGATGATGGGACGTGGAAGTCCTGAAACACGTGTCGGAAGAAACCACGGCTGAGCTCACCTGGGCGCAGGCCGTTCGACCGTATCACACTCATTAAGCGGACAAAGCAAATTATAATATATTTTGTATTCTATAAATATGAATTTCCGCAAAGTAAAACCTGAATCAATTCAATATAAGTACATCTAGTACAAAATTCAAAATAAAAAGTGTCAGACGCTCACCCATATGAACCCGAATACATGTGTGTATTATCATACAAATCTAAAACACCCAAGACTCAATCTTATCTCATTACCGCACGGCTTAATTTTGCATGCAAGACAATATGGGCTGACATACTGCAATATTTCTCTTTTGGTTGCTATGGTGATTGTTTGAACAATAATTCAATTTTTATTTAAAATTGCTTTTCCATACGAATTTCCAGAGCGCACACAAACTATTACAATTACTAATAATATAAAACATCCATCGGCTTTTTTCACTTTCATTGGGTAGTTTTTGCAAGATTACACCATACAGGACGGCATTATTTTTGGGTTTGAAACGTTTATTCTCATAAGAATTAATGCATTCACTTACATGAGAACTTATAAACAAAAAACTTAACATAATTGTGTACATTTCAATTGTAGCAGGAGGCGTACCTGGTCTACTTTATTATAGTAAAGTTTTAGTATTTAAGGCGTTTACAATTCAATCCATCGCTCCACTACATAGACATAAGAGGAATAATGTAACTTTAAATTTACTGTCAAGCCAAATCTAAGGTGGGTAGCTTCAAAAATGTATCCATCACAAGTATGCAGAGTATCAATTAATCTCACTCATTATTAGCGTAACTTTTGACAGTCGACCAAATGGAGATTGACGCGCGATTCGTGTATTTTCCGCGTTTTCAATGTTATTTGTCTCTAACGCATTTGAACGCTGATCTGTGCCGGTAGCAGGAACATTGTCGACAACGTATTCGAAAACGTAACTCGCGAAATGTCAAAGTTGTCATACTAATTTTTAGTTCCACTTTTCACCGCCGCAGCGCTGTCCATTTTTCAATACAAAAATAGTCGAAGGCTATACGAAAACGTTGTCGACAATGTTCCTGCTACCGGCACAGAAGTCTATGTAATGACATGTCTCTGAGGTACTCACATAAAACCAGTTTTATCCAGCTGGCACTCGTTGCCTAAGTCATCGCACAGCATCTGATAGTCTTCAGTGTACTTCTCGTGCATGGTGACGCACACGAAGCCTGGTCGGTTGGTCCTGCACTCGGATGCCGCGGCCTCCACTGTCAGGACCACTGTGTCTCCGCGCGAGAGGGTCTCAAACATCGTGCTGTTAGGAAAACATTTCGTTACATCTATATCTATACTAATACTAGCTGCCCGCCCCGGCTTCGCTCGTGTGGACAATTTTTTTTGCATTTATGCGGATGAAAAATAGATGTTGGCCGATTCTCATAGATACCGGATAAGCACAAAAAATTTCATCAAAATCGGTCAAGCCGTTTCGGAGGAGTATGGCAACGAAAACTGTGACACGAGAATTTTATATATTAGATTATAAAGAGGAAAGATTTGTATTTTTGTGGGTTTGTATTGAATAGGCTCCGATACTACTGGACCGATTTAAAAAAATCTTTCACCGTTAGAAAGCTACATTAGCACTGAGTAACATAGGCATATATTATACTAGTTGCCCGCCCCGGCTTCGCACGGGTAGACAAAATATTTGATAAAAGTCTACCCGTGTGAAGCCGGGGCGGGCCGCTAGTCTTATCTTATATATAAAATTCTCGTGTCGCGGTGTTTGTAGTTAAACTCCTCCGAAACGGCTTGACCGATTCTCATGAAATTTTGTGTGCATATTGGGTAGGTCTGAGAATCGGACAACATCTATTTTTCATCCCCCTAAATGTTAAGGGTAGTCCACCCGTAATATTTATTTTTTTTATTTTTAGATTATTTTTTTATGATACAGCATTAGAAAAAACATACAACCCTGAATTTTCAACCCTCTACGAACAACCCCTATTTTTCCATCGCGTGTTTCATTTTTTCCAATTCTCATGAAATTTTGTGTACATATTTCGCTAATTCTTTTTTTTTGTGTTAATTACTCTCAGTAAACGGTTCGTATGAAAATAAAATTTGAAAAAAGAGTCGGTATATTTTTAATATCGGGATAAACTAATGGCCCTTCGTTCTGTGGCTTATTTGTCATATGAATTCATAGCTAAGACAGGACGTCTTTCGGGACAGATAGTATATTTATAAAATTAATGCAAGGATGATATATATAAAAACTCACGTTTTAGGCACCAATAAGTTCTTGACAAGAGCATTGATCTGACCGTTGGCAGTCGGTTTGACGGCCTCATTTCGTTCCTTGGCGGCATTGTCTACTCTCCGGGTAAACTTGAGGTCACTGACACTGGGAATAACGTCTTTGGACGGTGCCTTAGGAGTTTTAGCACCAATGGGAGGTATTTTTTCATCCTTGGCGGACATCTTGGGTGCGTTAGCTACCTCCTTTGGTAGGGTTTGTTCCCTTTTGATTGATGGTTCGACTTTCACCGTGACGGCGGGCTTGGGTGATGAGTGTAATGTATCTGGAACTAATAATATTTGGATTATGTAATCATCGTCATCATTCTCCTGCCGTTATTCGATATTTTTTAGGGTCAGCCAATGTGTTTCTTTTCCATCTCTCTCTATCAGCCATCATCTATGTATTCACTTCCTTTCTGGCCTTTTTAAATATCTAACGGCCACAATAACGTAAATCGAATAATAAACAAAGTTTGAAATATTGTTATACATCTAAATAATTTAAAACAAATATAATTGTTCTCTTCTCTTTTGTCTTCTATCACGTGTTAACGCTGAAATATTTAATATTAACGATTAAATTTTACTTCTTTTATTAAAGAGAACAGAAGACAAAAATATAGAATAATAATACATAAATAATAATGCTTGGACATTATCACACAGCGCCATCTGGCCCTAAACTAAGCAAAGCTTGTACTATGGGAACCAGCAGCTGATATAATACTTATATACTTTTTGTTGTAAATACATACATATAATACATACCAACACCCAGACGCAAGGCAAACATATTTGTCACATAAATGTTTGCTCTGGCGGGAATCGAACCCGCGACCTCTAGCGCAGCAGTCAGGTACACTAACCACAGACCCGCGGTCTCGTCAAATGATACCATATACTAAAACACTCTCTATTAGACTAATGCGTCCCATTCATTTTTAAATCAACCTATTCACTGCCATACGATGGACATTGTCTTCCAACAAAACGAGTTCTGACTTCCACGAATTGAATGGGAAGGAAGTCAACAGTGAAATGTCGCTCTATACTCTCTGTCTACCCCGTGAGGGACTTGGCGTGATGATATATATGTATGAAGAGATTGATGAATGTAGAAGAAGCAAAAGAGGTGTGCAAGTCTCTAGTGAAATGTCGCTCTATACTCTCTGCCTACCCCGTGAGGGACTTGGCGTGATGATATATATGTATGAAGAGATTGATGAATGTAGAAGAAGCAAAAGAGGTGTGCAAGTCTCTAGTGAAATGTCGCTCTATACTCTCTGCCTACCCCGTGAGGGACTTGGCGTGATGATATGTATGTATCGTGATGTTTACTCACACTGGTCATTTCCCTGATTCTCGTGTGGTTTGCGGTCGCCCTGCCGCCTGTGGCTGCCACGACCCGTCATTCCCGGATTCTGTGGGACCTTATTGAGACGGACGCATTTCTGTGAACGCACACATCATCAATCTTTAGTAACATTGCCGCTTGATAGAAGACGTTTTTATACCAATAAAACGTTTATGGGACACAATCATATGGCCCACCTGATGGTAAGCAGTCACCGTAGCCAATCGCCACCAGCATTACAAGGGGTATCACTAACGCGTTGCCAACCCTGTTGTTGTTGAGGACTCACTGTGCTAACAGCATACCCTTTATACTAGCGCAGGAGCACTGGCAACCTTACTCACTGCAGAAACACAACACTCCATCAAAGTAGTAACCTGCATACGTCTGAGAAGAAATTCAAGGACGTATGTAGTGCCTAAGAGACGGCGACGGACTCACCATCTGTCACGTTGGCACCAAATTATCTTCGTTTGAAAGTCTCATTATTCTCCTGCATCCCATGTTATTTGTGGTCGACGCAATATGTGTTTTATGCATGGAAAATGACAGGTTAAAAAAGGATGGCAATACTTTAAGTCCTGTCAAAATAGTTTAGATTAATTATTTCGTACAATCCTCTGTATTAATACAGGAATTATTTTAAGAATCGTTTAAATCTATTGAGATTAATTTTAAGAATTATTTTAAAAAATCTTTAAATTCTTTTAAGAATTCTTGTAATTCTTTCAAGAATACATTAAATTATTTTCAGAATTAAATCTATACTAATATTATAAAGAGGAAAGATTTGTATTTCAAAAATTCTTTCACCGTTAGAAAGCTACATCATCACTGAGTAACATAGGCTATATATTATACTAGCTTCCCGCCCCGGCTTCGCTCGGGTAGACAAAATATTAGGTCCTTACATATGAAATTGGCGTTTTGTATGGGAGGAACAAAAAGTCGAATATTTTTTAATATAATATATTTAATTAATCAAAGTATGAACCATTATTTTCTATGCACTTTTGCCATCTCATAGGTAGTTCATTGATCCCTTTACTAAAAAAACCAGTCGGACGGGAATCAATAAAATCTTTGAAGGCGATTTGGACTGCCCCATCGGAGTTGAATTTTTTCCCTTGCAAGAAGTTATCCAAATTTCGAAAAAAATGGTAATCTGTTGGAGCAAGGTCCGGGGAGTACGGAGGATGTCTTAGACTTTCCAATTGAAGCTCTTCTAATTTAGTAGCCGTCTGTAGCGCAGTGTGTGGTCTAGCGTTGTCGTGAAGCAGCAGTGGCGTGGAGCGATTGACCAGCCTAGGTTGTTTAGCCGCTAGCTTTTCCATCATGGTTTGCAATTCCTGACAATAGACATCAGCCGTAATAGTCTGGCCAGATTTGAAAAAACTGTAATGAACAATACCGGCACTAGTCCACCAAACGCTTACAAGTAACTTTTTTGGGGTTAATTTTCGCTTGGGGCAGGATTTGGCTGGCTGGCCAGGATCTAACCATTGCGCTGAGCGCTTCCGATTATCGTAAAGAACCCATTTTTCATCACAGGTAATGATTCGGTTTAAAATACCTTCATTATTGTGCCGGTTTAGTAATGTAACGCAGCAGTCGACGCGCGTTTGCCGGTTTGTTTCAGTCAATTCGTGAGGTACCCACCTTTCAAGCTTTTTAATCTTCCCAATTTGCTTCAAGTGAATTAAAACAGTTTTATCACTAACATTGCAGCCTGCAGCTAACTCGGACGTGGTTTGCGATGGATCCGCTTCCACAATAGCCTTCAACTCTTCATTATCAACTTGAGTCTCAGGCCGTCCACGGGGCTTGTTCTGCAGGTCGAAATTTCCAGAACGAAAACGTTGGAACCAAAAACGAACTGTGTTTTCTTTTGCAACACGACCGCCATACACATCATTCACCCTTCGAGTTGTTTCCGCAGCACTAGTGCCACGGCGGAACTCGTACTCGTAAATAATGCGATATTTAAGGTTTTCCATTTTGTAAAATGAGTGACGCAAACAGAAAAAAACAGAAGAAAAAAAACAAATGAATGACGATCATCGAAGCACAAATACATGAGTCTATAGCTGTACAAATTTGAATTTGGAATTCCTTACCAAAGAGGAGAAATTCGTGATTAAAGTGGCCAGTACGAAAAACGCCAATTTCATATGTAAGGACCTAATATTTGATAAACGTCTATGGGCTCCGAAACTACTGGACTGATTTCAAAAATTCTTTCACCGATAGAAAGCTACACTATCACTGATTAACATAGGCTAGCTGCCCGCCCCGGCTATGCACGGGTATACAAAATATTTGATATAAATGTCTACCCGTGCGAAGCCGGGGCGGGCCGCTAGTAACTAATATATAAGGAATTTCAATTCTTTTAAAAATCGGCAATACTCAACGAATCGCGTCTCAATAACTTGGTAAATTGTATTGGTCTCACCTCAGATCCGGCCTTGTTGCTGGCTGGCGAACGTGGGCGGCGAAGTGGTGACGCTGGCTGCGCCCTGTGGAAATATTAAATCAATATCAATACTATAACTACTTATATTATAAAACGAAAAGATTTGTATCTTCGTTTATAATTAAATAGAAACAGATACAAAGTTATATTATGGTTACAAACAGAACTGTGTCCTAAAACGTGTGTGTGTGCACAGCAAGGTTTGTAATAAAAAAAACTCAATACTATATTAGGGGTAGGGCGAAAAGGGATCTCTCCTTCTCGACCCGAGACTATACCTCCACCTTACAGAAGACCGCAGTCAAATAACACTATTTGATGTAGTGTTGTGTTTCTGCGGTGAGTAAGGTTGCCAGTGCTCCACGAGGATACGCTGGGCTAGTAGTAAAAGTCATCAACAACATGGTTGGCAACGCGTTAGTGATACCCCTGGTATTGCTAGCGGCTATAGGCTACGGTGACTGCTTACCATCAGGTGGGCCGTATGCTTGTGTGCCACTGTAGTGTTATAAAAAAAATCTTTATTATCACTTAGTATCATAGGCAATATATTTTATTGCTATAAGACGCGGTGAAGAAGCTAGTCGCGTATAAAAGTACTTGATACTTACAGAAGGGCTGTCCCTGGTTCCGTTACATCATTGGCATTAGATCCTCCGGGTAATCTTTAACAGACAATTTTTGTATTATTTAATGAAACAAACTTGCTTTGAAATGTTTATTTTTTTCACCGCCGCTGCGCTGTTCAATTTCCGCATTCGAAACGTAAAAAAAAATAAACAAAGCGATACTTGATATTTCAAAGCAATAGTTAAAATATCAAATTGCTTCTGCCAGCGTATTCGTATTGATTTCGCCTTTTGTATGGGATAATTAACAGCGCCGCGGCGGCGAAAAATAGATGATGACTACGGTAACCGCTTACCATGAGGAGGGTCGTATGCTTGTGTTGCCACCTTAGTGGTATAAAAAACAAATATGATTTTATATCACTAAGGTGACACATAGCAAGCAAGGTGGCAAGCATACGACCCACCTGATGGTAAGCAGTCACCGTAGCCTATAGCCGCTAGCAATACCGGGGGTATCACTTACGGATTGCCAATAATGTTGTTGATGAGGACTCACTGTGCTAGCAGCATTACTACTAGCCTTCGTGGATCACTGGCAACCTTACTCACCGCAGAAACACAACACTACATGAAATAGTGTTATTTCACAGCGGTCTTCCGTAAGGTGGAGGTACAGAGGCTCCAATGTAAATAGGAAAACCCACGGGAAATCGCAAATCGCCCTCTCTTTAAAACTAATAAAAGCATGTTACAAACTCACCGAGCCAGGTTATGACAGACCGACTTGTGCCTATCAGTCCAGTCCCGCCGCTGGCAACCCTGCGAGCAGTACGGTGCCACGCCGCAACGCGCGCAGAACGCCACAGCCGCCGCGCCACACCGCAGACAGACCCGGGATTGCGAGGACTGAAGTCCCGGTATGGTTAGCTGCACCCATTCGACACCATAACTACTTTAAGCTTCGCCTACCCGGATAAATTACCAACATAAAATGTTTTACACCCCGATTGACAATCCTCTAAAATCATAGGCAAGATCTTTCCCGATTGAGACACCTTTGAAAAAAAAACTCAATTCGTTAAGTTAATCCTAGAAACTACTTTTCTACAGACAGACACACATATCTGCACAAATATTATAAAGAGGAAATATTTGATTGTTTATAGGCTCCGAAACTACTGGACCGATTTGAAAAAATATTTTACCATTTGAAGCCGACATTATCCCTGAACAACCCCAGTGCTTATGGACCCCAAGTGTAATTATAGATACTAGGTTTATAATAAAACAACAGTATCCCACATTATGGTCAGGTATATATTTATTCAAACGGCAATTTAAGGTCATGCACGGCGCGAGGATCTCAACCGCGCGATTCACAAATTGACAATAACATAGTCAGCGCCATCTATGGTTAGCATGCGACAATAACATTGTACAATCCCTGATGAACATAGTCTACTTTTTACCGCGGGAAAATGCTTCATTCCTACGGGAAAACGGGTAATCGTATACTAAATTGCTACGCGGGCGAAGTCGCGGGTAAAAAGGTGTAGTACCGTATAAAAGCTTGTATAAAAAATTTTACTCACTTTTTGCAATCTAGTACATTATTTTAGTCATCAAAACTAATTTGTGTCCAGAATCGACACCATATTAGTACAAAATCACTGAACTAAACTAATTTGACTAAGTCTTGCTATCCCTTTCTCATGTGCGGGGTTAAATAAGCATAGCAACAATTTAAATGTCCTGTCAAATTTGTTTAGTGATTTAAGATTTTGTATGACAGAATCGACACTATGACAAATCAGTCCAGTAGTTTCGGAGCCTATAGACATTTATCAAATATTTTGTCTACTCGAGCGAAGCCGGGGCGGGAAGCTAGTATAATATATGTTACCTATGTTACTCAGTGATGATGTAGCTTTCGGACGGTGAAAGATTTTTTGAAATCGGTCCAGTAGTTTCGGAGCCTATTCAATACATACAAATCTTTCCTCTTTATAATATTAGTAATAGATAGTATAGATAAAATAAAATGATACAAACCGTTCTCCTGATTTTCTCAATCAGAACATAGAAACACACTGACGAGGTGCTAGCTCCGATTTTGAACAGGAAATCCCAAAGCGACCTATTATTCCTTTTGATCCAGGTAAAGGACATCTTTCAATTTGGTCCAAATCTGAAAGTGCCGCCCAACACATTTTTTTTGTATATTCTGTTAAAGCTTGCCCTGAATTGCCCTGCTTGTCTGAACATTTTTACTATGGCACCAAACCTGTAGGACCATTGTAGTTGATATTATTTGAGTTCGAAAATCTGAATTTTCATACATTTTGTTGTAAATAGGAATTCAAAATCACAACGCATGTCCTGTAATGTCCAACTTTGGTGTCATAGTAATACTTGCTCAGACGGACAAGCTCTTACAGAACATACAAAAAGAATGCGTTGGCCGGCACCAAATTTCTATGAAACATGGATGATGTCCTTTTGCCATCTTTCTCAATTAGCATACCTAAGACTGAATTGCATCTATTGCATGAGAGGGCGTGACGCTTACCTTCAGGCGTGACTTACAATGTCGAATATGTGTTTTCGTATAGCGCGTGCGCATGTCCACGTAAGGTTAGCCAAGCCAAGCATCCTCGACTATCCACACACGTACCATTCAAGTATGACGTAAGCACTACAGGGGGGCGGGGGGTTCTAAGCTTTACTTATTTTTGATGACATGGGGGGTTGGGGGGTATAGATGGTGATTACGTCAACAGTAGTTACTTACTTTTTTTTACACATACATAATTTAAACATATGATAAATTTCATACATTGTCTATGCTTGAAAATGAAACACATATTCGGGGATGGCCACAAATAATACGTTTAGTTACTCGCTTAGAACCGAGTAGGGGAATCACCGCGTGCACTTAATTCACTTGTCTAAATTTTCATATACAAATGTTTACGTAAACATTATGGGGGCGGGGGTAAGACCTTTGCTTACTTTTGCTGACAAGGGGGAGGGGGTGTAAATAATCGTTATAAATCTGCTTACGTAATACTTGAACGGTCCCATAGCTCCATAGTTTTGATGTACAATGTTTGGATATCAATGAGCCTTATCGCCCCGGCCTTATCCCAAACGCTGTTGGAGTCGGTACTAGATCTAACTCAATGTGGCTGCTTACCAAGATAGTTAGATAATGCAACTGCCATTTGACCTTCGGAACCCTTTAGCTAATGCCACTGACCTAATAATAAATGGATATCTGACCTTTTACAAACCCAAAAAGATTTAAAACAGTCTTATCTCATTACTAATTCACCACAGTTTCACCACATTCAACACAGTCTAATTTTGCTCGCCAAAAAAGTCGTCCAAACGGAGACGGAGAGCGATTGTATTGTATTCGCATTTTGTAGTGTTTTAGCTCCGGACACTTTTGACCGCAGACCCGAAGGCCATGATTAATAGATCAGTGGCTAATGCAATAAAATAAATAAAAGCAAAATGTAATCTAAAGCGTTTAATTGTAAAACTACAAGTAAAAATAGAGAGCAAATCGACTGTCAATTCATTGAATGAGACAACACAATATCATGTCCTGATCTGACATGTATGGAGTGAAATAGATAAATATGGAGAGGTGTACAAGAGTGAAATGGCGCACTGTTTCCACCCTGAAAGGGATGGCGTGAGCTCAAGGAGGCTTTATAATACTGCTCATTACATTACATAATACAACTTCGCTTCCCGCCATTTGAACGCTTATTTTTTTTAACTAAGCAACGGGTTTTAATGCGGGTTCACTAATTGACGGCGAGATTCTTGAGGAAGGTTTTTGTGTGTAATTAATTTAGGTTTTGTGTAAACCCGTGCGAAGCCTGAGCGGGTCGCTAGTATCTTATCTGACAGTTTTGAGTTTTGCTTATAAATAAAGTAAGCATTAGCTTTGGCCAAAAGCAATAGGCTCCCAATTATTAGCTTGATAATTGTCATATTCTGCAACTTCTATGCTAATTTGAAACCGATATAATGAAATCACGTTTACCTTCAGCCTTCAGGAGTCTTTCAAATTTCAAAAAATACATCTCTTGGGTGTTGCGCGTTAAGTTTTTAGTTTTTAAATATAAGTGCGAGAGGGTTAACTAGGCTTCATCAAATATTTATTATATAAAATATGGTACTTTATCTAGGCACCTTAACTATAATTTAAGGATCTGTAAATGGATATGTGAAAACGTCTCACTCAATGAAAAAACCGTCCGCTTCAAACACAATGTCAACATTACAACCGAAAGAAACATAAGTATTATAAAATAACGTTATATTAAACAAAACAAAATTATCCTACTAACAATTATTGTAATAAAAATACTTACCCTAAAACTTATGTAAACAAACTAAAAGCTAATACTCATATCAAATTAGTCAAAATCGTATCTTAGATGTGCGTATAAAATACACTAAAGACGTTATTTTCGGTGGGGAATAGAGTAGTTTATGGAATGTTGAAAACATTTAAAATGTAATGTTCAACACCGGCGGGAATGTACAAAGAGATTGATTAAGATAAAAACTGCAGAAGTGACGTTACCAAGTCAAATTGCGCAGTGATGTTACAAGTCAAATTGCGTTATGCCTGACTACCTTAACAAGGACTTGGGACTTATAAGGATAGATATGGTATGGTATTTAAACATAGTTATATATAAAAGATACTTTTGAAGAACTCTGATATTACTATAGTAAACGAGAACAATCCTAATTGAGACCAACATGCTACACGTAGAAAATACATTGTACGATCTAGGCATTAAAAAACAATGAAATAGGGAATTTGTATACATACTAGAAGTGAACAGACGTGTAAAATAAGATGACGGCAATAACCATACGAGATATAGACTCGTGCGTTTAGGTAAAGTTAGTGTAAATGCGACAAAATAGTCTTAAGTTAGAAAAAGAATTTCAACCTTTCCCCCCCAATCGTAGGATCAAAATTCTTCCCTTGAATTATAGACACAGATTGCTTATCAACAAACAGTGTAAATTTACCGCTGCTCGGGTAAACGGTCTCCGTAAACAACTGCCACAGTTCAGTATTCAATCCTGGATTCTTGTCTTCGAGTAAATCAAATATTATATTCAAGTCATCCTTGTTCTCTGGTAGAATGTTTACTGGAATCTTGAGGACTACTTTGCAGTACCCATGGCTATCTGGAAGAATGAGGTCTGTTTCGCCCGTGTCTGGAGAATCCGGCTCGATGATTATGGGATCTAGGTCTGATCTATCGGATTTTAATCCTGTGTAGAAGTAAACCGTTTCCGTGGTAGGTTTGTAATCGTGCGATGTCACTTCAGGCGATAAGCTTGTTTGATTGCATTTCTCTTCCCATACTATTTTAGACTCGGTTATTTCTTTTACTTCAGGTTGTTCAACTACTTTGGGAATTTCTGGGGCAGTTTTCTTGGTTTCTTGCAGTTTAGAATCACTTATTTTCTTAGCGTGTAGCTTTGATAGTTCTTCCAGACTCGCTTTAGGTTTAAGTAGTGACTGCAAATGTCCCAATTTGAACTGGACCGCGTTACTCCCGATAAATTTGTTAAAGTTTTCACCTGTTATGACTTGAGCTGACAACTTATCAATTTGCATCACGACGTCCAACTTGGTTTTGGTGCGGACTGTACTGATCTTCCTCCAATATTTAGTACGCAATCTTGGATTCTGCTTCTGCAGAATTGCAATTACATCATCAGTGTCCTTATCGGTTTTAACCACCATGCTTATAATACCCACAGCACCCCTAAACTCAGTAGATTTTAAATGTATACGTAATTTAGAATTGACAGTATATACATTCTCTTCGATCCAATTTCTAGAAGCCATATTGCAGCAGATAATGAAAATTACTCCATCAAATAGATACATATCATGGAATTTGGGCATTGATTCTTCATTTAGATCGCCTTTCTCCGAGGCTTCACAAACAATATTCTCGAAGGTTCTCTTGATTGAGTGGAATTGGGTTTCGTCAACCCTCGTTTCAGGGTAATTCGCTGGACCGACGTACAATTTCAAGTCATCGGCAATCAAATCCGAATAGTGATTTGTCCTTATTCTCGTAAGCGGGGAGTTAGTAATATCCTGATCGATAGGAACATACATATTTTTCATAATTAAATCTCTCTGTTTTCTTTCGCCTGGAGTTTCATCATCGTTGGCGTTTCCTTCGTCGAAACTGACATCACGCTTCTGTCTATCTATTATTCTAAAAGTTAACTTTTCACCCTCGTAAGTAGGATCAAAATCGGGACTCTTAATGATTTCCAATGAGTCTGGATCGACGCCGAATTGTCTCTTCTGCTTACCAGCAACGTCAGAGTAATACTTCCAGCAATCTGGTTTCAAGCCTGGATATCGTGTTTGTAACTTTAGTAGAATTTCAACAGATTCCACGTGAGCGTGATCCTTTGGTAGTCGCATCACTATTCTGGTATACCTTACTAGGCTCTTGATATCCCTGAATGTCAATTTCAAGCCCGTAGAATTGATAAATTTAGGCAAAACTTCAGTAAGATAATCTTTAGTTTCTAAACTGTCACAAATATAAATAACTGCTCCGTTGGACAAGTAAATATCCTGAAATTTGGGGATAATCAAATTCGTAAATCTTTGGAGTTTCATATCCTTATGCAAGTACTCTTTAAATAGATGTTTCAATCGTCTAATATGTGTTCCTTCTAGCTTGTTCTGAGGGTATCCTTCCAAAGTTATAGCTACTTTCAACTCATTCTCAACGTGTAAATAGTTAGTGCGTCTATGGTATGCTATGCCTCTATTGCTATCAATGTTAACATTACTGTTACGCGAAATCAAATTGTCGTTGCTTCCAATAATAGATTCAGATTTGTCAGACACAGCTACGTTGGATGTAGCAGTGACATTATGAGGTTCTTCGAGACATCCCTCTGGATCATTATTATGGTCAGATTTTTCATTCTCTTGATCACTATTGTAGTTATTCGTCTCATCTGACCAAACTAGAACCTCATCTTTGTCACTGATATATCTGACATCTTTAAGTTTCTTTAATATTTCTTTCTGCAGTGAACTCTCTAGTTCTTTCTTAAAATCTGGTTGTATTTCTCTTACTTCTTCTTTAAGTTCTTGAATATCAATTCGCGAATTTTCTGGTCGTTCAATATTTTCAATCTTATGGACACTGATTGTAGACGCGTTTCTCGGTGTAGCTTCCTCAGATCGCAGCTCATCTAAAAGTTTAACCCTAGACGCGACACTTCTCAGATCCTCTTCCATACCAGACAGGAGACATTCGTAATATATTTCTGTATAGCCTGTCAATTCAAACTCCATTTGTTCGTAGTCAATTACATTTTTGAAAGTGGGACCGCGAATAATTTCTCCCGAGACCCTATCTATTAGAAAAGACGTGCATTCAACGCTGTCAATCGTTTTTTGAGAATAAATTTTCCACGTATCTGTTTTGAGTGTTGGGTTAAAGTATTGCAATAGTTTGAAGGCATCTTTTGCAGTCGCCGGCCAACATGAATGAGGTATCTTTAAGATCGCCAAACATAACCGTTTGACCTTCGCTTTGAGTAGCACTAGACTGTTACACATACGTTCTTGCAAGCCAGGCGAGACTCGCACCATCCAGTCTCTCGTCTCCGAATCCTTGCAAATGCAAACAAGAGCACCTCTATGAAGATAATAGTCCACAAACGATGGTACTTTCTTCAGCAGGCCTGCTTTCAACTGCATATCAATGACATCACCTAAAGACCTTTGAAACGACTCCATTTGACGCAACCTCATCTTGGATTTTGGGTAACCAGCTAAAGCAATCACCAACTTTAAGTTTTCCTCAACTATGTCCATATAATCGGCGTTTCTGAGTTGTATCAACCTATTTGTTTCGTCCGCTTCATCGTCGCTGTCGCTATAAAAGTCACTGTACTTTAAATCACAGGTCACTTCGCTCTTACTACGCCTTTTTATCTCGTATTTCTTGCTGGTAGCGTCCGACCTCTTGCTACCTGTATCTACTCTGCTATAGTCAGTTTTTTTCGTGATCTTGCTGGCTACAGTAACTGTAGTTTTGCTATCAACGAATTTGCTTGAAAATTCAGATTTCTTGCTTTGATCCGTCATGGATTTGGCCATCTTATTGCGGTAATCGGCACTTCTTTCTTCAGAGTAAAGGACGCATGTGGACGGTGTGGAGCTATCTTCAGAGGAATGTCTGTCCCAGGAACTTTTCTCTTTCGCCTTACACGAGCACACAGTGGTCTCGTTCTGCACAAAAATATTCTTTATAGATCTGACACTGTCTAGCTAATTTCAACCTCATCCTCATTGTATATAAAGCCTCCGTTACAATTCCAAAAGGTTGTAGCCAAAGCCCATGCATATGAACATGAAATTTTGAAGAATTTCGCTTGAAAATTTTGCCTTGGTCAATTTTGGATCGGTTGTTTCTTTCAGATGTAGAATTTGGATATTTTAACGCAGCTAGATTATAATTTTGATGAATTTCTTAGGTAAGAACGTCAATGAATTTGGACAGTGACTGGGCCATAAAGCGGAGGATTAAAGTGGTTATTTATCAATATTTGCCTGAGTAAATATCGCAGCAAAACCTAAAACGACTGAGAATCATAAAAATATCGACTCCAAAAGACATCATCCATTTTGGTCCATATCTGAAAGTGCCGGTCATCGCAATATTTTTGTATATTCTATTACAAATTACAACTTGCGTCTGAACATTTAGTACGGCACCAAAATTGTAGGACCATAGTCGTTGATTTTATTTGAAGTCGAAAATCAGAATATTCATATTTTTGTTGAAAATAGGTATTAAAATAGCCAAAACAAATTAAATGTCCTGTAATTTCCAATTTTGTAGTCATAGTAAAAAAATGCTCGGTCGGACAAGCTCTAACAGAATGTACCAAAAATAGTATTGGCCGGCACTTTCAAATTTGGACCAAATCTCTATGAAATCTCCATGGATATCCTTTTATGATATTTATTTCATTTTTACAATAAACGATTTCGATCTAATTAATTATGGGTATAATAAACCTAAGAGTGTTCAAAATACCAATTTAACTAAAAATAACCTGGATAGTGGTTGCTGACATTTTGTTTGTGACTAAATTAAAGTTGAACTTAGCAAAACACATGCATTTTAGAATGATCAAACGCCCAAACCAAATAATTCATGCATCATTATGATATGGCTCATGCGCACTAGTTCTTCCGTAGACATCTCAACTGTAACAATTTTGTACTTACGTAGTAACACAGATACTTTAGCATTTAAAGAGAAGGGCGAATTGGGATTCCCCATTGGTTTCCCCATTAAAATTGTAGACTTCACGCTGGGGACTGTACCTCCACCTTACAGAAGACCGCAGTCAAATAACACTAGTTTGATGTAGTGTTGTGTTTCTGCGGTAAATAAGGTTGTCAGTGCTCCACGAGGGTAGGTTGCGCTAGCAGTAATGCTGTTAGCACAGAGATTCCTTATCAACAAAAGGATTGGCAACGCGTTAGTGATACTACTAGTATTGCTAACGGCTATGGGCTACGGTAACTGCTTACCATCACAGGTGGACATCATCAATTTTGGCCCAAATCTGAAAGTGCAGGCCAACGCCTCCTTTTGCATATTCAGTTAGAACTTGCCGTCTGAATATTTTTTACTGTGGCACCAAACCTTGTAGGACCTTTGTAGTTGATTTTATTTGAGTTCGAAAATCTGAATATTCATACATTTATGTTGAAAATAGGAATTCAAAATAACTAAAACAAATTAAATGTCCTGTAATGTCCAACTTTGGTGCCATAGTAATAAATGCTCAGACGGACAAGCTCTAACAGAATATACAAAAAAATGCGTTGGCCGGTACTTTTGAGATTTGGACCAAATCTCTATGAAACATGGATGATGTTCTGTAAATATTGCCCAAAATCCTTTCCTTATAAAATGTATCTTATTTAACTACAAACAACAAAATTATCGATTTAAATGCTGAGTGAAGAGAACTATTGCGAATGAGCCCTAAGGCAGTGGAAAAAGATGCAATAAAGTAAATAAGCGCATGCTCCCATTATCAATATACCTAGTATTGATAGCTAACAAAAGTATACCAACACGTAGTACCTTAAACTTCGTCTCTTTCTAACTTTTGACACGTGTGTATGTGGAAAGAGAGGCGCGATATGACCATAAGCAGTTTAAAGTCTGCACAATACCGTGTAGGCAATGAATTCTGTCTAGAATGCTCTTTAAGCTGTATAAATATGAAACTTACCGAATCGCCCGCGCCAGCGCCGTAGTTTGGATCAGCATCACGTGATTCAGGTCTGTAAGGAATAGGTGTATATCATGATTGTTACATGAAAAAAGACAGAGCACTGAGTTTCTTGCCGGTTCTTCTCAGGTGGCTTTATTTCCGAACCGGTGGTAAAGTAGACCTTCATAAAAGCCTGACTGATTAAGACTTTTGTTTTATTTTGTATGACATGTTACGACTATCGATAGTATACCGATAATCCAGCAATAGTGGTGATAGCTTGCTCCCGGGAATTCCCGGCTCCAAAAAAAGCGGTATAGGCAAAGTGGGATTAGTTAGGCACCATAAAGTCGACTCTCGGTACATGGTTTTCAGGGTCGGCAACGCCCGAGTGATACCCCTGGTGTTGCAAGCGTCCATAGGCTACGGTGACCGCCTTCCATCAGGTGGGCCGTATGCCTGTTTGCCAACCTAGTCGTATAAAAAAAATGTTCTAACTTCGAAATAGAAATCAGGGTTTGACATAAAAAAAATCTGATTACATGTTGCTGTCCTTACTCACCGCAGGAACACAACACTACATCAGAGTAGTGTTATTTGGCTGCGATCTTCTGTAAGGTGGAGGTACTGTCCCAGTCGGGCGGCTCCTATTTTGAACGGAAGATACCGTTGTGCCCTACCTCTCTTTCTATAAGGAGCTCTGGTGCCCTTACTCACCGCAGGAACACAACACTACATCAGAGTAGTGTTATTTGGCTGCGATCTTCTGTAAGGTGGAGGTACTGTCCCAGTCGGGCGGCTCCTATTTTGAACGGGAGATACCGTTGTGCCCTACCTCTCTTTCTATAAGGAGCTCTGGTGCCCTTACTCACCGCAGGAACACAACACTACATCAGAGTAGTGTTATTTGGCTGCGATCTTCTGTAAGGTGGAGGTACTGTCCCAGTCGGGCGGCTCCTATTTTGAACGGGAGATACCGTTGTGCCCTACCTCTCTTTCTATAAGGAGCTCTGGTGCCCTTACTCACCGCAGGAACACAACACTACATCAGAGTAGTGTTATTTGGCTGCGGTTTTCTGTAAGGCGGAGGTACTGTCCCAGTCGGGCGGCTCCTATTTTGAACGGGAGATACCGTTGTGCCCTACCTCTCTTTCTATAAGGAGCTCTGGTGCCCTTACTCACCGCAGGAACACAACACTACATCAGAGTAGTGTTATTTGGCTGCGGTTTTCTGTAAGGCGGAGGTACTGTCCCAGTCGGGCGACTCCTATTTTGAACGGGAGATACCGTTGTGCCCTTCCTCTCTTTCTAAACAAGTGTGATAGAAGCAGTTTCTGTCGGTGGCCGTTTTACTCACCTAAAAAGCCTAAGTGTCCGGAGCCTCCGGAAATGCACGCTTATTCAAACAAAAATGCAACTTTTTTAGTTTTCTGAATGAAGTATGATACTACATATCTTTCGTATATTTTGGTACTAGTTAAACCAGGTCACGCGGGCTCTGCTGTAGCTTAGCGTGATATAAATTATACGGTATATAAATGCTACTAATATTATAAATGCGAAAGTTTGTGAGTATGGATGGATGGATGCATGTTTGTTACTCTTTCACGCAAAAACTGCTCAATGGATTTGGATGAACTTTGGAACACAGATAAATTATAACCTAAATTTTAGGTTCCTCTGAGATTCTAATCTCAACGCGGACGTAGTCACGGGCATATGCTAGTTAAAGTATATTTCCCAAACAGACAGTATATAAAAACACACTTCTATAACAGTGCTAAATTGTATAAAAATTTCATGTCAATCCAGCTTTTAGAGTTTTGTGGACACTTAAACTTAAGGAAACTGGATCTTACTTATATTATAAATGCGAATGTTTGTGTGTGTGTGTGTATCATCTTAACGCCTCAAAGTCAGAATGGATTTGCTTGAATTTTGCAATGGAGGGTGTAAGCTTATAAACTGTTTTAACCCACCGCCAGGACCAACCTCCTAGCCAAGACACCCCTCACCCGAGCCATACACACACTGTGAACGAGCTTCATTCCCGGATTGACATATTTCCATACAATTTGTGTGAATTCGCAAAAGTATTACTTAGTATTGTAAGTTATGATTAGTGTTATTTATTTAATAGTATATTAATTGTTTATTGTTTCTTAACTATTTGTAATTGTCGAGCTATATATTTTTGTTATGTCCATGGTTTATATTGTTAAATTTAAAGTGTTTGCATTCCAATGAGCCGCACTATCGCTTTGGGTTCGCCTGTAATGATAGATGTAAGCTTTTAATAATAAATAAATAAATAAATAAATAAATAATAAATAAATAAACATATATAGGATTGATTCCAGATTTTGAAAAATTCAAAAGGTTTCAGCTAAAAAAAAAATGTCATGAAACTGGAATCAAAACGAATTCCGAGCGTACGAAGTCGCGGCTACATCTAGTCTTTATATGCATGTAATGTTACCTCTCAGATACATTCCGCGCGACTATACGTCCGTCCGGCAGGATACACTGTATGTTGCTGGTCGGATGGTGAGACTAGAACAATAAATAAACTAGGTACATACCCATTAACATTTACAAACACACGCCCAGAGAGTATAGATCGCCACTTCACTCTTGACTTCTCAATCATCTCTTCAATCTCTTCATACAAATATGATGCCACAAAACTTTGAGTGGCACTGACGTACTAAAACATGGACTTCTAGACTGCGCTCAAAAGTGTTCGAGACAAACAACTTGGAAAACGCGGAATATATGCAAATCGCGCGTCAGTCTCCGTTTCGTCGACTGTCAAAGTCACGCCAACAAAGCCGTCCTGAATGGTGAAAACTTGTAAGAACTACCGAAAGAAAATGGAAAAAGCCGATGGTGTATACAATTTTGTATAAATAGATTTTTGTTATATGTGTAAAAAGGGATATAATATAATTTAAGCTCTCTGGAATAGTATTTAATTTTAAAAAATATGAATTCGTTGTTAAAACAACCACCAATAGCAAACCAAACAGAAAGAGTGCAGTGTATGTCAGCCACACGCCAGCCCATATTTTTTTGCAAAATGAAGCCATTCTGTAATGAGATAAGATTGAATCTTGAGTTGAGATTTGTATAATAATATACATGATGTATCCAAGTTCAAATAGGTGGGCTTCGGACAGTTTTATTTTGAATTTTGTAGTAGACCCAATGTCCATGTATAAGTATGTCAGTGGTAGCCTCTGAATTTACATGCGTAATTTTATTTTGAGGTTACTTCAAAACCGCTACGTGGGCGAATATAGTTAGTGGGTGGTTGATTCATTAGTAGCTACGACAATGGTGTAGACTTACTTTCTTCTCAGCCTGCTTGAGGAGTAGCATGCGGTGCTTGCACTGCAGCTGCTCGGCCTGAACCTTCAGCTGTTGCAGCCGCAGACTCTCCAGCTCTAGGTGTAGCTCCGGATCAATAGAGTCCTGCAACTCCTGTGACAAACCATCATATGTTATCTAAAAAAGTATCCATATTAAGCCCTAATAAGGCACTTATTAAAGTCTACTTTACCAGCAACAGTCAACCAAGGCTTAAGACAGTTCAGACAGCCGTGGCAATTACAATTTGTAGTGTTATAGCTCTGGACAATTTTGAGCAGAGACCAAATCCATGTGTCACTTGGTTTATTAGGTCATGTAGTGTGGTGTTATAGCCCTGGACAATTTTGAGTGCAGACCCAAATTCCACTGACTTTTTGTCAGTGAAAACAATATTATCAATAACCGGATTTGGTTTGGGTAAACATAGGACTTAGTTCCAAGTACTCCATTACCTTTCCATCATTGAGTTCTGTGGTAATTTAATCTAGAAAGTTGGATTTGATATATCCACTCAAATTTGCATTGTATATCTTTTTGACAGTCTTTTATTTCAGTCATTTTGTTCGAGATGTCGTATGTATAAATATTTGTGTTGATTCTGTTCTACAAAATCACTAAACTTAACTAATTTGACAAGACTTAAAGTATTGCTATCCTTATTTAACCCTGCACATGAGAAAGGGATAGCAAGACTTTTGGACCTGACAGATAAGTTTAGTTTAATTTAAATTGGCACCAATATGTAGTTAATTTTGCATACCATTTCATCTTCCATGTCATTTCCATTTGTCAGATCCTCCTGCTGTCTGTAAAATAATACAGGTAAATTTTACTACTTATTGTACTTAAATAAACTATTTTATTTGGGTGGGGATCCCGGCCGTCTTCTTTGAACAAACTTTCTAGATTTCAGAAGTGTAATGGCATGACAAAAGTAAGAAATTGATTCAATTTTTTAATGGTTCTACACAGATCCCAAAAGATTTCCATATGACTAGCTAAGTGCTGTCAGCATTTGATGCTTCCACTATACCATTACATATTTATTACATTGGATCGCCAACCAGTGAACACAAGGAATTTAAACCACTGAACTTGAGACCACTGGTCTAGTGGTTAGTACACCTGACTGCTACGCTAGAGGTTCGATTCCCGCCGGGCAAACATTTATGTGACAAATATGTTTGCCTTGCGTCTGGGTGTTTGGTATGTATTATAAGTATGTATTTAAAAAAAAAAAAAAACATATATAAGTATTATATCAGCTGCTGGTTCCCATAGTACAAGCTCAGCTTAGTTTGGGGCTAGATGGCGCTGTGTGATAATGTCCAAACATTATATTATTAAAAAAACATACAAACATATTAAAAACATGCATAGTGCTCACAACATTCACATAAAATTTCACTTACTAGTGGCCAAATAGTGAAACATCAGTCAAATGTGATGCTTAGTACAATAATTTTAAACAACCTCAGATTACTATTACTTAATTTATAAAAATTTTTAGGTGTTTTGGCAACAAGATAAAAGAAAGAACAAAACAGACGATTATCAATGGATTCTATGAGACCAAAAAGCCTTTTGGCAAGCCATATTGTGTTTTATCAACGCTGCAAACAGTTACGTTGGCCAACAAACTTTGAATGTTGGTTCAGTATTCGCACAAACTCAATAAATCTATAGGGCTATTGTGTTTTATCGACGCTGCAAACAGTTACGTTGGCCACCAAACTTTGAATGTTGGTTCAGTATTCGCACAAGCTCAATAAATCTATAGGGCTACTCAATCACACATCAATAGCATAGGACTTTAGCAGTATAGTCTTAGCAGTCACAACATTGGGATAAAATTGAGAAGGTCAAGTCTTTTCTCAGCATTGGAACAAGATAAAAAAGTTCCATGTATGTAGGTTGGTAGGTATTCTAACAACAAAAATTGCGCGCAGCGAAACTTTTCCAGCCTCGACAAAATAAATAAAAATTTAAAACACAAGTACGTTTAACTTATACAAATAGCTATAAAAATTAATTGTAGCTTGCGTTAAATAATATATAATTTATCAGATTGAACTGTACATTTTTTTGCAAAAAAGAGTAGGTAGGCATTTTAAAAAAGTTTCGGTAAACTTGATAATCCAGACCAAATGCGATGTAATTGAAACAAAGAGACATTCCAGCAATTAATTTACTCGTTTTTATTTCTAATTTTAACAAATTCAAATGCTTTTACTTACATTTCTTTTGAATGCTGAATCGACGCAAAATATTTATTTAATATCATGGCGTCTCGATATCTCTTACGCACAATAAACACTTCTAAAAGTCAGAATCTTCGACACGCTCACTTAGAATAGTTATTAAAAGCCCGTAACGACAATTTAACAATTGATTCCACTAAGTACAAAATCTAAACACTAACAATTTGAACGTTAAAGTTTTCTCACGACAAAACTGCCAATGCCAAGGCGAAGTCGGCGCGCGAAACAACCAGAATGAACCACAGAGTAAATGAACGAACGTAGTTGAATGAATGAGAACTATCGAGGAGTTTTTGGCGGGAATCAGGCGGAGCGGTTGAGATTTTTTCCAGTGTGTCGTAAATTGTGTTATAGTGATCTTTAATGTGTATTTTTGGTGTCGATATGTGCAGTAAAGTTTCATTTAGTGACTGATTTATAGGAGCATTGGAAATAATGCCATAATACGACTTTTGGGTTAAGTGATTTATCATTTTGGTCAATAGGTTACCTCTAATCTAAAGGCGTGTTACGATCTGCTACTGCCGTGGGTTGTCTCCAGAAACTCCATTGGGCGTTAGAATGCATGACACTAGGCATTTTAATGCGGCAAACACGAGAAATTTTGCAACATGAAAATTCTCTAACACTCGACACTGGCAAAAATAGTCCCTGAAGGGATTGATTGCCATACTTAGGAAGAAGAAGAAGAAGAGAACTATCGAGGAGTTTTTGGCGGGAATCAGGCGGAGCGGTTGAGATTTTTTCCAGTGTGTCGTAAATTGTGTTATAGTGATCTTTAATGTGTATTTTCGGTGTCGATATGTGCAGTAAAGTTTCATTTAGTGACTGATTTATAGGAGCATTGGAAATAATGCCATAATACGACTTTTGGGTTAAGTGATTTATCATTTTGGTCAATAGGTTACCTCTAATCCAAAGGCGTGTTATGATCTGCTACTGCCGTGGGTTGTCTCCAGAAACTCCATTGGGCGTTAGAATGCATGACACTAGGCATTTAATGCGGCAAACACGAGAAATTTTGCAACATGAAAATTCTCTAACACTCGACACTGGCAAAAATAGTCCCTGAAGGGATTGATTGCCATACTTAGGAAGAAGAAGAAGAAGAAGAGAACTATCGAAAAAAAGAAATTAGAGAACCTATGAAACAATTGGGATTTGGTACTGCAGTAGTTTTTTTCAACATTTGACAAATAACAACTGAGTTAGATTTTCAAAAAACGGATTTTTTATTCGCAAACTGGCAACTTTAAAAAATGGAATCTATGTAAACAAATAATATAAATACTGTAAACAAATAAACCAATCAATAAGGAAATTCCATGGGCGACCACAATTCGTCGTTCCTCTCTTGCAGAGTTGCACGACTAATTTGTTAAAATACTTAGCAACAATGCAACACTAATTTTAATAATAATAGGTACGATTCATACGCTTATGTCACAGTCCAGGCATTGTTATACAATAATAGCGTCTTTCATTCATCCGAAAACACGTCAGTCATTTACCGTAGATAAACTATCCCATCTAAAACAAATATGAAATGAGAGCCAAGTTCAATTTAAGATATATGCCTTGGTTGTTGACTTCAACGACAAAAGAAGTGAGATGTAAATGGGTGCCAAGTTCAATGGTCAGTCCTGAAATTTATTTTTTACCGTAGATATACTAACCTTATATTTCGTTGACTGCTAACGCTATTTGTCTCAGCTTTGCTCCCTCTGTCCCTTGCGCTGTTCGACCATTCTCGATCTTTCGATTGACCCTTTTTACCCTAAGACAAACACAATGGAAATTTTCATTATTAAAAAATTCAACAGTCCATGGACGCACATTTAAATTTTCTTTTAATGCTGCCGTTGCGTTGCATTGGCAGTCTATGATTGGCGTGTTTTCGGACCGCAATATAAAGTTGGTACCTATTCGTTATAAAAAAATATTATAAAGAGGAAAGATTTGTATTTTTGTATGTATTGAATAGGCTCCGAAACTACTGGACCGATTTCAAAAATTCTTTCACCGTTAGAAAGCTACTTCATCACTGAGTAACATAGGCTATATATTATACTAGTTTCCCGCCCCGGCTTCGCTCGGGTAGACAAAATATTTGATAAATGTCTATAGGCTCCGAAACTACGGGACCGATTTCAAAAATTCTTTGACCGTTAGAAAGCAACACTATCACTGATTAACATAGGCTAGCTGCCCGCCCCGGCTTTGCACGGGTAGACAAAATATTTGATATAAATGACTACCACCCGTGCGAAGCCGGGGCGGGCCGCTAGTTCGTTATAAAAATTTTCTCTATACGAGCTGCGGCGGGTTGACAAACAGTGGCACAGTATCGCCCCTATTATTTTCTACTGTACTTTAATTTAAACATCTTAAAATATAATATATATTTGTACATTGTAATTTAAATAAGTTCCAATTTAAAACTCAACGTACAAAAAAATTATTAGGGGTAGGTAAATAAAACTAATGTAATACCATCCATCTTTAATTCATCGGATAGAATGCAACATCCGTGCCGGTAGCATGAACATTTTTGACTACGTAAACGAAAACGTAACTCGCGAAATGTCAAAATTTCCATACTAATTTTTAGTTCCACTTTTCACCGCCGCAGCGCTGTTCATTTTTCAATACAAAAATAGTCGAAGGCGATACGAAAACGTTGTCGCTAGCACTACAGATTGCTCAAGAGTATTCCATATTTTGTGAGACTGTTGAGAATCGCCGATAGAACGTATCAACTCTCAATTACTGAATTGTTCTTTTTCCAAACTATTGTTAGAGAATTATCAAGTTTTTTTTCTTTGTTACACTAAAATGCCTAGAGTCATGCTCTTGCATTCTAATGCTTATCTATTATATGTAGTATCTGGAGAAAAGGTTCTGACCTATATACCTATTGACCAAAATGATAGATCACTTCACACAGAGGTCACATTACTATTACAGCACTACATACGTCCTTGAATTTCTTCTCAGACGTATGCCGGTTTCCTATCGATGTTTTCCTTCACCGTAAAGCTCGTGGTGTGACTAATCACTGCACTTAAGTCATAAAAACTCTTTGGTACACACCGGTGGGATTCGAACTTGCGTAGATAGACGGCTTTCTAAGGATTATATGTATGTGTATAATATTAATAATATATCAATTACCGCCTGCGCCAGCCGTATCACCAGTTTGAGGGGCTCCGTCCTATTCATCTTCATCATTGCGAGTTTAGCTTCACTGCAAAAAATGCACACAATCTGACTGATGCTGATGGTAAGGTTAGGAAGAGGTTATCTATCCACCACCATTGTTCACCCTTCACATTTTATCAGACTTCATAATTCCATCCTATACTTAGTTAATCTACCTCCATGGGCCGATCCAGTTGGGGGGGGGGGGGGGGGAAGGGGGATTGTGTCATTACATTAGTTATGGACTCCTCTGTGGGAAGACAATATAGAATGTTGGAATTGGAGCGTGTGAAGCGTACCCTATCCAGATTTTAACTATTAGACCCCCTGACTTGAAAGTTGGAGCCACCATGATGTGGAGGGAGATTCATCAGCTACACCGACAAGAAACTCGGTGGTCTGTGTTTTTTCATGTAACAAGCATGATATAATTGTACCAAAATTCTCATAGGTATTTACAAATTTCAAAATGAAAAAAAGCAAGTTGGTTTGGTCACTGCTTTCATGATATAAATATTTTTATACTATTAAAATTACCAGGAGCGGGGCCACTTGTGCAAAGTTAATATATTATATTACAAGCATTATTATCATTTACTTAAGGATCAATTTTATATTAGGCTTTATAGATCAAAACTCTTTTGAAATAAGTCCTAATCTTATCATAATTCAACTCGGTTTCCCATAAATGAATAATTTTACTGCAATAAATTTATTTGAATTTTAATTTCAATTTGAATTTACTTTTGTTAATCAACTACTAGCGCAGCGTATCCTCCTGGACCACTGGGAACCTTACTGATCTCAGAGACACAACACTACTACATCAAAGTAGTGTTATTAGTTAATAACCACATTTCATCACAAATTGTCAAATCTTTCACCACTCACTTCACCACAACAAACCATCACTGTTCACCACACTTCACCCCCGCTTCAACTCACCCTGGCGTCTCAAATTTGACCATGCCGTATTTCTTCGTTGGATCCCTGCTAACGTAAACTTCTTCCAAAATTCCGAACTGGGAAAACGCCGTGCGTAAACCCTCATCGTTAAGCATGCTAGGGATATTGGTGATGTAGAGACGACGGGGATTAACATTTTGACTGCTGCTGTGGACAAATTGAAAGACTGCCAAAGAGCACCAGACTGGGACGCTTCAACGTCCCAGTCTCGTGCTGTGGCCAGAGTGCCCTTCACACAGGAACACAGTGTAGTGTACGTACACTAGTGCATGGCGGCAGAATATCTGACACTGCGGTGGTACCCACCTGGCCGGACTCTTGCAATAAGAGGCCTACCACCTAGTACCTAGTCTCTTTTGGCCAGAAATGTCACTAGCTACAGTGCCCTTCACACCGGAACTCAGTGTAGTGTACGTACACTAGTGCTTGGCGGCAGAATATCTGACACTGCGGTGGTACCCACCTAGCCGGACTCTTGCAATAAGAGGCCTACCACCTAGTACCTGGTCTGTTATGGCCAGTAATGTCCCTAGCTACAGTGCCCCTCACACCGGAACACAGTGCAGTGTACGTACACTAGTGCTTGGCGGCAGAATATCTGACACTGCGGTGGTACCCACCTAGCCGGACTCTTGCAATAAGAGGCCTACCACCTAGTACCTAGTCTGTTATGGCCAGTAATGTCCCTAGCTACAGTGCCCTTCACACCGGAACACAGTGCAGTGTACGTACACTAGTGCTTGGCGGCAGAATATCTGACACTGCGGTGGTACCCACCTAGCCGGACTCTTGCAATAAGAGGCCTACCACCTAGTACCTAGTCTCTTATGGCCAGTAATGTCCCTAGCTACAGCGCCCTTCACACCGGAACACAGTGTAGTGTACGTACACTAGTGCTTGGCGGCAGAATATCTGACACTGCGGTGGTACCCACCTAGCCGGACTCTTGCAATAAGAGGCCTACCACCTAGTACCTAGTCTCTTATGGCCAGTAATGTCCCTAGCTACAGTGCCCTTCACACCGGAACACAGTGTAGTGTACGGACACTAGTGCTTGGCGGCAGAATATCTGACACTGCGGTGGTACCTACCCACCTAGCCGGACTCTTGCAATAAGAGGCCTACCACCTAGTACCTAGTCTGTTATGGCCAGTAATGTCACTAGCAGCAAATAGTTCTATATGTGCTCACCTGACATCATCATCGGGATACTGGAAGCCTGAATTGAAGTCATCCCATTCGTGGGATTCGACGTAACTTCGGCCCCGCGCTGTCATGTTGCTATGGACAACAAGATAAAACTATTTTTAGCGTAAAACAACATATTTCACGTACATATTTCACGGTGTTGACATGCATACCTCTTTTGCTTCTTCTACATTCATCAATGTCTTCATACATTATAAGATATTTCATTATATTATATATCATCATTCTATTCATACTTCATACTTTAAAAGAGAGGTAGGGCGATTTGGGATTTCCCGTGGGTTATCCCATTTAAATTGGAGCCGCCCGCCTGGGGACTGTACCTCCGCCTTACAGAAGACCGCAGTGAAATAACACTACTTGATGTAGTGTTGTGTTTCTGCGGTAAGTAAGGTTGCCAGTGCTCCACGAGGATACGCTGGGCTAGTAGTATTGCTGCTAGCACAGTGAGTCCTCATCAGCAACATGGTTGGCACCCCGTAGTGATACTGCTTACCATCAGGTGGGCCGTATGCTTGTGTGCCACCTTAGTGGTATAAAAAAAAAAGTATTTACCAAATAATTATATGCAACTACAAATTACTATAAAAGATGCTTATTACTTATAGAATTCAATAACCCTAGGTGTATTACGAGCGCGTTGCAAACTTTACGTTGAGAAGAATCACTGGACACCATCCTTGCTTGAGACGCTCAAAAGTCACAACCCAAACTCAAATTGATGGTTACACTCGTCACCAAAATTCCAATGGCGGGCATTGCATTTTCTTTTAGGTAGGCAGCCAGAGGAATTAAAAATCTTACCTAGCTCAATAAATACGCACATATTAGCGTATTATTCTGCGTTATAGTGATTTTGGTGGATTTAAGCAATATTTTTTTTGCCTATATGCAATACACGCCCCTACAAAATTCAGGAGACTATTTAATAAATTCACACACACACGTATATTGTCTGTACTGTGGTATCACACACACTATTAATTTACGCATTAGCATCTCATTAATAACGCACGGATATGTAGAAACTATACTGAAAAGTACCGCGTCATTTTCCAGACACTTCCAACAGGTAGTCGCAATGTAATTCAAGTTATCGATTAATAGCTGGCGACCCGAGCGCATGCGTGGCTGGTACCCCGAGCGCATGCGTGACTAGCACCCCTCCTCCCGTGACCATTTCATGTATACGCACGCGTTCGACGGCTTCCCCCATCAGCCGCCATTTTAAATCATGCCAGCCGCCATTTTAAATCATGCCAGGCGCCATTTTAAATCATGCCAGGCGCCATTTTCATGTATCACAGGATTTTTGATGTAATGGAAACTAAGGACCTAGAGCAAATAAAAAATTGGTATTTATAATATCAATTTCAATTCGACTGTCTGACACTACCTAATCTTCATCAAAGTTTGATGAACCAATAAGTCTGCTTGATAAAAGATAGGTGTATCCGTCACGCACATTCACGTCACGTCACGCACATGAATCCTGTCACGTGCATTATTAGTGCCGCACATACTATAGATGCTCATATGAACAACACACGCACATCAAGAAATTACAGGGAAAAAATACGGGTAATTTTCTAAGCCACTCAACCAACAGGTTGTCGCAACGTAATTCAAGCTATCAATCAATAGCTAGCACCACCTCCACCGTGGCCATTTCATGCACACGCGCACTGCGCAGGTGTGCCCCCACCCCACGCCTGGGCTGATACAACGGCGCATCCTGTTAAACTACTGAAGGGTGGGGCAGTGCGGTACCCCACTCCCAACCCCACCCACAACAGTAGCGAGCCATTCCCGGGTACCCCCCCGGCCGCCAATAACGCCAGCCGCCATTTAAATTCATACTAGTCGCCATTTTCATGTATCACAGATTTATTGATTTAACTAGCGACCCGCCCCGGATTCGCACGGCCAGCGTTAGCCATATAAGTTAATTACCTAAAAAACACAAATGAATTATACATATAAACCTTCCTCTTCAATCACCCTATCTATTAAAAAAACCGCATCTATGTCCGTTGCGTAGTTTTAAAGTATCTAAGCATACAGACAGACAGCGGGAAGCGACTTTGTTTTATACAATGTAGTGATGTAAAGAAAAGTCGTTCAAGTTACAGCAATTTATTTTGATTTGGAATACAATTTACCGCCCGCCTGGTAGTTACGGACGTCTGAAATACCAGAGCTACTACTCGCGCCTAGCCGACTTTTAGTTAAGAGCTATTTCACAAAATTAGGGTCTACATCAAGTTTGGGTAAAAATTTGAGCGCGTGGCTGCGTTATCAAGCGAATTAGGGCCCGAGGCGACGCGGCGCTCTCAGGGCATAGCACGACCGTAAAATTTGCACGCATAAACATATAATTAACAACACACCGCGTCATTCTCAGCCACTCAACCAACAGGTTGTCGCACTCGCAACGTAATAATTCAAGTTATCAATCAATAGCTGGCAACCCGAGAGCGTGCGTGGCTAGCACCACCTCCATCCGTGGGCATTTCATGCACACGCGCAGTGCGCAGGTGTGCCCCACCCTAACGACGCATCTCTTTAACTATTACAAGGTGGGGCAATATTTTCTGGAGATAATTTATTTTTTCCTCTCATTACTCATCCTCGCTTTACACCTACAATGTGGTGTATTTATAAATCACATTTTCACACTTGACTAACACACTTCTTCTATTTCTAATTCATCAATCTGTTCAATTCTTTATCATCTATCTTAAGTCTCACACATGGTGTAGGCAGCGAGTATAGAGTGCCAATTCACTCTTGACTTGCACACCTCTTATGTATAAAATGTAAAATTCCTTTGTTCCAACTCTTGAATTAAAATATCAAATTGGTTAAAACATTATGAACAGCTTTAAATTTTAATTTAATTGAGCAACATTTGAAATATTTGAATTCGGGAAGTGCACCAAACCACCCAACTGCAGTACTCCTAACCCCTCCCACAAGAGTTGCGCCCCTATCCAGTCCCCCCTCCTCCCGCCAAAACCACGAACCGCCATTTAATGTTCATTCCAGACGCCATTTCCATACATCACAGATTTATTTTAACAACAAAGGACATTCAAAATAAAGCTATCTTGCAATTTAAATTTATACCTCGCAAAATGTAACAAAATTGCTGCCACATACACCTACCCTATTGTCAATACACTAAAATAATTAACATGATATAAGGTGAAAATTTAAATAATTAATAATGTAAATGTATTACATTTAGACCTTAATTTATATAAAAGTAAAAGATGCAGGCTGGTATTTAATGAAGATGTATGAAGACTATGCATTGAGCTATTTTTCTAGTCACCGCGCTTATACATTGGGACTACACAGCAAATATCCTTAGCTAGTTAATCGCAAGACAAAGAAATAATCTAAAACTGTAAATTTTTTTTACATTCAGTCGCAAATGGCAGAGATGGTCAGGCTTAAACAGTAAGTGACTTAATTAATTACAGCCTATCTAAAATATTACTCCCGAAACACCCTCTAGCGAGACAAAGAACCAAACCAAAGCACACACCCCTACAAATATTAAATAAAATCATACTCACACATCATACAGCATCGTTTAAACAGAGCCATTCCAAAAGTAATCTAAATTCACTACTTTAATGATTTGGTGTATGAAAATTTTATTTTATTTAAATGCAACTGCAATGGACTGTCGTGGATGAGGTAATAAATCACAATGATGCAGTGCAGTAAGCTGACGGGGCTGGTAGGGGGACCTATCTAGAATATCCGACAATATCTAGGCACAGACAGGCAAAGGGGGAGATCTACCCCCTCGCCCCTCGCAGCATTCCCTTCTGTCTGGAGCATGAATCAATAACTTACCTGTACGTACCTTTTAGTGTACACTGGTACAAGTACTCGAGACAGGGAGAAAAAATATTTACCTTACTCCAATCTCAATACGCCGACGCAGTAATATAGGCCCAATTAACGTCTAAGATAATGTAAGCTTTTGTCTTAAGTGTCTACTAGTTTTTAAATAAGTTAAGGAGGTCTTTTTATACACAAAGTTTTAAATAAAACGTGGTCAAATTATGCCGTTGATAGTTTAAATCGAATCTAATCGAAAAAAATATCATGTCGTTTCGCGAAGGTAAATCTTGTCAAAATATGACACCTTGATTTTGGAATTAATTACAACAACACTTTACAGAATAATTTCTACATGTTTTAATTTAACATTAATTATTAAAAACATGAACTCACCTGGGTAAAAATAAAAAAACGTGAAACCAATTCAACGTTGCCGGTGAAAAACAAAGAAAAAATTACAATACCATAGATATCAGAATAGCTCAAAATCTCAAATGTCAGTCTACTCAACTCATAAATAAATCAAAGAGAATAGAACCAATAAATAATAGTTTGGAGTACATGGTTTTAGTCGAATATGCTTAGTAGATCATCGATATATAATCAAAAATAATAACCGACTATTGTAATAAAATATGTTCATGCTGTTGACCACTGAAGAGTATGTTCGTGCTGTTGACCACTGAAGAGTTTCTTTTTCTGGAGCTCTTCCTGGATGTTGATTCAGTTCATGCATAATAATGCATGGTCACCGAACCTGAAACTAAAAAAATCTACTCAGGAGGATACATGGAAGTGGTTCTCATTCAGCTTGCAAGATTTGACCTAAACAAATAAGCATTGCATCTTTTAAAAATGTTATTCCATCTGCATTCAAAAACAAAAATATATAATACCTAAATTAGTCATGAGGGGGGCTGCTGGCGAGATGATCATGCTAGGCCGCGACAAACGAAAGATTTTTCGGCCCAGCTGGTTTTATGCCTGGGCAACTGCGGCTTCGACTATTTACGAGCATACTAAGCGCTTTTCATGTTAATTTATCTCCTAAAATGTATTATCTACTCTGAGGCTTCGAGTAGATAATATACTACGTTCTGTGGTATGGAATTTATACAAATCATGAATAGCTGTATGTGGTTATCTGTTGTATGTTAAATCATTTAGTGTATTCTAACTTTAGCATCTAAATTTAGAGTAGATGCTTTAGCGGAGAAGTCGTAGGAGAGGAAGATAATATGTAGGTCCTGACAGATATTTGTTCCCCAGGAGCGGAAATGAGGACTTGAAAGGGAGAAGTGAAACGAACACACTATATATTATATGTAGAAATTTGTAAAAACACTTGTATTTTTATATCATGACTTATCATGATTGTTACATGTAAAACTATACAGGTATAACACTAACTTTTTGGCTCGTTTTTATCAGGTGGCTTTTTTCAGACCCGGTAAGGCGGTAAACTACTTCACGCCTTATAAGAGCCTAAACTTAATAAATTATGTTTATTTTGGGTTATATATATATATATATTGGGACCATGGACATTAACGGATTAGATACGTGTGTATACCGTTTGTAGGACTTTAGTAAGCAAACGTAAAAAACAAATGCTCTTCATTTCGTGTTTTGCATCACATGATATCGAGCTGTCATCCGTCATATAATACCTTTAGCATCACTATGCATGAATGAAAGGAATGAATGGAACTGTCAGTCATCTGCTATTTCTAACCTAAGAACAAGAGTTCGTAATTTATGTGAAATCAAATATTTACTTTAAATCAATTGTAAAACAATTTTTAAATATGAAGAATGGAAGATAATGCGAAGAACGCAGCTTCGTACCTCTTGGACCAGGAAATACTAGACGGTAGGCGTTCCTTTTCATTATTTTTACGTGAAACAAAATGATCAACAGGTACCTATGTACTGATATTTTGTAATGACATGATAAATGACGCAGAATTACATGTCTTTGTATACATTAATCATTGGCCGTGTAATGCAATTGTAAGATATTTGTAAATAAACTTGAAACATATAAGCTTTTCGTCAGTTGTAATATTTTTAAGTCCAAAGTTTAACTTCATTAAAGTTATTCTAATGGAAATGTCAAATAAAATAACTAGCAAAACTTTTTTTTTCGTAAATGTGCAAGGTGTTTTCTGTATTCTGCCAACATTTTTTTATTGTGAATTATTTGTACTCACATTATTTACATACATGTATTTATTATTATTCAATTTGTGGATAATTTGGACTTATATCCAGCTTAGTTTATATTGAAATGTGAATGTTCTTTTATAATTTTAAACGTGATATCGCACGATTACTTTATTGCTTCTTTAAAAAAATACTTAAATCAATGTACAACAAGGTACAACACTATGGTAGTTTCAATAAGAATATGGCCTGCCTGTTAAGGGGTGACTGTAGTCTATAGACGCTTACTTACAACACCAGAGGTATCGCTTGCGCTTAGCCAACCCTAAAACTTTACATTAATCGATTTTGATGATTCTTTTTTGTTTGTCTTTCTTTCCAGGTGTGGTCCCATAATTTATTTTTATTAAAATCATGATATTTGTTTCATGATCCATGTAAACAAAATTGTGTTTCTATCTTGCTAATTTTAGTTATATTCTGATAAAGTTTGGAGTCTAGACTATAGAAGACGGTTTTGTTATTTTTTTTTAATTTTCACTAAAATCAATAATTCATCCATAAAAAAATATATTCCAGAAAGAGGCATCAATATGACAGTGGAAGAAGTGGCTGGATTATCCACCTGCAAGTACTCAGAGAGGGTGAAGTCCTTGAAACTGAATGAAGATGACTTAGCGTTCCTGAAGGGGTTGAGGAGACGAATCAAGAATAGGGTATGTAGACTTTTATGTGGATTGTAACAAATTCCAGACAGACCGCAGTGGCATATCATAATCAGAAACAGACTCCAAATGAAACTAATTGGTGATCCTTGCTATGAATGCTTAGAAAACCTCATAATTACAAGCTCATAAGTACTTTAAACCTAGACCTATCAAGCGCGAGTATTGCGTATTGCGAGTGTCCATAAGCCTAGATAACCGTGCTCCATCAGACGACAACGCGCGAGTGACACCCCTGGTATTGCGAGCGTATATCGGCCTAGGTAACCGCGCTCCATCAGGCAACAACGCGCGAGTGACACCCCTGGTGTTGCGAGCGTCTATCGGCCTAGGTAACCGCGCTCCATCAGGCGACAACGCGCGAGTGACACCCCTGGTGTTGCGAGTGTCCATAGGCCTAGCTAACCGCGCTCCATCAGGCTACAACGCGCGAGTGACACCCCTGGTGTTGCGAGCGTCCATAGTCCGACGTAACCGCGCTCCATCAGGCGACAACGCGTGAGTGACACCCCTGGTGTTGCGAGCGTCCATAAGCCTAGGTAACCGCGCTCCATCAGGCGATAACGCGCGAGTGACACCCCTGGTGTTGCGAGCGTCCATAAGCCTAGGTAACCGCGCTCCATCAGGCGATAACGCCCGAGTGACACCCCTGGTGTCACGAGCGTCCATAGGCCTAGGTAACCGCGCTCCATCAGGCGACAACGCGCGTGTGACACCCCTAATGCTGCGAGCGTCTACAGGCCTAGGTAACCGCACTCTGTCAAGTTTTAAAGTCATTTTAGAAAATAATTGATTTCGATTTAGGGACATCTCAAAACCATAACCTGAACTTTTTCTCTCCGAATGTATTTTCAATTAGCAGCATATCATTTCATGCTTTTCCACAACAATGGCAAAATTATCCCTAATACAGGTCGCGGCACGAAACTCTAGCGCTGAGCGAAACGTGGAGGGGATAGCTGCGCATGGGTACCATCGCGCACGCAATACAAATTAGTAATTTAATTGCTTAGTTAAAAACAGCAAAATAATGTTTTAATGTAAAGTCAAATAGTAAGTCTAGCGGTGAACAAAATGTGGAACTTAACTGCGTATGGGTACTGTCACGCACGCAAATATTACTTCATGTTACCTACAATATAATTTTTAACAAGTTTATGGGGAGTAGAAAAATAAATACACTATCGGATTTGTAAATTTTTATATTAAATACCAAATAATAAAAAAAATTATATTAAGTCCGAATTACATAAGAACCTACTGAAGTTTCTTCTCAGGATAGAAGAAACCTGCGAGTTCGGCAGGGTGTGGACATCAGACACCGCATTCTCCTTTCCGATATCTAGTCCGAATCAGACAATGGTCTTACACCTTCAATAGTATCCCAACAGGGCCTTTTGCTTACTGAGGGCCCCGGCTCAGGGCTGCTTCGGTCGTCGGCACTAACAGCGTCATCGTCATCAGACTCACCAAGGCTATCCTCTGAACTGTCACCATCAACGCGAATGATGAATTCTTCTGTAACCAAATCCACGACATGGTCACTCTTGACATATTGCTCTTCTATGTCCTTTACCTTTTGGCATAACTTTCCCCAATCCCAAGCACCCATCAGCAAAACTTTTTCTTGAATTAGTTCTATACATTTAGCAACACTCCACTTCACATTTTTACTGCCTACATATTGCTTTATGTCAGACCATGCCATTTCGATTGGATTTAGATCTGGGTGGTATGGTGGCAGTCTTAGCACTTGATGTCCTTGCTCTGCTAGTATCCTGTCAATTGAAAATGTTTTAAATCTATCTTTGTTAGCCCGTATTAAATTGTATAGTTGAGGTTTTAGTAGAGTTTCCTCATATTGTATGCCCTTTTCAGTAAGCCAACCCTGCATGTCAGCTTTTTTGGAATTAGAAGTGGGTGCAAGGTCCCATTGTTTATTATGGTATGATGCGTTGTCGACTACCACGACAGAATTAGGCGGTAAGTTCGGCAATAACTGTGTCCTCAGCCATTTTTCGTAGTTGTCGTAGTTCATATTGTCGTGGTAGTCGCCTGATTTCGCACCAGCTTTAAAAGTTAACAGTGCGTTCGGTATGAACCCAGCCTCTGATCCTGCGTGGACAATGACCACCCGCTGTCCTTTGGAGATAGGTTTTTTGAGACCTTTTGTAGTACCATCGGTCCAGGCTTTTGGAGCAGAGTGCGATGAATCTACGTAAGATTCATCTGTATATACGATGGGCCTTCCCTCTTGGCGATATTGTTTTATTTTGCGTAAGTATTCGATACGTAGTAAACGTATATTTGAACTTTCAATCAGTACTTTTCGATTGTTTTCAGTATTTTTCCACCGAAACCCTAAACTCTTAATTATTCGTCGAAGACTTCGTTCTGAGCCTTTGAAATTTATATCTTCCTCTAGCTTCTTTCTCAACTTTCCGACGGTGGGAAGTTCATTATTTGTCCTATGAAAGTTATGTATGCACCTCTTTATTAATCCTTGATCAAAGTTATCAATATCTGTGACCGGTTTTGATCTGGAGCGTTTTTTGCCTGGTGTTCTAAATACTGATAATAAGTCGGAATTATTGGCTTCAGTGGAGATTTTCCTTACCGTTGCTATGGACGTCTTTGTAGATTCAGCTGTCCTTTTCTGAATTTTCTGTAAGTCACTAATTATACTATTTAATTTTATATTTCCCGCCTGAATAACTTCTGCAGTTTGTTTTATTTCACTTATATCTACAGTGCTGCGGTCAGAATCGAGTAAAATACTCGCAGCTTCGCCAATTTCACTTTGAATTTGTTTCAGGGAATTAATGAAATCATTCGATTCCCTTGTGGGGCGAGCGAGGTGATCATGCTCAGCCACCGCAAAGGGAAGATCTTCCAGCCAGGCGGGTGTTTTGCCTGGGGAACCGCGGCTCCGACTGTTCTAGTCGGAAACTTGTATATATGTGAATTGCATAGAAAACTTCGCTAGCGCGTGGCAGGATTGTGACGTCATTCGTTGAATGTTGTCCTGCTAGTTAGTCGATTTCTAACGTTGGTTTATGTAGCCGTGAGGTCGCTACATCACTCCCCCCCGAGACCGGAGGTCGATCCAGAGCTTGATTACAGTCAGTGCTTGAAAGCTTGCAAGTGCCAGTGTGCTTCGAAGTCTGCGGTGAGTCGAGACTGAGCGTTAGATGCCGACTGAGTCCAGTATCTCAATGCAAGCGTACGACGTGGAGATAAGACGGTGAGCAATGCCGAATGGACTCCAGAAGTGGGCTGTGTGAGGCGGACGTATGTAGTCGGTGGAGAGGTGAGTGCCAGGACCAGTAGCGCGGTGAGTCGGCTGAGTTGAACCTGTTGATACTCGATGCTGGCTTGCTGTGTGACTGCTGCTGAAGAATTTAATGGGGGTGGAGAAGGTTGCTGATGTTCACGCCAATATTGGCGCAACAGGGTCACCAGTGTGGGGCGAGCGAGGTGATCATGCTCAGCCACCACAAAGGGAAGATCTTCCAGCCAGGCGGGTGTTTTGCCTGGGGAACCGCGGCTCCGACTGTTCTAGTCGGAAACTTGTATATATGTGAATTGCATAGAAAACTTCGCTAGCGCGTGGCAGGATTGTGACGTCATTCGTTGAATGTTGTCCTGCTAGTTAGTCGATTTCTAACGTTGGTTTATGTAGCCGTGAGGTCGCTACACCCTTTTCAGAAAACAATGCACGTCAAACACCATTTTCCGTGCCTGTCTTTTCAAAACAGTATTCCTTCTCGGCCTCGGCATTTTCACTGTTTAAAAACTGTTCAAACTTAATCAAACAGTGAATAAACTAACAAACACAACAAACAAATCAACAAAACAAACTTAACAAAAAACAACAACAAAAATTAACGATGACAACAAAACAATTCAGAACGCGACTGTACACTGGAAGTGCGCGGAGCGTCGTATCGGCACGGGGGACGGAGTACGACTGGAGAGCCAATCGGCGCAACGCACGCTCGCCCTTCACCCCTGTACCCCGCCAAGACACCTTATTTTTTACTTCTGCGCAATAACGGTCAGCGCTAGAGTTTCGTGCCGCGACCTATGTAGTGTTCAAAGTATAAATTGCCTCAATAGCCTTGTATTAGGTAACAGATAGGGCGTAACTTGTGGTTGACCTATTGCAATACGATATGCTGAGATTGTAAGACTGTAGTCTCACGCTACTTGTCTTAGCTAGAAGTTACTAGCGACCCGCCCCGACTTCGTACGGGTAGCGGAGCATAATATGCAATATACATTTTTAGAAGCTTTTTAATTAGGTTTCACCATTTGTGTGTGTGTGTGTGTGTGTGTGTAAGTTAAATTCGAACATCAAATGAAAGGGAAAACACTTTTTAGTGTTACAAAATGCATATTAAAAAAAAACCGGGCAAGTTGGCGAGTCGGACTCGCGCACCTAGGGTTCCGTACACACTTGTAGGTATGGTTAAAAGTAGGCGAACTTCAAATGAGGTCATTATTTGTCCGTGACACTCAACAGCGCGATTCAGTAATATTTTATGGTAAATTCGCAAAAAAAAAACATATTTACAGTTTACTTGTGCTGTAAGACACTGCTTATTGCCAAATTTCATGATTCAACACATTTCTATTCCAGTTAGCATCTCAAAACTCCAGGCGGCGTAGTGTAGAGCAACTGCGGCGGTTGACTCGGGAGCTGAGGGCTGTGCGAGCCTGCAGGGACGACGCCCTGGCCGAGAGGAGAGCCCTAATTCAACAGAGGGACTCCGCCAGCCGCCGGTGTACTGAACTCAGGGAGTTCTTACTGCGGGTAACGATCTTCTACATCTACACTAATATTATAAAGAGGAAAGATTTGTATTTTTGTGGGTTTGTATTGAATAGGCTCCGAAACTACTGGACCGATTTCAAAAATTCTTTCACCGTTACAAAGCTAAATTATCACTGAGTAATATAGGCTATATATTGTACAAGCTGCCCGCCCCGGCTTCGCACGGGTGGATAAAATATTTGATAAATGTCTACGGTCCGAAACTAATGTCTACCGGTGCGAAGCCGGGGCGGGCAGCTATAGAAGCTGTGGGAGTGGCAGTGACAAAACCAACATAGTTGCTTTAAATTTAGTTTTTAAATTTACTTAGTTTTTGTATAGTATACATATACCTGTAGCGACCTCACGGCTACATAAACCAACGTTAGAAATCTACTAACTAGCAGGACAACATTCAACGAATGACAACTACATACGTCACAATCCTGCCACGCGCTAGCGAAGTTTTCTACGCAATTCAACATATATACAAGTTTCCGACTAGAACAGTCGGAGCCTTGTTCCCCAGGCACAACACCCGCCTGGCTGGGAGATCTTCCCATTGTGGCGGCTGAGCATGATCACCTCGCTCGCCCCACAGTATCATACATACAGTCTCCGACTAGAACACTCGGAGCCGTGTTCCCCAGACACAACACCCGCCTGGCTGGGAGATCTTCCCATTGTGGCGGCTGAGCATGATCACCTCGCTCGCCCCACATACCTATCTAATACATTATACTGTAGACAATATTATTATAATAACATAAGATGTAATGAAGGCGTGCCCATACAAGTGCTTCAGTGTAAACAGCTTAATGTTAACCAGTAATGTTAATTATAAGTGAGAACCTTTAATTGGCTTTCTGTTAATAATCCATCACTTATGTCATGCAAAGTTAGCCGTTGGTTTTCCAATAAACAAAAAAAAAAAAAAAAAAAAAAAACTATGTTTTTAGAAGAGTTTTGTTAAACATTTTTATAACATGATTGTTACAAAAAATGAAAAACAGACAGAGCATTGAGTTTCTTTGGTAATTAGACCTTCATAAGTGCCTTATTAAGGCCTAAACTGAATAAATTACTTTTTAATTTTGATTCAAAGTTGTATTTTGCAGACCCTGGCCGACCGCTCAGACCTGTCCGAAGTACCTACAGCACACTTGGTGAAAGAATCTCAAAAACCTAAAGAAAAACCCAAGAAGGTTATAGTCACCCAAACAAAATCACCCCTCCTATCAGAATGCTTCAAAGAACAGAAGATAGAAAGAGACAAAACTATATTCGAATGCCGCCTCGACAAACTAGTACAGCAAAGCGTCCATCACATATTCAAGACAGAGAAAGACGACAAGAAGAGTGTAGATATATTTCTGTCAGACCGGGACGAATCGAAGAAAGTGTTCGCGAAAACGGTTTTTATTTCGAATCAAATCAGTTCTGATATTAAAACTGTGGTTTTAAGTGAAAAAGAGGGTAGTTTGAAAGTGTTTGAAGAGGGCGTGTTGAATTTGTCAGTGAAAGAAGAAAGGGAGAGTGACAGAGGGAGAAGGGTGCATGGACGGAAACAGTCTGCTCCGCGACGGATCGTATATGCATTCACGGATTATGATGGTAAGTCTATTTATTACACGCTTGTTTATAGGTGTGGTGGCCATGTGGTTGAAGCAATGGCCTGTCGTCTGATGGGTCCAGGTTCAAACCCCAGCCAGCATTATTGTTTTTTCTAAGCTACTACAGTGAATAATCGCAGGAGAGGTAGTGTTATCCCATTATCATTTAAATTGGAGCCGCCCGACTGGGGACTGTACCTCCGCCTTACAGAAGACCGCAATCAAATAACACTACTTGATGTAGTTGTAGCGACCTCACGGCTACATAAACCAACGTTAGAAATCGACTAACTAGCAGGACAACATTCAACGAATGACGTCACAATCCTGCCACGCGCTAGCGAAGTTTTCTACGCAATTCAACATATATACAAGTTTCCGACTAGAACAGTCGGAGCCGCGGTTCCCCAGGCACAACACCCGCCTGGCTGGAAGATCTTCCCTTTGTGGCGGCTGAGCATGATCACCTCGCTCGCCCCACACTGGTGACCCCGTTGCGTCAGTATTGGCGTGAACATCAGCAACCTTCTCCACCCCCATCAAAGTCTTCAGCAGCAGTCACACAGCAAGCCAGCATCGAGTATCAACAGGTCCAACTCAGCCGACTCACCGCGCTACTGGTCCTGGCACTCACCTCTCCACCGACTACATACGTCCGCCTCACACAGCCCACTTCTGGAGTCCATTCGGCATTGCTCACCGTCTTATCTCCACGTCGTACGCTTGCATTGAGATACTGGACTCAGTCGGCATCTAACGCTCAGTCTCGACTCACCGCAGACTTCGAAGCACACTGGCACTTGCAAGCATTCAAGCACTGACTGTAATCAAGCTCTGGATCGACCTCCGGTCTCGGGGGCGAGTGATGTAGCGACCTCGCCGCTACATAAACCAACGTTAGAAATCGACTAACTAGCAGGACAACATTCAACGAATGACGTCACAATCCTGCCACGCGCTAGCGAAGTTTTCTACGCAATTCAACATATATACAAGTTTCCGACTAGAACAGTCGGAGCCGCGGTTCCCCAGGCACAACACCCGCCTGGCTGGAAGATCTTCCCTTTGTGGTGGCTGAGCATGATCACCTCGCTCGCCCCACATAGTGTTGTGTATCTGCGGTAAGTAAGGTTGCCAGTGCTCCACGAGGATACGCTGCGCTAGTAGTAATGCTGCTAGCACGTGCGTAGCTAGCAGTGAGTCCTCATCAACAACAGGGTTGGCAACATGTTAGTGATACCCCTGGTATTGCCAGCGGCTATAGGCTACGGTGACTGCTTACATTTTATAGAGCGCCATTTCACTCTTGACTTGCACACCTCTTTTTCTTCTTCTACATTCATCAATCACTTCATACATTAATTTTATCGTTTGGTTTCCCTTTTGCAGATACAGTACTCGATCTGAAAATAAAGAAAGAAGAAAACTGACATCGCTTTAAAAGACACGCACAAACATTAGATGTAAGTTAGAACACATTAGTCACACGCAACGTGTTACGTTCAGCTCGCGTCAGATATACTGTGTATAGTTACATCGTGGTGGCTTTGAACACTTTTGTGGTCGGCACCAAATTTTACCCGATGTAGATGATTAGCAACAATAACTTTTCACTACGTATTCGTATCGCATTCGACTATTTTTATTGGCTAATGAACAGCGCTGCGGCGGTGAAAAGTGGAACTAAGGGATGAGGCGCCCGGCTGGTGACTGTACCTCCACCTTACAAAAGACCGCAGTCAAATAACACTACTTTGATGTAGTGTTGAGTTTCTGCTATGAGTAAGGTTGCCAGTGCTCCCCGAGGATACGCTGCGCTAGTAGTAATGCTGCTAACACAGTGAGTCTTTATCATCAACGTAGTGATACCCCTGGTATTGCTAGCGGCTATAGGCTACGGTGACTGCTTACCATCAGGTGGGCCGTATCATGCTTGTGTGCAGCCTTAGTGGCATAAAAAAAAACTTGTGGTTGACATAATGACTCTTGCCAATTGACAAACATATTAGCTGACAACCGGGACCGACGGCTTAGCTGTGATTTTTAAGGATTTTGAGACGAAGCTGTTTTCAATTTAGGTTATTACATGATCTGAACTGTCCGCTGTGCCTTGTGTTCTGTATCAGCATTTTATATTTTTATACATGTCTCATACGTGACGTGATGCGTCGATGAACGTTGCGTGTGAACAATGTGTCTCCACTTTATGTATCATACAATTCATACACAATGTATGACAGACCAAAAACAAACTATTAAGCTTATTTTAATTAACATATTGTAGCTTTTCTGTGTGATATGAGGGTTATAATATAGTGTCTCAATATTATACAATTTTGATATATCCATGTCTACAAACACAATTAAACCAAATCGAATTTTTTATACGATTTGGTAGTGCGATTTTCAGACCATTTTACATTGTGTGCCACCGTTTTATAGAGGTCGCTATATCGCGGAGGGTTATTTACTCTGTTTTTAGGGTTCCGTACCTTAAAAGGAAAAAAAGGAACCCTTAAAGGAACACTCTGTTGTCCGTCTGTCTGTCAAGAATTTTTATCTCAAGAACGCGTGGAGTTATCAAATTGAAATTAATATGAAATACGCGGGTCTGTGGTATCTCTCGGCTGTAAAATAATCAAACCTGTAAGTCAATATGAAGGAAAGATATGACCGTTTATGTCGCAAATTTTCGCATATTTTGCGATTTCACAAGGGAATCAATACCTACAGGGTACTTCCCGTTGACCAAGAACCATGAAATTTAGCAGAAAGCAGTGTCTTACAGCACAAGTAACGGATAAAATCTGAAAACCGTAAATATGTATTTTTTTTTAATGCTAATTTACTAAAAAATATTCCTGTTTCGCGCTGTTGAGAGTCACTGACGAATAATGACCTCATTGGAGTTCTCCTACTTTTAACCTTACCTAAGGCTTACCTACTAGTGTGTACGGAACCCTCAGTGCGCGAGTCCGACTCGCACTTTTTTATTTTTCACGGTTTTATTTTTCATTATTATAAATTTACAAATACGATGAAATCACACATAAGAAACTAAACGGGAAATAAAAAGCCTTACAGCACTCGCATATGATGTTTATCTTAGCACCGCGCGCGCTCATTGGTCAAATCAAATAGCGCGCGCTTGCCCGGCTACCTGTTACACACTTCCGTCCCTAATTTGTTTGCTAAAAAAAAAAAAAACGTCAAAAAGTATTTAGGTATACAATCTGCCGCTTTTTCGTTACGTGACTATTTCTACCAGTCAAACTGCGTAAAGGAACTTCTTCCAAAAAACATTTTCTTCGCCACTCTGTCGCAATGTATGACTGATTCGTGATATTATTTCTGGTAGTTCTGTGAATGCTTAGTGGGTTTATTATGCTTATTGTAACTTGCAATGCTTTTGTATACGTGTGTACATCACGCCCTTTCGGGCTAGGCAGAGAGTATAGAGCCTTATTCAACTCTATACTAGCACAACTCTGGCTCAATAGCAGATGAAAAAAAGATACGGATATTTTTCTGTGTCTAGTAGGCCGAAGCTCCTTTTTTATGAATTTCTCGTAGCTTACTTATAAACAAAGTACTTTATACATCGTAATGTAAACAGATTTTTGATTGTTTTGGGGTAATGTGGGGATTACTGAACCGATTTTAAAAATATACTTAGTGTCGCTACTTGACAATAGATGTCGCTTTTAGCGGATAATGCATCATTATTTCTACTGTTAACACTGGAAGTATGAGCACCAACAAAACTATAGTTAAAAATATTGTACACAAATATTGTTGTTAGATTTCTTTAACAAATAAAAGCTATTGCTGAATTATTAAGCCAATAAAGTCAGTATTTGGAGTGAAATTCATAATTGGGTGATGTTATGAAACAACGGATTAAGGGGCCCTTTCGTGAAAATTAGCTTCAAAGCTTAGAAACTTTTATTAGAAACTTTACTTTTTTTAATTTAGCCGCTACATCGTTGGTTAACAACGCCATCCATTAAATTGGTGTACCAACTTACTGTATCTCTTATATGAAATCGTAAAAGTTATATCTAGCCATAATTTAGTTATATTAACTAACGAGTTTTTTAAATGGTAGACCCATGAGTGGTCCATGAAACAGTTTATATAAATAAATGTATAAAGATTATGTAATTACTGTTTAAGTGAAATTATACAAATACCATGGAATTGTATATCCATGACTTTATACAAAATTGTAAGCGTAAAAATTTTACAATGTTACATGTAAGCCACTTGTATGAAATACGAAGATTATGTGATGTTGAGTTTTAATAAATAACTTTAGTTACCCTAAGTGTTGATTTTTATTATTTAATTATTTAATCCTCTTAATAAACTTACCGATGAAAAGTTACGAGTTTATTTGTATTTTCCATACACGGTGTGACATATATGTATAGATTTCGAGCATACCTCACAAAGTCACTACATCGACGAGATCGCTGGTCTAGTGGTTAGTATACCTGACTGCTACGCTAGAAGTCGCGGGTTCGATTCCCGCCCGGGTGAGCATTTATGTGACAAAATATGTTTGTCTTGTGTCTGGGTGTTTGGTATGTATTATAAGTATGTATTTACAAAAAAAAAGTATATAAGTATTATATCAGCTGCTGGTTCCCATAGTACAAGCTTTGCTTAGTTTGGGGCCAGATGGCGCTGTGTGATAATGTACAAGCATTATTATTATTATTATTATGTTTCTCTTAAATTCACGGAGCCTCATAAGCAATACTCATAAGGTCCGGTCCTTTATCTAGGCTTGCGTGGGGATATATATCCAACACGTAGAGGCCCGTTCGAGAATTTTAATATTTGGTAAGGGATACACGTGGCGAGTATCATCCCCGGAGTGCATAGTGATGCACCCGGGGATGATCCTCGCCGAGTGCAGAAACTATTTCATGGGGATTGAAAACTAAAATTGGGCTATTATGGTGAACTGTTAATGGATTGGGATATCTGGGCTATGGGATGAGACTACGGACTGCCATGCAATATGTCTCAATATAGGATAAAAATTGGCAGACGGTGACTCGCCACCTGCTAGATGGGCCCCCCTTACGTGCGGCGTATAAGATGCCGCTGAGGGGCAACATGGGCGCAGGCGGCTGAAGGGTGTCGAGAGGTGTGCACCGGTTTCACCATCGCGGGTACTGGCATAGCAGTCCCCGGAGCGGGTTTCCCCGCTATTACGCATATTGAGCACTTCCACCCTTTCGAGCATATAGCTCTCGCGCTCCACTCTGGCCGGCCAGTGAAGGCAAGCCAGAGGCGGGGGCCTAGGCGCCGCCCCCTGGAGGCCTCGGGTCCGTGGTGTCGCTACTCACCAAAAGCTCGCCACAAGCTGCCCTGCGGCCTTATTGTTATTATTATTATTATTACATATATTTTCAGAAGTATTTACGTAGTTTCTTTTAGAGATGTCAATATTGGCTGATTTTATTTATTCGTTAAACATTAATTGATAAATAACGATCATTTTTTATGTTGTTAATTTTAATTAATATTTTTATTAGGGATTTGATATTAATGAAGTTGATGTATTTATATTAGTTCGTTGAAGTTGATATAAATATTGATATGATATTTTCATTCGAAATCGTTAATTTCATTTAATGAATATGAGAATTATTTCCAATTATTCGTAAATTTTAACTGTTCAATAATATATTCGACATCTCTAGTTTCTTTATGAATGGCTTCTGCAGGGCTGCCACAACTTCGCCAATGTTTTTTGGTAGAACAAAGAACAAGAGACGGAGATTCTAAGTTCGGTGTAAAGAAAATTGACCGGTATCTACAGAAAATTTGTAACTTCTGAGTTGTATAAATAGGATAGCATAGCAACACATTCAGAAGACGCAGATATAAAAAATAGTATCTACATTAAATATTGAGAGAAGTAGGTAGTAATATTTTAATTAATACACAATATAAACGCTATAATTTTATTTTGTTAGTTATAATAAATTTACTGAAGGTGTAAAGGAATGGAGTGAAGACTCCCTAGTCTCTCTCTAATCTTAGCGAGGAAGACCGGTGAGCAACAATGACTCAATCTCATGCGACATATAACAGATGTGGATTGTTGACAATTATTTTTGAATTTAAAAAACCAAGGCTTTGTAGGGATACAGTTTTGAATGTGACCAAATAATTCACCAAACCGTGTTCGATGTTTCGCGCCATTATAATGCGACCATAGAAAATACATAGAATGTGACTATGTAAAATGTACCAAACTTTACGATAAATGTCAAGTTGTGCGTAGAGGCACGCAGAACAATAATCTAAAGCTCGCGAAGTATTTTTTATTTAGTAGCATATAATTTAAACCAAATTACAACCACCTGTCAGAACCGATTCAAACATGCTTTGAACATGAGACTGGTTCAAAATAGTTTTTAAGCTATTGCATAGCTTTTATCGCGGGCCTTGAGCGTGGGGACCGAATCCAGAAATTCCGTAACGAAAAAAACCTAACACCCTCCACTCCGACCGACAACTCCATCTATCGATAAATACCAGAACTTTTTAATGATTTTTTGCAATATCACGCTTGTCTCTTTAGTTCAGCAACCCGCCTTTAGGTGGCATTGGTTGTATTGGAAAACTACCGTAATCAGCTGTTTGTGAGAAAGTATATAGGTATATAAAAAAATACTGCATTAATAAAATAAATAAATCATTATAATTGCATAAGTTGATAAAAATGCCATACAATAGCTTTACCGCGGCAGTCTCCGAATGCCACACCTATTTTTTTTGTTTCCCTCACACTCGTGTACGTTGTATTAGTATAATGTGAATAAGAGAGCTGCTACACAGCTTTTATTTTAGTAGGGTATTTTTAAACTCAAAATTATTTGGCACTACGTGACAATAGATGTCGCTCATTACGGTTAATATCTTTTTTTTCTTATGATAACACTGACAGAGTTAGCGTCCTCTATCGTTAAATTTGGAAAGTATTCCTTTTGTCTCGTTCGTTAGTTATTAAACCAATATGGCGGCAAACGGTGTATGAAAGGTGCGGAATGTTTTGATTCGTTTTGAACAATAAAAAAATAAATTACAAAAAAACAACGGTATACGTAAGAAGAACGCAATGTTGTGTGCATTAAAGTTGAAAATGTATTTAAATATTGTTACGATCGATAACTAAGCTCCTGAATGTGTAAAGTGTAGTGATATTTTTTTTGTGTGTGGGATATTATACTTTGCTAATGTGGTCGCTTTTAGTAATATGTGACAACAGATTACGCGATAGATATGTCTGCCGATCTTGATAAAGACACGGCATGTCCTAACGCAGCAGACGATAATGGAAATGGATGTGAGCGCCAGTGTGGTGATAATAGCGAACATTTGGGTGAAAAGAAATATAAAAAACAGCGCAATGTGTCGTTTCCTGATGAGGACGAGTTAGTCACTCAGTACTTCGAGCCCGCCAACCCCTGGCTGGACGGTAAGTCATCGTTTAAAACTCTTTAACATCCACAATAAACACATCGTTAATTGTTCGTGCGAAGTTCATTGGGAAGGGACGTTGGAGGTATAAACTATAAAGAAACACATAATTTTGGCATGAATTCAACTCTCAACAAGTTCCGGATAGTTAAACAAGTAGCTAAATACAAAAAAATACATTTATATCCCTATTTTTATTGTTATGAATGTTTTTTTCTTGATTTTTGGAAATGGCTATGAAATCCAATGAAATGTCATAAATCAAATACCTACCTTATCTTTATAATTAACCTTATATTATTGGTAAGTAATTACGAACGTAATCAGTTCTGTTCCTTTATAATTGTAAAAAAACAATAACATAATATAATCATTGTCATTTTCACTGCTTTTCTGTTTACATAGTTTATGTCAATGCTAGTCAGCTGTGCTATGTTGACCTAATAATAAAAAAAAGCCAAAATTATTGTGCCTACCAATTTTAGTTGTGCTTAGAGTAAATGCAATCTATTTAGATTTGAATGTAGGCCTCATTAAGACCCTTGGAATGAAGGTCAATATAATGGCAATAATTTGGCAATAATAATAATAGTATTTTAAGAATATAGTTTTTTTTATACTACTTAGGTGGCACACATGCATATGGCCTAACTGATGGTAAGAAGTCACCATAGCCTATAGCCGCTAGCAATACCAGGGGTATCACTAACATGATGCCAACCATGTTGTTGATGAAGATTCACTGTGCTAGCAGCATTACTACTAGCCCAGTGTATCCTCATGGAGCACTGGCAACCTTACCACAGAAACACAATACTTCATCAAAGTTCAAAGTAGTGTTATTTCACTGTGGTCTTCTGTAAGGTGGAGGTACAGTGCCCTGTCGGGTGGCTGCAATTTAAATGGGAAATCCCAAATTGCCCTACGTCCTTTTATTTTTTTTTGTAAGCTAAGTATCTAAATAAATAATGAAAATTGTAATAACGATACTTATACATTATCACAGTGCCATCCATTCCCAAACTAAGCTAAGTTTTATAGATACCAGTCAACTGAGAGAATACTTATATGTGTAAATAAATACTTATAGTTTAAATTACCAAAGTACTCATTGATGGAAAGGTAAAAGTAAGAAGTAGAGATTGATGAATGTAGAAGAAGCAAAAGAGGTGTGAAAGTCAAGAGTATTATGGTGCTCTATACTCTCTGCCTACCCCGTGAGGGACTTGGCGTGATGATGTGTATATATGAAGAGATTGATAAATGTAGTAGAAGCAAAAGAGGTGTGCAAGTCTCTAGAGAATGTCGCTCTATACTCTCTGCCTATCCCGTGAGGGACTTGGCGTGATGATATGTATGTATGAAGAGATTGATGAATGTAGTAGAAGCAAAAGAGGTGTTCAAGTCTCTAGAGAATGTCGCTCTATACTCTCTGCCTACCCCGTGAGGGACTTGGCGTGATGATATGTATGTATGAAGCGATTGATGAATGTAGTAGAAGCAAAAGAGGTGTGCAAGTCTCTAGAGAATGTCGCTCTATACTCTCTGCCTATCCCGTGAGGGACTTAATAGTTAATAGCATTTGTTTGTGACACTATTGTTAGTATGTTCTTAGTCAAGGATGACCAGGGACCCCTATCACAGGCTCATTATGTTCATTATGCTCATATATGTAGTCTTAAGAAAAAAGTTTGATGCTGAATAAAATTGTTATTATTATTTATTTAGATTCTAAGCTTAGGTAATTTTTAATAATATCCTTAAAAAAACATCATACAGATATTATAAAAATTTTTATTATCTATAATATAAAAATGAATCACTAAATGTGTTGCTAAGTGCAAATCTCGGGAACAGCTGAACCGATCTTCTGATGGCAGTGTAGTGTCTAGTATGTAAAAAATCTGGTCAGATCTAGTACTGCCCCAACACTCCTTGGCAGCTATTAAGCTTAATTGAGTGACTCTAGGAAGTGAGCATGGGTTTGTGCTGTTCACGTTACAACCTATTGCATTAAATAGCTCAGTCTCACTTAGTAGTGGTGTCAACAGAAGGTGACCATATTCATAATCCTCATAATACCATGAAAAACACGATGGATGTGATCATGCCTTGACCATGAATGACTAATATTGAAGTATGCTTGATTAAGATGACATAATATCTGAAGTTTTTAGGTGTATAACTTTTTAATACCACAAATGTGAAAAAACGCCACGGTGTCACTCGTGCGTTGTCACCTGATGGAGCGCGGTTACCTAGACCTATGGACGCTCGCAACACCAGGGGTGTCACTCGCACGTTGTTGCCTGATGGAGCGCGGTTACCTAGGCCTATGGACGCTCGCAACACCAGCGGTGTCACTCGCGCGTTGTCGCCTGATGGAGCGCGGTTACCTAGGCCTATGGACGCTCGCAACACCAGGGGTTTCACTCGCGCGTTGTCGCCTGATGGAGCGCGGTTACCTAGACCTATGGACGCTCGCAACACCAGGGGTGTCACTCGCACGTTGTCGCCTGATGGAGCGCGGTTACATAGGCCTATGGACACTCGCAACACCAGGGGTGACACGCGCGCATTGTCGCCTGATGGAGGGCGGTTACCTAGGCCTATGGACACTCGCAACACCAAGGGTGTCACTCGCGCATTGTCGCCTGATGGAGCGCGGTGACCTAGGCAATTAAGTACTTTGTTGTTTTAATCTAGGAAGTTACACATTAACCTAAGTAGGGCGGAATTGGAATTGGAAATGAGGTTTTCCAATTAAAATTGGAGCCGCGCGACTGGGGACTGTACATTCACCTTACACAAAACCGCAGTCAAATAACACTACTTTGATGTAGTGTTGTGTTTCTGCGATGAGGAAGGTTGCCAGTGCTCCACGAGGATACGCTGCGCTAGTAGTAATGCTGCTAGCACAGGGAGTCCTCATCAACAACAGGGTTGGCAACGCGTTAGTGATATCCCTGGTATTGCTAGCGGCTATAGGCTACGGTGACTGCTTACCATCAGGTGGGCCGTATGTTTGTCTGCCACCTTAGTAGTATAAAAAAGCCTTCGTTGGGTTCAGATTTCCATTTTGATGATAATAGGTGCCACCAAAATGTGTCTGCTTCTAGTTGGAATCTTAATTCATAAACGCGTTCAAAAATCGTAGAAAACATTGGAAAATACCAACACACTGTTAATCTATTTATACACCGTTCTATGAGTAAAGTCAAATGTAGAAATATATTTCTGTTAACATACATTACACCAGGAATGGCTTACAACTTGACTGTAGCCTTAGCAAATAACTTACGAATACGTATCCGAAAGCGTAACTCTCAAAATGTCAACATTTTCATACGAATTTTTAGTTCCACTTTTCGCCGGCGCAGCGCTGTTCATTTTTCAATACATATATAGTCGAAGGCGATACGACAACGTTGTCGCTAATTATTCATGCTCGCGCTACTGAATGAAAAAAAAATCTCGTACGATTTTTTAGTTCCACTTTTCGCCGGCGCAGCGCTGTTCATTTTCCCATACAAAAATAGTCGATAGACGTTCAAGAACGACTTTCGACTACGTATGCAGCAAGTCTTAATTTATAACTAGCGGCCCGCCCCGGCTTCGCACGGGTAGACATTTATTTCAAATATTTTGTCTACCCGTGCAAAGCCGGGGCGGGCAGCTAGCCTATATTAATCAGTGATAGTGTAGCTTTCTAACGGTGAAAGAATTTTTGAAATCGGTCCAGTAGTTTCGGAGCCTATAGACATTTATCAAATATTGTGTCCACCCGTGCGGAGCCGGGGTAGGCAGCTAGTATAATATATAGCCTATGTTGCTCAGTGATAATGTAGCTATCTAACGGTGAAAGAATTTTTGAAATCAGTCCAGTAGTTTTGGAGCCTATAGACATTTATCAAATATTTTGTCTACCCGAGCGAAGCCGGGGCGGGAAGCTAGTATAATATATAGCCTATGTTACTCAGTGATGATGTAGCTTTCTAACGGTGAAAGAATATTTGAAATAGGTCCAGTAGTGTATGCTCCGAAACTAATGTCTACCCGTGCGAAGCCGGGGCGGGCCGCTAGTAATTAAGTAAGGAAGAGCTCTATCAATCGGTGGTTTTCCGCGATTAACATTCACGCACAGATAAAATTGCGTAAACACACGGTGCGCGCTTCCTTTATATTCGTATCGGTGTCAGGGTTGGCACTGTACAGTTGACGTCGGTAGTGTTGTTTAATTAAATATTTTCGGCATTCTGGAGAGGTCTGCATTTAGGATTCGATTTGATAACAACAATTAGTTTAAACATGATTATTTTCATTTAATATCCATAATCGTAAGGGTTATGTCATTATGTGGAAATTGTAAGTCGTCATATTGCGCCGGCCGCCATATTGGATTTAGAATGACGTCACTTTACTTACTGTTCTTCGCACAAGCCCTCTGATTTCTTACCCATAACATACTGTAGAAATGATATATCTCCATTTTGTGTTGCTAGCTTACTACTAGCGCCGCGTATTCTCGTGGAGCACTGGCAACCTTACTTACCGCAGAATCAACACCACATCAAAGTGTGTTATTTCACATCGGTCTTCTGTAAGGTGGAGGTACAGTCCCCAGTCGGGGGCTCCAATTTTAATGGGAAAACCCACGAGTGATCCCAATTCGCCCTACCTCTTTTTTTTAAACAGTCACGCATTTTAACTAGATCCTGTATATATTAAGTATGTATGTATGTATTAAGTACTAGCTTTTTCCACGCGACTTCGCCCGCGTAGCAATATAGTATACTATTACCCGTTTTCCCGTAGGAATTAAGCATTTTCCCGCGGTAAAAAGTAGGTAGTATGTTCATGCGGGATAATGTCGGCAGCTAATGATAAAAAATTAGGTGTGGCACTCGGAGACTGCCGCGGTAAAGCTATTGCATAGCATTTTTTATCAACTTATGCAATTATAATTATTTATTTATTTTATTAATGCAGTATTTTTTATATACCTATATACTTTCTCACAAACAGCTGATTACGGTAGTTTTCCAATACAACCAATGCCACCTAAAGGCGGGTTGCTGAACTAAAGAGACAAGCGTGATATTGCAAAAAATCATTAAAAGTTCTGGTATTTATCGATAGATGGAGTTGTCGGTCGGAGTGGAGGGTGTTGGGTTTTTTTCGTTACGGAATTTCTGGATTCGGTCCCCACGCTCAAGGCCCGCGATAAAAGCTATGCAATAGCTTAAAAAATCAAATCGGTCCAGTAGTTTGGAGCCTATTCAATACAAACAAACGATCAATCAGATCTTTCCTCTTTATAATATAAGTGTAAATCTCTTATCTACTTAATTAATATTATATTTAACATTATAGCGTAATAATATGCAGGTGGTAACCCTAGCAAAGATCCCGAAACGAGGTCAGTGTTAGCGTGACTCATATGTGTCTATTATAGCTGGGATAAAATTGCTCCTCACCCGAATACACTCGTTCAAAGCAGTTTAATAACAAATCGGTTAAAAAACTTTTTTATAATATGCTTTTATTCGGTTATCAAGTCTTTTCATTGGATAGCCATATTATCATAGGGGTTAATGAGGAAATTGTACTACCCTATATTACCCATTGGATCATTTATTACTGTGGCACCAAAACTGTACGACCACCAAGTAAATAATTCAAAATTCAAAAAGATCTTTATTTGACTAGACTTTACAGGCAAGCACTTTCAAATCGTCAGAATCTACCAGCGGATTCGGAATCTGGCAAGAAACTCAGCAATTACTCTTTTAAAAACCAAAAGAATTAGAAAACCAAAGACCAAAATAATAGGAATTCAAAATAACCAAAACAAATGAAATGTCCTGTAATGTTCAGCTTTGGTGCCATAGATAGTAATAAATGCTCGGACAAGCTCTAACATAATATTCAAAAGTATTGTTGGCTTACTATACTTTCAGATTCAAACCAAATATCTATGAAACATGGATGATGTCCTTTCAAATGTCAATATAGCCACTTCTATCTACGTATACGTTTGTATTTACTTTGCGTTCGTACGCACCAGGTAACCCCTATCGTTATCTCTACATCATATCATATTTGATGGATATTTGTGTAATTTTATTTTATCCGTATTCACGTGACATGTCGATACTTTGCATTAGCACGAAACAATTTAATCTGCATTCAAGACAAAGGACGTCATCCATTTTGGTCCAAATCCGAAAGTCTCCGAAAGCCTCTGGACCCCATGGATATGAAGATAATAAAGTACAAATGAGTCCTCATCATCAATAATATTCGCAACTGGCAACGCGTTAGTGATAAAGTGGCACACAAGCAAACGGCACACCTGATGGTAAGCGTCCCTGTGCCAGCAGTATTACTACTAGCCTAGAGTTATCTAGTTAAAATGTCTTTCACCTAAGAACAGACAGTGTCGGTAGCAAGAACATATTTCGAACGCGTATTCGAACGAGCAAACGCCGAAAATGTTCATATGAATTTTTAGTTCTACTTTTTGCTGACTCGGTTTATTTTGTCATTCAAAAAGAGTAAGTTATTCTTGCTCGAAATACAGAACGGAAAATTGTTGGGAAAATAATCATGTGTAGTTAATATCTGCGCGCGCGCCGCGCTGTCTAGGGCGCGAGGGTCGTTTAGTAGATGTATTGACTGTCCCCCCTCCCCTGCCATACCCTCCGCTACCAGCTGTCAGTCAGCAGAGACTGACGATACATACGTCACACGCAACGTGTGTGTCGTGTCTGTAATGTCACCACGACTTTGTGTATGGACGGTGGTTAAATAATTATGTAGAATTGTAGATATCGTTGTTATAGAATACTAGCTGACATGGCAAACGATGTTTTGCCCAGAAAAATAATACTTTTGAGTTGGACCAGACCACCCATATCACTAAGGGGTTTGAAAATGGCTTACGTCCTATTCTCAGACCGAAATGTCAAAATTGACATACTAATTTTTAGTTCCACTTTTCACATAATAGTCGTTTTTCAATACAAAAATAGTCAAAGGCGATACGAAAACGTTCTCGCAATTCATTCATGCTCGCGCTACAGTTATCTTTTTTTTATACCACTAAGGTGGCACACAAGAATACGGCCCACCTGATGGTAAGCAGTCACCACAGTAGCCTGTAACCGCTGGAAATACCAGGGGTATCACTAACGGGTTACCAATCATTTTGTTGATGAGGACTCACTGTGCTAGCAGCATTACTACTAGCGCAGCGTATCCTCGTGGGGCACTGGCAACCTTACTTACCGCAGAAACACAACACTACATCAAGTAGTGTTATTTCACTGCGGTCTTCTGTAAGATGGAGGTACAGTCCCCAGTCGGGCGGCTCCAATTTAAATGGGAAATCCCACAGGAAGTCCCAAATCGCCCTACCTCTCTTTTCAATCTACTCTACGGCGGAGGTGTGAGCTGTGTATTCGCAACATAATAGTGTTGGCAACTAGACGTCTATGTGTGTGCCAAACAATACATGTTCTGAGAAGCAATTATTGTTAATTATAGTTATGAATGAGTGGGTTATGAAACAAGTTATCCTCGTATTTAAACACCTATTTAACAATAAATAACTAGGAAAATTTCATGAAAGTCTGCAGTTTTTATATAATAACTAGCTGACCCGACAGGCGATGTCCTGTCTTAGCTATGAATTCATATATAGACCTTTAGTTTATCGCGAAATTAAAAAAGATCCGTGAATTTTTTTCATTTTTTTCTTTTCATAAGAACCTTCTCCTGATAATAACAAACACAAATAAAAAATAATTAGCGATGTCGGTCCAGCCGTTCACGCGTGATGCCGCGACCAAGGGAAATAGGGATTCATTTTTATATATAGAGAAGATAATATTTTTTCACGCCTTCACACAAGGGTCCCGAAAAGGTTACTATACCCACTTTCCACCGAAGATTTCACTAATTTAGTGAATAACGTGACAGATGGTGAGTCCGTCGCAGTCTCTTAGGCACTACATACGTCCTTGAATTTCTTTTCATACGTATGCAGGTTTCCTCACGATGTTTTCCTTCAAAGTAAAGCACTAAGTTAGAAAACTCATTAGTACAGACCGGTGGGGTTGGATCATATGTCGCTACCGCTAGAATAGCAGGCACCGCTTAATTTCGGACCGCCACCAAGGCTCTAAAAGTATGCGTAATTCCTAAGGGAGGTTTTTTATGTATAATTCATTAGGTTTTGTAAACCCGTGCGAAATCAGGGCGGGTCGCTAGTAACATATAAACTTAAGCATAATTAATTTTTAGGGTTCCGTTCCTTAAAAGGTAGAAAGTAACCCTTATAGGATCACTGTTGTCCGTATGTCTGCCTGTCAAGAAATTTTCTCTCAAGAACCCGTGGAGCTATCAAATTGAAATTTATATGAAATACCCGGGTCTGTGGTCCCTTTCGGCTGTAAATAATCAAACCTGTAAGTCTAATATGGAGAAAAGATACGACCGTTTATGTCGCAAATTTTCGCATATTTTGCGATTTCACAAGGGAATCAAAACCTACAGGGTACTTCCCGTTAACCGTTAACCTATAACCATCAAATTTGGTAGGAAGCAGTGTCTTAGAGCACAAGTAAAGGATAAAATCTGAACACCGTAAATTTGTAGTTTTTTTTATGCAAATTTACTAAAAAATATTCCTGAATCACGCTGTTGAGTGTCACCGACGTGCAATGACCTCATTTGAAGTTCGCCTACTATTAACCTTACCTACAAGTGTGTACGGTACCCGCGGTGCGCGAATCCTTGGCCGGTTTTTTTTTCACTTATCATTTCTCTGTCTGCCGAAATAAGTACGGTGTAACAGGATGTAGGTATAAGTTTGTTAGTCCATCGAACCAGAATTGCTAGTGAAAGCTGTTGGCATTCCTGGTTTTTGTGTCCCAATCGTTTCGGAAATCATGCGGGCGGGTGTATGTAACCAATTTCCAAATTATTCTGCAAATAGGGGCTTGAGGCAGAGTTGTTTATACTATCGATCGAGCTGTGATGTCAACTCAAAAGCCGCGGCGGCCATTTGGTTGAAGCAACGGATTGTTATCTGATGGGTCCGCGTACAATCCCCGGCGGCCTGCACCAATAAGTTTTCTAAGCATATCACCATGAGCTTAAAAGGTAGGTAGGGAGAAGTAGGGCGAAAAGTGGGTATTATCATAAAAATTTAAGCCGCCCGGCTAGGGACCTTAAAGCATGGGGTTCTTCAAGAAGGGTGTGAAGAGATTTTTGAAGGGTCGGCAACGCGCGAGTGACACCCCTGGTGTTGCAAGCTTCCATAGGCTACGGTCGCTTACCATTAGGTGAGCCGTATGCTTGTTTGCCACCCTAGTAGTATAAAAAAAGTATGGATTAGTATGTATATATATCACCGGAAGATAACAAGAACCAGAGTTGATAAATTTCCTAGGAAATTTATCAATCTTCGTAGGATTCTAAACGAGAGATTAATTGTATTAATTGACGCCCACATTTTCGCAAATTAATAAACTTACCGAACAAAAAAAATAATCCTACGAAGGTTGATAAATTTCCTAGAATTTCCTAGGAAATTTATAAATTTGCGCTTCTTGTTATCTTCCGGTGACATATATATTAGTTTTTATGCAAGCATGTGTTCGTCCCCTGTATGCCGGTGCTGTATGTCTAAATGCGGATGATCGAAGTAATTATTTTTAATTGCCCTGCCTGTTTAATGAAACAAAGTACTAAGCATAACAATCATCAAACATTATTGTGCCTCGTACCGTCAATTAAACGTACACATGTGTCTATTTTGCGTTTTACTTTCAAAGCGCGTAATTTTCTAAAATGTTCATTAATAACATTGACATAATCTCTAATCCAAAGAAAATTATCGCTCGAATATCGGTCCAGGAACGCCAGAATAATCGGTGTAGCTGCAAAATGTATACTTTCTAGTAGGGGAGCTTATTTGTTTTTAAGCTATTGCATAGCTTTTATCGCGGGCCTTGAGCGTGGGGACCGAATCCAGAAATTCCGTAACGAAAAATGCCTAACACCCCCACTCGGACCGGCACAGCGGTGATACTTTTTAGTTCCATCTATCGATAAATACCAGATCATTTAATGACTTTTTGAAATATCACGCTTGTCTCTTTAGTTCAGCAACCCGCCTTTAGGTGGCATTGGTTGTATTGGAAAACTACCGTAATTAGCTGTTTGTGAGAAAGTATATAAGTATATAAAAAAATACTGCATTAATAAAATAAATAAATAATTATAATTGCATAAGTTGATAAAAAATGCTATGCAATAGCTTTACCGCGGCAGTCTCCGAGTGCCACACCTAATTTTATTATTTGTCGTTATAGCGGCAACAGAAATACATATGCCATCAAAAACGAAACATGTAAAAGAAAACATGTCTCCCAACTCAATTGTTCTACCGTAAAAACTTGTGAGATCCATGCTATGCCAAGTCGGTTAATCTAACAGTCCTTTTGTCTTAAGTTATTACGTAATTAGCTAACCTAACAACATGTTATAGTGATCATATCAATTGTAAAAATCTTTTATGTTTTATATAAATCAGATTGACTTGGCCATCATGAGATACAGCCCGCTGACAGACAGACGGATGGACAGCGAAGTCTTAGTAATAGGGGTCCGTTGGTTACCCTTCGAGTACGGACCCCTATTAGTACAAGAATATCACAAATCTAATATATAAAATTCTCGTGTCACAGTTTTCGTTGCCATACTCCTCCGAAACGGCTTGACCGATTTTGATGAAATTTTTTGTGCTTATCCGGTATCTATGAGAATCGGCCAACATCTATTTTTCATACCCATAAATGCAAAAAAAAATTGTCCACACGAGCGAAGCCGGGGCGGGCAGCTAGTTATTATTATAAAATCCAAATAATTCCACATAGTATCTGTCTTCGCTAACAACTATCCATATGTCCATAGGCTACGGTAACCGCTTACCATCAGGCGGGCCGTATGCTTGTTGGCCACCTTAGTGGTATTCACTAAAACAACTAGTAAGGATCGGTGCAAATTCAGACCCTGTAGCGTGAGCATGAATAAATTGCAACATCGACGAACTTGGACTATTTTTGTATTGAAAAACGAACAGCGCAGCGACGGTGAAAAGTGGAACTAAAAATTAGTACGACAATTATGACATTTCGCGAGTTAAGTTTGCGAATACGTAGTCGATAAATGTTTCTGCTACCGGCACTGATGTGGCCGCGGCCGTACGCTATTTCCAACAACACCACACCTAATTACATGAACATGTAAATGCCAGATCATCGGACTCGAGTGTTGTCAGTGAGTCTTTAGGTGCTAAAACCAAAATAGAAACTAGGTATTATTCATACAGAATACGTACATATTGTTTGTTCGTTACTCATCGCAAAGTCAAGGTGAGTGTCGGAGTCATTAATGAAGTCATTTTCGTTTGCTTTTTGACCGGCTGCGAAAGAAGATGATCTAAAGTGGTGGAGGGTGAATAGAATTGAGTGTATGAAGGTTATACATGACTAGCTGCCCGCCCCGGCTTCGCACGGGGAGACGTTAGGTTCGGAGCATAGACATTTATCAAATGTTTTGTCCACTCGTGCGAAGCCGGGGCGGGCAGCTAGTATAATATATAGCCTTTGTTAATCAGTGATAATTTAGCTTTCCAACGGTGAAAGATTTTTTGAAATCGGTCCAGCAGTTTCGGAGCCTATTCAATACAAACCCACAAAAATACAAATCTTTCCTCTTTATAATATTAGTGTAGATTAGTGTAGATGTAGATTTCATATACCATATGAAAAAGGCAGGGTACATTTCAGTCGACGGAAATGTGAAGATAAGGAAAGGTTTGAAGCCGTGGTGGCCTTATGATTGAAGCAACGGCCTGTCATCTGCGGGGCCCAGGTTCGGATCCCGGCCTGTACCAATGAGTTTTCTACGCTTAATCACACCATGAGCTTACCTCCTCCTGACAGAAGACCGCAGTGAAATAACACTACTTGATGTAGTGTTATTTCACTACGGTACCGAAGAAGTGTGCAAGTCCAGAGTTCTAATGGGGCTCTATACTCTCTGCCTACCCCGTGAGGGACTTGGAAGTTTTTTGAAGTATTTTGAGATGTTTGGTAGAAGATATTAATAGGACCGATTGCAACCGTTATCGTGTTTAAGTGACAAATTAACACCCAAACTTTCGCATTTATTGTATTAATAGTAGAATGAGTCAAGTGGAAACCTCAGTTGAGACAACAATAAAGAGAAGTGAGATAGATGGCTTACTGCCAACACTTGTTGTAGGTAATCTTCAAGTTCTAGGCGGTACGGATATAGTTTTCGGGGAAGAGCAGGTTCATTAACACGTATTCTGCCGCCAAGCAGTAGTGTACGTAAACTACACTGTGTTCAGTGCCGGTAGCAGTAACATTGTCGACAACGTATTCGAAAACGTCACTCGCGAAATGTCAACATTGTCATACAAATTTTTGGTTCCACTTTTCACCGCTGCAGCGCTGTTCATTTTCCAATACAAAAATAGTCGAAGGCGATATGAAAACGTTGTCGACAATGTTCCTGCTACCGGCACAGGTGTGAAGGGCACTGCAGCATGTATAAATAAGAAAGTGACTGACTGACATATCAACGCAAAGCCTAAACGGCTGGGATTAGAGACTTGAAATTTTGGCAGTCATGCGAAGCCGGGGCGGGCCGCTAGTCACTTATATAAAGGCACATGTTGCCTTATTAAGATACTAGCGGCCCGCCCCGGCTTCGCACGGGTAGACATTTATATCAAATACTAGCGGCCCGCCCCGGCTTCGCACAGGTAGACTTTTATATCAAATATTTTGTCTACCCGTGCAAAGCCGGGGCGGGCAGGTAGCCTATGTTAATCAGTAATAGTGTAGCTTTCTAACGGTGAAAGAATTTTTGAAATCGGTCCAGTAGTTTCGGAGCCTATAGACATTCAAATATTTTGTCTATCCGAGCGAAGCCGGGGCGGGAAGCTAGTATAATATATAGCCTATGTTACTCAGTGATGATGTAGCTTTCTAACGGGGAAAGAATTTTTGAAATCAGTCCAATAAAAAATAAATTTAGGGGTGAACTACCCCTAACATTTAGGGGGATGAAAAATAGATGTTGGCCGATTCTCATAGATACCGAATAAGCACAAAAATGACGATTAATCAGTTTTCGACCGGAGAGGCAAAATTATTAAATTACTAAAATGGCTATTAAAAAATAAGGGTTGATCGTAGAAGGGTGAAAATTGAGGATTGTATGTATTTTTGTATGTTGTATCATAAAAAAATATAAATTAAAAATTTTGTCTAAAAAAAAAAAAAAATTTAGGGGTGGACTACCCCTAACATTTAAGGGGATGAAAAATAGATGTTGGCCGATTCTCATAGATATCGGATAAGCACAAAAAATTTCATCAAAATCAGTCAAGCCGTTTCGGAGGAGTATGGTAACGAAAACTGTGACACGAGACTTTTATATATTAGATTTTATCTACCCGTGCAAAGCCGGGGCGGGCAGCTAGCCTATGTTAATCAGTGATAGTGTAGCTTTCTAACGGTGAAAGAATTTTTGAAATCGGTCCAGTATTTTCGGTGGCTATAGACATTTATCAAATATTTTGTCTACCCGAGCGAAGCCGGGCGGGAAGCTAGTATATATATAGTCTATGTTACTCAGTGATGATGTAGCTTTCTAACGGGGAAAGATTTTTTGAAATCGGTCCAGTAGTTTCGGAGCCTATTCAATACATACAAAAATACAAATCTTTCCTCCTTATAATATTAGTATAGATGATCATTGATCACGAATGTTTTCTCTTCAGACAGTTATACTAACCACTAGACCAGCGGTGTCGTCAACTGCCTGCAAGCCGTCTACATTGTGACCATTCATTCCTACTAGAGATGTCAATATTGCCTGATTTTATTAATTCGTTAAACGGTTATTGATAAATAAAAATATCGATATGTATAACGGTTGAAAATATTAATTAATTTGACTTATTAGATAATTTGATATTAATGAAGTTGATGCATTTATATTAGTTCGTTGAAGTTGAGATAAATATTGATATGATATTTCTATTCGAAATCGTTAATTTTATTGATTGAATATGATCATTATTTTAAATTGTTCGTTAATTTTAACGGTTAATTAATATATTCGACATCTCTATTTCCTATTACCATGGTAACGTCAAAGTATCTACACGATCAACTCGACATACACCAACAACATGTTACTAGTGTGTAACCTTGAGTAGGGCTTCGGTACAAGGTCGCGCCGCTTTCCGCCGCCCGTTGATAAGTTGATAAGGCTGTCCACATCACTGCGAATGGCGAAGTGATTTTATGTACTAACAGAAAATACACGCCAAGTCGCTCACGGGGTAGACAGAGAGTATTGAGAGCCATTTCGCTCTTGACTTGCATACCTCTTTTGCTTCTCCAACATTGATCTGACTTTTAAGAGAGGTAGGGCGATTTGGGATTTCCCGTGGTTTTCCCATTTAAATTGGAGCCGCCCAACTGGGGACTGTACCTCCACTTTGCACCTTACAGAAGACCGCAGTCAAATAACACTATTTGATCTAGTGTTGTGTTTCTGCGGTAAGTAAGGTTGCCAGTGCTCCACGAGGATACGCTGGGCTAGTAGTAATGCTGCTAGCGCAGTCAGTCCTCAGCAACAACATGGTTGGCAACGCGTTAGTGATACCCCTGGTATTGCTAGCGGCTATAGGCTGATTACCGTCAGGTGGGCCGTATGCTTCTGTGCCACCTTAGTGGTATAAACGAGGCGTGTATGCCGAATGACAACTCATTCAGTGTAAAGAGATAAAGTAAAAATAATTTTACGTGACGCTACGTGCTAGTGGTACCCCTGGTGTTGCAAGCGTCCATAGTTGGATGAATTCTCATTGATAATCCACATTTTCCGGCCTTGTAAGGCGCATCGGATCAAATAAAAAATGTAGAAGGTTTGGCAACGTGCGAATGATGCCCCTGGTGATGCAAGCGTCCATAGGATACAGTGATCGCTTACCGTCAGGTGGGCCGAATGCTTGTTAGCCACCTTTGTGGTATAAACACGATGGAACTTTGCGAGCAACGAAGTGACGCCGGTTTTTTAGACATGTAGTGCGTGGGCTTGGTGTAATTTCGTTGTAGGAGTGCGTGTAATTGTGTTTATGTACACTGCGAGGCGTAGTTTAACATTTCATTGTTCCATATATCTTTTTTATTTGATTTGAGGTTGTAATTTTTTTTGTCAGCTTTTATTGCTCAGTGTTCGATCAGCCTAAGTTGTTTACGCCACTTGTGTGTTATATTATTGTATTATTCAAAGTGCGATAATGCCCGCCTAACATTTTGTTATGTTGAATACACTTCCGTGCAATTCAGTGCAATAATATCGTCATGATATTAAAACGAGAAGCAAAAATATTGTCCTCTTTTTGCAAAAATTGCGTGGTCAAAGAATTTGGCACAGTTAAAGTTTATATGGACCTTCTCCATAAAGTGAGAAAGCAAATATTTTTATATAATACTAGCTGTTTCCCCGCGACTTCGCCCGCGCATCTATATAATATATAGCCTATGTTACTCAGTGATAATGTAGCTTTCTAAAGGTGAAATAATTTTTGTAATCGGTAATCCAGTAGTTTCGGAGCCTATTCAATACAAAAATACAAATCTTTTCTCTTTATAATATAAGTATAGATTATATATAATAATAGCGACCCGTGGCATATATACATACACGCCTGCTTTATTTTTCTGTAATGGTGTCATAGAAGGCTATATTCAACAAGCTATACATATGTTTCCCTCTATCCTATCGTTACACTGCATTGGCCGTTGTTTCTGCACCTCTATGGGTTGCGTGTTTTTACCGCAACAAATAGAGATCTAAAACAAGCTATATACATGTTTCCCTCTATCGTAAAAGTGCATTACTGAGTCATACAGTGACGTCACTGACCCGTATAGCGTGTGCGTGTCCCACTTGCAAAGTGGGACGGTGAGGAGTCCTTAAGTCTAGATTGCGTCATTTTATAAGGTCGTAAAAGGATTTTATGACGTCATCCAGTCTATCTACGACAATGGTACAGGTTTAAGTATAAAATACATTAGTATAGGTCATAATACTGGGACCCATTCGAGGTCTGCAGAGAATATAGAGCGCCATTTTACATTTCAAATTGAAACTCGTCTTTATTTGTCTAGACTTTACCAATAATAAGTAATTTATCTTTTTTAGTATAGATTTTTTTTAAGTAAGCGTTTACCTGTTATTAATAAATAATCATTGTTCCGCTCATCAAGACCTTTCATTTGATATCCATATAATAAGGGTTAATGAGTAAATAATAAAAGCTAACTTGCGGCGGCCGCCATATTGATTTTAAAATGGCGGCATTTAAACAATTAGGCATTGTCGCGGGAACCATACATGTATGCCAAATTACAGCTCAATCGGACACTGAGAAGTGCGTCAAATCAAATATAACTTGCAAGATTTATTATACACACATCATCATCATCATCATCATCATCAGCCTATCGACGTCCACTGCTGAACAAAGGCCTCCCCCATAGATGTCCACGCAGACCGATTCAATGCGGCCCGCATCCAACGCTTGCCAGCGACCTTTATCAGGTCATCGGTCCATCTAGTGGGCCGTCCGACGCTGCGTTTTTCAGTGCGTGGTTTCCACTCTAGAACTTTACGGCCCCATCGGCCATCCGTTCTATACACACACACACATACATCGGAAAGTTAAAACTAAATTAAAGCTTGTAAAATGGCGTCTTTAATTAACTTTATAATCCATGCTTAATATTATAAATGCGAAAGTATCTCTGTTTGTTTGTTTGCTACCGTTTCACGACTAAACGGCTAAACGGATCCTAATGAAATTTGGCAATGAGATAGATTATAACCTCAGTAGGGCTAGCATGAATAATAAAATTGCAACAACGTTTTCGTATCGCCTTCAACTATTTTTTTATTGGAAAAGGAACAGCGCTGCGGCGGTGAAAAGTGGAACTAAAATTTGTATGATTATTTGACATTTCTCGAGTTTTGTTTTCGAATACGTTGGCGAAAATGTTCATGCTACCGGCACAGGAAGGACATGGGTATATTTATCTAGAGCCACGTGGGCTAAAGCTAGTATGTTAAATAATGTACGAAAATCGAACATTGGCACAGCGAATTATATTTCCACCTTTCTTCGTTCAGTTTCATAGTAATGGTCCACTCTTTGTTCTCAGTGGCGGCCACGACGCGTGCGCAACTGGCAGCCGAGTATCTGGAGTCGTGTCGGCGGCACAACACACTGCCCATCGACTCCGTGCTACTACAGATACGGGTAACAAGTACAGTACATACATAACATACATATTACATACATATCATCACGTCAAGTATAATGTATGTATAATGAAATATATATACAAAAATATGTATTTTTGTACCTACTAACACATTCCACATTCAGATAAATTTATTATATTACGGTAACTTTTTTTATACCACTAAGATGGCCAACAAGCCTACGGCCCGCCTGATGGTAAGCGGTTACCGCAGCCTATGGACGCTTGCAACACCAAGGGTATCACTTGCGCGTTGCCAACCCTTTAATAAATAGATACATAAATAGTCTACTAATTCAAATTACATTGGAGTTTTTTGAAACCGTGATGAACATGCGTTGGACGTGACATGCCTAAGCGGAGAGTATAGATTGCCATTTCACTCTTGTCTTGCACACCTCTTTTGTTTCTTCTACATTCATCAATCTCTTCATACATACATATCATCACGCCAAGTCCCTCACGGGGTAGGCAGAGAGTATAGAGCGACATTTCACTAGACACTTGCACACCTCTTTTGCTTCTTCTACATTCATCAATCTCTTCATACATACATATCATCACGCCAAGTCCCTCACGGGGTAGGCAGAGAGTATAGAGTGACATTTCACTAGAGACTTGCACACCTCTTTTGCTTCTTCTACATTCATCAATCTCTTCATACATACATATCATCTCGCCAAGTCCCTCACGGGGTAGGCAGAGAGTATAGAGTGACATTTCACTAGAGACTTGCACACCTCTTTTGCTTCTTCTACATTCATCAATCTCTTCATAGATGGTACTATTCAAGTACGTACATAACTATTTTGTCTTCGCATTATTATGCTAATGCAAAGGTTATCTATGTTCCAGGAACTCCCGGAGAGCTCTATCGGCGGCTGCGTGCGCGCACCCCGACTGAACCTGGCCGAGTGCTCCCTGGTCGGCTGCGCGCCCACCGACGCACTCGAGGCTGTCTTCAGCCGCGTCCAGTTCCGCAGGGTGCATCTAGATCATGTAGCTTTGGATGATGAAGGCGCGGTGAGTACACACGATACTATCAAAATATTAAAATTAGGTGTGGCACTCGGAGACTGCCGCGGTAAAGCTATTGCATAGCATTTTTTATCAACTTATGCAATTAAATTTATTTATTTATTTTATTAATGCAGTATTTTTTTATATACCTATATACTTTATCACAAACAGCTGATTACGGTAGTTTTCCAATACAACCAATGCCACCTAAAGGCGGGTTGCTGAACTAAAGAGACAAGCGTGATATTTCAAAAAGTCATTAAAAGTTCTGGTATTTATCGATAGATGGAACTAAAAAGTAGCACCGCTGTGCCGGTCGGAGTGGGGGGTGTTAGGTTTTTTCGTTACGGAATTTCTGGATTCGGTCCCCACGCTCAAGGCCCGCGATAAAAGCTATGCAATAGCTTAAAAAGAAACACTTGTGTTACAGGGGAACCTAGTCAATTTTATTATTTGTTGTTATAGCGGCCAAAGGTAGGAGCCGTGGTGGTCTTGTGGTATGAAGTGTTGTCTGCTATTCTAGCGACGCTAGTTCTAATCCGACTTAAATCTGTACCAATGAGTTTTTATAACTTAAGTGCAGTGATTAGTCACACCACGAGCTTTACGGTGAAGGAAAACATCGTGAGGAAACCTGCATACGTCTGAGAAGTAATTCAAGGACGTATGTAGTGCCTAAGAGACGGCGACGGACTCACCATCTGTCACGTTGGCACCAAATTACAGACAGACGGACAGCGGAGTCTTAGTAATGGAGTTCCATTGGCTACCCATCGGGTACGGGACCATAAGAACTGTTGTGCGTGTGGTGCGACTTTACCCGCGTAGCAATATATCTTTTGTCAGTCTTTCGTGACTTATTGTGTTCCAGGAGGCGATGTTCGATATGCTGGAGTACTATGAGAGCGCGCTGGTAGTCTCTATCAGTGGGCCTCGCCAGTTCGGCATCAGGGGATGGCAGGCCGCTTCCAGGATGATCAAGAAGGTACAACAAATATAGCCCTGCTGGCCTTGTGTTAGAGGTAACGGCCTGTCATTTGATCGGCTCAGGTTCAAACACCGGCCTGCACCTATAAGCACAGTGATGGCTTTGAGCCACCCGGCTGGGGACTGTACCTCCACATTACAGAAGACCGCAGTCAAATAACACTATTTGTATTTTGATGTAGTGTTGTGTTTCTGCGGTAAGTAATGTTGCCAGGGCTCCACGAGGATACACTGGGCTAGTAGTAATGCTGCTAGCACAGTCAAATAACAGTACTTTTATTTTCAGAGCGCGGAGATGTCGGAACTAGAGGTGTCAGCGGGCGCACTAGAGGCTGGCCACGCGGCCGTGCTGGCGAGAGCGCTGCGGCCGCACTCCTGCCGGCTGCGGGTGCTGGCCCTGCAGAGGATAGCACTCCACGGAGAACCGCTCCTGTGCCTCGGTAAACACCTTAGCTTATTGTTTTTTTATACCACTAAGGTGGCACACAAGCATACGGCCCATCTGATGGTAAGCAGTCACCGTAGCCTATAGCCGCTAGCAATACCAGGGGTATCACTAAAGGGTTGCCAACCATGTAGTTGATGAGGACTCATTGTGCTAGCAGCAATACTACTAGCCCAGCGTGTCCTCGCGGAGCACTGGCAACCTTACTTAACGCAGAAACACAACACTACATCAGAGTATTGTTATTTCACTGCGGTCTTCTGTAAGGTGGAGGTACAGTCCCCAGCAGGACGGCTCCAATTTCAATGAAAAATACGCCGAGTTAAGACCGAAAAGAAGCTGGTATAAAAAAATATTTTACCCACTTTTTTAATTCAAAATTAATAAATAATGTATTCAGCTAAAGCCCTAATAAGGCACAGAAGGTCTAAATTACCACCAGTCAATTGTGTTATAATGATGTAATGGGATGTCATGGGTATCAAATGAAAGATATAGAAGCTTGTATAAAAAAACCTTTTTTAGGATTCCGTACCTTAAAAGGAAAAAGGTACCCTTATAGGATCACTTTGTTGTCCGTCTGTCTGTCAAGAATTTTTATCTCAAGAACCCGTGGAGCTATCAAACTGAAATCAATATGAAATACCCGGGTCTATGGTCTCTTTCGGCTGTAAAATAATCAAATCTATATGAAGAAAAGATATTACCGTTTATGTCGCAAATTTTCGCATATTTTGCTATTTCACAAGGGAATCAAAACCTACAGGGTAGTTCCCGTTGACCTAGAATCATGAAATTTGGCAAGAAGCAGTGTCTTACAGCACAAGAAAAGGAAAAAAATCTGGAACCCGTAAATATTAGGTCCTTACATATGAAATTGGCGTTTTGTATGGGAGGAACAAAAAGTCGAATATTTTTTAATATAATATATTTAATTAATCAAAGTATGAACCATTATTTTCTATGCACTTTTGCCATCTCATAGGTAGTTCATTGATCCCTTTACTAAAAAAAACAGTCGGACGGGAATCAATAAAATCTTTGAAGGCGATTTGGACTGCCCCATCGGAGTTGAATTTTTTCCCTTGCAAGAAGTTATCCAAATTTCGAAAAAAATGGTAATCTGTTGGAGCAAGGTCCGGGGAGTACGGAGGATGTCTTAGACTTTCCAATTGAAGCTCTTCTAATTTAGTAGCCGTCTGTAGCGCAGTGTGTGGTCTAGCGTTGTCGTGAAGCAGCAGTGGCGTGGAGCGATTGACCAGCCTAGGTTGTTTAGCCGCTAGCTTTTCCATCATGGTTTGCAATTCCTGACAATAGACATCAGCCGTAATAGTCTGGCCAGATTTGAAAAAACTGTAATGAACAATACCGGCACTAGTCCACCAAACGCTTACAAGTAACTTTTTTGGGGTTAATTTTCGCTTGGGGCAGGATTTGGCTGGCTGGCCAGGATCTAACCATTGCGCTGAGCGCTTCCGATTATCGTAAAGAACCCATTTTTCATCACAGGTAATGATTCGGTTTAAAATACCTTCATTATTGTGCCGGTTTAGTAATGTAACGCAGCAGTCGACGCGCGTTTGCCGGTTTGTTTCAGTCAATTCGTGAGGTACCCACCTTTCAAGCTTTTTAATCTTCCCAATTTGCTTCAAGTGAATTAAAACAGTTTTATCACTAACATTGCAGCCTGCAGCTAACTCGGACGTGGTTTGCGATGGATCCGCTTCCACAATAGCCTTCAACTCTTCATTATCAACTTGAGTCTCAGGCCGTCCACGGGGCTTGTTCTGCAGGTCGAAATTTCCAGAACGAAAACGTTGGAACCAAAAACGAACTGTGTTTTCTTTTGCAACACGACCGCCATACACATCATTCACCCTTCGAGTTGTTTCCGCAGCACTAGTGCCACGGCGGCACTCGAACTCGTAAATAATGCGATATTTAAGGTTTTCCATTTTGTAAAATGAGTGACGCAAACCGAAAAAAACAGAAGAAAAAAAACAAATGAATGACGATCATCGAAGCACAAATACATGAGTCTATAGCTGTACAAATTTGAATTTGGAATTCCTTACCAAAGAGGAGAAATTCGTGATTAAAGTGGCCAGTACGAAAAACGCCAATTTCATATGTAAGGACCTAATATATAGTTTTTTTTTTATGTGAAATTACTAATAAATATTCCTGAATCGCGCTGTTGTGAGTCACCGACGAATAATGACCTCATTTGAAGTTCGCCTACTTTTAATCTTACCTACAAGTGTGTACGGAACCCTCGTCGCACATGGCTGGCTTTCTAACTTATTTGTTATCTTACAGTGATAGCGTTGAAGTCCAATCGTTCTGTGCGCGAGGTGCGACTCGGTGACAACGGGCTGGGCGCGGCCGATGCCCTGCAACTGGCGGCCCTGTTGCGGCTGAACACCTACATACAGCTGCTGGACCTGTCCAACAACCAGATACAGGTGAACAACACTCATCAATCATTAAAAAAAAAATTGACGCGGTGTTCAACTTAATCTAAAACACAACACTACATCAAGTACTGTTATTTCACTGCGGTCTTCTGTAAAGTCCCCATCGGGCGGCTTCAATTTAAATGGGATAACCCACGGGAAATCTCAAATTGCCCTACCACCTCTCTTTTTTAAAAGCTCATGGTGTGATAAATCACTGTACTTAAGCTTAGAAAAACTCATTGGTATAGGCCGGGATTCGAACCTAGGCCATCAGATAACAGGCCATTGCTTCAACCGCAAGGCCACCACGGCTTTCTGTTTTTTTTTCTTTCTAATGTAAATATGTTATTGATGTGTTTGTGTGTCTATGTGTTTCAGGACGCGGGCGTGGGTCACCTGGCCGATGCTCTGGTGGAGCAAGCCGCTCACACTCCGCCGTCCGCCACTGCCTCGCCCATCTCACCAATACACAGCCCGCGTTAGTACACACATCTATACTAATATACAAACTTTCAAGAGAGGTAGGGCGATTTGGGATTTCCCGTGGGTTATCCCATTTAAATAGGAGCCGCCCGACTGGGGACTGTACCTCCACCTTACAGAAGACCGCAGTGAAATAACACTACTTGATGTAGTGTTGTTTCTGCGGTAAGTAAGGTTGCCAGTGCTCCACGAGGATACGCTGGGCTAGTAGTAATGCTGCTAGCACAGTGAGTCCTCATCAGCAACATGGTTGGCACCCCGTAGTGTTACCCCTGGTATTGCTAGCGGCTATAGGCTACGGTGACTGCTTACCATCAGGTACCTTAGTGGTATAAAAAAAAAATACTACCAACAAAAAACCGATTTAAGATTTTTTGTCTGTCTGTTTGTTTGTGCTATCTCCAAAACGTCTGGACCTATTTTAACGGGAGTTCCACTGGCAGATAGCTAATTGTCCTGGGCCGAAAATAGGCTACTTTTATTTCGGTAAAGTAATTAGGGTTCCGCGCACTACTGAGGTGTTTAGTGTAGGGGGGGGGGGGGGGGGGTCGAGCCGAATGTCAGGTGGGGGGGGGAAGGGTGGTAACGCATACGTTCAAGGACGTAAGCTTAAGCACTACACCATACATGCCCTTGAATTTCTACTCCGACGTATGCAGATAACGTGGCTAGAAAGGTTTTGGTTAAGACAGAGGTCGAGGTAGACCAAAGAAAAGATGGATGGACTGTGTGACAGATAACGTGGCCAGCAAGGAAGTGAATACAGAGATTTATTTATGTATTTATTTATTTATTTAGGTACACCAACAACATATACATAAAACATTTATACAAAGTGGTTCCAGTGCCGGTAGCATGAACATTGTCGACAACGTTTTCGTATCGCCTTCGACTATTTTTGTATTGAAAAATAAACAGCGCTGCGGCGGTAAAAAGTGGAACTAAAAATTTGTATGTCAATTTTGACATTTCGCGAGTTACGTTTTCGAATACGTTGTCGACAATGTTCGTGCTACCGGCACGGGTCTTAGTCTACTGTATATGTCTATTATAGGTTTACACAACATTCACAAAAGAAATACACACGTAGAACAACAAAAGTAAATTAGATATTGTAATATATATTACCTAGGTACTTTAAAGTTAACAGAAGCTAAAATTAAAAATTGTGGAATTCACAGATATGACTGCTGATAGAGAAGGATGGAAGAGAAATACATATTGCGCCGATCCTAAATAATATGGGATAAGGGCAGGAGAATGATGACGTATTTCAGATACTTCAACATGTTTTCCTTCACCGTTATAAAATATTATAGAAAGAAAGAAAGAAATAATGTTTTATTTTCTACACACACACGACACAAGAAGAAAAAAAAAATATATAAATATATATATGTATTAAATAAAACTAAATTATAGACTATGAGGATTATTGTCTTCATGTAACAATCACTAGTCTACAGTTTCGAACGTAACTTCCTAACTTCTAAACCATAAAAATTAGATTTACAAAGTTTACACAGAGCTAGGCAATCCCTATAATAAAGTTTTTAGTATATACATCACAAATAAAATATAATTATTTACTTATCCCTACTTCTTCCTTCATATGTGTTGTAATGTTGTTCTTGCAGTAACGTTGGGGTACGAGTCGAGAGGACTTGCTTTTCTGGTGCTGTGGAATAATCAGCTCACAAGGAACTGTGCCCCACACCTCAGCAAGGCGTTGGTAATGACATATCACACAACGCCATCTGGCCCCAAACTAAGCAAAGCTTGTACTATGGGAACCGGCAGCTGATACAATACTTATATACTTTTTGTTTGTAAATACATACTTATAATACATACCAAACACCCAGACGCAAGGAAAACATATTTGTCACATAAATGTTTGCCCTGACGGGAATCGAACCCACGACCCCTAGCGCAGTAGTCAGGTATACTAACCACTAGATCAGCGGTCTCGTCTAGGCATACATTGGTTGTTTTTTTTTGTATATTTATGACTTTGATAAAAATATTTTACAATCTCCTTTGGTCTCTTTTTTAATACGCATACGGCCCACTTGATGGTAGGCGGTCATCGTAGCCTATAGCCGCTAGCAATACCAGGGATATCACTAACGAAGTACCAACCCTGTTGTTGATGAGGACTCACTGTGCTAGCAGCATTTTACTATCAGCTGGGCCATATGCTTGTGTGCCATCTTAGTGGTATAAAAAACCCAGCGGTCTCGTCAAATGTATGTTATATGTTGCATGGTAAGCGGGCATCCAAGTCCCTGTGCGTGCTGAACATCGGTCGCAACGCCCTGGGGTCGGAGTGCGTCAGAGCGCTGCAGGGGGGTGGAGCCCTACTGTCGTTAGGGCTTCAGGCCGCTCGTCTCGGGCCAGAGGCTGCGAGACCGCTCGCTGAACTGCTCAAAGATACACAGCTGCAGGTAATATGGACTTAAATCTGGGGGTACGGCAGTACTCCGCCAAGTCGAGGATAAAAGCAGCACAGCCGTATCAAACTTTTCTCGAAGAAGTTCTGTACCCGTAGCAGGAACATTGTCGACAACGTATTCAAAACGTAACTCGCGAAATGACAAAATTGTCATACTAATTTTTAGTTCCACTTTTCACCGCCGCAGCGCTGTTCATTTTCCAATACAAAAATAGTCGAAGGCGATACGAAAACGTTGTCGACAATGTTCATGCTACCGGCACAGGCTATTTTTGACCCCCTATAACTTGGTTGTGGATGAAACTAGAAGCTTGATTTTTTTAGTAACCAAGCAAGCGTTGTATAAATACGGTATATTTTAAATTTCATTCAATTCGAACCAGTAGTTTAAGAATTATAACTAGTCAAAGATTCTTAATTATTTCACTCACTGACCGACTGACCGATCATCAAACTCTAAGGCACTTCTAGCAGGCATAGCAACTTAAAATTTAGAATACAACTAGCTGCCCGCCCCGGCTTCGCACGGGTAGACATTTATATCTAATGTTTTGTCTACCCGTGCAAAGCCGGGGCGGGCACTTAGTTGCTATAAACCTCACGGAGCCCGAGACCTATCCAAAGAATGCAAAACCGTGGAAATCGGTTCGTGCGTTCTGGAGTTATAGCGTCAGGAAGGAAAACCCGACTTATTTTTATATAGTAGATAAGTGTTTTGTGTATTTAATCATGGAAAAAAAATAAGATTTTTACAATTGATATGATCACTATAACATGTTGTTAGGTTAGCTAATTACGTAATAACTTAAGACAAAAGGACTGAATAAATTAACCGACTTGGTATAGCATGGATCTCACAATTTTTATGGTAGAAGAACTGAGTTGCTAGACTTGTTTTCTTTTACAAGTTTTGTTTTTGATGGCATATACTAATACGGCTCACACAACTATTATTATTATTTTACAACTCTAAAGTGGCAAACAAGCATATTGCCCGCCTGATGGTAAGCGGTTACCGTGGCCTATAGACGCTTGCAACTCCAGGGGTATCACTCGCGCGTTGCCGACCCAAAATATTAAAAAAATCGTGGTATGAAGCGTCGCCTGCCATCCTAGCGACGCAAGTTCCAATCCCACCGGTCTGTACCAATGAGTTTTATAACTTAAGTGCACTGATTAGTCACACCACGAGCTTTACGGTGAAGGAAAACATCGTGAGGAAACCTGCACACGTCTGAGAAGTAATTCAAGGACGTAATATGTAGTGCCTAAGAGACGGCGACGGACTCACCATCTGTCACGTTGGCACCAAATTATCTTCGGTGGAAAGTGGGTGTTGTAACACCTCTACCTATCCCTTCGGGGACCCTTCTGTACTTATATTATAAAAATTATAATTAAGCGTTTATTTGTAATGAATAAACTGTAAATGTACATGACATATTTAAAAAAAACCTTCACGATAAGTATGCAATATTATCACTTAGAAATATAGGCTGTATATTATATTAAAACGCGGGCGAAGTCTCGGTAAAAAGCTAATTATGTATATGTATGTTACAGCGCTTAGATCTCCGCGACAACAAGCTCGGTAGCGCGGGGCTGCAGTACTTGCTGGCGGCGCTGAGGGGGAACAACACCATCACCCAAATAGACCTCGACGATCCCACGGTGATATATTTTATTTATTTATACCACTACTTTATAAAATAACTAGCGGCTCGCCCCGGAGCATAGACATTTATCAAATAATTTGTCCACCCGTGCGAAGCCGGGGCGGGCAGCTAGTATAATATATAGCCTATGTTACTCAGTGATGATGTAGCTTTCTAACGGTGAAAGAATTTTTGAAATCGGTCCAGTAGTTTCGGAGCCTATTCAATACAAACACACAAAAATACAAATCTTTCCTCTTTATAATATTAGTGTAGATAAAGGGTAAAAAAGGACGCTCGATGGAGTGTCTGCCAGCAAAGACACAATTCCATTACACGATCTGAATATGGCCAGCCTCGGGCGACGGATAAATAATTTAAAAAAAACATACAAATTATGCCACTACTAGCTAACCGCCCCGGCTTCGCATGGCCAGCGTCGGCCAAGTTGAATACCTGTAAAGCACTTGTTTTGTATACCACTAAGGTGGCACACAAGCATACGGCCCACCTGATGGTAAGCAGTCACCGTAGCCTATAGCCGCTAGCAATACCAGGGGTATCACTAACGAGTTGCTAAACATGTTGTTGATGAGGACACACTGTGCTAGCAGCATTACTACTAGCCCGGCGTACCCTCGTGGAGCACTGGCAACCTTACTTACAGCAGAAACACGACAGTACATCAAGTAGTGTTATTTGACTGCGGTCTTCTGTAAGGCGGAGGTACAGTTCCCAATGGGGCGGCTCCAATATTAATGGGAAATCCCACGGGATATCCCTATTCGCCCTGTCTCTCTTTTTAAGCTCATGATGTTATTAATCACCATACTTAAGCTAAGAAAACCACATTGGTACAGACCGTGGTTTGAACCTGGCAAAAAAAAAAAAAAAGTATATAAGTACTAGCTGTCCCGACAGACGTTGTCCTATCTTAGCTATGCATTCATATGACAAACCACAACACAAAGGTCCTTTAGTTTATCCCGTATTAAAAATATACCGCTTCTTTTCTCAAATTTAATTTTCATTAGAATCTTCTACTGAGAGTAATGCAAAAAATGTAGGGGTGGACTACCCTTAACATTTAGGGGGATGAAAAATGGATGTCCGATTCTCAGACCCACCCAATATGCACACAAAATTTCATGAGAATCGGTCGGTTTCGGAGGAGTTTAACTACAAACACCGCGACACGAGAATTTTATATATAACATTATTCCAGGAGTCGTTATCGCTGAGCGTGGAGGAGCACGAAGCAGCCGCCGCGGCGCGCGCGACGCGTGAGATCCGCGCGCTGTGTCGCCGCAACGAGCCCGCCACCTGCCCCGCCACCGTCACCAGGAAGATCAGCCTCACCTGCCACACCGCCGCCCTACAGCCCACCGTCAGTATATATAAAACACTAGCTGTTTCAATATAATATATAGCCTATGTTACTCAGTGATGATGTAGCTTTCTAACGGTGAAAGAATTTTTGAAATCGGTCTATTACTTTCGGAGCCTATTCAATACAAATATACACTCAAAAATACAAATCTTTCCTCTTTATAATATTACTAGCGGCCCGCCCCGGCTTCACACGGGTAGACATTTATATTAAATATTTTGTCTACCCGTGCAAAGCCGGGGCGGGCAGCTAGCCTATGTTAATCAGTGATAGTGTAGCTTTCTAACAGTGAAAGAATTTTTGAAATCGGTCCAGTAGCTTCGGAGCCTATAGACATTTATCAAATATTTTGTCTACCCGAGCGAAGACGGGACGGGAAGCTAGTATAATATATAGCTTATGTTACTCAGTGATGATGTAGCTTTCTAACGGTGTAAGATTTTTTGAAATCGGTCCAGTAGTTTCGGAGCCTATTCAATACAAACCCACAAAAATACCAATCTTTCCTCTATATAATATTAGTATAGATTATATTATATTATTAGTATAGAAGAATCTGACTGACTGATTCAAAATCAATATCTGAAAATTATTTATTCAGTTTAGGTCTTAATAAGACACTTATTCAGTTCCAAAAGTAGGTACCACCGGTTCAGAGAAAAAAAGCCATCTGAGAAGAACCGGCTAGAAACTCAGTGCTCTGTCTTTTGTTCATGTAACAATCATGATATAACAATTTTCACCAAAGTTCTTCTAGACATACCTATAGATACCTAACCTAGATATACCTAATGTATTTACAAATATCAAAGTAATACAAGGGGCTAAAGTAACTCGGTTTATATTTACTCCCTCAGCCTCGCTAAAGCTCACGAGTAAATCTACCCCGTATACAATGGGTCACTTTAGCACCTTGTATAACAATCTCACAATATCCTTGTTTATGTGATAACTTTTTGTGATTTATTCTTGTCATGTAAGAAATTAATTTAAATGTAAATTTTGAATTTTATTTGAAAAGAGTAATTGCTGAGTTTCTTACCGGTGCCGGTAGCAGGAACATTGTCGACAACGTATTCGAAAACGTAACTCGCGAAATGTCAAAATTGTCATACAAATGTTTAGTTCCACCTTTCACCGCCGCAGCGCTGTTCATTTTCCAATACAAAATAAGTCGAAGGCGATACGAAAACGTCGTCGACAATGTTCCTGCTACCGGCACGGATTCTTGTCAGGAAAAAACGACTTTCCGAATCCGGTGGTAGATTTTGACGATTTGCAAGTACTTGTAGGTCTAGTCAAATAAAGAGTTTGAACCAACTATTTTATGTGACGCCGTTGTTGTACAGAGTCCAATGTGCGAGGAGGAGCGTCGCAGTCGCCTCCGCTCCCCGGCGCCTTCGCCCGCCGGCAGCCCGGTGCCGCACCCGCATTCACGGTTCTCGGTCCGTACACCATTGATGTCACCCCATCATATAAAGCCATGGTGGCCTTGTGGTCGAAGCAACGGCCTGCCATCTGATGGGCACAGGTCCACACCCAGGCCTGTACCAATGCAATCAAAACTCGCACGATACATTATTCTCGTGACGGTGCACGATTACCTAAATGTCGCTATGTTTAATCCAACATGGCGGCCGTCACATAATGCAAATTTATAATTTCTACATTAACCCTACTGATATAGGTTTTTTTTATACTACTAATATGGTACACAAGCATATGGTACCACCTGATGGTAAGCAGTCACCGTAGCCTATAGCCGCTAGCAATACCAGGGGTATCACTAACGGGTTGCCAACCATGTTGTTGATGAGGACTCACTGCGCTAGCAGCATTACTACTAGCCGAGCGTGTCCTCGTGGAGCACTGGCAACCTTACTCACCGCAGAAACACAACACTACATCAAGTAGTGTTATTTCACTGCGGTCTTCTGTAAGGTGGAGGTACAGTCCCCAGTCGGGCGGCTCCAATATTAATGGGAAAACCCACGGGAGATCCAATTCGCACTACCTCTGTAAATTGGGTATCAAATGAAAGGGTTTGATAAGCTAAACACAGTGAGGTCATTCTTAATCCAATATGGCGGCCACCGCAATATGGCTATTTATAATATTCAAAGGCTTCTCTTTGATATGAAAGAGCTTGATTGAATAAAAGTATTATTGTACCCCTCCAGGTGACCCCAGTGACACCAGAGCGCGACTCCACCGAGAGTCCTCGCCCCACTCCCACCACCATCACCACGCCCCCACGCCCCAAACCATCCAGGTTTAAAGTTGTGCAGGTAATTACTAATTATATTACACTCAACGAATTAATTAATTAATCATTTTTAAAAAAACACGCTTCTAAATGTATTCATCCTGACGATCCTAGTCAGGATATTAGGATAAAGTTATGAAATTACTAGCTTCTGCGTCTAAGTCCGCGTTGAACTTAGAATCTCAGAGGAACCAAAATAGTTCCCGGGATAAAAATATCCTGTGTTAATCCAGGTTACAATTTATTATAGTAGTATAATTGGCTTGAAGCCGTTGTAATTAAAAAAAAAAACCTTTGTTCCAAATTTCATCCAAATCCGTTGAGAAGTTTTTGCGTGAAAGATTAACAAATATCCATCCATCCATACCCACACACTTTCGCATTTATAATATAAGTAGGATTGTATTGACATTGGTCTTTAACCGACTGTCTTCAAGACACGTAGGTAATGTGTCTTACTTAATCCTCCAATCCATTATTATATGTCTAATCATTTCAGGTCTCTGAGCCCCAGATCCATCTTCACTCGGGTTCAGCGACGATCCAGCCCAGAAGAACAACCTCTAGGTTCTCAGTCACTAGAAATTATGACACCATGTACAATCCGTCACTCATTCCTTCAGTAGTCACCACATCGTCAGCTCCCGTTGTCAGTGGGGTGAAAATTGGTGATATAAGGCCTAGAATTGGAGAGTGTGGGGCTAAAAGTGATGAAAGTGCGGTGAAAAGTGATGTTAATAAATCAGCAGCTAAGGATAGCGGCGAAACCAGTAAACAGACTGAAACCAGTGTTTTTAAAAGAGAAGATAATCATTGCTTTAGTGATGAAGATAAGCCTCAAGTAATAGAAGTCAGTACCAGTGAAGGCAGTGAGGAATTAAGGCCTATAGTTAAGAGATATGAACATGAAAGTACAGAAAGTGATTTAAAAACACCTGAATGTGTTTTAGATGATGAAAACAGGTTAAAAAGTGACCGCAAAGAATCTGTGTGTGATAACACAGGACTGTGTATAGAACAAGACTGTCAGGAAACAAATAGAAATAATACAGACCACTCAAATTTAACAGGATCTCAAATGATTAGTACTCAGACGCAATGTGGACCTCAAATAAGGCCAGCAGACGAATTTATCCCACTAGCCATGACTCTAGCAACTATAGAAGATGACCCCAAACCAACACCCAGGCCCAGTATAGTACCAGGATCTGAGAATTGTATATTCCACCCTGCGTTTCCAATTTATCCTAGAACAATTAAAACCAGATCTGAAATCGAACCTGCGATAGCTCCAACAGGCTTAGTATCTAAGCCTGATGATATAGCAGTGGCAAAACCTGGAATCGTAGTTACTGGACCCGAATCTGTCATTTCGGTACCTAGTAGTGATAAAAGTGATGCCAAAAGTGATGAGGTACGAAGTGACAGCTACAGTGACATTGTTAAACGTAACTATAAAGACAAAAGTGAGAATGTGCCTCATAATGAGGAAGTTAGTTTGAAAGGTGACGATGAAGTGATAAAAAGTGAAACAAAACTAGTTAGTAATAGTGTAGAGGTGACCGATAGTGGAACAGTTGATGTCAAAGTGGAAATGTCTGGTAGGGAAGAGTGTTTGCAAGCCAAAGTTGATGCTGACCAAAATAGTTTTAGAAACATAGACGAAATAACATTACATAAGGACGAAGTCGCTATGAAGCAGATAGAAGCGATCACAGAAGAATTGGGCAACTTAATTACAGAAATGAAGGATATCACTAAGAAAACTGTTAGACTGGAGGTGGTTGACAAGGTACACGTCAAAGATGTTCTTAAAAAAAATAAAAGCGAGTCTAGCTTAGACAGTCCAGATCTAGAAGTTTCTAGACTTATGAATAAGAAGCTAACGGGCAGTCCGTTCTGCGACAGCAGTTCGTCTTTAGAAATTTCTGGAAGCTCAATAGAAAGTTTAAATATGGAACATCAGAATCAGAAGGAAAGAGAGAGAGAACAAGAGCTAGATAGAAGAAGAGTGCACCAGATAGTGCTATCAAATGAAAGTAGTGTGGAATCTACAAGCGACATCACACCAGTCAATAGTGGAAATCTACTCAATCTATCAATAAGCTCCAATGAGAGTGTGTCACCAATTATATTTGGTAGGAGCAGGAAAATACACGATTCCCTATCAAGTCTAGAAGCTTCTATGAGTTCATTGGACTCTGGCAGACAGGATAAGGTGATGGTGACATCAGCAGACTCTGGTATCGAATATTCTCTCCAGAATCCATCTGATAATAAAGACGATACCTCTTCAAACGAAGGGACTTTAACAAACAACTCTAGTTTAAAAGAAACTGTTAAGAAACCAGAAATTGGTCTGCAGGATACTCTAACCTCTTCCCCTAAACGAACTTCCAGTTTGTTAGACGTACCTGCGTTGAGAAGTAAAGGGTTGGATAAAATGCGTATGATTTCATGGGTTGCCCAGTCCCCTAGCTTTCACATGCCAAAAACAGATATAGACAAGGATACTAAGCTGTCCAATTTAGAGAAATTACTAAGTTTGTTCCAACATCCAAGCAGCATTTTCTCAAGATCTCAAAGTGAGGAGGAGAGGAAATCTAACACACCGCCTAGAAAAGATTCCTCCTTAGCAAGCTCTTTTTGGTCTTGGGGTAGTGCGACAGAGAAGGCAGATAAAGAAGAGAGAGAAGAAAACAGCTCTTCTGAAGCTACTGACTCGACTCTGTCTGAAAGAGTACAGGTTTCGTTTGTAGACGAGTCGTTTTCTAAGAAATTGGACAGTAAGACTCCCTCTACAGATACAGACAATACTTTAAGTGAATTTCAATCATTCCCAATACAAGGGAATTCTGAGAATAGTGATTTTGATAATATAAAAGTTTCCGATACCACCGATGATGTTGCAGTACAAATAGGTATAAGGTTAAAAAGTACAGACGATCTCATGAAGCCCAACGAATTGAATAAAGCTCCAGACAGAACTGATTATATAGACGAGAATAAAATAGATGATAAACTTGACCCGATCAGACCTAGGTCTTTTGCCGCTGTGTTGAAATCTTCAGGATCTGAAAATTCCTTGGAGAAGCAACCAAGTCCTGATAATGGACAACCGGTTGATAAGCTACCGAGTAAAGTAATCAGGGGTATTAAGGAGAATATCAGTCCTGAGAACACTCTGACCTCGAGTATGACTAATACGAAAGCTCTTGTGCTAGAATTAGCTGAGAGGCAAGCTAAAACGGTGCACACAGTGTGGGAGGTCGTGTTAGATAAAAGTGAACTTAAGCTAGATGAAGTTAAAGCTCCAATCGCTACTATAGAAGAAACGGCCGACGAAGCCGCGGATAATAATATACAGTTAGACTTTATTGACGATTTGAAAATTGATGAACAGAATTTATCGACTGATAGTGGAGCTCCATCTAAAGACAACCCTATCGACAGTAAAAAAGCTGATAAAAACATTATCGATTTAGGTAAAGACGCGCTATCGTACCTCATTTATGAGAATCAAGAATTCGATGAGAAGGATCAGACATCTTTGGCTCAGGAACTAAAAGATGCAGAGATTAAAGAAATGCTAGACTTGTCACCAGAATTAGTTCTTGACGAGGCCATAGAGTTACCCGAAGTGTTTACAGTCAAAGAAATTAAAGGTATTCGTACGTCACCAGTCGTACCAGAGCGGGCTAAATTGAAAAAGTCAAACTCTTTGGAGGACATATCGCAGTTACAGAACATAGAACGAGACAAAATCAGTCCTAAGATCAAAACGATAGCGTTCAAAGTCCCAGAATCAACGACGCCGAGAGATATACCTGAACGGAGAGCGAAATTACGCACTAGAAGCGGGTCCAGTCCGAAATCATTACCGGAGAGCTTAAACAAGCCGTGTCCGTTGACCAAAATGGAATCCATTTTGAAGAAAAAGAAAAAAGTTTCATCCCTAGGGAAGATAGCGAGAGATTCTTTACTAGCGTTAAATATGAGCGACGAAGAAATAGCAGAATTTAGAAAATCTTACATTACTTCAGTGGAGAGTTTGAAATCTTTGGAATCTGTGTCTGAAGATGCGAATTCGCAAAGCGGCAATTCTGTTGACTCAAGATGTCGCTCCTGTTTAAGAACATCCCAAGAGAGTCTGATGTCTTTAGACTCTATTACCGAAGACTGTAGGTGTACTTTCGAATGCGAGAAGCCGGGACATTCGGCTAGATAAACTTAATAGTTTAATTTGTATTTCATTGGGTAACTACTTAATCTTTGCCCAGCACAGTCTTAGTTGGCCGTTGTCTTGAACAGAACCAACTGTTAATTAAGCTGCGTTGAATTAGTACGTAAAGCGGTTTTTTGTGATTTTTGACCCTCCATATAACGCGCCGTATAGTATTTCTGGACCCCCGTCCATTTTTACCCAAAAGTCACAATTACTCTACATACTAGATCCTTTTCTGTAGCGCGAGCATGAACTATATTTGTATTGAAAAATGAACAGCGCTGCGGCGGTGAAAAGTGGAACTAAAAATTTGTAAGACAAAAAAACTATTTTACGTAACGCGTAGTCAAACAGCGCTGCGTCGGTGTAAAAGTGGAACTAACAATTTTTATGTAAATTTTTAAATAAAAAAAAATAGTATATTATGTTTTTGACATGAGTATGATTTAGTACATATAATCATACTCATTTTATTAAATATACATACAAATTTTTAGTTCCACTTTCCACCGGCGCAGCGCTGTTAATTTTCCCATACAAACATATTTGAAAGCGATACGACTACATAGTCTAAAGTAATTGTTGAAGAATTTGATTTTCCAACTGTTTCTATGTGTTGCCGGCAACTCGTAGACTGTGCAAAGGGTAATAATGTCGTTTTTAAATTGGTAATGTGAGGGCCACAGATTAAACATGATTTAGACAGTGCAAGGAGCGTTTACATCTGTAACTTATTACATAAATATGTTGAAAACTGTATAATTACACTTAAGTGCACTTACTGGTACAAAATCTTGAAATTTATCTTTGGTAAACACCATTTGATCTGTGACCCATGTACTTATGTGTTTAATGTAAAAGAGAGACAAAAAATATATTATTTTAATTATTATGTCTCATAATATTGGCTTATAACTTCACCTAATTTAATATCTGTGACTTATTTGTTATTTTATTGAAATTATTATTATTGAAGACTTCATATTGAAGTCAGTAGGTACTTCAGTGTGTGAAAGAGGATATTTTATCCTCAATCAACTTAAACTTAACTTATACTACATTTATCAAACCCTATCCTTGTAAACGGTGCAGTCGTTTCCATATTTATACGCGACTAGCGGTTTCCCCGCGACTTCGCCCGCGTATCAATATAATATATAACCTATGCTACACGGTGATAATGTAGCTTTCTAACGGTGAAAGAATTTTTGAAATCGGTCCATTACTTTCGGAGCCTATTCAATACAAACACACACACAAAAATACCAATATTTCCTCTTTATAAAATTTGTATAGACTAGCAACCCACTCCGGCTTTGCACGGGTGCGGTACACATAAAATCTTCCTCAGGAATCGCTCTATCTATTAGTGAAAACCACATCAAACTGCGTTGCGTAGTTTAAAACATCTTATAGTCTACACGGACTTAGTTTTATACTATGATAAGGGGCTGTTCAAGAATTACGTAAACACTATAGAGGGGCGGGGGTCTATACTTTGCTTATTTTTGATGACATGGGGGGCTCTAGATGGTGATTACGTCAGCAGTAGTTATTTACTTTTTACACATATGGCAACCCACACATTGTCTATGATTGAAAACGAAATACATATTCAGGGATTCCCACAAATAATTCGCACATTAAAAGAAAAATGCATATGACAATGCTTACGTAAGCACGGGGTGGGGGGGTGGTGGTTAAGAGCTTTGTTTACTTTTGATGACAAGGGGCAGGGGCGGGTAAATAATTGTAATAAATCTGCTTATGTAATACTTGAACGGCCCCTAAGAAACGACTGTCAATCGAACCTGTGTAGTAGCATATGAGTATGTAATACTACTAGTGTTGGACGCACTGCGTCCCCCTCCTGCCCCCAATACCGGCTGGCAAGATCACCAGCCGGTACGCTTCGTTCTTGACACTAGTAGTATTGTTTTCACATATGGTAGTATTTTTGAACTTAGGTCGAATGGAGACGGGATTACATGAAGGTGACTGTCTAACAATATTACCAGTGAAGAATCAAACAATTCTGAGGTATGTTAAGGTACAATTTGATTGTATTCCAAATATTGATAAATAAACATATATTATTAATTATTGACCACTGACTTACTAATACATAGACTTCGTGTCTGCGCTCAAAAGTGTCCGGAGTTAAAACACTACAAAATGCCACAAGACAATCGCGCGCCGGCCTCCGTTTGGTCGATTGTCTAAGCCGATAAATTGTTGCAAGCAAAATTAAGCTATGCGGTAATGTGATAAGACTTAATTTTGTGTGTTCGAGCGTAGTATACTTCCAAGTGAATATAGCTCGGAACACTTTACTTGAAAGTTCATGTATTATTAGGCTAGTGTTATTGACGGTGAAAATCTATCGAAATTAAATATTCGATTGGTAAATTTAAGAATCGTATTCATACTATGTCCTTACGGGGAATAGTTTAGCCATATTGTAACTAGGCCTGTGACTGTGACACCGTAATTGATTTTTTTACTACCACTAACTAAGGTTGCACACAAGCATACGGCCCACATGATGGTAAGCAGCCTATAGCCGCGTTGCCAACCATGTTGTTGGTGAGGACTCACTGTGCAGCATTACTACTAGCCCAGCGTATCCTCGTGGAGCACTGGCAACCTTACTCACCGCAGAAACTCAACACTACATCAAAGTAGTGTTATTTCACTGCGGTCTTCTGTAAGGTGGAGGTTGAATTGAAATAACTAGTCCACATTTATCTACAGCTCACATAAAATATTATCTTAATATATTAAAAACACAGTGCCGTGCAACCGACTAAGGTACATCCTTATTTTAATGTTTTTACCCCGCGTTTAAACAATGAAATAAAAAAAGTTTTCTTGTCAACACGATCGCTGACTATACTGCAGTCTAAGTAAGAATATGCGTATCGCTCTCGACTATTTTTGTGTGGGAAAATGGACAGCGATGTATCGGCCGAAAGTGGTACTAAAATTTCGTATGAAAATGCTCACATTTTGCGAGTAACGTTTATATCATCTTTAATCTATTGGAGGCCTTGGGCAATGGGCACGTTAGGATATTGTAATGGGGGCCTTGTGATCTTGACAGATTACTATTTTGAAGACAATATGTTTGGTGGTAATAAATATCAGTTATCATTTGGTAATCTGGCAGAAACTAAGGGGCCCTATTGCTCGCGGGGCCCTGACCACGTGCCCAGTGTGATAGAGGGGTCTGCCTGTAGCAAGAACATCTTTCGTCTACGTATTCCAAAACGTAACTCTCAGTGTCAAATTTTTCATATGAATTTTTAGTTCCACTTTTCGCCGGCGCAGCGCTGTTCATTTTCCCATACAAAAATATTCGAAAGTTATTGTACAGTACTGTCACAGTGACAGACCTGGTGCCGGTAGCAGGAACATTGTCGACAACGTTTTCGTATCGCCTTCGACTATTTTTGTATTGAAAAATGAACAGCGCTGCGGCGGTGAAAAGTTTAACTAAAAATTAGTATGACAATTTTGACTTGAATTTCGCGAGTTACGTTTTCGAATACGTTGTCGACATAGTTCCTGCTACCGGCACTGATTTAATTATGGTTAAACTATTCCATGTACTTTATAATTATTATCGAAGTAAGAGTTAAAATTGTATGATAAAAAAATAAATTTGTACAAAATTGTTTGAAAGGTTCACGTTCACACGTTTATATTATAAATATATATAAATAATAACATTTAGCAAGTAATGAGAAATTATTAACTGTGTATAAATAATCGGAGATTTTTCTAAATTTTTCGCTTTCCATGACGTGTTTCGATATGCTATTGCCAATCATATAGTTAATATACAAATTATGACGTTTATAGTACTGATTTCGACAGAAAATTATGTATTGCCGATAATAGATGTGTATGTAATAAATTTAAAAAAAACTGTCTCCGCTTTTTGTAGTCCGTTTTGAAATGAATTGATTTTTAAAATACATCAAGCGTGCTTGGCTTGGTTACCTTGGCCTTTTGACGCTCAACAACTAGGGATGTAATACGGACGTTCACTTGTATTCTAGTCTTCCTAAACATCCTAATAATGCTGACAATTATCTTGTACGAAATTATTAAACTGAACTAATTTGACAGGTAAACTAAACTAATTTGACAGGTAAACTAAACTAATCTGAAAAGTATTGCTTTCTTTATTCTCGCACATGAGAAAGGGATAGCAAGCCTTTTAGTCCTGTCAAATTAATTAAGTTTAGTGATTTAGTACAACAGTAGGCCTAGCAAGAAAATTTGCGACTCCGTATTCGTATCGCGGTCGACTGTTTTTGTATGTGAAAATTAACAGCGCTGCGGCGGTGAATAGTGGAACTAAAAATTCGTATAAGCATTTTGAGTTTTGTTTTCGAATACGTAGTCAATAGTTGTTCTTCAAGCACAGATTGGCTACATTATCTTTCTAAAATTTGCGTCCTCAAAAATGCCCCATGTAAAGCAGTCCCAGTGAAGGGATCAAAATGGTATTAAAATTACATAAAAATTAAAATTAAAAATACCGATGGACGTTATGATAGATTTGTGAAGGATCATTTTTTATATTTAATATGATCATGGGTTGTGTTAGTTTCGCGGTACAAATATTAATATTTAATAATTTTTGTAACTTTAAATTGACTTTGATGATATTTTTGAGGCACACAATAGGGTCGTGCTGTAAACAAAGTTTTTTTTTGACACCAAATACTCTTTTACATGTGTTTTGACGAATTTGTAGCCCAACTACGGCAAAATTATAGTCAAAATGGTATATTTACATACGTAAATAGGCTCTTGAAATACATAACTTGCTTAGCTTCCGTCGTAGTCGGGTAAGGTACATCGTTTGTACATTATATTCATGGAAATGTACTTATTACAAACTATTGTTTACTAATAAAATTACTAGTGTAAATACTCGATACTCAGTATGTATGTGTTTAACCCACAATTATCCGGTTGTATACTATTTTGGACATTTGCTAGGAGATGACGCATTTATAAGAAATTTCAAGGAATAGTTCGTATAAACTGAAAAAAAAAAACGGTCTGAGGCTGTCAGAATGACCCTGTAAATAGACTCCCGTCTTAATTCAATTCTCGAAGATTATCACAACAGATTTTTAAATCTAAACGCTTAACTCTTATGTGCAGTTATATATGAAACCATTGTTGAATCTTTGTTTGTTTGTATCGAATGGATTATACAGTTGTGTTGTTTCGAGTAACTTCTAAATGGATTTCTTAAAGGATAAGAACAGTCAGGGGCGTTATGATTTCGTGTGATAAATAAATAGACATTGTAAAATGAAATAAATATACATAAATGTAATATAATAATGCTGTATTTTACTTTATTTTAAAACCCTTATCGATTATAGTCTTGAGAGTGATCTGTGAAGGATGTGGCAGAAATCCCTGGTGTAAATGCACAATCTAACCAACTGATCATTAAATTGCACAGTCTTACAGCTTATCATGGAGAAATGGCGCTCTATCTGCCTTCCCCGTGAGCGACTTGGCGTGATGATATTTTGTATGTACCAACTAATCATTAAATTGCGCAGTCTTACCAACTTATTATTAAATTGCACATTCTCACCAACTTACATTAAATTGCACAGTCTCACCAACTTACAATCAATTTCACAGTCTTATCAACTCACATTAAATTGCACAGTCACCAACTTATATTAAATTCCACAGTCTCACCAACTTGTCACTAAATAGCACAGTCTCACCAACTTACAATCAATTTCACAGTCTTATCAACTCACATTAAATTGCACAGTCACCAACTTATATTAAATTCCACAGTCTCACCAACTTGTCACTAAATAGCACAGTCTCAACAACTTACAATCAATTTCACAGTCTTATCAACTCACATTAAATTGCACAGTCACCAACTTATATTAAATTCCACAGTCTCACCAACTTGTCACTAAATAGCACAGTCTCAACAACTTACAATCAATTTCACAGTCTTATCAACTCACATTAAATTGCACAGTCACCAACTTATATTAAATTCCACAGTCTCACCAACTTGTCACTAAATAGCACAGTCTCAACAACTTACATTAAATAGCACAGTCTCACTTGTCGTTAAATAGCAGTGTCACCAACTTGTCGTTAAATAGAACAGTCTCACCAACTTGTCGTTAAATAGAACAGTCTCACCCACTTGTCGTTAAATAGAACAGTCTCACCCACTTGTCGTTAAATAGCACAGTGTCACCAACTTGTCGTTAAATTGCACAGTCTCACCAGCTTGTCGTTAAATAGAACAGTCTCACCAACTTGTCGTTAAGTAGAACAGTCTCACCCACTTGTCGTTAAATAGCACAGTCTCACCAGCTTGTCGTTAAATAGAACAGTCTCACCAACTTGTCGTTAAGTAGAACAGTCTCACCCACTTGTCGTTAAATAGCACAGTGTCACCAACTTGTCGTTAAGTAGAACAGTCTCACCAACTTGTCGTTAAATAGAACAGTCTCACCAACTTGTCGTTAAGTAGAACAGTCTCACCCACTTGTCGTTAAATAGCACAGTGTCACCAACTTGTCGTTAAATAGCAGTCTCACTAACTTGTCGTTAAATAGCAGTCTCACTAACATGTCGTTAAATATAACAGTCTCACCCACTTGTCGTTAAGTAGAACAGTCTCACCAATTTGTCGTTAAGTAGAACAGTCTCACCAACTTGTCGTTAAATTGCACAGTGTCACCAACTTGTCGTTAAGTAGAACAGTCTCACCAACTTGTCGTTAAATGGCAGTCTCACCAACTTGTCGTTAAATTGCACAGTCTCACCAACTTGTCGTTAAATAGAACAGTCTCACCCACTTGTCGTTAAATAGCACAGTGTCACCAGCTTGTCGTTAAATAGCAATCTCACTAACTTGTCGTTAAATAGAACAGTCTCACCAACTTGTCGTTAAATTGCACAGTCTCACCAACTTGTCTCATCATCAATTGTCTCATCCTTGTATGCCTAAAATGTACAAACTTAAAATTGCCTGTTCTTTTCAAGCGGATTTCTTCCTAACCGGCGTGGGGGGTAGGTAAAATTAGACTCTTATACAATTCAGAAAAATAAATTTTCATTACAAAATTTTAAGACGAAGGCTAAATTTATGTCGTACCAAGAGGTCAAAGAGATGGCTAACGACAGAACGGCTGCTCCACTGACAAGAGACTAGCTCTTAAATAAATGATGATGATAATAACTTGACAATCAAACCCACGCCTGCCTCCCTGATTGATAACAGGCGGTTAAGTGAAGAGCATATGATAGATGCTTGGAATTGGTACCAGGGGTGTCACTATCGCATTACTGTTGGTGTTGAGAGGACTGCTAGCAACATATCCTTACTGTCAGCACGACGTATCCTCGTGGAACTCATCATGGACACATCAGAGTAGTGTTGTTTTTTATCAACCTAAAGAAAACACAGTCACACTACAACTAAAGTTTAAAAAAGTTACCGTAATTATAGCTCAGAGTAGATAATATACTATGTACAAATTAAAGGTACTCTATTTAAAATCAATAACAACGCCATCTGTCGTACGGTAGCTGCGCGGCAAGAAGAGATGTGTATAAACATCGACGTAAGTAACTATTTTTGAACAATTTTATCTACAGAATGTGCAGCAGACTGATAAAATTGGTACTCTTGTTTGCCAACTAAACCGCTGGCGTACGATAGATACTGTTATCATATCACTTATTATCACTCTGAAAAATGTTCAGCTAATACAGACTTAAGGAATGGATAAAATATCTCAATGTTATACTTGTATGTAGTGTATTATCTACTCTGATGTTATACCTATCATTTTAACAGTCGGTTTCTCGACCGCGTTCCCGCCTGTCGTGTGACGAGCTGACCCGGCAAAGTTAAATCCTTCGTGTCATATAATTACTACGTTTCCCGCGCACTACCGTCGTGTCAAGGTTAAGTCGTGTTAACTTTTTCACGAATAGAAAAAGTAATCGAGTAGGTAGGTGGTTCGATTAGAAGTGTACGTTTTGTTAATTAAGGTGTGTGGTGATAAATATTTGGATTTTGTCTAATCGACTTCTGTAAGTATTTAACTTAAAACTGTTTCGCTGCCTAACGTGACGTAAACTTACTAAATTCTTAGAACATCATTGAATTGTGTGAAAAATGAAAGTAAAACAAAATGCGCAGAATATGACAATCACAGCCGCCTGACCTGGTGAACTTTATTGGTTGTTGTGTTGTGCGTCTCACTCACTCACTGCGTCTCACTCACGCACGTTTTCCAAGCATACTGGCACCATCGTGAGTTATTAACGTTAGTTTGGTATTTAAGTAAGTTTTAAAAGAGAGGTAGGGCGGTTTGGGATTTCTCGTGGGTTATCCCATTTTAAATTGGAGCCGCCCGACTGGGGACTGTACCTCCGCCTTACAGAAGACCGCAGTGAAAAAACACTACTTGATGTAGTGTTGTGTTTCTGCGGTAAGTAAGGTTGCCAGGGCTCCACGAGGATACGCTGGACTAGTAGTATTGCTTATGGGCGTTAGTGATACCCCTGGTAGTGCTAGCGGCTATAGGCTACGGTGACTGCTTACCATCAGGTGGGCCTTATGCTTGTGTGCCACATTAGTGGTATAAAAAAAAAAGTATTTTCCAATTGCACGCCTTTAAGAGTTGAATTTTGAAATAGCCTCTAACACGTAGGCATTGACTTATTTATAGAAAAAAAAAGTATTATCCAATCTTGTTTCTCCATACAAACTTTAGCCACCCGTTTCATCCCCTTAGGATGGAATTTTGGAAAATCGTTTCTTATCAGATGCCCACATGCGTCGTAATAACTTTTTGCGTGCTAACTTTATATGATTTTTATGAATGCAAAATTACGTCAATATAACTAAAATTGTGAGGGTCATTTAGTTATCTGTTCGCATTCATCTTATATAATCAGTATTCTTATTCTGAAGTACTTCCGCATTTTGTATTTTACACACATTGTAGGTACTCGGTTTTTATTTCACAGCTGAGCGAAGCTTATCTTTAGTAAAAAATATCATTATTAGCCTGTGTATACATAGGTGTAGATTCAGTAATACCAAATCACTAACCTACTAAGTACTTGAGAGGTAGGGCGAATTGGGATATCCCGTTGGTTTTCCCATTAAAATTGGAGCTGCCTCACTGGGGATTCTACCCCTCCTTACAGGAGACCGATGTGAAATAACACTACTGGATGGATGTAGTGTTGTGTTACTGCGGTGAGTAATGTTGCCAGTACTCCACGAGGATACGTTACCCTCAGTGGCGGATTAGCCACGGCAATATGACAGGACTTATTGCCCTCCTTATTTAACCCCGTACATGAGAAAGGGATAGCAAGACTTTTTAGTCCTATCAAATCAGTTCAGTTTAGTGATTTATTTGAAGTACAACAGTTTTTTTTTATACCAATAAGGTGGCACACAAGCATACTGCCCACCTGATGGTAGGCAGTCACCGTAGCCTATAGCCGCTAGCAACACCAGGGGTATCACTAACGCCCATAAGCAATACTACTAGCCCAGCGTATCCTCGTGGAGCACTGGCAACCTTACTTACCGCAGAAACACAACACTACAACAGTAGTGTTATTTCAATGCGGTCTTCTGTAAGGCGGAGGTACAATCCCCAGTCGAGCGGCTCCAATTTAAATGGGATAACCCACGGGAAATCCCAAATCGCCCTACGTCTCTTTTTCAAAGCTCATGGTGTGATTAATAACTGTACTTAAGCTTGGAAAAACTCATTGGTACAGGCCGGGATTCGAACCTGGGCCCATCAGATGACAGGCCTTTGCTTCAACCACAAGGCCACCACGGCTTAAATCGATACCAATTTATGTTTGCAAACACTGAGTGCAAAGTTCTTTACAACTTTTTAATGCGAATGAGTAACATCTTGCTTCTTGCTTCTCGCTTTCTTGGAAGTTTGACCAATGAACGCGCGCGGTGGTAGAGAGGACGTCATAAGTCAGATGTCACAGATCATATGCGGCATCCTACTGTAAGGCTCGCACGTTTTTTTTCTTCAAAATCCATGCTAATAAAGACTCGGACAAACATAGGCAGGCACTTTATAGGTGACAAATCAATTTCCCATTAGCGTGTATGTGTTGAAAATCAAAGAGTTTCGCTACTTGGAAATAATATTTCGTCATTTCTCTAAAAAAATGTTTCCAAGTAGAAACCACTTCATGTTACATACATCTAGGGTAACCGTGCGTAGTGACTATTCGTACGAATCACGTGGTAAAAAGTTTTTTTAATACCACTAAGATGGCACACAAGTATACGGCCCACCTGATGGTAAGCAGTCACCGTAGCCTATAGCCGCTAGCAATACCAGGGGTATCACTAACGCGTTGCCAACCCTGTTGTTGATGAGGACTCACTGTGCCAGCATTACTACTAGCGCAGCGTATCCTCATGGAGCACTGGCAACCTTACTTACCGCAGAAACACAACACTACATATGCTATATATAGCAGTCTTCCATTTCTATCGATATTAAATTATTTTTATTATTATTATTATCTTATTTTCAAGGTCAACTAAGCTATCTATAGCCCCACACAGCAACGCTACTGGCTACTGATAATACGTAAGGAAAATTTGTGATTCACAATTGAACGCCACAGAAACTGACCAATTACAATTTACGCCGATGTAGTGACGTCAGCATATCGGTGTGTTATTACATATCGTATCATTATGTAGTTAAATTTTTTAAGGTTATAAATTACTTGACCATCTGTCATTCAAATGTGGCCGTCCGTGGCGATTTTATTAGAAACTTATAATTCAGTACCGCGGCACCGGTGTATTAGTACACTGTGTTCCGGTGTGAAGGGCACTGTAGCAAGAGACATCACTTGCCATAAGAGACTAGGTACTAGGTGGTAGGCCTCTTATTGCAAGAGTCCGGCTAGGTGGGTACCACCGCAGTGTCAGATATTCTGCCGCCAAGCACTACTGTACGTACACTACACTGTGTTCCGGTGTGAAGGGCACTGTAGCTAGTGACATTACTGGCCATAAGAGACTAGGTACTAGGTGGTAGGCCTCTTATTGCAAGAGTCCGGCTAGGTGGGTACCACCGCAGTGTCAGATATTCTGCCGCCAAGCACTAGTGTATGTACACTACACTGTGTTCTGGTGTGAAGGGCACTGTAGCTAGTGACATCACTGGCCATAAGAGACTAGGTACTAGGTGGTAGGCCTCTTATTGCAAGAGTCCGGCTAGGTGGGTACCACCGCAGTGTCAGATATTCTGCCGCCAAGCACTAGTGTACGTACACTACACTGTGTTCCGGTGTGAAGGGCACTGTAGCTAGTGACATTACTGGCCATAAGAGACTAGGTACTAGGTGGTAGGCCTCTTATTGCAAGAGTCCGGCTAGGTGGGTACCACCGCAGTGTCAGATATTCTGCCGCCAGGCACTAGTGTACGTACACTACACTGTGTTCCGATGGGAAGGGCACTGTAGCTAGTGACGTTACTGGCCATAAGAGACTAGGTACTAGGTGATAGGCCTCTTATTGCAAGAGTCCGGCTAGGTGGGTACCACCGCAGTGTCAGATATTCTGCCGCTGCAATCTCTAACTTTGCGCTTTCATTGGTTAATATTTAATTAATGCTAATTTAAAGTGTTTCACTGAACAATAACAAAGAAATCGATTGGACCTTGGTACTCTCTCATTATTAATTCATCAAACAAAACAACGTTTCAATTTATCAATATTAACGATTTATTAAACTACGTATTAAAAGCTGTGTCTGTAGAAGAAGCAAAAGAGGTGTGCAAATCAAAAGTGAAATAGTTCCATACCATAGGTTCTCAAAGTGTAGTACGTAACGTAAGTACCTTATTTAGCTTGTAATATTATGAGCACTAAGTTTTTTTTAAGGGTATAATATTTAAGGTTAAAAAAAAATATTCAGGTTTTCGGTGGGCGCGGCGCAGGCAGCGGCGTTGTGACTTTTTTCTACAGGGTTGGTACACCAAAAACTTTGAGAAGCACTGCTCAATTCTCTCCCCTTACCACGTCAGAGACTTGGGCATGATGATATCTTCTTATCTATACTTCTATACTAATATTATAAAGAGGAAAGATTTGTATTTTTGTGGGTTTGTATTAAATAGGCTCCGAAACTGCTGGACCGATTTCAAAAATCTCTTTCACTGTTAGAAAGGTACATTATCTATACTTATAATAACATTCTTAGAATGTTTCCTTAGTAATTCTTAATATGGATACTGTTGGTGTTTCTTAATAAATAAATAAATAAAACTGTAACAGGTCCAATTCTGTACATTGAAGATATTTTGAAAATTTATTTTGGAGGGGTCTCTATATTCGATACTGAACCCAAATCTGTATTTTTTTCATTTTTGTTTGTCTGTCTGTCTGTCTGTTTGCAAAAGCGTTTATCATGGTATGGGCATGTAATGCGGAGGAATGAAGATAACGTGGTAAGAAAGGTTTTATGTATGAATATGGATGGGTACAGGGGTCGAGGTAGACCTAAGAAAAGATGGATGGACTGTGTGAAAGATGACATGGCCAGAAAGGAAGTGAATACAGAGATGACGGCTTATCAGCCGTCTCATCTTCTCTATCGAGAAGTATGGAAGAGAAATACATATTGCGCCGACCCCAAATAATACGGGATAAGGGCAGGAGAATGATGTCTGTCTGTCTGTTTCCAGGCCGCGCATCACGCCGAAACTACTGAACGGATTTAAATTAATCTTGGCACGATATGTGTTGATACTACGAGGTATAGTATACTTTTCATCCCGAAATTCAACACGGTTCCCCTGGGATAGGGGATAAAAGTCAAATTGAGTACTTGGCTGTAACTCCGAAACAGCTAAAGCGATTTGAAACGGACTCACTGGCAGATAGCTGATTGTACTGGGCATCACTTGAGAAACTTTTATTCTAGAAAAATAATTAGGGTTCCGCGCAACATATAAAAACCATGAAATTGTGAACAAAATCTGAATGGGTGAACTTTCAGAGCTGATTCTAAAAGGCGTAAAATAGTTTTTTTTTTAAATAGCTAGGGTTCCGCGCTACATATAAGCACATCACCTAAATTGTGAACAAAATCCGAATGGTTAGACAGATTCAGTGGTAGATAACTAATGCTATAAAGCGGCACTCGCAGACTTTTAGTTTTGAAAAATAATAAGGGTTCCACGCAAAACAATTAAAGCTAGGTAGAAATGGTTTCTCTACCCAAAAGATGTAACTTTTGGGTTACATTTGTGTAACGGTAAAAAAATTGAGATTTTGGCGTCCTCCCCCATGCGCTAAGTAAAGTAATGGTTTCTCTTTCCAGGTAACTCGCCAGCACGATGTTGGAGGATGTTCTGCCAACAATGAGGAGCTTGAGCCCAGAGCCGGAGTTCATGGCGGCTATCAATAAGAAACATAATAATATACAAGTATGTATTACTATTGTACTAATTAATTTAATTTATCTATCTTACTTATTTGTCAACACCTAATTTATAAAAGGAAAAAAAAATTAGGTGTGGCACTCGGAGACTGCCGCGGTAAAGCTATTGCATAGCATTTTTTCTCAACTTATGCAATTATAATTATTTATTTATTTTATGAATGCAGTATTTTTTTATATACCTATATACTTTCTCACAAACAGCTGATTACGGTAGTTTTCCAATACAACCAATGCCACCTAAAGGCGGGTTGCTGAACTAAAGAGACAAGCGTGATATTTCAAAAAGTCATTAAAAGTTCTGGTATTTATCGATAGATGGAACTAAAAAGTATCACCGCTGTGCCGGTCGGAGTGGGCGGTGTTTGGTTTTTTCGTTACGGAATTTCTGGATTCGGTCCCCACGCTCAAGCGTGATAAAAGCAATAGCTTAAAAGTAACCTAATATAAACAATTAAAATAAATAAAACACTTGTCCCAAATCGCTGTCACGCGGGAGGGTGCCAAGAAGGCTGGCAGCATTGCCCCGCTGTGTCATTTACTTATCTTCTATATATCTATACGTATAAAAATTAACACCTATTCCCATTGGACACGGCATCACGTGAACGGCTAGACCGATTCGCTTATTCTGTTTTTGGTTTTGTTATTGTCAGGAGAAGGTTTTTATGATAAAAAAAAAAAAAAAAAACGAATTTTGAATTTCGGGATAAACTAAATTTCCTTTTGTCTTTGGTATATTTGACATATGAATTCATAGCTACGACGAATAAACAACACGATTTGTCATGGTTGCTAGTTATTCGGATTTTGCAATTGGGTTCAACAAAGTTGTTTTTGCTGTCGGGTCACGTTCATACTGTAGGCGGTTAGGCACGATGTGTTATTCTAGCGCAATACATTTGTAAGCATGGGGTTCTTCAAGAAGGGTGTGAAGAGATTTCTGCAGGGCCGGCAACGAGTGATACCCCTGCTGTTGCAACTTGCAAGCAACCATAGGTTATGGTAACCGCTTACCGTCAGACGGGTCTTATTGTTTGTCACCTTAGTGGTGGAAACATTTTTAGATCACAACTCGAGTTCCCTAGTCCAACGTCGCGTAATAATTTACGTCAATGGGAATACCCCAGGTACTGACAATTGGCATGTATGACTAAATTTACTGGGACAATAAAACGTTAACCACACAAAGTAGTCCGTAATAATGCGTATTTAGTGCAAATTTACACAGGGCTTCGCCCTCGTGGTTCGAGTAAAAAAATCTCTTCAATAATATATTATATAATAATAAAAAGAAGCGTTGCGTTTACCCTATCGCGGTCGCAAAGGCCAGATTTAGAGGCGTGGAGGCCCCTGGGTACGAAGGAGTGGGGGGGGGGGGCTAACACATTTTTCATAGTGACAATTTGCAAGTTGTAGTAAGGTAAAAGAAGATTTCCTTAATCTTTAACAAGACAAAATTGATCTCGTCGGAATTTTTAAGGTTTTTTTTCGATTTCTCTGTTGTGGGGCTGTAGCCCCGGGTGCCCTCCCCTAAGCCGGCCCTGGCTGTGAGCAAAGTAGCCAGTCGGTATAGCAGTAAACTCCAATTGTCCGTCAGAGCTGCGACATAGAAACACTTTTGTTCTAGAATAAAGGTACGCTATGCCCTTTTCCGTACTTCGGACAACGTGTGTGCTAATTTCATGATGATCGGTTGAGCAGCTAAGGCGCTAAAGCATTACAAACAAACAACGTCTCATTTAAATTAAGTATATTATGTAATACTAGCTTCAGCCCGCGACTTCGTCCGCGTTGAGCTTAGAATCCTACAGAAACCTAACATTTTCCGGGGATAAAAAGTATCCTATGTGTTAATCCAGGTTATAAACTATCTGTGTTCAAAATATCATCAAAATCCGATCAGTAGTTTTTGCGTGATAGAGTAACAAACATCCATCCATACATCCATAACTCACAAAAGTATGATTTCTTAAAATGGAGATATCTCTGTTTCTGTGCGTTTTGGAATACGTATCTCTCAAAATGTCCAATTGAATAAACGCGTTTTTAGTTCGACTTTTCGATACGAATACGTAAGTTGTAAGTTGTTCTCGCTTAGGCTACTGGTGTAATATAGAGTTTCATCACTTATTCTGAACAATTTGAACAAATATGTTGATCATAAATATTGTCTTGAAGCTAATTGAACCTGAGACCAGAACAACTGAGCCGTAGATGCATTTGTCGGATATTTCGTCAGAAAAGAAAACATTTAGAGGAGATAATGTAGGATTTATTATTAATTAACACAGAACCATTACAAAACATACACAATCGGAGGATGGCCAACAAGAGAGAGAGAGAGAGCGATACAAGCAGCGCGTCTAACGCGTTATTTTAAAGATTGACAGATGTCACTGTCTGTATAGTGACATTAAGGTTGCGCTTACACTTATATTCTATCAGCATTCTCGCGTCTTCCTACTCTGCAAGGTTTCTTCAAGAAGGGTGTGAAGAGATTACTGTAGGGTCGGCAATGCGCGAGTAATACCCCCGTTGTTGCAAGCGTCCATCTGATTTTGTGGTGGCTACTACTCCAAAGTAAATAGTCTACAATTACTCCTGTCATTTGCAAGTTAATTATAATTACAGAAAACTGACGATCTGAGTGTTTAAACTTTTTGTAATATACCGCCATCTATTGGCCAGAGTAAGCATAATTATGTAGGTAGGTAACTTACAACACCGAGGTTAGGGCTAGCATGAATAATTGCAACAACGTTTTCGTATCGCCTTCGACTATTTTTGTATTGGAAAATAAACAGCGCTGCGGCGGTGAAAAGTTGAACTAAAAATTACTATGACAATTTTGACATTTTGCGAGTTACGTTTTCGAAAACGTTGTCGACAATGTTCCTGCTACCGGCACCGGTCCGACAGCACAGATAGATAATAATATAATTATACTGCGAGTGCCGAGTACAGTGCCGAGTATGTAAGTACTGTATACTGCGTATACAGCAACGGCACGCGGTGTACAACCACGGTACAACCGATAGATATTAGAACATTAATGAGTTGTGACATTTAAATCCATAGTGAACATTTTATCATCACGCGGATCACGCGATATTGTCTGCACAAAATATTAACACCCATAGCTTCTTTTTTAAAACACATAACCACTGAAGCCGGTATTTTAAAATAAAACTCATCAAGCGTCGTCCGATCTCAGTTCTTGATGAGAGCATCAAGTGTTTAATCTTGACTGGATTTTACTTCTATAATTAATCTCCACTCTTCTCAGAGTCAGTTTTAAGTCGAGATTTGTGGCTGAGAGTCGTTTTAGTACGTATATTTTGGGGTACTTAAGAAGCCATTAAACCAGAGCCAAACGTCCACATTACAGATAAGTAGGTACCTAAATTATTAAAGCAGGATTAATGATACAATATTATTCGACTATTACGGGACATTGTGTATTTAAAGACAGATAATTGAGTAGGTACATGTGGCGATAAGCGGAAGCAACATGCCGCCCGTGCGCCGTGTGATTACGTATTATAAGTACATACATACCCTAATAATTACGTCATCTACATCACTCATCACAGCTATTCCGAAATTGTTGTGCAATTTTAAATTGAAATACATTTTGCCCCAAAAACATAAAGGAGTTCGATAAATCGCTTTGAAATTTTCAATAATGCTTGAGTAATCGAATATACTTTTACTTTTTAATTTATTTTATCTCGTTTCTTGCGATTTGTTAACTAATATCCGTAATATGTAATTCAATTCCATCTTGTGATAAGTAGCAGTAAGCATACTTGTCATATTACTTCGACTACTCGTCAAAAGATGGCGCTATACGTACTGCAATCGATTTCCGAAATTCCTATTAGATTCTATTTATCCAATCTAATTAGTATAATGCCCACTGGGCAATTGAATTCATTAATTAGGACATGACTATCATAAGTTAGTTGAAAACTTTGATTATATTGATAAAAGATAATAATGATAGAAAACTGACATTTTATCGTATATCGCCATCCTTTTCTTGTCGTCTGTCAGGCTCAGCATGAGTGACGTACAGTTCGATCGAATCGCACAGAAGTCAGTAACAAATCATATACGGTATGGTATGATCTTGTTATTTGTACAAAAACGAAGATTAAAATACATAAAAATAACAAGTTCAAAGTGCGAAAACATAATAAGTGGTATAAACTATTGACTACTCTAGATTGTAGTGCGTGTATCGGAAACATAGTGAAAAGTGTTGAACAAGTGAAACTGTTTCCTTAAACCTTGCGATTTTCGTGGATATATTCCGTTATTGAAGGTAATAGAGCGGAACAGACGACTTTTAACTGCGGCAGTCTTATTAGAAACGTTTAAACATTCCAATAACCTAAAAATTACATCTTATGGGCAGTGACTTACGCAGGAATAGGGACTGCCAAAAGTTAAAAACTTTTTGCATACATTTATGACGTTTACGTTGATAGAGTTCTGTAGAAAAAAAAAATAGGGAATGGCTATTTTCCATGTGAGGCCGATAAGCTATTTAAACAAAGCGTTGCGGTATCGAGTCTTATCAGGATCTAGAGTCAAACCGCAAATGTAACGTAAATTGTGGCGTAAATATTTCGATACACGTATGTACCTTAGTTACCATGAGATCATAAACTCGTACCTACTGTTATTTTACTAATAATGGTGCCAATTCCGTCCTAAGAAATTTACAGGATTACTAATGTGACAGGACTAAAAAGGTTTGCTATCCCTTTCTCATGTGCGGGGTTAAATAAGGATGGGAATACTTTAAGTCCTGCCAAATTAGTTTAATGATTTCGTACAACAGAATTGGCACCAATACCTCATTTGTAAACTCAAGAATATTTACTTTAAATTTATAACATGTTAATAAGGAAATGGCAGGTAGGGCGAAACGGGATTTCCAGGAGGTTCTCCCATTAAAATTGGAACTGCCCAACAGGGGAATATACCTCCACCTTACAGAAGACTGCAGTGAAATAACACTACTTTGAGGTAGTGTTGTGTTTCTGCGGTGAGTAAGGTTGCCTGTGCTCCACGAGGATACGCTGGACTAGCAGTAATGCTGCTAGCACAGTGAGTCCACATCAACAACATGGTTGGCACCCCGTAAGTGATACCCTGGTACTGCTAGCGGCTATAGGCTAGGGTGACTGTTTACCATCAGGTGGGCTGTATGCTTGTGTGTCACCTTAGTGGTATATAAAAAATATATATATACATATATACTATGGTGGCAGTATGGAGTTACAGGTAGAACATAAACAGAGTTGGCAATGCGTTAGTGATATCCCTGGTATTGCTAGCATTTCTGCTTACCATCAAGTTGGCCATACACCATACCAGCATTGTAGAATATAAAGAAATATCTAACAAAATTCTTTTGCAGCCATATTCCCAGAGTAAAAATAAGTTTAATTTAAGAGCTACAAGTTTTAAACAAACATGTCTACAACTCTGTTGAAATTTATGGCTTGGTATGAAGGTCTTTTAGGCAACTAAGCTGATGTTATGGCTAATAGTCATAGTAAGCTGAGTCATAATGTTTTTTATTATTATTATTTAGTCAAGGAATACATGTCTTGATATTTTAAATTGATTTTAAACTTCTATTAGTTCCATAACCTTCTCTTTTCTACATATAGTGTATGAAAGATAGGCATTGGACACTTATGAAAATTGTTTATTTTGTTCAGGCCCTAATTAGGCACTTACAAATGTTAAATTTTACTGTACCTTGTCAAATTATACAGTATTTTTAAATTTAATTCTTTGGGCATATATTAAAATTAAGCATGACCAAAATGCAGCCTGCGGCTAATACCCAAAGTGGTTCCACAAAATTAAAAATTTTTGGCTAAAAATATATCAATTTTTAAAAAAGGCATAAAATATGTTAGGAGAAATCAAAATCAAAAATCATTTATTCAGTTTAGGCCCTAATAAAGCACTTATGAAAGTCTAAATTACCACCAGTTCGGAAAAAAGCCACCTTAGAAGAACCGGCAAGAAACTCAGTGCTCAGAAAAAACCATTACTGTTATGTTAGCAGGCATTAAGATTAAATGTCCTGAAGTAGCCTATAGTTTATTTATACATATTATCTTTGCTTATATTTCAAAGGTACTTAGTTTAGTGGTTCCCAAAGTGCGTTCTGCATAATTATTTATTTTTGACTGGAAATATATTATTTTTGTATAGCATATAAAATGTAAGGGGAAGAGGGCAACTCGTTAGTGATACCCCTGGTATTGCTAGCTATAGGCTAGGTGGCTGTTTACCATCAGGTGGGCCGTACGCTTGTGTGCCACCTTGTGGTATAAAAAAAATAAGAAAAAGAAGTCTACTTAACTTAGCCTCCTTTCTCAATTTTTTTTAAATTTATTAACGGCAGTTACTTTCAGTTTTACTTATAGGGTTCTATAAAATAATAAGCGTTTGGTGTTCCACCTCCTTGATCAGGTACCCCAGCACTAGACAGAATAAAAAGCTACCCTCAAACTTGATCATATATTTCGTTGCGTTTTGAAGTGTGTTTGCGGTGTTTAGTACTAGATGGCGCTGTGTGATAATGAAACATATGTAAATATATTTTTGTATAAAAAAGAAAGCCTATTTCCCTAGGTCATGGTATCTTCTTCTTCTTCTTCTTCCTAAGTATGGCAATCAATCCCTTCAGGGACTATTTTTGCCAGTGTCGAGTGTTAGAGAATTTTCATGTTGCAAAATTTCTCGTGTTTGCCGCATTAAAATGCCTAGTGTCATGCATTCTAACGCCCAATGGAGTTTCTGGAGACAACCCACGGCAGTAGCAGATCGTAACACGCCTTTAGATTAGAGGTAACCTATTGACCAAAATGATAAATCACTTAACCCAAAAGTCGTATTATGGCATTATTTCCAATGCTCCTATAAATCAGTCACTAAATGAAACTTTACTGCACATATCGACACCAAAAATACACATTAAAGATCACTATAACACAATTTACGACACACTGGAAAAAATCTCAACCACTCCGCCTGATTCCCGCCAAAAACTCCATGGTATCACGTGAATGGCTAGAACGATTTCTGTTTATTTTTTTGTGTTTGTTATTGTCAGTCTAATTAAAAGAAAAAAAATTAAGAAAAGAACTTGGAACATTTTTAAATTCGTGATAAACTAACGGTCCTTTTTTCTGTGGTGTATTTGACACATGAATTCATAGCTATGAGTTAAGTCAGGACAACAAACAACTTCTGTCTGTCGGGACAGCTAGTCTTTATTATAAAGACTAGCTTCTACCCGCGACTACGTCCGCGTTGAGCTTAGAATCTCAGAGGATCCTAAAATTTTCCCGAGGTATAAAGTATCATGTGTGTTAATCCAGGTTATAAATTATCTGTGTTCCAAATTTCATTCAAATCCGTTGAGTAGTTCTTGCGTGAAAGAGTAACAATCATCCATCCGTACACACAAACTTTCGCATTTATAATATTAGTAGAATATAATATTAGTAAGATGTAGTTATATGATTACTATTGATACTTATAAAATAAGACGGCAACACACCACAGAGTGGAATAATTTCATGCACTCTCTTGGCATGTGGGATATGTAGTCTAAAAATATTTGCAGTATGCATTGCAACTACTCTATTGACCCAATTAAATTATGCATTGTACATTAATATTCTAGGTAGGGATTTGTACAACTATTTACAATACTGGCGGCATATATATCAAATATTTTGTCTACCCGTGCAAAGCCGGGGCGGGCATCTAGCCTATGTTACTCAGTGATAGTGCTAGCTTTGTAACGGTGAATGATTTTTTGAAATCGGTTCAGTTGTTTCGGAGCCTATAGACATTTATCAAATATTTTGTCTACCCGGGGCGGGCAGCTAGTATAATATATAGCCTATGTTACTCAGTGATGATGTAGCTTTCTAATGAAAAAAGAATTATTAAAATCGGTCCAGTACTTTTTGAGTTTATTTGTTACATACAAAAATACAAATCTTTCCTCTTTATAATATTAGTGTAGATAATTGAAAACGAAGCACACATATAGATATCATCGCGCTAATAAGGGGTAGGCAGAGAGTATAGAGCGACATTTCACTAGAGACTTGCACATCTCTTTTGCTTCTTCTACATTCATCAATCCCTTCATACATGTCCGCCGGTTCCGAGTACTCTTTACCTTTCCATCATTGAGTACTTTTGTCAACAAATAAATTATAATAATATATCATCACGGCTTCCCACAAGGGTCCCCGAAGAGGAAGGCAGAGGTGTTACAACACTCACTTTCCACCGAAGATAATTTGGAGCCAACGTGACAGATGTTGAGTCTCTCGTGAGTGCCGTCTCTATCGCCGTCGTATGTAGTGCCTAACATACGTCCTTGAATTACTTCTCAGACGTATGCAAGTTTCCTCAAGATATTTTCCTTCACTTTGTGACAAATATTTTTTTCATGGGATTGGGTTTCGCGGAACCCAATTTAGGAATGTTTTTCCTAAATTGGGTTCCATTCCTAATTAATAAACCTAGATTACATATTGCCATACCAGGATAGTATGATCTCAGATCCTATACATAAATATATTGTCTGAAATAAAACAGGCCACAAACATAAAACTTTTAGTCCAATAAATACATTTTTGAAAATAGAACGTCCTTGTCAAGGCGAACGGTCATAGAGTTCGGTGTACTCTACGCTTACTGGCTGATTGATGTAACACCTAAATATACATTAGAGTGCCGCTTGAGAAAAAAAGCTTGTGTCTACATTAGCGGGAACCATAGACATATAATATTTTAAAAGGCGGGAACAGATTTTTTTTCCTGACAACGGCGAAGCCGAACGTGTTATGGTTTTAGCAGGTGGCAAACAAGCATACGGCCCGCCTGATGGTAAGCGGTTACCGTAGCCTATGGACGCTTGCAACACCAGGGGCATCACTCGCGTGTTGCCGACCCTATCCTAATCTGAAAACATTATTAACACGTGAACGGATTTTATACTCGATGTTTTTAATTACAAATAAATAAACTACTATCGCGTAAAGGACTCGTGTAGTGTATTAGATTTAATATTTCAAGTTTAAATAGTTTTTTTTATACTTTAGGCTTTATAATAATAATGCTTGGACATTATCACACAGCGCCATCTAGCCCCAAACTAAGCAAAGCTTGTACCTATGACAACCAGCATCTGATACAATACTTATTACTTATATACTTTTTTTGTAAATACATACATATATATTTCTTTTTTATACCACTAACGTGGTACACTACGAAATGGCCCACCTGTTGGTAAGCAGTTACCGTAGCATATAGCCGCTATAGGCAACCTTACTTACCGCAGAAACACAACACTACATAAAAGTAGTGTTATCACTGCCCTCTTTTGTAACTTGTAAGTCGGAGCCCCAGTCGGGCGGCTCCAATAATAATAGGAAAACCCACGGGAGATCCCAATTCGCCCTACCTCTCTTTATAACATTACCAAACACCCCAGACGCTAGACAAACATGTTTGCCGATAAATGTTCGGAATCGAACTCGCTACCCGTAGCATAGCAGTCAGGTATACTAAACACTAGACCAGCGATCTCGTCTTGTAAGTATCAAATTAATTTGTTTAACTTAAACTTCCAAGAACGTAACCTAGTTTGCTGCGTTCTTCAGATAGCAAGGTTATTTATTACCTCTATAATTTTCCACAATCTTTTTAAATAAAGATTTGTCTAACCATATAATATGACATCCAGATAAAAAAAAAGGGCCGTGTCTAGGTATCGAACTGCAAAGTTAAGTTTGTCATTTAACCTAGTTTGTTTTTAGAACCCTCGGTGTGCGAGTCCAAAATTGACAATTTTTTTAGGAAAATTTTATTATACACTATGATCATTTCAAGCGTCTACTTGTTGCCAATAATAAGATTATTTATAACAAACTTTATTTATACTCCTCTCTTGCTTCATCTACATCAGCGTTTCTCAAACTTTTTCGTAGTACCTTTTGAAAAAAATTAGGCGTCGCCCCTCGAAATTCTTCATCTAAATTATTCAATGAAATATGTAAACAATGGTGCCAATTCTGTTGTTCAAAATTACTAAACTTAACTAATTTGACAAGTCTAAAGGTCTTGCTATCCCTTTCTCATGTGCGGGGTTAAATAAGGATGGCAATATTTTTAAACCTGTCAAATTATTTAAGTTTAGTAATTTTGAACAACAGAATTGACACCAATAACGGCTTAGGTTGAATAATTTTATCTGTCGTTATATTTTCCAGCGCCCACTGATTTTTATTAAGCGCTCCCAATATTACTCGTTTCAATCGCCCCTTCAGAAAGCTTCAGCGCCCACTGGGGGGCGATACCGCCAACTTTGAGAATATATGTTTTACATTCATCAATATCTTCATAAACGCTCTCCAAAATAATCTATAATATAAAAATGAATCGCTAAATGTGTTGGTTGCTAAGAGCAAAACTCGAGAGCAGCTGAACCGATTTCGCTAATTCTTTTTTTAGAATATTCCTTGAAGTACGAGGATGGTTCTTAAGGAGAGAAAAAAATAAAAATTGCCTCAAAATGTCTACCCGTGCGAAGCCGGGGCGGGCGGATAATTACCCACGTAGTTATAATCAAAAGAAGTAGGTATGTAGGTACATTTGTTTATTTAGCGAGATCAATGACCGATCATCCGATGATTCACTACCTAGGTAGGGAGATGTAACTAAAGTATTGACAGGTCGTCATGGCCACATAACAATTTCACACATTTATTGAAACAGATAAAACTAATTTTGTCATGTTCATTTGTACATTTTACATCGTATAACCAAATTGCAGTAGGTATATTTTTACCCTGACCATATTTTTACTGTTGGTTTGAGCAAGAAGACCTTTTTAGTGATGTTATGGTACGTGGCAACCATGGTATGTGTCATGATACCGTCATAATTTTTGTGTAACATCTTTCCCACTCGTTTTCCTGAAATTTGTGGGAGTAATTTCTTAAGTAGGGACGGAAGTCTGTAACGGAAGCCGTGGAAGTGCGCTATTTGATTTGACCAATGAGCGCGCGCGGTGGTAGAGTTGGCCGTCTGATGGCAGATGTTACACATCGTATGCGACTGTAAGGCGTTCTGTCTATAATTAATAGTGTAAAGGTAGTTAGTTGCTCGAAGGAAAATGACGGCAAAATGTCGTTAACTTACATGTAACTTTGGCCCCAACTTCAACTTTTTTTCATAATTTCAACAATTAATGTTGTTTTATTAATTATTTTAATTATTAATTTATAAAATGTATACCCCCAAAATTGGGTCGACTGACACTCTTCATTGTATTAAAACATATTTTATATTAGGTGGCGAAAAAATGAATTTAAATTAAGAATTTTAAGCTAAAGGCTAAAAACAGGTAAGAATTTGATGTCTGGCAATAAGAGGCCTACCACCTAGTACCTAGTCTCGTATGGCCAGTAACTCAATCAAAGGTAAAGTAAAAATAAAACCCAATAATATCTGAATAAAAGCCAACGAGATCTTGTCATTTAAACAATTTTAACGCAATAAATTAAATGTGTAGTATTTCATAGCCCTTTCAGTTGGATCTCGATCTTAAAGTCCACGGTACAGTACAAAGTCGATTCGTCACAATAATGGTGGGTAGGTACACCTACGCGATCAGAGTTTATTGACTTCGGGTAATTAAGGCCGCAGAAACATAAGTTTTTGTTTTCATTCAAATCAGCGACAAGAAGTTCATTCAATAGATGTATGCCTGGGGTTGATCGTCACCTTTTGTGTCTGCCGTCTCCAGTTTTTAATCGCATGTGCACTTTCAAACGATTGCAGTTTAGTCAGTGCGCTTACTGGGTAAAAGAGACTAGGTACTAGGTGGTAGGCCTCTTATTGCAGGAGTCCGGCTAGGTGGCCACCGCAGTGTCAGATATTCTGCCGCCAAGCACTAGTGTACGTACACTACACTGTGTTCCGGTGTAAAGGGCACTGTAGCTAGTGACATTACTGGCCATCAGAGACTAGGTACTAGGTGGTAGGCCTCTTATTGCAAGAGTCCGGCTAGGTGGCCACCGCAGTGTCAGATATTCTGCCGCCAAGCACTAGTGTACACTACACTGTGTTCCGGTGTGAAGGGCACTGTAGCTAGTGACATTACTTGTCTCCGTTCTTCGTGATATAGTCAAGTGCAAGAATGCCTGTAATTTAGTCAGTCTCGTGACAAGACGTATGGTGACACATAGGGGTCGCTACGGGGTCACCGGTGTACCCAACCATGCTTTAAATATAGTCGAAGAAGACGCGGATTCGTGCGCTGGAATATATTTTAGGAAATTATTCATTTTGTTTGCAGCGTACGTATAGGAAGGTCACCAGATTGCGCTAGACAGAGAGAAATTGAATGAGATGCATCTGGTACTCCGATAAGAGAACAGGTAGCCCTAGCAACTATAATTTTGGCCTAAAGCGATACGAATACCGTATCGCTTTCGACTATTTTTGTATGGGAAAATGAGCAGCGCTGCGCCGGTAAAAAGTGAAACTATATATTTTTATGAAAAGGACATCTATTTTCATCATCTGAAAGTGTCGGCGAACGCAATTTTTTGGCATATTCTGTAAGAGCATGCCCGTCTTATTCATTTATTGCAATGCCACCAAAGCTGCAGGACCTTTGTCCTCGATTTTATTCGAGTTTGAAAATCAGAATTTTCATACATTTCTGTTGGAAATAGGAATTCAAAATAAACAAAACAAATATAAAATAATGCAATGGCCAACTTTGGTTTCATAGTAATAAATGCTCAGACGGACAAGCTCTAACAGAATATACAAAAATGTGTTGGCCGGCACTTTCAGATTTGGACATAATTTCTATCAAACATGGATGGATGTCCTTTATGATATTGATTAAATAGCACGCGTTATGTTATGTAACATGTTTCCTCTTACTTACCTGCAATCTTTGGGAGCGATTATGTTAAAAGGGACGGATGGAAGTGTGTTATATGTCGCCAAGTAACGCAGGCATTGATTTGACCAGTGCAGTGATAGAATAGATGTCAGTTAAACTTCAAATGCGACTACAGTAAGGCTCGCACATTTTTTAAATAATAAAGTTTGTAATGTAGTAGAAGCATAGTCTATATAAAAAAATTGAAACACCTCCGACTCCAAATCCTTAGAAATCACAGCTAAGAACACTCGATTAAGTCACCTTTGAAATAAAAAACGAAATCATAATCGGTTCATCCGTTTAGGACCTATGATGCCACAGACAGACACTTAAAACACACCTCTTTTTGCGTCAAAAGAGAAATGGCGCTCTATGCTATGTCTTCCCCGTTAGGGACTTGGCGAGATGATATGTACATACTTACATGTAAATTACGTACATACGAGTCTAATTAAAATATTCTTAAAATACGATGAAATGAATACGACCACCGGCGCGGCGGTATTAAGAACAATTTAAAATAGATATTTTTAGCTCATAATTTTCGCGGCGTTTTGTGACGTTAATCGTCCTTTGTATCTGAAGCAAGGTCTTTTGGCAAGACATTGCTCCAATTTCCCCGCTTTTGAATTTATTACCATTATACGTTTTTGTTTTGTTTTAAATCAGGAATGGGAAAGCTTTATGCCATATAAATATGAATAGTGTGATTTTACTGTGGAATTATTTTGACGTTTGAAAGGCAAATGTTGTTCTACTGCTATTGTGGATTTCCCGCCGCTACATTTGTGTATTTGCCATGCATTTGTTTCTTTTGGTATTTTGTGGATTTTAAACTATTTTTAATAACGCGCCCACAGCAAATATTTAGAGCGCGCTGAGTAAATAGGTTCTAGATAACATTACCGCGGTGTACAGTGCCATTATTGATAGGGTAATTTGCTGTAATATGCGACAATTGACAAAAAAATATACCCGACGAATCCGTTTTCAGTTATTTAATTCAATTTGTAACAATCGAAAAAACCGTATTGTCCCCAATTTTTTATACATTTTTGGCGCCCCCATGAGAAAAAGGTTGAGTACCGCTGTTCTAGACCTACTATGCCTGTCAGTTCACTTTGCCAAGAACTTATGTTCTTGTAACTAATGTAATCTGAATATTCAGATTGCGCGGTAAACACAGTATAAGCTTCCTGGTTTATAATGTACGGTAGGTACACTAGGAAGTAGAAGTACATGAGTTCTGGATTGCTACCTCAGTTATATTTGGACTACCTACATATCCTCACTTATTACACAAGAAATTTGCGCGTGGCTCCGTTCGTTTCTTACGAAGACGTTTAATATTACAGGCTACTAGCCTTTCTTCACGACTTTGCCCGCGTAGCAATCTATAAAGTATTAATCTATGCATACAAATAAATACAATTTAGTGTGTTTGTATGGAAAGAATACAATTTCTTACTAAATGCAATATGAAATAGTATCCGGTGTACATTGTTTTCTGTCTGTATGTCTGATCGTTCCGTCTATGTCCGAAATGGCTGGGCCGACTTTAGCGTAACTTTCACTGGCAGATAGCTGATTTTACGTGGGCTACTTTTATTGTAGAAAAATAGTTAGTGTTCAGCGCAAATATTTTCATTGACTCTTATGGACAATTCAAGGGATAAAGTAAAATTTCTTTAATCGAGGAATTCGTTGTTTTGAGCTATTTTATATTATATTAAGATTGCACTGTATTATCTTCACCCATAGTAGCGTAGCGGTTGTCCTTACGGAATAGATGTCAGCGGCACAAGGTACGAATCCATAAATGTAGTTTGAACCGGCTGGCAGTTACAATCCAAGCATACTTGTTATTAGACTGCAAGGTTAAGCATCCTTGTAAGGTCTCGTCGGGGATTGGTGATTGTTTGTTTTGTTGTAGTGTCGCGTCAATATTTACTGGTTTTAGTTTATTATAGAAATAATAATAATGCTTCGACATTATCGCACAGCGCCATCTAGGCCCAAACTAAGCAAAGCTTGTACTATGAGAAACAGTAGCTGATAGAATTCATATTTTTTTTATACTAGGTAGGTGTGTTTATAGCAAGACAAAAAGGATAATTTTAACAGGCAATACTGGTATTTAAAAAAGTATAAACTAGTAAAAAGGCATTGTTCCCAGTAGTCAAGGCTGTGTTCTTAAAAATATAATTTTAAACATAATGGACTTGTGTGTTTTTTTTTCAATATAATATATATTTTTATTTAGAAACGTATCCTAGAATTTAAATCCCGTAGAATTTCTAACCATTTTTTTGAAAGGAAGGGGGCGGTACGCCAAAAAAACTTTGAGAAACACTGGTGTAGTGCATCCGGCTAATAATTAACAAATATAATTAAAACGTAGTATACAATTAGTAGGTCCCTACTTCAGAGCTATATCGGGATTTTTTTCTCCGAAATTGATAACCATTTCGCAGGTGGCTAGAGAAAATATTTACGAGATCTTGATACGTCCTAGCGCTGGCTGGTTGGATAACCTTGAACTCTGTGGCGGTCGTTCACGAAAAAAGTTCGCGATGACGTGAAGTTTGGCGGGCGTGTGTGGTAGTGTTTGGTCGTGTTGATTCTTCTAATACATAGTGTCTTTACAATTACGACGAATGTAGCTGCTTCGGATTTACCTTATTGTAGGTACTCCGTTGTTTTACTATTAAAATATGAAATATCGTACAATAAGCCGTGGTGGCCTGGTTAAAGCAACGGCCTGTCATCTGATGGGCCCAACTCGGCCCAAGCTCAAACCCCGGCCTGCACTAATAAGTTTTTCTAAGCTTAAGTACAGTGATAGATTACACCATGATGCTAGCTAGAGTGAGTCCTCACCAACAACAGGGTTGGCAACGCGTTGGTGATGCCCCTGGTATTGCTAGCGGCTATAGGTTACGGTGACGACTTACCATCAGGTGGGCCGTATGCGTGTGCCACCTTAGACACCTTAGAGATTAAAAAAAAAACATTCTCAAATGTAGATATATTTATAGCATGTAGTATCTACATACGATGCATTCCGTTTGAGTGACAAGATACGTTTATGAAAGATCCTTTGTTCTTCAAAGTGCTAATTAGTTATGTTTCTGATACATCATTAGTTCTGACATCGAGGTCAAAGAGACGAATGTTGGTATACGGATCGTTAGGGAGCTGTGTGAGTGGTGTGACCGACCGTAAATGATTCAATTTTATTTCGCTTGGTGCATGGACGTGCATTTTTGCAGCCCACAGGGATTTGTCACCTGTAAACGGTTTTGGGACTTGCGTATTGCGAGTTGCGACCAAAAACCCCTTTTCCATTGATTAGATTAAAAGATGCAGTCGGAAAAAAATATTGTCTCTGCCTATTCTTTAATTAAGGAAAGTTTGCAAGTTTTGTTGTGAAAGTAACATACAGACATACTTCTATTTAAATTGTTGTTGTGGTGAAAGTGGATTGCGCGCGCATGTCTGATACGCAATCTCGAAATTCACGAATTCCATATTTTTACGCTGTTTTGACTGTTAGTATAATGCCATGACGTATGAAAGAAATCCAACATCATTATCGCAACTTATCTCTATTTTGGGAGTAGATACCTAGAAATTAATTGTATCATGAAAGAAAGAAAGAAAAATATATTTATTCATAACGACACAAACATACGAGAGGAAGAGAAGTGTAGAGAAGAACGTCAATGTTTGTGAGGACATCATCCATTTTGGTCCAAATCTGAAAGCTTGACCGCCTGATTTTTTTTACTGTGGCACCAAACCTTTTTTATTTGAGTTCGAAAAACTAAATTTTCATATTTTTTTCTTGAAAATAGGAATTCAAAGTAACTAAAACAAATTAAATGTCCTGTAATGTCCAACTTTGGTGCCATAGTAATAAATGCTCAGACGGACAAGCTCTTAACAGAAAATATAAAAAAATGTGTTGGCCGGCACTTTCAGATTTGGACCAAATCTCTGTGAAACATGGATGATGTCCATTCGAATTGTGGTTCGAATTCAGACCCTAGGCCACTGCTGTATCTTGAATTATTTAAAACTAACTTCTGCCCGCGACTACGTCCGCGCTGAGCTTAGAATCTCAGAGGAACCTATTTTTTCCCGGGATAAAGTATCCTATGTGTTAATCCAGGTTATAAATTAGCTGTTCCAAATTTCATTCAAATCTCATCAAAGTTTTTGCGTGAAAGAGTAACAAACATCCATCCATCCATACTCACAAACTTTCGCATTAATAATATTTATTTAAAATCACGTGGGCAGGCTTAGTTACTGACCATTGACATTCGACATTGACATTGCAAGAAACCAATAAACATTTTATTATGCACGAGACGCACCACTAAGTTGTTGCTCTAACCTTATTTTGAGAACATCGCTAAAACGTATTTATGTTACATAGATCAAAACATAACCCGACTCAATTGAACAGTGCAAATTATTTCTGGTTGCCAACACGGTAAAATACTATTTAATTTGGCCATGTTGTTGGATGCAAGCCATGGGGGAAATGCCCTTGTGTCAGTGCAATGTCGGTTTTTAAAACGTATGAGCACAAAGGAGGTGAAATTTATATTGCGCACCATTAATTTATTTTTAGAATACCTTGAGATGAAGCTGTGGTGGCCGTGTGATATTGAGCATTGCCTGCTCGATGCAAGTTCGATTTCCACCGGTCTATATAAATGAGATTTGTTAAAAGACATAAGTGCAGTGATTAGTCACACCACGAGCTTTCCGGTGAAGGAAAACATCGTGAAACCTGCACACGTGAATTGGTGTTCTAACTATCACCTCTGCCTACATCTTGAGATCTGTCTGTGGTTGTTTTAATACAAACATTTATCAGATTTCAATAATAAAATATAGTATATTAAGCGGAGATTCATTAATGGACCCAAATCAATATATAGCATTCTCATTAATGTTTAAATTTCATTCACAATTCGATACATCTGGCCGGTGATATAGTATAAAGCTATTCTATACATATGACATTGTTGATGGAGGAGTTTTTGGCGGGAATCAGGCGGAGCGGTTGAGATTTTTTTCCAGTGTGTCGTAAATTGTGTTATAGTGATCTTTAATGTGTATTTTTGGTGTCGATATGTGCAGTAAAGTTTCATTTAGTGACTGATTTATAGGAGCATTGGAAATAATGCCATAATACGACTTTTGGGTTAAGTGATTTAACATTTTTGTCAATAGGTTACCTCTAATCTAAAGGCGTGTTACGATCTGCTACTGCCGTGGGTTGTCTCCAGAAACTCCATTGGGCGTTAGAATGCATGACACTAGGCATTTTAATGCGGCAAACACGAGAAATTTTGCAACATGAAAATTCTCTAACACTCGACACTGGCAAAAATAGTCCCTGAAGGGATTGATTGCCATACTTAGGAAGAAGAAGAAGAAGAAGAAGAAGACATTGTTGATAATAAAGAAACAGATATTTCATAAGAATTTGAATCTGCAACGAACACCGATTTATTAAACAAGAAATTTAATTTAGAAAACACAACGATTGATATGAATCGAGTATTCTACCAATTTGGCATCAACAGTGACGATACACTCAGATGAAAATATTAAGGATTCATTGTGACATGATGTTGACGAAAATTATTTATTATTTCTTTTGAGAACCAAAATATACAACGCATTTAAGTTGTTTTTACTTGCAGCGATATGTTTAGTGATTTTTTTTGTGTACCTGGATGATTTAATATTTTTTGATTATAGACTTTTTGAAACTTAGATTAATTCCAATCCAAGAGACGCATATGCAAGTGGGCTATAGTCGAAAAGTGATGTACTGTGTCTGTGTGTCATTTTCAAAATAACTTTATTTTTCCCCCTTGGTTGATGGTATTGTCAATTTTGATGTGGTATTTGAGTTGATAGATATATGCCTATAGCAAACCAAGCCCTATTAATCGGATGAGCGTGAAACCATGTATATTTAATGTTACCGTGACTTAATCAATAATTTAATCAAACGAGACGAGTTTAAGTCAAAAGCGCAAAGTTTATTGACCTAAATGAACTTTTAAACTAGATCATCAAGCGGCACGGATATATTCTAGTTTGTACTGTTGTATTCACGACGATTGTACTAAAAACAATAAGTGTCGTGTATGTTTAATTTTCAGGTTATGTTTAGAATAATTGCTTGCATTATAACAAGTAAGTAGGATTACGTAGTTACTGTAATTTGTCAGTAGTTATTTAAACATATATTACATCCTACTAATATTATAAATGCGTAAGTTTGTGAGTATGGATGGATGGATGTTTGTTACTCTTTCACGCAAAAACTGCTCAACGGATTTGGATGAAATCTGGAACACATATAATTTATAACCTGGATTAACACATAGGGTACTTTTTATCCCGGGAAAATGGTTTTTATCCCGGGAACATGTTTTTGTCCCGGGAAAATTAGAATAAATCCCAATAGTTCAGTCAACTGAACTGAACTAATGGGAATAAGCCTCTTTATCGTAGGTATTGCACGAGTCTTAATTGTAACATATTGTACGAGTAATTCTAAACATGGTGTGGGACCTCGATTCACGTTGAGTCAGCCATGTTCGTATTGATCGTACCATTTTCGGAGGCACAGTTCCAGATCTTATAAATACTTATTTATGGCGATTGATTCCCTTATTGGAGGGGCTCGTGGCTAAGTCAATGCGCATATCGATCGATCTGCGAAGATAAGCAAGCTTGTCTAAGTAATGGTCACTAGCTGGATGGGTTAGAAGCTCTGTCAGAAGCAGATAAAAAAAAAGTCTAAGTGCGAGTACCGAGGGTTCCGTTCCAAATACACACTAGAATAAATGACAAACTTAAATTTGCGGTTCGATCACTAGACACGGCTATTGCACCAACCGCAAAAAAGTTTCTAATAGTAAAACAGACAGACGGTCAGCGGAGTCTAAGTTTCCGTTGGTTACCCTTTAAAGTAAAAAAGAAACAACAAAGCAGAACACTAAAAAAGGAAATATATAAAGTGACAACAGATTCCTAATTGACACTTAAATTCCACCTACCTTTATTAAAACATACTTACATGCAATTATTATATCCACTTAATGTTTGATTAGCTGTGTTTAATATCTATTTCTATACTTATAATATTATAAATAGGAAAGATTTGTATTTTTGTGTGTATCTTTGAATTGAATAGGCTCCGAAACTACTGATCGATTTCAAAAATTCTTTAACCCTTAGAAAGCTACATCATCACTGAGTAACATAGGCTAGTTTTCTTATATTTAAGTAAAAAAATTAAACGCATTTACCACCTTCTTACTGTAATACTATGTTACAGCGTTCTCTAATTTGCAATGCTCAAATAGGGCAACTTAGTAGGTATGGAGTCTATTTATAGCTGTTAGATCAACTATTGTAACACTTAGTACTTGCATTACATACGCAATAGATATCTAATCTTATCATATTGGGCTAATATGTTCGCCAACTCCAAAAGTGTTTGGGGAAGGGCCAGGCGATTGATAAACGGTCCCATATTTGGTCATATCAATTCCAACAGTATTCGCAAAGTCCTTTGGAAACTGTGATAATCAAACACTACAGTGATTTGAACTTAGAACAATGTCATTTCAATTCAATAAGTCGTAATTTCACTCCGAGGTATTACAATCCATAATTAGGTAATTTAAAGAAAATTATCGCAAGAACAAAGATAATCAGAAACAGACAGACGCATGAATAATCCGCTATGACCTAAGTTTATCGTCCAGATTAGCAAGACCCCTCAGCTGTAGCGTTTGTTTACGACCGGTGTGGAAACAAAGGTCATTAGACGTTGGCTGACGAAAGCCAAGCGCGTGTGAGGGAAAAACATGAAAACGTCGCAGTTCGATACGGGTCGTCTGTGCGGTCGCGCGCCGCGCTCCGACTGTTGTAAACAAAGGACTTTGTGCACGCGGATATTCAAATATCGAACTTGAATTCGAAATTCAGACCATATACTTTTTTATCACAACCTAAAACTCTTCTTCATGTTCTAAATTTAATTAAATCCGTTATTATGAATGCAAGACTATAATTAGAATAAAATCGTGTGCTATTTGAGACTTTCTTAATTTTAATTACACTTAAATACTTAATATACGTTAGGTTAAAGGGTAAACCATTAGTGCTATGCAAATGATAAAGTATTGTTAGTTTAAATTGTGAATTCAAATCAGTTTGGTCTGCGTAGAGAAACGTTAAAGACTGCTGCAGTTAAAATTAAGTTTGTTCTTCAACACGTTACAGTGAAACTCAGTGTACCATTTGGCCAAGTGTCAAAAGAACTATCGTGCTATTTCCCAGTGACTCAGTGACGATGTCTCCTTACACGATGTGTTTGACTAAAGTGACAGACAACTCGCGGCACAAGTGACAACATACTAAAATGTCCCCGGACAAGCGTAAAAGGAGGATCGAAAAGTTTATAATTAGACATAAAAGGACTATCCTCTCTAAAGCATAGCAAACGCTTTCTTTTTTTAAATTGATCTCACAGTATTTTTAGTGCTCAATATTTTTAAGAATCCCGACTGATATAGAATAGAAAGGCATGATGATTGCTTTTAAGAAGGTTTACGGTGACGAACTGCTGCGGCTAGCGCTGGTGCTGAGCCTGCTGAAGGCGGACCCTCACGACTACCTTGAGAGAGAGACCCAGCTCATTACTGGTCTCTACATTTCCAACGGCTCGGATTGGTCCCACGAGCAAGAAGCTCGGACTCTGATACGCCCACGGTTCGTCCATCCAAAATCACTGGACAACATGCTAATTAACTACGAAAGGGAATTATTCGAAGAACTGAATTCCCTCGGGCGTTACTCGCATTTGGAATATAATGACCGGATATGGAATAATCGACCAATACATACATATTTAGTTAATAATGTGGCTACGGACACAGTCGCGCCCGCGCTCGCCTCCGCGACGGTTGCGGACGACAACAATGACGATGGCGTGTCCGCTGACGATAACGTCGCACAAGAGGTCAAAGTAACCGATGAAGAGACTCAGGAACAGCAGCCAGATGCTGTAGTGACTTTATCAGCCGATTTTCTACATAACCATACAGAATCAGATATATTCGCTGAAATACCGACCCGTTCGTTCGACGTCAACGAATTTCTAGTTCAACCAACCATGCAAATTAAGTCCGAACGTGAAGATGAGGATCTTCTTAATGTTCAAATTAAAACGGAACGCGAAGCGGAAGACCTCTACAACGACAATGCTTTCGACGATTACGTACCCTACTTCTCTGCGAAAGCGGAGAAGATGGAAATAGGGGAACCTAACTCTGTCTTAAACCAAAACTTGGCGGACTTGCAAGATTACGAAGAACTCTTTGACGATATCAAAGAGCTAAAGAATGATTTGGAATACCTAGATGTGAAACAGCAACAGGAGAACTTAGAACAGTATTTAATGGAAAATACGCCTTTAGATACAGAAGTATACGAACTTGCTCCGATGTTTGAAGAAGAATTGGTATTGGACGTGAAGAGGGAAAGAGCTAGCACTAGTTTTACCTCGGCCAGTTCTAGTGGGGTCAGTGATATGGATGTGTCAGTGAAAGACATGCAAGATATTAAATCTGAGCCGGACGAAGGGCATCATACTGGCGACGAGTTGACACAAGAGGTGAGTTTAGATATAGATTGCATGTTATCAAATCCTAAGTACTTAATTGTTTACATAGATGATTTACTATTGCAGCTTAAAGTAGTCGATCTGTTCTTGATTTCTGAATTTTGATGTGGATAAAGGACTTCATCAGTTACTTGATGCCTTGTAAGTTTATCAGTACTTTAGTCTATAAATGGCTGTTGACTATAAATCCAAGGATTACCTACTAGACGATGTTAAAATGGAAATACTTACATATTACTGTATCTTATTCAAGTTAATTTTATGTGTGAAGAATCCAATGACTGACAAACTAGTTCAAACTCCTTAAATACCTGCACCATTGGTAAATATTAACGTAGTTTAGGCAGTGGTAATTTATAAAATTGTTTTGATTAGGGGGCATGGCCGTAGACACGGTTTAGGTCACTAAACTTGTGAGAGTGGTTCGTTTTACCTTAATCCATCAGTCAAAAATCTCACGGTTTTTATGGGAAGGTGCCAACGTGACAGTTAGTGTCCACAATAATTCTGATCATATAGAGAAGTCTTCAATTTATTCAAGTGTAAAATGAGAATTGATTTCAAGTGTTGACGCGCAATATTGATTTGCTACGGAGTCCATTTTCGTATAACTTACATAATATATAACTTTTTGTCTATTTTAAACAGACTACGTTCGATACGCAACCATTCGATTGGTCTTCCAAGTGTTTCTATTAAAATTGCTTAGTCCGCATTAACATTTGCCATTGAGGCGACTTGGGTTGTTGAAATGCGCATAACATTACAAGCACTAACAGTGGTGATAACGTTGGATAGAAGTTATATAGTTTTGCTGAAAAATAAATGTTGCGATAGAAAACAGAAGATCGCAGCCAAATAACACCACTCTGATGAAGTGTTGTGTTTCTGCGATGAGTAAGGGCACCGTAGCTCCCGATAGAGTGGTAGGGCACAACGGTATCTCCCGTTTAAAATCAGGAGCCTTTAGACTGGGGCAGTAGGCAAGAGGTACCTATACCTTTCAGAAGATCGCAGCCAAATAACACTACTCTGATGTAGTGTTGTGTTCCTGCGGTGAGTAAGGGCACCAGAGCTCCTTATAGAAAGGGAAGTAGGATACAATCTCCCGTTTGAAAAACATCTAGATTATTTGTCCTCGATCAAGATGGCGCGTTGCGCTCGCGACGAAAAGCAAGTTCGCAATTTTATTATAATATGATTATGCATATCGGTTGTTGAACTATTTAATGATAATAATTCAAGTGTAGGGGTCAATGCCTTTTATCAATCTCTAGTCCAATGTCAAACAAAAGTAGTTTCTAAGAAATGCTAATACTTTTGTTTTTGTTTCGTTTGGTGAAAGACCAGAGCCGACTGGGCCAGTACCACCACCTTACAAAATGTCGCAGCCAAATAAAATTACCCTGATCAGGAGCTCTGGTGCCCTTACGCACAACAGCAGGAAGACAAAGTGTTGTGTTCCTGCTGTTGTGTACTCTGATGTAGTGACATCAGAGTAGTGTTATTTGGCTGCGATCTTCTGTAAGGTGGAGGTACTGTCCCTGTCGAGCGGCTCCTATTTTGAACGGGAGATACCGTTGTGCCCTACCTACCTCTCTTTCTATAAGGAGCTCTGTTGCCCTTACTTACCACAGGAACACAATACTACATCAGAGTAGTTATATGGCTGCGATCTTCTGTAAGATGGAGGTACTGTCCCAGTCGGGCGGCTCCAATTTTGAACGGGAGATACCGTTATGCCCTTCTTCTCTTCTTATAAGGAGCTCTGGTGCCCTTACTCACCACAGGAACACAACACTACATCAGAGTAGTGTAATTTCGCTGCGGTGTTCTGTAAGGTGCAGGCCTGAAGTCTGTCCCAGTCTCATTCTCTCAGAAGATCTCATTACGCCCTCTCATTGATATCAATATGAATGACAATGAAAGAATTTGATTGAAAATAATGAAATCACGGAAACGGTGCCTTGGCAATGAATTTACGTATATAGTATATTATAAAACTGGTTATCGTTGAGTCGGCGCCTCCTAGAAGGTCAGGGACTGTAGAGCAATAGCCATCAAGTTCACTATTATAATCAGAATCACACCTACCGCTTTCTCTATCGCTGTTCAGCCCAGTATCAATAATGAAATTATCAATATCGTCATAGTTTGCGACTTATCTTGTCCAGTATTCATCAGCACGCCCGGATGACAGAGGGGCGTAACGACGTGAAGGGGGAAGTAGGTATATAAGTGGCGGCGGTCAAAGAAGATTCCGTTCTACCGAGTTATTATTTATCCTTATGCCAGAGTCACTTAGTTGTTCGCAAAGTAGATGGACTACTTTTGTTATTTTATTTATCTTAGAGAGGTAGGGCGGTTTGGGATTACGCGTTGGTTTTCCCATTTAAATTAGAGCCGCCCGATTGGGGACTGTTCTTCCACCTTACAGAAGACCGCAGTGAAATAACACTACTTGATGTAGTGTTGTGTTTTTGCGGTAAGTAAGGTTTCCAGTGCTCCACGAGGATACGCTGGGTTAGTAGTAATGCTGCTAGCACGGGCGTCCTCAACAACAACATGGTTGGCAACCCGTTAGTGATATCCCTGGTATTGCTAGCGGCTATAGGCTACGGTTACTGCTTACTATCAGGTGGGCCGTATGTTTGTGTGCCACCTTAGTGCTATAAAAATTATCTGAGTTGATTAGTTAAAGGAACTGAAAGAATATCTTGTTCAATATAAACATGATTACACACAGATAACACGTATGAGTGGATTTGTGTATGATTCATACATTCATACTAACTGCATCGTGGAAGGTCGTGTCTCCATTTGTAGGTCACTTGCATTGGATGAATTCATTTCGTTTTATTAATATCTCGCTTTTTGTACTACATAAGCGGATCTTGTTTCAAATAGACAAATATTTATTTTATTTCGAACCACACGTTACACGTATTTAGACAGCGAAAGCAACGCGACAGCCTTTTTGCCGTAATTAATAATAATAATAATCATAATAATAATCATGCTCGGACATTATCACACAACACCAACTGGCCCCAAACTAAGCAAAGCTTGTACTATGGGAACCAGCAGCTGATACAATACTTATATATTATTTTTTTTGTACATACATACTTATAATACATACCAAACACCCAGACGCAAGGCAAACATATTTGTCACATAAATTTTTGCTCCGGCAGGAATCGAACCCGCGACCCCAGCGTAGCAGTCAGGTATACTAACCACTAGACCAGCGGTCTCGTCAATTGCGAGTAAAAGAACATATACAAATAGCCGAACTTTTTTTTTTGTTAGATTTATCTGTGATCAGTAGGGCTAGCATGACTAATTTGCGACAACGTTTTCGTATCGCCTTCGACTATTTTTGTATTGAAAAATGAACAGCGCTGCGGCGGTGAAAAGTGGAACTAAAAATTAGTAAGACAATTTTGACATTTCGCGAGTTACGTTTTCGAATACGTTGTCTAAAAAGTTCGTGCTACCGGCACAGTTATCAAACTATGATCATGCTATATACTTTTTGGAGTGCACACTACTCCTGTTCAGTGAAACTACATTCGTTCTTGTAGCCTCAGGATGACATAAATCCGAACTTGGATTTATGATATCAGTAGGATGGCTCAGATCAAATTAAAAAGTTCGATGGAACTTTACGAACAACGAAGCGACGCTGGTTGCCCTGCACACGCACTAGATGCTTAAAAAAAAGACGTCACTTTGTCGACGCAAAGATTAATCTTAGTTTATTATTTTACCTGAGTAGGACGGTCATCAAGTGAAAAGCAGACAAAACCGCAACGCACTGCTAGTTCCTAAAGTATCTTACCGCGTTCGGCCTAAATTACATTAACAGTTACGTCAGTTACAAATGGGCAGGTATATTTTACTTTAAGTAGGTATTATTTAAAATAACGTGGTCGTACACATGATAATAGCGCGGCTGTAGTGCTTTTCCAAAGTTCATTGCCACTGGCTGTTCACATTCAATTCGCGTCACGTGACGAATTAAATAAAATGGCGGACATTCGTTCGATATTTCAAAAAGCTTCTTTTGACAACTTTCATTACCATTAGGCTTAAATGATGCGTTTTTTTTTAATTGGCATATTAACATGCATCACAAGAAGTATGCTATCATTCGGTAAAACTAGGGATACTGGCCATTGGTGCCAATTTTGTTGTACAAAATTACTAAACATAATTACTAAAAATTACTAAAAATAATCGACACCAATGTAATAGATATTCCTCAGAATAATTATTAATCAGAATGACAACTGAAGCTCGTTAATGGCTCGCTAGTTATTATTCTGAGGTATATTCGATATTCATAAATGGAATCATATTGACCATTTGACAAAAGTAGGGATGTGAATCATACGATACTATACCGATTCGGTATAGTAATCGATTCGTTTAATTTATTGTACGCCACATAATAAAAATAATGTATAACTAGTAGCAATAGATAATCTCTTTGTCCCTGACCCTGAAGTTAACGGCAACTTTTAAGGTCCGTAAACATTCCAAAAACCTTCCAGACGAGAATCGAGACCTCAGTGCAACGTTCGTTCGCCTCAGGTTGTTGCACTGAACCCCGAAAAGTCTAGACTCAGTCTAGACATAAGAACAACTCAACCTACCTAATTGATATAGTTCAAATGCAAACATCAGAGTTTAAATTAATTAGGTATATGTAAATACTAGCTGTTACAACCGACTTCGTCTGCATTTGTTTAAAAACAAAACTAGCCTATGTCCTTCCCAAGACGTAGACCTCCTTGTCGATTTTTATTACGATCCGTGCAGCCGTTTAGTCGTGAAAAGGTAGCAAACAAACTATAATAATAATAATAATAATAATGCTTGTACATTATCACACAGCGCCATCTGGCCCCAAACTAAGCAAAGCTTGTACTATGGAGACCAGTAGCTGATATAATACTTATATACTTTTTGTTTGTAAATACATACTTATAATACATACCAAACACCCAGACGCAAGGCAAACATATTTGTCACATAAATGTTTGCCCCGGCGGGAATCAAACCCGCGACCCCTAGTGCAGCAGTCTGGTATACTAACCACTAGACCAGCGGTCTCGCCAAAAAACTGAGTTTCTTTCGCATTTATAATATTAGTCCGGCTTTAGTTAGACGATACAAAATCGAATAGCAACCGAGATTTTGAAGCTTGAATCCCAACTCTAGCTTCAGTCTCAGATAAATAAAAAGGATTGAACTAGGTAAGTATGCCAACTATTGTCTAGGTTATATAGCTCTTCTTTTATTCAACGACTAGCTTTTCCCGCGCGACTTCGCCCGCGTAGCTATATAGTATACCATTACCCGTTTTCCCGTAGGAATGAAGCATTTTCCGGCGGTAAAAAGTAGCCTGTGTTCATCAGGGATAACGTCGGCTTCTGATGGTAAAAGAATTTTTCAAATCGCTCCAGTAGTTTCGGAGCCTATTCAATACAAACATACAAATCTTTCCTAGTGTAGAATTGTAGATTAACGATTTAGTCTGTGAACAATATAATTCTGTTTTTATTTATTTGTTTACCATTTTACAAAGTAACGATAGGATATTATCGACTTTCAACACGTGTGGCACTATATCACTCTCGTTTTCCCTTACACATGGCAACATTGGCACGTGCACAAATAGAGATGAATTTCATATTAGCCGATAACTGTTGATTAGTGTGGAACATTGCCAACTTTCTGGCAATATTCTGTAAAAAGAGAAGAAGGTATCAATCAATATTGGAATTTATAACCTAATTTATGTCAATGCCGATTATTTATAACTACTTTACGACACGTGAGCGTCGCCCTGGTGTCCGTAGGCCTAGGTAACCGCGCTCCATCAGGCGACAATGCGCGAGTGACACCCCTGGTGTTGCGAGCGGCCATAGGCCTAGGTAACCGCGTTCCATCAGGCGACAACGCGCGAGTGACACCCCTGGTGTTGCGAGCGTCCATAGGCCTAGGTAACCGCGCTCCATCAGGCGACAACGCGCGAGTGACACCCCTGGTGTTGCGAGCGGCCATAGACCTAGGTAACCGCGCTCCATCAGGCGACAACGCGCGAGTGACACCCCTGGTGTTGCGAGCGGCCATAGACCTAGGTAACCGCGCTCCATCAGGCGACAACGCGCGAGTGACACCCCTGGTGTTGCCAGCGGCCATAGACCTAGGTAATCGCGCTCCATCAGGCGACAACGCGCGAGTGACAGCCCTGGTGTTGCGAGCAGCCATAGGCCTAGGTAACCGCGCTCCATCAGGCGACAATGCGCGAGTGACACCCCTGGTGTTGCGAGCGGCCATAGGCCTAGGTAACCGCGTTCCATCAGGCGACAACGCGCGAGTGACACCCCTGGTGTTGCGAGCGGCCATAGGCCTAGGTAACCGCGCTCCATCAGGCGACAACGCGCGAGTGACAACCCTGGTGTTGCGAGCGGCCATAGGCCTAGGTAACCGCGCTCCATTACTTCTTCCGTAAACATGTTGTCCGTAAAAAGAATGGAAAATATTAAACATTTAAAAAAACATTAAAAAAAACAACAAAATGAACGTAGGTATACGTATGTACGTACGACGTATACTATGTATTAATCCATATTCATATTATAAATGCGAAAGTAGCTCTGTTTGTTTGTTTGTTTGCTGCCTTTTCACGACTTAATGGCTGAAGGTATCGTGATGACATTTGGCAATGAGATAGATTTTGACCTCGGGAAGGTTATCTTTTGTCTCAAAAATCCTTAAGAGGATGAAACAGGAGTTGAATGTTTGTATACCGTCTTAAGCAGTCCAGTTAGAGTGCTCTTCTATACTATACTTATAATACTTACTAAATAATATTATAAAGAGGAAAGATTTGTATGTTTGTGTGTATGTTTGTATTGAATAGGCTCCGAAACTACTGAACCGATTTCAAAAATTCTTTCACCGTTAGAAAGCTACATTATCACTGAGTAACATAGGCTTTATATTATACTAGCTGCCCGCCCCGGCTTCACACGGGTAGACAAAATAATCGATAAATATCTACCCGTTCGAAACCGGGGCAGGCAGTCTTACATAATTACGGTGTTCTTTTCTCTAAAACCACGTAACGGGTAGTTCTTCGTGAAAACAGAAATAGTTTTAGTTAGCTATTTGAAATGGATCAATACCATTGTTTTAAAGTTTTGAGTAATTGTATAAGCGCATTTCCATTCTTAGTGGAACACGTGGATAGAAAGAGACGGAATATCGAATGTGGAAATGTCGGAAGGATGGTAATAAAATACACAATTAGATGCCCACGTTGAGAATTTATATTTCGTTCTATAATTTAATTTATATCACAATAAAATACGTGCACAAGCAGCAACGGAAACACACATTCTGTGAAAATTTTAACTGTCTACCTATTACGGATTGTGAGATACAGCCCGCTGACAGACAGACGGACAGACGGACGGACAACGAAGTCTTAGTCTTAGGACTCCGTTAGTTTCACTATGAGCACGCTGAGTAAATAGGCTTCACATAACACTATCGTGCAGCGGTGTGCAGTGCTTTTATTGATAAGTCTAAGAGAGGTTGGGCGATTTGGGATTTCCCGTGGGTTATCCCATTTTAATTGGAGCCGCCCGACTGGGGACTGTATCTCCGGACCTTACGGAAGACCGCAGTGAAATATCACTACTTGTTGTAGTGTTGTGTTTCTGCGGTAAGTAAGGTTGCCAGTGCTCCACGGGATACGCTGGGCTAGTAGTATTGCTGCTAGCACAGTGAGTCCTCATCAACAACATGGTTGGCACCCCGTTAGTGGTATCCCTGGTATTACTAGCGGCTATAGGCTACGGTGACTGCTTACGATCTGGTGGGCCGTATGCTTGTGTGCCACCTTTATAAAAATAATGGCAATTTTCCGTAATATACGCCAATTGATATAAAAAAAAATACGCGAAGCATTCGCTCATATGTAGTTGTATAATTCAATGTGTAATGATCGCAAAGTCTACGAAATAATTATGTATTATTATTTTTTACGGCCCGCGGCACCAATGACGTCACGACTAAAAGTGTATGTGGCCTCTAGAAAAAAAAGGTTGACTACCGATGACGTAGGTCATGGTCACCACACTAAGTCCCTCACGGGGTAGGCAGAGAGTATAGAGCGCCATTTCATTCTTGCCTTAACTAATTTACCTAATTATAATGTAAGTAGTTAAAGGAGAATGAATGTATGGATTGATGTATGATACTCTTAACAAAATACGCAAAAACTACTGAACGGATTTGGGTGAAATTTGAAATACAGGTTGTTTATAACCTGGATTAACACATAGGATACATTTCATCCCGGGATAATGTTAGGTTCCACTGAGATTCTAAGCTCAACGCGGACGAAGTCGTGGGCAGAAGCTAAGCTAGTATGTATACCTATAGATATTAATGATAGATCTACTTTATTATTTTCACCTAGCAATAATATTTACTACGATAATGATGCAGTATCTTATTTTCGTGGTTCACCTTGGTTCGCCTTGACCGCTTCTAACCTTGCGACGGGTGCGAAAAACTCGATTCCCCAAAATCACATGTTCTAGAACATTAAAAATAATTAATGTACTCAACGCCATCTGTTGACATTTTCCGGGAGCTTTTTTCTGGCCTCTCTGAGTTATCTATCTACAAGGAGTGATTTTCAGTCATTAACTTATCAAAGACATGAAAAACAAAGTATTTATTATAAAATATAGTTTGTAATATATAAAACCAGAGTGAAGGATCTATCATCTATATATTATGTAACAATCACATTTCTTTGTATTTTTGCACGTTGCCATGCGTACGAAATTTGTGCATCAATGCTTGTTCGAAGGTCTAATTGTTAATTTAAAACCGGTTGGACCTATAAGCAAGCAAGACTTATGTAAATTTATACAGGTAATGTTTTTTGTCGAATAAAGTAGGTTTTCTTGTAGTGTATTTTTTCGTGCTATTACTAAAATTAGACTAACCAACAAGCAGACTTAACTTACTAAAGTATGATTTCAATTTAAAGTATTTATTCACGGCATCTGTTGTCGAGTAGCGTACTTCAATTCTCAACTAGTAAGTTTCGGTATAAATATTTTGTTTGAACGATGCTATTTATATGTAAGTAGTTATATGGCTTTTTAACAGATGGCGCTGCTTTTAATTTCAAGATTGTAAGTCTCGTAATATTTTTTTATTGGCAGAGATGGCGCCACTATGATTTGGCTTGTTCATCGCGTCTTATCAGGAGAAAAATATTAAGTTTAGCTTTTTTGTGTTTATGGAATGTCAATTCGTTAATACAAACGGATAATATCGAGATATGTTAAAAAATATTCGCAGTTAGTGCCATTAATTGGCGGACTTAAATATATTTATGAATATCAAATATGATACATATACAGCATTGATTTATGACCTACCAATGATACCTGAAGATTTTATATCATACTAGCGGCCCGCCCCGGCTTCGCACGGGTAGACTTTTATATCAAATATTTTGTCTACCCGTGCAAAGCCGGGGCGGGAAGCTAGTATAATATATAGCCTATGTTACTCAGTGATGATGTAGCTTTCTAACGGTGAAAGAATTTTTGAAATCGGTCTAAAAAATAAAATAAAAAATTTAGGGGTGGACTACCCCTAACATTTAGGGGGATGAAAAATAGATGTTGGCCGATTCTCATAGATACCGGATAAGCACAAAAAATTTCATCAAAATCGGTCAAGCCGTTTCGGAGGAGTATGGCAACGAAAACTGTGACACGAGAATTTTATATATTAGATAGATTAGTTACATATACTTAAAATAAGGAATGCAATTAAAATCCTATGCACTGTGGTTCTCATTCGGCTAATAATTTCATGCTGTCCCGCTGAGTCGATCATGGCGCCCCCTAGCGTGGCTGTGGATGATTGGCGGGACTTCACATTAAAATATCGCAAGCTGATTTCTGCTTTAGCTTTTTACAATTAGAAATCAAATTTAAATGCCGACAAGTGGCGCTTCGTACGTTTCGGAATGGAGACGTTCCAACTAGTTTAATATTCGAATTTCGATTTGAAATTGACATAACAGATTAAGGTACACAACAATAATGTAATTTAACGCTCGCGTCTTAAGGTTTAAATTGGGATGTGCAACGCAGTTTTTTTTGGGATATTGGCGACTTGGGCATTTAATAATAGAGATTAGTTATTAATTTTAATTTTATAAAGCCAATTAAAAATGGCCGTCGATATGTAAAGCGATTATGTACAGGCGCATTAGAAACCGGAACACTATGTATACGTATGTGATTTAATACATGCAGGTATGGAACCGGTTATGGAGATATTTTTTTTTTTATTCTCCTAAGGTGGCACACAAGTATACGGCCCACCTGATGGTAAGCAGTCACCGTAGCTTATAGCCGCTTGCAATACTCGTGGCAAGGCGAGGGTACTGTCCCAGTCGGGCGGCTCCTATTTTGAACGGGAGATACCGTTGTGCCCTACCTCTCTTTCTATAAGGAGCTCTGGTGCTTACCTTACTCACCGCAGGAACACAACACTACGTCAGAGTAGAGTTATTTGGCTGCGATCTTCTGTAAGGTGGAGGTACTGTCCCAGTCGGGCGGCTCCTATTTTGAACGGGAGATACCGTTGTGCCCTACCTCTCTTTCTATAAGGAGCTCTGGTGCTTACCTTACTCACCGCAGGAACACCACACTACGTCAGAGTAGAGTTATTTGGCTGCGATCTTCTGTAAGGTGGAGGTACTGTCCCAGTCGGGCGGCTCCTATTTTGAACGGGAGATACCGTTGTGTCCTACCTCTCTTTCTATAAGGAGTTCTGGTGACCTGTCGGGCGGGATTGTTTCACTGTGTGCTATAATGTGTATTCTCTTGTCTCCAGGACATGGATCTAATTGAGGTGCTGTGGAAGCAGGACGTAGATATGGGCTTCTCCCTCGAAGACCCTGTGCAGCCGGTAAGTATTAAAAAAGAAACATTTTTTTTAGAACTGTTGTAGTTGTAGTATGAAGCGTTGCCTGTTATTCTAGCGACGCAAGTTCCAATCCCACCGGTCTGTACCAATGAGTTTTGTAACTTAAGTGCACTGATTAGTCACACCACGAGCTTTACGGTGAAGGAAAACATCGTGAGGAAACCTGCATACGTCTGAGATGAAATTCAAGGTCGTATGTAGTGCCTAAGAGACGTCACGTTGGCACCAAATGACCTACCTGCCTAGTGCCTACCGCTTCGGGGACCCTTGTGGGATGGCGTGAAGATATTTTATAATACATTTTTGACTAGTACTTTCCCGCTGAATACGGAGTCTGTTTTGCTGAGTTACGGCAAGGAACAGTGCGATGGCATGGATGGAGCATGACGACACCAAACATGTCGTGCCGATTCCCGTCACGGCACATGAATCTGTCTTGCTGCCAAGGCGAGCCAATATAATTATGTGTCGCATTAAAAGTGGAATTATTTTTTATTATAATAATAGGCTTGCCTGTTTTTACCGGTGGTTATCTTATTGTGGGTTTTCCCATTTATATTGGAGCCGCCCGACTGGGGACTGTACCTCCTCCTTAGAGAAGACTGCAGTCAAATAACACTACTTGATGTAGTGTTGTGTTTCTGCGGTGAGTAAGGTTGCCAGTGCTCCACGAGGATACGCTGGGCTAGTAGTAATGCTGCTAGCACAGTGAGTCCTCATCAACAACATGGTTTGCAACCCGTTAGTGATCCCCTGGCTAAGCATCAAGTGGGCCGTATGCTTGTGCCTTAGTGGTATAAAAGAATCTCCTTTTTTTTCTCCTTATAATACTTAATACATATTGTACAGGAGGGCCCCCAAGCGACGAAGGTGTTCGGAGACGAGATTGAGAAGGAGTTGAAGCTCGCAGAAGAGAAGATACTGAAGAGGAAAGAGGAGTGCGAACAGATAGAGAAGGTTAAAGCATCTCTACTCGACACCGACATAAAAGAGGTAATGTATACTCACATCAATTCTTAATCAATATGAATTACAAATGGACACTTCAATTTGTCTCCACCAAATAAAGTTTTAACTGGAGTGTGCATTTCAGGACGACCCGTGGGCCGGACTGTCATACACCGTCGATACGGAGACTGGTAAGTGGTTATATGTCACCTTCATCATCATCATCATCAGCCTATAGACGTCCACTGCTGAACAAAGGCCTCCCCCATAGATAGATGTTCACGCAGACCGATTCAATGCGGCCCTCATCCAACGCTTGCCAGCGACCTTTATCAGGTCATCGGTCCATCTAGTGGGGGGCCGTCCGACGCTGCGTATTCCAGTGCGTGGTCTCCACTCTAGAACTATATGACCCTTTATATAATATGTCTCTCTCTCTTGTCGTTCCCTCATGACTGAGGATCGTGGTCATCAACGAGTAATATAATAATATAATAATAATAATGCTTGGACATTATCACACAGCGCCATCTGGCCCCAAACTAAGCAAAGCTTGTACTATAAGAACCAGTAGCTGATATAATACTTATATACTTTTTGTTTGTAAATACATACTGATAATACATACCAAACACCCAGACGCAAGGCAAACATATTTGTCACATAAATGTTTGCCCGGCGGGAATCGAACCCGCGACCCCTAGCGAAGCAGTCAGGTATACTAAACACTAGACCAGCGGTCTCGTCGAGTAGTCCACACTTGGAGTGAACTATTTGTTTCCATCGGCTTCTGTCCATCGCGGCCCTGACGACGGAGCTAAATCTAATAATATGTACTAGACTATAATAGGGAGTAAATAATAGAAGCAATTACATATTCAATATGACATATTGTGTATCGAACAATTTTGTATATAACAATTTCAGATCGATATTTTCTTGTTTCTTTTCTAGCGAGCGTCTTTTTTCAGAATGATTTTAGTTTTGAACTTGCCTACTTCTGATACATTTATATGTTTTGTACATTCATTGACACAAAACAGATTAAACTATTTACAAAAACATTATCTTAACCTACCTACTTATAGATAAAAAATCTGACCCAAACCGGAATCATGCGGTAGCGTGCCAAGAATGCTGGCAGCATTGCCACGCTGGATAGCGATGCTGATTCTCTGAGCGAGATATGTTCCAGCACGTCTGCCATGGGTTTCTTTTTATTTGAATTATTAATTTATACATAAAGACATATTGATGAAGATAAAAATAAATGTATTGCCAAGAATAAGGTCTTAAACTAATTAAGATCAGACTTAATCTACAATAGTTGGTGTAGAAACTGCGCAGTGAAAATCATAACCCACCTTTTTGCTTCGCCGTAGTCGGGTAAAAATATAACAAAATCCCTTTATTTCGTAGTTGAGCCCCGAATTCGAACTTATTCCCTAGGGCCCGCAAGGGACCGACATCACCGTACCATTAGTTATGTGAGTCAGCTATTCCAAGCTTCTATGACCCCGTGGGGTTCTATGTAGCCCGCGTAGGGTATGGGACTTTACTAAAAAGTAAAAATACAGTTTACAATACTAAAAAATAACGCTCAAATGATAATCCACGAGGTTAGGATACTATATTTTTTAGAACAAAATGACCATTCGTCTATTCGTCGTTTGTGAAAATGACGGTGAAGCATTCCGTTACAGCGTTTGAAAATTGGCCAAATGCGAGTTGGACCCGCACACTGAGGGTTTCGTACTCAAAACATACTAGGTTATATGACAAATTTAAATTTCCCGTTCGATCCTTAGACTGGGCTATTACACCAACCGCAAATACTGATGTTGTAATAGAAATTCAAGTATTTTATTTTAAAGAACATATTGCATTACGAACTCTATGAGAATTTTAACTTTGAAGCGTTTTTTGTCGCCATTATTAAGATTTTAAGAGCAATAATAAGTAGGCCTCTTATTGCAAGAGTCCGGCTAGGTGGGTACCACCGCAGTGTCAGATATTCTGCCGCCAAGCACTAGTGTACGTACACTACACTGTGTTCCGGTGTGAAGGGCACTGTAGCTAGTGACATTACTGGCCATAAGAGACTAGGTACTAGGTGGTAGGCCTCTTATTGCAAGAGTCCGGCTAGGTGGGTACCACCGCAGTGTCAGATATTCTGCCGCCAAGCACTAGTGTACGTACACTACACTGTGTTCCGGTGTGAAGGGCACTGTAGCTAGTGACATTACTGGCCATAAGAGACTAGGTACTAGGTGGTAGGCCTCTTATTGTATTTAAAAAGTTTTTCTTTTCTTTATTCAATGCAACAATTCTACGCACCCTAATACATAGTTCTTATATAAGGGTGTGCACCCTTATTGTCGAAGTGGGGTCGATAGATAGGGTGCAATTCAGATATCGAGAAGCTTTATAATATTTAAGTCTATTCAATTTCAAGTTTAGTTTTTGTATCTATTCTGAACGGTTGAAATTTGACTGTAATTATGGAACTCGGTTTTAAGTATAAAAATACACAGCTTCAATAAAAAAAACACCGCAAAGATTTTATTTTTCTATTTACTCCTTTAGGTACCCACAAAGAGAAAAGCTTCGTTTATTTGTTTGTAAATAATGAACTAAAAAAACTACTGGAGCAACCTATTTTTTTATTTAAATGCGTTGGCCGCCACTTTCAGATTTCAGATTTGAACCATTTCTGTATGAAACATGGATGATGTGCTTTAATTGATATCGATTTAAAAGAGTAATTGCTAAATTTCTTGACGGATTATTCTCAGCAAACCCTCCGAATCTATGTAAAATCGAGTCAAATTATTTTTATTATTCACTCCCTGTAGGCACGAATTTCCAAACAAAAGTTGATACACGATCCAAAATGGCGGTTCCCACCAAAATAATAGGTGAAATTAAAACATCTGATGCGGCTCACAATGAGCCAGATTTGATGTTAAACCATTATGGCACAATAGGCTTCGGCATTTGTCGAAACTATTCAAAAATACCCAATAATATATATAAGTTCAGGCGAAAAAAATATGGCGGCCAAAAAAAAGATAAAGTATTAATCACAGAGAACACTGGCCGCAACGATGACTTGTGGAAAAGTCGAATTCGAAAAAGGAATGATTCTTTTTGAATTTCGAATACGCGGCTGTCACTCGGCCTTGGTGGCCAGTGTAACGTGGTCCCGTAGGTTCAGTATAAATTTGAAATTGTTGGTCAGTTTTCAGTTGGCAGCGGTGCGGGGGAGGTCACGTTACGATGGTCGATGCGTAGCTCATTATTGTAACAGACGCCGCGTCGTCGAAAACGTGTCCTTCAAGAAATTTGAAAGATAATCGACTTTTATACTTTTTTTCACGACTCATATTATTTGAGTTTTTGTTGGAAAGCTGCGGCCTTTTAATGAATAAATTATACGGTATTTGTTCCTTTGTCTATAATAATGTTGCTGTTTGATGTTATATCTACGTTGTAACAATTTTAGGGTCGGCAACGCGCATGTGATACCTGGTGTTGCAAGCTTCCATAGCCTTCTGCCTACCCAGTGAGGAACATTGCTATAAGGCTCGTTATAAGGCCCCATTTAGTTTTGTAACACCCTGTATACGTAGTCGAAAGTTTTTGCTTGTTAAGGCAAACTGGTATTGCAAGCTGCTTAGGCTAGAGCTACCGAGCTTGCCGCATAAAAAAATACAGGGAATCGAATCTACACCCCCTAAGCTGACAATCAAAGGACTGTACCTATATATATGAGATTTATTATTAATGGTTGGCCCGCCCGAGGGAATTGAGATGTACGTTGCAACATTAATCATACTACAATGTACGGACACACAATGACGACATTTACTGTATGTATTTGTTGTTTATATAAGTTAGACTAGGTGCGCTCAACGGCTTTACCCCTAAATTTTTAGGGTTCCGTACCTTAAAAGGAAAAAAGGAACCCTTATAGGGGATCCTTTTGTTGTCCGTCTGTCTGTCTGTCTGTCTGTCTGTCTGTCTGTCTGTCAAGAATTTCTCAAGAACGCGTGGAGTTATCAAATTGAATTTAATATGAAATACCCGGGTCTGTGGTCCCTTTACTTGTGCTGTAAGACACTGCTTCCTGCCAATTTTCATGATTCTAGGTCAACGGGAAGTACGCTGTAGGTTTTGATTCCCTTGTAAAATCGCAAAATATGCCAAACTAGGCGACATAAACGGTAATATCTTTTCTTCATATTGACTTACAGGTTTGATTATTTTACAGCCGAAAGGGACCACAGACCCGGGTAATTACAGTGTATAAAAAAACGTTTGAATAACATAAACAGTCAGGTCACCGCACTTGCGGAACGCGTTGTGATGACTGTCATATTTTTTATACTGTACCATCATGTTAACTAGCAAATCCTAAGCTATCGTCATCATTATACGAAGGAATTTTGGAGGATAGGCTTTGAAGGAACGCGTCGCTTACAACGAGTGACAGTTTCGTAAATCTCATTGATACATACCTGTTTAGCTTGGATCACCAGAATTTATTTATTTATCTAAGGATCGCCAACATGACATGCATTACACATAACATAGTTTTAATTTAACAATGAGGCTTATAACTAAACGCTGACACAATTATAGGCAGCCACGGCATGCGATATCTATAAATATAATTACAATAAATAGCTATTTATTTGTAATATAATGTAATAAGTAAATCTATACTAATATTATAAAGAGGAAAGATTTGTATTTTTGTATGTATTGAATAGGCTCCGAAACTACTGGACCAATTTCAAAAATTCTTTCACCGTTAGAAAGCTACATCATCACTGAGTAACATAGGCTATATATTATACTAGCTTACCGCCCCGGCTTCGCTCGGGTAGACAAAATATTTGATAAATGTCTATAGGCTCCGAAACTACTGGACCGATTTCAAAAATTCTTTCACCGTTAGAAAGCTACACTATCACTGATTAACATAGGCTAGCTGCCCGCCCCGGCTTTGCACGGGTAGACACAATATTTGATATAAATATCTACCCGTGCGAAGCCGGGGCGGGCAGCTAGTGTTATTATAAGTAGGTAGTGCAAAATGATGAGAAAGTATTTTAAGATAATAATAAAATGTAAAAAAAAGCTTATAGTAACTTAAAATAGTTAGCTTAATTGGCAGTCAGTTGAAGATCACGGTCGAATACTGAACGATATTCAAAGTTTGAGGGCGCACTTAACATCAAATACAATTTAACTTGTAAAATCGGAGGCCACTCTAAATTAATTGGGTATTTGATTTGACTGGCATTTCTTCCTAAATATGGCAAGCAATCCTCTTTAAGGAATATTTTTGGTAATGTCGAGTGTTACAGAATTTTCAAGTTTCTCAAATATTTCGTGTAGATGCATTAAAATTCCTAATGTCATGCATTCTAATGCCCATTGGAGTTTCTGGAGACAATCCACGGCAGTAGCGATCGTAACATGCCTTTAGGTCAGAGGTAACCTATTGACCAAAATGATAAATTACCCAAAAGTCGTATTATTGCATTATTTCCAATGTTCCTATAAATCAGTCACTAAATGAAACTTTACTGCACATAGCGACACCAAAAATACACATTAAAGATCACTATAACACAATTTACGAGACACTGGAAAAAATCTCAAACGCTCCGCCTGATTCCCGCCAAAACTCCTCGACTAGCGTTTCACTGATCGTTGGTGAATGTAGAAGAAACAAAAGAGGTGTGCTAGTCAAGAGTAAAATGGCGCTCTATACTCTCTGCCTACCCCTTGAGGTAGTAGCGTTGTGCCCTACCTCTCTTTCTATAAAGAGCTCTGGTGCCCTTACTTACCGCAGGAACACAACACTACATCAGAGTAGTGTTATTTGGCTGCGATCTTCTGTAAGGTGGAGGTACTGTCCCAGTCGGGCGGCTCCTATTTTGAACGGGAGATACCGTTGTGCCCTACCTCTCTTTCTTTAAGGAGCTCTGGTGTCCTTACTCACCGCAGGAACATAACACTACATCAGAGTAGTGTTATTTGGCTGCGGTCTTCTGTAAGGTGGACGTACTGTCCCAGTCGGGCGGTTCCTATTTTGAACGGGAGATACCGTTGTGCCCTGCCTCTCTTTCTATAAGGAGCTCTGGTGTCCTTACACACCGCAGGAACACAACACTGCATCAGAGTAGTGTTATTTGGCTGCGGTCTTCTGTAAGGTGGAGGTACTGTCCCAGTCGGGCGGCTCCTATTTTGAACGGGAGATACCGTTGTGCCCTGCCTCTCTTTCTATAAGGAGCTCTGGTGCCCTTACTCACCGCAGGAACACAACACTACATCAGAGTAGTGTTATTTGGCTGCGGTCTTCTGTAAGGTGGAGGTACTGTCCCAGTCGGGCGGCTCCTATTTTGAACGGGAGATACCGTCGTGCCCTGCCTCTCTTTCTATAAGGAGCTCTGGTGCCCTTACTCACCGCAGGAACACAACACTACATCAGAGTAGTGTTATTTGGCTGCGGTCTTCTGTAAGCTGGAGGTACTGTCCCAGTCGGGCGGCTTAAGTCCCCTGATATACAAAGCGACTGCCATCTGACGTTCACTACACATTCTACAGGGAACTTCCACTACCTGGGTTACACCAAGTGACACGCTTTTAACTTCTGACAGACCTCTAACGATAGACACACATATTTATTGACAACATCATTTAGATAGTCCTTGCAGCTTACATTTGTAAATACATACATATTGGTGCTAATACGGTTGAACGTTGTTATTTACTAAACTAATTTGAAACTAAAGTATTGCCATCTTTATTTAACCTCGCGCAAGAGAAAGGCATAGCAAGACTTTTTGAAATTAGTTTTCACGCTTTTATACCCATAAAAGCGTGATAACTCATTTAAATTACTAGTTTCCTCTAACAATATCTTTTTTTTTAAATTTGAAGGCTTTATTTTTGTGCTTTATTATCGATTGATATGCGTTTGAGCTTAAACTATTAAAACATAAAAAATACCTACTACCCAAACTTGCCGCCCAAAAACAAGATGGCGTCACGAAACGCGCGGGAAAGTCGTTTTCATTAAAATAAAACGGCGGGAGCGCGCGACCATTAATAAAAGAGAAAAAGATTAATGTCGGTCCAACACAATGCCTTAATAAATTAGATGGATATAAATTTCTCGAGGGAGACTACCCTCCGCCATTTTGGCGTTTGCGACTCTGCGATTGGACGGCTCGGTTACTAATCAATAAAATGATACTGCGAAACGAAACGGCCTAACTGCCCGCCTACATAACAATCTGTTTTCAACCTTATGCGTTCCAAATAAGGCTTACTCTACTCTGTCAAGAATCACCCTAGTCTAAAACAAAAGAATTTAAAACGATTCCATTGTGGGACGCTAGTCAGTCAACTTTCAACTTTGCGCTGCAGCCATAGAGGTCAAGTATATAAAGAATAAAATTTCTGAGCAAGTTTTGTAATTCGAACTGAATGTTCTTTTTCGAAAATAAAGCGTAAGGGATAATCCTACAAACGACTGTAGACTTTATGGGCCAAAACATGAGATTTAGTATTGCTTAAGGTCGGTAATAATACCAGTTATTTTTATACCCAAGCTGTTATTGGATTCCAATATTTTGATGCACAGAAATTGAAACTCTGTGCTCAAGCGCTAGGGTTTATTTTAGTCTAAAAATAATAAGGTTCTTTATAATGCGGGATATCAAAAGCAGGTTTTTGATTAAAAGGTAACCCACGAAGGTAGTAGTAGCTTTTTTGATTCGTTAAATCTGTTGTAAGGCGAAGTTTTCCTTTGGTAAACAGTTTGAAGATCTCATTGGTACTGGCCTTAGTTTAAATTGCTTCACCTTACAGAAGACAGCAGTCAATTAACACTACTCTAATGTAGTGTTGTGTTTTCTGCGGTAGCAAGGGCGCCAGTGCTCCACGAGGATACGCTGCGCTAGTAGTAATACTGCTAGCTCAGTGAGTCCTCATCAACAACAGGGTTGGCAACTCGTTAGTGACATCCCTGGTATTGCTAGCGGCTATAGGCTAAAAAACTTCAAATGGCAGACGGTTGCTTAAAGATGTGTAGAGTTCTTGCGACCGGAAGGCTTGTATGAAGAGGTTGATGAATGTAGAAGAAGCAAAAGAGGTGTGCAAGTCTCTAGTGAAATGTCGCTCTTTACTCTCTGCCTACCCCGTGAGGGACTTGATGTGATGATATGTATGTATGAAGAGATTGATGAATGTAGAAGAAGCAAAAGAGGTGTGCAAGTCTCTAGTGAAATGTCGCTCTATACTCTCTGCCTACCCCGTGAGGGACTTGGCGTGATGATATGTATGTATGTCTTCACACCTTCTCACAAGACCCCGAAGAGGTAGGCAGAGGTGTTACAACACCCACTTTCCACCGAAGATGATTTGGTGCCAACGTGACAGATGGTGAGTCCGTCGCCGTCTCTTAGGCACTACATACGTCCTTAAATTTCTTCTCAGACGTATGCAGGTTTCCTCACGATGTTTTCCTTCACCGTAAAGCTTGTGGTGTGACTAATCACTGCACTCAAGTTATAAAAACTCATTGGTACAGACCGGTGGGATTGGAACTTGCGTCGCTAGAATATCAGGCAACGCTTTGTACTACAAGACCACCACGGCTCATGTATGTATCGCAGACTGGAATCATTTTAATTATTCGCAGGACGACGGCTTCACAAAAAACTATCGAGTAGCCAATCTCTTACGACAAGTTTTTTTCGAAACCTCAATTTGACAAATGTCATTATCTTAAAAGCCTTTTTTTCTTGCCCATTTTTAGTTCAGGTAGGCGATAATAGTTTGTACTACACCCTTTTAAAGTGATGTATGTCAAATATTGGTCTGTAGTAGTTCATTTTATGCAATTTGTAGTTTTTTTGGATAAGGTGAATGTATTAAAAAAAAAAAAATTGTTGGGAATGCGTTAGTTGAGCCCTTAGCCTTAGCAAGAACTACTTTCCTAGCCTATAGCCGCTAGCAATACTAGGGGTATCACTAATTGCCGACCATGTTGTAGATGAAAACTCACTGTGCTAGAAGCATTACTAGATACTAGAGCAGCGTATCCTCGTGGAGCACTGGCAACCTTACTTACCGCAGAAACACAACACTACATCAAGTAGTGTTATTTCACTGCGGTCATCTGTAAGGTGGAGGTACAGTCCCCAGTCGGGCGGCTCCAATTTAAATGCGAAAGCCCACGAGATCCGCCCTATCTCTCTTCACAACATGGTTCTTAGCTTTTCGCCTTTGCCTATTCATTTAAGGAGATTTAATTCGGTTATTTAGCTATTATCTGATCGTGTAAAGAATTTTGTTAAAAGAATTCCCAAAAATAATATAACATATCGAACTATGACGTAGGTAGCTCGTTAAACGGTAACTTTCACTGGTTTTTAAAAAAGGAACGCGCGCACCGGAAGCGCGGACATGTTCTAGTCACGGTGACGTCACAAGATGGCCGCCAGTCATCGCGATCAGCGCTTTTGTTATTATATTCAGTTGTTGAACTTTTACTGCGAGTACATGACAAAAATATGTCTAGACTCACTCACTCATAGTATTTTCGTAGTGTTATTAAAAAAAACAACACTACATTATCATGTCGCATGTCGGTGATGCGAACCCAAGGCATTTTATAATACCACTAAGGTGGCACACCAGCATACGGTCCACCTGATGGTAATCAGTCACCGTAGCCTATAGCCGCTAGGAATACCAAGGATTACTAACGAGTCGCCCTGTTGTTGATGAGGACTCACTGTGCTAGCAGTATTAGTACTAGCGCAGCGTATCCTCGAGGAGCACTGGCAACCTTACTTATCGCAGAAACACAACACTACATCAAAGGCATCCTTATCTACAAGATTTGTCCGTACCAACAACGCGGCTAAAGGAGTTTTCATTTCAAAAACGTGTCCGCCCCGACTTCGCACGGGTAGACAAAATGATAAATGTGTACCCGTGCGAAGCCGGGGTGGGCAACTAGTTGTAAATATATGTCCAAACCAATGTAGAATTCAGTTTTACATCTTTATGTCAACGTCTTTCACGCCAGTTGTTGTAAGAATCTCTTTTACTTCATCGTTCGACAATCGTCACGCCGGACATGTTGCGAAGCGACCGCATCTCAAACCCATTTATTTTAGTCTCATAACTCTTCAGACAGGATTCATTGCCGTATAATATAAGATCGAACAAATAAGTGGATGGAACTTTGCGAGCAACGAAGCAACGCCGCTCAAAACTACGCCTTGCAGAGTACGTATACACAGTAAAACGCACACATCTACAACAAATGCAATGAAACTTAGCCTTGCCTACGCTCTACATGTTTAAAATACCGGCCTCACTTCGTTGTCCGCAGTTCCATTTGTTTTTTTTAATTAGATCTGAGTGTATAGTTTTTTTCTTGTGTCGTGTGTGCGTGGAATAGAAAACGTTTTCTTTCTTTCTTTCATTCTTTCTAAAATAAGGTGAGCACTAATATCGCATTATGAGGATAATCAATTTATTTTTAAATGGTTTTCAATATTTTAGTCAATACTTTCGAATAGAAATCATGTAATGAACGGTCCCACTTATTGAGTTGTGTTGTATATTGAAAGCGATGTTATATGCTGATCTGTCATGACACGGCGTCCATGTTGGTACGTCACCATGACTCGGGTGTCGGGTGTGACGTGAACGATCTCACTGTATGATTAAATATTATGGTGTTCTTGGACACACTAGTGCTTGGCGGCAGAATATCTGACACTGCGGTGGTACCCACCTAGCCGGACTCTTGCAATGAGAGGCCTACCACCTGGTACCTAGTCTCTTATGGCCAGTAATGTCACTAGCTACAGTGCCCTTCACATCGGAACACAGTGTAGTGTACGTACACTAGTGCTTGGCGGCAGAATATCTGACACTGCGGTGGTACCCACCTAGCCGGACTCTTGCAATAAGAGGCCTACCACCTAGTACCTAGTCTCTTATGGCCAGTAATGTCACTAGCCTCAGTACCCTTCACACCGGAACACAGTGTAGTGTACCGGTCTATATACAAAGTTCTGAGGTCAATGTAGGAATGGTTGATATGATAACAATAGATTTATAGAATATATAGTTTTGTATCCCGCTAGGTTCCCACTCCGGTCCCCTACGTAATGGAAGGCCGTAATTAATCTCCACGAGAGACGGATGGTGTTAATTACCTTTTTTTATACCTATGCGAGCTATTGTTGAGAATAGAAATTTTGTTTTGTTTCACTTGGTAGTTGTGATTTTGGACGTTTGCACAAGACGCAAAAAAGGGACTCGTAAAAAAGAATAAAATATATGCTTTTGTTATATACTAGGTTTTTTCACAGTAATTTCGCCAGCGCAGCAAATAATTAAAAATTTGTTCCAATAGTTTTTGTGTTTATACATTACGAAGAAAAAAAAACACACATCTTTTCTCTTCATAATAGGTATCATTTTTTAATGGTTCAATGAACATTTTATAATTTTAGGATTTAAAAATAGATTCATCATATAAATACATAGATTTGGATTTGGGGATATGCTATTTCTTGAGCGATAGAGATAGGTAGTTTGTTTCTTGAAAAATAAAAATGAGACCTCTTTTTAGTCCGCTATGGTAGTAAATAAGTATACGGCCCGCCTGATGGTAAACTGTTACTGTAGTCTATGGACGCTTGCAACACTAGGGGTATCACTCGCGTGTAGACTCTTAAACTTCGTTCCCATTAAAATTCGGAATCACTTTTTTATTCCACGCGTACCACTGCGCGGCTAATAATTATATACCTTCACGCCTTCCCTCAAGGGTCCCCGAAGAGGTAGGCAGAGGTTACAACACCCACTTTCCACCGAAGATAATTTGGTGCCAACGTGACAGATGGGGAGTCCGTCGCCGTCTCTTAAGCACTACATACGTCCTTGAATTTCTTCTCAGACGTATGAAGGTTTCCTCACGATGTTTTCCTTCACCGTAAAGCTCTTCTCAACTGAATTGGCTCTCTATTCTCTCTGCCTAGTAGAGATAGCTAAGGTAATACATTTAAAATTAGACCTTATTTGTGTAGTTTTTATGATCATTTCACTATAAAGCCATTTGAATGATTATTAGGTACTTTGTATAAATTACCGACAATTGCCCTTTCCCTATTAATAGCGGGATGTGGGAAATTTAGAGGCGCGTGAGTACTTACCTACTTTGGATCTAGTATAGAGTATGTTCTTGTAGCTATGCCCGCGACTTTGTACTCGTGGAATTATTTTTTATTTTAAGAGCAATATAAATTATTTTTAAAAAATAAAAGTAGGCTAAGTTACGCCTAATAACGTCAGCTGTCTGTTAGTGAAAGTCCCGTTGAAATCGGTTCAGTGGTTTCTGAGTTTAGCCGGAACATACAGACAGACAGACAAAACGCTTTTTTTACCGACTTACTTTCATATGAATTTAGTAAATAGCTGTTATTTTGACATAACAAACAAACAGACAGTTTTAATGTCGTTTCATAATCTACCGACTATGAAACAAAGTATGAAGGCCCTTTATATTTTCCGAGTATTTATTTGAGATACCTAGTCTATATAGTTCAAAAGTCAATACAAAAAATATATTAAATCTGTTCAGCCGTTGGTCGCGATTTAGCAATGAACAAACAAACAAGCCAATAATTTTATTATAAGTAGTGTTTCAAGCAAACCTCTACGAATACAATGGAAATCCTTCGTTATCGTTCATAAGTCGATCATCCCGCGTGGCAAGCGGTCACCGTAGCCTGGACACGTACAATTATATTTACATCAATATAAAAGCAAGAAAATCAACCAAATACCATCGCGTCGGTGCCTACCGGAATCCTTTGCCCTCAAATAAAGTCACACATTTCGCACCGAGTGCTTATAAAGTCTCTTTTTAACTTACCGCGTACACTAACGTCGGAGAGAGATAGATAGACGGTAGTGTTTGCTCGAAGCTCCGCCTACGAACGCCTGTGATAGGCCAGGCCGTAAATTACAATGAAAAAACCTACCGACGCGCTACAAGGGGGTCCGGAGGCTCTATCCCGGATTGTGTGTCAATGAAGCAGGTCCTTTGAGCGAACTAGTGACGTTAAACGATCCAAAAGTGACCAAAGAAGTGATTGAGAGTGATAAAACAGTGACAGTGCCGGAACTAGTGCGTGGTTTTGGGATCAGTTTGGTGGTAAGCGGGTTTTTTTTCGTTTGTCGCTTGATAATAAAAGAGGGGGTGAAGTTTTTAGGGAGGGGGGCTTAGATTATAAATAAGTATATTCTTTTTTACACAATGTTACTGGCTTGATCTATTTCTATACTAATATTATGAAGAGAAAAGATTTGTATGTATGTATTTTTGTTTGTAATGCATTAACTCTAATACTACGGGACCGATGTGAAAATTCCTTTACCAACAGAATGCTATATTATCATGGAGTAACATAGTTATTTATTATGCTACCGGCCCGCGCCCGGCTTCGCATGGGTAGACATTTTATCAAATATTTTGTCTACCCGTTTTTAGACTTTTTCAGGCATTCTTTTAATTTTTTCTCTCAGTAAGAACCATCCTCGTACTTCAAGGAGTAATCTAAAAAAGAATTAGCGAAATCGGTTCAGCTGCTTAGGATTAGCGCTTAGCAACACATTCAGCGATTCATTTTTATATTATAGATTGCTACGCGTGGAAGAAGTAGGTACCTTCTTCTGACCTTTTACCGACTTCAAGACGTAGGTAACGTGTCTTGAAGTCGGTCGGCTGAGAACCGATGACAATACAATATGTAATTTCATATCTTTATCCTACTACTCTGACCAGAATCATCAGGATAAATGGATAAATACCTATAGGTTTTTTTCGTTTTAAGGGTTTCGTACCTAAAAAGGAAAAAAGGAACCCTTATAGGATCACTTTGTCTGTCTGTCTGTCTAGAATTTTTATCTCAAGAACGTGTGGAGTTATCAAATTAAAATTAATATTTTAAAAAGAGAGGTAGGGTGATTTGGAATGTCCGTGGGTTATCCCATTTAAATTGGGGCCGCCTGACTGGGGACTGTACCTCCACCTTACAGAAGACCGCAGTGAAATAACACTACTTGATGTAGTGTTGTGTTTCTGCGGTAAGTAAGGTTGCCAGTGCTCCGCGAGGATACGCTGGGCTAGTAGTAATGCTGCTAGCACAGTGAGTCCTCATCAACAACAGGGTGGGCACCCCGATAGTGATAGCCCTGGTATTGCCAGCGGCTATAGGCTACGGTGACTGCTTTCCATCAGGTGGGCCGTAGGCTGTGTGCTTCCGAAGTGGTATAAAAAAAAACCCGTGTCTATGGTCTCTTTCAGCTGACAATAATCAAACCTTTTACCTACAATTAATTTTCATGTAGTAGGTATCTGAGCATACATATATTTTAAAGTTGTGCCTATTTTTCACTATATATAAGCTCAAAGATGATAGATCTGTCTGTTGACTTTTACATTACTTACGAATCGCCTAATGGTAGGTAGTTCTAGTCTCTACTACTTCTAGCTAGTCCCTACTGGAACTACCATTGGGGAGTCCCCCTTAATTTTTGTTTATTTTGATTAAAATAATTTGTTTTTATAGCGGCAGCAGATATACACATTCTGTGAAAATTTCAACTGTCTACCTATTACGGATCATGATATACAGCCCGCTGACAGACAGACGGATGGACGGACAGCGCAGTCTACTAGTCTAAATAGGGTTCCATTGGTTACGGTAGTGGTGGGGTACGGAACCCTAAAAAGGACGGGTTACCAAAATATTAGGTGCATAGAAAAGACATCAACGCGCGCCATGCTTTACCGCGGCGGCCATCTTTCCATGATGCTCTCGCTACAACGAATTAATAGCTAATTGTAGAACGTGCATTTTTTGTTTTGTCTGTCTGTCGTTGACATTACCGTAAAGTTATAAGCTATTGTAGTTTTCATTGCATTCTTTTACGATGGAACCTTAATTTCGCGTTCTATACTAATGTTGTAAAGAGGAAATATTTGTATTTTTGTGTATGTTTGTATTGGATAGGCTCCGAAACTACTGGACCGATTTTAAAAATTCTTTTACCGTTAAAAAGCTACATAATCACTGAGTAACATAGGCTACATATTATATTATATTATAGCTGACCGCCCCGGCTTCGCAGGGGTAGACAAAACATTTGATAAATGTCTACCCGTGCGAAGCCGTGGCGGGCCGCTAGTCACTACCACAACAACCGTCGTGGTTCTAAGTTACAATCCCGATCGATCACACATGACAGATCAAACGTCAAAATATTATTTCGTACAATTTGTCCCGCGGGATTTGCTCACGGTTTCGCTAAGCGCATGCGTCTATAGGCGTCCTACCATTGAGTTTTATAGGTAGATATTTATCAAATATTTTGTCTACCTGTGCGAAGCCGGGACGGGAAGCTAGTATAATATATAGCCTATGTTACTCAGTGATGATGTAGCTTTCTAACGGTGAAAGAATTTTTGAAATCGGTCCAGTAGTTTCGGAGCCTATTCAATACGAACATACACACAAAAATACAAATCTTTCCTCTTTGTAATATTGGTATAGATAAGTAAAAGTAAAGATGTGTTTTTATCCGCGGCGTCGCCTGCATGGTTCTAATATCCCTCGGGAACCACACAATTTTCCGGGATAAAAAGTATCCTATATGTTAATGTAGTAAGCTACCTCCATTGCAAATTTCATACAAATCCATTCAGCCGTTGAGGCGTGAAGAGAGTACAAACACACACTTTTGCATTTATAATATTAGTGTGATAGTGTGATGTGTTTTTCCGCTTAGGTATATGATTTTTTTACCATCCAGGTGGTGAGACTCTTATTGCAAGATCCTGTGTATAGAGCGACATTTCACTAGAGACTTGCACACCTCTTTTGCTTCTTCTACATTCATCAATCTCTTCATACATACATATCGTCACGCCAAGTCCCTCACGGGGTAGGCAGAGAGTATAGAGCGACATTTCACTAGAGACTTGCACACCTCTTTTGCTTCTTCTATATTCATCAATCTCTTCACACATACATATCATCACGCCAAGTCCCTCACGGGGTAGGCAGAGAGTATAGAGCGACATTTCACTAGAGACTTGCACACCTCTTTTGCTTCTTCTACATTCATCAATCTCTTCATACATACATATCGTCACGCCAAGTCCCTCACGGGGTAGGCAGAGAGTATAGAGCGACATTTCACTAGAGACTTGCACACCTCTTTTGCTTCTTCTATATTCATCAATCTCTTCACACATACATATCATCACGCCAAGTCACTCACGGGGTAGGCAGAGAGTATAGAGCGACATTTCACTAGAGACTTGCACACCTCTTTTGCTTCTTCTACATTCATCAATCTCTTCATACATGCCCGCCGGTTCCGAGTAGGTGCTATATGATTTCGATTTTGTATTAAGGGCTATTTTCTCATACAAATTATTTACTTGATAAACAATTGATTAACGTCCTCAAACCAACCCCTAGAATGGGGATCATGGTGTGTCAAAGAAACACGCATAGCATAGATTGACTTAAATAAATTCCCTTTAATAAAAACTTAATATTTTATTCAAAATTAGCTTCTGCCCGCGACTACGACCGCGTTGAGCTTAGAATCTCAGAGGAACCAAAAATTTTTTTGGGATAAAAATTAGCTTATGTATTAATCCAGGATATAAATTATCTGTGTTTAAAATTTCATCTAAATCCGTTGAGGTGTTTTTGCGTGAAAGAGTAACAAACATCCATCCATACTCACAAACTTTCGCATTTATAATATTAGTAGGATCCACCGCATGCCTCAAAATACCTTGCACAAAAAATGACTTTGAAGAACAGAAAAAGGTAATAGTGGGTGTGAACACTGCTCTAGGGGTCGAAGGTCCAATATTGCAACGTCACAAACGGAACATGGTCAAAGGAAATGTAGAAAAATAGTATTTTTTTTTAATTCCAATCTACATTGTATATTTTACATAATGCATTTAATTAGTTTAAATTGTAGTCAAGAAATTATGCTAAGGTAACATTTTTTTGTGTAAAAAATACTAATGAACTAAATACGTTAAATAACTTTTTATTGTACACCATAATTAGTAACTACAAAAACAAACATAATCAAAATCATCAAAATCAAAAATCATTTATTCAGTTTAGGCCCTAATAAGGCACTTATGGTGGTCTAAATTACCACCGGTTCGGAAAAAAAGCCACCTGAGAAGAACCGGCAAGAAACCCAGTGCTCTGTCTTTTTTTTTCATGTAACAATCATTATATAACAATTTGTAACAAACATTATTATACAAAGCATATCGGTACAGTTGGCGGCCTTATCACAACATGTGATCCCTTCCTGACAACCTGGGTAGTGACTGGAGTATGGAGTAAATAATTCAACATCAAATTCAAAATTATCGTTATTTGACTACACCTTTCAAATTGTTATATCATGATTGTTACATGAAAAAAAAGACAGAGCACTGAGTTTCTTGCCGGTTCATCTCAGGTGGCTCTTTTTCCGAACCGGTGGTAATTTAGACCTTCATAAGTGCCTAATTAGGGCCTAAACTGAATAAAAGATTTTAGATTTTGAGTACTTTCAAACCGTCAAAATCTACCACCGGATTGGGAAAATCGTTTTTTGAACAGTTAATATCATACAAAACAACCAGACCTTAAACAATCTGGTCCACTATTTCTCAAGTGGGCACCAAAAAAAAAGTATCTACATGGAATTTTAAGTATCTCACGAACAGGCACCTTCCTACAATTGTCCGAGGCTATTCTCGAGAGGCTGTACCATCGAAACATACGAAAAAAGTTGACTCGCATTCAAACATTCTTGAAGGCGGATACTATATGCACCTTTAGCTGTAGGCTTATCATTTGTAAAGGAAGAGGAATCTGAACCGGTGCGCAAAGTATAATTGTATATATGTATGAAGAGATTGATGAATGTGGAAGAAGCAAAAGAGGTGTGCACGTCTTGAGTGAAATGTCGCTCTATACTCTCTGCCTACCCCTTGAGAGACTTGGCGTGATGATATGTATGTATGAAGAGATTGATGAATGTGGAACAAGCAAAAGAGGTGAGCAAGTCTCTAGTGAAATGTCGCTCTATACTCTCTGCCTACCCCGCGAGGGACTGACTTCGCCCGCGCATAAACGTATTACATAACCTTTTACGTAGTAATGGTACAGCATCACGCTGGTAGACTTATTTTTAAAATCGGTCCAGTAGTTTATTTATTTGTCCTCATTATAATGTTACTAGCTTCTGCCCGCGACTACGTCCGCGTTGAGCTTAGAATCTTAGAGGAACCTAAAATTTTCTCGGGATAAAAAGTATACTATGTGTTAATCCAGGTTATAAATTATCTGTGTTCCAAATTTCATCGAAATCCAGTTGAGCAGTTTTTGCGTGAAAGAGTAACATACATCCATCTATACTCACAAACTTTCGCATTTATAATATAAGTAGGATGTTTGTTTATCACTGAGTAACATGGGCATCATATAATGCATACGCAAAAAAGCTAGTCGTTAAAGTATAGTAAGATTTGGGCTAAGACCAGTCCACAGTCATTTCTAAAAATAACTGTCCCATCTCATATTTATATTGACTCCCATAAATTAAGGACAACACCACAACCAATACCGAATCATAACCATTCCATCGATCCAATTCAAGTCAATTGTGACAATCTCGTCTCGTTAAAGAACCCGCCGGCCGCCATCTTTGAAACGAAATTGCGTTACAACCCACGGCGCTCCATTTTTAAATTGATATCCCCCGTCCCTTTCTGGCTTTGTTTATTGGAACGAGATGGTTCGATGAACGGTTTTTTGTCGGGATTTTTGACCAATAATGTTTTTAATATGAGTTTTTTCACCGTCGAAGTGGCCAGCGTTATTTTTGTAAGGCTCTAAAACCGTATGACGGTTTTAGTGTTATATGATCAATAATATGCTAGGTAGGTACCACCGCAGTGTCAGATATTCTGCCGCCAAGCACTAGTGTACGTACACTACACTGTGTTCCGGTGTGAAGGGCACTGTAGCTAGTGACATTACTGGCCATAAGAGACTAGGTACTAGGTGGTAAGCCTCTTATTGCAAGAGTCCGGCTAGGTGGGTACCACCGCAGTGTCAGATATTCTGCCGCCAAGCACTAGTGTACGTACACTACACTGTGTTCCGGTGTGAAGGGCACTGTAGCTAGTGACATTACTGGCCATAAGAGACTAGGTACTAGGTGGTAGGCCTCTTATTGCAAGAGTGCAAGAGACAACGCCGTTCAGAGTTATCATTTACCTTTCCATCATTTAAACTGAACTAAGAAGACTCTAATATTTATTCGAAAGCTTTTTAAGATAAATCTGAAAACTGAATTAGAATCACTTCCATTTATCAGTTAAAGAGAGGTAGAGCGAAACGGGATCTCGCGTGGGTTTTCCCATTAACATGGGAGCTGCCCGGCCGGCTGGGGACTGTGCCTCCACCTTACAGAAGACCGCAGTCAAATAACACTACTTTGATGTAGTGTTGTGTTTCTGCGGTGAGTAAGGTTGCCAGTGCTCCACGAGGATACGCTGCGCTAGTAGTAATGTGGCTAGCACAGTGAGTCCTCATCAACAATACAATACAATACAATAAAAATATTCTTTATTGCACACCAAGTAAGAAACATGTGAAAAAAAAAACAACAAAAAAGTAATTATAGTGTAAACAAAAGGCGGCCTTATCGCAAGAGCGATCTCTTCCAGGCAACCTTTGGGTACAAAACTGAAGTGAAAGAGAAAACAAAGATAGGTAGGTGCGTCAGTGAGTGACATTATAAATATAATCTATATGAATAAGTAGATACATAAATACATAAACATATATACATACACTCATAAATATACAAATATAGTGCTGGCAACCCATTAGTGATACCCCTGGTATTGCTAGCGGCTATAGGCTTCGGTGACCGCTTACCATCAGGTGGGCATAAAAAGAAACTGTAAATGTATTGTTCGGTTGAAGTCACGAGCATCACTTAGTGGTGACGAACCGAGCCGTGAATGATTGACAATGGCAATGTCAGTTACGATAGATCTGCGATCAATAGATTCGATGATCGATTCACTTTCGGTACCGGACGCCGTGGCGAGCCACTGTCAAGGTTACTAGCAAATAATGTAACTAAATTATGTAACTACTGCCAATACTGGTTGCTGTTTTTAAACATAGGTAGGTCACCTACATACTGATACCTTGCAGAATATCGCAGCCGTATAACACTACTCTGATGTTGTTTCTGCGGTGAGTAATAGCACCAGAGCTCCTTATAGAAAGAGAGGTAGGGCACAACGGTATCTCCCGTTCAAAATAGGAGCCGCCCGACTGGGACAGTACCTCCACCTTACAGAAGACCGCAGCCAAATAACACTACTCTGATGTAGTGTTGTGTTCCTGCCGTGAGTAAGGGCACCAGAGCTCCTTATAGAAAGAGAGGTAGAGCACAACGGTTTCTCCCGTTCAAAATAGGAGCCGCCCGACTGGAACAGTATCTTTCAGAACTTTGCTACTAGAATCGTGTTTTTTTGTTTTTTCTTAATAATGGCAATAAGTAGACGTAAATTAATTTGACAGTTCTAAAGGTATTGCTATCCTTATGTAACCCCGCACATGAGAAAGGGATAGCAAGACTTTAAGAACTGTACAACAGAATTGGCACCGTAGTCTAAATAAGAAGAGCTAATTTACTCTAACAAATTTATTATATGCGGTTGGTGCAACAGCGATGTCTAGGGATCGAACCGCAAAGTTGAGTTTGTCATTTAACCTGGTTTGTTTTTAGTACGGAACCCTCGGTGTGCGAGTTCAACTCCTTCTTGGCCATTTTTTTTATTAATCGATTCGTAAATAGATTTTACTTAAACTTGTAAACCCACCGTGTTCCGTACCTAAACAAGTTTTTCTTATAAAAAGCTATTTTAAACCGAAATAAATTTGTTTCCAACTAAAAATCCACATAACATTCGTTAGCCATTGAACCGTGAAGGTCTTAACTGGCTTTAACAAGATGGCGGCGTTTATTTGCAGTAAAACAAAATGGCCGTTTTTTTTCGTCGCCGGTATTTGTATGGATTAATTGATTGTATTGTATGTGTTGGTGTTACGGTTTCTGCATCTATATTTAGATTTGTTTAAAAAGTAAATTGTTGCACTAGACACCTGTCGTTTTGTTTTGTAGAGTACAGCTAATATAATTGAATAGAGTTAGGTGGGTTGTTACTTTGCGGAAATTCATATCTATCTATCTAGCTATCTATATATATATATATATATATATATATATATATATATATATATATAAATCAAATGCTGTTCGTTAGCCTCGCTAAAACTCGAGAACGGCTGAACCGATTTGGCTAATTTTAGTCTTGAAATATTCGTGGAAGTCCAGGGAAGGTTTAAACGGTGAGAGAGTATGGAAAAATTGCGAGTAAAACACTAAAAACGACAAATTTATTTTGCCATACAAACTGTTCTTACCTGTCAAACATTTGATGAATGGTGATAAGAAGTTCACCGGGTCATCTAGTACTAGAATATATATACTAGAATATATATATTATAAAGAAGTTTATTTTTTATTTTTGTGTATATTTTTGTATTGAATAGGCTCCGAAACTACTGGACCGATTTCAAAAATTCTTTGACCGTTAGAAAGTTACATTACCACTGAGTAACATAGGCTATATATTATACTTGCTGCCCACCCCGGCTTCGCACGGGTAGACAAAATATTTGATAAATGTGTCGGGGCGGGCCGCTAGTTAATAATATAATTTATTTGATTTATTATTCCCGCGACTTTGTCTGCATTTTGTTTAAAGACAAAAGTAGCCTATGTCCTTCCCCAGGATATGATCTATCTCCTTGTCAAATTTTATTACGATCCGTTCAGCCGCTTTGTCCTGAAAAAGTAACAAACAAACAGAATTACTTTCGCATTTCTAATATTAGTATGGATTTACTTAGGCGATAAAGCTAGTAGGCTATATTTTATCTAACATACGTTTTTTTTTAAATCGGCCACATAAAAATTTACCTATCAATAAATACTGTAACAAATCACTTACTGTTAGAACTATAACCCGTTCAATGCGCCACACAAAAAGTAGCCCGCCATCCTATCGCCTCGGTCGTAAATACCCCTCAAACAAAAGAGGGATTACCTTTTAAATCTTTATTGTTTCGTGTCCACAATTGTCACTTGTGGCCACTGTGGTGGACACTTTCTGAATAGACGATTTTTTTCAACCCAACTTATACCATAAGCTTAAAAGGGTGTTAATTTGTAGATAGCAGACAACATTGAAGTATGCGGGTTGAGGGGTCTAATGTTTGGTTATTGGTCTGTCTATACGGTAGCTAATGCATTTGTCACTTAGTTGGCTTATCATATTAATTCTTTAAATATATTAAGAATATTAAAAAAAACAGAGATCACATTGTGGCCTACCTCACTGTCAAATTAGGTTTCTTGACAGAGAAGAGAGGTAGGGCGAAATGAGATCACCGTGGGTTTTCCTATTAAAATTGAAGCCGCCCAACTGAGTAAAATAACACTACTCTGATGTAGTGTTGTGAGTTGGTGAGTACGGTTGCCAGTGCTCCACGAGGATACGCTGCTAGTAGTTATGCTGTTAGCACAGTGACTCCTCATCAACAACAGGGTGGCAACTCGTTAGTGATATACCTTGTATTGCTAGTGGCTATAGGCTACGGTGACTGCTTACCATCAGGTGCCACCTTAGTGGTATAAAAAATACCGTGGTAGTTCGATTACCCAGATATATCGTATTGTGTCAAATATATTTACAACGCTCCGGTTCGGTAACATAAAAAAATGTGGGGTTTTAAAGAAATGTACACAAATTACCGCTAATGCTGTTTTCTTTAGCATATTCCCTAGTGACTGACTCTTCGGAAGCAAGTCAAATTATTAACAACCGTACTGCAAAACAAAAAACGGTAAAATTCCTTAGATGTGCCGAAAAATTCTGCACAGTGCAAAACTTATTCTTTGTACCGTTCATAGTATTTTAAACGCTACTAGAAAGGGCTAGAACATACATTGAATAGAATAGTTTCTTGCAATAAATCACCAGTTTTTTTCTAAGTTGACCGCTAGGACGGTTTACCCTTTTTGACTGCGGTGATAATCTCTTTAACTGTACGGGGTCTTACAGACCGTCCACCGTGCCGAATTGGAAACAGTAGCGTTGGTCTGTCGGACGGTTATTGTTGAAAGTCGTATATCATTGGTTATTTGAATATTTACACTTTGGTACTTGCTTAAAAATTTTTAGTTGTTTTCTACACTAATAGTATAAAGAGGATAGATTTGTATCTTATGAATAAACTCAAAACTACTGGACCGATTTTAATAATTATTTCACCAGCAAAATGCTGTATATCATCACTGAGTAACATAGGCTGTGTTATTATGTTGGTACGCGGGCGAAGTCGCGGGGACAAAGCTCTCTCAAATATAATAATGTACTGATTTTTTGTTGGTTTGTGCCAATACGCTTGGGTGTCGCGATGTGAAACATTTTCAATTATTGTTAGGTATATCATGATTGTGACATGAAAGAAGATAGAGCATTGACGTAAAGTAAACAAATGGGTATCTCCCGTGGGGTTTCCCATTAAAATTGGAGCCGCCAGACTAGCGACTGTACCTCCACCTTACAGACAACTCCAGTCAAATAACTGCTTTGATGTAGTGTTGTGTTTCTGCGGTGAGTTAGGTTGCCAGTGCTCCATGAGGATACGCTGCGCTAGTAGTAATGCTGATAGCACAGTAACTCCTCTTCAACAACGGGGTTGGCAACTCGTTAGTGATATCCTTGGCATTACTAGCGGCTATAGGCTACGGTGACTGCTTACCATCAGGTGGGCCGTATGCTTGTGTGCCACCTTAGTGGTAAGCGGTGGTAAGCGAGGTAGAAAAAAGCGATTATTTTGGAAATTCCGACGAAATACCCGTAAAGGACATCATCAATTTTGGTCCAAATCTGAAATGTCCTGTAATGTCCAACTTTGGTGTCATAGTAATAAATGCTCAGACGGACAAGCTCTAACAGAATATACAAAAAAATGCGTTGGCTTTCAGATTTGGACCAAATCTCTACGAAAATTGGATGATGTCCTTTGGATTGATTTGCATCCATGCGAAGGCAGGATGGGTCATTATCCTATAAATGACATAGTATTCTTTCCTCAGGTGAGTACGTGATCCAAGGAGAGCTGCCGAGCGAGTTGGTGAGTGCCGAGGAGTCTCGCTTCGACCTCCTCGAGGAAGCCCTCCAGCTAGTGGAGCTTGGAGACGAAGCCGAGACCAAAGATGATCCCGAAGAGGTAAGCCCTTAACCTGTTACTTTTGTTATACTACTAAGGTGGCACACAAGTATACATCCCACCTGATGGTAACCTGTCACCGTAGCCTATAGCTGCTAGCAATACCAGGGGTATCACTAACGAGATGAGGACTCACTGTGCTAGCAGCATTACTACTAGCGCAGCGTATCCTCGTGGAGCACTGGCAACCTTACTCACCGCAGAAGCACAACACTACTTAAAGTAGTGTTATTTAACTGCGGTCTTCTGTAAGGTGGAGGTTCAGTCCCCAGTCGGGCGGCTCCAATTTTAATGGGAAAACCCAAGGGAGATACCTATTCGCCCTATATCTCTTTTTAAGCTCATGCTGAGATTAATCACTGTACTTAAGCTTTGAAAAACTCATTAGTACAGGCCGGGATTTGAACCTGGGCCCATCAGATGATAGGCCGTTGCTTCTACAGCAAGGCCACCATGGCTACAAAATACTTTTGACTTACATACCATTTTGCTTCTTTTATATCTACACGGGTCCTTGAATTTCTTCTCAAACGTATGCAGGTTTCCACACGGCCACAATTAGCGATTCTGTTGTACGAAGTCATTAAGCTAAACTAATTTGACATGACCTTAAGTATTGCCATCCTTGCTTAACCCTGCACATGAGAAAGTGATAGCAAGACCTTTGGGCCTGTCAAATTATTTGCTTCTTTTTAGTTTGGTCGTTGATTGTTTGTTTGCTTGGCCACAGCAGCCGGTAGAGGGCAGTAGCAGTGCTGCCGAGATGCTGCACCCGGCGATGCGGCATGTGCCGCACCACCCTCTGGCACACTACCACAACCAGGTCAGTGGCTTACCACCCTTTTTTACCCGACTACGGCGAAGCAGGAAGGGTTATGATTTCAGTAGTCTTTGAATGTTGGTACGTATGTGCCTCCGCAGCGCCTAAACTATTCATCCGATTGTGATTAATAAGGTGTCAATCGATTCGTTATTATGTCCCGAGTAACATAGGCTACATTTTAAGGCTAGGAATACGCACGCTCGTGATATATTGCCCCGGCGGAAATTGAGCAGTCGGGTATACTAACCACTAGACCAGCGATGTTGTCAATTCATTTTTATTAATATGAAATACTACCTTTTGTCGATCGATACATTACAAACGTAATACCTTTTCCTACCTGGAATTAAAATATTTTTCATACATACACGCTTCAAATCAATTTCTGGTAAAATTATGTATGGGAACTTACCGTTGTTTTTGTTTGGGTTTTTCGTCATTTAATCGAAAACTTCTTTCTGTATTCGTGGTCCCATTGTACCACTCAAAATAACTTCAAAGTGGCGTTCAAGACCACTGTCGTGGTCTATTGACTCCTCAAGAACGAAATATATATAATATATATATATATATATATATATATATATATATATATATTAATTGCAATGAACAAAATAATGCTGTAAGTATAATAATTTTAGTTTTTACGAACAAAGTAATTGGCACCAAATAACGAATAAAATAAAATCGAATAACAATTAGGTATATTATTCTCAAACGATTTTTTTGTTAGCAATAAAAAGTTTAAAAATATTCAAAATATGTTGTATTGATAAATTATTGTAGAGTCCCACACACGATGCAGTGTCGGGTTAAGTGTGGTACAAGTGATGGGCTTTCCGATGATTTTGTTTACCGCCATTTTACACTTTGCACACCACTTTTGCTTGTTTCTTGAACATTCATTAATCCAGTGCCGGCGTTAGAGGGGGGGGGGGGGGAGGGGGGGGGGGGAGGTGTGACGGCCCAGGGCGCCAAATTTACGATGACGAGTTGACTTTTTTTTTTTTAAATAGGTTGCCCATAACAAGTAACATAACTTTCCTATGTCTATCCATTTATTAAGTTTACTTATTCTAATGTACATACCAATTAAGGGCTAACCAACAAAGTTATTATTATTATTTATTTATTGATTTGTTACCTCTCGTGTCTACCCCTAACTCCAAATAAACGTAAACGCTATATCTCATGTATTGCGCCAAACGAGTTTCGATACTGTTTGCCACACCATCCATCACTCTGTGACAATTATAAATGGATTTGACAAATTGTTGGTCGTTAACGCATGTTCAGGTGGACTACCGAAGTTTGGAGCCTTTGTCGGTAAACATAAAGTTACCGACACAGCAAACTGGTCAGCCAGTTGAAGTGCCAATGGGCAGGGCACAGCTGAAAGATCTGATGGCCGATACGGTCAAAGTTTTCGAGTGGACCACGCATTGAGAGACTCCAACTGAAGTCCTCCTTCTCAGTTCTGAGGGATTTTTCGACATGATGCCCGCGGCAACATTTTACCATCGCACTTCTCGCCATTAGCGGGGAATTCATCCCCACACATTGGAACCGAAATCGTCCCGCACTGCGCGGTTTCTAAGGAGCTTCCTCCCGCGCACAATTAAACTGTGGAATGAACTCCCCGCAGTGGTTTTCCCAAAGGAGTACAGCATGGGGTTCTTCAAGAAGGGTGTGTAGAGATTTCTGAAGGGTCGGCAACGAGAGTGATACCCCTGGTGTTGCAAGTGTCCATAGGCTACGGTAACCGCTTACCATCAGGCGGGCCGTATGCGTGTTTGCCACCTTAGTGGTTTATAAAAAACTAAAGTTAGATGGACGGACGACCTGATAAAGGTCACTGGAAGCGTTAAATGTACGCGGTTTCTATCAGTCATTGTGGAAATATTAAAGAAGCACAGGTGTGCAAGTCAAGAGTGAAATGGCTCTCTTTACATTATTATACCACTAAGGTGGCACACAAGCATACGGCCCACCTTATGGTAAGCAGTCACCGTAGCCTATAGCCGCTAGCAATACCAGTAGTATCACTAACGCGTTGCCAACCATGTTGTTGATGAGGACTCACTGTGCTAGCATTACTACTAGCGCAGCGTATCCTCGTGGAGCACTGCCCGCCGGTTCTGATTTGTCCTAATCATTGATTACATTGTTAATTTGATTTAGAAAGTTAGACCTTCAACGGTTTCTTTTTCCACTCACAATCGCAGCGTATATATTTTTGTCGGATTTTCATTACTCATTCGACATTTATATCCTAACCCACCAAGCATAATCTTTGACTCTCTTTTTAGTAGAAAGGTATACTAAAACGATGCGACATTAAATACCATCGATAGAAATGATCACGATACCCAACCACGCGCAATAATCGAGAATAGTTCCGAGTTACCGGCCTTATCGATCCATCGGATTGGTTTCGGGACATCGATTAATGATCGTAATTGAATTATTCGGATTCTTATGTCGTTATAGCGTTCTATATGGGATATATAGAGTTATATATGGGATGTAGAAATTGACACACCCATAAAATCAACGACTGTGGTCCCACAGCTTTGGTGTCGTAGTAATAAATGTTCAGACGGGTAAGCTCTATCGTATTATAAAAAAATATTGCGTTGGCCGCCACTTTCAGATTTGGACCAAAATGGAGGATGTCCTTTTTATTATTCATCAAAAAATTTAATCTCCAAAATCGTTCAGCCTCTTGTTTATCCAACGCAGGAATTTTATTGTTAATACGCCAATTGACAACGCTGTGTGCTCAAAGGATACCGGTAGCTGAATATTGTTGTGTTAATGATAGTGTTGTAGCGTACACTGTCGATTATGTGTTGATGACAGAGCATTGACCTGTTTGTCCATTTTGGTCCAAATCTGAAAGTGTCGGCCAACGCAATTTTTTGTATTATAATTAATATTCGGACTTGGCCTTTACTAAATTTTTTACTGTGGCACCAAACCAGTAGGACCATTTTAGTTGATATTATTTGAGTTCGAAAATCGGAATTTTCATACATTTTGTTGTAAATAGGAATTCAAAAACACCAAAACAAAAACATCTCCTTTAATGTCCAACTTTGGTGCATAAAAACACAACAGAATATACCTACATAAAAAATGCGTTGGCCGCCACTTTCAGATTTGGATCAAATCTCTATAAAACATGGATGATGTCCTTATTGAAACTAAAATGACAAATCGCATTGCCGTATGGGGCATTGCCGTAGTAGTATCGATCGGTTGACCTTGAAAATTGGGGTTCGTGGAGCCAAAAGTTTGAGAAATCCTGGTATATTCGAAGTCGCAAGTTATGCTAGGGTTTCTGATAATTACTTGAGGATAGAATCAATACTTCAAGGGTTGAGTTCTCTTGACTCGAGTTTACGTCTAGTATGAATCACCTCTCGAATCTAGTCTTAAGTCGGGATACTCAATCTCAAACTCAACTCAAAAAGATCTTTATTTGACTAGACTTTACAGGCAAGCACTTTCAAATCGTCAGAATCTACCACCGGATTCGGAAGGTCGGTTTTGCTGAGAAGAATCCGGCAAGAAACTCAGCAATAACTTTTTTATAAACCAAAAGAATTACATAAAGTTTACATTTCAAATACTAACTTAACATGTATGCCTATTTCACAAAAGAATATACAAAAAACAATTGATAACACTAAAAATTACATTAACACATTGACAAGGATATAACGCTTGAAATTAAGATGTAAGCTAGTCTATATCTATACTAATCTATACTTCTTCTATACTCTATACTAATATTATAAAGAGGAAAGATTTGTATTTATTGATTTTTGTATTATTTGTATTTTTGTATGTTTGTATTGAATAGGCTCCGAAACAACTGGACCGATTTCAAAAATTCTTTCACCGTTAGAAAGCTATACTATCACTGAGTAACATAGGTAATATTATACTAGCTTCCCGCCCCGGGTAGACATTTATTTTGTCCACCCGTGCGAAGCCGGGGCGGGCCGCTAGTAGTTAATACAAAAAGGCTTGATGACCAGCCTCCACACTACTTGACTGAGTGTCGTTTTGAAAGTCTTAAAGTATCGACATTTTCAACTGCTATTCCCTTCGCATCACTAACGAACAATTTTGCTTAAAAATCACATAGTATTGTATCGGAATCCAACTCGCACTGTTTGCTTAGGGCCGTACTTGAGCGTCACGACGCATACGGTTTGCGTCAAGTGGCTTTTTCTACCTGTGACTCAGAAATCAGTTATTTACATTAAGACAGATTATAAACTACTAGCGTGCCCCGTACCCGTGCGAAGCCAGGGCGGGCAGCTAGTATAATATATAGCCTATGTTACTCAGTGATAATGTAGCTTTCTAACGGTGAAAGAATTTTTGAAATCGGTCCAGTAGTTTCGGAGCCTATTCAATACAAACCCACAAAAATACAAATCTTTCCTCTTTATAATATTAGTATAGATTAGTATAGATGTACAACAAACTTCCTCCTGCGATTTCACCCACGGAATATACTACGAGGTAAAAACAAGGACAGATTTCGTCCTGAAATTCAGCACGGTTCCCTTGGGAGAGGGGATGTAAGATGGCTCTGACTGCCCTTTCAAGCGGACCCGAGGCTGGCAGCACGACGTGGCAAGTGCTGTCAAGAGCTCGCGAGGGTTCCAGGGGCGGCGAATGGCTGCCCCCGGGACGTGCTCAGGCAAAGTGCAGGAGGGCACCGGTGCGTTCCACTGGAGATCCCGGAGCCCTCCTACATGCACGGAGGATGGCCACCGGGGGGGTTTTAGTGAGTAAGAATCTCACACACCCTGTCTGCTTTCCTTAAGTGCGGGTACTTTTGAAGGTTTCCCCTTTGTCAACAAAAATAAGGGATAAAAGTCAAAATGTGTACTTGGCTGTAATTCATAACGCGTAGTTCGATTTCATTAATCATTTTGGTTAGAAAGGAAACGCATGCACTTTAGATTGTCTCTTTGTCGATATTTTCAAAGTCATCTGTTTTGTCGCAAAACAGATTAAACCTTTTTTAGAAAAACAGAACTTAGCCTACCAACTTATAGATAAAAGATCTGTTACACGGGCATGAATAATTTGCGACAACGTTTTCATATCGCCTTCGACTATTTTTGTATTGAAAAATGAACAGCGCTGCGGCGGTGAAAAGTGGAACTAAAAATGAGTATGACAATTTTGACATTTCGCGAGTAACGTTTTCGAATACTGCGTCGCAAAATGTTCTTGCTACCGGCACTGACCCAAACCAGAATCATGCCGGAGCGTGCCAAAAATGCTGGCAGCATTGCCACGCTGGATAGCAATGCAATGCAATCTGTTTTGCAGTTCAGAAATCACAAGCAGCACAACCCTCTGTAAATGTACAAATAATTTGAAACCCGGAACGTACAGGAGTGTAATTACTGAGTTGCTTAACAGATTCTTCTGAGCAAAAACTACCAAATTCGGTGGTCAATTTGAAATAACTTATTAGTAAACTAGCGGCCCGCCCCGGCTTCGCACGGGTAGACATTTATCAAAATATATTTTGTCTACCCGTGCGGAGCCGGGGCGGGGAGCCAGTAAGTAATTTTCTTTGCTATAAACCTCACGGAGCCCGAGACCTTTCCAACGAATGCAAAACCGTGGAAATCGGTTCGTGCGTTCTGGAGTTATAGCGTCAGGAAGGAAAACCCGACTTATTTTTATATATTAGTAAATTAAAAAATATACGTAGTACCTAAACCCGTGCCTTCCTTTTTGAAGTCAGTTTAAAATGTAATCATTTATACGAAGGGGCACTGGCGATAATATCTACTTAATGCAGAATGCATTTACCTGTTGCAAAGTGTAGGGATGGACTGAGTGACAGGTCAAAAGACTGCATGCGTTACTTCTTGCAAGTCACTGGGCTGGGCACTGCTGATTTAAATTACCTACCTACCAACAGACATATAATGCCATGTTCCTTGGATTAAAATCTACTATATAAAAATAAGTCGGGTTTTCCTTCCTGACGCTATAACTCCAGAATGCACGAACCGATTTCCACGGTTTTGCATTCGTTGGAAAGGTCTCGGGCTCCGTGAGGTTTATAGCAAAGACTATATAAAAATAAGTCGGGTTTTCCTTCCTGACGCTATAACTCCAGAATGCACGAACCGATTTCCACGGTTTTGCATTCGTTGGAAAGGTCTCGGGCTCCGTGAGGTTTATAGCAAAGAAAATTCAGGAAAAATTTATATAAATGTCTACCCGTGCGAAGCCGGGGCGGGCCGCTAGTTAACTGTATATATTTAAGGATCCAGTGTGATTTTGTATCTTATTCGAATGATAAAAGTATGAATTAAATGATACCGCAATGAAGAGATTCGTAAAACAACAGCCATGTTATCTATCGACAATCGTTAACGCTATAGAAAACGAAAGAAATGTATGGGAATTCGACAAGACCGCTGGTCTAGTGGTTAGTATACCTGACTGCTACGTTAGAAGTCGCGGGTTCGATTCCCGCCGGGGCAAACATTTGTGTGACAAACGTGTTTGCCTTGTGTCTGGGTGTTTGGTTTGCATATATTGTTTCTGCGGTAAGTAAGGTTGCCAGTGCTCCACGGGGATACGCTGGGCTAGTAGTAATGCTGCTAGCACAGCGAGTCCTCATCAACAACAGGGTTGGCAACTCGTTAGTGATATCTCTGGTATTGCTAACTGGTATAGGCTACGGTGACTGCTATCCATCAGGTGGGCCGTATGATTGTGTGTCATCGTAGTGGTATAAAAAAAAATTATGTTAGATTACCTACATAAAATGTTTTCTCCATATCTGTGGTAGATCTATGTACAATTGTACACAGCATGCACCTACAAATTCTACAATACATAGCTTCACTTGACGTAGGATGTACTTGGCAGGTCACATTGCCCGGTGCGCTTTGTAGTTAGGGTTGGCACAACTCAATTTTTGAAAATCTAAATTTTAATATAATTTATTCTGTTGAGGCACTAATTACGACCGGTTTGGAAACAAGCCACCCGAGGAGGACCGGCAAGATACTCACTTTTTGATTTATGATAACTTAGTTTATTGTCGTGATGAAAGACTGACGAAAATTGAATACAATGCGAATGTGAGTGGAAGAAGCCTTCGGAAGACCAAGGTCTAATTTTCTAGATCAAATTGACAAAGTACTCAATGAAGGAAAGGTAAAGAGTACTCGGAACCGGCGGGCATGTATGAAGGGATTGATGAATGTAGAAGAAGCGAGAGGTGTACAAGTCTCTAGTGAAATGTCGCTCTATACTCTCTGCCTACCTCGTGAGGGACTTGGCGTGATGATATGTATGTATGAAGAGATTGATGAATGTAGAAGAAGCAAAAGAGGTGTGCAAGTCTCTAGTGAAATGTCGCTCTATACTCTGCCTACCTCGTGAGAGACTTGGCACGATACGTGATATGAATGTACCTTACTTTAGAAATAAATATTATTATTCACTAGCTTCTGCCCGCCACTTCGTCCGTTGAGTTTAGAATCCCAGAGGAACCTAATATTTTCCCGGGATACAAAGTATCCACGCTATCCTACGATTTTTTTTTAACCCGGGAGAATTTTAGGTTCTAAGCTCAACGCGGACGTAGTCGCGGGCAGAAGCTAGTAAACTATGTATACGTGGACACGTTCAACGGATTGGGGACCCAATCCGTTGAACCGTTTTTACGTGATTGACCAACTAACATCCATACTTACAAACTTTCACATTATTATAATATTACATAGTAGGATTTGAACAAGTGTCAACCCTACGCAAAACCCCGGTTCATTAGTACGGATCCCACGTAGATATCAATCCTTTCATCTCGCCGCCCGCTAGATCGTTATCTTTCCTCTATTGTAATGTTCTACGTTATTCTTATTGCCATTGAGTCTACATTACTTTGACACACTATATAATGAAGTCTACGAGGAAAAGTCGATAGTTTAAATATTTTTCGTGACAGACCTGTTTGTCTGTACAAGTGTACATACTTATAATACTGGCGGCCCGCCCCGGGTTCGCACGGGTAGCCTTTATCAAATATATTGTCTACCCGTGCGAAGCCGGGGTGGGCAGCTAGTATAATATATAGCCTATGTTACTCAGTGATAACGTAGCTTATTAACGGTGAAGAATTTTTGAAATCGGTCCAGTAGTTTCGGAGCCTATTCAATGCAAGCATACACACAAAAATACAAATTATTCCTCTTTATTTCAAACCTCAGATGCTAGGCAAACATGTTTCTTACATAAATGTTTACACCGGCGGGAATCGAACCAGCGACCCCTAGCGTAGCAGTCAGGTATACCAACCACTGGACCATAGGTCTCGTCAATTAATGGCCTCTGTGCGCTTACAAAAAAAAAGCCAAAAAAATCTTAAGAACATGCTCTGAGACCGTATTTTTTGTTTAGAGTAGTCATTTTAACAAATTATGCGTTGACAGTTACTGGCTGCGGTCAGGTAAACTTATTAGGGGATGTTCTTACCCTAAACACCTACCATTGTGTACATAATATTGTGTTTTTTTTAATATCCCTTTGCGTTGCCGCTAATATTTTATTAAATTTCTAATTTGGATAAGTTGAAGGCATCTCATAGAAGGAGCTGATTTTATAAGAAACTAGCGGCCCGCCCTGGCTTCGCACGGGTAGACATTTATATCAAATATTTTGTCTACCCGTGCAAAACCGGGGCGGGCAGCTAGCCTATGTTAATCAGTGATAGTGTAGCTTTCTAACGGTGAAAGAATTTTTTAAATCGGTCCTGTAGTTTCGGAGCCTATAGACATTTATCAAATATTTTGTCTACCCAAGCGAAGCCGGGGCGGGAAGCTAGTATAATATTATATAGCCTATGTTACTCAGTGATGATGTAGCTTTCTAACGGTGAAAGAATTTTTGAAATCGGTCCAGTAGTTTCGGAGCCTATTCAATACATACAAAAATACAAATCTTTCCTCTTTATAATATTAGTATAGACTAGCTGACCCGACAGGCGTTGTCTTGTCTTAGCTATGAATTCATATGACAAATACACCATAGCAATAAAATTCCTTTAGTTTATCGGGAAATTAATAACGTTCCGGTTTTAAAAACAAATCTTTTCATAACAACCTTCTCCTGACAGCAACAAACACAAATAAATAAGAATTAGCGAAATCGGTCCAGCCGTTCACGCGTGATGCCGTGACCGAGGAAAATAGGGATTCATTTTTATATATAGAGATTGACTCGTATTAAATCTTTAAAAAACATACTTAAAAACTTATTTATACTTTCTGCATACCCCAAAAGTAAGCGTTTTTTTTTTATACCACATTTGGCACACAGCATACGGCCCACCTGATGGTAAGCAGTCACCGTAGCCTATAGCCCCTAGCAATACCAGGGGGGGTATCACTAACGGGGTGCCGACCATGTTGTTGATGAGGACTCACTGTGCTAGCAGCAATACTACTAGCCCAGCGTATCCTCGTGGAGCACTGGCAATCTTACTTACCGCAGAAACACAACACACTACATCAAGTAGTGTTATTTCACAGCGGTCTTCTATAAGGCGGAGGTACAGTCCCCAGTCGGGTGGCTCCAATTTAAATGGGAAAACCCACTAGAAATCCCAAATCGCCCTACCTCTCTAAAATGGCGTAATTGTATACCTGTATATATGTACCTAAACATACCTTTCATATAACTAAAAAATATCAGTTAATCAAAGCATTAATTTATCGAAAAATAATTTATAATATAAATTTTATCAGTATTAATTTTCGTATTATAGCCTGGGTATAGCTCATAGCTCCAGCTGGTCGCAAACTAAGAAAAGTTCGTACTATGGGACTTACCATGAGACCAGTGGCTCCCAACCTTTTAGTGACGAGGGACCATTCGATAACATTTATGACTTGGCAGGGACCACCAACTAAACTGTTTGTATTGCTATATGATATAAGCTGTCCTATCCATACATGAAACTCCCCCTTTTTTTTTTTATACCACTAAGGTGGCACACAAGCATACGGCCCACCTGATGGTAAGCAGTCACCGTAGCCTATATAGCCGCTAGCAATACCTGGGGTATCACTAACGGGATGCCAACCATGTTATTGATGAGGACTCACTGTGCTAGCAGCAATACTACTAGCCCAGCGTATCCTCGTGGAGCACTGGCAACCTTACTTACCGCAGAAACACAACACTACATCAAGTAGTGTTATTTCACTGCGGTCTTCTGTAAGCCGGAGGTACAGTCCCCAGTCGGGCGGCTCCAATTTAAATGGGATAACCCACGGGAAATCCCAAATCGCCCTACCTCTCTTTTTAAAAGCTTATGGTGTGATTATTCACTGTACTTAAGCTTAGAAAAACTCATTGGTACAGGCCGGGATTCGAACCTGGGCCCATCAGATGACAGGCCGTTGCTTAAACCACGAGGCCACCACGGTTTTTAAAACTTTTCAAAGGTTTTCACTTACATACAACTGTTCAAAGCCAAACAGTATTTATTTGAAATAAGTATGTTACAGCGAAAGGTTATGGCAAAGCTATTTTCGGTATATTCTCTTTAGTAAGTTCTGAATATCCATTTCACTTATCTAAAACTAGCTTCGTCCTCGCGACTACTCTCGTGTGGAAATATAATATAAAGCTTCTCTATTACTCAGTGATAATATAGCATTCTATTGTTGTTTTTTTTTAATTACTCAAGTTGTTTTTGAGTTAATTCTCTAGACAACAAATGCAAACAGTTTATCTTTATAATATTACAGACTTAGTTTTTTTCGTATGGCAACGCGGACCACTTTGTGTGGTTCCAGGGACCACCAGTGGTCCACGGACTAATGGTTGGGAGCCTTAGACCAACGATATTGTCGAGATATTCACTATTAGTGGCGTAAACCTGTATACCTGGCCGCGCTCTCTCGAGACAATCATTCATTACCACAAAGCCGGTGGCCCGCTGTCACCTGTGCGCCCCAACTGTCATAATAAACCATTTGTCAATGAGAAAACACACCGCCAGAATAGAACCTGAGACCTTTAATGTTTATCTGATTTAATCGATTAGGTTATTTGGGTTTGTAAAGTGGATGGATGGCTTTACTTAGTACCTAGTCCCTTATGGCCAGTAATGTCACTAGCTACAGTGCCCTTCACACCGGAACACAGTGTAGTGTACGTACACTAGTGCTTGGCGGCAGAATATCTGACACTGTGGTGGTACCCACCTAGCCGGACTCTTGCAATAAGATTCCTTTAATTAAATATATCGGTAGATCACTTGTTTCCGATAGTTGATAATGTAAAATTAACTACACAGCGATTAACTACGCAGTCGGTGGTAGCTCCTAGCTATGTTAACTTGGTACCGATTTTCACCAAATGTAAATTTCTTTGTTTCGCTTCGAATGTTGTCTTAATAATATAATACATATATTTTTAATTTATATGCAGATTTCTCAATGTGTACGGTCCAATGATTTCCTATTGTTTGTTGGAATTAACGTGTTTCTAATTCTGAACGCTTTGGTAGTGTTAATAAATGGAGAATTTGAGATTTATATTTTTACTAGCTGCCCGCCCCGGCTTCGCACGGGTAGACATTGATATCAAATATTTTGTCTACCCGTGCAAAGCCGGGGCGGGCAGCTAGCCTATGTTACTCAGTGATAGTGTAGCTTTCTAACGGTGAAAGATTTTTTGAAATCGTTTCAGTAGTTTCGGAGCCTATAGACATTTATCAAATATTTTGTCTACCTGAGCGGAGCCGGGGCGGGCAGCTAGTATAATATATGGCCTATGTTACTCAGTGGTGATGTAGCTTTCTAATGAAAAAATAATTATTAAAATCGGTCCAGTACTTTTTGAGTTTATTCGATACATACAATAATACAAATCTTTCCTCTTTATAATATTAGTGTAGATATCTAACTTGTAGAGAGTTGTTTGTTGAAAAGGGTACAAATATACTTACACACAATCTTTTTAGGTTTCCGTAGCTTAAAAAGAAAAAAGGAACCCTTATAGGATCACTTTATTGTCTGTCTGTCAAGAATTTTTATCTCAATAACGCGTGGAGTTATCAAATTGAAATTAATATGAAATACGCGGGTCTATGGTCTCTTTCGCCTGAAAATAATCAAACCTGTAAGTCAATATGAAGAAATTATATGACTGTTTATGTCGCAAATTGTCGCATATTTTGCGATTTTACAAGGTAATCAAAACCACTTCCGTTGACCTAGAACCATGAAATTTGGCAGGAAACAGCGTCTTAGTAAAGCAAAAAATCTGAAAACCGTAAATATGTAGTAATTTTTTTTGCCGGGGTTTGAACTTAGGCTCTTCTGATGGGTGGCCGTTGCTTCAACTACAAGGCCACCACGGCTATAGAAACCATGCCTAATAAATGTTTGGTATAAATACACTTTTAGGCATGAGGTTACTGAAACGCCTCAGATCGACAGATGATTGAGACAGATTTTTATCTCAGTCATTGTAAAAATAATTATGTTCTGACAACCTTATTAAAGATAATAATGGAAATATACATATAATAATATAGGCATGTATACATACATACATACAGACGAGCAAACAAATACCTTTCTACTTTCATGTGAACGAGACGTGCGATCCTTATTATCGATCAATGATCTATAGATCGCCAACGGATCTATAGATCGCGGGGTCAGCCGTTGCAATTACGGTGCTATTCACTTGTTCCGAGAGAGCATTACACATCATTGTGTTGCCGTTAAAGTGTAGACATGGGCAGTTTAAGAACTAGCCAGAAATGTACTCTTTATTTTTAATGCGGTCGGTTTTTTTTTTTTCATAAATGTCGTACCTCTGACGTTGGTTCTTTTAATTCTTTGCAAGATGTTCTTCTCTTCTCATTATGTTAATCTTTATTTCTTACTATATTTTCAATACTATTTACATATTTATCAGATTTTACTGTATGTTTTAATTCTATTATTATTCCAATTTCTAAATAATTACCAAATGTATCCTTTTTTTTTTCTTGCTTTCGGTCGGGTATTGGGGGTGCTGAACATTGTTTTAGGGTTCGTTATAAAAATATATTATATCCTAAACTAATTTTGTATTTTTAACGCAGCTGTCGCATAGCATGTATGATTGCATACATGCATACGTTATTATTATACACAAATTTTGCTCATAAATTAGTTCTAAAAATCCGGGTTTCTTCAAGAGCATCTATTACAGGCTACATCGAGAGTGATACGCCTGGTGTTGCAAGCGTCCATAGGCTACGGTAACCGCTTACGATCAGGCGGGCCGTATGGTTGTTTACAACCTTAGAGGTATAAAAAAGAAAATATACCCACTAACGCTTCGTTCCATCCAAGTCATACAATTAGACAATACATCAAAAGTCATATTTCAAACCTTAACGTTTACTTATTTAAGAAACAGTGACCGCGGCCGCAGGTCCGAACTTTCTTTTTGATCGCAAATATGTCTCTCGTTTGAGGTTGGTAAAAATTTTAGAGGTAGGGCGATTTGGGATATTGTGGGTTTTCCCATATAAATTGGAGCCGCCCGACTGGGGACTGTACCTCCACCATACAGAAGACCGCAGTGAAATAACACTACTTGATGTAGTGTTGTGTTTCTGCGGTAAATATGGTTGCCAGTGTTCCACGAGGTTATATTTTTTTTTAATAATACAGCTTTAGAAAATACAAATCTAAAACCCTGAATTTTCAACTCTCTACGAAAAACCTCTATTTTTCCATCGCGATTTTCTTTATTATTCTGATTCTCATGAAATTTCGTGTGCATAAAGTTCGTGGTAGGGCGCAAATGGCTAGGCCGATTTCGCTAATTATTTTTTTGTGTTTATTACTCTCAGTAGAAGGATCGGTATATTTTTAATATCGGGATAAACTAATGGCCCTTTGTTCTATAGTTTATTTGTCATATGAATTCATAGCTAAGACAGGACAACGTCTGTCGGGACAGCTAGTATTTTTATTTAACAAAGCTGTAGAAAAACGTTTTTATATTGCGCGTCAAATGAAAGGCTAGACAGATTTTTTTTTACTGACATCAATTTTATTTCTTAATATCCTACAAACGACAAAAATAAAAATACATAAAAAACACAAATAATTAGTCCAAAACGTTCTTGAGTTATAAGTGGTGTAACTAACGCGACTTTTTTATATTCCTATATATATATTAGTATGGATTTTGGTTGAATTTTACACCAGGCGAACACAGTGGGATTAAAACGGCAATAAATGTAGGTGTATTCTGCCAGTTATTGTGCGTCTGCGCATGATCCATGGCTCATTTGTCTTATAGACGTAAGAAGCGCTCGCACGCTTCTTACGTCTATAACTATGTCAAAATGTAACGGGTGTCTGCAGTGCAGGCGCTAGGGGGCCCGGAATGGGGCGACGGTCTGGGGTGCCAAATGTGGGGGGTGCTGCAGAGTTAATTAAATTATTTAAAAAAAAAGAAAAAAAAAAGCGTATGTGTCGTTGGCTCTGGGTAACGCTAAAGGAAAGAGGAAATTCTTAATATACGTAGCGTTCGCATTGGTTCAGCAAAAGTTTACACTCGGTACCTAAGAGAGGTAGGGCGATTTGGGATTTCCAGTGGGTCTTCCCATTTAAATTGGAGCCGCCCGACTGGGGACTGTACCTCCACCTTACAGAAGACCGCAGTGAAATAACACTACTTGATGTAGTGTTGTTTTTCTGCGGTAAGTAAGGTTGCCAGTGCTTCACGAGTATACGCTGGGCTAGTTGTAATGCTGCTAGCACAGTGAGTCCTCATCAACGAAATGGTTGGCAACACGTTAGTGATACCCCTTGTATTGCTAGCGGCTATAGGCTACGGTAACTGCTTACCTTCAGGTGGGCCGTATGCTTGCGTGCCACCGTAGTGGTATAAAAAATTAGGTGTGGCACTCGGAGACTGCCGCGGTAAAGCTATTGCATAGCATTTTTTTATCAACTTATGCAATTATAATTATTTATTTATTTTATTAATGCAGTATTTTTTTATATACCTATATACTTTCTCACAAACAGCTGATTACGGTAGTTTTCCAATACAACCAATGCCACCTAAAGGCGGGTTGCTGAACTAAAGAGACAAGCGTGATATTTCAAAAAGTTATTAAAAGTTCTGATATTTATCGATAGATGGAACTAAAAAGTATCACCGCTGTGCCGGTCGGAGTGGGGGGTGTTAGGTTTTTTTCGTTACGGATTTTCTGGATTCGGTCCCCACGCTCAAGGCCCGCGATAAAAGCTATGCAATAGCTTAAAAAGCCTAATGATTTCCTTGAGAGGGCGCCACAAAATTCATCCCCGGGGCGTCAGTGGCCGTAACGCCGGTACTGGGTGTCTGTGCGTCCGTCTATGGCGAGACGATTTTAGAATGTACGTGGTACGTCTCTACTAAATCACACTTAAAACTGGGTACTGAGAGTGCTATTAGAATTTACGATGCACTTCACATACGTGGTGGCCTTGTGGTTGAAGCAACGGCCTGTCGTCTGATGAGCCCAGGTTCGAACCCCGGTCGGTACCAATGATTGTTTCTAACCATAAGTACAGTGATTAATCACGACAGCTTAAAAAGACAGGCAAAGCGAAATTGGATATCCCGTGCCCTTCACATACACAGTTGATACGCTTCTGAAGTTCTGACACGTGCAGGTTTCCTCGCCACGTTTTCCTTGAATGATGTACTGAAATGTCAATTCGGTGTTCAGTTGACCTTGACACTGCGTTTTGAACGGTCATCTATAATTGAAGGTCGGTTGATGATTCTAAGCGATAGCGATTGTCAATCTTTTTTTACGTTTACGTTACGTCACGAGGGACTCTGGACATTCGGGCTTTGCGAATCATCAAAATCATTATCCAGTTTAGGCCCTTATTTAAGCACTTATGAAGGTCTAAATTACCACCAGTTCGGTAGAAATAGCCACCTAAGAAGAACCGGCAAGAAACTCAGTGCTCTGTCTTTTTTCAAGTTTTTCTGCACCTGTTCCTATGTATCTATTATCACCTGTGGTCGACTGGTAGAAATTGCTCTATAATTAAGTCCACTATTGTACTTAAATTGTGCATGAAGTTTTAAATAAAAATATGTATACTTCCATTCTTTTCTATCAAGAGCCAAAAGACTTTTAGCCCTGTCATATTCGTTTATTTCACACCATTACATACAAAGATAGATACATTCATACATACATACATACAGGTAAAAGTAGGAATCAAATAAAAGTGCCTTGTGAATCGAAACGTAAAAAGGCAAAAAGGTTGACAGCCGCTGGCGTAGGTAACAATACTAGATCGAGCGGTAATTCGGGATTCGCGCTTATGTAACTACACCACAAAAAACAACAAAACACAGGATCTTCTCGGAATCATCGTTTCGACTAGTTTCCTCCCAAATGCAATGTTTTTACTACTTTTAATTAGCTTTTAATTCGATGCTGGCTGGTAAGAAACCATAAATTGAGGTTTGTTTGTTTTTGTCTATAGATGATTATTTTTTAGATGTATGTTACAGTACTATGGTTGTGGTTCGGCTTGTTAGACTGCCTAAGAAAGTTTGCGAACAGGTCTTACTCAGAATACCTTCTTGTTTTCTTCTTCTTAGCAATGGCAACATTTCAAGGATTTTTTCATCGGCTATCGAGCGGCTTTTTCTTGTTTGAAACAGTGTTTCGCTTGATTTGTTCTCTACGACACTTATCACGAGCTATGCAGAGAAATTGCATGTAAAAGTGATAAAAACACAGTTTTTTTACTTTAACAGTCGACACGTACCTGGTCATGTGGTTTGTATGTCAAAACGACGATTTAAAAAGCGTATCTATGCTCCACATTCGACGCATTATCTAGGATTCTGGTACGTTTTGTCGACATTATATTCAAGGAACTTGTAGTTTTGTTTGACATTTCTGAGGCAGATTAGATCTTTTACGGTCGGCAACGCGCGAGTGATACCCCTGGTGTTGCAAGCGTCCATATGCTACGGTGACCGCTTACCATCAGGTGGGTCGTATGCTTGTGATAAAAAATCATGATAGCAGATTAGTTTTAATACTTTTTCTAAAATAAAAGCAACCTAAGTTACTCATTCTAAATTAACATTAACTATCTGTCAGTGAAAGTCCTGTCAAAATCGGTCCAGTCGCTCCGAAGATTAACCGAAACAGTCGGACAGACATATTTTATTAATTGATTTTTGCTATTTGCATCGTATTTTACTTTCATATGAAATTAGGATAAATTGTGACAGGCGTGCTGGAACATATCTCGCTCAGAGAATCAGCATTGCTATCCAGCTTGGCAATGCTGCCAGCATTCTTGGCACGCTCCCGCGTGATTCAGGCTTGGGGCTGATTTTTTATCTATAAGTAGGTAGGTTAAGGTATGTTTTTGTAAATAGTTTAATCTGTTTTGTGTCAATAAATAATACCTTGGATAAATAATTAATTTGATAAACAGACACGTCAATTCTATTTATTTAATACGGCCCGCCCCGGCTTTGCACCGGTAGACATTGATATCAAATATTTTGTCTACCCGTGCAAAGCCGGGGCGGGCAGCTAGCCTATGTTACTCAGTGATAGTGTAGCTTTCTAACGGTGAAAGATTTTTGAAATCGGCTCAGTAGTTTCGGAGCCTATAGACATTTATCAAATATTTTGTCTACCCGAGCGAAGCCGGGGCGGGCAGCTAGTATAATATATAGCCTATGTTACTCAGTATATATGATGTAGCTTTGTAATGAAAGAAGAATTATTAAAATCGGTCCAGTATTTTTTGAGTTTATTCGTTACATACAAAAATACAAATCTTTCCTCTTTATAATATTAGTGTAGATAGTGTAGATATGAAAAGCGCAATGAGAAAAACTAAGCTAACATAAAAATAAAATAGAGTCGGTATAGATAGATATCCAGAAAATGTTGACTACTGTCATCCAAATATAAATACGATAGACCGTTGCCTTGAATGATGGATTGTCTAAATTGTTAAGGAAATTATGTCAACTTGTGTCAAAGTTATACAAATATTGTAGAATGTGTAAAGATTTATTTCGTTAACCGGCTACATCGACTGGCATATCATCCTATGAGAAAAAAAACTTGTGAAAGTTGGTTTGTTACTCAATTACTCTGTAAAGACGAAGTTTCTGTTATAATGTAGTACTTTACAGGGTACCGTACCCGAAGGGTAACCAACGGAACCCTATTACTAAGACTTCGCTGTTCGTCCGTCTGTCTGTCTGTCAGCGGGCTGTATTTCATGATCCGTAATAGGGACAGTTGAAATTTTCACAGCATGTGTATTTCTGTTGCCGATATAACAACAAAATATACATAAAAAAATATAAGCCGCCTCCCGTACTAGAAACGTGTTCTTAACCGACTTCATAAAAGGAGGAGGTTCTACGTTCGCCTGTATGTTTATTTTTTATTTTTAGTTGCTTGAAATTCTCATAAGGTACTATATTTTCTGAAAAAAAAAGAGCGTATTTACTACAAACTTCGATCGAACGGAAAAGTTAAATTTGGCATTTAACCTAGTTTGCTTTTAGTACGGACCTCCGGAGGTAATGTAAATAATCATTATCCATTCATACATTCATGCAAGCTTTGAATGAAGCTTTCTTTTCAGTTTTATGCAACAGCCGAGAGCTAACGACTAATTACTTAATAATATTTTTAGTTGCGTTCAATATTTATTATTATCATTACATATTTAGATACAACAGCTAATTTGGATTATTTCTAAAATATTTCATGTATGAGAATAAATTTGACTCGCAACCGGAGAGGATGTATGAAGAGATTGATGAATGTAGAAGAAGCAAAAGAGGTGTGCAAGTCAAGAGTGAAATTGTACTACCGCAGTATCAGATATTATGCCGCCAAGCACTAGTGCACGTACACTACACTGTGTTCCGGTGTGAAGGGCACTGTAGCTAGTGACATTACTGGCCATAAGAGACTAGGTACTAGGTGGTAGGCCTCTTATTGCAAGAGTCCGGCTAGGTGGGTACCACCGCAGTGTCAGATATTATGCCGCCAAGCACTAGTGTACGTACACTACACTGTGTTCCGGTGTGAAGGGCACTGTAGTTAGTGACATTACTGGCCATAAGAGACTAGGTACTAGGTGGTAGGCCTCTTATTGCAAGTCCTGCTAAGTGGTAGTCAGATATAAAAACAATTGCCCTCTTTTTTCATAAGGCTTTGATTACGTAGTCTTTAAGACAGAAAAAGTTTCTGTTATTTATGAACCATACATCTAGCTTTTATTTTAAAAAAATAACGACCTCTAAGAACTGTAAGTCACAAAATGTAATTTTGATTCATAATCAAATAAACGAACGCTCGTATTGAGAATCAATTTGACATTTTGAACTCGCCACTCGAAGCACAAAAAAAAACTAAATAGAATATAACTGTCCCGACCAATCAATCATAGACGCCATTTTCTAATTACATTCGTATTTCGATCTGAAGAAAGTCAAACGGTGTACGGAGCCTCCGAGATTACCGTTAAGAAACTTAGTAGATTTCACACATCGAGACGTTTTTTTTAAAGTCGTACTTCAATCCGCACTCAGTTATGGCCGCACTATCGCTCGAAGCGCGCGTACCGCCGCGTCGCTATTTCCCCGCGCCGTAAACGTCACTTTGACAGCCCGCGCCACAGACAAACAATGTGATTTTTATTTTATAATTACCGTTTAGGTACCTGATTAATTTAACCCAGTGCAATAACCCACTTTATGTGGACAGTCTGAATTTAAGTGCAATATTTATTAAGTGTTTTAGTTTTAGTTTAAGGTTAATTTTATTTGTTTTAACAATGATGGAATTACAGGAATATCAGGTAAGATTATTTGATTCTTCTTCTTCTTGCTGACTATGGCAATCAATCCTCTTCAAGCACTCTTTAAGTCCTATTTTTGCCAGTGTCGTGTGTAAGAGATATATCGTTAATGTCTCAATATTGTCGCGTTGCATTAAAATACGGTAAATGAATTGTTATATAATTTAAAAAAAATGCCTAAACTATCTTGAATCTAACCCGATCTAGTGATTGACACGTAATTTTATCCAGTAATTTATTGTTACAATAAAATAAATAAATATTGGTGCCAATTATGTTGTACGAAATCAAAAATAAACTATTTTCACAGAACTAAAAGTATTGCCATCCTTATTTAACCCCTCACATGAGAAAGGGATAACAAGACTTGGGATTTAGTACAACAGAATAGACCCTATTCTAAGCATTTGGAATTAATAGCGCTATCAATATATACTATGGTATTAAAATGGTTTTGACTATATCTTGCATTTACAAGACAGTCTATCGGTCGACGGCCAGTCGTGGACAAAGTGCCTAGTAAGTCTCTAGTCAGACTTACTTTAAGACTAAAAGTAATTTTGTTGATCACTATGACTGTCATTATTTTGACAGGTAATTTATATTTGCGTGTGTGTGTCTTATCTATACAAATAAATACAATTGAAGTGTCTGTTTGTAATGTCAAAATAATAGCTTTTTACTAAATTCATATGAAAGTAAATTGTCCGTTACCTATAACAAAAAATCTTTGTATTTTTTATGTCAGTCTGTTTGTTAGTCTGCTTGTACCGGTTAATCTCTGAAACGACTGAACTGATTTTAAAAGGACTGTTACTAGCAGATAGCTGATGTAAGGCGCAATGTAGGCTACTTTCGGGAATCATTTTTATGATTCCGCACAAAAATAATAAAACCCACGAAATTATGAACAAAATTAATCCCACGCTTTCGAAGTCTCACGTGGATACGAATTTTTTAATTATTTTAATGTAATTTAATTAGAAATATTAGTTTTGGATATAATAATAATAATAATGCTTGGACATTATCACACAGCGCCATCTAGCCCCAAACTAAGCAAAGCTTGTTCTATGTGAACCAGCCGCTGATACAATACTTATATACTTTGTTTTGTTGGAAACACATACTTGTTATGCCTTCAAAATACTTAATACATAAATGTTTGACGGGCGGGAATCGAACCGGTGACCCCAGCGTAGTAGTCAGGTATACTCACCACTAGACTAGCGGTATCCTCATATATATGATTTCCTCAAAATTCGTTCTTAGTAGATGTCTTCACCGAGAAAGGAGTATCTGTGCCAAAACTTAAACCAATCTAGGCTATTGTTTTAGCCATCTCGTGATGAGTGAGCGAGTTAGCGAGTGAGTGAGTATGTGAGCGAGTGATCGAGTGAGCGACTGGTTAATTGGGTGGCGAGCGAAATACGCATAGATTTGTATGATGAAACAAAAAAAACATTCGCGCTTAAAAAACCTTTAAGTATTGGGATGCTAAATTTAATGAACTAACTATGTGTTTTCGACCTTGTGTATCGCCAATTTGAAAACGTAATGAATTTTAGTGTAGAAAAAAAGTTATTCTAATGAGATTATAATAGGATTCAATTTGTTTAATTTTCAGTTTTTACACATCGTGTATAGAGGAGTAATACGTTTCCGTATAAATTTATGGTAGGTGCTGTATATAATTGTTGCTCTTATATCTTCATACATACATATCATCACGCCAAGTCCCTCACGGGGTAGGCAGAGAGTATAGAGCGACATTTCACTAGAGACTTGCACACCTCTTTTGCTTCTTCTACATTAATCAATCTCTTCATACATACATATCATCACGCCAAGTCCCTCACGGGGTAGGCAGAGAGTATAGAGCGACATTTCACTAGAGACTTGCACACCTCTTTTGCATCTTCTACATTAATCAATCTCTTCATACATACATATCATCACGCCAAGTCCCTCACGGGGTAGGCAGAGAGTATAGAGCGACATTTCACTAGAGACTTGCACACCTCTTTTGCATCTTCTACATTAATCAATCTCTTCATACATACATATCATCAGGCCAAGTCCCTCACGGGGTAGGCAGAGAGTATAGATCGACTTTTCACTAGAGACTTACACACCTCTTTTGCTTCTTCTATATTCATCAATCCCTTCATACATGCCCGCCGGTTCCGAGTACTCTTTACCTTTCCATCATTGAGTACTTTGTCAATTTGATCTAGAGAGTAGGACCTTGGCCTTCCATCGCTTCTTCCACTCACATTCGCATTGTATATCTGTTTTGTCAGTCTTTCATCACTCATTCATTCTATATTTCCAACCAAACTAACATTATCTAGAGCATTGGGAATCACTCCCAAAGTTGTCCAGGTGGAGCCCCAGGGGTCCACGGTAGACTAGACAGGGGTCTACGTTGGCATGATAAATGAATGGGGGGTGTTCACAAGATGTAAGACGGGGTCCACGAAAATGTATCTGGTTTCGATGAATAACAAAAATCAAATCTTCACATTTATTCCGAGTTTTGGGAATACGGTAAAAAATTAGTAGCAGGGGGTCCACTGATTGTCGTAAAATTTTGATAGAAGAAAGTTTGGGAACCTTTGATCTAAAGTAGACGACCATCTTACATCATCTCTTCAGCCTGCTTACCATCAGGTGGCCGTATGCCTGTGTGCCACCTTAGTGGTATAATAAAAAAAGAAAAAAAAGTATTTATTTACTACGGACTAGTGATGGACCGACATCTGAGTTTTAATAATAGGGTTCCGTTGGTTGTCGGCACGGATCCCTAAAAACTTAACTGTGCGTGTTTTATACAAAATTGTAACCGTGGTAATGTATAGTTTGTTAAATTACCGGGAGTCCAACTTTGGACCTTGACTCGACCGTGGTAACATCTGATGCAATTTACGATTTTAATGCCATGCAATTAAAGGTCATTATCAACTGTCGCACAATTGACGTGTGCGTCTGCAATTACGCGGACAATCTGTGCAAAATACTGAGCTGGCTGCTAAATTAAGTACGTTTACTCAAAGTTGTATATTTTTTTGTGTTTATCGCGGCGAAACGGCCTGATAGATTCGAATGGAGTTTGGTATGGTGACAGGGAGAAGAATAATATAAAAAAAAACTGGTCAAGTGCAAGTTAGACTCGTGCTCCCAGGGTTCCGTACACATTGCAGGGTAAGGTTAAAAGTAAGCGAAATTGAATAAAACATTTTTTTCATACCACCAAGGTGGCACACATGCATACGGCCCACCTGCTGGTAAGCAGTCACCGTAGCCTATAGCCGCTAGCAATACCAGGGGTATCACTATCACTAACGAGTTGCCAACCTTGTTGTTGATGAGGAATCAATGTGCTAGCAGTATTACTTCTAACCCAGTGTATCCTCGTGGAGCACTGGCAACCTTACTAACCGCAAAAACACAACACTACATCAAGTAGTGTTATTTCACTGCGTTCTTCTGTAAGGCGGAGGTACAGTCCCCAATTGGACGGCTCCAATTTAAAATGGGAAAACCCACGGGAATTCCCAAATCGCACTTCCTCTCTTTTTAAAAGCTTATGGTGTTATTATTCACTGTACGCGTATAAAAATTCAATGGTACAGGTCGGAGTTTGAACCTGGGCCAATGACAGGCCGTTGCTTCAACCACAAGGCCACCACGGCTTTTTCTCTCTTCCAGAAGCTAGTTTCTGAATAAAATATGTTTGTTATATAATTTTCCGCGAAGAGTATCGCGGAAAAACTAATCTGAATGTATGGTATGGTCTCGACCTTGGTGCGGCCTCAAGGTGTCTTTGATTACAGACGACAGCCACAAGCGGCCCCATACGGGCAATTTGTCGCACGCTACACTCTAACATTATAATTACACACGTGGTATACTGTATAAATGTATACGGCACGTGGAACGGTGCCTTAAAAGTAAAAAAAGGTCTTTAAAAACAAGCTTCTTCGCTCTTCTAGCCTTTCATTTGTTATTTTTTACCTCTAAGGTGGCACACAAGCATACGGCCCACCTGATGGTCAGCAGTCACCGTAGCCTATAGCCGCTAGCAATGCCAGGGGTATCACTAACGGGTTGCCAACCATGTTGTTGATGAGGACTCATTAATGCTAGCAGCATTACTACTAGCCCGGCGTATACTCGTGGAGTACTGGCAACCTTACTTACCGCAGAAACACAACACTACATCAAGTAGTGTTATTTCACTGCGGTCTTCTGTAAGGTGGAGGTACAGCCCCCAGTCGTGCGGCTCCAATTTAAATGGGAAAACCCACAAGCCGTTGCTTCAATCGCAAGACCACCACGGCTTCAAACGAATCCTAAGTTTGAACTCATCGGAAACTGTTGAGTGGTTCAAATTTAACTTGCAAGATTTGATTACACACACACCGGACACGTGAAAGTAAATAGAAGCTCATAAAAAACCGAGCGAGCCTTACAGTTGCATTTGATGTGAAACATTTGACACCTGACGGTCAACTCTACCACTGCGCACGCTCCTTGGTCAAATAAAATAGCGCGCGCTTCCCCGCTTCCTGTAATGTAACACTTATCTCTTTTGCTTCTTCTACATTCATCAATCTCTTCATACATGCCCGCCGATTCCTAGTAATCTTTAACTTTGTCAATTTGATCTAGAAAGTTAGCGAGTAATTTTTTTTTTCAGTGCCGATAACTCGCGAAATGTCAAAATTGTCATACAAATTTTTAGTTCCAATTAATTTTGTCATACAAAAATAGTCGAAGGCGATACGAATACGCAGTCGCAATCTATTCATGCAAGCCCTACTGGAGTATCGAAAAAGTCGATAGTTTCTAATTTACTCGCGAAAATTGATAAATATCCCGGCATCGTTTATTTAACGAGTTTCTCAAATCATCAAGAATGACTATAAAAATTACGAGTGTTCGCTTTTCATACAGCTGCAGTTGTTTCTAGTACGCATAGGAACGCAATCTCGTTTCGCACTTGACCCCTTTAATGGAATACTCAAAATTAACTTTACACACACTTTCTATGGCATTTTAACCGCGCTTAGAGTTAAAACCATAACGGTTTTGATCGAGAGACACTATACTCATGAGATCACTTTACGATCACGCGTAATATAGAATTATGTTTTTACTTACTTTTTAACCGCGACTTCGCCCGCGTAGCAATATAGTATATTATTACCCGTTTTTCCGTAGGAATTAAGCATTTTCCCGCGGTAAAAAGTCTATGTTCATCAGGGATAATGTCGGCTTCTAATGGTAAAAGATTTATTTTAATCAGTCCAGTAGTTCCGGAGCCTATTCAATACAAACAAACAATCAAATCTTTCCCCTTTATAATATTAATGTAGATTGCTCAGTAATTTTAGGAGCATAACTATTTTATGGCAAGCGAAATCTGGATTTGTCTGTCAAACACAGGGCTTGGCGCAAATAACCGCGCTCCATCAGGCGACAACGCGCGAGTGACACCCCTGGTGTTGCGAGCGTCCATAGGCCTAGGTAACCGCGCTCTATCAGGCGAAAACGCGCGAGTGACTCTTCGGTGTTGCGAGCGTCCATAGGCCTAGGTAACCGCGCTCCATCAGGCGATAACGCGCGAGTGACACCCCTGGTGTTGCGAGCGTCCATAGGCCTAGGTAACCGCGCTCTATCAGGCGAAAACGCGCGAGTGACTCTTCGGTGTTGCGAGCGTCCATAGGCCTAGGTAACCGCGCTCCATCAGGCGACAACGCGCGAATGACTCCCCTGGTGTTGCGAGCGTCCATAGGCCTAGGCAACCGCGCTCCATCAGACGACTATATATCGAATAGATTGACAATTCGTCACATGGGAAAGTCATCAGTTTATTTTAGCCTGATATTGGAATCGATTCAAATGCCTCAAGGCATATTTCCGCTAAGACATGGAAGAGTCACAAAAAAGCACATTTCTAACAAAAAGTCGCGCACGCGCGTGCCACACCGCGACCGTAAACAAGCCTACGCGAGTGTTTGCGGACCTACTCGAGTGCTTTGTCAATAGAACCTCCGTTTCACCGATGTGGTTGCAACGGTTCATTTTCCTGGTACTTACTGTATTAGTTTACGCGATCTAGACACGCGGTAGCGTGCCAAGCCCAGTAGAGATTGATGAATGTAGAAGAAGCAAAAGAGGTGTGCAAGTCAAGAGTGAAATGTCGCTATATACTATCTGCCTACCCCGTGAGGGACTTGACGTGATGATATGTATGTATGAAGAGATTGATGAATGTAGAAGAAGCAAAAGAGGTGTGCAAGTCTCTAGTGAAATGTCGCTATATACTCTCTGCCTACCCCTAGAGGGACTTGACGTGATGATATGTATGTATGAAGAGATTGATGAGTGTAGAAGAAGCAAAAGAGGTGTGCAAGTCTCTAGTGAAATGTCGCTATATACTCTCTGCCTACCCCTAGAGGGACTTGACGTGATGATATGTATGTATGAAGAGATTGATGAATGTAGAAGAAGCAAAAGAGGTGTGCAAGTCAAAGGTGAAATGTCGCTCTATACTCTCTGTCTACCCCGTGAGCTTGAATTAGAAATCTTATTTGATAATGATATGTCATTCCAAAAGAAAAAATACTATGAATACGTAAACATAACCTCACTTTACTCGGTGGCGGTAAACAAACAGTTGCTTTCGACTGTTTGGCGCGAGATTAGACAAAATGGCGACACTTTCCACAATTTCAGTTAAAACACACACGCTGTGCTATTGTTGTTTCTGGCGAGAACACGTTACTTTTAGCTGCTACTAGCAAATTGATTGGAAAAAGAAATAAAGGACAATTTTGGTCCAAATCTGAAAGTGCCGGCCATCGCAATATTTTTGTATATTCTGTTAGAGCTTGCCCGTCTGAACATTTATTAGTATGACACCAAACCTGTAAGACCATAGTCCTCGATTTTATTCGAATTTAGAGTTTTCATACATTTGTTGTTGAAAATAGGAAATCAAAATAACTAAAACATATGTAATGTTATGTAATTTCCAACTCTGGTGCCATAGTAATAAATGCTCAGACGGCCGAGCTCTAACAGAATATACAAAAAAATAATGTTCAAATGAGGTCATTATTTGTCGGTGAACGGTGACTCTCAACAGGGCGATCCAGGAATATTAAAAAAAAAACTACATATTTGCGGTTTTCAGATTTTTTTCCTTTACTTGTGCTGTAAGACACTGCTTCCTGCCAAAATTCATGGTTCTAGGTCAACGGGAAGCACCCTGTAGGTTTTGATTCCCTTGTGAAATCGCAAAATATACGAAAATTTACGATGTAAACGGTAATATCTTTTCTTAATATCGACTTACAGGTTTGATTATTTTGCAGCCGAAAGGGACCACAGACCCGGGTATTTCATATTAATATCAATTTGATAACTCCACGCGTTCTTGAGATAAAAATTCTTGACAGACAGACAGACAGCGAGACGGACAACAAAGTGATCCTATAAGGGTTCCTTATTTCCTTTAAAAGAACGGAACCCTAAACATCGGCCTAGCGCGAGTTGGACGCGCACAGTGACTAATAACAGTCTAAAAACAAAGTAGGTTTAATGACAAACTTAACTTAGCCAATCGATCTCCAGACTTCGGCTATTGCAACAACCGCTAATAAGAAGCCGGGGCGGACCGCTTGTTTTATAATATGTTGTGTGGTGAAGTTTCTTTCAGTAGTATTGCCAACAAAAAAACAATAAATGCATATGCGACGACCAACTAAAAATGAGAAAGTTAGTTACATACGAACTGTGAATCGATTCCGATTGTCATTGCATCTAATCCGTTGCGGAAATATTTCGAGTGGAGTCCAATGAAAGTCAAAATTGATTTATCATTAACATCGTAATGTCATCAATTTATATGACCCGGCCACTACTGTAGCTGGTGTCGTGACATACCGTTAACTGACAACACTACAGTGTTCCGGTGTGAAGGGCACTGTAGCTAGTGACGTTACTGACCATAAAAGACTAGGTACTAGGTGGTAGGTCTCTTATTGCAAGAGTCCGGCTAGGTGGGTACCACCGCAGTGTCAGATATTCTGCCGCCAAGCACTAGTGTACGTACACTACACTATGTTCCGGTGAAAGTTATTTATGTTATTTTCTCATTTTTTTCCAGTCGCTGATGCGTACTATGTCAGTGGAACAGCGCTGGCAAGACCTGGCTTCCTTGCTGACTATCCCCCCGCCCCCGCCTCCGCCTCACCACCAGTATCAGCATTACCATCACCATCAGCAGCCCCACAACATCAGGTGAGAATAAGACCCATCAGAGTTGCCTTACAGAAGATCGCAGCCAAATAACACTACTTTGATGTAGTGTTGTGTTCTTGCTGTGAGTAAGGGCACCAGAGCTTCTTATAGAAAGATAGGTAGGGCACAACGGTATCCGCCTTCTGTATCCGACCCTTAATCCCATCGACTGAGGGCGTCTTATCAACATGTTGGTAGATACTTTCCGCAGAAACATCTCTCGGGACAATCATAATTACCAAAATTGACCCGTAAGAGGTAGACAGAGGTGTTACAACACCCACTTTCCACCGAAGATAATTTGGTGCCAACGTGACAGATGGTGAGTCCGTCGCCGCCTCTTAGGCACTACATATGTACGTCTTTGAATTTCTTCTCAGACGTATGCAGGCTTCCTCACGATGTTTTCCTTCACCGTAAAGCTCGTGGTGTGACTAATCACTGCACTTAAGTTATAAAAACTCGTTGGTACAGACCGGTGGGATTGGAACTTGCGTCGCTATCGCGGTCAATACGATTGTGCTTTCATTATGATCATATTTTATTATTATTATTATTTGTCCGCAGTGCCCACGACCCCAGCGCTTACGCGAACTATCACCACACCCCGATACCACATGTACCTGAGAAACATCCGGACCCATATGGTAACAGCCTATTTATAACGAACAAGCGGCCCGCCCAGGCTTCGCACGGGTAGACATTGATATCAAATATTTTGTCTACCCGTGCAAAGCCGGGGCGGGCAGCTAGTATAATATATAGCCTATGTTACTCAGTGATGATGTAGCTTTCTAACGGTGAAAGAATTTTTGAAATCCGTCGAGTAGTTTCGGAGCCTATTCAATACATACAAAAATACAATCTTTCCTCTTTATAATATTAGTTTAGATAAGTAACAGCCCATACATGTGTTAGTAACAGTCTTAGTAAGATTTAAATAATAATAAAGCGTAAAGTCACTACCGCGCCAACCCGCTATAAATACCGCAGCAGGGAGTAATGTGCGCACCCGAGGTCCGAGCCCCACTATGGGGCACCCTTAGCTGCGTTGCCTAACATTTAATAGTGCCTGGCTGGAGGCCACTTTGGTCTCGCCTTTGTCCGGTTAAGTAGCAAAAGTTCCCGGTACTCATGCTACGAGAGACAACTCAAAAATGTGCGCACAGTCCAGGCGATTCGCGATCATTCAGGAGGCTGTTGGCGCTGGCCCGCACTCTGCGCACCAGAGTCGCGCATCTTTTCCGCATTGTGGCATGAAAGCAGTTTACGCGTGCCTCTGCGAACATCCCTGATAATATTATCTTACTAATATTATATTATAAATGCGAAAGTTTGTTAGTAAGGTATAGGAAGAAATAGATGTTTGTTACTCTTTCACATCATAGCCTGTAGCCGCAGTACCTGATGCTGCAGCATCATCTCCTAACTAAGACAATGACACGGTGACCTTGACCTGACTCTGCAGCATCATCCGGAATCTATAAGACACCCAACTCTTCACTAACTAACAGCAAATATATCGTGTTTGGGCTATTGTAATGGTCTCAATGAATGGGCTATACTTAGATAGATGGTGATGGGTCCGGTGATTGAGTAGGAAATAGTATTGAGGATAAATCGGTGATATCGAGACACGGGGGTTAATAAAAAAATTAAATTTTGTGTAATCCTACTTATATTATAAAAAGTTTGTGAGGATGGATGGATGGATGTTTGTTACTCTTTCACGCAAAAACTACTCAACCGATTTGGATGAAATTTTGAACACAGATAATTTATAACCTGGATTAACAAATTTTAGGGTCCTCTGAGGTTCTAAGCTCAACGCGGATGTAGTCGCGGAAAGAATCTAGTTTTTTTTATTACCATTAGTGAAATTTTGAACCGTCTGCGCATTACGGATCATGAGACAAACAGACGGACGGACGGACGGACAGCAGGTTACGTAAAGGTTTTTTTTTTAAATTGCATGATTGTTAGTCGCGTTTTTTTAATTAATTTACTTCTTTATGTTCTTTACGTAATAACATTCTCCTCATTTCACAGCCGGAGCTGCGGCCCCAATTGATGGAGCCTACAAAGTAGAGGCGGCGCATCATCCTCAGCAACACGATGGACTTTATTACCAGGTAATAAGGCACATTATTATAATCTACTGTGGTTATGTTTAATACCACTAAGGTGGCACACAAGCATACGGCCCATCTGATGGTAAGCAGTCACCGTAGCCTATAGCCGCTAGCAATACCGGGGATACCACTAACGCGTTGCCAACCATGTTGTTGATGAGGACTCGCTGTGCTAGCAGCATTTATATTAGCGCAGCGTATCCTCGTGGAGCACTAGCAACTCACCGCAGAAACACAACACTACATAAAGTAGTGTTATATAGACTGCGCTGTTCTGTAAGGTGGAGGTACAGTCCCCAGCCGGGCGGCTCAATTTTAATGGGAGAACCCACGGGAGATCCCATTCCCTCTAATCTCTCTTTTTTAAGCTCATTGTGAAATGAATCACTGTATTTAAGCTTATGTATGTTGGAACATGTATGAAGAGATTGATGAATGTAGGAGAAGCAAAAGAGTGTAATGGTATTCCATACTGAAAGTAAACACGATACTAATAACAAAAAATCAATTTAACACATTTTCGTCTGTCTGTGTATCTGTTTGTTTGTTCCGGGTAATCTCAGAAACGGCTGGACGGATTTGAACGTGACTTTCACTAGCAGTGCCGGTAGCATGAATAATTGCGACAAGGTTTTCGTATCGCCGTCGACTATTTTTGTATTGAAAAATGAACAGCGCTGCGGCGGTGAAAAGTGGAACTAAAAATTTGTATGACAATTTTGATATTTCGCGAGTTACGTTGTCGACAATGTTCCTGTTACCGGCACAGATAGCTGTTTTTACTGGGCGTAACGTAGGCTTTTATTTTGGAAATATAGTTAGGGTTCCGCGCAACAAAGTCTACGCGTACGAAGTCGCGGGCACAGGCTAGTTATTAAATAGTTGTTTTCGCCAGCAAAACACGACGGCGGAGATGGCGCCACCTACGAATCAGGATGGATTCCTTCAATCTATTCTGAACGACGAAGATCTTCAACTAATGGATATGGCCATGAACGAAGGTACGTTTTAGTTTTATGAACCTATTTATCTATATCTATACTAATATAATAAAGAGGAAAGATTTGTATTTTTGAAACTACTGGACCGATTACAAAAATTATTTCACCGTCGGAAAGTAACATTATCACTGAGTAACATAGGCTATATATTATACTAGCTGCCCGCCCCGGCTTCGCATGGGTAGACAAAATATTTGATAAATGTCGACCCGTGCGAAGCCGGGGCGGGCCGCTATAATATATAAAAATGAATCGCTGAATGTGTTGCTAAGCGTAAATCTCGAGAGCGGCTGAACCGATATCGCTAATTCTTTTTTTAGAATATTCCTTGAAGTACGAGGATGGTTCTTACTGAGAGAAAACACGACTTATGAACTTTTTAATGGCGAAGATGAACTAACAGGGCCGGATTTAGAGGTGTCGAGTCCTGGGGGGCTTGCTTCCTAAAATAAAATAGTGTATAAAAAAACATACATATAATTACACTTACGGAGTAGGCAGACTCTTCAACAAGTCTTACATATAGCGCCATTTCACTCATACACACTTTTTTTGCAGAAGCAAGCGCATTGTTTTTACCGTATCCAACGACGGTGCGATAATTATTTATATTCAATTTGTTGTCAGGACCGAATTTAGGCAAGGGTAAATAGGGCTACAGCCCCGGGCCTTCATAAAATTGGGCCCAGAAAAAAACCTTAATTAACATTAAATAATCTGGTAATCTTAATAGAATCTAATTTCATTTATTTCGAAATTTAGACCTTCGCCTATCACGGACTCTTCTTTCACTCATATTCGCGTTGTATAACTTTTTGGTCAGTCTTTCATCACCCATTCCTTCTTAGACATGTCGAAATGCATTTATTAGTACTTACTTAGTTACCTTTTTAATTTCTTTACAATTATAAAAACCTTTTTCGTCTTTAAAAATTATGTTGACTTTTCGGAAATTGATTTTTGCTGTCGGTTTTCTTCCCGACTTTTATGAAGGCTGTAGCCCCAGTTACCCTTGCCTAAATCCGGCCCTGGCTACAGATCGAAGATAAATAATTATCTCACCGTTGGGTGCGTTAAAAACAAGGCGCTTCTCTCGTTATCTTCACGTTAGTTTCACTTTATCGCTATCCGTTGTGTGACAACCAACGTTACACATTTAAATAGGTGTACAGGTTGTTTTGTTAAGCTGAGCATAGATGGCTTATTCAGACATAGAGAAAAACTAAAAATGATCAAATATACTTACACTAGCTGTCCCGACAGACGTTGTCCTGTCTGTGCCGGTAGCAGCGTAAACGTAACTCGAGAAATGTCAAAATTGTCATACTAAGTTTTAGTTCAACTTTTCACCTCCGCAGCGCTGTTCATTTTTCAGTACACAAATAGTTGAAGGCGATACGAAAACGTTGTCGCTTTTTATTCATGCTCGCGCTACTGAGCTATGATCTCATAAGTCAAATACACCATAGAAAAAAGGACCTTTAGTTTATTCCGTAAATGGAAAATAATCCGTTTTTTTTTGTTCACATAAACCTTTTTCCTGACAAAAACAATCAAAAAAAAAAAAAAAAGTTGACCCGTGATGCAGTGATAGATAGATAACAAATTAATAATTAACAGAAAAAATGTGTGTCTGTTCTTGATTTTCCGACAAGACCAAAAAAAACTTCTTAAAACGGCGCGCTTGGTCCAGCGCGCGGAAAAGGATTTGATTAAGCATTGGCGTATACATCAGTCGTTACTATACACCATTGCTAATATGCGTCAGTATACTAAATGCGTCATCTATTTATATAGGGAATTTCCCACTGCAACATTGCTACATAATATGGCGCAATAACGTGACCCAATCTCTGAATAATTAATTTAATTATAAACTCAAACTCAAAAAGATCTTTATTAGACTTTACAGGCGTGCACTTTCAAATCGTCACAATCTACCACCGGATTCGGAAGATTGGTTTTGCTGAGAAGAATCCGGCAAGAAACTCAGCAATTACTCTTTTAAAACCAGAGAATTACTGATATAATCACTATTATTTAGTTCCATCTATCCGGTGTGTGTGTACCTATGATCAAATCTTTAGGGCGGCAAAGCGCGATATATTGAATAGATAGCCTCGCGCCTTCCTTCGGGATTTCCTATGTGGTAGGCAGAGGTGTGACGTCAGTGAACATCTCTTTTATAACAAGTCATATTAGATGGGGTTGTTGAGTATCACTATATGATTAATGTATGGTGATGGGGACATCGGAACATTCAAATACATGCATGAGATGTAACGGGAGACCCCAGTTATATTAGATGGGGTTGTTCAGTATCACTATATGATCAATGTATGATTTTGAAGATCGGAATGGGTTTGTCACATACATACTTAATTTTAATAGGTGGTTTCAGTGATTTTTTGGGGTTCGTGTTGTTGACCAGTTTTCTTTTGAACCCTGGAAAAAAACTGTATACGACCAATTTATTCTTATCTCGCACGCATTATTATCTAAGCTAAGTACATGACAATCAAATATGGCCCGATAGCGGCTATTTTGTTGCATTGTCATTCTATTTTCGCGCCATGTCATATGTCTGACTTACTTTTTTTTAAATAAATTAACATTATTCTCTGGCGTTAGATTTGGAAAGTGTTTCAAGATCTGTTTCCTTTGATGTGACAGTTTAAATTCGTAGTGAGTACATACAATCTATATCTAGGTATACTAATATTATAAACAGGAATGATTTGTATTTTTGTGGGTTTGTATTGAATAGGCTCCGAAACTACTGGACCGATTTCAAACATTATTTCACCGTTAGAAAGCTCTATTATCACTGAATAACATAGGCTATATATTAAACTAGCTGCCCGCCCTGGCTTGACAGTTAAAGAATTTTTTAAATCGGCCCAGGTATTTCGGAGCCTATAGACATTTATCAAATATTTTGTCTCTCGAGCGAAGTCGGGGCGCGCAGCTATATATAATAAAAGTAAATAATGTACATAATATATTAAACTCGGAACGAATGAGTGATGAAAGACTGACTAACAGGATGTACCTACAATGAGAATGTGAGTGGAAGAAGAACCGCGCAAAGCCAAGGTCCAATTTTTTAGATCAAACTACCAAGTTCTCCGAACCGGCACGTATGAAGAGATTGGTGGATGTAGAAGAAGCAAAAGGGAAGAGTGAAATGTCGCTCTATACTATGCCTACCCCGATGACATGTGTTTTTTAAGCTCTTATCATTTGTGAAGCGTTTTATTGTTGTAGTGTTTTGTCTTATCTTAAGTAGTTGTATCTTAAACATAAAATACGATTAGTTTTTGTTTAACGTTTCTTTTATTATTAAAACTTTAAATTATGGACTTAGGACAGTGCCTGGGTATAAATAAGCATTCATTATTAAGCTCCGTCGTTTTAATTATCACTATGATTAGAGCTGTTTTAGTTGCATCAAAATTGACAACAGATGGCGCTGTTTAAATATAAAAATAATAGGAGAATGTGTATTTCGTTATCGTGCGTGTCATGTCTTATCATTTGACAATTTATAGCTGCTGATAATAAATATTTGCTGAAACATGTCGCCCGTTATCTAAATAATTCATTGTTATGCTGTTCATAAACTTAGGGTGTGGAACCGCGGAGATTTATTTAGATTGAAAAAAAATATTTTTAATTATTATATTATCTACTAGCGACCGGCTCGGGCTTTGCACGGGTGAAATTTGATCCTTTCAGATTTTGTAGGTTGATTTTAATTTTATTTTACTCAATGATGGAATGGTGAATAGTACTCGGCACCGGCGGACATGTATGAAGAGATTTATGAATGTAAAAGTAACAAAATAGGTGTGATGTGCAAATCAAAAGTGAAATGACGCTGTATACGCTCTGCCTATCCCCTGAGAGAATTGGCGTCATAATTATTACATATGCATCTATGTATGTAACGTGTAATTATGATATTAATAGTTACGCAAAAGTATCAATTTATCGTATCGAATCATTCTAACGATGGCCTAAATTACGTCACATATTGATACACGAAAAAAACACTGATCAGTCATTGGGCGCGAAGCCGCGCGCTCGTACGTTATAGCGGTTGTATTCTGACGTTATGGACGCCGATGTCAGAATAAAGTGCTAAAAACAATTAAAAAGTTTAACTGTCATTAATCGCGTTCGAAAACCTAAAACGTGAAATTAGTTTGCATTTACGACGTTACATATCCTGTGTTTTATTTGTAGTGCAAATTACAACGGGCTACACAAATAAGATTGTGTTGTTTACGCGATAAATTAAAAACATATTTGATCGGAGGCTGAATGCGAGCGCCATTTCGCATTGTTCCATTGCTTCGGTTAATTGTGCTCATTTGAAAATTAGTCTATTGTGTCTATTAAAATAGTTTTTTTCTAGTAATAAACAAGTGATATGAAAATAATTTTAGCATTGATTTGTTTTTAAAGTTTCTATTCAATATGGGAATCTTTTCGTACGTCTATAGACTATTTGTTATGAAATACAACATTGTCAAGTGATTTTAACTTCTATTTGAACCTAATATAAAACTTTAAATACAATAGAACTTTAATTGACTTATTACGGTGTGAATATTTAAAAAACAAATTAGAATTATTCATATTTTTTACATTGGTAACTTTTGTGCTTGTGGATTGTGAATTTGGTGATTTTCGTTCAATTGAATTCGGATAGATTGTTCTCTCGTTGTAAATCAAAAGCCTACTTATGTCATTCTACCTGCGAGAACGTTTCTCTAAGAAAAAGGTGCATGACTCGGACACTTGTCTCTGCTTGTGTAGATTTTGTTGCGCGCTCAGAAGACAGCGCACCACTTGTGATTCTCTGACGAAAGTCCCCGTTAAAGTTCTTAAGCGGTACAACTATTGCCTCCGATCTTTCAAGTATAGACAATTTTACGATCCGTGATCGAAAAGGACTTTTCAAGTATACCATAATTAAGCGAACGTTGGTTTTGGAATGGCTAATTCAAACGTCATAGAATATTCCAAGAGAGAAGAAGATAAAGAGAACTCGAATCGAGTGACGAATAAAAAAATATATTGATAAGATAAATAACGATTGTGCAAAAGATAACGATGAAATAAAAGGACTTTTGTACAAGGACGACAACTCACCACTATTTTATCGATAAAATATACTGAAAGGAACGAGGATTGGGAAGATTTTTATCGATAATGGATCTCACAGTAGCGCACTATCCGTACGCGCATACGTATTATACGATGGGACCGTATTTGCGAAGTCCGCTCCTGTATGCGGAACCGACGAGCTATTTGAACACTTATTACAAACTATACGACGGTGAGATTAAATTTTATATTAAAATATCTCTATAACTATCTATGATACTTCTGTTCCATAGACAAATGGTCCTTCGACACACATGACCTGCACACTAACACTTCAGCTTGCTGATTCTAAACAATGTTAGCTAGTCTCTGGTCATCATTCTAGGACATGCGTTCTCCATTGACCACACTACGTTCTTAAACACACGCTACTAGCCCACTGACACTTCTCAGTGTCTTAAATATCAAGTGGTAACATATTTGAGTAAATTGATACATAATCGTATCAAGAATATATTTGCTTTGCAAAAACGCTGGTAACGCTGAAACTCGTCAATAGCTACTGCACAAAAATAAAAATACAAAGATGCATATGCATAAGTAAGTAAAAAGGAAAATGGTACCTAACTTTTTTTACTTTGACTATTTACAATACAGATAATAGAGACAATAAAATGATGTCACATGCAGTACCTATGCATATTTATCATAATTAACCTTAAATCTTTATACAAACACTTGTGACAATGAGCGTCATTGTGTTTAGCCTTATCACAAGTCCTAGAATTTTGCGTAGATTATTCCAGAGACTCATAGATATATCTATCTTTGTTTTCGATGTCCATTATCATACATTGATCATATAGTGATACTGAACAACCCCATCTAATATGTCTGGAGTCTCCCGTTACACGTCATGTATGTATGTGAATGTTCCGATGTCCATCACCATACATTGATCATATAGTGATACTGAACAACCCCATCTAATATAACTGGGGTCTCCCGTTACACCACTATGTATGTGAATGTTCCGATGTCCATCTCCATACATTGATCATATAGTGATACTGAACAACCCCATCTAATATGACTGGGGTCTCCCGTTACACCACTATGTATGTGAATGTTCCGATGTCCATCTCCATACATTGATCATATAGTGATACTGAACAACCCCATCTAATATGACTGGGGTCTCCCGTTACACCACTATGTATGTGAATGTTTCGATGTCCATCTCCATACATTGATCATATAGTGATACTGAACAACCCCATCTAATATGACTGGGGTCTCCCGTTACACCACTATGTATGTGAATGTTCCGATGTCCATCTCCATACATTGATCATATAGTGATACTGAACAACCCCATCTAATATGACTGGGGTCTCCCGTTACACCACTATGTATGTGAATGTTTCGATGTCCATCTCCATACATTGATCATATAGTGATACTGAACAACCCCATCTAATATGACTGGGGTCTCCCGTTACACCACTATGTATGTGAATGTTCCGATGTCCATCTCCATACATTGATCATATAGTGATACTGAACAACCCCATCTAATATGACTGGGGTCTCCCGTTACACCACTATGTATGTGAATGTTTCGATGTCCATCTCCATACATTGATCATATAGTGATACTGAACAACCCCATCTAATATGACTGGGGTCTCCCGTTACACCACTATGTATGTGAATGTTCCGATGTCCATCACCATATATTGATCATATAGTGATACTGAACAACCCCATCTAATATGTCTGGAGTCTCCCGTTACACCACTATGTATGTGAATGTTCCGATGTCCATTACCATACATTGATCATATAGTGATACTGAACAACCCCATCTAATATAACTGGGGTCTCCCGTTACACCACTATGTATGTGAATGTTCCGATGTCCATTACCATACATTGATCATATAGTGATACTGAACAACCCCATCTAATATAACTGGGGTCTCCCGTTACACCACTATGTATGTGAATGTTCCGATGTCCATCACCATACATTGATCATATAGTGATACTGAAAAACCCCATCTAATATGTCTGGAGTCTCCCGTTACACCTCATAAATGTATGTGAATGTTCCGGTGTCCATCACCATACATTGATCGTATAGTGATACTGAACAACCCCATCTAATGTCTGGGGTCTCCCGTTACACCTCATAAATGTATGTGAATGTTCCGATGTCCATCACCATACATTGATCGTATAGTGATACTGAACAACCCCATCTAATGTCTGGGGTCTCCCGTTACACCTCATAAATTTATGTGAATGTTCCGATGTCCATCACCATACATTGATCATATAGTGATACTGAACAACCCCATCTAATATGACTGGGGTCTCCCGTTACACCACTATGTATGTGAATGTTCCGATGTCCATCACCATACATTGATCACATAGTGATACTGAACAACCCCATCTAATATGTCTGGAGTCTCCCGTTACACCTCATAAATGTATGTGAATGTTCCAATGTCCATCACCATACATTGATCACATAGTGATACTGAACAACCCCATCTAATATGTCTGGGGTCTCCCGTTACACCTCATAAATGTATGTGAATGTTCCGATGTCCATTATCATAATTTGTGTATTCACTTAGCAACAAAGTACAAGAATAAATTATTACCATTCGTAACACATGTGTTTCGACCTTATCAACTATTCTTCGGTGACGAATGATAACGTGGAGGTTTTATACTTAAACCGTATCGGAAAGTTTGTTTAATGTTCATATAATGAATTGGCTATATATATATACATATATAAAAAACCGGTCAAGTACGAGTCGGACTCGCCCGCCGAGGTTTCCGTATACACTTATAGGTAAGATTAAAAGTATGCGAACTTCAAATGAGGTCATTATTCGTCGGTGACTCAACAGCGCGAAACAGGAATATTTTTTAATATTTGTAAATTCGCATTAATTTTTTTCCTACCGTAATATTAACGGATTTCAGATTTTTCCCTTTACTTGTGCTGTAAGACACTGCTTCCTGCCAAATTTCATGGTTCTAGGTCAACGCGAAGTATCCTATAGGTTTTGATTCCCTTTTGACATTGCAAAATATGCGAATAATGCGACATAAACGGTCATATCTTTTCTTCATATTGACTTACAGGTTTGATTAATTTCAATTTGATAGCTCCACGCGTTTTTGAGATAAAAAATGTTGACAGACAGACGGACAATCCTATAAGGGTAATTCCTATTAAGGTACGGAACCCTAAAATGAAGAAATTACGTATAAATATATAATTAAATGATGATAAGATATTTTAAAAATGCGTGTAAATACCTTTCTATTAAAACAGTCATTGATATTTTTAATTATTTGGGTCGACAACATGCTACTTGTAACATTGTTGTGTTGTGAATGTCTTTGGGCCACAGTGACCGCTTACCATCAGATGTAAGCTTGTTTTTCATCTCACTGGTATAAACATGTATGGGTATATCATTAATTGTGTTTATATCATTTTGTTTCAGGCATGTACACGATGCGCATGTTGGACGGAGCAAGCGGTCACCATCCCCATCACAATCACTCGCATATGATGATTGCAGGTACATATCATCACGCCAAGTCCCTCACGGGGTAGGCAGAGAGTATAGAGCGATATTTCACTAGAGACTTGCACAACTCTTTTGCTTCTTCTACATTCATCAATCTCTTCATACATACATATCATCACGCCAAGTCCCTCACGGGGTAGGTAGAGAGTGTAGAGCGACACTTCACTAGAGAATTGCACACCTCTTTTGCTTCTTCTACATTCATCAATCTCTTCATACATACATATCATCACGCCAAGTCCCTCACGGGGTAGGTAGAGAGTGTAGAGCGACACTTCACTAGAGAATTGCACACCTCTTTTGCTTCTTCTACATTCATCAACTTCATGCACGCCACATCATGGCCGGTTATTGTTTCTGCAAGACTGATTAAATCAACATTATATTATTTTCGTAGAGCGTGACTCTGCTTCTGACAGCGCAGTATCGTCGATGGGGTCCGAACGTGTGCCGTCCCTCTCTGACGGGGAGTGGTGCGACGGCAGCGACTCGGCGCAGGAGTTTCATTCGTAAATATCATGTTTATACACACATACATATCGTCACGTCAAGTAGACAGAGAGTATTTTGCAGCCGCCCGACTGGGGACTGTACCTCCGCCTTACAGAAGACCGCAGTGAAATAACACTACTTGATGTAGTGTTGTGTTTCTGCGGTAAGTGAGGTTGCCAGTGCTCCACGAGGATACGCTGGGCTAGTAGTAATGCTGCTAGTACAGTGAGTCTTCATTAACAACATGGTTGACACCCCGTTAGTGATACCCCTGGTATTGCTAGCGGCTATAGGCTACGGTGACTGCCCACCTGATGGTGGGCCGTATGCTTGTGTGCCACCTTAGTGGTATAAAAAAAAGAACAGAGCGACATTTCACTCTTGACTCTCTTGCTTCTTCTACATTCATCAATCTCTTCAGTTTACAGTACTCTTTCATTTTTCCACCATTGAGAAGTTTGGTAATTTTTGATTTGAATGATCTAAAATGTAGACCTTAGAACGTGGAAGGCTTATGTTTATACACTTATATCTATACTAGCTGTTTCCCGCGACTTCGTCTGCATTTGTTTAAATACAAAAGTAGCCTACGTCCCGCCCCAGAATATAATCCATCTACTCGTCAAATTTTATTATGATCCTTTTAGTCGTTAATTTTAATAATGCGAAAGTAACTCTGTTTGTTTGTTAGCTTTTCTCGACTAAACGGCTGAACGGATCGCAATGAAATTTGCTAATGAAATAGATTATAATCTGGGGAAGGACAGAGGCTACCTTTATCTAGAACCACGCGAGCGAAGCCGTTGGTAAACGCTAGTAGATATTAAAATCATATTTGTATCTATGTTCAGATCCAAGTTCCGGCCGTATGAATCAGCTTACGGTCGAGAGCGCGCCGCAGCACCTCATCAACCGCAGAAGAAACATCACATGTTCGGCAAACGTTGCTTTCAGGTGAGAACACTTTTTGGTTTGCCAGAAAGAAAGAAAAGAATGGAAGAGAAAATATGGAAGAAAGAAAAAAAGACAGAAAGAATTCTTTATTTTCCACTCACACACGACACAACAACAAATATTTATATCACGAATTATATTGCAAAAGCGAAATAGATAAATGTAGTAAATGAAAATATAGTGACTACATCTATGTTCTTCAGCACATTTTTAAGGGCTTAGAAGTTCTATACAAAGTCTTGTCTCAAACCACAGAGCAAGCAATTATCAATCGTCTTTTAATCAATGAAATACTTTAATGTAGTGTTGTGTTTCTGCGGTGATTAAGGTCGCTAGTGCTCCACGAGGATACGCTGCGCTAGCAGTAATGCTGCTAGCGCAGTTAGCTCTCATCAACAACATGGTTGGCAACGCTTTAGTGAGACCCTTGGTATTGCTAGCGGCTTTAGGCTATGGTGATTGCTTACCATCCGGTGGACCGTATGCTTCTCTGCCACGTTAGCGGTTAAAATAATAATTTGAATCGTGTTTTTTTTAATTCTATTTTTTATCTTCAGGAGCAACCCGCCCCCAGCCTAGAGCCGGCGCCCCCACGCCCAGGGGTGGTCAAGTATGAGTGTCCGGAGCAGGCGTACCACCATGAGAATATACACCTACATAACCGTTAGTATACCATTTAAAATCAATTCTGGTTTGTCCTCTCTTGCTTTCCAACAATCTCTTTCGGTTGAGCAAAAAAGCAGCACGGCCGTACCATACTTTTCTTGAAACAGCTTAGGCCTTTTTCGACCCCCTATAACTTCGTTGTGGATAAAACTAGAAGCCTGAATTTTCAGTAAACAAGCAAGCATTGTATAAACACGGTATATTTCTAATTTCATTCAAATTGAACCAGCTGTTCAAGAATTATAACCAGTCAAAGTTTCTTAATTATGTCACTCACTGACTGACTGATCGATCATCAAAACTCTAAGGCACTTCTAGCAGACATAGCAGCTTCAATCAAGAAACTCTCTTTCCTTCTATTTCTGTCGTTCTTCGCTCGCTTTCCTGCAATCTGTGGGAGTGAAAGAGACGGAAGTATGAAAAAGGTAGCCGGGGAAGCGCGCGCTATTTGATTTGACCAATGAGCGCGCGGTGGTAGCCTTGGCCGTCTTTGATTTTGTGGCAATGCACCTAATTGTCGCCATTTTTAATCAAATATGGCGGACGTCATAAACTGGAGATCCGGGTCCGGGTAACATAGGCTACAGTTTAACTGACTTAAACAATACGAGGAGTCAAATTTAGCTTGTAAACTCCGATTTTAACCGCTTTCATTCCATTTTAGATTCGCGGCGTTTTTATATTTTTTTTATGTAGTAGTTTACTAGTTTTATTTGTTTTTATAATCTTGTGTATGTGTGTGTGTGTGTGTAGCGGAGTTCAGTGGTCGCGGGCAATTGGTGCCGGGTTCGATGCCGCCCGCCCTAGACCTCAACACACCACACTCTAGCCACGCATTACTACAGGTATTTTTTTTTTTAATACCACTACGGCCCACCTGAAGGTAAGCAGTCACCGTAGCCTATAGCCGCTAGCAATACCAGGGGTATCACTAACGCGTTGACAACCGTGTTGTTGATGAGGACTCACTGTGCTAGCAGCATTACTACTAGCGCAGCGTATCCTCGTGGAGCACTAGCTGCCTTACTCCCCGCACTCACCTGATGGTGGGCCGTATACTTGTGTGCCACCTTAGTGGTATAAAAAAAAACTATCCTACTAATATTATAAACGCGAAAGTTTGTGAGTATGGATGGATGGATGTTTGTTACTCTTTCACGCAAAAACTACTCAACGGATTTAGATGAAATTTGGAACACAGATAATTTATAACTTGGATTAACACAGGATACTTTTTATCCCGGAATAAAATTAGGTTCCTCTGAGATTCTAAGCTCAACGCAGACGTAGTCGCGGGCAGAATCTATTATACATTAACAATATTTATTTATTTATTTTATTTTAATATACATATTACATACTGTGAACCAAAATGTTTGTTTGTCTGGTAGAGTGGTATAGCGAGTCCGTCGGGTCGCTACGGGTACGCGGGCCCCGAGCGCGTGCGCCACAACCACACATACAGCGCCGCAGGACCACAACCAGAACACAGACCCGCCGCCACCAGGGACAAGCGAGGTAGGCACTGCACACACTGCACCGTAGATAAGAAAGGTAGACACTGCACACACTGCACCGTAGATAAGAGAGGTAGACACTGCACACACTGCACCGTAGATAAGAGAGGTAGACACTGCACACACTGCACCGTAGATAAGAGAGGTAGACACTGCACACACTGTAACAGGGATAAGATAGTAGACACTGCACTCACTGCACCGGGGACTAGCGAGGTATGCACTGCACACACTGCACCGTAGATAAGAGAGGTAGACACTGCACACACTGCACCGTAGATAAGAGAGGTAGACACTGCACACACTGTAACAGGGATAAGATAGTAGACACTGCACTCACTGCACCGGGGACTAGCGAGGTAGGCACTGCACACATTGTCACCGGGGACAGGAGAGGTAGCCACTGACCTCTAGATAGCACTAGGCATATTCGAAATCCATTGTGGCCGCGTTCCCTCTTAATGGTGTTTTGTGTTCTGTTGTTCAGTTCGTCGTCTGACGGATGGCAGCATGTCCGACGGCGGTTCATCGGCCACGAGCAGCGGTCACCTCTCCAGGGACGAGAAGAGGGCTAAAGCGTTAGGTAAGCACTCATACATATTTAGAGAAAACTTCTTTATGATAAATACTTGGAATGTATGAAGTTCAAAGCTTGTCAACTGATGGGCTCAGGTTCAACCCCCGCGCGGCCTGTACTTATTATGGTCGGCAACGCGCAAGTGATACCTGTTGCTACGGTAACCGATTACCATAAGGCGGGCCGTGCTTTTTTGCCACCTTAGTGGTAGATTAATTTTTAACAAATATTTTCTTATTGTGTGACTGTTTAGTTATTTCGGAACCTTTAACAAAATGTTAAATCTTAATTCTCATAAGACAAGTATAATAAGATCTATTAATATTGATGGTGGAAAAAATTGAAGCTGCTCAGTGTTTTTTTTTTTCTAGTTATTATGTTTTTTTTTTACTCCCGATTGGTTTCTAACGTAGACAGATCCATAGAGAATTCAAAACTCTATCGCACTGCATATAAAACTCATTTTCGAACAAAGTGGCGTTTCAATTGCTTTTCCTTTCCACCGTCGTCGATATGTTTTCTAAGCTGTGGTTTTTGTGTAGACAAGATAAATAAAAATAAATAATTAGGTGTGGCACTCGGAGACTCCCGCGGTAAAGCTATTGCATAGCATTTTTTATCAACTTATGCAATTATAATTATTTATTTATTTTATTAATGCAGTATTTTTTTATATACCTATATACTTTCTCACAAACAGCTGATTACGGTAGTTTTCCAATACAACCAATGCCACCTAAAGGCGGGTTGCTGAACTAAAGAGACAAGCGTGATATTTCAAAGTCATTAAAAGTTCTGGTATTTATCGATAGACGGAACTAAAAAGTATCACCGCTGTGCCGGTCGGAGTGGGCGGTGTTAGGTTTTTTTCGTTACGGAATTTCTGGATTCGGTCCCCACGCTCAAGGCCCGCGATAAAAGCTATGCAATAGCTTAAAAATTATACTGTTCGTTCCACCCGCAGGTATTCCAATGGAAGTGCACGATATAATCAACTTACCTATGGACGAATTCAACGAGAGACTGTCAAAACACGACCTGAGCGAAGCACAACTGTCTCTCATCAGGGATATACGAAGACGCGGGAAGAATAAGGTATATATTATTTTTTAAACATACCACCTGATGGTAAGCAGTCACCGTAGCCTATAGCCGCTAGCAATACCAGGGGTATCACTAACGGGTTGCCAACCATGTTGTTGATGAGGACTCACTGTGCTAGCAGCATTACTACTAACTAGCCCAGCGTATCCTTGTGGAGCACTGGCATCCTTACTCACCGCAGAAACACAACACTACATCAAGTAGTGTTATTTCGCTGCGGTCTTCTGTAAGGCGGAGGTACAGTCCCCAGTCGGGCGGCTCCAATTTAAATGGGATAACCCACGGGAAATCCCAAATCGCCCTACCTCTCGTGTTGTTGCTCTTATCCTACTAAGGTGGCACACAAGCATACGTCCCACCTGATGGTAAGCAGTCACCGTAGCCTATAGCCGCTAGCAATACCAGGGGTATCACTAACGAATTGCCAACCATGTTGTTGATGAGGACTAGTAAGCAATGCGGCTAGCACTACTGCGCTAGTAGTAATGCTGCTAGCACAGTGGTGCTAGGAGCCGCCCAGCTGGAGACTGTACTCCGCTTTACAGAAAGCCAAATAACACTACTTGATGTAGTGTTGTGTTTCTGCGGTAAGTAAGGTTGCACGTGCTCCACGAGGATACGCTGGGCTAGTAGTAATGCTGCTAGCACAGTGAGTCCTCATCAACAACATGGTTGGCAACGCTAGTGATACCGCTAGTATTTCTAGCGGCTATAGGCTACGGTGACTGCTTACCATCATAAAAAAAATGCTCTCACTGAGTAACATAGGCTAATTCGCGGGAAGGAAGCTAGTAATAAATAAATATGGTGGCAGGTGGCAGCCCAGAACTGCCGCAAGCGCAAGCTGGACCAGATCACGTCGCTGGCGGACGAGGTGCGCACGGTGCGCGACCGCAAGCAACGCACGCAGCGCGACCACCACTCGCTGCAGGCCGACAGGCAGCGCGTCAAGGAGAGGTTCGCCGCGCTCTACAGACACGTGTTCCAGGTACCCACTGCCAACGATATATTATACTTGTCTATGTGTTCATATCATTTTATTTGTGTTATCAATTGTTTTTTATATATTATTTTGAGCAATAGGTATCCATGTTAAGTTCTTCTTCTTCTTCTTCCTAAGTATGGCAATCAATCCCTTCAGGGACTATTTTTGCCAGTGTCGAGTGTTAGAGAATTTTCATGTTGCAAAATTTCTCGTGTTTGCCGCATTAAAATGCCTAGTGTCATGCATTCTAACGCCCAATGGAGTTTCTGGAGACAACCCACGGCAGTAGCAGATCGTAACACGCCTTTAGATTAGAGGTAACCTATTGACCAAAATGATAAATCACTTAACCCAAAAGTCGTATTATGGCATTATTTCCAATGCTCCTATAAATCAGTCACTAAATGAAACTTTACTGCACATATCGACACCAAAAATACACATTAAAGATCACTATAACACAATTTACGACACACTGGAAAAAAATCTCAACCGCTCCGCCTGATTCCCGCCAAAAACTCCAGTTCCTTTCAGTTTTACTTATAGGGTTCTATAAAATAATAAGCGTTTGGTGTTCCACCTCCTTGATCAGGTACCCCAGCACTTGACAGAATAAAAAGCTACCCTCAAACTTGATCATATATTTCGTTGCGTTTTGAAGTGTGTTTGGGGTGTTTAGTACTAGATGGCGCTGTGTGATAATGAAACATATGTAAATATATTTTTGTATAAAAAAGAAAGCCTATTTCCCTAGGTCTTCTTCTTCTTCTTCTTCCTAAGTATGGCAATCAATCCCTTCAGGGACTATTTTTGCCAGTGTCGAGTGTTAGAGAATTTTCATGTTGCAAAATTTCTCGTGTTTGCCGCATTAAAATGCCTAGTGTCATGCATTCTAACGCCCAATGGAGTTTCTGGAGACAACCCACGGCAGTAGCAGAACGTAACACGCCTTTAGATTAGAGGTAACCTATTGACCAAAATGATAAATCACTTAACCCAAAAGTCGTATTATGGCATTATTTCCAATGCTCCTATAAATCAGTCACTAAATGAAACTTTACTGCACATATCGACCCCAAAAATACACATTAAAGATCACTATATCACAATTTACGAGACACTGGAAAAAATCTCAACCGCTCCGCCTGATTCCCGCCAAAAACTCCCATGTTAAGTTAGTATTTGAAATGTAAATTGTATGTAATTCTTTTGGTTTTTAAAAGAGTAATTGCTGAGTTTCTTGCCGGATTCTTCTCAGCAAAACCGACCTTCCGTATCCGGTGGTAGATTCTGTCGATTTGAAAGTGCTTGCCTGTAAAGTCTAGTCAAATAAAGATCTTTTTGAATTTGAATTTGAATACATATACATACTGCAGTGATTTGGCAATAATTTCCACTGACCTTGACATATTTGAACGAAAATTTCCCAAATACTTAAGAATCATTTAAAATATCCTCCATTCATCATTATCATCGTAAGTTATAGTTTTATTAGATAGTTCAACATAATTTAAATTAGTTTTAATACTTGTAACGCTATGCACACATACCTTGGAGCACAATTCAGATCAGATTTTTCATTTTACTTGGTATTTGTTTTTTATAAACACTGTGTTCTGTTTTTTGTGCTTAATAAATAATAATGCTTGCACATTATCACACAGCGCCATCTGGTCCCAAACTAAGCAAAGCTTGTACTATGGGAACCAGCAGCTGATATAATATTTTTTTTTTGTAAATACATACTTATAACACATACCAAACAGCCAGACAAACATATTTGTCACATAAATGCTTGCCCCGGCGGGAATCGAACCCGCGACCTCTAGCGTAACAGTCATGTGTACTAACCACTAGACTAGCGGTCTCGTCAATAATGTAATATAAATATCGACATACATACACACATACAAACATATCATCAAGTCAAGTCACTCTGGAGGTAGGCACTGCCAACAATACATCTATATACGTACACATTTAACCACCTATCGGCTTTACGGGTAGTTTTGTAACACCCTGTGTTTTTAGGTAACCTGATGGTAAGCGGTGACCGTAGCCTGACGCTAGTAATACCATAATACCATTATCACTAACGTGATGAACGCTGTTGTAGAACCTGCGCGATGCTGAAGGACGGCCGCTGTCTTCGAGCCAGTATTCCCTGCAGCAGGCTGCTGATGGCAACGTGGTGCTGGTGCCGAAGATGCCGCAGCACTCTGGTGAGCAAAGACGTAACACATCATTTAAATCTATACATACATACAAACATAGTATATAAAATTTAGGTCAACGCTGTCTGTCCATCCGTCGGTCTGTAAGCGGGCTGTATATCTTGATCGATGATAGGTAGACAGTTGACATTTTTGCAGAATGTGTATTTCTGATGCTTCTATAACAACAAATAATAAAAATTAAAAGAAATAAATCATGTAACAGTGTCTCTCCCACTAGAAACTTACGCAATTCCATGGGCTTTAATTGTTTTGCGCGGAACATAAATTATTTTTAAGCTATTGCATAGCTTTTATCGCGGGCCTTGAGCGTGGGGACCGAATCCAGAAATTCCGTAACGAAAAAAACCTAACACCCCCCACTCCGCCATCTATCGATAAATACCAGAACTTTTAATGACTTTTTGAAATATCACGCTTGTCTCTTTAGTTAAAAGAATAACATGAGCTATCTGCCAATGACAATCTCGTCAAAATCGGTCCAGCCTTTCCGGAGATTAGTCGGTACATACAGACAGACACATAATTGGTTTCTTGTTAGTGTCGAATTTACTTTCATATATGTACATTTAGTCTAAAACGCTGGTATTTTGATAGTACGAACAGACACCTTCATTCGATTTATTTGTATACCTACAACATTTTGGGCGACATATACGTTTTGAGAAAATATACTTTTTAGGGTTCCGTACCTTAAAAGGAAAAAGGAACCCTTATAGGATCACTTTGTCCGTCTGTCTGTCTGTCTGTTTGTTTTTCTGACAATATTTTTTATCTCAAGAACCCGTGGAGCTATCAAATTGAAAGTAATATGAAATACCCGGGTCTGTGGTCCCTTTCGGCTGTAAAATAATCAAACCTGTAAGTCAATATGAAGAAAAGATATGACCGTTTATGTCGCATAGTTTGGCATATTTTGCGATTTCACAAGGGAATCAAAACCTATAGGGTACTTCCCGTTGACCTAGAATCATGAAATTTGGCAAGAAGCAGTGTCTTAAAGCTGCACAAGTCAAGGAAAAAATCTGAAAACCGTAAATATGTAGTTTTTTTTAAATGCGAATTTACAAAATAATATTCCTGACCTCATTTGCAGTTCGCCTACTTTTAACCTTACCTAGAAGTGTACGGTACCCTCGATGCGCGAGTCCAACTCGCACTTGGCCGGTTTTTTTTTTAATAAAACCCCCCTTCTTTTTTGCAGACCATCCCATGAACCGCACGTCAGATGACGACATGGACAGGAAAACCAAGAACTTCGACCAGTGACATCACCACTTCACCGATTACCCGAGATGGTAGCACTCGCAAGGCTAAGCATGCAATAATGTTTCTACAACACTTTACGGTTTTCGTACTGTTTCGGTAATCACCGGTTTTTGAATTAATAAATTTCGGTAAACGCCGGATTTCGCATTAATGATGTTTCGATAAACACCGGTTTTTGGGGTTTTGTTATTTCTGTTAACACCGGTTATTAAGAGAGACCGTATATATATACTTTTTCTCTCTCTAAGTGAATCGAAATGTAATGCAATAGAGCTAACACAAATGCGTCACAAAACTGGCAACAAAAAGATTTGTCACTTTATGAAATGAACTTTGAATGCATGAAAATAGAGTCTTATTTTCAATGTAACATACCCTCTTACGGCGAAGCAGTGTAAGGTAAAATTTCATCTCGGTATATAATTAAGAAGTTGTTTTGCCGACTATGTTAAATTGCCGCGTATTTTATTTTAGAACAGCACTGGTAGCATGAGGACCTTTCGACTAAAACGTATATATCAAAATGATAAATTGTTCATACGAATTTTTAGTTCCACTTTTCGCCGCCGCGGCGCTGGACATTTTTCAATATAAAAATAGTCGAAGGCAATACGAAAACGTTGTCGCAAATTATTCATGCTAGCCCTACTGATAGCAGGAACAACTTTCAACAACTAACGTATTCGAAAAAGTACCTGATTATCAAAATGTCAAATAAAATTGTCCATACGAATTTTTAGTTCCACTTTTCGCCGCTGTGGCGCTGGACATTTTACCAAACAAAAATCGATAAGAATTGTAGTCGAAAGCAATTCGATTGTTTCTGCTTATCAACCGCGGTTCGCTGTCGTCGGCCGAAATGTGATAGATCAATTCCATTTTGTTTTAGTGTTTCGCAATAGATACCCTAATTAACATAATTAACGACTGATATAAGTGATTTAAGCGATGTAGCTTACCGATACCGCTTCATTACGATACTCGCTTACAAATCGCTTTTTTAACGATTGCTTATTTGATAGATAGGTACTTAAATTTTTTTGATAAGAATACTTTTTGTGTTGTCAATCTGTGGTTCGAATCGTTGATGCAAATTCATAAATCTTACGGTATGTATTATAAGTATGTATTTACATAACTAAAGTATATAATCACTACCCGCCCCGGCTTCGCAAGGGTTACATAAAAACTAAATGAATTATACATAAAACACTTCCTCTTGAATCACTCTATCTATTAAAAAAACTGCATCAAAATCCGTTGCGTAGTTTTTAAGATGTAAGCATACATAGGGACAGACAGACAGCGGGAAGCGACTTTGTTTAATATTATGTAGTGATTATATCAGCTGCTGGTTCTCATAGTACAAGCTTTGCTTAGTTTGGGGCCAGATGGCGCTGTGTGATAATGTCCAAGCATTATTATTATTTCTATGGTCCTTTGTGTCTGACTCCAAATAAAATATACCATTTTTCCTGTTTTGGGGACGAATTTTAAAAACCCTTCTTGAGCGGATGCCTATATGCTATAAGGACTACTTTCCATATTTCGAGGGAGAGGTAGGGCGCAGTGGGACCTCCCGTGGTTTTTCCCATTTAAATTGGAGCCTGGGGACTGTACCTCCACCTTACAGAAGACCACAGTCAAATATAGTATATTGTTACAAAAGTTTAAGCACCGTGTGTAACACTGCTTTTCACTACTCGAGTCCTTTTTCATAATAGTTATATTTATGAATAAAAATATTCGTTTTTATAAGTTTTAAAATTTAAAACTTTTTCCCCTGGAACAGGATATTCTATTTTTTCCCCGCTATGGAAGGTTACAATGACTTTACTTTACTTTTTGAGCATGAGGAGTGAAAACACTGTTATCGATATGTAACAAACATCTTCCCTCATACTTTTCTATATGTATTTCGTGAAAAGGGACGGAAGTTTGTAACAGGAAGTCGGGGAAGCGCGCGCTATTTTATTTGACCAATGAGCGCGCGCGGTTGTCATTTTGGCCGTCCGATGTCAGATATAACACATCGTATGCGACTACTGCAAGGCTCATCCGTTTTTGTATGGGCCAATACTCAATGTATTTTTATCAAAAATATTTCTACCAAGGCATTGGATAGTTGCAATAATCAATGTAATAAATATCTTTTTTCTTAATATAAGTTGCTTAATTTATATAAATATACATAAGTATTAGTTGATATTTGTCCGTATGTTCGTAACGTTGTGTGAACATAATAAATATAAGAAATAAAAAAAAAATAAGAATCAATGAATTACAGTACAAAAGTTTTGGATTATTTTAAAATACAGTGTAATGCCAAAATAATGGGTCGTTTACTAAAATGGCATTAACTCCTAAACTATGATATATACCAACATGGAAATAAAATGTCTCAAATTGGAGACTTACTTTATAACATCGACCTATTCCGACTAGATTTAAAAAGTATATATTTTTGTAAACGACCCTGGATTTTTGATCGCCAGTGTATTCTCATTGCGTGTAGAAAAACAGTGTTTTAGCAGAATTGTGTTACTTTTATAAGGTAAATTGTGTTTGTGGCTAAGGTAGCCGCTTACCATCAGGCAGGTATGGTTGATAGCCATCTCGGAAATTATAAGAACAGTAAATAACTCATATAGTTGTTCTATCATCACGCCAAGTCCCTCACGGGGTAGGCAGAGAGTATAGAGCGACATTTCACTAGAGACTTGCACACCTCTTTTGCTTCTTCTACATTCATCAATCTCTTCATACATACATATCATCACGCCAAGTCCCTCACGGGGTAGGCAGAGAGTATAGAGCGACATTTCACTAGAGACTTGCACACCTCTTTCGCTTCTTCTGCATTCATCAATCTCTTCATACATACATATCATCACGCCAAGTCCCTCACGGGGTAGGCAGAGAGTATAGAGCGACATTTCACTAGAGACTTGCACACCTCTTTCGCTTCTTCTGCATTCATCAATCTCTTCATACATACATATCATCACGCCAAGTCCCTCACGGGGTAGGCAGAGAGTATAGAGCGACATTTCACTAGAGACTTGCACACCTCTTTTGCTTCTTCTACATTCATCAATATCTTCATACATGCCCGCCGGTTCCGAGTACTCTTTACCTTTCCATCATTGAGTACTTTGTCAATTTGATCAAGAATGTTAGTCGAGTCTACGGTTTCTGACATAAGTCTGGGTTTTTTTTTTTCACGCCGGAACTGTTTTTCTAAACGTAATCAAATTTCAACCAGATAGTCCGAATCCTGAAACACCATTCAAATTTGATGCCACATCAATTTTGAGTGGCCTCCGACTTAAAATGCGAAATTTTATTTTGACGGCGCTTCAAGCAGTGACTTGGGCCTTCAAAGTTTGAATATGGTTTCAGTATTCGGCCGGTAATTGTATATAATATAGTGAAAGTATTTTTAAGAAAGAGATCATTAAAATATTTGTTTATGATTGCTTGATCTTTTTTTGTTAAGCTAAATATTCAGAGTAGCGAGAAATGATTTTTGATCGAATGAAATTTACTAGCGGGGAGGGAGACAAAAATACTGTTGGAAAGGGATAGAATATACCGTCGCAATTAAACAGAGCTGATCTGATTTACTCACAGATCTAAAATAAAAAAGTGAAGTATATTAAAAAAACTGTTTTTTTTATATTCACATGTTTATTTGACTTAAAAAAAAACTCTAATCTCCAGTTTATTGAAACTTTCAAAATAAGTTCGGAAATCAAAATCTGAAACATCACATTCTGAATTGTATGAAACAAAAAACATTATTCGGTCTTAATGTCGTCATATCATTGTAGGGCTCTACCGTCAAGTCCTACCGCAGCCCGCGTTAAAAAACTTCCTACCAAAAACCATTTCTCGATACATCCAATATCATACACATACATACACGTTTTATAATTTTATACGTACATGCTTTACCGCCATAGCCTAGTAACCTTACTTTAAAACAATATGGTGCATATTTTCTTCTATACAAAGCTTTTGAAATATAATTTATATTTATTTAAATTTAAGTAACTTAGGCATTTGAGGTTAAGTTTACCGTTAAGGCGGACATACATGCGTCTCACGTGGGGTGCGTTGCGTGTGGCTCACGTTTAGTTTACGAGCATTAGGTCAAAAGGCTGTGGGTTATATTTATTTTTGCAAAAATCTACTTTAACACTAGAAAATAAAGTCTAAATTGACTAATAGCGTTATGTGAAACTTGGGTAGGCATATGAATAAAAACAGCTCTTGGGTAGGCAGCTCTGCCTAATATAGAGTGCGGAGGAAGCGCTCATGTGATAAAAAATGCGTTTGCCTTGCGTCTGGGTGTTTGGTATGTATTATAAGTATGTATTTACAAACAAAAAGTATATAAATATTATATCAGCTACTGGTTCTTATAGTACAAGCTTTGCTTAGTTTGGGGCCAGATGGCGCTGTGTGATAATGTCCAAGCATTATTATTGAATTTTAACATCTTGAGCCCATTTTCTCCCACAAGAAAAGTGCGCGCTATTTATTTTGACCAATGAGCGAGCGCGGTGTCGGATTCGGCCGTCAGGTGTCCGATGTTACATAATATGCGACTACTGAAAAGCTCGTTTTTATAAATTATAGTTGGCTTTGAACTATTGTCTACTCACATAACGCTATTCGTTTTGAGTATTAACAAATAATTATTGAAAAAACAAAAAATAACTAATTTATATTTTTATTCAAACTGTAATAAAACATTAAATTAATTTCGCCAAATTATTTATACTTATCACATGTTTGTTAGAATATCTTTCAGATACCCCAGTGTATAAAAAAGATGAAATACCAATAAAATATATATATATATATATATATATATAATACTATCGTATATGTTTGTAAAAATGCTAGTGTGTTTTACATTAGAACTTCGTGCAAGATTTCCCTTTGTAACATAGTTAAGTAAAAGTTGTTTCAAATGAAAATGTATTCATTACACATAGTTACATAAATGTATATGAAACAAATTTATTAGTTTGTCACCAAATTAAGACCAGTTTAGTGGCACTTGTGTCTTAAACTAATAAAAAAATTGTAATATTACTTGTGCCACTAAACTATTTAGGGCTACAATTATAGTGCTCGTTTAATCGTTGGCACCAAATTATTTTAGTATAAAGCACTTCTGCCTACCTCTTCACAGGGTCCCTTGTGGGAAGGCGTGAAGATATATTATTGTTTTTAAAACATTCGCGATCTGAACACGTTTTATTAATGCAATATTAAATGGTGTAATTACGTTTCGACCGTGATGCATCGGCCGTGGTCACGAACCGACTGATTGTAGGTCGCCGCCCCTCCTTGAGTCGTGGGTAGGACGATAAATAAACAATTGAATGATGCTATATCTGTACGAAATCAGTAAAATAAATTGACAGGACTCTTATTGCCATCCTTATTTAACCTCGCACACGAGAAAGGGATAGCAAGACTGTCAGTCCTGTCAAATTAGTTTGAGTAATTTTGTGCAACAGAATTGATACGAATTTTTGTAAATTGTAATCAATAAATCTAGAGCGATGTAAATTTGAATGAAGTTCTGATGTAAAAACAATCGTTGTAAATAGCCAATTTAATAATAATATTAGTTTAAGCGCGTATCTTTATTGCTGGGAACTGTTGTAAAATATTAAAATATAAGTATTTAAGATTTAATTTTTTACTTTACCATATTTAGATGTTAAATTGAGAATAACTTAGCGTAAGTCTTAATAAAACAATGAGAAAGTACCAAAACTTGTTTTTTTCTACTAGCCTTTTACCAGCGACTTCGCGCGCGTAGCAATAGAGTATATAGTCTGTCTTCATCATCATCAGCCTATAGTCGTCCACTGCTGAACAAAGGCCTCCCCCATAGATGTCCACGCAGACCGATTCAATGCGGCCCGCATCCAACGCTTGCCAGCGACCTTTATCAGGTCATCGGTCCATCTAGTGGGGGGCCGTCCGACGCCGCGTTTTCCAGTGCGTGGGCTCCACTCTAGAACTTTACGGCCTCTAGAACTTTATAGCCTGTCTTACTCAGTGATAATGTAGCTTTCTATGGCCAAAAGATTTTTTGAAATAGGTTCAGATTTTTGTAAGTTTATTGGTTACATACACAAATATAAATATTTACTTTACTCTTTATAATATTGTTCGTAGTATAATGGTGTCGATACTGTTGTTCAATATTACTAAACTTAACTAATTTGACAGGTCTAAAAGTCTTGCTATCCCTTTCTCATATGCGCGGTTAAATAAGGATGGCAATATTTTTCGACCTATCAAATTAGTTAAGTTTAGTAATTTTGAACAACAGAATTGGCTCCATCTACTCTGAGATGAAAGTAAAGTTAGGTAAAAACTAACGCCATCTAGAGAATCTTTTCAGAACTAATACGTCGCACATACATTTAGTGTTAGAGAATAAATTATGAATTCATGCAGGCACGCACTTTAGAGCTTCATAATGAAACTATAAAGTGCATGCCACATTGGTGCTGTCACAAACTAGCGTGAATCTACACTAATATTATAAAGAGGAAAGATTTGTATTTTTGTATGTAACGAATAAACTCAAAGAGTACTGGACCGATTTTAATAATTCTTTTTTCATTAGAAAGCTACATCATCACTGAGTAACATAGGCTATATATTATACTAGCTGCCTGCCCCGGCTTCGCTCGGGTAGACAAAATATTTGATAAATGTCTATAGGCTCCGAAAATACTGAACCGATTTCAAAAATCTTACACCGTTAGAAAGCTACACTATCACTGAGTAACATAGGCTAGCTGCCCGCCCCGGCTTTGCACGGGTAGATAAAATATTTGATATCAATGTCTACCCGTGCGAAGCCGGGGCGGGCCGCTAGTTAAACAATATTCTAGCTTACGTAAATGATCAAAGTACTATCTCAGAGTCGTCAGAGTCATAATATGTTCGGTTTGACTATGCCAACATTCTGCAAACTACGACATTTTCCCTGATAGATCTCGGGATACGGAGCTGACTGACTATTAGTTTTGACTGAAATTATTGTTCCATGTTCTGGTTTTTTAACATGCTGGGAACATATGGACTCGAATACTAACGAGGTGTAACGGCATACGGTCATATTTGATCATTGTCGAATAATGTTTTAGCCAAATTGCTATGAGGCTAACACATTATTATTATGTTTCTCTTAAATTCACGGAGCCTCGTAAGCAATACTCATAAGGTCCGGTCCTTTATCTAGGCTTGCGTGGGGATATATATCCAACACGTAGAGACCCGTTCGAGAATTTTAATATTTAGTAAGGGATACACGTGGCGAATATCATCCCCGGAATGCATAGTGATGCACCCGGGGATGATCCTCGCCGAGTGCAGAGACTATTTCATGGTGATGGAAAAATAAAATTGGGCTATTATGGGGAACTGTTAATGGACTGGGATATCTGGGCTATGGGATGAGACTACGGAAAATTATTAACAAATTCATACCAGCTCTAACTAGCAAATTAGAACTGGTATGAATTTGTTAATTATTATTGTAAGTTGTATCGATACTATCGCTACAACCAGGCATTATATAGTATTAGCAGCAACACTAAAATTATTGTCATGCGGAAGTTTGACGGCTGTCAATGATTAAAGCACCAGGAAATTGTTGTATCAAAAATATTTGTAAATGAGCTAATAAAAGCTTCATTTGACGACAATCATGACTTATTTCTGAGATGAGGATCTGATCCTTTATAATTGATGACAATGGATGTCAGAGAATCCAGTGTCCTTTTTTTTATTTATCCCATTAAATTCGTGTCGTTCTCCTAATTGTACAATGTACAACGTATTTGTTTGAAAGATAAGAAAATAGCTAGAATTTTCCCACGTCTGTTGCCAATAAGATCATCCAATGATTCTGAATAGCCTTCTACGCGACAAATTAACTCAGTACATACAACATATACATGTTCTTGGAGGATAAATCATTAAAAGCATTTATTATTGATAAAAAAATATATATTCCTAGGTACCACAGACAATCATCCGACCAAACATACAAACGAATTTAAGAGTGATAGTATAGAATGAATATAACTGCCACGTGGTTACACTGCAAACATTCCGCTCCCGAATACCACCTCGATGTGAACGCACGTGCAAGCAAGTCAAACACTAATTAATATAGCGTACTGCTCGTTCGTTATACTGTGACCAGACATATTTCTCGACGGATAAAATCTCCCAGTCGCATTCAGGATTCGTGGCATTTTTTCTTTTTCTTTTGCTACTTAATGGTTACAATATTATTTAAATGTACACGGACTCCAGCTTTCCTGCATTTCTAGTACATTTGGAAAAGCAGCTCCATGCGACAGCAAAACGCATGATAGACATATGATTTCATGATAGTTATCTCGATAAATATCTGTGGTTTAGAAACAGAGATAGATACGAGTTTCTTGCCGGTTCTTCTCAGGTCGCTTTTTTTCCGAACCGTAGGTAATTTAGACCATAAGTGCCTTATTAGGGCTGTAGCGACCTCACGGCTACATAAACCAACGTTAGAAATCGACTAACTAGCAGGACAACATTCAACGAATGACGTCACAATCCTGCCACGCGCTAGCGAAGTTTTCTACGCAATTCAACATATATACAAGTTTCCGACTAGAACAGTCGGAGCCGCGGTTCCCCAGGCACAACACCCGCCTGGCTGGAAGATCTTCCCTTTGCGGTGGCCAGCATGATCACCTCGCTCGCCACACAGGCCTAAGCTGAATAAATGATTTTTTATTTTGATAGTTTAGAAATAAATACTTTTCTTCATGCTGATATGGTTATTGGCATTTGTCAAAATGCAAGAGTTCTATAAAACAATGATTTTTCTCGTTTCTTAGTCTATACTCGAAGCTTGCAAACGTTTTATTGATATATATCATTTTTCTTTTAGTTTTAAGTAATAAATTTAATACGCGTGATGACCGCTATCACAATGACGTGACAGATGTTATCTGCCGGCAATTAATATATCAACTTTTGATATATTTCTATATTATTACGACTTTATTGCTCGTTCAGTAATTATTTCTTGTTTAATGGAATTCACACGGTTTTTATCAGTGATTTATATCACTCAGCTATTATTAAAATAAATATTAATTTAAATTAAATTATAAATTAAAAAAATGACGAGACCGCTGGTCTAGTGGTTAGTATACCTGACTGCTACGCTAGAGGTCGCGGGTTCGATTCCCGCCAGGGCTTGATACAATGAACATCAGAATAGTATTCATATTTAATTTAGTAGATAAAAAGAGAGGTAGGGCGATTTGGGGGTAAGAGCTTTCTTACTTTTGATGACAAGGGGGAGGGGCGGGTAAATATTTGTAATAAATCTGCTTATGTTAAACTTGAACGGCCCCCTTCTTGAAGAACCCCATTCCTCAGCCCATATTGTACTTCTTTGGGAAACCCACGGCGGGGAGCATATTCCATAATTTGAGAGTGCACAGCACAATTCCGGTGTGACCAGCGCCTTACCCTTGTAATTTTTTCCGTGTGGTTTTACATATTATATATATAATTAATACGACGCATACTCAGTATTAAAATATACTCCACAACCAAAGTGTGTAGGTGTTTAGCACGTGAAACTCTAACAATTTGAATATTTTCGACATTATTGTGATATAATTTTAATGATTTTAAATAAATAATGTTTGTGATATTGGGATTATTATTATGTTCTGGTAAGATATATATATATATATATATATATATATATATATATATATATATTATATATATATATATCAATACAAATTAATATTTTTTAAGTGTCTGTTTGTAATGTCAAAATTACTTTTATTTACTAAATACATGAAAATTTTTAGTTTATCCGTTACCTTTTTTTTTTTGTATTTTTATTGTCCTTCTGTCTGCCTGTCTGTTAACGGGAATTGCACTGGCAGATAGCTGCTGTTACATCAAGGCTAGACGTACTTATGCTACTTTTAATTTAGAAAATCATTAAGGATTCCGCATAAAAAATAGCCCTATGAAATTGTGAACTAAAATTAACCCCTCGCATACGGAGTCGCGGGCACAGCTAGTTTCCTTGAACGGTAAAAAAAACGAAACAATTTTTTTTAGTCAGGGTTAGCTAGATCAAATCGACTCCCTTTTTATGAAGTTAGTTAATTGAAGCCTATGTTACCAGGGCCATAATAACGAATCGACTAACACTTTATTCATCAAATTCGGATAAATAGTTTCGGCGCTACGTTTTTTTACGCTTTCGTAAATACAAACATACATATAAACAGACTGCTAACATCATAACCCTTCCTTTTGGCTTCGCCGTAGTCGGGTAAAAAAAACATCAATATCAGTAAAAACCGTTTAAGGGCAAATTTAATTACAAACACACACACACCGGAATTTTAGACACAGAATAAAGATTCATCCATGTTTCATAGAGATTTGGTCCAAATCTGAAAGTGCCGGCCTACATTTTTTTTTGTATATTCTGTTAGAGCTTGTCCGTCTGAGCATTTATTACTATGGCACAAAAGTTGGACATTACAGGACATTACATAAATGTTTTAGCCATTTTCAATTCTTATTTTCAACAAAATGTATGATAATTCAGATTTTCGAACTCAAAGTCCACTAAAATGGTCGTACAGGTTTGGTGCCACAGTAAAAAGAATTCAGACGGGCAAGCTCAAACAGAATATACAAAAATAATGCGTTGGCCGGCACTTTCAGATTTGGACCAAAATGGATGGTCCTCTACATCAATATTTTTACTATTCCAAATAAATGTTTTCCAATTGGCAAATAGAGAAGCTTATTTACCGTCATTTTCCAATAGATGCATATTTTTATTGTACATATCTTGAGCTCGTTCGAGTTCAATAAGCATATCCATATTTTCAGATTCATTCTGTTCCATTTCATCAATCAATCTATTGACTTCATTCGACTTACTGTCGATGTTAATTGAACTGTCACCGGCTACGGGATTTCTTTCAAACTCTACATGCCTCTCGTCGCGACGTCTATCGCGACAATTTACGGAATTTATATCAGAGCCAGTACTGCTCCAGTCTTCAATTTCCACTCTCAAATCATGAATAGAATTGAGTTCAAAGTCAAATTCTTTTTGCAGAGTTTGTTTCTCTCCTTCGTTACAGAAAATGGCGCGTTTAAGTTTCCTTATTTGTTGTTTAAGGGCCTCTATTTCGTCGATTAATGCAATGAAATTGGTTGTTTTTTGTTTGGACATCAATGTTTCTTGGTTTTGTAGTAGCAGTGTATCTATTTGTTGCGTTAAGTGATTTAATTTATCTTCGTGTCCCTTTACCTTACGTTCCGTCTCTTTCAATCTACATTCCATATCAATCTTCTCTTTTTCGAAATCTTTAACGCTGTTATTATTCTTCAAAACATTATTTTGTCTTGTAAGTTCGTCTGTTGAACTCAATTTGAGGTTATTATCATTAACAATAATTTGCATAGCATTCATCCTTGCGTTCATAGCTGCGATGCATTTTTGCATATCATTAAGTTTAGTATCGTAAGCCGACGTAGAAGCATCCGATAGGCATTTTGAATCCTTATGTTCATCCTTCGGTTCTGATTGCGATGGTTTTAGTTCTTGGACATCACATTTTATTAAAACATCATTACCTCGATTAAATTTAGGTGGCTCATCGCCTCTGGATTTGTCAGTGCATTCAATAATGCCGGTTAGATTTTCCAAAAATTGCTCATCAGCATCTTCATTGGCTGCTTTGATAAACGATTGAACATCCGCCAACGTTGGCTCACAAGTGAGTTTGAGTTGGCCGTACATGGCCAACTTTTGTCCAAAGTCTTTTATTTGCCGTTTGAGACTTGCTATTTCTGCGTTTTCAGTATCCATTGTATTATGGGTTAGCTCAGTGAAACAAAATCAAATATAATCGAAAGTATCTAATAAAATGTTATAGAGAAAATAAAACACATATGACTTTTTGCTATTTTTGACAAGACAAAACCACCCAAATTCTTTTTAAAGAATTCAAATTCTTAAATTTTTAAACTAACCCATAAAAGAGGTTTAATATACATTGCTGTCGATAAATACGAAAGTTAACTATACAGATAAATAATATTAAGAGAGGTACGGTGAATTGGGACTTCCCGTGGGTTTTCCCATTAATATTGGAGCCGGCCGATTGGGGACTGTACCTCCACCTTACAGAAGAACGCAGTGAAATAACACTACTTTGATGTAGTGTTGCGTTGCTGCGGTAAGAAAGGTTGCTAGTGCTCCACGAGGATAGCTGGGCTAGTAGTAATGCTGCTAGCACAGTGAGTCCTGATTAACAACACCGTTGGCAAGTTAGTGATACCCCTGGTATTGCTAGCGGCTATAGGCTACGGTGACTGCTTACCATCAGATGGGCCGTATGCTTGTGTGCTTCCTTAGTATAAGCAAAAAATAAATAAAATATCTGTTTGAATTGTTTAAATAACAGCTTTTTAGGACTTGCATATGAAAGTAAATACGATTCAAATAAGTATGTACGATTAACGATACATATAACGAACGAGACCGCTGGTCTAGTGGTTAGTATACCTCACTGCTACGCTAGAGGTCGCGGGTTCGATTCCCGCCAGGGCCAACATTTATGTGGCAAATATGTTTGCCTTGCGTTTGGGTGTTTGGTATGTATTATAAGTATGTATTTACAAAAAAAAAGTATATATGTATTGTATCGGCTGCTGGTTTCCAAAGTACAAGCTTTGCTTAGGTTGAGGCCAGATGGCGATGTGTGATAAAAAATAAATAAATATTATACGGTACATCAAAAGCTTTATTTATTTTGTTAAAGAACTAAGTAATTTCAATAACTGTGTGATCCCACTGACACCTACGGTAATATCTTGGTATTCTCATTGATAAGAATCTCTTGGTCTGGTCAAGTTAGCGAGGCGTCACGCAAACTATAGGCTGCACTTCATTCAATTTATCGACTTAAAAAAACTCCTACATCCTAGCACCAAAATAAGCATTGTAAACAGCTTCATAATTGATTACGCATCTGCCACCGTGATCTATCGGAGGAGTTGCTAAATAAATAAGACCGGTTACTTAATAATATTCGATTCATTTATGTTCTCCGCAATTAGGATCATGTTTCTGAGTATCGGGCTAAGATCGGATGGCTAAGAATTCAAAAGGAGGAATGCCAGAATTTTTAACCTAATATCCTTTTTCTCTCATCTACTCTGTGATCTCCATCAGATGCTCACGACGCGAGCTTCATTCTAACGGCTTGTTCACGTTGACTCGCGGGCGCGGTGGCGGGCGCAGTCACAAATATCGAACACTAGCGGCCCGCCCCGGCTTCGCACGGGTAGACATTAGTTTCGGAGCATAGACATTTATCAAATATTTTGTCTACCCGAGCGAAGCCGGGGCGGGCAGCTTGTATAATAAATAGCCTATTTCCCTCAGTGATAATGTAGCTTTCTAACAGTGAAAGAATTTTTGAAATCGGTCCAGTAGTTTCGGAGCCTATTAATACAAACCCACAAAAATCTTCACAAATCTTTCCTCTTTATAATATTAGTATAGAGTTTAGACATAGATAATTAGTAATATCCTTGTGTTCACGTACGAAACGCACGTGCGACCTAAGTAGCGGGCAAGCTAGCGACTGGCGCGCGTGGCGCCCGCCACCGCGCCCGCGCGTCGACGTGAACAAGCCGTTAGAATAAAGCTAGCGTCGTGAGCATCGCATGGAGATCACAGAGTAGATGAGACGAAATTACGGAAATACGGCGGTGCGTCTATGGAATCAGCTTCCGATTACCATCAAAACAGCTGTGAATCTCCTGGTTACGTAAAGAATATCCGTCACAATGTCGATATTTATAGTTATAGATATATATATTTATATACTGTATTCAGGTTATTATGTTTAAAACTTAAATACATTAATAATTTTGTTATTATTGAGGCAAACTAATTATTTATAAGTCAATGTTTTTGCAGCTGTTTCGTCAGTTACCAGTCTGCAAATAAACCATGGTTCTGAAGTAGACGCGTTACTAGCAGACCTCTCAGTGGTGCGGTGGGGAGTAGATGAAGACTGCAGAGTGGCTACGGTGCAGCTTCTTGGAGGAGTGAAAAACGGCACTTTATGGGCGACTTGGGGTAAGTTTAACTTTAGACCGACTTTTTTTTATACCACTAAGGTGGCACACAAACATAAGGCCCACCTGATGGTAAGCAGTCACCGTAGCTTATAGCCGCCAGCAATACCAGGGGTATCTACTAACAGGTTGTCAACCATTTTGTTGATGAGGACTCACTGTGGTAGCAGCATTACTACTAGCCCAGCGTATCCTCGTGGAGCACTGGCAACCTTACTTACCGCAGAAACACAACACTACATCAAGTAGTGTTATTTCACTGCGGTCTTCTGTGAGGTGGAGGTACAGTACCCAGTCGGGCGGCTCCAATTTAAAAAAAACTTTGACAGATTTTTATCCGTCACTTATTGATGGTAATTCTGTTAAACGACATCATTACACTAATTTGATAAGTCTAAAAGTATTGCCATCCTCCCCGCACATGAGAAAGGGATAGCAAGACGTTTAGTCCTGTCATATTGACTAATTTAATGATTTTGAACAACAGAAGCGACACCATTGTCCCTTCTCTTAATCTACACTTAGCACCGTTCCACATACCGGCCACTTTAGCAGAAGACGGCCTGCCATATGATGGGCCCAGGTTCAAATCCCGGTCTGTACCAATGAGTTTTTCTAAGCTTAAGTACAGGTAGGGCGAATTGGGATCTCCCGTGGGTTTCCCATTAATAATGGAACCGCCCAACTAGGCTGTACCTCCACCTTACAGAAAACCGTAGTGAAATTACTTTGTTATTTATTATTTTGTTACTTTGTTATAACTTACTTTGAAATTACTTTCTTACTTTGTTATATAATTACAACAGTACTTTGATGTGGTGTTGTGTTTCTGCGGTAAGTAAGGTTGCCAGTGCTCTACGAGGATACGCTGCGCTAGTAGTAATGCTGTTAGCACAGCGAGTCCTCATCAACAACAGGGTTGGCAACGCGTTAGTGATACCCCTGGTATTGCTAGCGGCTATAGGCTACGGTGACTGCTTACCATCAGATGGGCCGTATGCTAGTGTGCCACCTTAGTGGTATAAAAAAGCGTTTGTAGGGTAGTGGTCTTTCGAAATCTATGGGTGTTTTTGGAACGCAAGTGAAGCGTGTTATTTGATTTGACCAATGCGCGGTTGTAGAGTTTGTACGTACTATGGTAATTTGATTTTTTAATTTAAACTAGGAAGTTAGACCATGGCCTACCACTCACATTCGCACTTCACATTTTTACAGATTTTCGTGTTTAAATTTGCGATGATAAAATCCCACAGTATGGGACGCTACGGCCCGGCCTTCGGGTCTTTTCTACGGGTCCCGTTACCAGCTGGGCAGCTTCTCGCAGTGCTTGACCGCTCCCGGGCATGCCCGGACACGGTACTGCCTCGCGGACATCAGTCTTGCCCCGGAACAGCGGGACTGGAGCGAAGACATGACTGATAGAGCGGACGAGTATTTTAAAGTAACAATAAATGAGATATATATGCTACGTTGACTTATCAGCTTGAAGTAGGTTTGTGGGGCTTTTATTTTGCTCACTGAAAGCCCTCCGATGGCCATCTTCCGTGCATGTAGGAGGGCTCCGGGATCTCCAGTCGAACGCACCGGTGCCCTCCTACACTTTGCCTGAGCACGTCCCGGGGGCAGCCATGTCGCCGCCCCTGGGACCCTCACGTGCTCTTGACAGCACTTGCCACGTCGTGCTGCCCCCGGGCCCGCTTGAAGGGGCAGTCAGACTGTTTGTGGAGCCCTGCACTGATACCTACTATTTAGCAAGACCGCTGGTCTAGTGCTTTGGTATGCCTGACAATGGGGTCGCGGGTTCGATTCCCGCGGAGGCAAACATTTATGTGACAAACATTGATTTTCTTAAGTCTGGGTGCTTGGTATATATGTATTTAAAGTGTGTATTTACAAAAAAGAAGTATATACTCTGTCAGATGCTGGTTCTCATAGTACAAGCTTTTCTTAATTGGGGGCCAATTTCTTAAAGACTCATGAAGCCTGTTCGACTGCAAATGACTGCATTGCGAGAATATACACCCAAAACCAGCGACGGGGAATGTTAGGGTTGCCAGCCTGGGCATGCACGATGGGATTTTTATTGTTTTAATTTCCAATTTCTCTAAATGTAAATGGACGCTATTTATATCAATGGGGATCAGTGCCGGTAGCAGGAACATTGTCGACAACGTTTTCGTATCGCCTTCGACTATTTTTGTATTGGAGCATGAACAGCGCAGCGGCGGTGAAAAGTGGAACTAAAAATTAGTATGACAATTTTGACATTTCGCGAGTTACGTTCGAATACGTTGTCGACAATGTTCCTGCTACCGGCACTGGGCCGCAACCCACACTGTGTATAAATACGCAATTACACGCAAACACCTATAACGAAACTAAGCCTAGTTAGTTCCTTGTTCGTTAAGTTTCATCAAAATTTTCATAGTTGGTTTTTGTTTTAGTACAAGTCTAAATATGGCCGACATATGAACCTAATGATCTGCACTGCCCAAGAGTGCAGTGAGAGGGGGCTGCGGTAATTACTGCCAATAATGCTGAAGTATACCCATCTGCCTACCGCTAATGTCATCGGCGTAGACTCCTGCCAAACGTCTGGCTTCAAGCAGCAGTATGGCATTGGATACCGTTCTTTTGGGTACGTATTCTAGCTTGGCGGCAGAATATCTGACACTGCGGTGGTACCCACCTAGCCGGACTCTTGCAATAAGAGGCCTACCACCTAGTACTTAGTCTCTTATGGCCAGTAATGTCACTAGCTACAGTGCCCTTCACACCGGAACACAGTACAGACATTTATGCCGTAGAAAATTTTGTCGAATCAAAAAGAAACATTATAAAATTATGGTCGTGGTTCAAGGGTGACTCACGACCCCCTATTATATCGTATTAAATATGACATTAGAAATATAAATACTGGTAGGCACGGCTGTCTTAATTATTTTTATTATCATAAAACAACTCGTTTAGGAATCCATGACCTCGATCGATGTTCGATGAATAACCACAGGTTAACCATAAATTAGCAGAAAAAATCCTTTTTTTTATGATAGAAGCCGTGGTGGTCGTTTGGTATGAAGCGTTGCCTGCGATTCTAGCTACGCAAGTTCGAATCACAACAGACTGTACAAATATTTTTTTATAACTTAAGTGCAGTGATTAGTCACACCACGAGCTTTACGGTGAAGGAAAACATCGTGAGGAAACCTGCATACGTCTGAGAAGAAATTCAAGGACGTATGTAGTGCCTAAGAGACGGCGACGGACTCACCATCTGTCACGTTGGCACCAATAACTAATGTTTAATCATAAAATTGTGATTGAATTTGGATCACTAGGCGACTGCTAATCTTCTATATATAAAAATTAATCCCTTTTAGCCTTGGTCACGGCAATACGCGTGAATGGCTCGATTGATTTCCCAATTTTTTGTATTTTTTATTGTCAGAAACAGGTTCTTATGAAAATAAAAAGGGGAACATTTTTAAATTCGGGATAAACTAAAGGTCCTTTTTTATGGTGTATCCTAATAATATTTTATATACAAAAGTTTGTGAGTATGAATGGATGGATGTTTGTTACTCTTTCACGCAAAAACTACTCAACGGATTTGGATGAAATTTGGAACACAGATAATTTATAACCTGGATTAACACATAGGATACTTTTTAGCCCGGGAAAATGTTTTTATCTCCGGAAAATTTTAGGTTTCTCTGAGATTCTAAGCACATCGCGGACGTATTCGCGGGCAGAAGCTAGTTCGACACATGAATTCATAGCTAAGACAGGACAACGCCTGTCGGTTCAACTTGCTAGTTATGAAAACGCTTAAACAGTATTGCTATCGACAGCAATAATTGCGTCATTCTACAAGAAATCTCATCAGTCAGTCTCTATCGGTGAGTAAGTATTTCTTAATCAACTTTAACGAGAAGCTAATCAAATCTACGAGTTATTCAGTCAGCTCACTTGCTAAAGCACATCATCCATGTTTCATAGAGATTTGGTCCGAATCTGAAAGTGCCGGCCAACACATTTTTTTTGTATATTATGTTACAGCTTGTCCGTCTGAGCATTTATTACCATGGCACCAAAGTTGGACATTACAGGACATTTCATCTGTTTTGATTATTTTGAATTCCTATTTTCAAGAAAAATATATGAAAACTCAGTTTTTTAAAATTCAAATAAAATCGAGGACTATGGTCCTACACCTTTGGTGTCATACTAATAAATGTTCAGACGGGCAAGCTCTAACAGAATATACAAAAATATTGCGATGGCCGGTACTTTCAGATTTGGACCAAAATGGATGATGTCCTTGAGGGTCAGCAAGGCGCGCGTGATGTCCCTGGTGTTGCAAACATCTTCAGGCTGTGACCGCTCACCATCAGACGGGCCGTATGGTTTTGTTAGCCACCTTAGTATAAAAGAAACTTATTCTAAATGATGCTTAAACAAGTTCAGAAACAACATATTTGGTTTTTAGGGTTCAGTACCTTAAAAGGCAAAAAGGAACCCTTATAGGATCACTTTGTTGTCTGTCTGTCTGTCATGATTTTTTATCTAAAGAACGCGTAGAGTTATCAAATTGAAATTAATAAGAAATACGCGGGTCTATAATCTCTTTTGGTTGTAAAATAATAAAACCTGTAAGTCAATATGAAGAAAAGATATGACCGTTTATATCGCAAATTTTCGCATATTTTGCGATTTCACAAGGGAATCAAAACCTACTGGGTGCTTCCCGTTGAGCTAGAACCATGAAATTTGGCCAGTGTCTTACAGCACAAGTAAAGGAAAAAACTGAAAACCGCAAATATGTAGTTTTTTTTTTTAATGCGAATTTACTAAACAACATTCCTGAATCGTGCAGTTAAGAGTCACTGACGAATAATGAACTCATTTGAAATGCGCCAACTTTTAACTTTACCTACAAGTGTGTACGGAACCCTCGATGCGCGAGTCCGACTCGCACTTGGCTGGTTTTTTTAGATTGGCCAAACATACGCCCATCCACTATTGTTCTTTAAAACGAAAATATGGTAAGGATACATTATTATGCTAATATGAAATTACTTTAATAAATTATTAATAATGTTGTTTACTGACCTACCACTTTAGGTTACAAGGTTTCACAATGAGCCTTACAATTTTAGGGGTAGGAAGGGTGAAAATTGAACCCTTTTACTAAGACCTCGCTGTCCGTCCGTCCGTCCGTCTGTCTATCAGCAAGCACAGTTACGTTGGCTGTAAGATAACTTCGTAGTTTTAAAGTAATCTTTTCTAAACAATGTCAAGTTACCTGTGGATCTCTCAAAGGGCGTAGTAAAACCAATATCAGAATTCAAAGGTCAATTCAGCCAGTTTTTAGAGTTCAATACCTTAAAAAAAAGGAACCCTTATAGGATCACTTTGTTGTCCATCTGTCTGTCTGTCTGTCTGACAAGAATTTTTATCTCAAGAACGCGTGGAGTTACCAAATTGAAATTAATATGAAATATAATCTATGATCTCTTTCGGCTGTATATTCAAAGATGTATGTCAATAGGAAGAAAAGATATGTCGCAATTTTTCGAAAATTTTGCGATTTCACAAGATAATCAAAACCTTTAGGGTAACTCCCGTTGACCTAGAATCATGCAATTTGGCAGGAAGCAGTGTCTTACAGCACAAGTAAAGGGAAAAGTCAGAAATCGAAAATATGGAAAAAAAAATGCGTATTTACTTAAAGAAATGCTGAATCGAGCTGTTGAGAGTCACCGACGAATAATGACATAATTTGAAGTTCCCCTACTTTTGACCTTACCTACAAGTGTGTACGGAACCCTCAATGCGCGAGTCCGACTCGCACTTGGTCGTTTTTTTAGATTGGCCAAACGTACGCCCATCCACTATTGTTCTAAAAAACGAAAATATGCACGAGTCCGACTCGCACTTGGCCGGTTTTTTTTATTAAACTACCACATCAATTAAAAGCGTGTGCGTCAGAGGCGACCTTTATAATATATTCTATTGATTGTAGTTGTATCTCTTTTTATATTAGGTAAGTTTTTAATTTTTTCCTTTAGTTTTGTCTTCATTTATTGTTTAATTTATGTAAGAAATAGTTGTCTTTTACACAACAGTACTATGTGTGTCGTTGCACGACATGCCAGCCGTGTATTTATATTCTCTTGGCCGTGTACGACAGGCTTAATTGTCACCTCGACTATAGCTAACTTTAGAGTAAGATTTATATTAATGTCGAGAATGTAAGTTGTGATTTGTCTATGATTCTAGAGCAGAGTCATTGTTAGAGGACTCTCTGGCTCTTCCCTTTTCAACTTCCACTGGCAACGAACTTTTCTGCTCCTAATATAATTGTAATAATTGTACACCATTGTAAAAGCTCCGAAGAATTATATACCGCCAAGCAGTAAGCACCGTCTCTCATTCCAATAACATCTCGCAACTTTCCTCGCTTTTTACTAAACGCATATATTAATGTTTATTCGAAATTAATGCGCGCGCGCAGTGGTAGAGTTGATCATCAGATGACACATCAATGCGAATAAATAAAGGTTCGCTCGTTTTAAAAAAAATCCTAGCTGCTCTGTAAATCTGAAAATCTGCCCGCGCAATAAAATTTTTTTACAACTTCAAGGGTTTTATTTGCTGCGCGGAGCGGAACCTTAATTATTTGCAGATACTTCGATGTTATTTTTTGTATAGATGTATATATAATACTAGCTGCCCGCCCCGGCTTCGCACGGGTGGACTCTGTATGATCCGAAACTATTTAGGGGGTTGAAAAAAAGATATTGTCCGATTCTCAGACCTACCCAATATGCACACAAAATTTCATGACAAACACCGCGACACGAGAATTGTATATATATATAGTACTAGCGGCCCGCCCCGGCTTCACACGGGTAGACATTTAGATCAAATATTTTGTCTACCCGTGCAAAGCCGGGGCGGGCAGCTAGCCTATGTTACTCAGTGAAAATGTAGCTTTCTAACGGTGAAAGAGTTTTTGAAATCGGTCCAGTACTTTTTGAGTTTATTCGTTACATACAAAAATACAAATCTTTCCTCTTTATAATATTAGTGTAGTGACCTCTGTAGCATTCACTTCAATACCTCTTTCAGTCTCAACATTAATGAATGCATTCTGCATGAGGAAGAACTGATATGAACTGATGAAGAAGCACGAAGGAGTGATACAGAGTCTCAACGGAATAAGAGTGTTCAATACGGCCATATTCGTCTGTGTTCATTGAATATACTTTGCCAACACCTTGGCTGTCAGCAACGCATTGGACGCTGAAAAGGTAAGCTTTATTTATACCGAGAGGCACCAACTTTACCCTGGAGAATAGCGTTAGATATAACACTTGGTAAATAGCAAACTTCTATCAGCTTCAATATTTAACGGAATCTTTCAACGTCATTTTCACCGACTTCAAGACATCTGATCATTTTAACAATTCACACGTATTAAGAAACGATGAAAATACAATATTTAATTTCGTAACCTTGTCCTAATATCCTGACCAGGATCATGAGGATAAAAACGTTTCTGTAGGGCGAGCGAGGTGGCTCAGTCACAAAGGGAAGATCTTCCAGCCAGGCGGGTGTTGTGCCTGGCGAACAAGGCTCCGACTGTTCTAGTCGGAGACTGTATGTATGATACTGTGGGGCGAGCGAGGTGATCATGCTCAGCCGCCACAAAGGGAAGATCTTCCAGCCAGGCGGGTGTTGTGCCTGGGGAACAAGGCTCCGACTGTTCTAGTCAGAGACTATATGTATGATACTGTGGGGCGAGCGAGGTGATCATGCTTAGCCGCCACAAAGGGAAGATCTTCCAGCCAGGCGGGTGTTGTGCCTGGGGAACAATGCTCCGACTGTTCCAGCGCGTTGTAGGATTGTGACCTTAAAGTAGATAATTTACTACGTACAAATTGTGACGTATACGTATGTAATTTATAAAATTCATGAATAGCGACATCTGTTGTATGGCACGTCAGTTACTAGATTTCATATTAGGGTCTCAGAACAGTTATTATACTACGTACAAGTAGGGTCATGTTGTGGAGGGGTCGCCACACTACATTATTTTTTCCCATTTCTTTTAGGCCCTGGACACAAGGTTTGGTATGGCAGTGATCCACTGCGATATCGGAATTGACACGTTCTTCACACTCTCCGGACTGCTGCATATGCGAGGACTGATGTCTGCCAAGGAAGTGAACGTCGCGAGAATATTGACAAAGAGATATTTTAGGTAACATCAAGTATATAATCAAAGGGTAACATATTGTGGGGCGAGCGAGGTGATCATGCTCAGCCACCGCAAAGGGAAGATCTTCCAGCCAGGCGGGTGTTTTTGCCTGGGGAACCGCGGCTCCGACTGTTCTAGTCGGAAACTTGTATATATGTTGAATTGCGTAGAAAACTTCGCTAGCGCGTGGCAGGATTGTGACGTCATTCGTTGAATGTTGTCCTGCTAGTTAGTCGATTTCTAACGTTGGTTTATGTAGCCGTGAGATCGCTACATCACTCCCCCCCGAGACCGGAGGTCGATCCAGAGATTGATTACAGTCAGTGCTTGAATGCTTGCAAGTGCCAGTGTGCTTCGAAGTCTGCGGTGAGTCGAGACTGAGCGTTAGATGCCGACTGAGTCCAGTATCTTAATGCAAGCGTACGACGTGGAGATAAGACGGTGAGCAATGCCGAATGGACTCCAGAAGTGGGCTGTGTGAGGCGGACGTATGTAGTCGGTGGAGAGGTGAGTGCCAGGACCAGTAGCGCGGTGAGTCGGCTGAGTTGGACCTGTTGATACTCGATGCTGGCTTGCTGTGTGACTGCTGCTGAAGACTTTGATGGGGTTGGAGAAGGTTGCTGATGTTCACGCCAATACTGACGCAACGGGGTCACCAGTGTGGGGCGAGCGAGGTGATCATGCTCAGCCCCCGCAGAGGGAAGATCTTCCAGCCAGGCGGGTGTTTTGCCTGGGGAACCGCGGCTCCGACTGTTCTAGTCGGAAACTTGTATATATGTTGAATTGCGTAGAAAACTTCGCTAGCGCGTGGCAGGATTGTGACGTCATTCGTTGAATGTTGTCCTGCTAGTTAGTCGATTTCTAACGTTGGTTTATGTAGCCGTGAGATCGCTACAATATTATCTTCTGAGGCTCAAATCAAACCAAATCATATAAATTTATTGCGAGTAAAGTTATGTATATTAAGGCATCATTATAAACAGCAACTACACACGCAACATTGCATCCTGTGGTAGGGCACAGCTAGGTTGTGTATCCTCGCGAAACTCTTACTCAGCCTAGAAACACAACACTACGTCAAAGATTTTACTTTTGGTCGCGGTCTTCTGTAGGTGGAGGAACAGTCCCCAGTCGGGCGGCTCCAATTTAAATGGGAAAACGCGAGTGCCCAATTCGCCCTACCTCTCTTTTTTTAAGCTCGGTGTGAATAAACACTGTACTAAGCTTAGAAAAACTTATTGGTTTTAACCTGAGCCCATCAGATGACAGGCCGATGCTTCAACCACAGACCACCGCGGCTTCATAAGGCCACCACGGTATTATATAAATTTGATTTGTTTGTTTATTACTCTTTCATGCCGTAAAATCTTAACCGATCATCATAAATTTTGTTATGAAGTCGTGGGCACTGGCTTCTGGATAATAATTAGACCTCTGTTCAGATTTATAGGTCCAATGGCGTTAGTAATCCTCTACACGGCTGCCGTGCTCCCACACTTGGGCAGCGGCCCATTGTGGGGCCGTATAGTTGGGCAAGCCGTGCAGGATTGCGAGGATAGCTGGTGGCTTGGGCTGCTGATGTTCAATAACCTCATAAGCTGCGATAAGATTGTACGTATCCTGCTGTAAAATTCAACTTTTCTACCAATTCCTACCATTCCAACTTTTTACAATTCCGTTTTTCCTACCATTTCTATTATAAATGTGTCAGTTTGTATGTACGGTAGCGTAGCGGTTGTATTCTCTTGGTGTACGTTTGTAACACAGAGACGGCAAAACAACAGGTCGGATTTTAATGAATATTGGTATTTGGTACAATGAAATGAAGTCAAATCTATATTTTGACACAAAATTACTACCTATTACTTTAAGATTTAGTAATTTTAATAATAATAACAATATTCGGACATTACCACACAGCCCTATAAAGCTTGTATTATGACTACCAGATTTTATTTAGTTTCACCTGTCCGCGTATGTGTGTAATCTTGCATGTTAAATTAGACCCACTCCCCAGTGTCCGATTGAGCTGAAAATTGGCTTAAGTTGGCACATTGTTTTCATTCTTCAATTAAAATTAACTATGAATTGAATATGATTCTGGTTGGGTCAGATCTTTTATCCATAAGTAGGGAGGTTAAGTTCTGTTTTTATAAATATAGTTTAATCTGTTTTGTGACTATTGTAATGTATAGAAAAACACAGGCTCGGCACGCACAATAATTCCTGGTACGAAATCACGTCCGCTCTCGCTTGCGCTCTCGTGTCAACTGACGTGGTGCGCTCGAAACAGTGTGATGTATGTATGTGTGTATAATTGTATATGTGTGGACTATTGTACATATGGCTGTTATATACATATATATAAATGTAAGTAAATAATAAATCCACATACACTACAACTATGAATTGCGTTTGCAGTGCTACATAATAACCTGGTACATAGCTTGTGACTTCCAACTGACTATTATCGGAACAGCTCTCTTCATCGGCATGGCAATGGGATACCTGTTGACAGTCTACAAACCGGCTGAGCACAAGAACATTATAACTAAGGTATGTACACAGGATACTTTAAGGATCAAAGGATCTCCTAATTACAAGCTCTCTCTCTCTCTCTCTCTCTGTGTGTGTATGTGTGTGTGTGTGTGTGTGTGTGTTTGTGTGTAGGTGGGTATGTGTATATGTGTGTGGGAGTGTGTGTGTGTGTGGGTGTGTACGTGTGCGTGTTTGTGTCAATTTTGTGACGTCCGCCATATTAGATTTAAAATGGCGGAATTTAGATAGTCATTCATTGTCATGGGAAGCAAAAGTGTATGCCAAATTTCAACTCGATCGAACACTGGAAGTGGGTCTAGTTAACTTGCAAAATTTGTTTACACACCACACACATACACACACACAAGCTTGGAAAATATATAAGCTTTCTGCACTCCCCCTATATGGCTGTGCCAAATTTGATACTCCCACGCGTCGCGCCTATAGTGTGAGCTATTTTCTTAAAAAGGGGCACAAAGTCTAGCTTCACGTGTCAATAAAATGAATGTTTTCGTATCAGCAATGCTCGCTATTCCTAGCTGTAGCGTGTTTGTTCGCCATGCATATGGTATTGGCCGCAGGTGGTAATTTCATAGCCAAAGGCTACACTGGTGTAGACACTCTTTTGTTCGTCTCTTTAAACCGAAGTGCTTGGGCGTTTATTGTATGGTGTTTCATTGCAACGATCGAATACGGGACTGTGCGTAAGTTGTTATTGCTATTTTAATTTATCAACACACTAGCGGCCCGCCCCGGCTTCGCACGGGTAGACATTGACATCAAATATTTTGTCTACCCGTGCAAAGCCGGGGCGGGCAGCTAGCCTATGTTACTAAGTGATAGTGTAGCTTTCTAACGGTGAAAGATTTTTTGAAATCGGTTCAGTAGTTTCGGAACCTATAGACATTTATCGAATATTTTGTCTACCCGAGCGAAGCCGGGGCGGGCAGCTAGTATAATATATAGCCTATGTTACTCAGTGATGATGTAGCTTTCTAATGAAAAAATAATTATTAAAATCGGTCCAGTACTTTTTGATTTTATTCGTTACATACAAAAATACAAATCTTTCCTCTTTATATATATATCTATATATAAAGAGGAAAGAAATATATATATCTTTATATATATGGCCTTCTTAGCCATGTACGGAAGTGCCGCAATATTTGACGCTGCTTAAATCTTCTTTCATAGATGTAAGAGGCCTTATGTAGAACTTTTAATAAAATTAAACAAACGATTATTGTTCAATATTATTTATTATATAGATAAGAATGTAAAAGCCTTGTATCTAACAAATAATACTAGAATAAAATGCATACTTTAGAATAATTATAATCTTAAATAAATTTATTAATGTAGAGAATGTTCAAGTCATAATTAATAATAATGCTTGGACATTATCACACAGCGTCATCTGGCCCCAAACTAAGCAAAGCTTGTACTATGGAGACCAGTAGCTGATACAATACTTATATACTTTTTGTTTGTAAATACATACTTATAATACATACCAAACACCCAAACGCAAGGCAAACATGTTTGTCACATAAATGTTTGCCCCGGCACATCGCGCCTACATTGTGAACATAACGCGGCAGCCACAACAACTTTGTATCACCGTGCCTTTTTTGCCGTCGTGTTGCTTAAGCGGTCAATGGTGGCGTGTGACCGCAAATGAAATTGGTTAGCACTTAAATTATTAAATTGAATTGGATATCGGTCTTGGTGACATTGCTTTGGGCGGCAAACAAACCTCAGGTTTATTTAGCACTAGCGGCCCGCCCCGGCTTCGCACGGGTAGACATTTATCAAATATTTTGTCTACCCGTTTTTAAACTATCCAGGCATTCTTTTAAATATTTCTCAGTAAGAACCGTCCTCGTACTTCAATGAATATTCTAAAAAAAGAATTAGCAAATCGGTTCAGCTGCTCTCGAGATTTGCGCTTAGCAACACATTCAGCGATTCATTTTTATATTATAGACCGCACAATCATGATATAACAATGTTTAAGGCTATAGTATTTAACATAATTCTATCATGATTGTTACGTGAAAAAGACAGAGCACTGAGTTTCTTGCCGGTTCTTCTCAGGTGGCTTTTTTTCCGAACCGGTGGTAATTTTGACTTTCATAAGTGCCTTATTAGGGCCTAAACTGAATAAATGATTTTGATTTTGTATAATCATATATAATCGTAATATAATATTACGATTGCAGTATGTATAAGGCACTAATGAAGGTCTAAATTACCACCGGTTCGGAAAAAAAAGCCACCTGAGACGAACCGGCAAGAAACTCGGTGCTCTGTCTTTTTTTTCATGTAACAATCATGATACACATACAGAGGACTAACCCTAATCGTATCTAATAATAGTATATGATAAATGTTTTATTATATTGTTATTATTTTACACCAATGTATGGTGTTGATTCTGTTGTACAAAATGACTAAACTAATTTGACAGGTCTAAATGTATTGCCATCCCTTTCTCATGTGCGGGGTTAAATAAGGATGGTGTTGGCGACTGGTCAAAAACATAGGCCGTTTGTTTTTATAGAAAAAGAAGTTGCGTTTTGATTTTGACATTACGTGTCAGTTTGTGTTGAATTCCTTTTCGTTTTAGTTTATTACCAGTTTTGTTACGTGCTTTCTTGTAAATATTTAATTAATATATAATTTATCACCATCGTACGTCTAATTCTTTACCATCCTAATACAGTCCACTCGATCGCTATCAGATGGCAATATTATTAGACTTGTCAAATTAGTTAAGTTTAGTCATTTTGAACAACAGAATCGACACCATTGTATAGTTATCAGTAACGCAACTAAATGTGTAATATCTTACGAATACATTACAAACTAGCCTTTTCCCCGCGACTTCGCCCGCGTAGCTATATAGTATACTATAACCCGTTTTCCCGTAGGAATGAAGCATTTTCCCGCGGTAAAAAGTAGCCTATTTACATCAGGGATAATGTCGGCAGCTAATGGTAAAAGAATTGGTCAAATCGGTCCTGTAGTTTCGGAGCGTATTCAATACAAACACACAAATCTTTCCTCTTTACAGTATTAGTGTAGATTACTTAAATCTAAATCTCTTAATCGATACCAATATTATAAATGCGAAAGTAACTCTGATTGGCACTTTTTTCTTTAAGCAAATACAGACGAAGTTGCGAGTATAGGTCGCGGCACGAAACTCTAGCGCTGACCGTTATTGCGCAGAAGTAAAAAATAAGGTGTCTTGGCGGGGTACAGGGGTGAAGGGCGAGCGTGCGTTGCGCCGATTGGCTCTCCAGTCGTACTCCGTCCCCCGTGCCGATACGACGCTCCGCGCACTTCCAGTGTACAGTCGCGTTCTGAATTGTTTTGTTGTCATCGTTAATTTTTGTTGTTGTTTTTTGTTAAGTTTGTTTTGTTGATTTGTTTGTTGTGTTTGTTAGTTTATTCACTGTTTGATTAAGTTTGAACAGTTTTTAAACAGTGAAAATGCCGAGGCCGAGAAGGAATACTGTTTTGAAAAGACAGGCACGGAAAATGGTGTTTGACGTGCATTGTTTTCTGAAAAGGGAATCGAATGATTTCATTAATTCCCTGAAACAAATTCAAAGTGAAATTGGCGAAGCTGCGAGTATTTTACTCGATTCTGACCGCAGCACTGTAGATATAAGTGAAATAAAACAAACTGCAGAAGTTATTCAGGCGGGAAATATAAAATTAAATAGTATAATTAGTGACTTACAGAAAATTCAGAAAAGGACAGCTGAATCTACAAAGACGTCCATAGCAACGGTAAGGAAAATCTCCACTGAAGCCAATAATTCCGACTTATTATCAGTATTTAGAACACCAGGCAAAAAACGCTCCAGATCAAAACCGGTCACAGATATTGATAACTTTGATCAAGGATTAATAAAGAGGTGCATACATAACTTTCATAGGACAAATAATGAACTTCCCACCGTCGGAAAGTTGAGAAAGAAGCTAGAGGAAGATATAAATTTCAAAGGCTCAGAACGAAGTCTTCGACGAATAATTAAGAGTTTAGGGTTTCGGTGGAAAAATACTGAAAACAATCGAAAAGTACTGATTGAAAGTTCAAATATACGTTTACTACGTATCGAATACTTACGCAAAATAAAACAATATCGCCAAGAGGGAAGGCCCATCGTATATACAGATGAATCTTACGTAGATTCATCGCACTCTGCTCCAAAAGCCTGGACCGATGGTACTACAAAAGGTCTCAAAAAACCTATCTCCAAAGGACAGCGGGTGGTCATTGTCCACGCAGGATCAGAGGCTGGGTTCATACCGAACGCACTGTTAACTTTTAAAGCTGGTGCGAAATCAGGCGACTACCACGACAATATGAACTACGACAACTACGAAAAATGGCTGAGGACACAGTTATTGCCGAACTTACCGCCTAATTCTGTCGTGGTAGTCGACAACGCATCATACCATAATAAACAATGGGACCTTGCACCCACTTCTAATTCCAAAAAAGCTGACATGCAGGGTTGGCTTACTGAAAAGGGCATACAATATGAGGAAACTCTACTAAAACCTCAACTATACAATTTAATACGGGCTAACAAAGATAGATTTAAAACATTTTCAATTGACAGGATACTAGCAGAGCAAGGACATCAAGTGCTAAGACTGCCACCATACCACCCAGATCTAAATCCAATCGAAATGGCATGGTCTGACATAAAGCAATATGTAGGCAGTAAAAATGTGAAGTGGAGTGTTGCTAAATGTATAGAACTAATTCAAGAAAAAGTTTTGCTGATGGGTGCTTGGGATTGGGGAAAGTTATGCCAAAAGGTAAAGGACATAGAAGAGCAATATGTCAAGAGTGACCATGTCGTGGATTTGGTTACAGAAGAATTCATCATTCGCGTTGATGGTGACAGTTCAGAGGATAGCCTTGGTGAGTCTGATGACGATGACGCTGTTAGTGCCGACGACCGAAGCAGCCCTGAGCCGGGGCCCTCAGTAAGCAAAAGGCCCTGTTGGGATACTATTGAAGGTGTAAGACCATTGTCTGATTCGGACTAGATATCGGAAAGGAGAATGCGGTGTCTGATGTCCACACCCTGCCGAACTCGCAGGTTTCTTCTATCCTGAGAAGAAACTTCAGTAGGTTCTTATGTAATTCGGACTTAATATAATTTTTTTTATTATTTGGTATTTAATATAAAAATTTACAAATCCGATAGTGTATTTATTTTTCTACTCCCCATAAACTTGTTAAAAATTATATTGTAGGTAACATGAAGTAATATTTGCGTGCGTGACAGTACCCATACGCAGTTAAGTTCCACATTTTGTTCACCGCTAGACTTACTATTTGACTTTACATTAAAACATTATTTTGCTGTTTTTAACTAAGCAATTAAATTACTAATTTGTATTGCGTGCGCGATGGTACCCATGCGCAGCTATCCCCTCCACGTTTCGCTCAGCGCTAGAGTTTCGTGCCGCGACCTGTAACAGCTAGTGCTGTAAACAGGGCTGTGGTTTTGCATTTTTGCCATATTTGAAGACCTTACATCATCATCATCATCATCAGCCTATCGACGTCCACTGCTGAACAAAGGCCTCCCCCATAGATGTCCACGCAGACCGATTCAATGCGGCCCGCATCCAACGCTTGCCAGCGACCTTTATCAGGTCATCGGTCCATCTAGTGGGGGGCCGTCCGACGCCGCGTTTTCCAGTGCGTGGTCTCCACTCTAGAACTTTACGGCCCCATCGGCCATCCGTTCTACGAGCTATGTGCCCTGCCCATTGCCACTTCAACTGGCTAATCCGTTGAGCTATGTCGGTAACTTTAGTTCTTCTGCGAAACTCCTCATTTCTGATTTGATAGTAGAACATTATTATAGTTCTTTTAAAATAAATAATTTAAATAGATTAATAATCATGTGGTTTATAACTAAAAGAAAATTGATGATTCATGATGAACGTACAACCACAATAAGAATTATCGAGCGATCAGAATAGGCCGATAGCCGCGCTTTAGGTATACCTACGCTTGGTTTTCCTATTTTGTCTATTAGCGTCGCACACACAGGGTTATTTTAATGAAACTGTTCATTGAGCACGGGGGGATTTTTTTCGTAGCCAACATAAAATATAAGTTATAATTTTACATGTATCCCATCAAATCATAAATGTTAAATGAGAGCCAAGTTCAATGTTATGATATATATATTTTATACCACTAAGGTGGCACACAAGCATACGGCCCACCTGTAGGTAAGCAGTCACCGTAGCCTATAGCCGCTAGCAATACCAGGGGTATCACTACGGGGTGCCAACCATGTTGCTGATGAGGACTCACTGTGCTAGCAGCAATACTACTAGCCCAGCGTATCCTCGTGGATATGCCTTGGGTGTTGGCTTTAACGACAAAAGAACTGATATCTAAATGGGTGCCAAGTTCAATGGTCAGTCCTAAAATGTATTTATAACAATATAACTTAGGATAATATGTTGAAGCCCAAGGGCTGACTTGGCTAGTTCTAATATACGAATTATATTATAGCCATCGCAAGTTCTAAAGCTGGTATTGGTGCACATATGCTTCTCGCAAGTCTCAATATACGTGCCAATTTTTGACATGTTTAGGTCAAATAGTTTTTGTGTTATGAGGGGGTCAAAAGTGGCTCCAAATGGGTGCTACACGCCTAGCTTGAACTTGGCTTGACACGCAACCGCGTGTCTAGATATTTAATGATTGATATATGTTCTATGCAAGGTAAATATCAACCTCTGTAAATATGGCACGAGTGCAGAACCACAACCTGTGTCGGTAGCACGAACTTTTTCGACAACGTATTCGAAAACGTAACTCGCGAAATGTCAAAATTGTCATACTCATTTTTAGTTCCACTTTTCACCGCCGCAGCGCTGTTCATTTTTCAATACAAAAATAGTCGAGGGCGATACGAAAACGTTGTCGCAATTATTCATGCTAGCCCTACTGTATTAAATGTAGTCACACAGTAATGTTTAGTTGTGATGATGAGCCGCGGGAGGGGGGAAGCATCGCACATGTTCCACTCCGGCTCTCTCGTCGTCTGCCGCCAGATGGCGCGCGAGGACCGAGAATATTTGCGAGTTCAGTACTTGGAAGCGACGGATGCGATCCACCATGCGTTTGAGGGGCTGCAACAATATTTGTTTTCGTTTATACGGCCATCCTGATGGTAAGCGGTTACCGCAGCCTATGGACGCTTGCAACACCAGGGGTATCGCTCGCGCGTTGCCGACCCTAAATTCCTATACAAGACCCCGATTGTTATACAAGGTGCTAAAGTGACCCGTTGTATACGCGTAGTAAACATAAACAGAGTTACAATATATTTTAGCGCCGCGTGTAACACTCCGCTTATTAATACGAGTGGGAAAAAAACAAAATAATCCAAAAATAAATTATGGTCATCAATTCAATTTGTAATAAGAGAAAAAAATCTAAAGATTTCGCGTCAATGACTTTTTATTTCTTCAAGAAGAAATCACCGATTTGGTAGTTCCATTTGCAAAAATTAAATATTATATTTTTTTATAAAACAGTAATAAGTCGAGTCTTTATTCATAATTCTATTTATGAATGAATATTTTCATTTTCATAAGTAACAGACAAAAAGAAAAAGAAAAAAACTTGCGAGATAGAAAAGAACCAAATTTGCGATTATTTTTTTATAAAACTTACAATTCCCTTGACGAGTTCATCTTTGCCGTCCACCCTTTGCACTCTCAGGATGTGATAGCAGAAGTCTAGGGCTTCAAACCGCCGCTGCTGGCCCAGTAGGGCGATGATCGTGCAACCAGCCCAGTGGAGGCCTTCGCCGAACAACTCTCTGCAAATTACAATCATGTTAGCATTATCTGATACATGTTATATTGCTTCCATATAATTGCATCCGTATGAATTGTGAAGAAATCCCACCGGTCTGTACCATTTAGTTTTTTAAGTACAGTGATTAGTCACACCACGAGCTTTACGGTGAAGGAAAACATCGTGACGAAACCTGCATACGTCTGAGAAGAAATTCAAGGACGTATGTAGTGCTAAAGACGCCTTAAGCCTTCCCAATAAGGGTCCCCGAAGGGGTAGGCAGAGGTTACAACGCCCACTATTACAAACAACACCAAAGATAATTTGGTGCCAACGTGACAGATGGTGAGTCCGTCGCCGTCTCTTAGGCACTACATACGTCCTTGAATTACTTCTCAGACGTATGCAGGTTTCCTCACGATGTTTTCCTTCACCGTAAAGCTCGTGGTGTGACTAATCACTGCACTTAAACAGGTTTGATTGTTTTACAGCCGAAAGAGACCCTGGTATTTCATATTAATTTCAATTTTGATAACTTCACGCGTTCTAAAGATAAAAATTCTTGACAGACAGACGGACAACCAAGCGATCATATAAGGGTTCCTTTTTTCCTTTTAAGGTACGGATTCCTAAAAACTAATTGGTACAGACCGGTGGGATTGCAACCTGCGGCGATATAATAGCAGGCAACGCTTCTCACCACGCGGCCACCACGGTCGTATACTCACTCGACTGTGAACTGGGTGTCAATAACCGGTATGCAGTACAAGAACTGTAGGGCGGACCACAATCTGAAATAATACATAAAATTTTTAACCATCTTCTAAAAATATTCCAATCAGAGTTTTAATCTATACTAATGTTATAAAGAGGAAAGATTTGTATTTTTGTATGTTTGTATTGAATAGGCTCCGAAACTAATGGACCGATTTCAAAAATTCTTTCACCGTTATAAAGCTACATTATCACTGAGTAACATAGGCTATATATTATACTAGCTGCCCGCCCCGGCTTCGCACGGATAGACAAAATATTTGATAAATGCCTACTCGCGCGAAGCCGGGGCGGGCCGCTATGACTTATATGTATGTATATGGAAGCTGGATTAACGCACACATTGACGTTATATCAGTGGTGAGCAGTGTGTGTAGGTGACATGTATAACTCAGTGGTGCATAGTGTGTAGAGTAAGTGATCAGTGTCACCTAGTGTCACCTAGTGCTACGTAATGTGTAGTGTGTGTCACTGACCGGTGTCACCTAGCGTTGTGTAGTGTGTGGTGTGCAGTGTGCAGTGTGTAGTGTGCAGTGTGTAGTGTGTAGCGTGCAGTGTGTAGTGTGTAGTGTGTAGTGTGCAGTGTGTAGTGTGTAGTGTGCAGTGTGCAGTATGCAGTGTGCAGTGTGCAGTGTCTAGTGTGTAGTGTGCAGTGTGTAGTTTGTAGTGTAGTGTGTAGCGTGCAGTGTGCAGTGTGTAGTGTGTAGTGTGTAGTGTGTAGCGTGCAGTGTGCAGTGTGCAGTGTGTAGTGTGTAGTGTGCAGTGTGTAGTGTGTAGCGTGCAGTGTGCAGTGTGCAGTGTGCAGTGTGTAGTGTGTAGCGTGCAGTGTGCAGTGTGTAGTGTGTAGTGTGCAGTGTGCAGTGTGCAGTGTGTAGTGTGTAGTGTGTAGTGTGCAGTGTGCAGTGTGCAGTGTGTAGTGTGTAGTGTGTGTGACCTGTGGAACTCCGTGGTGTCGTCAGTGTGCAGCGGCGCGTGGTGCGGCGGCGCGGGCGCGGCGGGCCAGAGCGGGGCGGCGAGGCAGCCGCGCAGGCGCCGCAGCACCACCGCGAACAGCGACAGCCCGCAGCACAGCCGCTCGCGGGTCAACAGGTCGCCCTCGCGCGACAGCTGGCTTTGCTGACAACACACACACACTTGCTCTCAGCCTCACTGCCCCTCACTAGCTCACATTTTTTATACCACTTAGGTGTAACACAAGCATACGGCCCACCTGATGGTAAGCAGTCACCGTAGCCTATAGCCGCCAGCAATACCAGGGGTATCACTAACAGGTTGACAACCGTGTTGTTGATGAGGACTCACTGTGCTAGCAGCATTACTACTAGCCCAGCGTATCCTCGTGGAGCACTGGCAACCTTACTTACCGCAGAAACACAACACTACATCAAGTAGTGTTATTTGACTGCGGTCTTCCGTAAGGCGGAGGTACAGTCCCCAGTCGAGCGGCTCCAATTTAAATGGGGAAAACCCACGGAAAATCGCCAAATCGCAATGAGTGCCTTTACTGGGGCTTCGAGGTACGAGAATAGTTCTGGCTCATAGGCTCACTGCCTCACATTGGCTCTGAGTGGGTTTAATAAGGAGTCTAGGTACAAGAAGGCTTACAGGATACACATTGTGTAAAAATTTCAATTATCTACCTTTTACAGATCATGAGATACAAACCGCTGACAGACGGACGGATGGACAGCGAAGTATTTATTTATTTATTTCAATCACTTACAGCAGACACAACATTCCACTAGATTTAAGTGCTAGGGTACATGCTATGTGCTGTTTTAAGCCGTGGTGGCCTTGTGGTTGAAGCAACAGGCCTGTCATCTGATGGCCCCAGCTTCGAGTCCCGGCCTGTACCAATGAGTTTTTCTAAGCTTAAGCACAGTGATTAATCACACTATGAGCTTTTAAAAAGAGAGGTAGAGGGCGATTTGGGATTTCCCGTGGGTTATCCCATTTAAATTGGAGCCGCCCGACCGGGGACTGAACCTCCACCTTACAGAAGACCGCAGAGAAATAACACTACTTGATGTAGTGTTGTGTTTCTGTGCCACCTTAGTGGTATAAAAAAAAAACCTAATTGTTCTGCCATTTATAAGTAGATCACAACATGCGATAAAAAACATGAACCTAAAATGTGTGGCATTGTGAGTGCATATGTAATATTGAAGACTTATAGGTTCATAACAAATTTCATACACAACATTATATCTATACTAATATTAGCGGCCCGCCCCGGCTTCGCACGGGTAGACTTTTATATCAAATATTTTGTGTACCCGAGCGAAGCCGGGGCGGGAAGCTAGTATAATATATAGCCTATGTTACTCAGTAATGATGTAGCTTTCTAACGGTGAAAGAATTTTTGAAATCGGTCTAAAAAATAAAAAATAAAAATTAGGGGTGGACTACCCCTAACATTTAGGGGGATGAAAAATAGATGTTGGCCGATTCTCATAGATACCGGATAAGCACAAAAAATTTCATCAAAATCGGTCAAGCCGTTTCGGAGGAGTATGGCAACGAAAACTGTGACACGAGAATTTTATATATTAGATTATAAAGAGGAAAGATTTGTATTTTTGTATGTATTGAATAGGCTCCGAAACTATTGAACCGATTTCAAAAATTCTTTCACCGTTAGAAAGCTACACTATCACTGATTAACATAGGCTAGCTGCCCGCCCCGGCTTAGCACGGGTAGACAAAATATTTGATATAAATGTCTACCCGTGCGATGCCGGGGCGGGCCGCAAGTATTTATATCTATATGAATCTGTTACGCCTTAAGGCTTTTTTTATAGTATAAGTCATAGGATTCCATTGGCTACCCCTTCAATACGGTATCCTAAAAAGGCTTACTATAAACTTACCTTAGCCGTGCCATATTTGTCAACGTTCTGGACCAGCTGCAGCGCCGCGTATTTCGTCTCCAAACGCTTCAGTTTTGATTCCGGCTTCTCGCCCTCTACACATAGACCATACATATCATCCAGGCCAAGTCCCTCACGGGGTAGGCAGAGAGTATAGAGCGACATTCTCTAGAGACTTGCACACCTCTTTTGCTTCTTCTACATTCATCAATCTCTTCATACATACATATCATCACGCCAAGTCCCTCACGGGGTAGGCAGAGAGTATAGAGCGACATTCTCTAGAGACTTGCACACCTCTTTTGCTTCTTCTACATTCATCAATCTCTTCATACATACATATCATCACGCCAAGTCCCTCACGGGGTAGACAGAGAGTATAGAGCGACATTTCACTAGAGACTTGCACACCTCTTTTGCTTCTTCTACATTCATCAATCTCTTCATACATACATATCATCACGCCAAGTCCCTCACGGGGTAGGCAGAGAGTATAGAGCGACATTTCACTAGAGACTTGCACACCTCTTTTGCTTCTTCTACATTCATCAATCTCTTCATACATACATATCATCACGCCAAGTCCCTCACGGGGTAGGCAGAGAGTATAGAGCGACATTTCATTAGAGACTTGCACACCTCTTTTGCTTCTTCTACATTCATCAATCTCTTCATACATACATATCATCACGCCAAGTCCCTCACGGGGTAGGCAGAGAGTATAGAGCGACATTTCACTAGAGACTTGCACATCTCTTTTGCTCCTTCCACATTCATCAATCTCTTCATACATGCCCGCCGGTTCCGAGTACTCTTAAAATAAATAACATATACTTTACCTGCGGCGAAAGGTCTCGGCAGAATGTTCTGGAAGGGTGCCGCGTGCAGTAAGTCAGTCACCTCCTCTTGACTCAGAGCCTGAAATTATACTCCTTTTTTAATACAATAGTTTGTGATATCTATAGGCCTCTTATTGCAAGAGTCCGGCTAGGTGGGTACCACCGCAGTGTCAGATATTCTGCCGCCAAGCACTAGTGTACGTACACTACACTGTGTTCCGGTGTGAAGGCCACTGTAGTTAGTGACATTACTGGCCATAAGAGACTAGGTACTAGTAATGTAATTCATCATCTAATCCAATTTTATTAACAGATTCGTTCAGCCATTTAGTCCTGCATAGGTAACAAACAAACATATCTATACTAATACTAAAAATAATATTATAAAGAGGAAAGATTGGTATTTTTGTGTGTTTGTATTGAATAGGCTCCAAAACTGCTGGACCGATTTCAAAAATTCTTTCACCGTTAGAAAGCTACATCATCACTGAGTAACATAGGCTATATATTATACTAGCTTCCCGCCCCGGCTACGCTCGGGTAGACAAAATATTTGATAAATGTCTATAGGCTCCGAAACTACTGAACCGATTTCAAAAATTCTTTCACCGTTATAAAGCTACACTATCACTGATTAACATAGGCTAGCTGCCCGCCCCGGCTTTGCACGGGTAGACAAAATATTTGATATAAACGTCTACCCGTGCGAAGACGGGGCGGGCAGCTAGTTTAAAATATAATATCAGTACAATACCTGTTCCATAAGCATGCAGAAGAGTATGATGTTGCCGAGTTCACGGAACGCGTGGAACAATTCGGTCCTAGCGTCCGGGTACTGCACTATATCCGTCAGTTGGGCGTGGTAGTACCCCAACACACCTGCGGATCACATGGGATTGGTCACTGTGGATTCTGTGCTGTGAGTGTGTGTGTAATTAAATATTGCAAGTTAAAGGACATCTTCCATGTTTTTTTTTTATACCACTAAGGTGGCACACAAGCATACGGCCCACCTGATGGTAAGCAGTCACCGTAGCCTATAGCCGCTAGCAATACCAGGGGTATCACTAACGGGTTGCCAACCATGTTGTTGATGAGGACTCGCTGTGCTAGCAGCATTCCTACTAGCCCAGCGTGTCCTCATGGAGCACTGGCACCCTTAATTACCGCAGAAACACAACACTACATCAAGTAGTGTTATTTCACTGCGGCACTTTCATAGAGATTTGGTCCAAATTTGAAAGTGCTATCGCATTATTTTTTTGTATATTCTGTTAGAGCATGTCCGTCTGAGCATTTATTACTATGGCATCAAAATCAAGCGAATCAAAACCTACAGGGTACTTCCCGTTGACCTAGAACCATGAAATTTGGCAGGAAGCAGTGTCTTACAGCACAAGTAAAGGATAAAATCTGAAAACTTTAAATATTAGTTTTATTAGGTTTCCGTACCTTAAAAAGAAAAAAGGCACCATTAGGAGGATAATTTTGTTGTCTGTCTGTCTGTCAAGAATTTTTATCTCAAGAACGCGTGGAGTTATCAAATTGAAATTCATATGAAATATCCGGGTCTGTGGCCCCTTTCGGCTGTAAAATAATCAAACCTGTAAGTCAATATGAAGAAAAGATATTACCGTTTATGTCGAAAAATTACGCATATTTTGCGATTTCACAAGGGAATTTAAAACTTACAGGGTACTTCCCGTTGACCTAGAATCATGAAATATGGCAAGAAGCAGTGACTTACAGCACAAGTAAAGGGAACAATCTGAAACCCGTAAATATGTAGTATTTTTTTTAAATGCAAATTTAATTTAAAAAAAACCTGAATCGCGCTGTTGAGAGTCAACTATGAATAATGACCTCATTTGAAGTTCGCCTACGTTTAACCTTACCTACAAGTGTGTACGGAATCCTCGGTGGGCGAGTCCGACTCGCACTTGGCCGGGTTTTTTTTTAAATGTGATTATACTAAAAATATTCCTGAATCGCGCTGTTGAGAGGCACCGACGTATAACGACCTCATTTGAAGTTAACTTTACCCAGAAATGTGTAAGGAACCTGCGCACTTGGCCTGGTGTATTTTCCTTTTAAGGTAACAATAACTGTGCCGGTAGCAGGAACATTGTCGACAACGTTTTCGTATCGCCTTCGACTATTTTCGTATTGGAAAATGAACAGCGCTGCGGCGGTGAAAAGTGGAACTAAACATTAGTATGACAATTTTGACATGTCGCGATTTACGTTCTCGAATACGTTGTCGACAATGTTCGTGCTACCGGCACTGACCGTTGGATCCGTAGTCGTATCTCGGCAGCTTGCAGTGCCTGGGCATGGCGGCGGCCAGCGCCCGGGTGAACTGCGCCAGGGTCCCGTGCAGCAGGCCGCGGGCCACGCCCAGCAGCTCCCCGGCCACCACGGCCACGCCCTGGTAGCCCAGCAGCCGCACCAGCGCGTGCCGGTGCGCCGCGCCCACGAACCCTGACCATACATACACATACACCACACAACCAAACGGCCCACCTGATGGTAACCAGTCACCGTAGCCTATAGCCGCTAACAATGCCAGGGGTATTACTAACGGGTTGCCAACCATGTTGTTGAGGAGGACTCACTGTGCTAGCAGCATTACTACTAGCGCAGCGTATCTTCGTGAAGCACTGGCAACCTTACTCACGGCAGAAACACAACACTACATCAAGTAGTGTTATTTGACTGCGGTCTTCTGTAAGGTGGAGGTACAGTCCCCAGGGCGGCTCCAATTTAAATGGGATAACCCACGGGAAATCCCAAATCTTGCCCACACAATACTGTAACTGACAAGACTGTCCCCCTTGGTGAGATCCCATAAGTTCCCCCTTGGATGAGAGCACAGAAGTTTCCCTCGTAGTGAAAGCCCAGAAGTTCCCACATCGGACAAGAGTCAAGAAGTTCCCCCTTAGTGAGAGCACGGAAGTTTCCCTCGTAGTGAAAGCCCAGAAGTTCCCCCCTTTGATGAGGGCCAAGAAGTTCCGCCCTTGGTGAGAGCCCAAAAGCCCTCCTCGAATATCCTTCTTAAATGTTGTGTTGTATAATATTTTTCTTTTCTTATCTTTCTAAATATATTAGGTCCTTACATATGAAATTGGCGTTTTTCGTACTGGCCACTTTAATCACGAATTTCTCCTCTTTGGTAAGGAATTCCAAATTCAAATTTGTACAGCTATAGACTCATGTATTTGTGCTTCGATGATCGTCATTCATTTGTTTTTTTTCTTCTGTATTTTTCTGTTTGCGTCACTCATTTTACAAAATGGAAAACCTTAAATATCGCATTATTTACGAGTACGAGTTCCGCCGTGGCACTAGTGCTGCGAAAACAACTCGAAGGGTGAATGATGTGTATGGCGGTCGTGTTGCAAAAGAAAACACAGTTCGTTTTTGGTTCCAACGTTTTCGTTCTGGAAATTTCGACCTGCAGAACAAGCCCCGTGGACGGCCTGAGACTCAAGTTGATAATGAAGAGTTGAAGGCTATTGTGGAAGCGGATCCATCGCAAACCACGTCCGAGTTAGCTGCAGGCTGCAATGTTAGTGATAAAACTGTTTTAATTCACTTGAAGCAAATTGGGAAGATTAAAAAGCTTGAAAGGTGGGTACCTCACGAATTGACTGAAACAAACCGGCAAACGCGCGTCGACTGCTGCGTTACATTACTAAACCGGCACAATAATGAAGGTATTTTAAACCGAATCATTACCTGTGATGAAAAATGGGTTCTTTACGATAATCGGAAGCGCTCAGCGCAATGGTTAGATCCTGGCCAGCCAGCCAAATCCTGCCCCAAGCGAAAATTAACCCCAAAAAAGTTACTTGTAAGCGTTTGGTGGACTAGTGCCGGTATTGTTCATTACAGTTTTTTCAAATCTGGCCAGACTATTACGGCTGATGTCTATTGTCAGGAATTGCAAACCATGATGGAAAAGCTAGCGGCTAAACAACCTAGGCTGGTCAATCGCTCCACGCCACTGCTGCTTCACGACAACGCTAGACCACACACTGCGCTACAGACGGCTACTAAATTAGAAGAGCTTCAATTGGAAAGTCTAAGACATCCTCCGTACTCCCCGGACCTTGCTCCAACAGATTACCATTTTCTTCGAAATTTGGATAACTTCTTGCAAGGGAAAAAATTCAACTCCGATGGGGCAGTCCAAATCGCCTTCAAAGATTTTATTGATTCCCGTCCGACTGGTTTTTTTAGTAAAGGGATCAATGAACTACCTATGAGATGGCAAAAGTGCATAGAAAATAATGGTTCATACTTTGATTAATTAAATATATTATATTAAAAAATATTCGACTTTTTGTTCCTCCCATACAAAACGCCAATTTCATATGTAAGGACCTAATATTTTACTGTATTTTAACTACGTTTCCCGCAATTTCACAGGGTTTCCCCGCATCCTCCCCGAGTGAGAGGGGATGAGTTTCGGTTCGACCCCCTCCTTAAACCCCTCATGTAATAAATGACGGCCTCTTACCTGCGTACTGTGCGTACTGCGCGGAATACGCGAGGCTCAGTTGTTTGGAGCCCCAGAGAAGGGCGTGTCCACACTGCGGCGGTCGCTCGCGCTGCACCGCCGGGGCGAACAATATCGCCCGGGACTTGACGAACCTAACACGGTACATTACTCATTACCACACCTTTGCAATTACGGCCGAATATTGCAAGATAACAGACATCATCCATGTTTCATAGAGATTTGGTCCAAATCTGAAAGTATAGTAGGTCTAGGTATAGTATAGTAGGCCAACGCATTTTTTTGAATATTCTGTTAAGAGCTTGTCCGTCTGAGCATTTATTACTAAGCCAACTAAGTTGGACATTACAGTATATTTTGAATTCCTATTTTCAACAGAAGTGTGTGAAAATTCAGGTTTTTGAACTCAAATAAAATCGAGGACAACGGTCCCACAGGTTTGGTGCCACAGCAATATACGAGTATGTTCAGACGGACAAGCTCTAACAGAACATACAAAAAAGTGCGTTGGCCGGCACTTTCAAATTTGGACCAAAATGGATGTCCATTAAGGCGAAAGCAATTGTTCGAAGATCTTCGAAGTGCCGTCAAAATTAAAATTCGCATGTAAAATCGGACGCCACATAACATTACTGTGGCATCCTTCAATGCATTTCCGTCCTTTTGCATGAAATCACTCGCAGAAAAGTGAGAGGAGAGACTTTATACATGAAAACTCAAAAAGGTAGGGCGATTTGGAATTTCCCGTGAGTTTTCCCATTTAAATAGGAGCCGCCCGACTCGACTGGGGACTGTACCTCCACCTTACAGAAGACTGCAGTCAAATAACACTACTTGATGTAGTGTTGTGTTTCTGCGGTGAGTAAGGTTGCCAGTGCTCCACGAGGATACGCTGGGCTAGTAGTAATGCTGCTAGCACATTGAGTCCTCATCAACAAAATGGTTGGCTGCTTACCATCAGTTGGGCCGTATGCTTGTGTGCCACCATAGTGGTATGGAGGCATCTGTTCAGCAGTGGACGTCTATAGGCTGATGATATAAAAATACATACCTATCAGTGGCAGCGTTGTAGCAGTAGTTGGGAAGAAAATCGTAGTTGAGTTCCCAGAACACGTGAAGAGTGACTCGTCCGTAGGGCGCGAGAACGCCGTGGTCGGACTCCCGCAGCATCGCTTCGAAGTCGTCTAGCGTCAGGAACCGACTCAGCAACTTATGGCAGAGTCGATTCACTGATATCAGTCCCTCTAGCTCCTGAAATATTAGCACTCATTTATAATATTATATAACTGGCTGTTTCCCCGCAACTTCGCCCGCGTATCAATATAATATATAGCCTATGTTACTCAGTCATAATGTAGCTTTGTAACGGTGAAAGAATTTTTGAAATCGGTCCAGTAGTTTCGGAGCCTATTCAATACAAACATACACACAAACATACAAATCTTTCCTCTTAATAATATTTGTATAGATTTGTATAGACTAGCTGTTTCCCCACGACTTCGCCCGCCCGCGTATCAATCCTACTAATATTATAAATGCGAAAGTTTTTGTGAGTATGGATGGATGGATGGATAGACGTTTATTACTCATTCACGCAAAAACTACTCAACGGATTTGGATGAAATTTAGAACCCACATAATTTATTACCTGGATTAACACAGGATACTTTTTATCCCGGGAAAATTTTAGGGTCCTCTGAGATTCGAAGCTCAACGCGGACGTAGTCGCGGAAGGAAGCTAGTATAAAATAACTAATTGTAAACCGCGACTTCGTCTGCATTTAAAGACAAAAGTAGTATTGAAATTTTAAACCTTAAGCATCTCTGTTGAACAATTGGCCAAATGGCGCTGCGTTTGTTTTTTTTTCCATCATCGCGGTGAAGTGCAGTGACTGGTAGAAAATGCCTAGGGCATTAAGCCCGCGTGTGCAAACTGTATGTTGCATGAAGTGTATATATAAAACACAAAGTGCACTCACCACAACGCCAGTAATATCGCCGGCTTCGAACTTGCCTACCGCCGCGTCGAGAGCTCGATGCATATCCGCGTTGATGCGCTGAGCCACCTGGATAATAATACATTAATATACCTTCACGCCTTCCCACAAGGGTCCCCGGAAGGGTAGGCAGAGGTTACACCGAAGGTCATTTGGTGCCAACGTGACAGATGGTGAGTCCGTCGCCGTCTCTTAGGCACTACATACGTCCTTGAATTTCTTCTCAGACGTATGCAGGTTTCCTCACGATGTTTTCCTTCACCGTAAAGCTCGTGGTGTGACTTATTGGTACAGACCGGTGGGGTTGGAGCTTGTGTCGCTAGAATAGCAGGCGACGCTTCATACCACAAAACAAACAATAGGTGTGCGTGCAAAAGTCAAGAGTGAAATGTCGCTCTATACTCTCTGCCCACACCGTGAGTCACTTGGCGTGATGATATGTATGTATGAAGAGATTAATGAATGTAGAAGAAGCAAAAGAGTTGTGCAAGTCTCTAGTGAAATGTCGCTCTATACTCTCTGCCTACCCCGTGAGGGACTTGGCGTGATGATATGTATGTATGAAGAGATTGATGAATGTAGAAGAAGCAAAAGAGGTGGGCAAGTCTCTAGTGAAATGTCGCTCTATACTCTCTGCCTACCCCGTGAGTCACTTGGCGTGATGATATGTATGTATGAAGAGATTGATGAATGTAGAAGAAGCAAAAGAGGTGTGCAAGTCTCTAGTGAAATGTCGCTCTATACTCTCTGCCTACCCCGTGAGGGACTTGGCGTGATGATATGTATGTATGAAGAGATTGATGAATGTAGAAGAAGCAAAAGAGGTGTGCAAGTCTCTAGTGAAATGTCGCTCTATACTCTCTGCCTACCCCGTGAGGGACTTGGCGTGATGATATGTATGTATGAAGAGATTGATGAATGTAGAAGAAGCAAAAGAGGTGTGCAAGTCTCTAGTGAAATGTCGCTCTATACTCTATGTCTACCCCGTGAGGGACTTGGCGTGATGATATGTATGTATGAAGAGATTGATGAATGTAGAAGAAGCAAAAGAGGTGGGCAAGTCTCTAGTGAAATGTCGCTCTATACTCTCTGCCCACACCGTGAGTCACTTGGCGTGATGATATGTATGTATGAAGAGATTAATGAATGTAGAAGAAGCAAAAGAGATGGAGAGAGGAGGTCTTTTATAAAAAAGAATGTAATTCAAATCTGTAGAATGTGTTTTTTTATGGTATTCTGTGACAGGCAATGGCCTAATAAACACGAAATTTAATATGAATAAAAGATTTATTGTGTAATTGAACCCGGCGCTCCGCGCTACGCCCCACAATATGTATGTATGTATGTATGTACGAACCAGTGCGCAGAGGTCGACATGTCGCCCCAACAAGGCGACGTGTCTCTGCTTCAGTAGGGAAGCGTACCGTCCCGCCGAGACACCAGTGCTGGCGCCCCTCGCCGCACATTCTGCACGGTACCGTTTATCTAGCAACATGCTGAAAAACAAATTTAACAAGAAGAAGTTAGTTAAAAAAAAATAACTTGAAAAAGGGACTAAAGAGTCCCCTTAAACGATTTTTGATAGGGGTCATCAAATCTCTGTTCGCGTCACCGACATGCGACACGCAAACTCAAACTCAAAATCGTCTTTGTTTTACTAAAAAGGCGTATGTAGTGCCTAAGAGACGGCGACGGACTCACCATCTGTCACCAAATTATCTTCGGTGGAAAGTGGGTGTTGTACCTCTACCTACTTCTTCGGGGACCCTTGGGGGCAGGCGCGAAGATATATATATTTGACTAAACCTTTTTAGGGTCGGCAACGCGCGAGTGATATCCCTGGTGTTGCAAGCGTCCATAGGCTACGGTGACCGCTTACCATCAGGTGGGCCGTATGCTTGTTTGCCACCTAAGTGGTATAAAAAGAAAAGACTACGGTGACCGCTTACCATCAAGTGGGCAGTATGCTTGTTTGCCACCTTAGTGGTATATAAAAAAAACACTTCTTAAAGCTAATATGACGTGTTGTTGCAGATTTAAGTTTTCACTTCAGCCGGCAGTACCCGAGACCGTTTTTAAGCTATTGCATAGCTTTTATCGCGGGCCTTGAGCGTGGGGACCGAATCCAGAAATTCCGTAACGAAAAAACCTAACACCGCCCACTCCGACCGGCACAGCGGTGATACTTTTTAGTTCCATCTATCGATAAATACCAGAACTTTTAATGACTTTTTGAAATATCACGCTTGTCTCCTTAGTTCAGCAACCCGCCTTTAGGTGGCATTGGTTGTATTGGAAAACTACCGTAATCGGCTGTTTGTGAGAAAGTATATAGGTATATAAAAAATACTGCATTAATAAAATAAATAAATAATTATAATTGCATAAGTTGATAAAAAAATGCTATGCAATAGCTTTACCGCGGCAGTCTCCGAGTGCCACACCTAATTTTTTTAAAGCAAAGGTGGCTATCATGAATGCAGCCCCGTTCTGCTACCCGTATTGGTAGCAAGAACGCCTTTACACTAGGTATTCGAAAATGTAAATCTTAAAATGTGAAAATGATCATTCCAATTTTCAGTTCCACTTGTCGCCGGCGTAGCGCTGTTCGTTTTCCCATACAACAATAGTCGAAAGCGATAGGAATACGTAGCCTAAAATTGTTCATGCTCGGGTTACTGGTTACCGTCAGGTGTGCCATCTTAGTGGTATAAAAAATATTTTGTTTTTAGTTCGACACATAAGAACCTCTAGAGGTAATTTTTTTTTACTTGTCAGAATTTTATTTATTTATTTATTCAGGAACAAAATTCAAAATTATACAAAATAAATTTTGCGATAATATCTGCAGTAGTTTAAAACTGTGTCGCAGATATTAACACTCAACCCCGGGAAGTGGCGTTACAGAGTGTGTGTGTGTGTGTGTGTGTGTGTGTGTGTGTGTGTGTGTGTGTGTGTGTGTGTGTGTGTGTGTGTGTGTGTGTGTGTGTGTGTGTGTGTGTATGGGTGTGTGTGTGTGTGTGTGTGTGTGTGTGTGTGTATGGGTGTGTGTGTGTGTGTGTGTGTGTGTGTATGTGTGTGTGTGTGTGTGTGTGTATGTGTGTGTGTGTGTGTGTGTGTATGTGTATGGGTGTGTGTGTGTGTGTGTATGTGTGTGTGTGTGTGTGTGTATGTGTATGTGTGTGTGTGTGTGTGTGTATGTGTATGGGTGTGTGTGTGTGTGTATGTGTATCTGTGAGTGAGTGGAAATTGGAATTGTGTGAATTGTTTGGTTACTCTACGGGTCAAGCAGTTTACCGGTAGAATCATACGGTTAACCTTAAATTAAAGTGTACCTATGTCCCCACAACAGATTATATTTGATGACTTATGACTCACCTAGCTGCCAACTGCTTGTAATGCGCGTACACCTGTTCAGACAACTTGTAGACAAACTGATCGAAGCACAAATTGACCTCGGCTTCCACTTCGTCGTACAAGAACTGCTTGCGGAACACAGTAAGCGCGTACTGAGCCGAGTCGTTGTACAAGTCCAGAGGGTACAGGACGTACCTGAAATAATAATAATAATAATCAGTACAGGGGTAATCCCGAAACACCTTTTACAATCCCTCGAACTTATAAACATTCCTGAGAACACATACAGGACCATGCAGAAATCTGCAATATTAAACACCGCATCGCATTGTCCGGAAATTTCTACAAGAAGAATCTCACAATCCATCAGCCCCAAACCAAGAAGTTCACTTGGCCTAGGCCCGTGACTACATCCTCTGACTGCCCCTTCAAGCGAGCCCGGGGCTGGCAGCACGTGGCAAGTGCTGTCAAGAGCACGTGAGGGTTCCAGGGGCGGCGACAGGGCTGCCCCGGGACGTGCTCAGGCAAAGTGCAGGAGGGCACCGGTGCGTTCCACTGGAGATCCCGGAGCCCTCCTACATGCACGGAGGATGGCCACCGGGGGGGTTTTAGTGAGTAAGAATCTCACCTAAACCTTTTGAAGGTTTCCGCCTCGACAACAAAAAACAAAAAAAAGGCCCGTGACTACATGATATCTACCGAAGTATCTATATGCTTCGAGAAAAAACAAAGAGTACAAAAATAATAATAATAATAATGCTGACTCATGCTACAAAACAACCCAAACACGCACCACACACCTCGGACATCACATAACACACAGACAGACACACGCCACACAGATCATTCCTAACTCTGATCATTCTGACACAAATGAACCAGTTCACGTTCAGTGCCGGTAGCAGGAACATTGTCGACAACGTATTCGAAAACGTAACTCGCGAAATGTCAAAATTGTCATACTGATTTTTAGTTCCACTTTTCACCGCCGCAGCGCTGTTCATTCTCCAATACAAAAATAGTCGAAGGCGATACGAAAACGTTGTCGATAATGTTCCTGCTACCGGCACTAAACAGAGAACAAAGAAATATCTTTAATATAATAATACTAATAATTAATGAGTAGTCTCATCCCATAGCCCAGATATCGTGAGAGGTAGGACGTATACATACATAATAACAATAATAATGCTTGGACATTATCACACAGCGCCATCTGGCCCCAAACTAAGCAAAGCTTGTACTATGGGAACCAGTAGCTGATATAATACTTATATACTTTTTGTTTGTAAATACATACTTATAATACATACCAAACACCCAAACGCAAGGCTAACATATTTGTCACATAAATGTTTGCCCTGGCGGGAATCGAACCCGCGACCTCTAGCGTAGCAGTCAGGTATACTAACCACTAGACCAGCGGTCTCGTCTTACATCATACTTAGACTGCTATAATCATAACCCTTACTTTTGGCTTCGCCGTAATCGGATGAAAAAGGGTCGGCAAAGCGCAAGCGATAGAGGGGTATCACTGCAACATTAGGGTGTTGCAAGCATCCATGGGCTACGGTAACCGCTTACCATCAGGCGGACCTTATACTTGTTTGCCACCTTAGTGGTTTAAAAGTCTCTTTGACATTTCCACATTTTATTATTGTATGTTTTTTAAAATCTGTATTCACTTATTTACGTGTTGACTCGCATAGTTATTTTATATTTTTTTTAGATGTCATTGTATTTTCCTAATGTTTAGACACTAGTTATCATTATTATCTGTGGTCGCCTATAAGTAAATGTGTATTTATATAATCTCCTTTTATATTAGCACTAAGATATTGGTGCCAATTCTGTTGTTCAAAATTACTAAACTTGTGGGGCGAGCGAGGTGATCATGCTCGCCACCGCAAAGGGATGATCATCCAGCCAGGCGGGTGTTGTGCCTGGGGAACAAGGCTCCGACTGTTCTAGTCGGAAACTTGTATATATATTGAATTGCGTAGAAAACTTCGCTAGCGCGTGGCAGGATTGTGGCGTATGAAGTTATCATTCGTTGAATGTTGTCCTGCTAGTTAGTAGATTTCTAACATTGGTTTATGAAGCGGTGAGGTCGCTACAAACTTAACTAATATGACAGGTCTAAAAATATTGCCATCCTAATTTAACCCCGCACATGAGAAAGGGAGAGCAAGATTTTTAGACCTGTCAAATTAGTAAAGATAAGTAAGTTTGAACAAGAGAATCGACACCATTGTCTGAATTTATTCATCTGTTGGTGATCCTTAACCTAAATAAATAAATTAAATAAATGAACTGACTCCATCATGGCCGGCTCCTTGGTGCGCAGTATGTGGTCAGTAAGGATCCAGGGCATGGACATCTCTATGGGGAACTGGATTCGTTTCTCCATGGTCACCAGGTCGTTGCACTCTTCGTTGTGCTGGTGGCGCACCAGGCATTTCTGGGGAACAAGTGAATACATTGAAATACTGTTTTTTTTTACTTTACACCACTAAGGTAGCACACAAGCATACGGCCCACCTGATGGTAAGCAGTCACCGTAGCCTATAGCCGCTAGCAATACCAGGGATATCACTAACGGGGTGCCAACCATGTTGCTGATGAGGACTCACTGTGCTAGCAGCAATACTACTAGCCCAGCGTATCCTCGGGACCACTGGCAACCTTACTTACCGCAGAAACACAACACTACATCAAGTAGTGTCATTTGACTGCGGTCTTCTGAAAGGTGGTGGTACAGTCCCCAGTCGGGCGGCTCTCCAAATGGGATAACCCACAGGAAATCCCAAATCGCCCTACCTCTCTTAAATCTCTGTAACACGACAACGGATAAAAAAATAATTAACCTGTTGGTTATTTTAACTGCAAATTGGTGTCGATTCTGTTGTTCAAAATTACTAAACATAACTAATTTGACAGGTCTAAAAGTCTTGCTATCCCTTTCTCATGTGCGGGGTTAAATAAGGATGGCAATACTTTTAGACCTGTAATATTTTAGTAATTTTTAACATAAGAATTGGCACCATTAATGTGCTCAGAATGTCAGTGCGAAATGTCAGTGTAATTAAATTCAAATTTACTTCCAAAATAACATTCTTTGAGAATGTCAACCAATCTGACTTAATTAGAATGTTTTCATATACATATAGTGTACTGACATTAACTTTTCTCCCCATTGTCATCTCCAAGTAGAACTCTCGATACCACAGCTGTGACAGGTCACAGCACTTCTGCAGCGAGTCTGTAAAAAAAAGTAAATTGGCCTGGTGCGATTTCCCAAAAATTACACGTGCCTAGTAGGGGAAGCTCATATTATATTTGTATACCACTAAGGTGGCATACAAGCAATAAGCATACCACCCGATGGTAAGCAGTCAACGTAGCCTAAAGCCGCTAGCAATACCAGGGGTATCACTAACGCGCCCTTACAGACGACCGCACTCTAATAACACTACCTGACAAAGTGTTGTGTTCCTGCGGTGAGTAAGGTTGCCAGTGCTCCACGACGATACGCTGGGCTAGTAGTAATGCTTCTAGCACAGTGAGTCCTCATCAACAACATGGTTGGCAACCCGTTAGAGATACCCCTGGTATTGCTAGCGGCTATAGGCTACGGTGACTGCTTACCATCAGGTGGGCCGTATGCTTGTGTGCCACCTAAGTGGTATAAGAAACACTGTAAGATTGTTACATACCGGACAAATTAAGCAGGTACCCCCAGTAGAAGCTCTGCCTATGAAATGCCTCAATCTGCTGCGCAGTGGCCGCCTCGAGATCCTTGCGCAAGGTTCTGCGGCCACCAGACTTGTCCGAGATCAGAGCCTCCAGCTGCGTGCGCACCATGTACAGCTGCGTGGACGACGGACCTGTCATAAAGGGTATCATCACCTGTCAAACCATTTTTTCACCTATGTCACACAACTTTGTTGGTAATATCGACAATGAAATAAATCACCTGTAGCGACCTCACCGCTACATAAACCAACGTTAGAAATCTACTAACTAACAGGACAACATTCAACGAATGACAACTACATACGTCACAATCCTGCCACGCGCTAGCGAAGTTTTCTACGCAATTCAACATATATACAAGTTTCCGACTAGAACAGTCGGAGCCTTGTTCCCCAGGCACAACACCCGCCTGGCTGGAAGATCTTCCCTTTGTGGCGGCTGAGCATGATCACCTCGCTCGGCCCACATACCTATTCATAATACAATCTAAAACTAAAGGAAAACTAACCTAATATAAAAATAAAATAAATAAAACACTTGTCCCGAATCGCTGTCACGCGAGAGGGTGCCAAGAAGACCGGCAGCATTGCCCCGCTGTATGGCAATGCTGATCCTTTGCGCAAAATGTGTTCCAACACTGCTGGTGCTGTGCGTAAGTATCACCTTCAATATCAGAATAACGGTTCGAATATAAAATAATTATACTACTAGAGCCCGGTTGCAGTAAAGCACGAGGGCATTTAAAAAGAAACTTTGCGTATACGCTGCGTGCGTGACGTAAGCTCGCAATCAGTCAATAGCGGAAATTGGCGTACAGCCAAACCTAATTTATTTTTGTATTAATATTTTCAAATTTTTACCTAAATTATAATAATAAAACAGACAGACACACTGACACTTACGTTAAAAATATAACAGTTATTTGCGCACCGGGTTAAAAAGTCGGTAACTTGTAATTAAGAGAGGTAGGGCAAATTGAGATCTCCCGTGGGTTTTCCCATTTAAATTGGAGCCGCCCGACTGGGGACTGTACCTCCAGTTTAAGAAGACCGCAGCCAAATAACACTACTTAATGTAGTGTTGTGTGACACGCTGCGCTAGTAGTAATGCTGCTAGCACAGTGAGTCCTCATCAACATGGTTGGCAACGCGTTAGTGATACCCCTGGTATTGCTAGCAGCTATAGCCTACGGTGACTGCGTACCATCAGGTAGGCCGTATGCTAGTTTACCATCATAGTAAAAAAAAGAAAGTAGCCAAATATTTCCGCTAGATGTCGCTGAATTCATTACCGACATTCCTCCGCGGCACCTTGATGGTGAAGCTGGCTTCAGCGTCCTTCTTCCCTCTGAGGGCGGGGTCCTGTTGGGGTTCGCAGCCTCGCGCCCAGTCGCCGCACGTCTCACGAACAGACACTATTATACTGGAGAACGAAAGAAAGTTTAACACTAATCTACACTAATATTAGGTCCTTACATATGAAATTGGCGTTTTGTATGGGAGGAACAAAAAGTCGAATATTTTTTAATATAATATATTTAATTAATCAAAGTATGAACCATTATTTTCTATGCACTTTTGCCATCTCATAGGTAGTTCATTGATCCCTTTACTAAAAAAACCAGTCGGACGGGAATCAATAAAATCTTTGAAGGCGATTTGGACTGCCCCATCGGAGTTGAATTTTTTCCCTTGCAAGAAGTTATCCAAATTTCGAAAAAAATGGTAATCTGTTGGAGCAAGGTCCGGGGAGTACGGAGGATGTCTTAGACTTTCCAATTGAAGCTCTTCTAATTTAGTAGCCGTCTGTAGCGCAGTGTGTGGTCTAGCGTTGTCGTGAAGCAGCAGTGGCGTGGAGCGATTGACCAGCCTAGGTTGTTTAGCCGCTAGCTTTTCCATCATGGTTTGCAATTCCTGACAATAGACATCAGCCGTAATAGTCTGGCCAGATTTGAAAAAACTGTAATGAACAATACCGGCACTAGTCCACCAAACGCTTACAAGTAACTTTTTTGGGGTTAATTTTCGCTTGGGGCAGGATTTGGCTGGCTGGCCAGGATCTAACCATTGCGCTGAGCGCTTCCGATTATCGTAAAGAACCCATTTTTCATCACAGGTAATGATTCGGTTTAAAATACCTTCATTATTGTGCCGGTTTAGTAATGTAACGCAGCAGTCGACGCGCGTTTGCCGGTTTGTTTCAGTCAATTCGTGAGGTACCCACCTTTCAAGCTTTTTAATCTTCCCAATTTGCTTCAAGTGAATTAAAACAGTTTTATCACTAACATTGCAGCCTGCAGCTAACTCGGACGTGGTTTGCGATGGATCCGCTTCCACAATAGCCTTCAACTCTTCATTATCAACTTGAGTCTCAGGCCGTCCACGGGGCTTGTTCTGCAGGTCGAAATTTCCAGAACGAAAACGTTGGAACCAAAAACGAACTGTGTTTTCTTTTGCAACACGACCGCCATACACATCATTCACCCTTCGAGTTGTTTCCGCAGCACTAGTGCCACGGCGGAACTCGTACTCGTAAATAATGCGATATTTAAGGTTTTCCATTTTGTAAAATGAGTGACGCAAACAGAAAAAAACAGAAGAAAAAAAACAAATGAATGACGATCATCGAAGCACAAATACATGAGTCTATAGCTGTACAAATTTGAATTTGGAATTCCTTACCAAAGAGGAGAAATTCGTGATTAAAGTGGCCAGTACGAAAAACGCCAATTTCATATGTAAGGACCTAATATTATAAAGAGGAAAGATTTGTATTTTTGTATGTAACGAAATAACTCAAAAAGTACTGGACCGATTTCAAAAATTCTTTCATCGCTTGAAAGCTACATTTTCACTAAGTAACATAGGCTATGCGAAGCCGTGGCGGGCCGCTAGTCATGTATTATGAGATTGATGAATGTATGGATTTATGTACTAGCTGTTTCCCCGCGACTTCGCCCGCGTATGAATATAGTATAAAGCCTATGTTACTCAGTGACTGAGTGAGGGACTTGGCGTGATGTATGTATACATACATCGTACATACAGGACATATGTATGTATGAAGAGATTGATGAATGTAGAAGAAGCAAAAGAGGTGTGCAAGTCTCTAGTGAAATGTCGCTCTATACTCTCTGCCTACCCCGTGAGGGACTTGGCGTGATGATATGTATGTATGAAGAGATTGATGAATGTAGAAGAAGCAAAAGAGGTGTGCAAGTCTCTAGTGAAATGTCGCTCTATACTCTCTGCCTACCCCGTGAGGGACTTGGCGTGATGATATGTATGTATGAAGAGATTGATGAATGTAGAAGAAGCAAAAGAGGTGTACAAGTCTCTAGTGAAATGTCGCTCTATACTCTCTGCCTACCTCGTGAGGGACTTGGCGTGATGATATGTATGTATCTATCAACAGAAAGTCGGTGATTTAAGTATAAAACGCACCTGCGAATCAAATCCTTCTTATTCTTGATGGCCTTCCTGAGGGGTTCTCTCATCACCAGTTGTATGAAGTCTTGTAGTTCCGCGTAGATGGACCTTCGAGCCGCATCGGCGAACACAGTCTCCATGCGCGCCATCAGCACTTGCAGCCCCTTGATCATGGCTATCACTTCGATCATGGCGAACTTCTCCTCGGAAGTGTAGTTGTAGCGAGTTGCCTGGGGAGTTGCATCGATTAGCCGACAGATGGCGTTGGGTGAAAGTTAAAGACTTTGCGATAGATGGCGCTGTGCTCAGCAAAATCACTAGATTCACGGCAGTAGCAGATCGCCACATGCCTTTAGGTCAGAGGTGACCTATTGACCAAATTGATGAGATAGAGCATTATTTCCAATGATCCTATAAATCGTACTAATATTTTAAATATGTGAGTTTGTATGAATGGATGTATGTTAGCCGTGGTGGCCTTGTGGTTTAAGCAACGGCCTGTCATCTGATGGGCCCAGGTTCGAATCCCGGCCTGTACCACTGAGTTTTTCTAAGCTTAAGTACAGTGAATAATCACACCATGAGCTTTTAAAAAAGAGAGGTAGGGCGATTTGGGTTTTCCCGTGGGTTATCCCATTTAAATTGGAGCCGCCCGACTGGGGACTGTACCTCCGCCTTACAGAAGACCGCAGTGAAATAACACTACTTGATGTAGTGTTGTGTTTCTGCGGTAAGTACGGTTGCCAGTGCTCCACGAGGATACGCTGGGCTAGTAGTATTGCTGCTAGCACAGTGAGTCCTCATCAACAACATGGTTGGCACCCCGTTAGTGATACCCCTGATATGCTACGGTTATATTACGGGCTATAGGCTACGGTGACTACTTACCATCAGGTGGGCCGAATGCTTGTGTGCCACCTTAGTGGTATAAAAAAAAAGAAAAAAAAAAGTTTACTGCTCAATTACGTAAAACCGGCTCAATAGATTTCTATGAAATTTGGTACACGTATGGTTAATAACCTAGACTAACACATAGGATACTTTTTATCCCGAGAAAATCTTAGGTTCTTGTGGGATTTTAATCTGAACGCGGACGAAGTCGCGAGCAGTAGCCAGTCAGTCACTAAATGTATGTGACTAGCTACACCAGCTGCTTACTGAAGGCTTTTAGGCTTAAATATACTCGGATTAACTGGATTTAAAATTATTCGTTTAATAGAGCACATACACACGGCGGCCATAGTGAGCGAGAGCGGTATACGTTATCAAAAAAAAAATTATACCACAGGTGGCACACAAGCATACGGCCCACCTGATGGTAAGCAATACCAGGGTATGACTAACAAGTTGCCAACCCTATTGTTGATGAGGACTCACTGTGCTAGCATTACTACTAGCGCAGCGTATCCTCGAGGAGGACTGGCAACCTTACTCACCGCAGAAACACAACACTCCATCAAAGTAGTGATATTACACTGCGGTCTTCAGTTCTGACTTCTGACATTCTGTTGACAGTTGACGTTGACATTGACGAGGCATGTCTCTGATAACTCCTTTTGTTTTTAAAACTTAATACATTGACGAAACCTGAGGTGAATTCTAATTATGTTTATTGGACGAAGCCCGCGCCGTGGATATAAGTCTGTCTATAATTGAAGTAAGAATTGATTCAGGTTTTACTTTGCGGAAATTCATATTTATAGAATACAAATTATAATATATTTTGTATTCTGTCTATATTCCTTTTTGTAAAATATTTTTTTGATCAGAAAGAAAAATATCGGCCAAGTGCGAGTCGGACTCGCGCACCGAGGGTTCCGTACACACTTGTAGGTAAGATAAATGTAGGCAAACTCCAAATGAGGTCATTATTCGTCGGTGATTCTCAACAGCGCGATTCAGGAATATTTTTTAGTAAATTAGCATTTTAAAAAATACCAACCACATATTTACGGTTTTCAGATTTTACCCTTTACTTGTGCTGTAAGACACTGCTTCCTGTCAAATTTCATAGTTCTAGGTCAACGGGATATACCCTGTAGGTTTTGATTCCCTTGTGAAATCGTAAAATATGCGAAATTTTGCGACATAACCATATCGACTGACAAGTTTGATTATTTCACAGCCGAAAGAGACCATAGACCCGGGTATTTCATATTAATTTCAATTTGATATCACCACGCGTTCTTGAGATAAAAATTCTTGACAGACAGACAGACGGACAACAAAATGATCCTATAAGGGTTCCTATTTCCTTTTAAAGGTACGGAACCCTAAAAAAAAGTTGACATTGAAGGTTATGATCATAAATGTCAAGACTTACCCTCTCGTACTCCTCGGCGTCAGGCGGGCACCGCGGGTTGGTGGCGTGGTCTGTGGGGTGGAGCAGCTTCCACGAGCAGAGCTCGGTCACCACGGAGCACCAGGCCGAGAGCAGCTGGAGGCCCCTCAGACACAACTCCGTCACAGCCTTATTCTCGCCGTCAGAGCCTGCCTCTTTGAACGTCGTTGTCACCTACATGAATAAATATGTGAGCGCATCTGCTTCTCGATTCGTCAGTGCCGGTAGCAGTGCCGGTAGCAGGAACATTGTCGACAACGTATTCGAAAACGTAACTCGCGAAATGTCAAAATTGTCATACTAATTTTTAGTTCCACTTTTCACCGCCGCAGCGCTGTTTTTTTAAACAAAATTTAAAATCTAAGTGATTTTAGATTTTGGTCAATAACCCAAAATCCATATTAAACGTTTTCCAATATCCTCCTATAAATAACAAAATATACAAAATGAACAATAAAGATCACTACGAGACACTGGAAAAAATGTCAACCACTCAATCTGATTCCTGCCAAAAACTCGCTAGCTAGTGAGGGTCGTGGCACTCGTGGCGTGACGATATGTATGTATGCGTTCTGTTATAGATATTATATGCACCCTTTCTTGCACACTCTATTACCTTTCTCGCTAAGCACATTCATATTAAAGCTTCCAATCTCTCCCAGTTAGTAGTTCAGTCTCCATCCATCCTTCATCCGAGTTAGACGGCTGCCCTTCTTATAATTAATAATATCATTTTTTAAAAACCTTTCTTTTGGGGACCCTATAACAGTTCGATATTATAATGTAGGACTGGCACACTGGACTGGCATTACCAACTAGAATTTTCAAATTTAGAACTTAAGAAAAATATTGACAGTTGTGTTTTTCCCTCTTAAAAAGCCTTGTTTGAACACTTTTGGACCTGAGTACACGTATTTATTTTACACAACTTTTTGTATGTATATGTGTATATGTTCTTCTTCTTCTTCTTCCTAAGTATGGCAATCAATCCCTTCAGGGACTATTTTTGCCAGTGTCGAGTGTTAGAGAATTTTCATGTTGCAAAATTTCTCGTGTTTGCCGCATTAAAATGCCTAGTGTCATGCATTCTAACGCCCAATGGAGTTTCTGGAGACAACCCACGGCAGTAGCAGATCGTAACACGCCTTTAGATTAGAGGTAACCTATTGACCAAAATGATAAATCACTTAACCCAAAAGTCGTATTATGGCATTATTTCCAATGCTCCTATAAATCAGTCACTAAATGAAACTTTACTGCACATATCGACACCAAAAATACACATTAAAGATCACTATAACACAATTTACGAGACACTGGAAAAAATCTCAACCGCTCCGCCTGATTCCCGCCAAAAACTCCGTGTATATGTTACCTCATTGCTGTATCTCGCTAGCTCTGATATGTAGTTTTGATGCTGTTCCCTGATCTGGGGCAAGTGGACCATCAGGTCTGCTTGAGGGGACGGCGGGTTGGGGCTAGAAGAGAGGGGCCATCTGCAAAGAAAATGACATTTGTCAAAATTCAATCTATATTTTTTTAACTTAGGATGACACGGATAGAAGTCTTTTAGACGTATATGTTCTGAAGATTATTATTATTTATTAAAAATAATTAAGAATCATTTCCTCTTTTAAGTGAAACTATTTATTTTTTGTTAAGTTGCAATTGACGAGATTTTGTGTCATCCATAACAGAATGTTAGCAGTACCTTTTTTTTTTATTTCAAACACAAAATATTTAAGAGTTTATCTCTTGTTTAATAAACAGAGTACCGACTGTATATGATTCAGGAAACCGTAGTCGGCTAAAGCCAGTTTGTATATAAAACATGAAAATGTTAGTCCTAATTTATGTCAATTATCATACATGATCATAATACAATTCTAAACATACATACATATCATCACGCCAAGTCCCTCACGGGGTAGACAGAGAGTATAGAGCGACATTTCACTAGAGACTTGCACACCTCTTTTGCTTCTTCTACATTCATCAATCTCTTCATACATACATATCATCACGCCAAGTCCCTCACGGGGTAGACAGAGAGTATAGAGCGACATTTCACTAGAGACTTGGACACCTCTTTTGCTTGTTCTACATTCATCAATCTCTTCATAGATGCCTGGATCTGATAGTATTTACCTTTCCATCATTGAGTATATAGTATATAGTATATATTATTATTTACTCACTTGCTCGGGTCGTAGTGCTTGGATCTCTTGATGTAATTAAAAGGAGCTATCTGCATATCCCCAAATAGAGGAACCACTTCTAGATTCTGCAACCAAATTATAACAGGGATCAATAATAAGTTTAAAAAAAGCCGTGGTGGCCTTGTAGTATGATGACAGGTTCAAATCTCTAACTGTACGTGTTCAATGAGTTTTTCTAAGCTTAATTACAGTGTTTAATCACAACATGAGCTAAACAGTAGGGCGAATTGAAATCCCCGTGAGTTTTCCCAGTAACATTGGAGCCGCCCGACTGGGGACTGTACCTCCTTACAGAAGACCGCAGCGAAATAACACTACTTGATGTAGTGATGTGTTTCTGCGGTAAGTGCTCCACGACGATACGCTGGGCTAGTAGTAATGCTTCTAGCACAGTGAGTCCTCATCAACAACAGGGTTGGCAACGCGTTAGTGATACCCTGGCATTGCTAGCGGCTATAGGCTACGGTGACTGCTTACCATCAAGCGGGCAGTTTGCTTGTGTGTCACCTTAGTGGTAAAATGGTTACCTTGAAGATCCTATCAATTCTGTCGAGCCGGATTTTCTTTTTCTGGTCCAAGCGGTTGATGTTACACACTTCAGAGTCCATCAGAAATAGCCCGAAGCCCATGACCTGGTCACAAGAAAAATTACAACATATAAAAAACCGTCCAAGTGCGAGTCGGACTCGCGCACCGAGGGTTCCGTACACACTTGTAGGTAAGGTTAAAAGTAGGGGAACTTCAAACGAGGTCATTATTCGTCGGTGACTCTTAACAGCGCGATTCAGGAATATTTTTAGTAAATTCGAATTAAGAAAAAAAATGCTACTTATTTACGGTTTTCAGTTTTTTTTTACTTGTGCTGTAAGACACTGCTTCCTGCAAAATTTCATGGCTCTAGGTCAACAGGAAGTAACCCTGTAGGTTTTGGTTGCCTTGTGAAATCACAAAATATGCGAATTTTTGCGACATAAACGGTCATATCTTTTCTTCATATTGACTTACAGGTTTGATTATTTTACAGCCGAAAGGGACCGCAGACCCGGGTATTTCATATAAATTTCAATTTGATAACTTCACGGGTTCTTGAGATAAAAATTCTTGACAGACAGACAGACGGACAACAAAGTCAACTTATAAGGGTTCCTTTTTACCTTTTAAGGTACGGAACCCTAAAAAGGACATCTCCCATGTTTCATAGAGATTTAGTCCAAATCTGAAAGTGCCGGCCAACACATTTGTTTGTATATTCTGTTAGAGCTTGTCCGTCTGAGCATTTATTACTATGGCACCAAAGTTGGACATTACAGGACATTTAATTTGGTTTGGTTATTTTAATATTCGTTTGGTGCGAGCGTCGTAGATGAAGTGACAGAGTATTTTCCAATGACAATTGTCGTAGGCTAAGCGCCCAATGAGAGTGAACAGCAACACAACACGATTACTACACATTACAACTTAGTTAAACATCAGGCGAGAACAAATACTATGTAGTGACAAATAGTAATAATAATAATAATAACAAAACAACCCAGACACGCACCACACACCTCGGACATCCCATAACACATAGACAGACACGCCACAGAACTCGGTCATCACATAACACACAGACAGACACGCACCACACACCTCGGACATCCCATAACACATAGACAGACACGCCACAGAACTCGGTCATCACATAACACACAGACAGACACGCACCACACACCTCGGACATCCCATAACACACAGACAGACACGCCACAGAACTCGGTCATCACATAACACACAGACAGACACGCACCACACACCTCGGACATCCCATAACACATAGACAGACACGCCACAGAACTCGGTCATCACATAACACACAGACAGACACGCACCACACACCTCGGACATCCCATAACACACAGACAGACACGCCACAGAACTCGGTCATCACATAACACACAGACAGACACGCACCACACACCTCGGACATCCCATAACACACAGACAGACACGCCACAGAACTCGGTCATCACATAACACACAGACAGACACGCACCACACACCTCGGACATCCCATAACACATAGACAGACACGCCACAGAACTCGGTCATCACATAACACACAGACAGACACGCACCACACACCTCGGACATCCCATAACACACAGACAGACACGCCACAGAACTCGGTCATCACATAACACACAGACAGACACGCACCACACACCTCGGACATCCCATAACACACAGACAGACACGCCACAGAACTCGGTCATCACATAACACACAGACAGACACGCACCACACACCTCGGACATCCCATAACACACAGACAGACACGCACCACACACCTCTGACATCCCATAACACACAGACAGACACACGCCAGACACATCGGACATCCCATAACACACAGACAGACACACGCCACACACCTCAGACATCCCATAACACACAGACAGACACGCCACAGAACTCGGTCATCACATAACACACAGACAGACACACGCCACACACCTCGGACATCCCATAACACACAGACAGACACGCACCACACACCTCGCACATCCCATTACACACAGACAGACACACGCCACACACCTCGGACATCCCATAACACACAGACAGACACGCCACAGAACTCGGTCATCACATAACACACAGACAGACACGCACCACACACCTCGGACATCCCATAACACACAGACAGACACGCACCACACACCTCGGACATCCCATAACACACAGACAGACACGCACCACACACCTCGGACATCCCATAACACACAGACAGACACGCCACAGAACTCGGTCATCACATAACACACAGACAGACACGCACCACACACCTCGGACATCCCATAACACACAGACAGACACGCCACAGAACTCGGTCATCACATAACACACAGACAGACACGCACCACACACCTCGGACATCCCATAACACATAGACAGACACGCCACAGAACTCGGTCATCACATAACACACAGACAGACACGCACCACACACCTCGGACATCCCATAACACACAGACAGACACGCCACAGAACTCGGTCATCACATAACACACAGACAGACACGCACCACACACCTCGGACATCCCATAACACACAGACAGACACGCCACAGAACTCGGTCATCACATAACACACAGACAGACACGCACCACACACCTCGGACATCCCATAACACATAGACAGACACGCCACAGAACTCGGTCATCACATAACACACAGACAGACACGCACCACACACCTCGGACATCCCATAACACACAGACAGACACGCCACAGAACTCGGTCATCACATAACACACAGACAGACACGCACCACACACCTCGGACATCCCATAACACATAGACAGACACGCCACAGAACTCGGTCATCACATAACACACAGACAGACACGCACCACACACCTCGGACATCCCATAACACACAGACAGACACGCCACAGAACTCGGTCATCACATAACACACAGACAGACACGCACCACACACCTCGGACATCCCATAACACACAGACAGACACGCCACAGAACTCGGTCATCACATAACACACAGACAGACACGCACCACACACCTCGGACATCCCATAACACACAGACAGACACGCCACAGAACTCGGTCATCACATAACACACAGACAGACACGCACCACACACCTCGGACATCCCATAACACACAGACAGACACGCCACAGAACTCGGTCATCACATAACACACAGACAGACACGCACCACACACCTCGGACATCCCATAACACACAGACAGACACGCACCACACACCTCGGACATCCCATAACACACAGACAGACACGCACCACACACCTCGGACATCCCATAACACACAGACAGACACGCACCACACACCTCTGACATCCCATAACACACAGACAGACACACGCCAGACACATCGGACATCCCATAACACACAGACAGACACACGCCACACACCTCAGACATCCCATAACACACAGACAGACACGCCACAGAACTCGGTCATCACATAACACACAGACAGACACACGCCACACACCTCGGACATCCCATAACACACAGACAGACACGCACCACACACCTCGCACATCCCATTACACACAGACAGACACACGCCACACACCTCGGACATCCCATAACACACAGACAGACACGCCACAGAACTCGGTCATCACATAACACACAGACAGACACGCACCACACACCTCGGACATCCCATAACACACAGACAGACACGCACCACACACCTCGGACATCCCATAACACACAGACAGACACGCACCACACACCTCGGACATCCCATAACACACAGACAGACACGCACCACACACCTCTGACATCCCATAACACACAGACAGACACACGCCAGACACATCGGACATCCCATAACACACAGACAGACACACGCCACACACCTCAGACATCCCATAACACACAGACAGACACGCCACAGAACTCGGTCATCACATAACACACAGACAGACACACGCCACACACCTCGGACATCCCATAACACACAGACAGACACGCACCACACACCTCGCACATCCCATTACACACAGACAGACACACGCCACACACCTCGCACATCCCATAACACACAGACAGACACACGCCACACACCTCGGACATCCCATAACACACAGACAGACACGCCACAGAACTCGGTCATCACATAACACACAGACAGACACACGCCACACACCTCGGACATCCCATAACACATAGACAGACACACGCCACACACCTCGGACATCCCATAACACACAGACAGACACACGCCACACACCTCGGACATCCCATAACACACAGACAGGCACACGCCACACACCTCGGACATCCCATAACACACAGACAGACACACGCCACACACCTCGGACATCCCATAACACACAGACAGACACGCGCCACACACCTCGGACATCCCATAACACACAGACAGACACACGCCACACACCTCGGACATCCCATAACACACAAGCAGACACACGCCACACACCTCGGACATCCCATAACACACAGACAGACACACGTCACACACCTCGGACATCCCATAACACACAGACAGACACACGTCACACACCTCGGACATCCCATAACACACAGACAGGCACACGCCACACACCTCGGACATCCCATAACACACAGACAGGCACACGCCACACACCTCGGACATCCCATAACACATAGACAGACACACGCCACACACCTCGCACATCCCATAACACACAGACAGACACACGCCACACACCTCGGACATCCCATAACACATAGACAGACACACGCCACACACCTCGCACATCCCATAACACACAGACAGACACACGCCACACACCTCGGACATCCCATAACACACAGACAGACACGCCACAGAACTCGGTCATCACATAACACACAGACAGACACACGCCACACACCTCGGACATCCCATAACACACAAGCAGACACACGCCACACACCTCGGACATCGCATAAAACACAGACAGACACGCACCACACACCTCGGACATCCCATAACACACAGACAGACACGCACCACACACCTCGGACATCCCATAACACACAGACAGACACACGCCACACACATCGGACATCCCATAACACACAGACAGACACACGTGTTACGTACCCTACACATAAGGGAATTGCCTATCTGCGAGTATCTATTCATCGAACCGATTTGCGCATGGATACAGTTTTTACTACCGATGCACTTTCCACGGAAACTACCATGACGTCAATGAAGAGTGTACGTGACTGCGCGGATTGCCGACGCAGCCCCTTTGCCTCGTGGAGCCTCCTGGACAGCCCCCGCTCTGCCACTTCGGTACCAACCTCGTCCGAATCTAGTTCTAATTTAGTAATTAATTATTTTGTAAAATTTCAATTTAAATAAATTCATTATAATCATTTTCGGTTTATTTTAAGTCCTTCGGCTGTGTTCAACATAATTGGCGCAGTCGGTAGGATATCTAGAAGCACCGCGAGTAAGAAAAAGGAGTTCTTATATCGCTATCCTAGACTCCGCATTGCTCGTACTATCAAGTACCTTATCTAGAGATCCGAACTTGGTTGGTACGCAGCCGAGGACCACACTTGAACTTCAGTGGGACGAGAAAATGATTCTGTAAGTACATTGAAATTTTTTGTCTATTGTGTTGCTTCCTTGAACATTCCCTTTCAAAATTTTCCACCCGGGGAAAACTAGGAAAAAATCTGTCTCTTCCAGACAGATTAGTAGGAATAGAAAACTAGATTTAAATCGTGGTGTTAATTCTCTAGAATTCTGATTCTTTAGGTTTAGGTTACTTTACTTAGGTTAGGATACTTTAGGTTTAGATTTACATTTTAATTTTAGTACAGATATGGATCCCGACACAATATACAAGGCTTTACGCCCCGTGCCGGAGTTCGACGGTAACCCGAACGTCTTGACGCGATTTATTCGCATATGCGATCAAATTGTAGTTACTTATGTGAAAAACGGGCCAGGCGCGGAATTAAATAACTTGTGCATTTTAAATGGCATATTGAACAAAATTACTGGTAATGCCGCGCGGACTATAAATTCGAATGGAATACCAGAAAGTTGGCTAGGAATTCGTAACGCCCTTATTAACAATTTTTCTGACCAACGTGACGAGACCGCACTATACAACGACCTTTCTTTGCTTAGTCAAGGAAACAGCACCCCTATTGAATTTTTCGACAAATGCCAGAACCTTTTCAGTACAATTATGACGTACGTCACTTTGCACGAAACCGTTGGCACCACTATAGAGGCCAAACGAGATTTATATAGAAAGCTCACTTTACAATCTTTTGTAAGAGGTCTTAAGGAACCCTTAGGGTCGCGTATTCGCTGTATGAGACCCCCTACAATCGAAAAGGCACTGGAATTTGTACAAGAAGAATTAAATGTCGTGTACCTCCAGCAGCGCAATGAAAATTTTGAAAAAAAGACTGTATCATCGCCGCCGCAACAGCAGCTCCAGCATTTTGTGTCACAGAAAAATTCTTTCATGCCTTTTGCCATGCCTAAATCTTTTAATTTTGTGCAACCCCAATCTAGCTGGCAGAGACCACCGATGGTGTCACAGCAGTCACAGCAGGTAGGTTTTCAACCGCCTGGTTCTTACCAACCGCGTATGCCTAGCCGTACACAGCAAATGTTCCGCGCACCTCCGCCTAATTATAACTCTCAGAACGCGTTTCGATTCACCCCGCGTAATGTTCCCCAGAATACAGGTCCTAAACCTATGAGTGGCGTCAGCCATTTTGCGACTAAAACGCTTCCACCCACAATGTCAGGACACGACTGGCGTAAATATGGAAACCCGCCACCTTCCAATTACTTTAGATCCCGCGAAATGAATTTTAACGAGACCACAGACAATGACGAATACTACTACCCTGACTACTACCCTTATAACGACATGACGGACTACCCCTGCAATGGTTATTATGACGGTTATTACGACTACAATCAGACTGACCCCGAGTACTGTAATATGTACTATGAGAACGCACCGACACCTGACCCGACAAATGCCTTAGAGAACCCACAACCATCCACCAGTAAGACTGAGTCGGATTTTTCCAAGGGTCCTCGCAAAAACGAACTAAAATAGAACTTAATTTGCACTCCAAACGAGAATTACGATACATTCAGATATCCGAACCGCCACTAAAACTACTAGTAGATACCGGGGCAAATCAATCATTTATTAGCCCCGAGGCAGTAGAAAAGTATTTTTCACATGTACCGTTGAATATAGATCCTTTTGAAGTTACAAATTCTCGTGTTACCAGTACGCATGATTATTCAATAACGATACCGAACTTTGACGAATTTAATGCACAAAAGGCGATTAAACTCTTTGTCTATAAATTTCACAACCACTTCGATGGTTTATTGGGCTTAGATTTATTAGATGGAGTTCAGATAGATTTAAAAAGTAACATCTTAGTGACCGATTACGCGCACGTGCCTCTCTCTCGTTACACATGTAGAAAATCGAACCCCCAAGAAATTATACCTGCCAACGCGACACGTTTAATTAACGTACCAATAAATAACCCCGACGGTGATGTCTATATTCGCGAACAACTAATGTGTAATTGCATCATTCACGAATGTGTCACCTCAGTAACTGATCAGACTGGTATAATAGAGATTGAAAACCCTACTAACTCTGACATAGTAATTACATTTGATCAGACCATGACAATAGACATGTTTAATATAGAATGCACTGAATTCCAACAAGACCCTACTCGCGTAAATGAAGTAATATCCCGACTACGCACTGACCACTTAAACGCCGAAGAAAAAACAAATCTAGAGACTTTATGCGGACGTTACGCTGACGTATTTTATATTGACGGAGAGCCTTTGACTTTTACGAACAAAATTAAACACCAAATTAAGACTACTGACGAACTACCAGTTTATACGAAAAGCTACCGCTACCCATTCGTACATCGTCAAGAAGTGCGAGATCAGATAACCAAGATGTTGGACCAGGGCATAATTAGACCATCTGATTCTGCCTGGAGCTCACCCATATGGGTAGTCCCTAAGAAAATAGATGCAACTGGAAAGCAAAAGTGGAGGCTAGTTGTAGATTTTCGTAAACTGAACGACAAGACTATAGACGACAAATACCCTATACCTAATATAACAGATGTCCTTGATAAGCTTGGCAGATGCCAATATTTTACCACCCTTGACTTGGCATCAGGTTTTTATCAAGTTGAAATGAGTCCAAATGACATCCCCAAGACTGCTTTCAACGTAGAGCACGGGCACTTCGAATTCTTGCGCATGCCCATGGGCCTTAAAAATTCTCCGTCAACTTTTCAAAGAGTGATGGACAATGTGCTCAGAGGGTTACAGAATGAGATCTGCTTGGTGTATCTTGATGATATCATAGTTTTTAGCACCTCGTTACAAGAGCATATGATAAATCTAGAGAAAGTATTTAACAGACTGCGTGAGTCCAACTTCAAAATCCAGATGGACAAGTCTGAGTTTCTGAAGCTAGAAACCGCATACCTCGGGCACATTATAAGTAAAGATGGGATTAAACCTAACCCTGATAAAATAACCGCTATAAGAAAATACCCTTTGCCAAAATCACCTAAAGAAATTAAGCAATTTCTCGGACTTCTAGGATATTATAGAAAATTTATACCCGACTTTGCCCGCATAACTAAGCCCATGACTAAATGCTTAAAGAAATCCAATAAAATCACATTTGACACCGACTATACTGACTGCTTTGAAAAATGTAAAAATTTGCTCACCAATGACCCAATTCTGCAATACCCTGACTTTAACAAAGAGTTCATCTTAACCACAGACGCTTCCAACCTTGCAATAGGAGCTGTGCTTAGCCAAGGATCTGTTGGTTCAGATAAACCTATCTGTTACGCATCCCGTACTTTGAATGACAGCGAAGTAAATTATAGTACAATTGAAAAGGAGCTTTTGGCGATAGTTTGGGCAACAAAATATTTCAGACCCTATCTATTTGGCCGTAAATTTAAAATTATTACCGACCACAAGCCCCTTCAATGGATAATGAATCTCAAAGAACCCAACTCAAGACTGACTAGATGGAGACTTAAGTTGAGTGAGTACGACTATACCGTAGTTTACAAGAAAGGGAAATGCAATACGAACGCAGACGCATTATCCCGCATCGAAATTAATAACGAAGAGACCGACTCAATGATAGCCAACCCGACAGACAAAGCCCCCTCCACATTAGGATCGACAACTGCGACAGCTCATACCAGTGACGAAGATCCTATCCTCCAAGTCCCTATCACTGACGAACCCTTAAATAAATTTCACCGACAAATATGTTTCACTATAGTAGGAGATATTAAAAGACGACCGACAGCGACTAAGCCATTCGACACACACACTCGTACATTTATACAAGTATCCGAATCAAACCTTGAACAAGACGTAGTTAACGCCATTAAGGAATACGTCAATCCTAAAGTTAAAACCGCCTTAAAAATAACACCCACTCTGGGAATGTACTCTATCATACCTATCATCCAAACCAACTTTAAGAGCTCCGCTATGAATCTGGTCTTAGCAAAGACAGAACTAGAGGATGTTAAAGAATATCTGAGACAGCAAGAGATAATTAGAAGTTATCACGAAGGCAAGACTAATCATAGAGGTATTAACGAGTGTTATCTAGCTCTCTCACGGAAATATTACTGGCCAAAGATGAAGGACGATATTACAAAATATATCAATGAGTGCACAGTGTGCGGACAGACTAAATACGACAGACACCCCATTAGACCTCAGCTTAATATTGTTCCACCCGCGACGAAACCATTCGAGATAGTACATATGGACCTATTTACAGCACATAACGAAAAATATTTGACCTTTGTAGATGTCTTTTCGAAATACGGACAAGCCTATCACTTACGTGACGGTACCGCTATCAGTATTCTACAAGCCCTACTGACTTATAGTACTCACCATGGACTACCCTTAACCATAATTTCCGACAACGGGACTGAGTTTACGAACCAATTGTTCGCCGAGTTCACAAGACTACATAGAATTTACCACCATAGAACGTTAGCTCACTCCCCAAATGATAACGGAATCATAGAAAGATTTCACTCGACCCTACTAGAACATCTGCGAATATTACGACTTAGACAAAAAGACGAACCTACCATCAATCTTATGCCATACGCTATTCTAGCTTATAATAGTTCGGTGCACAGCTTCACAAAATGTAGACCCCATGACATAATACGTGGACATTTTGACCCCAGAGACCCTTTTGACATTGATATGAATGAACATTTAATGCAACAATATATTGTAAATCACAGAGAACAAATGACAAAAGTGTATGAGAAATTAAATGAATTTACATTGACTGACCGCACAAACATTATTGATAGGAGAAATAAAGACAGGGAACCTGAAGTTGAATATCAACCAGACCAACAAGTGTTCATAACCAACCCCTTAGCTAGCAGAAATAAACTTGCGACTCGATACACCCAAGATACCGTTCTAGCTGATTTGCCCATCCACATATACACCTCTAAAAAAAAGGGACCAATCGCGAAATCCCGCATGAAACGCGTGCCTAAATCTGCAAAATTGTTGCAGGATACTCCTGGCAATCACTCACCTGACACTGGCGGACGAGATAAGACTTGAGACTCTTGACTACGGCCCCGGCATACTTCCCTTTAAACTTGGACAAGCAAGACTAGTAACGCACTACCATTCCTTTTTACAATACATCGACCTAACCGATATTGAACACAGACTCGACTCAGTAGAAACTCAACTAAGGCTATTCCAAACTCAATTAACTAACGTCAATTATCTTCTGTATGAACTGCAGATTAACTACCTTATAGCAAAATTAAATAAGACTCGTAACCAACTCGATACGTTAGAGCCAGATAACATAAGAACAAAAAGAGGGCTCATAAATGGACTAGGGTCTCTAATCAAAAGCATTACCGGTAATTTAGATCACTCAGATGCCGAACACTATAACGATGCTATTAAGATATTAGAAACAAATGAGAATAAAATCGTATCTGAACTAAACGATCATATCAGTCTTAATAAGGATTGGATGACTCAACACACTATTTTACTTACGCAAATAGCGGAGAATCAAGAAAAAATTAATAGTAGTCTTCAACTTATTTTAAATACGAAAGCTTATCCCGATAGCAACCTTCTAAAATACGCTAAATTCGCCCAATTACTAGCGATAATTAGCGAGAACTCAGAAGATATATACGTAGAATTAAATAGAATAGAAAATATCTTAGCTTTTATACGTGCATCGAGCACGCATCATAGTATGTTAAGCATAGCAAACTTAAGAAGTATGATTAGTAAACTTAAATTAGTATACGGGCAGGAAAATATACTAGAGATGGATATGAGAGAATATTATAATATTGTTACATCCGGATACTATTATTCAGGTAAAAAGATAGTAATAATTTTTAAAGTTCCAATAATTTCTCCCAGCCTGTATGAATTATATAAACTTTCTCTGGTTCCCAATAAGCTTATGCAAATCTTCATTCCTCCTTTTCCTTTCCTTGCAACCAATGGCAATGATTTCATGTACATGGAGGCTGAATGCCCGAAGTTTAATCACCAACACCTATGTGAAGAAAATTTCAATCATCTACCAAAAGGACGCCCAGATTGCATTCAGAACATAATCAAGCATCAATCTTTGGACAACACATGCCGGCCAACCAAGGTATCTCTTGACAAAGAAGCAATGGAGCAACTAGATGACCAACATTACACGCTCACCTTTCCGAAACCAACCAAGACGGAACTGCAATGTGGACGACAGGAATTCATTACGCTACTTGGAAGTTACCTCGCCACCGTACCACAAGGGTGCGTTTTACGAACCGAAGAATTTACTATAACCAATAGTAATAACCGGATCAAAGGACAACCACTGATTATAACAGAAATACCGCAAAATGATGAAGTCGATCGAGCCATTGAAATCCCTCACATCAAATTGAACTCGATAAACTTGAAGGGTCTACATGATATACACGAGAAGATTTTGATGCAGCATCCAGCACTTTTGGAGCGAACAGATGCAAGCATCTATCACACGACTATACCCCTTTACGGAGTACTCTGTACAGCTGTAATCATCATTATTATCATAGCAAGGCGCCAGCACCTCTGCAACATGAAACCTCACGAGCAGCCCTCAATAAGCACCAAGTCACCTGAAAACCACCCTTATGAAGATGTTGAGAAAAGAAGAAGTCAAGGTTCGAAGTCAGCAACATTCTCGCTCAAAGTTCTCAAATAGTTGCTGATCTGAAGGGGGAGGTGTTACGTACCCTACACATAAGGGAATTGCCTATCTGCGATTATCTATTCATCGAACCGATTTGCGCATGGATACAGTTTTTACTACCGATGCACTTTCCACGGAAACTACCATGACGTCAATGAAGAGTGTACGTGACTGCGCGGATTGCCGACGCAGCCCCTTTGCCTCGTGGAGCCTCCTGGACAGCCCCCGCTCTGCCACTTCGGTACCAACCTCGTCCGAATCTAGTTCTAATTTAGTAATTAATTATTTTGTAAAATTTCAATTTAAATAAATTCATTATAATCATTTTCGGTTTTTTTTAAGTCCTTCGGCTGTGTTCAACATAATTCACGCCACACACCTCGGACATCCCATAACACATAGACAGACACACGCCACACACCTCGCACATCCCATAACACACAGACAGACACGCCACAGAACTCGGTCATCACATAACACACAGACAGACACACGCCACACACCTCGGACATCCCATAACACACAAGCAGACACACGCCACACACCTCGGACATCCCATAACACACAGACAGACACGCACCACACACCTCGGACATCCCATAACACACAGACACGCACCACACACCTCGGACATCCCATAACACACAGACAGACACACGCCACACACCTCGGACATCCCATAACACACAGACAGACACGCCACAGAACTCGGTCATCACATAACACACAGACAGACACACGCCACACACCTCGGACATCCCATAACACACAGACAGACACACGGCACATACCTCGGACATCCCATAACACACAGACAGACACACGCCACAGACCTCGGTCATCCCATAACACACAGACAGACACGCGCCACACACCTCGGACATCCCATAACACACAGACAGACACACGCCACACAGTTCATTCCTAACCCTGATCACTCTGACACAAATGAACCAGTTCACTTGGTATAAGCCCGTGCCTGGTTCAAAACATCCGACCCCGAGTCGAGAAAAAAGAAATATCTATTACATAATAATAATAATGCTTGGACATTATCACACAGCGCCATCTGACCCCAAACTAAGCAAAGCTTGTACTATGGGAACCAGCAGCTGATACAATACTTATATACTTTTCTTTGTAAATACATACTTATAATACATACCAAACACCCAGACGTAAGGCAAACATATTTGTCACATAAATGTTTGCCCCGGCGGGAATCCAACCTGCGACCTCTAGCGTAGCAGTCGGGTATACTAACCACTAGACCAGCGGTCTCGTCGATGTCTACATATGCAAACGAAGTCGCGGCTACAGCTAGTATATATACAGATAATATATAGTGTTACCTTTACGAGCATATGTTTCTCCGACGGCGTTAGATACATCTTCGTTTCGAACATGTAAACACATATGTTGACAACATCAGCCAAAAGGTCTTCATATCCTGAGAAACCATCAAGGGAAGCTACATTAGAATGGACAAGAGAGAAGTAAGAGATTGGGATCTCCCGTGGGTTTAAAATTGGAACCGCCTGACAGAAGACCGCAGTCAAATAACACTATTTTAATGTAGTGTTGTGCTTCTGCGGTGAGTAAGGTTGCCCGATATTGTCCGATTCTCAGACCTACCCAATATTGCACACAAAACTACATGAGAATCGGTCAAGCCGTTTCGGAGGAGTTTAACTACAAACACCGCGACACGAGAATTTTATATATAAGACATGCAGGTCAAAAGGTTTGACCCAAACGGGAATCGCTCGGGATCATTTCAAGAAGGCAATTTCTCCGGGGTATATTTTGGACTCACCATTGATTTTCTCCAGGGCATCTTTGACAGTGTCCCGTATCTTGTTCTGCGTGGCCAGGAACATGGACAGGTTCTGCGATTCTTGCAGGCTCTGACTGTCAGACATCACTTTAAGGAACTGAGCCGCCCTGGAAAGAAGATAGAAAAAAATATATTCTCCCGCGCACATTTAAATTGTGGAATGAACTCCCCGCCGAGGTTCTCCCAAAGGAGTACAGCATGGGGTTCTTCAAGGAGGGTGTGAAGAAATTTCTGAGGGGTCGGCAACGAGAGTGATACCCCTGGTGTTGCAAGCGTCCATAGGCTACGGTGACCGCTTACCATCAGGTGGGCCGTATGCTTGTTTGCCACATTAGTGGTATAAAAAAAAATAGGATAAAAGTTGTTGCGTCGTCTGCGGGACAGCGACAACAGTCTCCTAAGTGTTGTTGCCAGTAAGACTGAGGGCCAGCTGGTAAGCCACTTGTGCGGGAAGCGTTTGTATGTCAAGTAGTACATATTTGCCATTTTGATTTTGTGTATTTTAGTGTATTTGTGTTTACTTTGATTTTAAATTTTGTGTTTTTATCTATAATTCTGTGCATGGGTAACTATGCTTGAAATAATAAAAAAAAAAGCTTATTATTATTAAAAGTAGGATAAAAAATGAAAAGATATTCACGAGTTATTTTGTATACTACTATACTACTACTTCCCGCCCCGGCTTCACACGGGTTCACACAAAACCTACACCCTACTAATCCTAGTATCCTACCTACCATGATATATCTAATATATAAAATTCTCGTGTCACAGTTTTCGTTGCCATACTCCTCCAAAACGGCTTGACCGATTTTGATGAAATTTTTTGTGCTTATCGGCCAACATAAATTTTTCATCCCCATAAATGCAAAAAAAAATTGTCCACACGAGCGAAGCCGGGGCGGGCAGCTAGTGATATTATAAAATGCGAAAGTTTGTGAGTCTCTATGGATGGATGTACTCTTCCACACAAAAACTACTGAACGTATTTGGATAAAGAACATCCAGATTTCATAGAGATTTGGTCCAAATATGAAAGTGCCGGCCAACACATTTTTTTGTAGGTATATTCTGTTAGAGCTTGTCCGTCTGAGCATTTATTACTATGACACCAAAGTTGGACATTACAGGACATTTCATTTGTTTTAGTTATTTTGGATTCCTATTTTCAACAAAAATGTATGAAACTTCTGATTTTCGAACTCAAATAAAATCGAGGACTATGGTCCTACAGGTTTGGTGTCATACCAATAAATGTTCAGACGGGCAAGCTCTAACAGAATATAGAAAAATATTGCGATGGCCGGCACTTTCAGATTTGGACCAAAATGGATGATGTCCTTTGGAACACAGAAGGTTTATAACCTGAATGAATATATATATACTTTATCGAGGTCCGAGCCCCACTACGGGGCGCCCTTAGCTGTGTTGCTTAGCATCTAATAGTGCCTGGCTGGAGGCCACCTCGGACCGGTTGCATTTGCAAAAGTTCCCGGAACTCACGCTACGAGAGACGACTCAAAAAATAATAATAGGGTACTTTAATTTTTTTTTCTATTGCTTAAACAGAATGCTGTATAAATCACTGACTAACATAAGCATTAAGTATATAACATTGTTACGCGAGAGAAGTCACAGGGAAAAAGATGGGCGTTATTAAATGCAACTGAAACAGTCTATACAACTCACCTCCTATACGTAGAGTAGTCGTTCTTGACTGAACTTTTCATGTTCTTCAACTCATCAAGAACAGCAAACATGTTGACAAACTTCCCCAGGGTCAACAGGTACGCTTCTGATACGAAGTCGCGTCGTTTCTCCGCGTGACAGAGCCGACGCACTTCGCCGCAGAAACGCTCTATAGCTTTCCTCTGGAGACATTACGTGTTTAAAGTTTAAACCTCTCAAGGAATAAAACTTCTTCATACTTGTAGTTGTAGATATAGACAAGACTTTTATTATGAATTTTGATAGACAACATAAAAAATTGTGTACAGCTCCAACCTTGCCTTCCGTCAATCAAACCATAGTGCGATTCACATTCTTAAACACGACATCTAGTGGCGAGATAGGAACTAAAGTAATAAACATAAAAACAATTAAATTATTATTACATTTGAACAAGACGGAATGATAATGATGAAGGGAGATGATGGGCTAGGTCTACCCACTCAAGTGGTGGAAGTCATCACAATGCATGTTTCGGTAGAAGACAAAAGATAACAAAAAATATATAAGATAAATAACTCCTTATTGTACACCACAATCTATACTATCTAAATATACGAATATTATAAAGAGGAAAGATTTGTATTTTTGTATGTATTGAATAGGCTCCGAAACTACTGGACCCATTTCAAAAATTCTTTCACCGTTAGAAAGCTACATTATCACTGAGTAACAAAGGCTATATATTATACTAGCTTCCCGCCCCGGCTTCGCTCGGGTAGACAAAATATTTGAAGTGTCTATCTAGGGGCGGGCCGCTAGTTAGAAATAAGAGAGGTAGGGCGATTTGGGATTTCCCATGGGACTTCCAATTTAATTTGGAGCCGCCCGACTGGGGATTGTACCTGCACCTTACAGAAGACCGCAGAAACACAACACTACATCAAAGTAGTGTTATTCGACAGTCATCTGAGGCGGTAGCTTGAAAATTTTTCGACTACGAATTCGAAAACGTAACTCGCAAAATATCAAAATTTGCATACTCATTTTTAGTAATGACATGAAAACGGGCCCTATACGATATTAAACGATATTAAATTGTTTATTTACCTCCCGACGTTTCGACCGAGTTGCATCGGCCGTGGTCACGGGCTGACTGAACTGAATAAACAATTTAATATCCCGTATAAGATCCGTTTTCATCATGTCATTACTATGTGTTTAAATCGCGAAAGTTTAAAAAACAGTACTCATTTTTAGTTCTAGTTTTCACCGCCTAGTAGCGCTGTTAAGTTTTCCATACAAAAATAGTCGAAGGCGATACGAAAACGTAGTCGCAATTCAATCATGATTGGGCTACTGTAAGGTGAAAGTACAGTCCCCAGTCGGGCGGCTCACCCAAATCGCTTCTTTTTAAACAAGCATACGGCCCGCCTGATGGTAAGCGGTTACCGCAGCCTACCTGTCTTTTTAAAATTCACCTGGAAGTACATAAACTGCAGCAGCTTGTCGACCTCCGGCGCCAGGACTTGCACAGTCCTCTCGTAGATGTGCACTCGGTCGGGCTGCTCGTTGGACCGCGGCTGAGGGATCGCGCGGCTGCAGCACCGCCACGTATACAGCATCACCGCATGAGCATTGCCTTCTTCAAGCAACTCGTTCTACGATAACACAAAATAAATCTATATAGTACTCAAAGAGCCGCGGTAGCCTTGTGGTATGAAGAATTGCCTGAAAAAAAAAGACAGAGCACCGAGTTTCTTGCCGGTTCTTCTCAGGTGGCTTTTTTTTCCCAACCGGTGGTAATTTAGACCTCCATAAGTGCCTTATTAGGGCCTCAACTGAATAAACGATATTTGATTTTGATTTTGCCTATTATTCTAGCAACGCATGTTCCAATCCCACCGGTCTGTACCAATTAGTTTATATAAATTAAGTGCAGTGATTAGTGACACGTATAATTGTCCCATGCTGGCCTACTAGATACGACTGCATATGTAGTTCTGGCAGTCATTCCATTTTTGTACGAACGTATCTTTTATTTATATCTTACTAACTGTAGGTTAAGTAATGGATTGTCACTAACAACATATGGATCTTGTACTTTTTAAGTGTATGATTTGAAATAAATGTTCTCTTAATATTATAATAGTGTTCAAAATGGAAAGAGCCGCGGTGGCCTTGTGGTATGAAGTGTTGCCTGTTTATTAATTAAATAGAAATAAAACGCATGTGAAGAGACTACATTTTATAACATTGATTGACATCTGTCATAAAACTATAAAAAGAACAATAAAATAAATATAAAAAAGCAAACTTAACAAAGAGGTTGGCAACACTGTTATTCTAGCGACGCAAGCTCCAAGCCACTTGTCTGTACCAAATGAGATTTTATAAATTCAGTGATTAATCACATCACGGGTTCGGTGAAGGGAAACATCGTGAGGAGACCTCCATAAGTCTGAGACGAAATTCAAGGATGTATGTCAAAAATCAAAGTCAAAAATCATTTCAGTTTAGGCCCCAATAAGGCAATTATGAAGGCCTAATTTACCACTGGTTTGGAAAATATAATTGGGCTAAACGGATTGTAATGAAATATGGCATGCAATAGTTTATCCCTGAAGGAGAATAACATTGGGAAGGACCATAGGCTATCTTTTGTATCAGAAAAAATGACTTCCTACATAATTACATTTATTTTTAAGAACCATGCAGATGAAGCCTCAGGAAAAGGCTACTTTTATATAATATACAGATAAGTAAATTATAATAATAACATTTTTTAAATATATTAAAGTAATTTGAAAACATAACATTGGAAACTTAATTTCTAATTTGTAGTTTAATTAGGCTTACCAAGTTGGCATGAACAGTGGCTTCCTCAATGTACTTAGCAATTCCGGTGACGAAGCCATTGCGGTCCTCAAAGTTGGTGTCAAAGTTTGCTTGGTACAGGATTGAACACGGAGCTGCCTCGATGCATGGCTGCTCATCTGATGAGTGAAGGATATTATGGAGTAGAAATAAGCATAGCATTCAAATTACATGGCATGCATTGCATATAGGCAAAAAGTCCCTACCTCCATGAAAATCAAAAACACTTTATAATGCAGAATCAAAATATTAGCCAGTTAGGGTTTTATGTTATCTATGTATTTTTGTGTGTATGTTTGTATTGAATCGGCTCTGAACCTACTGGACCGATTTCAAAAATTCTTTCACCGTTAGAAAGCTACATTATCACTGAGTAACATAGGCTATACATTATACTAGCTGCCCGCCCTGGTTTCACCCGGGTGTCTACCCGTGCGAAGCCAGGAGGCTGCTGGTAATGCATATTCATAGTCATGTTCAAACAATAGCTACAATTGAGGCTATATGACACTTCACCTGAAAGTTTATGATCGGTTACTACTGTTAGAATTGTTTTGTTAGGGTAGGTGGCATACGAAAAAGGAGGAAGAGATGACTGTCAACCAAATACATGATGATAGCTACAATACAGAGACCATGGATGGAAAGTAATTTATTTTTATTGCAGTTGCCCCTTCATATATCTAAGGTAATTTTGTATCTTCTAAAGGCAATATACCAATGAGATTATGTCGAAATTGGAAACAATCAATATCAGCGGAACCTGACCGCGCCTACTAAAATAGCAACTTGGTAGTTAGTGAATCATTAACAAACACCTATAATAAACTACTTACCAGGCAAAGTAAGCTCATCCAACACATCTACGTTGCTCAGGGCATCCGAAAGCGACACTTTTTCACTCACAGACATGGTTTTAAAGCTGTAAAACACGTAAATATTCCGACTAACAATCCTACACGACAGACCGTCTATTTTAGACGTATAAAGTTTGAAATGATTACTCACGCATGGCTTAAAGCTATAACTTAATTACCTAGTATATTTTAGAAGATAAACTACTGTTTACTTATGAATTGAAGTGTAATGATATTTATTTATTGACTTTTAATCACGACAGTATGGTAGGGTAACAGCAAAAGCGAAGCGATTGTTTGACAATGACAGTAATTGTATTGCAGCAGCGTTATTCGGAAATAGTGATGCGCAGATTGAAGAAATAATCGAATCAAGTTCCGGTTTTTACGGTTAATAATCTTTGTACACAATGATTTCACGGTACATTTATATTAAATTTTGTTTAATAGTTTCTTGGTTGGGGACTACTTTCATGCTTTGAGTATAAAATAAAAATAAATATAAACAATAATAAGGTAGGAACCTTACGAATGTATTCTTTAAGCTTTCATGAGATATGTCTTGTCTGTCAAAAGGCAGCAATGAAAACTTTGCGAACTTGAATTGATGATTCATAACTTTGTTGTGTACACGAACACAAAGGTCTTATTCTAATTTGCCAAGTTTCTGATATGTTGCCGCGAATGACTGATAAATCCATCGTTCTAAAGTCCATAGCCTACGAAAACGCATATCAGGATACTTACCTATGAGCTGACTAAATGTTTGCTGGAGTAAAACTAAGTACTTATTATAGTAGATAGAGATAGTCTTCACTTCTCGATTGACAATTAATATCAACTTCGGCTTCTTTAAAAATGGCTTCTGCGGATGGTTGCCACAATATCGCCAATGTCGCGTTGGTAGAACGAAGTACAAGCAATGGATATATTGAATTGATTCAGGTTTTACTTTGCGGAAATTCATATTTATAGAATACAAAATATATTATAATTTGCTTTGTCCGCTTAATGAGTGTGATACGGTCGAACGGCCTGCGCCCAGGTGAGCTCAGCCGTGGTTTCTTCCGACACGTGTTTCAGGACTTCCACGTCCCATCATCAGGGTGCCGCCGCGTTGGTCGAGCAGCGTGATGTCACATCGAGGTCTGGATGCTGGAGCAGCGCCGCAGCACGATGGTCGGACGCTGGAGCAGCGTCACAGGATGCTGGACCAGCGTCGCAGGATGCTGGAGCAGCGTCACAGGATGCCGGAGCAGCGTCACAGCATGATGGTGGCGTGAGACGCCACGACAGCACGTAGACCCTTCTGTAACTAAAGCTGAGAAATGAGTGACTGTTTAGTGGTGCGTCCCGTCCTTTTATAGTAGTAGAGTGGTGGTGGAACTCATATGTCGTGTCACATCGTATTTTATCGTGTAAACATACGTAATAGAGGGGAATGTGTAACGTCGGTTTGTTCATTCAACAATGATTCATTATTTATATGTTTGATTATTTCTAAACCCTCCAAAACACATAATTTTTGGCCTTTATTACAGGTGTGTAAAATATTAAATGTGTGACTATCGTTTAGGTTGTGTCCTGTCTCTAAGAGATGTTTGGCGAAATTTGATTTTTCGGGATATTTGTTTTTATAGGCTGATATGTGTTCTTTATAACGAGTATTGAAGTTACGTCCTGTCTGTCCTACGTAAAAGCTATCGCATTCCTGACATGATAATTTATATACACCGGATTTTTGGCCGCGATCTATTTTTTCTTTAGCATTACAAATTTGTCCTAGTTTATTTCGCGTCTTATAGGCAACATGTATATCATATTTACGTAGTGTTTTAGATATTTGTTCCGTGATTGGACCTATATATGACAAACTCGCGGTATATCGCTCAGCTCGCTTTGGTGATATCGCATATAAACATTTTCTGATATTATTGTTTTGTTTTTTCTTTAAGAGATTGTTGACTAATTTATTATTATATCCGTTTGCCTTTGCAATTTGGTATATGATGTTTAATTCTTTTTTATAGTTGTCGTTGTTCATAGGAACAGTCAACAATCTGTGTATCATAGAACGATATGCCGCGAGTTTATGTTGCCATGGATGATTAGACGTAGATGGTATAGTAAGGTCTGTATATGTCGGTTTGCGATAGATACTAAATTCATGTTTACTTTCTACCCTGGTGATCGTGAGGTCTAAAAAGTTTAATGATTTATTTTGTTCGATTTCTAGTTTAAATTTTATTTTAGGGTGGATTGTATTAAGTTTTTTGACGAAATTGTCTAACTGTCTTGTAGTTCCTATCCAACAAATGATTATGTCGTCAACGTATCTATAGTAATATTGAATGTTGTTGTTTCCAATAATATGTTTATTTTCGTAATTATCCATAAAGATATCTGCCATCAATGGACTAAGTGGTGATCCCATAGCTAACCCTTCTTTTTGATTATAGAATTTATTATTAAACCGAAAATAGTTTTGTTTCATACATAGTTCAATTAATTTAATGATATCCTGACTTTCAGATGGGTGTAGTTTTTGTTTGTTGAAATTGGCTTTTATGATTTGTAAGCTTTCATGGTAAGGGACATTTGTAAAAAGACTTTCAACGTCTAATGATATGAGTTTTGCATTTGGAGGGAGGTTTATATCTTTTATTTTATCTATTAGATTTAAAGCGTTTTTTATACTATATTATATAGTTTAAATTTATACTATTACTATATTACTATATTATATAGTATAAAAAACGCTTTAAATCTAATAGATAAAATAAAAGATATAAACCTCCCTCCAAATGCAAAACTCATATCATTAGACGTTGAAAGTCTTTTTACAAATGTCCCTTACCATGAAAGCTTACAAATCATAAAAGCCAATTTCAACAAACAAAAACTACACCCATCTGAAAGTCAGGATATCATTAAATTAATTGAACTATGTATGAAACAAAACTATTTTCGGTTTAATAATAAATTCTATAATCAAAAAGAAGGGTTAGCTATGGGATCACCACTTAGTCCATTGATGGCAGATATCTTTATGGATAATTACGAAAATAAGCATATTATTGGAAACAACAACATTCAATATTACTATAGATACGTTGACGACATAATCATTTGTTGGATAGGAACTACAAGACAGTTAGACAATTTCGTCAAAAAACTTAATACAATCCACCCTAAAATAAAATTTAAACTAGAAATCGAACAAAATAAATCATTAAACTTTTTAGACCTCACGATCACCAGGGTAGAAAGTAAACATGAATTTAGTATCTATCGCAAACCGACATATACAGACCTTACTATACCATCTACGTCTAATCATCCATGGCAACATAAACTCGCGGCATATCGTTCTATGATACACAGATTGTTGACTGTTCCTATGAACAACGACAACTATAAAAAAGAATTAAACATCATATACCAAATTGCAAAGGCAAACGGATATAATAATAAATTAGTCAACAATCTCTTAAAGAAAAAACAAAACAATAATATCAGAAAATGTTTATATGCGATATCACCAAAGCGAGCTGAGCGATATACCGCGAGTTTGTCATATATAGGTCCAATCACGGAACAAATATCTAAAACACTACGTAAATATGATATACATGTTGCCTATAAGACGCGAAATAAACTAGGACAAATTTGTAATGCTAAAGAAAAAATAGATCGCGGCCAAAAATCCGGTGTATATAAATTATCATGTCAGGAATGCGATAGCTTTTACGTAGGACAGACAGGACGTAACTTCAATACTCGTTATAAAGAACACATATCAGCCTATAAAAACAAATATCCCGAAAAATCAAATTTCGCCAAACATCTCTTAGAGACAGGACACAACCTAAACGATAGTCACACATTTAATATTTTACACACCTGTAATAAAGGCCAAAAATTATGTGTTTTGGAGGGTTTAGAAATAATCAAACATATAAATAATGAATCATTGTTGAATGAACAAACCGACGTTACACATTCCCCTCTATTACGTATGTTTACACGATAAAATACGATGTGACACGACATACGAGTTCCACCACCACTCTACTACTATAAAAGGACGGGACGCACCACTAAACAGTCACTCATTTCTCAGCTTTAGTTACAGAAGGGTCTACGTGCTGTCGTGGCGTCTCACGCCACCATCATGCTGTGACGCTGCTCCGGCATCCTGTGACGCTGCTCCAGCATCCTGCGACGCTGGTCCAGCATCCTGTGACGCTGCTCCAGCGTCCGACCATCGTGCTGCGGCGCTGCTCCAGCATCCAGACCTCGATGTGACATCACGCTGCTCGACCAACGCGGCGGCACCCTGATGATGGGACGTGGAAGTCCTGAAACACAGGCCGTTCGACCGTATCACACTCATTAAGCGGACAAAGCAAATTATAATATATTTTGTATTCTACAAGCAATGGATATTTTAAGTACGGTGTAAAAAAAAAATAACCGGTATCTACTGAAATTCTGACTTCCTCGTACAAACTGTACTAGTATAAAGGGTTGCGAACGTCGAAAGGCGTCACTTTGTGTAAAGTATGGTAACCAGGTTTTCTTTTATATCACTAAGGTGGTGGCACACAAGCATTCGGCCCACCTGATAGTAAGCAGTCACCGTAGCCTATAGCCGCTAGCAATACCAGGGGTATCACTATCACCTCAGAGTAGATAATATACTATGTACAACTATCACTAAGGAGTTGCCAACCATATTGTTGATGAGGACTCACTAGCATTACTACTAGCGCAGCGTATCCTCGCGGAGCACTGGCAACCTTACTTACCGCAGAAACACAACACTACATCAAAGTAGTGTTATTGGACTGCGGCCTTCTGTATAGTGGAGATCCCCAGTCGGACGGCTCCAATTTTAATTGGGAAAACCCACGGGAACTGCCAATTCGCCCTAGGCCCTACCTCTCTTTAAGATACAAGGATGCGATTCACGACCACGGCTTATTTATTACCATGAGACGAGCAGTCATATAGTTGGTTTCTTCTTAGACAAGGACACAAAATAAAATAATGTAAATATTAAATATCTGTAGGTACATTTTTATTTCTTTCATTCAATGCTTCTCTTCAGAAAACGAATTTACATAATTATGTAACCAAAAAAATATATTTTTAAATCTTTTAACTTATAACATTCTTTTTAAATTGGCATATCACTTAGAAAAATAAGTGACACCCTTCTACTCACCCCATCGAAATATCTACATATACACTAATATAAAATTAACCAAGACCCGCAGAATATCTGAGTATAAGGTATATCATACAATACCAGGCCTTATGAGGCCTCTTGCATCTGTGAAAGATGATTTAAGCAGCGTAAGTATAACGTATAAACGTTTTAACCACACTGCTGAAAAGATTCCCAAGTGCTGTGGAGTCCCGGGCCTGTAGTAGCGGCACCGGTAGCAGGAACATTGTCGACAACGTATTCGAAAACGTAACTCGCGAAATGTCAAAATTGTCACACTAATTTTTAGTTCCACTTTTCACCGCCGCAGCGCTGTTCATTTTCCAATACAAAAATAGTCGAAGGCGATACGAAAACGTTGTCGACAATGTTCCTGCTACCGGCACCGGTATCTTTCGACTACGTATTCGAAAACATAACTTTCAAAATGTCAAAATAAATAATCACGCGAATTTTTAGTTCCACTTTTCACCGCAGCAGCGCTGTTCATTTTCCCAAACTAAAATAAAGTAAATAGAAAGCGATACGAAGACGTAGTAGAAAGTTTTTGTTGCTAGAGCAACTGGACTGCATTTCTCGTGTTGATTTGAACACGCTGTATTTCTACGAATATTCTTTAAATTCATAACTAAAAGTTCTATGCATTTCAATACGGTCGTTTGAAATTAATTTTAACATAGCTAAATAGCTTAGCAACTATTCCCTAAGAAAACTCGTCCAAATTTAGAATACAGCGCCGGTAGCAGGAACATTTTTAAACTGCTTATTCGAAAACGTAACTGGCGAAATGTCAAAATTTCATACAAATTTTTAGTTTCACTTTTCACCGCCGCAGCGCTGTTCATTTTTCAATACAAAAATAGTCGAAGGCGATACGAAAACATTATATTACACATGCGAAACAACAGAGTGGGTACAAATAAATAGATTAAAAATAAGAATAAACTAAACATAATATTTGCATTATCATATCTGTGTTCTTTATTAACTGAAATAAATTTAAAAAATCTGATTACTTAAAGAGTAGTTGGTGTCGATTCTGTTGTTCAAAATAACTTAGCTAAACTAATTTGACAGGTCTAAAAGTCTTGCCAACCCTTTCTCATGTGCGGGGTTAAATAAGGATGGCAATACTTTTAGACCTGTCAAATTATTTAAGTTTAATGATTGCGTCCAACAGAATTGGCACCGTTATATGAATAAGGACAGTTTTTTTGTTTTTTTTTTATATGAACGCAAACTGTTTTTTTAAATTAAAAAGCTGGGCCCACCATTGTTAGCTCCTCTCCTGAATACTATCTAGGCTATAAATAAACTTATAGCAATGTACTTTTAAACAACTTAATAAAATCCAAGACTGGCAGTTAACTGAATGACACATCGCATACATAATAATTACAATGTTAATCTACTTTACACCCTATTGCTTCCGACGTAAGGCTACTTTTATTTATATATTTACAAATGGTAAGACACAAATTCATTTTATAAAATGAAAATTAATATATACCCTGCTAACTTGGCAAATTATAACAACAGTAAATGACGTCATAAATAAACCAAATTAACCCAAAGCAGTCTCAATTTTTACACTAGTAATTTTTACACTAGTAATTTCTGGTCATTTTATATAATTCCTACTAAACCCAATCTAGGCAAAGAATCTACACTAATATTATATAGAGGAAAGATTTGTATTTTTGTATGTAAAAAAAAAGTACTAAACCGATTTCAAAAATTCTTTCACCGTTAGAAAGCTAAGTTATCAATGAGTAACATAGGCTATATATTATACTAGCCGCCCGCCCCGGCTTCGCTCGGGTAGACAAAATATTTGGTAAATGTCTATAGGCTCCGAAACTACTGGACCGATTTCAAAAATTCTTTCACCCTTAGAAAGCTACATTATCTCTGAGTAACATAGGCTATATATTATACTAGCTGCCCACCCCGGCTCCGCACGGGTGGACACAATATTTGATAAATGTCTATGCTCCGAAACTAATGTCTACCCGTGCGAAGCCGGGGCGGGCCGCTATATTTGATAAATGTCTATGCTTCGAAACTAATGTCTACCTGTGCGAAGCCGGGGCAGGCCGCTAGTAGCTTATACTCTTCTTGTACTATGTGATACTGTTACATACTAACGTACAATCGTACTTCGTATTCATAGATAAAAAAAAAATAAGAAATTCATATTTCGTACCTAAATCTCAACACGAAACGAATATTTGAAGTACTCAAAGCCATGAGTTACGATTCCAACGATGGCTGAGTAAAGTTTTATTTTTTAATTACAAGCTTTCATTTAGTTTAACCCTCATAGCGAGCTTTTTTTTATTTTTTTATACCACTAAGGTGGCAAACAAACATACGGCCCACCTGATGGTAAGCGGTCACCGTAGCCTATGTTTTTTTTAAGAAGCTTGGTATTATTCTGAATTTACAACTGCGTATGTGTGTAATCAAATATTGAAAGTTAATTTTGACCCACTTCCCAGTGTCCGATTGAGTTTGGTTCCCGTGATAATTCACGATAACCTATGCCGCCATTTTTAATACAATATGGAGGTCGTCACCCCTACGATATCGGTATCAAAGAGCTTCATTAGCGAAACCAATGATATTATATGTAATTATATATCATTGAGCGAAACAGTAAGTAAAGTGACGTCATTCTAAATCCAATATGGCGGCCGCAAATGAAAGGGCTAGATAAGCTTGTATTAAAAAAATAGATATTCAAACTTTTCCAACACCATAAGGGTGCTGGAAAAGTTTTCAGGAAAAAAATACATAAGAAAAGTTACTAATAAAATCTACTAATGTACCTACACATATCATACTTTTAGAATTTTTGACAGGATAACGTCTATCGGGTTGGCTAGTCTCAGATATATTTATTTTTATAGACAAATACATACATGTACTTAGTTACCTAGCTTTTTCTGTAAGACTGTAAAGTTATTGCTATAATTAACTATTGTGCGATAATAATAATTATCAAATAATCATCCATTTGGTGTATCATCGTTATCCGCATTATTTTATATTATTTAGGAATTACATTCTTATTATTAATAAAATAAATATTTTTCCATCTTTTTGCAAAGTCCAAAGCGGTAGGCAGCGTGACATTAGTTTATAATATATTAGAGAGTAAGTTGGTGATAATAAATAAATAAGTAAAATAAAGTGCCACAATGGATCAGTATTAAAAAATGCCTTTTCGGGTACTTTTTTTATAACACTAAGGTGGCCCACAAGCATACGGCCCACCTGATGGTAAGCAGTCACCGCAGCCTATAGCCGCTAGCAATACAAGGAATATTACTAACGGGTTGCCAACCCAGTTGTAGATTTGGAATCAGTGTGCTAGCAGCATTACCATTAGCGCAGCGTATCCCAGTGGAGCACTGGCAACCATACTTGCCGCAGAAACACAACACTTCATCAAAGTAGTGTTATTCGACTGCGGTCTTCTGTAAGGTGGAGGTACAGTCCCCAGTCGGGCGGCCCCAATATTAATGGGAAAACCCACGGGAGATCCCAATTCGCCCTACCTCTCTTAGCAGTTACCAGTCCGTTATATATAAAAGAACAATTCTATACACAGTTAAGACACAAAACCCTCTTACAAAGTTGAGTTTAAAAATTGAGACCAAATTTAATTTAATTTAAATGTCTTCTCAGAATTCTATTGGAACTTCTTGCATTATCAACTTATAACCTAGACCACAGTTTTTCTCCACCACATTCACAACTCTATTCTGATTGTAGGTGCCTTCAAACTCGGTCAACTCCACAATCGGTGCAGGTATCTCAAAGTCTATGGAATTCATATAATCACTCTCGGAGATGTTGAAACCATTTTCTGTAATAGCATTTAGGTTGTCAAAGTGTATCTCTGGTCTGGCGTCATCGAACGGCATTTCTGGTAAGTTGAGCCTTATACACTTGTGGCTGCGGAGTAGGGATGGCCAAACGAATGTCTCCTCGCAGACATGGCAGCGGAGATTGACATAATCTGAGTGTTGTGTTTCAATATGACGGTTGAGGTTGGCTGAAGATACGTAGTACTTTCTACATTGCTGCAAGAAGAAGGAGGCAAAGCTTGTTAATTAAACTAGCTAGTTAAATCTCTAAGGCTGGAAACACACCAGTAGCCTTGCAAGAATAAATTTCGTGTAGTATTCGAAAACGTAACTTTCAAATATCAAAATGTTAAAGCGAATTTTTAGTTCCCCTTTTCGCCGCCGCAGCGCTGTTCATATTCCCATACAAAATAGTGGAAAGCGATAGGAATACGTAGCCGAAAGATGTTCTCGTTAAGGCCACGGAGAGCGATGCAAGCGACATTAGCATAGCGCAGTGGCGGCCGGTAAGCTCGCCGCACCGCGCTCGCCGCAACCGCACCGCGTGAGATGTCATTTTACATACCGTTATAAAATTATAACGTTATCACATGCTGGTGTCTATAACGTTATACGCAATATAACGTTATTTGATATATTAGAATAACGTTAATACCAATAAACTATATTTACAAAACGATATTAATAACGTTATTTGCCGCTCGAGTCAGGTAATCCGATACAGTAACGATATTATAACGTTATTTTGATATAAGCGGTATGATTTAACGTTTTTTTTTATAACGTTGTACGTCTTTTCGTTAAAAATTATATAGATATAACTTAACGAAATACTCGTTACTTTATTTAACGTTATGAAGCTCTGCTTTGAAGTATGGCGGCCATAAATAGTTACAACCGGGCGCGCGGGGCCGCCGCGGTTTTCATTGAACCGCGCTCGGCGAGTACCGGCGTTCTGTTAGACGCAATAAATTACATTCAAGTTCTTTGTTTACAACTCGTGCGGCACTGCACCGCATCCGCACCGTTGCAGTGTTTCTAGCTTTAATACTGAATACTGACAACTGAAGACTCATATAATATAAAAAAGTATTTGACACAATAGGAACACTCTAGATAGACCTTAGGGCCCTAATTCATTATTTCCCATATACTTCTATAAGTTAGATAAATAATCACAGGTTTTTTTTTTTAAATGGGTACACAATAAAAGTTTGAGAAACACTGATATAGACTGTATACTAAAATACATTAAAAAAAATACCAACCTGGCACTGATACTTGGAAAAAATTGTCTTTTTGCTCTTCGCATTGACTACCGCCTTCTTAAAAGTACCATTCATTATGCCTGTACTATGAACATCAAGGGAGTCTTCCAGTTCCCTTAAAACATTTGTATCTATCAAAAGTCTCTCCAGAACTACTGTCGGCTTCATATACTCTGGTATCTCCTCAGTGCATTTATATGTCGTTTTCATATACTTTTTCTTTGACAGTATACTTTTTGGTCGTTCTTGAGAGTTATCACTGGTTTTGAGAAAATGGGACCATTTGTGTTGTAGCATATCCGTTTCACAGTCAAACTTCTTCAAGCATTGATCACAGAAGTAATAGTCTTTGTAGCCCGTCATGACTTTATTTGTGAGATCCGGTAGGGATTGTACATGCCTCTCTATCGGTCCTCGTTCAACTGAGCTTTCACCGCAAAAGTTACATAGATATAACCGCTCATTGCCTATGTTTCGCATGCCATATAGAGATTCAGGACGTTGTTTTGAGTGCAAGAATGATATGTGGTGAGACACACCACATTTTGTGTGAAACTGATCTCTGCATATATCGCATATGTAATATGTATTAAAGTGGTCGTAGCTATGGTCTTTCAAGTCCATAAACCTGAAGAATACCACATTACAGGTCTTACATTTGTAATGTTTGAGGACTCTACACACATTACGTCTATGTTCAAGGTATTGCCTTCTAGTTGGAAACAAAAGTCCACACATATCGCAGTGCAATTTTATGTGCACTTTGAAAAACATCCTATCTACAAAGTTCCTATTACAATAATTGCATATGTAGCATTTACGCTTCTTATGCTGCTCCTTCATGTGGGTTTTCAATGATTTGTAATCTTCAAATATCTTTGTGCACTTCCTACATTTGTGGTATTCCTTCACTTCGTGTATAATTACATGATCAGAAAAGGAGACACGTTTCTGCGGCTTATTATTCGGTTTGTATATAATCATGTGTTTCTTCTGTTGATGATTTTGCAGTCGCTTTTCACTTGCATATACTTTTTCACATATCTTACATCTAAGGGCCATTTTGTCAGTATTTACAGACATTTCTGAACCCGAACTGTAGTCCTTGTTATTTAAAGATAGCATTAGGCTAGCCAAGTCAGCTTTAACTAGCTTGACTTGGCAAATCTGTAGTGCTCTCTCCAGGTGTCTGCGTTTATCATCATCATTCATACGAGCCCCTTCATTTATTATGCTATCGTCCTTGGGTTTTAAGTAAGGAGTTATGTCTAAAGGGGGCAAGACCACGACCGGTACCTTCTCAAAACCACGAAATGATTCTTGAGGCGGGAAATTTTCTTCTGACACAACAAACGATTGTTGTTTCTGTCCACCGCTGCTGAGGTCCTTCGACTTATTGATAGTTTCACTAAAAGCTCCATCGCAATTCTTGAACATGAGAGTACAAAATTAATGAGGAAAAATAAAAAAATAAATGGAAAATGAAGTAATAGATAAAATCGGCGACAACACTACATGCCATACTATTGCTCGGTAGCCATTAATGAAATTGAGATTTTAAGTTTTGACGTTTTTAATTTTTTGATTATCAGCAATGTCAGCGTTCTGTCTTCTTCTTCTTCTTCCTAAGTATGGCAATCAATCCCCTCAGGGACTATTTTTGCCATTGTCGAGTGTTAGAGAATTTTCATGTTGCAAAATTTCTCGTGTTTGCCGCATTAAAATGCCTAGTGTCATGCATTCTAACGCCCAATGGAGTTTCTGGAGACAACCCACGGCAGTAGCAGATCGTAACACGCCTTTAGATTAGAGGTAACCTATTGACCAAAATGATAAATCACTTAACCCAAAAGTCGTATTATGGTATTATTTCCAATGCTCCTATAAATCAGTCACTTAATGAAACTTTACTGCACATATCGACACCAAAAATACACATTAAAGATCACTATAACACAATTTACGACACACTGGAAAAAATCTCAACCGCTCCGCCTGATTCCCGCCAAAAAAACTCCTAGCGTTCTGTCACTTGCCTGTCGGTCATTTTTGTAACAAGTTTGGAGCCAGATCGAGGAGTGAAAACCGATTCAAATCGCATTGAATGAATCTAAATTTGAAATATTTTAATTAGACATAGAAAAGCTTGAAATTTAAAAAATATATTAAATACTGAGTATTATTTGTTGTACAAAATGTTTATGATAAAATAAATTATATTACATTCTTAATATATGTACCCTCAAAGCGAGTTCAAATTGAGGGAAGCACTTTATCTGAAACTGACAGCTGAAACTGGCAGACTGTCAAAACATGTAAAAACCTATTTTCTATATATATATATTGCGATTTGCGAATTTTACGATTATTAGTCTGTGGTCGTGGTACCTAATGTTCACATCTTTCACGTAATTGGACGACGCAAATACATTTGCGAGAGAAAAACTTGAAGATAAACAAACATTTTATTTATAAACGTGTAGGAAGGTGCTCGAGTGCGAAAATGTTTCCGCCAACGCGCATTCGTAGCTGCCTTCCAGTCATAAACCCGCTATTCAAGCAGCGATTGCGGCCTCACCGCCCATTCAGGCAAACGTCGACCGTCCACAACCAAACAAAGAATATATCAAACACGCAACTGTCTAAGACGAAATGGATGAATTTCCGTGCAATAATAACTCGCTGGGTGCCGTTGGGGAGTGTAATGTATGTCGGCTGGTGTTACATACGTGCTAGTATTAATTATGAAGTATCTAAAGTGGAGATTCGATTTTACGAGATGTTTCCATTTCGAATAACGAGCCGTTTGTGGGGACGGCTGGCGGCTTGCGAGGTGCCCACTTCGCTCCGATCCTTCGTCTACGGTACCTACGTGAGAATGTTTAATGTGAATCTTAGTGATGCTGCAGTGACGGATCTAAGTTATTACAAAAGTTTGTCTTCGTTCTTCGCCCGTCCTCTCCGCGAGGGAGCTCGCTACATATCACCGGCGCCCTGCGTGTCTCCTTGCGACGGTGTTGTGCTAAACTGCGGCCCCGCAGACACCGACAAAATTGAGCAAGTCAAAGGTGTAACCTACAGTTTAGAAGAATTCTTAGGTGAGAATAAATGGTCTGAACATACCAATGGCAGCTATTATGACAACCTGCTCACCAACAATGACAACATCTTGCACCAGTGCATCATTTACCTAGCCCCTGGAGACTATCACAGGTTTCATTCGCCGTGTGATTGGACGGCGACATTTCGTCGTCACTTCTCTGGCAAATTATTGTCTGTGAATCCATGGCTAGCTAGATTAATACCTGGTCTCTTTGCCATGAATGAGAGAGCTGTGTATGTTGGGCAATGGAAGTATGGCTTCTTTAGTATGACTGCCGTTGGAGCTACCAATGTAGGGTCCATAGAAATATACAGCGACCCTGATCTGCGAACGAATACAAAAGGTAAACGAAACCGAGTTCATGAACATGATTTAGGTGCTGTCGAACTGAAGAAAGGGGACCTATTCGGTCAATTTAACATGGGTAGTACAATAATACTACTCTTTGAGGCTCCAAAAGACTTCAAATTTGACATGTCAGCTGGTGACCGTGTTCTAGTTGGTCAAGCGATGTGTTTGGCAGCAAAACAGCAGGCTCGGTGACCTGTTTTTGACACGTACCAAGTTGTTCAGGTAGTGGCATTGTGCTACGTGCTATCTGTGTTGCTTTGAGCTCTTTTTCAATTCTCTTTGGTGATAATGATGTCTTGGGTCTCACAGATGGAATGTTGAAGAATTAATTTCATTTCAATTTATACTGTTCCACAGTTTTTACATAAAAGGAAATAAATATTCACAGTATATTTATATTATTTTATATTCCCATACTTAAATATTCTTTACAAATATTGGGATGTTTGTATAATAAGAAACTAGTTAGAATGTACTCTAGCTAGAAGTAAAGATATTCTGGACATGACTAACAGTTAATTATGTATTCCCTGATATGCACATATTGCTGAGAAGAGGATGTCCTTATCTGTTAGACTATTTATAAATGTAATTATACTTTGCTGTTTGATGTAGAGAATTCTTCAATCATTCAGTGCTTTATAGCATCTTTGAAACTTTTGTGAGGCTCAAACATCCAAGCTTTGACTCAAAGTTACATTTTATGTATGATGAAAGCAATTTATGTTAAGAAAGTACATATAATGTACTAAAATGATTTTTATATTACATAGTAACCAATGTTATTTTAATTCAATGTGTATTGTTTGTGTCTGTTTAACATGTGACGTGAGTAACCAATTTTCCCTGTAATTGGTTACTCACGTCCCGACGAGACCGCTGGTCTAGTGGTTAGTACACATGACTGCTGCGCTAGAGGTCGCGGGTTCGATTCCCGCCGGGGCAAACATTTATGTGACAAATATGTTTGCCTGGCGTCTGGGTGTTTGGTATGTATTATAAGTATGTATTTACAAACAAAAAGTATATAAGTATTATATCAGCTGCTGGTTCCCATAGTACAAGCTTGGCTTAGTTTGGGGCCAGATGGCGCTGTGTGATAATGTCCAAGCATTATTATATTATTATTATTAAATTGGGAAGTCAAAGTGGGAAAATCTTGTATACAGCCACATTGGGTTACACTGATTGCTGGTATACAGCCACATTGGGTTACACTTAGTGCTAGGGTTGCTAACCGCAATCTATATCTAGAAACTAATATTATAAAAAGGAAAGATTTGTATTTTCGTGTGTATGGTTTGTATTGAATAGGCACTGAAACTTCTGGAACGATTTAAAAAAAAAAATTAGGTGTGGCACTCGGAGACTGCCGCGGTAAAGCTATTGCATAGCATTTTTATCAACTTATGCAATTATAATTATTTATTTATTTTATTAATGCAGTATTTTTTATATACCTATATACTTTCTCACAAACAGCTGATTACGGTAGTTTTCCAATACAACCAATGCCATCTGAAGGCGGGTTGCTGAACTAAAGAGACAAGCGTGATATTTCAAAAAGTCATTAAAAGTTCTGGTATTTATCGATAGATGGAACTAAAAAGTATCACCGCTGTGCCGGTCGGAGTGGGCGGTGTTAGGTTTTTTCGTTACGGAATTTCTGGATTCGGTCCCCACGCTCAAGGCCCGCGATAAAAGCCATGCAATAGCTTAAAATTCACTGTTATAAAGCTACATATAATCACTGAGTAACATAGGCCATATATTATACTAGCTGCCCGCACGGCTTCGCACGGGTAGACAAAATATTTGTTAAATGTCTACCCGTGCGAAGCTGGGCGGGCAGCTAGTATATAGTATTCTATAAACCTCACGGAGCCCGAGAACTTTCCAACGAATTCAAAACCGTGGAAATCGGTTCGTGCGTTCTGGAGTTATAGCGTCAGGAAGGAAAACCCGACTTATTTTTATATAGTAGATAATAGTATTGTACTATTTTTCGAGTCTGCATACTATATATAATGTAAGAGAAATATAGAGTATGTCTAAATACTATTTTCAACACCGAAATACAACAATCAAATCCTTCATTAAAAACAATACGAGTGCTCCTCAATGCTCCCGCACTTTAACTTATAACTGATACGAAAGAGTGATTTCCTTGTTTTATGCTTCTTCTATAAAATTGTACATTTTTTTAATGTTTAATTTTGACAATTAATACTATTACTTCCCCGAAAAAATTTTGGCAACCCTATCATCTAGGGCTGACCCCAACAATGTTCGGGATAAGGCCATTATGATAATTAAGTTTTATACAGAGAATATAGTCGGAATACAATTATAGATGCTTGCAAAAGTGCAACCTTGTTATAGAGAATCACTAATAAATTTCCTTATAGTTGAAATTATCTACACCCATTATCTTTCCAAGGGGAAAATTTGTTTGCGAATAATGATGACGTAAGCCCCTTTAAATAAAGTACACATTTAAATAAAATAGAATTATATGGAGCACCGCGATCTAGCGATAATAATCTCAAATTCATACCATACAAAGCCGATATTAGGGTAACTCCATCGAATTACATACGCCGTTGTTCGTACTGGACCTTACTCTGATTTACGCGATTTACGCATTTGTAATTGATACTACTAGTCAGTCTTGACAAAGCAAAACATGCGACATGCGTATGGTGTAATGAACTAAAATTCAAATCGTGCCGGCTAGCAAGCGAGCCAGACAGGACCCCCACAGCTTAGATCATTTACACTAGTGTAAATATTTACGGTTTTCAGATTGCATCCTTTACTTGTGCTATAAGACACTGCTTCCTGTCAAATTTCATGGTTCTAGGTCAACGGGAAGTACCCTGTAGGATTTTGATTCCCTTGTGAAATCGCAAAATATCCGAAAATTTGCGACATAAACGGTCATATATTTTCTTCATATTGACTTACAGGTTTGATTATTTTACAGCCCAAAGAGATCATAGGCCCGGGTATTTCATATTTATTTCAATTTGATAACTCTACGCGTTCTTGAGATAAAAAAAATCTTGACAGACAGACGGACAACAAAGTGATCCTATAAGGGTTCCTTTTTAGGAACGGAACCCTAAAAACGTAGTGATTATGTACTCTGTGACTGGGTTAGTATAACGTCGTTCATTTATCATTCATGGCGCATGGTGAAGTGACGTCATTACTGATTTACTGGCCTGTAAGGGGTAAGTTGCTGTAAGAACTAATTAGCAGAGGCGCTACGGTCAATTCTAACATTTTCAAACTCTATTGTAAAAGCTTTCACGAGCACAATGACGTGTATTAGTTCAAGTCAAGTGACACTACGGTTGACGTAAGTAAGAAAAGTATCTACCAAATATGTGTTGAGTGCACTACTGGGATGGGCCTAATTCGGGATTCATAAGTAAAAGAGGACCTTGCTGTAACTATGTATATTAAACTAGGAAGATGTTACAAGCTACAGGCCCCAGTAGTGACTGGGGGCCGGGGGCGCCGCGGCCGGCGACCGGGCCGCGCTTGCCGCGTCAGCTCATATACGAGTGCACATGTACCGCGATATAAGCTGACCAGGCTAAATGTCGTTACACAATTTCCCCCTTTTATCAAAAACAAAAAAAAAACGATATAGGTTACTACGAAAACTTATATTTACTACACTGATCTCTCTTACGGGATCCATGTACTAATTAATGTGGTTGTTAGCCACATTTGAGATTTAACCGTAACACTATTGATTACTGTGACATAAACATAACACACATCAATACTTACAGTTAAATAGTGTAGCTACTCGTGTATCATGCAGGTGCGCGTTACGCTGACTTGGCGACTTGCGTACCTACAGGGTACTTTGTAATTCATTATATGAACAAAACAATTCATTCTATTTATAGCACATGCAATTTTAAAACAAGAAGAAGGTTGATGCAGTTTAAAATACACATCACTAATAGATCACATTTTGCTGCTTAGACTGGGGCGGCGCCTGCTCGTGGTGTACCACCACGGCTGTAGGCTGAACTCTAGCTACAGCCTTCTGTAGCCAGCTCCGTATGCACTGCCTGCATTTGACTTGGATGAAATATAAGAGGAACAACACCAAAATTACAGAGATTACTCCCAGTACTATCCCAAAGTAGTTTAACTTAGCGTCCACTTGGCCAGTGACGCTGTGGACCTCGGCAATGGCAATGTTGTGCGATCCTTCCTCTTTACTTTGTCCGAGACCCATTTATATGGAAACTTTATAACGTTGCTACGCGATGCGTGTGAGCAGTGAAATGATGATTTGTTTCCGAAAACAAGTGATCTTAAATGCAAATTATTTATTGATGTCACATCAGTTTAGCGCTGACTGTGACGCAATTAAACAATTTCGATTTCTTTAAAATTGCTTGCTACTAATGTTTAGTACAAAGACTAGGTATAATGACACTGCAACCTAGTTACATTAATTTTTAAATAAAATTACACAATTTCTTATTGTAAACTTAAAATGTTAACACAACATTATTGCTAATTAATTATATTTCTACATTAAACCTCTATATTTCGCATTTTCGCAATAATCATATTAGCTAATGTCAATCAACCAGTACTAGTCACCGTTGTCGCGATGCGACGCTATGCTATAATATTATTGCCCTAGTACTAATTCTGTAGTATCAAAAATTTAAAAACTAAATCCGATAGCTGTCCGCAAACCTAACTGGTCTCTTTACTATTCTACCACTCCTAGTGGTACGTGGAATACACGGTTGCGCGTTAGCTTCGCTTTCGCTTCGCGTCGCAGTGGGCGTCGGCGTAATAGCATCACCTACCACAGCACTCGCCCGCGTATTCGTGACATCATTATCATTCCATAAGTAAGCTGGTTTCAATCTATCGATTGAGATACGAGCTTGCTTGTTCGGAAATTGAATTAAAAATACCTTCTCGCCCCGTTCTAGCACCGTAAAGGGTCCGTTGTATGGTGGTTGCAATGACTTGCGTACCGAGTCGTCTCTAACGAAAACTGAATCGCATGTAAACAGATCTTTATGCACAAAAGTCGTACGTGCGTCTCGAGCACCTATTGCTACCGGTTTAAGTTTACTTATCCTATTTCTTATGTTATTCACTAGACTAAACGGGTCCCCCGTCTCTGAACTATGGGAACTATTCAAAAAATCACCGGGTAAACGTAAGGTACGACCGAATGTCATCTCAGCGGCGCTAATTCCGCTGTCACACCGACTCGCCGCGCGCAATCCTAGCATGACGGTTGGTAGTTCGTCTTCCCACGAGCTATCCTGGATCCTGGCCATAAGGGCAGCTTTCAAGGACCTATGAAAACGTTCGACCTTGCCGTTGCTTTGGGGATGGTACGCCGTGGTTCTACATTTTTTAATACCTAATAATTTCATTAACTCTGTAAATAGATTGCTTTCAAATTGACGACCCTGGTCGCTTGTCAACTTAACTGGACAACCGTAACGCACGATCCACCCGTCAAATATAGTTTTGGCTACAACTTCGGCCGACATCTCCTCTATTGGAAAAGCTTCAGGCCAGCTTGTACACCTATCTACGATCGTTACTAAATACCGGTTACCACGTGGAGATGTCGGGAGGGGCCCGACCAGGTCTACGTGGATATGCTCCATTCGCCCAGCATCCTCGAAAGCCTGTAGTTTAGCAATAGTATGTCGATTGACCTTCGACCTCTGACATTGTATACACGACCTCGCCCAAAGTCCTACGTCCTTGTTCATGCTAGGCCAGAAAAACTTTTTACATATCATCTTGCGTGAAGTACGTGTACCGGGGTGACTCAAATTATGTACACTTTTGAAAGCTAACCGCCTGAATTTTTCTGGAATATACGGTCTCACCTCTTTACTTGAAATTTCACAATAAATGGGTTCCTTGCAGTTTGGAATTGAAAATAATTTAAATGTAATGTTATTTTTAGTCCTTTCGGCGCATTGGCCCGATTGCGTCATTTGTTCTAAGTACTTGTCTTTCGCTTGCTCAGTGGCAAGTTCCGAGAAGTCGAGTACCGTGGGCCAAACAATGGTCTCTATGCGGGATAATGTGTCAGCTACTATGTTCTCTTTTCCGCTTATGTGCCTTATGTCCGTAGTGAATTGACTTATATATGATAGTTGACTTGTACGCTGTGGCGTTTCGCTATTTTTACCGCCTATTTTGTCGAATGCATGACACAAGGGCTTGTGATCCGTATACACTATCAAAGGTCGTCCTTCAAACAACTTACGGAAAAACTTTATACACTGATATATAGCTAATAGTTCTCTATCATAAGCGGAATAACCCGTCTGTGCGTTCGTTAGTTTTTTCGAATAAAACCCTAACGGTTCCCACACATTATCCACCAGTTGATGTAAAACTCCTCCGACGCAGCTGTCTGACGCGTCCGTCATGAGAGCTAGCTGAGCATCGGGGCGAGGGTGTGCCAACGTAACTGCTTTTTTTAGGCTCTCTTTGCACTGAGCGAAAGCGTGTATCGTCTCAGGCGTCCACACTATTGGTGTTTTATCTTTTTTCTTAGCCCCCACTAAGTATTTATCCAGCTCAGCTTGACTCTGTGCCGCTCCTGGTAAATGCGACCTATAAAAATTCAACATACCCAAAAACCTACGCAATTGCTCCACGGTTTGGGGTCTGGGATAGTCTACGATTGCCTGAACCTTTTCGTCTAAAGGTCGAATTCCTGCGGTACTAACCTCATGTCCTAGAAACTCCAGCCTTGATTGTCCAAAACTACATTTTGCCAAATTAATTGTTATTCCAAATTTGTCAAAACGCTCGAAAACCTGCCTTAGATGTTCCTTATGCTGCGACTCATTATCGCTCGCGATAAGCACATCATCTAGGTAATTAAACAAAAAATCTAGACCTGCCAGTACTGAATTATTCATGAACCGCTGGAAGGTCTGCGCAGCATTACGAAGGCCAAAACTCATACGCGGGAACTCAAATAGACCTACAGGGGTAATTATCGCAGTCTTTTCTATGTCCTCCTTCGCGACGGGTATGCAGTGATATGCCCTGTTAATATCTAATTTAGAAAAATATTTCTTTCCCGCTAAAATATAAGTAAAGTCATGTAAGCGCGGTATCGGGTACCTATCCGACTTCGTTTGTGCATTTAATGCGCGATAATCTCCACAAGGACGAAGATCGCCATTTTTCTTTGTTACGACGTGTAAAGGACTGGCCCACGCACTTTTAGACGGCCGGCAAATACCTAACTCTTGCATTAGACGAAATTCTTCCTTGACTTTCTTATACCTATCGGGTGGCAATGGCCTTGCCCGTGCGTATACAGGCAGTCCAGTTGTCTCAATATGATGCACAGTGTTATGTACTTGAGAATTCCTATAAGTAGGAGGCTTCGTAATGCTCGGGAATTGGGATAACAAATCATGGTAAGGGTGGTTGTCGTCGACGGTATTAACGGTAGGCTGATTGCTACTCACTACTTGTGCTATTACGTTTAGCTCTGTCACCTGATCTACCAACTTATGAGCACTTAAATCGACCAACAATTTGTGGTGTATTAAAAAATCGGCTCCGAGTATCGGTTGTTTGACATTGGCTATCACAAATTCCCATCGAAATGCTCTACGTAACTTAAAATCTAAAATCATCGACTTTGAACCATACGTTTTAATTTCCGTCCCGTTTGCAGCGAAAAGTTTAAAGTCAGAACACTCACCCGTACACTGTTTTCTTGTCGCTGGTAAAACTGAAATATTCGCACCTGTGTCCACCAAAAAACATAGTCCACTATTTAGGTCTGTCACTCGTAAACGACGTCCGGGGGCTATGGCACAGATTTCCGCCGCATCCTGTGCCGCCCTTACTGGTTTCCCGACTTTGTTTCCCATGCGCACGGTTTCACGCACTTTTCCGCGTTCGGTCCGAAACGATAATGGTAGAAGCATAACCAGTTCGGGTTACCTACACCGGCGCCACCGCGGCGCGAATTTGACGCACTCCTACCTCGCGACTGCGACCGGCCCCGACGGAAATTGCGTCCGTTACCTCGTCGGCTGGATCTCGAGCGCTCCATGTCCATCATCCGGACGCTCAGCTTGGCTATCTCCGCCAAGATCATCGCCGTATCAGCCGACCTGGAGTTAGGCGGCGAATCCGCACGCGTTGGAGGTCGTCGCGTTGTGACCTCGGATATGTGACGTGCCCCGGTAGCCTCAGCCACGTCGTCGGCTATACTGGCCAATGTGTCCAAGTCCGTTTCCCTGGATGCTACTAGCACTGCGCGGACCGTCGTTGGTAAACGGTTTTGCCACATGATGCGTAAGGTGTCATCGGGGAAACTGTCCTTCGCCGTAACCCGCATTCGCTGTAATAGTTGAGATGGCTTCGCGTCCCCCAGATCCATATCACCTAGCACTTTCTCAACCTGGCGGTTTTTCGAGTCTTCGAGCATTGTAAGTAGCTTATGTTTAAGCGCATCGAACTTGTGAGTGGTCGGAGGGTTGGTGAGGAAATCGGTGATCCTCACTATCACCTCTTTGGGCAGTTTTGACACAACCATGTCGAACTTCGCCTCGTCGCCGATCCGCTGCTGAGTCAGCACTGCCTCGGCACGGATAAACCAGACGCGCGGCTGGTCCACCCAAAACTCCGGGATCCTACTGGAGACCGCAACCGACATTATTTCAGGCGTCTGTGGAACCACGATGTTTTCCAGATGTAGGTTGGCTGTTGGAGCACTTTTACTCGTATTGTCCTCGTCCGGCATGTTACGCAATCACTACACGTTTAATAAAAATCTACAGTCCAAATAACACAAAACTAAACAGCAAGGCAAACTATTTAACTCAATTAAAAAACGCGGGGTCACCAATGTTGAGTGCACTACTGGGATGGGCCTAATTCGGGATTCATAAGTAAAAGAGGACCTTGCTGTTACTATGTATATTAAACTAGGAAGATGTTACAAGCTACAGGCCCCAGTAGTGACTGGGGGCCGGGGGCGCCGCGGCCGGCGACCGGGCCGCGCTTGCCGCGTCAGCTCATATACGAGTGCACATGTACCGCGATATAAGCTGACCAGGCTAAATGTCGTTACATATGATTAGATATATTTGGGGCCGTTTTCGTGCGCCCATTGCTCTATCTATAATCAAAGTGTAAAAGACCTATATGTTCTGTGTCTTGAGTGAGTGGCTTGAGCTGTGTGTATGATAGATTTCAGCCAGTAGGTAACGGTTGCCAAGCAGTTGCCGTTTATATATGTCAGACGAATACATTTAACACTGTCAATCTGTCATAACTTTTGGCGCCAGCCATTAGATTAATAGTTAGGTATTGAAGCAGTGCCGGCGTTAGGGGGGGGTGGGGGCGAGATGGCTCGGGGCCTAAATTTGGGGGGGCGCCTACGCAAAGTATAAAATAATCTTATTTTCTCCAAAACTTTCTACGTAAGTGTCGTTGGCCCCGGGTAACGCTAAAAAAGATTACATTCTTAATACAACTTCACACTGGTTCAACAAAAAATAATACTCAATAATGTTTCCTTGTGTGGGCGCCACAATATTCTTGCCCGAGGCGTCACGGGCCCTAACGCCCCGGTACTGTATTGAAGCTCTCATTACAGAGGAGTTATGTCGTCACAAACTTGTGTACAGTTTTTTCTGAGACCTAGCTTCTGCCCGCGACTACGTCCCCGTTGAGCTTTGATCTCAGAGGAACCAAAAATTTTCCCGGGATAAAAAGTATCCTATGTGTTCATCCAGGTTATAAATTATCTGTGTTCCAAATTTCATCCATATCCGTTGAGAAGTTTTTGCGTGAAACAGTAACAAACATAGATCCATACTCACAAACTTTCGCATTTATAATATTTGTAGGATAGGAATTAGGGCGAGTTTTATGCATATCTTCCACAGAAGTAAAATGTCTTAGTCTAATAACACTGCCAACCTTTTTGGTAATGCTTTTTGCTACTCTAGCGATTTATACGCAACATTTATTTTGTAAATTAGTTTTTGATAAGTAGGTAGATAAATTAGTTTGTAATTTATTATTGTTTTGATAAACTACAGATTACATAATTAGACGAAGTACAAACGGTGACATTAAAATTGTAGGTACACATTTAATTTGCCATAGATATCGGTCATTCTCTTGTACACTTAATAATTAGAAATTTTAGAACACCCGACTTAAAATCCTCTATAAGCTAAGAAGAAGAAGAAGAATCGCATTTGAAACAAATAAAAACTAAATCGGATTGGTACATTCGTTTAGGAGCTACGAGATGTCACAAATACTAACACCCCGTCTTTTGGCGTCGTAAAATAATAACCCTATTCTGTTGTTCACTAAAAATAAAGTATGTATTCATCTTTTTGACAGGACTTCATTTGAGTTCACAGCACTAAAACTTAATTTGACAGCACTTAAAGCGGGCTACACACGTTCAGTTTGAACTGCACAGTTTTAACTGTGCAGTTATAACTGACGCCCCTAGTGTCTACACACGTTCAGTTTAGATCGTCAGTTCAACTGCACAGTTGTCAGTTTTGCCTACACACGTACGATTTACATGCACAGTCGACTGTACTGTTAAAACTGAAGGTGTAGCCCACTTTTGCTTAAATTTTGTATAACTTGGGTGTTGTATGTGTGTGTGTGTGTGTGTGACAAGTGAATTGGCTCAGATTTTTTATCCGCCCAGTGAGATATTAATTTAAGTCTTCCTATTTGATGTATTCTAAATTTAGAAGGTAAACACTCATCTAATCAATAAATTTAGTTTGTAGTGTAAACTTTAGCTGCGTCGTTAGATTTTTGGTCAGGTTCACCGACATGCTAATGAAAATCACTGTTGTGTGCTTAGCTCGTAATGAAATTGTGAAAAATTCAAACAATACACATTGGATCTTTGTTAAAAAACAAGCTTGTAATGCAAAAAGCTGTCGTGTGCTGTTGTCGATGATTTATAAAAACGTAAAGTATTTTGTAAATGTGATCCCAAATGTTTATAAAACCCACCCTTTTTATTATTGTGTAGAAATAAAGATATATTTATGAGAAAAATAATCGTGTGTTATTTGTTTTACCTACATAAATATCAGGTCAAGTCCCTCACAGGGTAGGCAGAGTATAGAGCGCCATTTCACTCTTGCCTTGCACACCTCTTGCTTCTTCTACATTCATCTATCTCTTCATACATGTCCGACGATTGCGAATACATAAATTAAAAAAATATAATAATGCAAAGAGCTGTGGTGGCCGAGTGGTATGAAGTGTTGCCTGCTATTCTAGCGACGCAAGTTTGAATCCCACCAGTCGCATCCAACAAGTTTTTATAACTTAAGTGCAGTGATTAGTCACACCACGAGCTTTACGGTGAAGGAAAACATCGTGAGGAAACCTGCATACGTCTGAGAAGAAATTCAACAAAGGACGTATGTAGTGCCTAAGAGACTGCGAAGGCCTCACCATCTGCCACGTTGGCACCAAAATATATTCGTTGAAAAATAGGTTTTGTTACACCTCTGCCTACCCCTTCGGGTAGTTCGGGGACCCTTGTGGGAATGCGTGGAGATGTATTATATTAGGGAGATAAGTAGGTATTTACTACACTTTAATCTTAGCCAAACTTAAAGGCCGAGAAGTCAAGTTGATTACGATATAGGCAACGCTAGAAATTACAAACTTATAAAAATATAAATGGAAGTATTTAATAGGTCACGCCGTACGTGGCAAAGGATTTTTAAAAGCTGCTAAATTCGCGATCTATAATTATCTAACGAAAGTATACATACATACATACCTACCATCACTTCAAGTCCCTCACGGGGTAGGCAGAGAGTAAAGAGCGCCATTTCACTAGAGACTTGCCTCGTTTTTCGGAGCTCTAGAAACAACACTACATTATAGTGTTTCTTGATTGCTAAATATTCAAAGACGGAGGTACTGTCCCAGTCGGGCGGCTCCTATTTTGAACGGGAGATACCGTTGTGCCCTACCTCTCTTTCTGTAAGCTCTGGTGTCCTTACTCTCCGCAGGAACACAACACTACATCAGAGTAGTGTTATATGGCTGCGATCTTCTGTAAGGTGGATGTACTGCCCCAGTCGGGCGGCTCCTATTTTGAACGGGAGATACCTTTGTGCCCTACCTCTCTTTCTGTAAGCTTTGGCGCACTTACTCATCGCAGGAACACAACACAACTCTACAACAGAGTAGTCTTATTGGGCTGCGGCCTTCTGTAAATTGGCGGTACTGCCACTTGGGGCAGACTAATTGGAATGGAACAGAAAGCATTTTTTTTATCCAAGTAAATTGACGCTAGTTTGGTAATGTTAACAATACGTTGGTGCCGTGAACTGCGACTGATAACGGTGGTCTCACGTTGTGATACCTACTGACCGATAAGACATCGTTGGTTCATACAAAGAAGGTATATCTTTATTTGACGTAAAGTAAACAGCCGTAGGAGTACCTACATATCCTACTGGTAGAGGCTGTGCGGAAGGAGACCAGTCGCGGCATAAAATAGAACTATCGTTTCATTCAACGAATTATCAAGTTGGAATCTGAAGACAACACATTATAATATAGTTAGTATAGAGCCGTGGTGGCCTTGTGGTATGAAGCGTTGTCTGCTATTCCAGCGACGCAAGTTCGAATCCCACCGGTCTGTACCAATAAGTTTTTTCTAACTTAAGTGCAGTGATTAGTCACCACGAGCTTGACGGTGAAGGAAAACATCTTGAGGAAACCTGCATCACCTGTCACAACCTGCAAACCTCTCGGACGTGAGAAGAAATTCAAGGACGTATGTAGTGCCTAAGAGACGGCGACGGACTCACCATCTGTCACGTTGACACCAAATTATCTTCGGTGGAAAGTCGGTGTTGTAACCTCTGCCTACCTCTTCGGGGACCCTTGAGGGAAGGCGTGAAGGTATATTATATATTTATATTATAGTTCATATTCCAAAATATAAAGTTACAGCCACACAATATAGTGTTGTCCACAAATACGGTAACCGACTAATCTTATGACGGTGGGTCTTGGGATGCAAAGCAAACTCACCGTTGGTTGGTGTCACTTGGCTTTTATGACGCGTAATGTACAGGAAAATATCTGGTTCCTACAAAAACCCACGCGAAATGCCGTCAAAGCAAAACTAAGAATACGTAAGAAGTTCGTCAGGCCGGTAGGCAAACAGAAATATCAATCTTGGGGTAAGTACTGCAAATGAAATGACCTACACCTAACTTACGCACAATGCGCATACGCAAAATATGCGTGGAAGAAGTCAAACTCAAAGAGATCTTAATTTGACTAGACTTTCGTTTACAGGCAAGCACTTTCAAATCGTCAGAATCTACCACCGGACTCGGAAGGTCGGTTTTGCTCAGAAGAATCCGGCAAGAAACTCAGCAATTACTCTTTTTAAACCGCGGAAGGCCAAGGCAGAACTATACTATTGATCAAACTAGCATTTTCCCCGCGACTCTTTTCCCAGCAATACATAGCGACTATGTTAGATATAAAGTGACCTTGCCTAAAGGGACTCCTTTTTTATAATATATTTTTTAAGGTTTTTAGTTTTAGGTTGAGTTGTTAGTTATAAATACTACGTTTTACTGGTGAAATAAAATCTGAGTTAATTTATTACAAACAAAAATGCAAGACGTTCTCTAAAATATTTGGATAGATGTGTCCTTCGTACTTGTTGCTAGCTTCCGCGCTGTAGGCTAGTGACCGCTTACCACCAGGCGAACCATATGCTTACTTGCCATTTAAAAAGACATGGTATGATTTTAGCCTTATGGTTGAAGCAACGGCGTGTCATCTGATGGGCCCAGGTTCAAACCCCACCGTGTACAAATGAGTTTTTCTAAGCTTAAGTAAAGTGATTTATCACACCATGAGCGTTAGAAAAGAGAGGTGGGGCAACTTGGGATTTCCCGTGGGTTTTCCCATTAAAATTGGAGCTGCTCGACTGGGGACTGTACCTCCACCTTACAGAAGACTGCAGTCAATTAACACTAATTTGATGTAGTGTTGTGTTTCGGCGGTAGGGTTGCCAGTGCTCCACGAGGATACGCTGCGCTAGTAGTAATGCTGCTAGCACAGTGAGTCCTAATCAACAACAGGGATGGCAACTCGTTAGTGATATCCCTTATATTGGTAGCGGCTTTAGGCTACGGTGACTGCTTACCATCAGATGGGCCGTAGGCTTGTACTGTGCCACCTTAGACGCATAAAAAAATAAAGGTACGTAGTAAAAAAAGCTAACTAACAGAAATAAAGATTTTTATAAATGTAAGCATAAACTATGGGATCGCTGCCAGCTTTTGGTGCATTCACCTATGACGTAATTATTTAGAATCAGACGTACCTATAAATTTTTCATCGAAATAAATAAACTCTCGCCAAAATATTGTTCCCTTTCCAAGGTATTTCATAGCCTAGTCCATACTAATATTATAAATGCGAAAGTATCTCTGTTTGTTTGTTACCTTTTCACGACTAAACGGCTGAACGGATCGCAATGAAATTTGGCAATGAGATACATTATATCCTGGGGAAGGACGTAGGCTACTTTTGTATTTAAACAAATGCAGACGAAGTCGCGGGTAACAGCTAGTAATATTATTAGTTGGTATGTACGAAGAGATTTATAAATGTAGATTGTAGATGTGGCAAAGGAGGTGTGCGACGTGCGTGTATGTAATAGCTACGCGCGTTATACCTACTACGCCGAAGCCGTTTCGAGGTAGGCAGATAGAATGTAGACCGTAGACTAGTATAGTAGATATCTGTGATGTAGAATATAGACGCTATTTCACTTTTGACTGCCTCATCTCTTCGACTTCTCAATCCTACCCGATCCATCCGAGTACCATTTAGATAGATAACTCTTTATTGTACACAAAACACAATAACTAGGGAATATAAATTTATACTAATTATATTAAGCTGAAGAGTGTTTGAACGCGCTTATATCAGGAACTACTGGTTCGAATTGAACAATTATTTTTGTGTTGGGTAGTCCATTTATCGAGGAAGGCTTTAGAAAAGCTTTACACTAGCTGCCCGCCCCGGCTTCGCACGGGTAGAGAAAATAATTGATAAATGTCTACCCGTGCGCAGCCGGGGCGGGCCGGTACATTAAATATCAATAAAATTGGCGGTCTTATCACAAGATGATCTCTTCCAGATATTTTACCCCTCCATCATTTGGTAATTTGATCTAGGAATTTAGACCTTAGCATGCCTTAGCCTTGCACGACTTCATCCACTCACATTCGTATTGTACCTAGATACAAGTATATGATCAAAGTGTAGATATATATTTTTTGTCAGCCATTATATTTGTCAAGTTTTTCAATAATTTGATTGTCTGTTATTCTTCTACAATTGAAAGTCTAGTCCGTTCTCCGTATTCGTTTCTCTCACACTAATAAATTTCGTCCGTCTATTTTTAACTCATTGACAAGGTTACCAATTTATACGTACTGGAAACTGGTATGCGTATTGTATGTATATGTCGCAGGGAAATGAAGAAACCAGGGATTTCGTGAAATCCCTAGGGTTATCAATAATCTCATTTGTTACCACAGATCAAATAAAAGTGGTAGATGGAACTTTGCGAAAACCGAAGTGACGCCGGCTGAAACTACGCCTACATATACAGTTACACGCACACACCTACAAAAAATACAAAGAAACTACGCCTTGCCCACGCACTACGTTCAAAAAACCGGCGTCACTTCGTAGCTTGCCAAGTTCCATCAACTCTTTTTATTTGATCTGAGTTTGATACTTTTTCTTACTGCAAACCTCTAGTGGGAGGACAAAATACTGACATATTTTCAGTGATATGGCAACACGAATCGTGAGGTTAGGTTAGATTTAGAAGGTTAAGTCTGAAATTATCTTATTCGAAATTTTCGTTGATTAAATATTATTCGCCCAACCTCTGATGATCAATATTTGTGTTTGCCTGGCGTGTTTCGTATGTATTTAGAGAATTGTATAAGTACTGATAGCAGTAATTATCTACTTTTAGGTATTGTATCAGCTACTGGATTCATAGCACAAGCTTTGCTTAGTTCGCCACTAGATGGCGCTGTTTAATAATGTCCAAGCTTTATCTCCAGTACCCCATATGATATGGGGTAGTATATTATCTACTCTGAGATATGGGTATTGATTGAATGGGCTTGATGAGAAAAACAGTAAGTAAAAGAAGCATAACTACTAGCCCAGCGTATCCTCGTGGAGCACTGGCAACACAACACTACATCAAAGTAGTGTTATTTGACTGCGGTCTTCTGTAAAGCGGAGGTACATTCCCCAGGCGGGCGGCTTCCATTTTAACCTCTATGCCGGTAGCAGGAACATTGTCGACAACGTTTTCGTATCGCCTTCGACTATCTTTGTATTGGAAAATGAACAGCGCTGCGGCGGTGAAAAGTGGAACTAAAAATTAGTATGACAATTTTGACATTTCGCGAGTTATGTTTTCGAATACGTTGGCGACAATGTTCCTGCTACCGGAACTGAATAGTCGGGTTAACGTTTGACAGTCGAATGGTGCCAACGTGACAGATGGTGAGTCCGTCGCAACAGTGCCGGCGTTAGTGGGCACGATTGGGCGACAGCCCAGGGCGCCAAATTACACCATATAAAAAAATATGACCTTAAAAACATTTTACTCCCGTGTCAATGGGTAACGCCATGGTTAAAATTACATTTTTAAGACAAGTACACATTGGTGCCAATTCTGTTGTTCAAAATTAAACTTAAATAATTTGACTGGTCTACAAATATTGCTACCTCTTTCTCATATGCGGGGTTAAATAAGGATGGCAATATTTTTAGACCTGTCAAATGAGTTGAGTTTAGTCATTTTGGACAACAGAAGTACTCAATATTCTAACCCGGGGCGTCGGTGGCCCTAACGCCGGTACTGCGTCGCAATGGGATAAATAAAACAAGATGGTATGTGTGTCAATTTGTATTTCACCAGCGCACGCGCGGCCGGTACTCCTCGCTGACGGCCACCCGCTTTATACTCTCATAGCCCAGGATGATGCTGAAGGAAAAGCAAGCGGACTGCACTAGTCTCGCCGACAGTCCCTTCGCGTAGAGCCCTATGAGCCCCTCTTCCTGCCAAAGCGCCTTGAATACTTGCTTCATCGTGCCCACGCCCTCCACCTGTCAACATGACAGTTGTCAATTTTGAACTTCGAACATTATTGTCAACTAGCTTTTTCCCGCCTAGCAATATTATATACAGGATGGTACCGTTATGGCCGAGACTATAAAGAAGTAAACGCGATTCTGGACAACACACAATTTAAAATATAAAAACATAATAGACTTTTTTTATTGAATTTGCACACGTATTATGGACCGATGACAATACAATAATTTCATAACTTTATCCTAACACCCTGACCAGGATGAAAACGACAAAAGAAGTGTCTTCTTTTTTAAATGTATTTCTCAGGCCTATAATTAATTACGCGAGTATGATCTTGGCAATTTTTAACGGTAGGCCACTGGGGTTTCCTGGACTGTGATAACGTACGCATATTGGGGTCATGTTGGGTATATTGGGGTCTTGTTGGGTATATTGGGGTCTTGTTGGGTATATTGGGGTCTTGTTGGGTATATTGGGGTCTTGTTGGGTATATTGGGGTCATGTTGGGTATATTGGGGTCTTGTTGGGTATATTGGGGTCTTGTTGGGTATATTGGGGTCTTGTTGGGTATATTGGGGTCTTGTTGGGTATATTGGGGTCATGTTGGGTATATTGGGGTCATGTTGGGTATATTGGGGTCTTGTTGGGTATATTGGGGTCTTGTTGGGTATATTGGGGTCTTGTTGGGTATATTGGGGTCTTGTTGGGTATATTGGGGTCATGTTGGGTATATTGGGGTCATGTTGGGTATATTGGGGTCTTGTTGGGTATATTGGGGTCATGTTGGGCATAGGATCAATAAGGAAAGCGGTGTGGGAGGGGCTGTGTACTAAAATTCTGCTAACGTAATAGGTAAATGGTCGCTATGATATGTATGTATTGTATGTACCTGCAGCCTCGCGCGCACAATGTCCAGCGGATTGGTGAGGATGGTGGTGGTGAACCCACCGAGGGTCCCCGCCACGCACTGAATCAGTAAATGGGACATCCACGAAGGAGATATCTTTATCAGCTCATCTGGAATGAGATACAAATCACTACATAGTATTAAGAGAGGTGGGCGATTTGGGATTTCCCGTGGGTTTTCCCATTTAAATTGGAGCCGCCCGACTGGGGACTGTACCTCCAGTTTAAGAAGACCGCAGTGAAATAACACTACTTGATGTAGTGTTGTGTTTCTGCGGTGAGTAAGGTTGCCAGTGCTCCACGAGGATACGCTGGGCTAGTGGTAATGCTGCTAGCACAGTGAGTCCTCATCAACAACATGGTTGGCAACCCGTTAGTGATATCCCTGGTATTGCTAGCGGCTATAGGCTACGGTGACTGCTTACCATCAAGTGGGCCGTATGCTTGTGTGACAACTTAGTGGTATAAAATATATTTCACTAGCTGTCCCCACAGACGTTGTCCTGTCTTAGCTATAAATTCATATGACAAATACACCAAAGCGAAAGACTTTTAGTTTACCCGAAAATTAAAAAGGTTCCGATTTTTTTTTCATAAGAACCTTCTCCTGGCAATAACAACCACAAATAAAAAAGAATTAGCGAAATCGGTCCAGCCGTTCACGCGCGATGCCGTGACCGAGGGAAATAGGGATTCATTTTTATATATAGTAGATTGTGTGTGTATCCTACTATATATATACTAGCTGCCCGCCCCGGCTACGCTCGTGTGGACAATTTTTTTTTGCATTTATGGGGATGAAAAATAGATGTTGGCCGATTCTCATAGATACCGGATAAGCACAAAAAATTTCATCAAAATCGGTCAGGCCGTTTCGGAGGAGTATGGCAACGAAAACTGTGACACGAGAATTTTATATATTAGATATATATATACTAGCGGTCCGTCCCGGCTTCGCACGGGTAGACATTAGTTTCGAAGCATAGACATTTATCAAATATTTAGTCCACCCGTGCGGAGCCGGGGCGGGCAGCTAGTATAATATATAGCCTATGTTACTCAGTGATAATGTAGCTTTCTAACGGTGAAAGAATTTTTGAAATTGGTCCAGTAGTTTCGGAGCTTATTCAATACAAACAAAAATACAAATGTTTCCTCTTTATAATATTAGTATAGATAGAGATTGTGTGTGTACCCTACTATAGAGCGTGTGTGGCTAGTTAGCAACCTTGGTAAGCGGTGTAGAGCGCCCACCAGAGCGCGGAGTTGGGCACGTACGCGGCGAGCGAGGCGGCGTACCCGCGGTAGTACCCGCGCGGCCCGTGCAGCCGGTACACGCGCACCGCCACCTCGCGCGCCAGCGCCGCTCGAGACTGACGCTTCTCGAGGTCCAAGCCTAGAGGGTTGATCGACTGGAAAAAAACGCATTTTAGGGATTCGTACCCGAAGGGTTAGGGGCCGTTCAAATATTACGTAAGCAGATTTATTGCAAATTTTACCCGCCCCTCCCCCTTGTCATCAAAAGTAAGCAAAGCTCTCACCCCCCTCCCATGCTTACGTAAGAATTGCAATTTGCATTTTTCCTTTAATGTGAGAATTATTTCTGGGAATCCCTCAATATGTATTTCATTTTCAAGCATAGACAATGCGTGGGTTGCCATATGTGTAAAAAGTAAATAACTACTGCTAACGTTATCACCATCTAGAGCCCCCCACCCCCCCCATGTCATCAAAAATAAACAAAGTATAGACCACCCTATAGTGATCACGTAATACTTGAACGGCCCCTTACCAGCGGAAACCTATAAGAAAGACTTCGATATCCGTCCGTCAGTCTGTCCGTAACTTAATTTTCACATGGTGTGTATTTCTGGTGCCGCATAACATCACGTAATAAAAAAATTTGGTGTGGCACTCGGAGACTGCCGCGGTAAAGCTATTGCATAGCATTTTTTATCAACTTATGCAATTATAATTATTTATTTATTTTATTAATGCAGTATTTTTTTATATACCTATATACTTTCTCACAAACAGCTAATTACGGTAGTTTTCCAATACAACCAATGCCACCTAAAGGCGGGTTGCTGAACTAAAGAGACAAGCGTGATATTTCAAAGTCATTAAAAGTTCTGGTATTTATCGATAGACGGAACTAAAAAGTATCACCGCTGTGCCGGTCGGAGTGGGGGGGGTGTTGGGCATTTTTCGTTACGGAATTTCTGGATTCGGTCCCCACGCTCAAGGCCCGCGATAAAAGCTATGCAATAGCTTAAAATTTTAATATACAATAAAAACAACAAACGGGAGCTCCGATACTAGAAACGTGTTTTATTTTGAATTTGTCACATTATTTTCTTATTGAGAAGTCAGAAAAATTAAAAATTATTCATTTTAAAAGATACTTGTGTCGCGTCTGTTGTACAAAATCGCTAAACTTAACTAATATGACAGGTCTAAAAATATTGCCATCCTTATTTAACTCCGCACATGAGAAAGGGATAGCAAGACTTTTGGACCTGTCAAATTAGTTTAGGTTAATGATTTCGTACAGCAGAATTGGCACAACTATAATGATAAAAGCCAGAGTTTCCACTACGGATAATGTCATTTTCTTTTGTTGCCAGTAAGAAAAAAATACTCACAGGATTATTGCCGCCGCCAGTTTTGCTTTTGACGAGCCCTAACACCATCAGGTGCTGGCTGAGCACGTCGAACGGCACTATGATGCTCTGACCGACTATCGACGCACACCCACCGCCTATGAACGACTGACAAACATAAAATATTAGATATATATACAAACCACGAGGATACGCTGGGCTAGTAGCAATGCTGCTAGCACAGTGAGTCCTCATCAACAACATGGTTGGCAACGCGTTAGTGATACCCCTGGTATTGTTAGCGGCTATAGGCTACGGTGACTGCTTACCATCAGATGGGCCGTATGCTTGTGTGCCACCTTAGTGGTATAAAAAAAATCACCTTCACTTTAGGACTGAAGTCGTATCGCCCTAGCTCGTGCCGCACGCCCTCGTACGTGGAAATATAGAACACTCCTGATATTATCTGAAACTGGAATATTCATCAAATTATGTATATAATTATTATATAAATTATATTATTTCATGTATTAAGAACTTATATTCAGTTTCACCTGTTAAAGTGTGTGTGTAATCGAATATTGCAAGTTAGAAAAGCCGTGGTGGCCTTGTGGTTGAAGCAACGGCCTGTCATCTGATGGGCCCAGGTTCTAACCCCGGCCTGTACCAAAGAGTTTTTCTAAGCTTAAGTACAGTGAATTAATCACACCATGAGCTTTTAAAAAAAGACAGGTATGGCGATTTGGGGTTTCCCGTGGGTTTTCCAATTTCAGTTGAAATCGCCCGACTGGGGACGGTACCTCCACCTTACAGAAGACCGCAGTGAAATAACACTACTTGATGTAGTGTTGTGTTTCTGCGGTACGTAAGGTTGCCAGTGCTCCACGAGGATACGCTGGGCTAGTAGTAATGCTGCTAGTACAGTGAGTCCTCATCAACAACATGGTTGGCAACGCGTTGGTGATATCCCTGGTATTGCCAGTGAATAAACGCTACGGTGACTGCTTACCACGGTGTACCGTACGCTTGTGTGCCTATCTAAGTGGTGTTAAAGAACTAGTAACTCACACTTGAAAGCCAGAAGCCCCTATAAAGTCCGGAAACGCCTTCGTATCGGTATATCTTTCTTATAGCATCCGCCACGCCACTGTACGCCTCTTTTTTCCTTTGCACTTGAATTTGTGTCTTGACTAATGTTAGTGGATATAGTGCACATCGTACTGGAAAAAAAAAAACATACATATCATCACGCCAAGTCCCTCACGGGGTAGGCAGAGAGTATAGAACGACATTTCACTAGAGACTTGCACACCTCTTTTGCTTCTTCTACATTCATCAATCTCTTCATATATACATATCATCACGCCAAGTCCCTCACGGGGTAGGCAGAGAGTATAGAGCGACATTTCACTAGAGACTTGCACACCTCTTTTGCTTCTTCTACATTCATCAATCTCTTCATATATACATATCATCACGCCAAGTCCCTCACGGGGTAGGCAGAGAGTATAGAGCGACATTTCACTAGAGACTTGCACACCTCTTTTGCTTCTTCTACATTCATCAATCTCTTCATATATACATATCATCACGCCAAGTCCCTCACGGGGTAGGCAGAGAGTATAGAGCGACATTTCACTAGAGACTTGCACACCTCTTTTGCTTCTTCTACATTCATCAATCTCTTCATATATACATATCATCACGCCAATTCCCTCACGGGGTAGGCAGAGAGTATAGAGCGACATTTCACTACACAGTATAATTTTTTCACATAAAAGTTCACCCTGTCTGTTTAATAAAGACGAATATGAGTCTAATTATTTTAAATTGTTCTGCCTGTGAATTGATAAAAAATTATACTTGTCAATACTACGTAACATTTTAAGGGGGAGGGGTGAGGGGGGTGGTGTCTGGGCATATACACCGAGGGGAGGGTGGGGTCGAATTATCTTAAGCAATTTGGTCACGTGGTATGGGGGTACGTTCCCAAACCACTACACCAGACCCACCAAGAGGTCTGTCGCCGGAACTTTGGTAATATAAAACCGGTTACATGTCCTTTGATCTTATTTCTCACCTGTGAAACTGCTCAATGTATACAGAGGAAAGAATTTGCTTTTGTCCATCATTCCCCATTCGATTGTGGTAATCAATTGCGGTGGCGGAGTTTCCACCATAGTGGCCGCCATCGTGGATCTGTCCTCTCTTTCCCTCCTACCGTCCTTCGTATCACTGTCTTTATCTAACGGCGTATTCGTCCATATACTTAATAACATCTAGATATTTTTTTACTATTTACAACTCTTTGGTAACTTAACTTGCAGTTTTATAAACTCTTGTATTTAATACAGATTAAAAATCACTATTCGCGCGCAATTAAACAATATGGAATCCACTCTGTCGTAAACTATTATTGCGTAGTTGCTACAACAACATATAATTAACGAAAATAAATATGTTAATCTATTATTATTTAAATAATTATATTAATCAATTAGTTTACAATATATTGAGACTAGTCACAGATAATTAAATCACAAATGTTTGTAATTCTGTCAAATTATATTTATGTTATCTTTGATTTTGAATAAAATATGTGTGATTGTCTATGTTTTATTGGTTCTTCCATGATTCGTGTTCAGATCAACTCTTCAGGGTCTTGGCTGAAGCTGAAACAGAGAAATATACTATTTTTAACCACCTTCAAAAAAAGGTAGGTTCTATGTTTTACAAACTATCTTAAATTAGCAAAGTACCCATCTATTGCAATTTAAATTTTAGATCCATATCCATACGGGACCATATTACCGTATGTGTAAGGAGGGCGTCCCTCTCCTGCCCCTGATGGAAGGGCGGCGTCCCCCTCCTGCCAGTTGCAACAGGTGGATTTTTTTTACAACTTAACAAACGTATATTAGGGTTGGCAACGCGCGAGTGATACCACTGGTGTTGCAAGCGTCCATAGGCTACGGTAACCGTTTACCATCAGGCGTGCCGTATGCCTGTCTGCCACCTTAGTAGTATAAAAAAAAAAGCGTACAAACTCTAACTAATGTGTAACGCCGTACAATCACTAAGTAACATAGTCTATATCTACACTAATATTATAAAGAGGAAAGATTTGTATTTTTGTATGTATTGAATAGGCTCCGAAACTACTGGACCCATTTCAAAAATTCTTTCACCGTTAGAAAGCTACATTATCACTGAGTAACATAGGCTATATATTATACTAGCTACCCGCCCCGGCTTCGCTCGGGTAGACAAAATATTTGATAAATGTCTATAGGCTCCGAAACTACTGAACCGATTTCAAAAATTCTTTCACCGTTAGAAAGCTACATTATCACTGAGTAACATAGGCTATATATTATACTAGCTACCCGCCCTGGCTTCGCCCGGGTAGACAAAATATTTGATAAATGTCTATAGGCTCCGAAACTACTGGACCGATTTCAAAAATTCTTTCACCGTTAAAAATCTACACTATCACTGATTAACATAGGCTAGCTGCCCGCCCCGGCTTTGCACGGGTAGACAAAATATTTGATATAAATGTCTACCCGTGCGAAGCCGGGGCGGGCCGCTAGTACTACATATTGTCGCGGTAAATAAGCTGCATTGTATAGTGATATGAGGCACTCCATATGCGAGTAGGACTCATTCTCATTCCTTACCCTTTATATTAAGTAGTTACAGAACATTATGACCTAGTCTACACGAATATTATAAAGAGGAAAGATTAGTTTGTTTGTTTGTATTGAATAGGCTCCGAAACTATGGCCCAATGTGAAAAAATATTTTACCATTAGAAGCCGACATTATCCCTGATGAAAATAGGCTACTTTATACCGCGGGAAAATGCTTCGTTCCTACGGGGAAACGGGTAATAGTATGCTATATTGCTACGCGTGAAGTCGCGGGGAAAAAGCTGGTTTAAAATAAAACAGTCCTTATCAGACATTAACCTGTAAGACAGACAATTTACTTACCTCTATAATGTATAATTACATAAGTATTATTTATGTTAATGACTGTTCTCTCACAGTGCAATGATCAACAAATTTTATTTCCGTGTTTATTGTACTTAAAGTCAACTGAAATAAGGCCTGTTACAATATTAAGGCACTTAAGGCTTGCAATGGCAAGTATGTTAATTTTTACCGGACTAAGTCGAATCCAAAAAGAAGTGTTATGATTTTAGCAGGCTATATACATTTACGTATCTTTGTATTTACGTTTGAAACTCTGTAGTTGCTAAACATTTCATCCTTTTTTTATGAATGAGGTCAATCAATTCGTTATTATAGCCCAGGCCCATTATCAAGAACACATGGAATTATCAAGTTGAAATAAATATTATATATCCCGGTCTATGGTCTCTTTCAGCTGTGCAAATATCAAACTTGTAAGTCAATGTGAAGAAAAGATATGACCGTATTTTGTCATTTCATTTTTCACAAGGGATTCAAAACCTATAGGTCAATGGGATAACCTAGATTCAAGAAATTAGGATCAAAGCAGTGTCTTGCAACACATGTTAAGGGAAAGTTCTGAAAACCGTAAATATGTAGTTAAAAAAACAAAAAAGCTAACTTACTATAACAATCTTACAAAAATCTCTCCCGCTTGACCATTTTTTAAAATTAATTTAATGTATTTCTAAAGCGTAATTTTTATAACAATCTAGCCTAGTGGCTAATGAGTAATTTAAAATTAACTACATCTTCTAAATAACGAAAATCCCTCATATTTAAAGCATATTATGACGTAAAAGTATTATTGTCTATTCAAACTTTAAGTTTCCCAAATTTCAACTCCTATGTCTGCGTAATTTTAGTAAAAAGTGGTACTAAGGTTTTCCTTTATATATTAATAATGCTATACTTTTATAGCATTTACCTTCAACAGCAAGAGAGGTAGGGCGATTTGGGATTTCCCATGGGTTATCCCATTTAAATTGGAGCCGCTCGACTGGGGACTGTACCTCCACCTAACAGAAGACCGCAGTGAAATAACACTACTTGTTGTAGTGTTGTGTTTCTGCGGTAAGTAAGGTTGCCAGTGCTCCATGAGGATACGCTGGGCTAGTAGTATTGCTGCTATCACAGTGAGTCCTCATCAACAACATGGCTGGCACCCCGTTAGTGATACCCCTGGTATTGCTAGCGGCTATAGGCTACGGTGACTGCTTACCATCAGGTGGGCCGTATGCTTGTGTGCCACCTAAGTGGTATAAAAAAAACCTTCCAAAAGTAAAGAGGAAGTTTAATATATCATGATAAATTTATCTGTTGTAGGAACAAAGTGTGTTATCTATCTAATCTATTGTGTTAATGGAAAAGAGTACATGCATACCAGCGGAAACCAATATTATGGTTATCAGATTATTTGAAACACCTCATTCAGTATTATTACAAACTAGCTTTTCCCCCCTACCTCGCCTACATAGCATAGCAATGTATTATATGTATAGCCTAGGTTACTCAGTGCTAATACAGCATTCTGTTAGTGAACAATTTTTAAGCTATTGCATAGCTTTTATCGCGGGCCTTGAGCGTGGGGACCGAATCCAGAAATTCCGTAACGAAAAAAACCTAACACCCCCCACTCCGACCGACAATTCCATCTATCGATAAATACCAGAACTTTTAATGACTTTTTGAAATATAACGCTTGTCTCTTTAGTTCAGCAACCCGCCTTTAGGTGGCATTGGTTATATTGGAAAACTACCGTAATCAGCTGTTTGTGAGAAAGTATATAGGTATATAAAAAAATACTGCATTAATAAAATAAATAAATAATTATAATTGCATAAGTTGATAAAAAATGCTATGCAATACCTTTACCATGGCAGTCTCCTGAGTGCCACACCTAATTTTTAATTGATAAGGTAGTTTTTGAGTTACAAACAAATATACCAATCTTTTCTCTTTATAATATTAGCATATACTAGTTGTCTTTGGGTGTTGTAGCATCACTGCCTATCTCTTCTTGGGTGATGCTGGGAGATGTGAAGATTTTATTTCACTAGTTTACACACTAACTTTTTTCAAGTTTTGCATGTATATCACTAATATGTATATAGCTTATATTATTCAGAAATAGAGTAGCTCTCTATTCGTGAAATAATTTATAATACAGCCCTATAATTTTAGAGATTACAACATACCAATGAAATTTACCTCTTCATAAACTATTTTTATTACTTTTATAGTAGAGTTGAAATGAATTTACATTAAAATATATAAGAATTTGGTTAGCTGTAAAGAAACAGGATAAGAATACGGACAGACTAACATGCATAAGAAAGATCTGTAATTATTTATGAAAGTAAGTCTTTTATTTCTTAAGGAAAATTATTAGTACAAGTCTTAAAACCATGACTATGATGATGTCTAAAAACTTCTGATCCCTATACCGGGGCCGCTACAGAGACTGAGTGATTCAAAATATTCTTCTTCTTCTTCTTTAAGTTAATGGCGACGAGCTTATATACAGCTATTCCGCCAATGTCAAGTGGTGTGGTAGGTACAGAGTACATAAGTACTAAACGTAGTGGACGTTTATTAGTGGTAGGTGAAGATAAACGATGGAGACTGGTCAGTGGAAAATTTATAGTTTAACTTCATTAAATAAAATGGAGAAATTTATCTAAGAGAACACATTATAGTGTTAAAGTTTAATTTTGTTAATGTCAATAAATACTGATAGTTTTTTGACGAAGGGAGTATCTACAAGAGAGAGAAGGCATTTCATATTGGTTGGACGGGGGACATTAGGGGGAAGGATGGAATAGAGGGAAAAACGAAGCTTGGGGCAGTTAAAGAAGATATGATCAGCAGTTCCTTCTTCAGAATTTAAGTTTTTTAACCAAACATGACAGATTTCAGCATGTAATGCATTTAAACAAGGTATTGATTAGAGTAATAGACAAGTAAAAAAGCCACTATCATTATGGGCCTGAGAACAAACACGGCCGTACTACCAAGGTTAAGTACAAGGTAACACGAAAATACTACAAAGTGCGTAAAAAATCATAAAAATATCGTCGCATAAAAATTAAATAGGGAAGACAATACTTACTTCAGATTAAACTCAAAGCACATCACAGCTGTTAAACAATAAACACTACACGTTACACGTAGTTAACAGATCTGTCGATCTGAAAATGTTTTATGTAATAATTTACTCAATTTAGATAATTACACCATAGAAATATATTCGTGAGCTACTGTCAGCTGATTGGCCGTCCATTTTGTTCATAAGCAAAATAAAATGTTTTTTTTTTTTGTTTGTAGAGTGGAAATTTTGAATGTGCCTTGGATATAGGCGTTTTTATTTTTTTATTTTTCAACCAGTCTCGTCTACAGTGCGTCTTCAGCTGCTTTGTATCAGATCAGTTGGATTTATGATTTACTACAATAAACAAGCCTAGGTAGTACTTACTTACGTGCTGTGGTTCTGTTCTTGACTGAAACCAGACCCGAAAAGACTGAAATAAGAAAAGGGACAATATTCATGTCTATGTTAATATGTCACATTTGAAGGGTAGATTATCTGTGGTCAGAACAGTCAAATATTTTTCTCTTTGTTGGTGCTGTCACTGTGTCACAACACAAGTTTTTCTCGCACAAACTTTGTTTAATTTTTTCATATATTTAAACTTAAAACTTTTAATATGGTGTGTATTATTTTGCTAGTTTTGTGTTTTAGTTTCCATTCAGCTTAAACTGTTGTTTTCTGTTACAGGCGCGCTATTTCAAGGAACAAGATATTGATGGTAAGATTAGATAAACTTTTAAGATAATTTCTTTCGTGATTTGTTTACGCTGGCATCAATATGACTATTGGCTACGTGAGCCGATATCAAAGAGGTATGATAATATAATACACACAGTACTTAACCACTACATACAACAGCAATGTCGATTTCTTGTGAGTAACGGTATTTCGGCATATTTGCCCTATTTAGAGGAATAGAAAGTTACTTGAGTAGGTGTCTAATTTATAATCGATATTATGATCACATTGCAAATAGCGAGAAGATGGATGGACTGTGAACGGAAGTGATTACAGAGATGATGGCTGATAGAGACTAGAGAGGGATGGTATAGAAACACATATTGCACTTTAGAATAAGGACTCAGCTCGCTTACGCTAAAGCGAGCAGAGTCCTTATTCTGAGTATTGCACTGACCACGAATAGTATGCTATGTCTGTAGACTGCAGTGACTGGTTACCATAAGGTAGGCAATACTTAATTTTACATAATATTTAAATAACGGAACATAGTGTAGTGAACTAAATTAAATCTTCAGAAGCTACTACCTAACTTCAACTCCAGGAAACAGATTAACTATTTACAAAACCAAAACTAAACCTACCTAGTAAATATCCTGATTGATTGTCAAAAGAAAAAAAACTTCAGAGAAAAATAGTGTACCATACACTGTGTTACATATTTAATTTGTTTTTGTTTTTAGAATTCCGTGAATGCTTCTACTTGTTTGCGCGGTCTGGGCAGATCACGTCGCTGGACGAGTTGACTGTGGTGATGCGGTCTCTGGGGATGAGCCCCACTATCCAGGAGCTTGCTGGTTTGTATCATCTTTACACACAGACAGGGCTGCCCTGCTTGGTACAATATTGGCCAAAGGCTATGGCTTATGTACATCATGCTCAAGGTCCGATTCAGGAGGGGATCATTGGGGTCATGAACCCCAAAGTCGGGGTAGTGCACTGATTAACATAGGCTAGCTGCCTGCCCTGGCTTTGCACGGGTAGACAAAATATTTGATATAAATGTCTACCCGTGCGAAGCCGGGGCGGGCCGCTAGTAGTGGTATAAAAAAAAGTTACATTTTATAATTAATATTCTTCCAGGTTATCTGAAAGGGAAAGGTGGAAAGATGTCCTTTGCGGATTTCCTTGAAGTTATGCACATTCACTCGAGAGCTGAAAACTTGCCCAATGAGGTGAGAATAATGGACTTCTTATATCCTTGAATCTATCCACAATGGTGTCGATTCTGTTGTTCAAAATTACTAAACTTACCTAATTTGACAGGTCTAAAAGTCTTGCTTTCCCTTTCTCATGTCAGAGGTTAAATAAGGATTTCACAAGGGAATCAAAACCTACAGGGTACTTCCCGTTAACCTAGAACCATGAAATTTGGCAGGAAGCAGTGTCTTACAGCACAAGTAAAGGAAAAACCGAAAATATGTAGTTTTTTTTTTAATGCGAATTAGCGCTGTTAAGAGTCACTGACGAATAATGACCTCATTTGAAGTTCGCCTACTTTTAACCTTACCTACAAGTGTGTACGGAACCCTCGGTGCGCGAGTCCGACTCGCACTTGGCCGGGTTTTTTTATACATTTTTTTATTTTATATTCCCCAAATTTGGGACGTCGCCCCAGCACGCCACTCCCTAACGCCGGCACTACATGGGTATCCGTTTACCATGAGAGAGGCCGTATTGTAGGCTTGTTTGCCATAGTGGTATCATCATCTATTTAAGAGCTTGTCTCTTGTCGGTGGAGCAACCGCCAAGCCGTTCTATCGTTAGCCATCTATTTGACCTCTTGGTACGACATAACGTACTTCGTCTTTATCTGTTACAGGCAACTTATACTGGTATAACAAATAAAAATAAACTCGTAAGTCCCACAATCTCTATGCTGACTTGTCAATGTTTCGCAGGTAGTGAATGCGTTCAGAGCTGGCGACCCGGACAAGAAGGGCGTCATCCCAGCGAGACAGCTGAGGATTCTACTGCAGAACTGGGGAGAGGGACTCTCCGCTAGAGAGGTATTTATTTATTTAGTTGTAGTATCACTGTGGCAGAGAGTAAATGACAGTACTAATAAGATTATTAAAGCTACTAGCGGCCCGCCCCGGCTTCGCACGGGTAGACATTTATCAAAATAATATTTTGACTACCCATGCGAAGCCGGGGCGAGCAGCTAGTATATTATACAACCTATGAAATCGGTCCAGTAGCCGGAGCCTATTCAATACAAACACACACACACACAAAGCTTTCCTCTTTATCTACACTAATATTATAAAGAGGAAAGATTTGTAATTTTGTATGTAACGAATTAACTCAAAAAGTACTGGACCGATTTTAATAATTCTTTTTTCATTAGAAAGCTACATCATCACTGAGTAACATAGGCTATATATTATACTAGCTGCCCGCCCCGGCTTCGCTCGGGTAGACAAAATATTTGATATATGTCTATAGGCACCGAAACTACTACCGAACCGATTTCAAAAAATCTTTCACCGTTAGAAAGCTACACTATCACTGAGTAACATAGGCTAGCTGCCCGCCCCGGCTTTGCACGGGTAGACACAATATTTGATATAAATGTCAACCCGTGCGAAGCCGGGGCGGGCCGCTAGTAATATTAGTATAGAAGTATAGATCCTGTTTAGTATATCTGTAATACTAAATCTGTCTCTTTCTTTTCTCTCTCTCTCTCTACCGTAGGCCGCCTGTGTGCAGGTGCTCCGCACAATATTCGTTGATTCTTGAGTTTTTGTATCACATTAGGCCAAGTATACAGTTAAATAAACGATTGAGTGAGTGAACAGTGTTTGTGTGTATTTCTACCAGCCTTAATATCCTAAACAGATCCCATCAAAACATTAATGTAAAATGAGAGCCAAGTTCAATGTTATGATATATGCCTTGGTTGTTGACTTCAACGACAAAAGAAGTGAGATCTAAATGGGTGCCAAGTTCAATGGTCACTCCTCAATTTTTTTTATAACAATATAATTTAGAATAATATATTGAAGCCTAAGGTCAGTGCCGGTAGCATGAACTTTTTCGACAACGTTTTCGTATCGCCTTCGACAATTTTTGTATTGAAAAATGAACAGCGCTGCGGCGGTGAAAAGTGGAACTAAAAATGAGCATGACAATTTTGACATTTCGCAAGTTACGTTTTCGAATACGTTTTCGACAATGTTCATGCTACCGGCACTGACTTGGCTAGTTCTTCGTCTCTCCAGATATGTATAAGTGAATTACTTGTTTTACTCTGCAGGTGGACAACATATTCAGAGAAGCGAATGTCTCCAACAATGGTACCGTGAGGTATGAGGACTTTGTGAAGATCGCCTGCGCACCAGTGCCAGACTATTATTGATCAACTTTGTAATATTAATTTTGCCTATGACTTCACTTGACACCAGCAGCGTAACAATTGTAACCTGACAAAAACAATAACAAATGAAACGTGTGGGCTTTGTAGACGAGACCGCTGGTCTAGTGGTTAGTATACCTGACGCTACGCTAGGGGTCGCGGGTTCGATTCTCGCCGGGGCAAACATTTATGTGACAAATATGTTTGCCTTGCGTCTGGGTGTTCGGTATGTATTTACAAACAAAAAGTATATAAGTATTATATCAGCTACTGGTGCCCATAGTACAAGCTTTGCTTAGTTTGGGGCCAGATGGCGCTGTGTGATAATGTCCAAGCATTATTATCATTATTATGTAGATATCGCGCGGGCCCCGGATAGATGGTATTTAGACTTTAGACTACAAACTTGCTTCATAGCGGTTGACAGTCCGAATAATCGAATTGACTGAGGTCCGGATAATGTAGTCTAATGTATAAGGGCAGGGCTGTCCAAACTACATACCTTCGCGGGCTAATAATATTTTCAGTTTTCAAGTAAAAATAATACAAAGTAACAACTTCTTTATACATTCCTCGAATAATAGTAAAAGTAGCTTCACTTTTAAATATCACGCGAATGGAATGTTGCAAGATTGAAATTAGGTGTGGCACTCGGAGACTGCCGCGGTAAAGCTATTGCATAGCATTTTTTATCAACTTATGCAATTATAATTATTTATTTATTTTATTAATGCAGTTTTTTTTTTATATACCTATATACTTTCTCACAAACAGCTAATTACGCTAGTTTTCCAATACAACCAATGCCACCTAAAGGCGGGTTGCTGAACTAAAGAGACAAGCGTGATATTTCAAAAAGTCATTAAAAGTTCTTGTATTTATCGATAGATGGAACTAAAAAGTATCACCGCTGTTCCGGTCGGAGTGGGCGGTGTTAGGTTTTTTCGTTACGGAATTTCTGGATTCGGTCCCCACGCTCTAGGCCCGCGATAAAAGCTATGCAATAGCTTAAAAATATATAAAAAATACCAACTATTGATTATATTATGTTTCTGACAAAGAATTGTACTATCCAAACTATTTATGTGCAAAACAATTTTCTGATTAAAACATGCGTCGCGGGCCGCATGAAAACAAGGGCCGTCGTTTGGACAGCCCTGTATTAGGGTATCATGCATTTATAAGTAAATCTTGACAGATGTCAAGTCTAAATATAAAATAAGGTGCACTTTAAAAAAAAAAAATTAGAACGAAATCATAATTTCAAACTTTTTCATACATTCAAACAACTTTCGACTTCGTATTCGAAAACGTAACTCTAAAAATGTCTAAAATGTTCATACGAATTTTAAGTCTCCTTTCGCCGGCGCAGCGCTGTTCATTTTCCTATACAATAATAGTCGATAGCGATACTAATAAGTCGAAATTTGTACTTTCTAACGCTTATTTAATTTATACCTAAGTTATAAACAGAACATGTTGTACTTTAAAAGATTTATAACTAATTATTGTATAGTAAACTTTAAAACATTATATAGCTTGGTGTATGGAAATAAAAAAATCACTTTTTCAAATAAATTTTTATTTTGCGTCAAAATGTCAACAACTCCAATAACTTGATATGGCACTGTTAGTGTGTGGTCCTTTCTACCTATTAACTATTGTAAAAAACAATAAATATAGTTTAATTTGAGAAAAATGTTATAGAGAGGGCTTTCATCAATTACCTGAGCATTAATATATATGTCACCGGAAGATAACAAGAATCGCAAATTTATAACTTTCCTAGGAAATTCTAGGAAATTTATCAACCTTCGTAGGATTTTAAACGAGAGATTAATTGTATTAATTTACGCCCACTTTTTCGCAAGTTAATAAACTTACCGAACTAAAAAAACAACCAACGTCGGCTGAGGCGGGTGCTCTCCGCTACGCTTCGCACCGCACGCTTAGCCTTCTAACCTATCACGGCCATGTCGGACTACAATGTTACAAACGATGAACGTAAATTAATACAATTAATCTCTCGTTTAGTATCCTACGAAGGTTGATAAATTTCCTAGGAAATTTATAAATTTGCGGTTCTTGTTATCTTCCGGTGACATATATACTCTTTAAACTAACTTTAACTGACTGACTGACGTATCCACGCACAGCCTACACGGCTGGGGTTTAGACCTGAAATTTTGACAGTAGATACCTTTTATGACGTAGGCATCCACTAAGGAAGAGTTTTTGGAAATTCCACCCCTAAGGGGGTTAAATAGGGGATGCAAGTTTGCATGAAAAAAAAATATTTATCTTAAACGCATGAAAATTGGTTTGTGGTATTTGATTTAAAAGTAATTTTATAATAAAAGTACTTGACAAAAGTAACAATAATTAATTAAATGCTAGGTATATAATTATAGTTACATTGAGAAATGGTGCGTGTGTGTGAGTGAATGTGTTCAAAACTCATACCTTAAAACCTTACGTAATTAATGGATGCCCCCATTACTGGCCTTAATATAATATAGCTAATATATAATATATATATATATATATACTACTGAAAGCACACGGTATTGAGCTTAGCTTAATAGTAAAATTATCCTAATATAGTGACTAGAGCTCTGTGCCGGTAGCAAGAACATCTTTCAAAAACATAACTCTCGAAATGTCAAAATGTTGATACGAATTTTTAGTTCCACTTTTCGCCGCTGCAGCGCTGGTCATTTTCTCATACAAAAGTAATCGAAGGCGATACGAAAACGTTGCAATTTGTTCTTCCTACGGGCTACATGTCAATTTACTAAAAATGATAATCGATTTATTCAATTTTAGTCATAATAAAGCTATTATGCTATTCGGTTCGTAAAATAACAATCTCAGAATAAACTAACCAAATTGCATTATACAAACTTTTATTTAGTCAATTGTTTCAAGTATGAAATCAAATCTTGCGAGTTAAATTTCATTCACTTCCCACTGTTTACGTCCAAAAACGATTAATATTTTGGCTCGAATAAGTATAGCCGACTATAAGGCGACACTTATCGACCTCATTAAATCCTACTAATATTATAAAAGTGAAAGTTTGTGAGTATGGATGGATGGATGTTTGTTCCTCTTTCACGCAAAAACTACTCAACGGATTTGGATGAAATTTGGAACACAGATAGTTTATGACCTGGATTAACATATAGGACTTTTTATCCCGGGAAAATTTGGGTTCCTCTAGTATTCTAAGCTCAATGCGAACGAAGTCGCGGGCAGAAGCTAGTGCCAAAACATTACTAAACAACCCATATAAATAGTGCACTGAAAAATCACGCAGTGTGGCAACCCTAAAATTGATTAACAGTCTTGCTATCTCACTCACACTCGAGTTGAAATGAAATCTAGCGCACAAGCTTGAGTAAAAATCCGTAATAGGTACATATTGCTATAGGATTTTAGCTTCAACGGATATAGGCGTCCATTGAAACATAAATCCTAAAGTAACGTGTTTAAGCTGACTATAGAATATGTAAAGAATGCTATTAGTGAGTGAAGTCCCTTGACGCGGCAAAACAATCCACCGAGGCAAGAATGAGGCTTAACGGCTGGTACGCTCCAAGTAAACCCCACCCGGTATCGCAGGCAGGAGGGGGACGCCGCCCTCCTTCCATCGGGGGCAGGAGAGGGACGCCTCCCTCCTTCCATCGGGGGCAGAAGGGGGACGCCTCCCTCCTTCCACCGGGGCAGGAGAGGGACGCCTCCCTCCTTCCATCGGGGGCAGAAGGGTGACGCCTCCCTCCTTCCATCGGGGGCAGGAGGGGGACGCCGCCCTCCTTCCATCGGGGGCAGGAGAGGGACGCCTCCCTCCTTCCATCGGGGGCAGAAGGGGGACGCCTCCCTCCTTCCACCGGGGCAGGAGAGGGACGCCTCCCTCCTTCCATCGGGGGCAGAAGGGTGACGCCTCCCTCCTTCCATCGGGGGCAGGAGAGGGACGCCTCCCTCCAGCCATCGGGGGCAGGAGAGGGACGCCTGCCTCCTTCCACCGGGGGCAGGAGGGACGCCTGCCTCCTTCCATCGGGGGCAGAAGGGTGACGCCTCCCTCCTTCCATCGGGGGCAGGAGAGGGACGCCTCCCTCCTGCCATCGGGGGCAGGAGAGGGACGCCTGCCTCCTTCCATCGGGGGCAGGAGAGGGACGCCTGCCTCCTTCCATCGGGGGCAGGAGAGGGACGCCTGCCTCCTTCCATCGGGGGCAGGAGAGGGACGCCTCCCTCCTTCCATCGGGGGCAGGAGGGCTCCTTCATACACGTCGCAGCGTTGCCCCAGCTGGCGGGCGAATATAGTCATTTTACATACATATGACTATATTATTGAGAATTGAAGAACAAATATTCATTACAATCTGTATATTGGCAGGACCGGTATATACATATAGAAGTTAGGAAGAATTGTGGATCATGAAACTGGAATTCGTGGATATATTTGTAGATCACAATTTAATTTGCTTTACTCCCCACCTAAATTATGAAATTAATTTTACTAATGTATGAAATTTGGTCTTGTTTCGTCATAGTGTCTTTGCTAAGATTAATAACTTGGTGTACTAGTGACGCTTGGGTGTCACCCATGGCGGATATTGTATGTATACACACATTTTTATATCTTCACGCCTCCCTACAAGCGTCCCAAGGAAGAGGTAGGCAGAGGTTACAATACCCACTTTCCACCGAAGATAATTTGGTGTCAACGTGACAGATGGTGAGTCTGTCGCCGTCTCTTAGGCACTACATACGTCCTTGAATTTCTTCTCAGACGTATGCAGGTTTCCTCACGATGTTTTCCTTCACCGTAAAGCTCGTGGTGTGACTAATCACTGCAATTAAGTTATAAAAACTCATTGGTATAGACCGGTGGGATTGGAACTTGCGTCGCTAGAATAGCAGGCGACACGGCCACCCAACTCAACTTGACTACACTAATTGACACAGTCTAAAACTAAACAGTGGGGTGAAGGTAAGTCAAACATGTTTGTTCTTAGTCTGTGGTCTTCTTCTGCGGAAGTTGCCCATCTGTCGCAGTATCTGTGTGTTCTCATCATCTTCCCGGTCCATGCCTGAAGCGCCCGGCACTTGGCTGAAGAGCTTCAGCTTGCCAGGCAGGTAGATCAGGCCGAGGAGCGTGATTACTGAAAGTACATACATACATATCATCACGCCAAGTCCCTCACGGAGTAGGCAGACAGTATAGAGCGACATTTCACTAGAGACTTGCACACCTCTTTTGCTTCTTCTACATTCATCAATCTCTTCATACATACATATCATCCAGGCCAAGTCCCTCACAGGGTAGGCAGAGAGTATAGAGCTACATTTCACTAGAGACTCGCACACCTCTTTTGTTTCTTCTACATTCAGCAATTCTACAGTAAGGCTCGCTCATTGTCTTTCAATTATCATCATCATTCAACACAGCAGATTGAGGGCTGAATACTGAAAAGCCAGTCAAATCTGATACCACATTAATATTGAGACGCCTCCGTTTTTAGTTGTGAAATTGTATTTTGAGGACACTTCAAAAAGTTATTCAGTATTTGGCCAGTACAGTGATAAAGTAACTTACTATTTAGTATGCAAGGGAAGACAATGTAGAAGTTGAGAGTCGTGGAGCGGAAATAGAATGCCTCACTGAAGTACAGCAAGATGGTGAGTGTCAGAGACCAGTATCCCATTGATACCACTCTGAAACAGTATTTTTTATGTATTTAATAGGATCTCAAACAAGAAATACACATCTATACTAATATTATAAAGATTTTTGTTGTTTGTTTGTATTACTAGGCTCTAAAACTACTGGACTGATTACAAAACTTCTTTCACCATTAGATAGCTACATTATCACTGTGTTACATAGGCTATATATTATACTAGCTACCTGCCCTGGTTTCGCACAGGTAGACATTTAGCAAATATTTTGTCTAGCCTATCTTACTCACACTCAGTGATATAATTCTGAAGCCTATTCAATACAAACATACTCACTATTGTTTATGTGTAACAGAATACTTACGGTCTATAGTGGATGTAGAGAGTGCAGTGAATCAAAGCTAGGGCTTTGAGGACTGAGTACATGCCCAGCATGCGGTTTATTGTGAAGTCCCCTGAAATAATAATTGTCACTGTTTCAGAGTAATCAAAAAGTATCCTATGTGTTAATCCAGGTTATAAATTATCTGTGTTCCAAATTTCATCTAAATCCGTTGATTAGTTTTTGCGTGAAAGAGTAACAAACATCCATCCATCCATACTCACAAACTTCCGAATTTATAATATAAGTAGGATGAAAATGAATAGCATCAGCGAAAAGTGAAACTCAAATTGTATTTTTTTTATGAGTAACATTAACACGGGTATCACTAACACATTGTAAGGAGTGTGCTAGCAGTACAGTCCTTCACTGCCAGCAGCTAATCAAGGAGCTCTATTATCTTTTATACCACTAAGGTGGCAAACAAGCATATGGCCTGCCTGAAGGTAAGTGGTTACCATAGCCTGTGTAGACTTGCAACACCAGGCGTATCACATATGCATTGCCAAGCTATTAACAGATTGTTAATTACAGCCTATTAACTGACAATATACTTACTCAATGCAGTTACATTTAAAGATAAGTAAGCAAAGGGAAGTTTTAAATTTAATATTTTACACATGCTTTTAATAATTACTATAATAAAACTTGGCCTACTTCAAAATAGAATTAAATCTTTATGAACCACTTGAACTAGCTAAAACGTATGAAATTAATAATTGGAGTATGTCTCTGTTGCTACGGGCAATCGATTTATTAGATCAATTATTTTACCCAAAAAAGTTGGGATAAAGTTTTATGTTATTTTTATTAACTTGACTAAGCTGCCCAAAAGTTTTGACGCATAAAATACTTACCATCTAAGTGTTCACTCTCATTACTGTTGTTTAGAAAAGACCTCCTTTCTATGTAAGACCGGCCGGCGGTACCCAGGTCCATAAAAGCAACGAAAGCTATCCATCCTCGAAATGTGTATAAAACTTTGTTTTTCACCGCCATCTCTAACTATTTCAGGATTAACTGTTAATTAATCACTTCCGGTCTTATTTTTATCACTGCGGCCTCTTTAATGCACTAATTATAGATTTAAAACAAACACATAGGTGCAGAAACTGCCGCCGTAATCCAATTAGTACTAAATTTAATTAAGCGCGTTTGACTTTAATGTTACAATGAGCACGTGTTCGTTTCAGTTTGTGTCCATCCATCGCACTGCGGCATTTTACCTGCAATAAAGATAATTAAATAAATTTACAAATTCAACTAAATCTCGCGCAGCGCAAGCCGCAAACAGAAATTGAGAAACGAACGAGTAGAGAACAAGATCACAGACAAGACACTGACAGTGACAGTTGTGTAATACACACAACTCAGAATAGGACTCAGCTTGATTAAGCTAAGAAACCGTACTAAATAAAAGCTGTGTACAGGTCGCGGCACGAAACTCTAGCGCTGAGCGAAACGTGGAGGGGATAGCTGCGCATGGGTACCATCGCGCACGCAATACAAATTAGTAATTTAATTGCTTAGTTAAAAACAGCAAAATAATGTTTTAATGTAAAGTCAAATAGTAAGTCTAGCGGTGAACAAAATGTGGAACTTAACTGCGTATGGGTACTGTCACGCACGCAAATATTACTTCATGTTACCTACAATATAATTTTTAACAAGTTTATGGGGAGTAGAAAAATAAATACACTATCGGATTTGTAAATTTTTATATTAAATACCAAATAATAAAAAAAATTATATTAAGTCCGAATTACATAAGAACCTACTGAAGTTTCTTCTCAGGATAGAAGAAACCTGCGAGTTCGGCAGGGTGTGGACATCAGACACCGCATTCTCCTTTCCGATATCTAGTCCGAATCAGACAATGGTCTTACACCTTCAATAGTATCCCAACAGGGCCTTTTGCTTACTGAGGGCCCCGGCTCAGGGCTGCTTCGGTCGTCGGCACTAACAGCGTCATCGTCATCAGACTCACCAAGGCTATCCTCTGAACTGTCACCATCAACGCGAATGATGAATTCTTCTGTAACCAAATCCACGACATGGTCACTCTTGACATATTGCTCTTCTATGTCCTTTACCTTTTGGCATAACTTTCCCCAATCCCAAGCACCCATCAGCAAAACTTTTTCTTGAATTAGTTCTATACATTTAGCAACACTCCACTTCACATTTTTACTGCCTACATATTGCTTTATGTCAGACCATGCCATTTCGATTGGATTTAGATCTGGGTGGTATGGTGGCAGTCTTAGCACTTGATGTCCTTGCTCTGCTAGTATCCTGTCAATTGAAAATGTTTTAAATCTATCTTTGTTAGCCCGTATTAAATTGTATAGTTGAGGTTTTAGTAGAGTTTCCTCATATTGTATGCCCTTTTCAGTAAGCCAACCCTGCATGTCAGCTTTTTTGGAATTAGAAGTGGGTGCAAGGTCCCATTGTTTATTATGGTATGATGCGTTGTCGACTACCACGACAGAATTAGGCGGTAAGTTCGGCAATAACTGTGTCCTCAGCCATTTTTCGTAGTTGTCGTAGTTCATATTGTCGTGGTAGTCGCCTGATTTCGCACCAGCTTTAAAAGTTAACAGTGCGTTCGGTATGAACCCAGCCTCTGATCCTGCGTGGACAATGACCACCCGCTGTCCTTTGGAGATAGGTTTTTTGAGACCTTTTGTAGTACCATCGGTCCAGGCTTTTGGAGCAGAGTGCGATGAATCTACGTAAGATTCATCTGTATATACGATGGGCCTTCCCTCTTGGCGATATTGTTTTATTTTGCGTAAGTATTCGATACGTAGTAAACGTATATTTGAACTTTCAATCAGTACTTTTCGATTGTTTTCAGTATTTTTCCACCGAAACCCTAAACTCTTAATTATTCGTCGAAGACTTCGTTCTGAGCCTTTGAAATTTATATCTTCCTCTAGCTTCTTTCTCAACTTTCCGACGGTGGGAAGTTCATTATTTGTCCTATGAAAGTTATGTATGCACCTCTTTATTAATCCTTGATCAAAGTTATCAATATCTGTGACCGGTTTTGATCTGGAGCGTTTTTTGCCTGGTGTTCTAAATACTGATAATAAGTCGGAATTATTGGCTTCAGTGGAGATTTTCCTTACCGTTGCTATGGACGTCTTTGTAGATTCAGCTGTCCTTTTCTGAATTTTCTGTAAGTCACTAATTATACTATTTAATTTTATATTTCCCGCCTGAATAACTTCTGCAGTTTGTTTTATTTCACTTATATCTACAGTGCTGCGGTCAGAATCGAGTAAAATACTCGCAGCTTCGCCAATTTCACTTTGAATTTGTTTCAGGGAATTAATGAAATCATTCGATTCCCTTTTCAGAAAACAATGCACGTCAAACACCATTTTCCGTGCCTGTCTTTTCAAAACAGTATTCCTTCTCGGCCTCGGCATTTTCACTGTTTAAAAACTGTTCAAACTTAATCAAACAGTGAATAAACTAACAAACACAACAAACAAATCAACAAAACAAACTTAACAAAAAACAACAACAAAAATTAACGATGACAACAAAACAATTCAGAACGCGACTGTACACTGGAAGTGCGCGGAGCGTCGTATCGGCACGGGGGACGGAGTACGACTGGAGAGCCAATCGGCGCAACGCACGCTCGCCCTTCACCCCTGTACCCCGCCAAGACACCTTATTTTTTACTTCTGCGCAATAACGGTCAGCGCTAGAGTTTCGTGCCGCGACCTATAACAGCTCTTTATTCACATTTATGTTTCGCGCATGTTTAATGCGACTATGTTAAATTGATCAAACTTCACGATACATGTCAAGCTGTACGTAGAGCCCCGCAGAACAATAACTATCGATCGCGAAGTATTTTTTATTTAGTATATAATTTCAACCAAGTTACAACCACCTGTCAAGAACCGTTTGAAACATGATTCGAACATGTGACTGCTTCAAAATTATTATAGACAAGCGGCCCGCCCCGGCTTCGCACGGGTAGACATTAGATTCGGCGCATAGACATTTATCAAATATTTTGTCCACCCGTGCGGAGCCGGGGTGGGCAGCTAGTAAAATATATCGCCTATGTTAGTCAGTGATAATGTGGCTTTCTTATATTGTTCACAATTTTATGGTTTTTAATTTGTTGTGCGGAACCCCAAAAGTAAAGTCGCCTATGTTACGCCCAGTAATATCAGCTATCTACCAGTGCAAGTCTCGTTCAAATCGGTCCAGCTGTTTCGGAGATTACCGCAAACAAACAGACAGACAAACATTTTTCTAATTGCTTTTTTTCATTAGAAGTGTGTTTACTTTCATATGCATTTCGTAAAAAGCTGTTATTTTGACATTACAAACAGACACTTCAATTTAATTTATGTATAATATATGTATAGATGTAGATAGTGTACATGTAGATGTAGATGTAGACAAGGAGGAGTTTTTGTTTCAACCAGAGTCGTGTAGGTACGTTGTATTACTATAATGAAAGTATTATTTTACATAAATGTATATTTACATATATATATATATCCCTACAATAAAATATAATAAAATAAATACATCTGGCAATACATCCTGTTATTCAAAATCTAAATTCAAAATTTAATGTTTGGTATCTTGATGATGGGTCCCTGGGAGGCGAAGTTAACTCTGTTTTTAACGATTTGGAAACAATTATAAACAAGTTTAAAAACATCGGCTTAGAACTAAATTTTTCCAAAAGTGAACTATACATTTCGGACACCGTTAGTAATAAAAATAATTTTATTTCCAAATTTAACTCTTTGGCACCTGGTATAAAAATTTTAGATAAGAGTTCTCTTCGTCTTTTAGGGTCACCGATCTTCGAAGAATCCTATGCCCCATTAATAGAAGAGAAAATTCAAAATTTCAACTACACCTCTCACCGTTTGGATAATATTAGCATAGTATAAAGAGAGGGGAAGTAGGTTATCTTCATACAAACGCACCGCGCGCGGCTTGTATGTGTGCGCTATTGTATCTATGTGTCGACGCACGCACACTTTAACAAAATCTCGACCCGTTTCTCAGTGCGCCAGTCGGGGCTAACACTGCACAAGGTTCGCGCGCGCGTCACGGCTTTTCGGCACCGCTAAATGATTTATTCATCAATATCATCATCAAAATGTCTGATAATCGCAGAAGAACGTATTGCTGTGTGTTTGGGTGTCTTAATAATTCATCGATTCCAGACCTGTCTCTGTTCAGATTACCTATTGAACAGGAAAGGTAAGTTAGTCACTTATTCTAGCATAATATAATTTTACTTGATGATGAGATACCTACGTACTTACATATTTTTTGTTTGTATTAGTTTTCTATCACACAGGAAGTACGTAGGTTCATGCGGTTGCTAGCGAAGCGCGTACAGCCGCGCCTAATATTTAGCTAAAAGTGACAACCCTAAGACAGTAGGCAATTATATCGCGAATTGGGCCGGAGATACCCTACTCCCTCTTCTTTATACTATGATATTAGCATGCACAAGGCATATTCTATTATTCGGCATTGCCTTTTCGTACCAAAATTTACTCACGTTTTACGCTGTTCCAACTTGTGGAAACATACACATATTTTAAATTCTTTGGATGATCTTTTAAAAAATACGCTCAGTCGCATTTTAAATATCGATTTTGACAATCGTTCATGGGCTCAAGCCTCCTTGCCAATAAGGTATGGGGGTCTGGGTATCCGCAAAATTTCAAGTGTAGCGCTACCAGCATTTCTGTCTTCAATTTTTAGCACACGCGACCTCATTGGTAAGATTCTGTCTCCGTCACTTAGTGACTTTGAGGTCTCGTGGCTAGTTGAAGCTAGAAATGCTTGGCATTTGGCTGCCGGTCCAAACACAGGGGAACCTGAAAAGCCTTCCATACAGAGACTGTGGGACGGGCCGCTTTGTGAGTTACAGTATGATGCTCTATTGGAATCATCCTCTAGCTCTCCTGAGCGTGCTCGTCTCTTAGCGGTTGCTAAGTGGGAGTCAGGCCTCTGGTTGCAAGCTTTGCCTTCAGTCAATACGGGTACATTTATGGACAATATAACTTTTCGTTTAGCAGTAAGTCTTAGACTAGGAGCTAAAGTAAGTGTCCCACATCATTGTCACTGTGGAGAGGGTGTTGACAGCCTCGGTCACCACGGCCTCTCTTGTATTAAGAGTGCGGGCCGGCTGTCACGGCATGCGGCCATCAATGACCTTATCCGTCGGGCACTTGCCACCGCGGGGGTGCCAGCTGTCTTGGAGCCTTGTGGTCTGGCTCGTGACGATGGCAAGAGGCCCGATGGTATGACGTTGGTGCCCTGGAGGCTGGGGCGGCCCTTGGTGTGGGACGCTACCTGCGTCGACACTCTGGCGCCGTCCCACCTCCCGGACAATTCGGTGGTGGCTGGTGCGGCAGCCGCTCGGCAGGAGTGCCTCAAGCGCCGTAAATATTTATCTCTGAAGGACGGGTACATATTTGTGGCGTTTGGGGTCGAAACTCTTGGGCCGTGGGGCCAGAGGCTCATACCCTTTTTAAGGAGACTTCAAACAAATTACGCGAGGCCTCCTGTGACAAGAGGGCTGGCGAATATTTGGCCCAAAGGCTAAGCATTGCAATTCAGCGTGGCAATGCCGCCAGCCTTCTTGGCACACTTCCCCGTGACAGTGGTTCGGGACATTTATTTTATGTTTAGGTTAGTTTTGTAATAACTGTTTTTTTTAAATAACTTTTTTGTACTGGGATGAGTAGTTCAACCTGATAAGTTTTCTAAGCCTGTGGAACATGTCCTTTTGAGCCGAATTATAGGGCCACAGATAAAATTATTGCAACAAAAAATGTTACCAACAGAAATATTGTTACATTATCTCCTCACGACTGGTCACAAAACACCTAAAAATACCGTCGCCATATTGGTATTGTCAAAAGTTCGGAATTTATCGATGCCGATGAAAAAATGGTTTCACGTCTTCTAATCAGCAAATTACCAGTAGACGAGTGATCGAAAACGTTGTATATTGACTTTAGATGTTGTGTTCATTGGATTGGTTGTGTTATTCGTTTTGTAAATGATGTTTTCTTTGGATAAATGCTCGGGTAGGTGTGAGACTGGTAATTCGGAGGAATCTGAACTGTTCGCCGGCGGCGGCGAGGGCTTGGGGAAGGAGAATGTGGCTTCGGACGAGGTGGCTTCAGCGGTCGCCGCGGTCTCGGACGAGATCGGCGACATCTTGAAGGATGAGCTCGCGGATGGAGACAGGGTAGATCGCATAGGCGCTGAGCTTGCGGACCTCAGCGCGGAGTTGGGTCTCCTTGCTGGTCTAGCAGACGAGCCCCAGCAGGATTTTCCATCGCTGTTCGAGATCACGGTAAGTATCATGGCGGACATTCTCCCTCTCTTTCGATACAACACAATATTTCTGGTGAAACTCCAATTAAGACAGTTTTCCGTGTCAATGACCCGTCCTAGAGACGTATTTCGCTCATATTTTGAGCATTGCACTGTAGCTACATTGATTTTTTATCTGGCCATACAAATATGACGATTGTAGTGACTTTTAAGTGACCTGAAATGCACAAAACCAGTTTGACTGTTTGTATGTTCTTGGAAAATTTATTTTCACATAATATATTCTATTAAATTAAAGTTGTAAATGAAAAGTCAATAATATAAATATTCTTGTGAGTTTGATGCTTTGTTGGTATACATGGACGAAATTATTACAATTTATGACTTCAATAACATTCATACAAATTATGACTTAAAATAACTTAACACTGTGTCATACTTATTAACATCAATATTATAACAATATTTTTTCATGAAAAAATTCTGCATTGCTGCATTTTTCTTGTCTGTTTTTTCAGAAGACATGTCACCCAATTGGTGGTACACTGCAGCATTCTTAAGTGCCGAATTAGGCCCAAATTAAAGAAACACATGTATTTAATCATAACTGTCTCAAAAGTTGTAATAAATATAGGCCAGAAATCTTTTAAAGCCATATGTGGCTTATGGCTATATAGCCAAGCTAGAAATGACCTTTGGTCATGTAACTGTTGGAAGCATCATCAAAATATTATTATGTGTTCTCTTAGATAAATTTCTCCATTTTATATGTTAAAGTTAAACTATAAATTTTCCACTGACCAGTCTCCATCGTTTATCTTCACCTACCACCCTTCCACTAATAAATAAACGTCCACTACGTTTAGTACTTATGTACTCTGTGCCTACCACACCACGTGACATTGGCGGAATAGCTGTATTAAGAGCTCGTCGCCATTAACTTAAAGAAGAAGAAGAAAATATGACATTGGCAGAATAGCTGTATTAAGAGCTCGTCGCCATTAACTTAAAGAAGAAGAAGAAAATATCTTAAAATGCTACATTAATGTGGCATTAGATTTGACTGCAATTTGAGTATTTATCCATTAAATAGTTTCAAGTAGGTAGATGTAAGTGAGGCAAGATACTGTTATGTTTACATGCCCATACTAGTGACCCGCCTCGGCTTTGCATGGCCAGTGTTATCCATAGAAGTTAAATACCTACAAAACACAATGAAATATTCATAAAAACTTTCCTCTTGAATCACTCTATCTATTGAAAAATGCATCAAAATCCATTGCATAGTTTTAAAGATCTAACCATACATAAGAACGCACAGACAGTGGGAAGTGACTTTGTTTTATACTATGTAGTGATTAATCTGAGAGAAGAGCAGATAAGTTGCTCTCGATTCTCGTAAATGCTGAGCACATGGGTGTTAATCAAAGACTTCTTATATTATAAATGTCTGGTTTGTAAGAATGGATGTATGAATGTTTATTGCTCAATGAAATTAAATTTGGTACATATATAGTTTATTACCTGGATTAACTTATATGATACTATTTACTCCATGAAAATGTTAGGTTGCTCTGGAATATTAAGCTCAATGCAGTCAAAGTTGCAGGCAGAAGCTAGTAGCATCATAATACATATTCTTCTTCTTCTTCTTCCTAAGTATGGCAATCGATCCCTTCAGGGACTATTTTTGCCAGTGTCGAGTGTTAGAGAATTTTCATGTTGCAAAATTTCTCGTGTTTGCCGCATTAAAATGCCTAGTGTCATGCATTCTAACGCCCAATGGAGTTTCTGGAGACAACCCACGGCAGTAGCAGATCGTAACACGCCTTTAGATTAGAGGTAACCTATTGACCAAAATGATAAATCACTTAACCCAAAAGTCGTATTATGGCATTATTTCCAATGCTCCTATAAATCAGTCACTAAATGAAACTTTACTGCACATATCGACACCAAAAATACACATTAAAGATCACTATAACACAATTTACGACACACTGGAAAAAAAACTCAACCGCTCCGCCTGATTCCCGCCAAAAACTCTCTAATACATATTAATATTTAAAGTAAATACTTTGTACGAAAATTATTATGAAAATGTTGCAGTCGAGTAATATTAAATTTGGCACAGTTAAAGATAATTTACATTAAATTAATAAAAATAAACATTACACACTAACATGCATTTGACACAATTATTTCTGTATGACATTCCTTGTTCTTCTTCTTCTTCTTCCTAAGTATGGCAATCAATCCCTTCAGGGACTATTTTTGCCAGTGTCGAGTGTTAGAGAATTTTCATGTTGCAAAATTTCTCGTGTTTGCCGCATTAAAATGCCTAGTGTCATGCATTCTAACGCCCAATGGAGTTTCTGGAGACAACCCACGGCAGTAGCAGATCGTAACACGCCTTTAGATTAGAGGTAACCTATTGACCAAAATGATAAATCACTTAACCCAAAAGTCGTATTATAGCATTATTTCCAATGCTCCTATAAATCAGTCACTAACTGAAACTTTACTGCACATATCGACACCAAAAATACACATTAAAGATCACTATAACACAATTTACGACACACTGGAAAAAAAACTCAACCGCTCCGCCTGATTCCCGCCAAAAACTCCCACATTCCTTTTTATACTTTGTGTATATTTTGGATTGTGGTTGAATTTTGATTACTAGGTGGCCACATTTTTTTTTATGTCCAAATAAATATCATCTCTCTGAGTCCCTTTATAGGTAGGCAGAGAGTATATATATATATATATATAGCTTTACTTTTCTTTATTCTGGAAATTGTAGAATCTTTTACATTCAGTTACTCAAACATTGTTAACATTTTTGGTATGAATCTTGATAAAAAACAGTTGTCATAGTTATAGACATTCTGTCATTCCAGTATTGAAAAGTCGGAAATATTTATATGCAATTTTATTGTTATGTTCCTACATAAAAAAAGAAGGAACATTTTCGTCTAAGATATTCACAAAGATTAACTTAGTAAAAGAAGTAGAACTCTACTCACCACTGGGACAAGCACTTAGCTACTACTAAGCACCTTTATGAGTTTGATTTTCTTTACATAACACACCTAATTACCTTCCCACACTTCTGTTCATAGTTAATGAGACTGATTGAAGATATTTTTTACACAGATAGAATTTAATGTATTATTTTTGAGTAAATTCTCCAAAAAGTTCCATGTCCTGACAATTATAAACAAAAAACAGCCAGATTGATCAAGCCATACTAAAGTAATAATCTTCCATATAAGACTTACAGGAGTCAATTGACTTATCACCTTATTTGCTTCCTCTAAAGTCTAAACTTTTCAATAGTTTTATACATGCTAGCCAGTAAAACGTTTGAAAGTAGTCTTCCTGATATATCTTCTTTCTTTGTATGTTTGGACTTTGCCCATGTAGCAATATAATATATAGCCTATGTTACTGAGTGATAATGTAGCTTTCTAACGGCAAAAAATATGTCCAGTAGTTTCGGAGCCTATTCAATACAAACAAACAATCAAATCTTTCCTCTTTATAATATTAGTTTAGATTGTATGTATTTTTTGTTCCTTGATTGATTTTGGTGTACAATAAAGAGTTATGTGTATGTGTTTGTCTTCAGATGGGTCACCGTGGGTCTGGCAGTGGGTCTTCGTCATCGTCGTGGTCGGGCGGAGTAGCCCGGGGCCGACCGAGGCGCCCCGCTCGCCCCTCGCGTGCCCCGCGCCCCCGGGCCATCGCCAAGGGCAAGGAGGTAGGGGACATGCCACTAGTACTGGACTACCTACACTACACTGTGTTCCGGTGTGAAGGGCACTGTAGCTAGTGACATTACTGGCCATAAGAGACTAGGTACTAGGTGGTAGGCCTCTTATTGCAAGAGTCCGGCTAGGTGGGTACCACCGCAGTGTCAGATATTCTGCCGCCAAGCACTAGTGTACGTACACTACACTGTGTTCCGGTGTGAAGGGCACTGTAGCTAGTGACATTACTGGCCATAAGAGACCAGTCTCTTATGTAGGCCTACCACCTAGTACCTAGGTACTAGGTGGTAGGCCTCTTATTGCAAGAGTCCGGCTTGGTGGGTACCACCGCAGTGTCAGATATTCTGACAAACATGACTTATGAACTGATGTCTCAAAATGTAAAGCACAGTGCAGAATGAAGTGCTACGCGGGACCAACTGCATCTGTTGCTTGGGCGGGCGTGACACTTACCATCAGTCGAAAGACTGGCTCGTCTCGTCACTCATTTGTATAAAATCTATGTGTTTGTGTGTGTGTGTAGATGTGCGTGCGTCGCGCAGTGTGCGGGCGAAGGCTCGGCTGTGTACGACCACGGCGCATCGAACCGCCTTCGGACGCGTCCGACGTCGGTGCTGACTCCGATTCTGACGACCAATGGACGGAGCTCGAGGATGCTTGTGAGACTAACTTATCACTATCTCTAAATATACAAATTAATCCTTATTTCCCTTGGTCCCCGCATCACAAGATACTGATTATGCAAATTCTTTTTTTTGTGTTTGTCAGGAGAAGGATCTTATGGTTTTTTTTTTTAACCTGAACATTTTAAAGGGCATCCATGTTTCATTTTTCAGTAGAAGGTTGTTATGAAAGAAAATTTGATAAAAGAATCAGAATTGTTTTAATAATGGGATAAACCAAAGGACCTTGTTCTATGTTGTGTTTGTCATATGAATTCATAGCTAAGACAGGACAAAGACTGGGGACAGCTAGTTATTTATAATCTATTCTAATTTTCTTTCTAATCTATTATAATTATAATATATATTTTGCACAATCAAAGAATTCTCATAAGGAATTGAAGCAATTTTCTAGCAGCATTTTTTTTAAAGTTTTTATAAAGTTTCTTTTTATTTATTTTTTGTTATGGGTAACAAATTATAATCTTTCCTATCCATTAATTAAGAAGCTGTTATAATGACAATATACACTTCAATTTTATTAATTTGTGTAGACAATGCAATGAAACGAACACCGCCACAGTGTTTTTAATATATATTAATATATAGGTGTCGATTCTGTTGTACAAAATCACTAAACTAATTAGGCAGGACTTAAAGTATTGCCATCCTTATTTAACCCCGCACATGAGATAGGGATAGCAAGGCTTTCTAGTCCTGCCTAATTAGTTTAGTTAGTGATTTTGTACAACAGAATCGAAACTGGCGCTTTTTTTATACCACTAATGTTGCAAACAAGCATACGGCCTGCCTGATGGTAAGCGGTTACCGCAGCCTATGGACGCTTGCAACACCAGGGGTATCGCTCTCGTTGCCGACCCTTAAGAAATCCCTTTGGAAAACCACGGCGGGGAGCTCATTCCACAGATAAATTGTGCGCGAGAGGAAGCTCTTACTTCACCGTCAATTATAAGATAATGCATCTATCCATCTGTTTGTATATTATAGCACAATGCATATGTTTTGCAGCCGGTTCCTCTGACAGCAGCTCTTCGCTGAAAGATGCGGCTGTCGGCGAGATCGATTGCAATGGCTACCAGAAGGAAACGGTATGACACATTATATTTCTTTAGTTTTAAGACTATCATATGGTTACAGCTTACATCTTCTTATGTACACAAAAAAAAAACTCTTTATATTAAAGTCTGTCACACTTGGCTAAAGCCCGTGTGCCAGCTATTTTACTCCTACTTTTAAGGGAGACAAAATAACAAAAAAATAGGTGTGGCACTCGGAGACTGTCGCGGTAAAGCTATTGCATAGCATTTTTTATCAACTTATGCAATTATAATTATTTATTTATTTTATTAATGCAGTATTTTTTTATATACCTATATACTTTCTCACAAACAGCTGATTACGGTAGTTTTCCAATACAACCAATGCCACCTAAAGGCGGGTTGCTGAACTAAAGAGACAAGCGTGATATTCCAAAAAGGCATTAAAAGTTCTGGTATTTATCGATAGATGGCGGAGTGGGGGGTGTTAGGTTTTTTTCGTTACGGAATTTCTGGATTCGGTCCCCACGCTCAAGGCCCGCGATAAAAGCTATGCAATAGCTTAATAAATAAATAAATAATAATAATAAATTTCTATCTATGTTTTTATAAGAATATTGCAAAAAAATAACCTAGGCTAAGAATCGAAATAATAATAATAATGCTTGGTCATTATCACACAGCGCCATCTGGCCCCGAACTAAGCATAGCTTGTACTATGGGAACCAGCCGCTGATACAATACTTATATACTTTTTTTGTAACTACATACCAAACTGACAAATTGGCGTGGTTGCCTTGTGGTTGAAGCAACGGCCTGTCATCCGATGGGCCCAGGTTCAAAACCCTGTAGCAATGAGTTTTTCTAAGTGGTACAGTGATTAATCACACCATGAGCTTTTTAAAAGAGAGGTAGGGTGATCTCCCATTTTAAATGTGGAGCCGCCCGACTGGGGACTGTACCTCCGCCTTACAGAAGACCGCAGTCAAATAACACTACTTTGATGTAGTGTTGTGCTTCTGCCGTGAGTAAGGTTGCCAATGCTCCACGAGGATACGCTGGGCTAGTAGTAATGCTGCTAGCGCAGTGTGAGTTCTCATCAACAACAGGGCTGGCAACTCGTTAGTGATATCCCTGGTATTGCTAGCGGCTACAGGCTACGGTGACTGCTTACCATCAGCTGGGCCGTATGCTTGTGTGCAACAATGAGCGAGTGAGAGGTGAACAGAAGCGACGCCATTTTCAATCCCTTTATTGAAATGTGTTGTTGTTAATTTTAGCTGTATTGTCAGTGGAGCGTTCAGTCTGCGGTAGCGCCCGCCATGGGACAGTTTCTCCTGCCGCTGCTCAGCACCGAGGCTGGAGCGCCAGATCCGGATCACTTCCTCATCCGCCACGAGGACATCCTACAGGTAACACACATACAAATCACTACATGGTATGAAACAAAGTCGCTTCCCGCTGTCTGTCTGTCCTTTTGTATGCTTAGAACTTTAAAACTACGCAACGGATTTTGATGCGGTTCTTTTTAATAGATAGAGTGATTCAAGAGGAAGGCCTTATATATATTATATAATTAAATTAGGTTTTGTATAAGCCCTGTGAAGCTGGATCGGGTCGCTTGTGTTTTATAAAATAAAATCACACCCACTTTCCACCGAAGATAAGTTTGTACAAACATGACAGATGGTGAGCCCGTCGCCGTCTCTTAGGCACTACATACGTCCTTGAATTTCTTCTGAGACGTATCTCTATCTCTTCATAGTATAAAAAAGATAGATTCCCGCTGTCTGTCTGTCCCTATGTATGCTTAGATCATTAAAACTACGCAACGGATTTTGATGCGGTTTTTTTTAATAGATAAGGTGATTCTTGAGGAAGATTTTTACACTTAATGCACTTGTGCGAAGCCAGGGTGTGAGAAATAAATAAGTGAATTATGTTGAACACAGCCGAAGGACTTAAAAAAACCGAAAATGATTATAATGAATTTATTTAAATTGAAATTTTACAAAATAATTAATTACTAAATTAGAACTAGATTCGGACGAGGTTGGTACCGAAGTGGCAGAGCGGGGGCTGTCCAGGGGGATCCACGAGGCAAAGGGGCTGCGTCGGCAATCCGCGCAGTCACGTACACTCTTCATTGACGTCATGGTAGTTTCCGTGGAAAGTGCATCGGTAGTAAAAACTGTATCCATGCGCAAATCGGTTCGATGAATAGATAATCGCAGATAGGCAATTCCCTTATGTGTAGGGTACGTAACTAGTGTGTCAACAATGGAGGGCTAAGAGTCAATTCTTGACCAAATAATCTGGTTCCAGCTCCTGGCTTCGGCGGAGGAGAGCGTGCGTGAAGATCTGCCCCTGGATGAAGAGAATGAACTCGACGATCAGGCTGATATGTGAGTATAACAATAATAATGCTTGAAAATTATCACACAGCGTCATCTGGCCCCAAACTAAGCAAAGCTTGTACTATGGGAACCAGCAGCTGATATAATACTTATATACTTTTTATTGTAAATACATACTTATAATACATGTCATACTAAACACGTGTATAATATAATCAATTTGGTACATTGTTTTTAGGGTTCCGTACCCCAAGAGTAACCTGTAGTATATTTACGAGGGTAGTCGGTCTACCCTCACCGTATATTAATAAATGGCAGTGTTCAACCAACTAGCGTGTGTTTCACTACATGGTGACAGCGGTGGATTTGTTTTTACAACAAAAAGTAATCGAACCTTAAAAATACTGTAAAAATCAGTGTGATAATTTTGCGGGTGTCGTATACATCCATAAATTATGGAACACACGCTATTTGGTTGAACACTGCCATTTGTTGTTAATAGGGTCGGCAACGCGCGAGCGATACCCCTGGTGTTGCAAGCGTCCTTAGGCTGCGGTAACCGCTTACCATCAGGCGGGCCGTATGCTTGTTTGCCACCTTAGTGGTATAAAAAAATAAATAAAAAAAAATTTATTAATATCCATACGGTGAGGGTAGACCGACTACCCTCGTAAATATACTACATAACCAACTGATTGTTTGTTGTGTGCGTAATTTTATTGTTCACATAGTGCGAGTTGATTTTTTATTAATCCACGAAAGTGAAGTGAAAAAAATATATCATTGCTTTATTTATATCATCATCATAAAAAAAAAAAAAAAACGTCTTGCTATCCCTTTCCCATGTACGGGTTTAAATAAGGATGGCAATACTTTAAGTCCTGTAAAATTATTAGATAACTAGCTGTCCCGACAGACGATGTCCTGTCTTAGCTATGAATTCATATGACAAATACACCATAGAACAAAGGTCCTTTAGTTTATCGGGAAATTATAAAGGTTCCGGGTGTTTTTTTAAATTTTTATTATTCAAAAGAACCTTTTCCTGACAAAAACACACAATTAAAAAAGAATTTGCGAGAAAAAGAAATCGGCCCAGCCATTAACGTGTGATGCCGTGACCAAGGGAAATAGGGATTCAGTTTTTTATATAGAGATTAATTTAACCGTCCAGGTTGACCCCGGACACGCTGTTCGAGTACGAGGAGCCTCCGGTCACCCCCGAGGAGCAAGCTGCACTGCTTCACTACGTCTGCGGTGAGTCGCTTTTTTTTATACCACTAAGGTGGCAGACAAGCATACGGCCCACCTCATGGTAAGCAGTCACCGTAGCCTATAGCCGCTAGCAATACCAGGGGTATCACTAACAGGTTGACAACCATTTTGTTGATTAGGACTCACTGTGCTAGCAGCATTACTACTAGCCCAGCGTATCCTCGTGGAGCACTGGCAACCTTACTTACCTCTTTTAATGCTACTTAGCCTGCTTAGCAATAAATGATATTACCTATCTCACTCAGTGATAATATAGTATTCTCTCACCACGAGCTTTACGGTGAAGGAAAACATCGTGAGGAAACCCGCATACGTCTGAGAAGAAATTCAAGGACGTATGTCGTGCCTAAGAGACGGCGACGGACTCACCATCTGTCACGTTGGCACCAAATTATCTTCGTTGGAAAGTGGGTGTGAAGAAGATGAATGAATAACAAGTATCCGCTCGTGTTATTAATTCTTTACCGTTGATTCGCACAGAAGGCGCAGGGTACGAGGCGCAGCGCCAGGGCTTCGCCCCCGTAGAGGAGTGGCTGCTCGGCGTGTACCACTCGTGGTGCGAGATATCCGCGCTAATGTACACACTCATCGGGACTAACATGTGAGTTGGTTAAGCGGGCTACACGCGTTCAGTTTTAACTGTACAGTCGAACTGTGCAGTTATAACTGACGCTCCTAGTGTCTACACACGTTCAGTTTAGATCGTCTGTTTAACTGCACAGTTGTCAGTTTTGCCTACACACGTACGATTTAACTGCACAGTCGACTGTACTGTTAAAACTGAAGGTGTGTAGCTCCCTTAGTGTACAAGTTATACAAGTGTTTGTTTGGGGGTAATCTCCGAAACGGCTAGACCGATTTGAAAGGGAGTTTCACTGGCAAATAGCTTAATTTACTGGGCGTTACATAGCTTTTGGGATTGTTTTGGGAAAAGAACTAGGGTTCCGTGCAACAATAAAAAAACCATGAAATATTCTTTCCACGCGTACAAAGTCGCGGGCACGGCTAGTTTTATAGCATTAAGGTGGCACACAAGCATACGGCCCACCTGATGTTAAGTAGTTACCGTAGCCTATAGCCGCTAGCAATACTAGGAGTATCACTAACAGGTTGCCAACCATGTTATTGATGAGGACTCACTGAGCTAGCAGCATTACTTAGTAGTAATGCGCTGACGAAGCGCAGCGTATCCTCGTGGAGCACTGGCAACCTTACTCACCGCAGAAACACAACACTACATCAAGTAGTGTCATTTCACTGCGGTCTTCTGTAAGGCGGAGGTACAGTCCCCAGTCGGGCGGCTCCAATTTAAATGGGAAAACCCACGGGAAATCCCAAAATTGCCCTTCATCTCAAATATAATATTAGTGTGGTGTTTGTATACAGGAGTGTGGAGATGGTGGGCGAAGACTGGGTGTACCGAGCTCGGTTCGGTTGCCACTGCCGCCTCTGCCTCTGCCTGGCCACCAACCGCGACTGTCTCGCCTCGGTGGTGCGCGACGTCGTCTGGGCGCTCGCACATGGTAAGCAAATAGTAGATTGTATCATAAGGGCACAAAATAGTATTTATACGGCGAGGGCGCTTTTTTTAATCCAGAGCGAAGTGAGGGGATTCTCTAGTAGAATCCTGAACGTAGCGAGGCGGGCGTAAAAACTCATTACTGCCCGCTAAAAGTTTCTTATAGAAAACACCAACTTTGGGCACACTTAAAGGCGAAGGAAGTCGGCCTTTTCGAATAGGTGATGGCAGGAAGTGGATGAGGAGAGCTGAGGATCGAGCTCAGTGGCGCGCCATGCGAGAGACCTACGTCCAGCAGTGGACTGCGATAGGTTGATGATGTTTTAATAGGTGGGATGAAAAAAAAAACAGTTCACGCCCTAATAAGGCTCTTATGAGTGTCTACTCTACTCTCCTTGGACATACAGAACGAATGAGTGATGAAACACTGAAAAAACAGATATACAATGCGAATGTGAGTGGAAGAAGCTATGGAAGGCCAAGGTCCAACTTTCTAGATCAAATTGACAAAGTACTCAATGATGGAAAGGTAAAGAGTACTCGGAACCGGCGGGCATGTATGAAGATATTGATGAATGCAGAAGAAGCAAAAGAGTCCCTCACGGGGTAGGCAGAGAGTATAGAGCGCCATTTCACTAGAGACCTGCACAACTTTTTCGCTGCTTCTACATTCATCAATCTCTTCATACATACATAACATCACGCCAAGTCCCTCACGGGGTAGACAGAGAGTATAGAGCGACATTTCACTAGAGACTTGCACACCTCTTTTGCTTCTTCTACATTCATCAATCTCTTCATACATACATATCATCACGCCAAGTCCCTCACGGGTAGACAGAGAGTATTGAGCGACATTTCGATTTTAACTTCACACCTCTTTTCCTACTGCTACATTCATCAATCTCTTCTGTTGTATGTAAAAAACAATTTGTATTTGTGTTCAGAGAATGGTTGCGGTCGCATAGCGGCGCTGGTGGTTCGGGCCTTGGGTACTGGGCTCGAACCCAACGCTTGGGACCTGCCGCGGCTCAGGCGAGCGTTGGACGACCCGCAAGGTGAGTACCTACCGTTGTTTTTAAACTTTCGCGATCTTAAACAGTTATTAATGACATGTAACTGTAGTCGTAGCGAGAAGAACTTTTGTCAACATATTCGCTTTCGACTATTTTTGTTTATGGTAAAACGAACAGCGCCGCGTCGGTGAAAAGTTGAATAAATAATTCATATGAAAAATTTGCTATGTTCAGAGATAAAAAGAGAGGTAGGTTTTCCCATTTAAATTGGAGTCGCCCGACTGGGGACTGTACCTCCACCTTACAGAAAGCCGCAGTGATATAACACTACTTGATATAGTGTTGTGTTTCTGCGGTAAGTAAGGTTGCTAGTGCTCCACGAGGATACGCTGGGCTAGTAGTAATGCTGCTAGCATAGTGAGTCCTCATCACCAACAGGGTTGGCAACCCGTTAGTGATACCCCTGGTATTGCTAGCGGCTATAGGCTACGGTGACTGCCTACCATTAGGTGGGCCGTATGCTTGTGTGGCACCTTATTGGTATAAAAAAATGTGTTTGCCACAGGTGCGACAGCGGCGGTGATACACGAGCAGTTGCTGCGGCTGTCGCGCGACAGCGACATCAGCGCGCAGATTGTAGACAAGACCTGCCTGTGTCGACAGTTCGACAAACCCATGGAGAAACAGTCAGTATATCTACAGTGCCGACGCTAGGCGGAAGGGGGAGAGGGGGGGGGGGGGGGGCGAAGAGTACAGGTTTTGATTCCCCTGTGTAATCGCAAAATATGCGATGATTTGCGAAGTAAACGGTCATATCTTTTCTTCATATTGACTTACAGGTTTGATTATTTTACAGCCGAAAGAGACCACAGACCCGGGTATTTCATATTGATTTCAATTTGATATGTTCTTGAGATAATAATTCTTGACAGACAGATAGACAACAAAGTGATCCTATAAGGGTTCCTTTTTTCCTTTTGAGGAACGGAACCCTAAAATGAAATGGTTATAGCTAATGTTAACATAATTTTTTCCACTGTCACTGAATATATCACTGAAATTCTAAATGGATGAACGGGCTTAATTTTTTTTTATTAGAATGTTAGAGGAATGTAGTAGTGAAAAAGCTAAATTTATTCTAAAAAAATATTTTTTATATGTATTTTATCTGTTTCAGGTATGCCGTTGAAAGGTTCTGCCAAATATTGGAGAATTTTAAAGCAGCGTCCGTCCTAACATTTAAGGTAATTTTATAATTTACTAGATGTTCGGACAGACTTCGTTCTGTCAACAGTTGGTCTGTATGGGCAAAGATGCCAGGTTTTTACTATTTCCTATGCAATTCTTAGGTTTTTCTCCCTATTAAAACTTTTCATATGCCTTAAGGAACATATGAAAATAAATGACGAATTGGTCCAGCCGTTCTCGAGTTTTTCGCTTAGCGACATTCTTTTTTATTTATGCAGAAGAAGGTTATCTAGACGAGAAAAGGCTGCCATTGATACTTTTTACTGACAAATTTCTGACACATAAAGAAATAGCTTCCCATATACTGGAAATATAGAGAGCCTCTATAAACTGTTCCGCAACTTAGCGCGACCCTTCAAATCGTTACCAGACAATAAATATGTTTTGAGTAGTTCCTTACCGCATGCGGCCCTAGGTGTGGTCCTTTGGGGACTCCTAAGCCCATAATAATTTGCGATGATGATAAATACCTATGTTGACTTCTTTATTCAGTTTATTCAATTAAACGAATTAAACAAATTAGCTTACAATGTTATTTAAAATATTCTTAGTGATATGCTGCTTCTTTTTTAATATAAGAAACTGATTGACCGTATCAAATACATGACAGAAGTCTAAAAATATAGATTTTTGGAATTGTAACACTGGATAGCATTTTGATGACTAGTTTTTAAAATTAAAGGCTTCATCAAGTTTCCAAATTAAATACCATAATTAAAAAATGCGATCTCTATATTCAAATTACGTGAATGGTTGAGTATTGTCGTTGATTGGAGTTCTGTTATAGGTGGAACTAGTTCCCGGGGAAACGGAGCCGGATTGGATGAAGGTGGCGCGCGCACGACTCGCTAGGTGTCTCGCACCCCACCAGCGAGCCTCCACCACCGCTCGCCTCGAAGACATGGCCGTTCGCACCAAGCCCCACGACCGTGAGTACATATACCATTCATCCATACCATCGCCCATCAATTTATATCCATCCATCTATATATAAGGGGTTTTTGGGCTGCAGCCCGGGGCCCCATGTATATAAAGGGACCCCAGCCCCATATGAAGGCAAATTCTACAATATTGAGTATTTTCAAAACTGAAACTCAAAAAGTTATTTGACTAGACTTTACAGATAGTCATCTGTCATAAAAAAAATGGTCATAATCTGCCACCGCCACAGGCTGGCAGCCCTGACATCTATTAAACTGTTAGCGCGCCTATCGAACGGAACGGGATATTTTTGACACAAGGCAAATTAGTTTTTATTTAAATATTTAAGCAGTCCCCTAAGTAATATTAGCCCAGGGACAAACTCATGATCCAACAGGGAAGGTCCACAGGGTTGGACGCAATACTTTCATGTAGTGTTGTGTTTCTGCGATGAGTAAGATGCCAGTGCTCCACGAGGATACGTTGCGCTAGTGGTAATGCTGCTAGCACAGTGAGTTCTCATCGACCACAGGGTTGGCAACTCGTTAGTGATATCCCTGGTATTGCTAGCGGCTATAGCTACGGTGACTGCTTACCATCAGGTGGGCCGTATGCTTGTGTGACCTTAGTGATATGAAAAAAGTTAAAACTATCTAATTGCCAAAGGACATCATCCATGTTTCATAGAGATTTGGACCAAATCTGAAAGTGGCGGCCGACGCTTTTTGTATATTCTGTTAGAGCTTGTCCGTCTGAGCATTTATTACTATGGCACCAAAGTTGAAAATTACAGGTTTTCTTTTGGTGATTTTGAATTCCTATTTTCAACAAAAAGTATGAAAATTCAGATTTTCGAACTCAAATAATATCAACTACAAAAGTCCGACAGCTTTGGTGCTGTAGTATAAAATGTTCAGACAGGCAAGTTCTAACACAACATACAAAATAAATTCGTTGACCGGCACTTTCAGATTTGGACCAAAACGGATGATGTCCTTTCATTACAAGCCGATCAGCCGTTTAGTCGGGTAAAGGCAGCGTACAAACAAACAAACAAAGTTGTTTTCCCATTTGTAATATTAATGTCGATTGTAAAATTTTGTTTGCAGTGTCCACGTGGTCGGCGTACAAGCACAGGTGTGATTGCCTCACGCCGAGAACACTCTGCGCAATGCAGCGGAAGGAACTGATGAAGTTAGTAGCTAATTTTGACGGTTTATAAAGAGCTGTGGTGGCCGTGTGGTATGAAGCGTCGCCTGCTATTCTAGCGACGCAAGTTCCAATCCCACCGGTCTGAGTTCACCAATGAGTTTTTCTAACTTAAGTGCAGTGATTAGTCACTCCACGAACTTTACGGTGAAGGAAAACATCGTGAGGAAACCTGCATACGTCTGAGAAGAAATACAAGGACGTATGTAGTGCCTAAGAGACGGCGACGGACTCACCATCTGTCACGTTGGCACCAAATTATCTTCGGTGGAAAGTGGGTGTTGTCTTCTGCCTACCTCTTCGGGGACCCTTGTGGGAAGGTGTGAAGACATATAGGAATTTGTGTTTGTGTTGTAGGATATCGTTCTTCGGCATGGTGAAAGCGGTCAAAGAATTCAACGGAGCCAAGCCGAAGGCCAGCAGTGGAGGCGCTAAGGTAATATAATTTGTCCACACTTTTGGTATACAATTAACCAAACGTGCAACCTGTGCCGGTAGCAGGAACATTGTCGACAACTTATTCGAAAACGTAACTCGCGAAATGTCAAAATTGTCATACTAATTTTTAGTTCCACTTTTCACCGCCGCAGCGCTGTTTATTTTCCAATACAAAAATAGTCGAAGGCGATACGAAAACGTTGCTGACAATGTTCCTGCTACCGGCACTGGTCGATACGTCGGTATAAATGAAAAGGAAAATTTCGCGTGAATTCCCGTTTTCATAATTGGTATTAACATGCAACGCAATAGTTTAAAAGTGAACTCACTTGGTATTGCTTCTGCCATAGATCGGCTTCTGGGAAGGACGTAGGCTATCTTTTGTCTTTAAATAAATGCAGACAAAGTCGCGGGTTACAGCTAGTTTGTGATAAGGCCAGGACGGTGGTAACGCTAAATCTCTGCCTACCATTAAAGGGATTGCCTGATCATTTATGTAGATACTAGCTGTCCCGACAGACGTTGTCCTGTCTTAGCTATGAATTCATATGACAAATACAACATAGAACAAAGGACCTTTAGTTTAACGTGTTATTAAAAATATACCGATTCTTTTTTCAATTAGTTTTTTATATAAGAACCTTCTACTGACAATAACAATAACAAAAAAAAAGAATTAGCGAAATCGGCCTAGCCATTTACGTGTGATTATATATAGATTTTTTTTTTGTATACCACTTAGTTGGTAAACAAGCATACGGCCCATCTGATGGTAAGCGGTCACCGTAGCCTATGGACGCAACTACACTCGCGCGTTGCGTCAAAAATCTCTTCACACCCTTCTTGAAGAACCCCATGCTGTAATTGAAATTGAAAAATATCTATCTATACTAATATTATAAAGAGGAAACATTTGTATTTTAGTGTGTATGTTTGTATTGAATAGGCTCCGAAACTACTGGACCGATTTCAAAAATTCTTTCACCGTTAGAAAGCTACATTATCACTGAGTAACATAGGCTATATATTATACTAGCTGCCCGCCCCGGCTTCGCTCGGGTAGACAAAATATTTGATATAAATGTCTACCCGTGCGAAGCCGGGGCGGGCCGCTAGTACTTAATATTATAAAGAGGAAAGATTTGTATTTGTGTGAGTTTGTATTGAATTGGCTCCGAAACTACAGGACCGATTTCAACAATTCTTTCACCGTTAGAAAGCTACATTATCACTGAGTATACAGACATAGGCTATAAATAAACTAGCTAAGGTATTTGTTAAATGTCTACCCGTGCGAAGCCGGGCGGGGAGGGCAGCTAGTATATTATAAATTATTTCAGCAGCCCCCTAAAGAAATTAAAACGGAGGCCAACGGTCAGTTGCAGCAAGGTGATGGAACCGGAGCTAAGTAAGTATTACACAAATATATTAATTTAAGAAACGTTTATCCTTTGCTTATTATCACTTAGTATTAATTTCCTTGGCATTTAGATGGCTAGTGTTTGACACTTGTGGTTATCATAATATGATCAACTAAAAAAACATTCGACAATCGGCTAAAATATCAATGGACATACAGGCGAAAATAGAACCTCCTCTTTCTTAGAGTTAAAAAAAAAAGAGCTGGGGGATTTCCCATTAATTGCTTGCCACTGCTCCGCGAGGATACGCTGCGCTAGTAGTAATGCTGCTAGCACTGTGAGTCCTTATTAACAACATGTTTAGCAAGATAGTGATACCCCTAGTATTGCTAGTGGCTGTAAGCTGCGATAACGGCTGACAGCCCGCAGTTTGAACCTGGGCCCATCACATGACAGACCGTTGCTTCAACCTTGCAATACTAGCAAGGTTGAAGCAATCGGTCTAGGGTCAGCAACGCGCGAGTGATACCCCTGGTGTTGCAAGCGTCTTTAGGCTGCGGTATCCGATTACCATCAGGCGGGCCGTATGCCTGTTTGCCACCTTGGTGGTATAAAAAATAATAATGCACGTTCTGTTTTTCTCTCAGACCACCTGATACGGTGGAAGGCCAGCCAGCGATTGACACGAGCCCCTCTTCAGACCATCTCAGCGACTCCAACCCCATGATTAATTCTGGTGACCTGGATGACTGTGAGTCGTTTTTCACATGCTTTTATTTACTTTAACCTTTTTCATTTACCACCATATACAAGATTATACAGAAAGGGTTATGCAAGCTGAAACAATATTTAAGTACAGATAATTACGAACCACTATTCTCTAAACGACTTTTATTACTATGGCACCAAAGATGGCCGCCACTTTAAGATTTGGACCAAACCTCTTTGAAAGATGGATGATGTCCTTTTGACATTTCGCGAGTGACGTTTTTAAGTTAATAAGTAGTCGCAAATAATTCTTGCTCGGGGTTACAGTGCCTAAACTGAATATGTAAGTGATTTTAAGGGTTCCGTACCTTAAAAGGAAAAAAGGAACTCTTATAGGATCACTTTGTTGTCCGTCTATCTGTCTGTCTGTTTGTCAAGAATGTTTATCTCAAGAACCCGTGAAGCTATCAAATTGATATTAATATGAAATAACCGGGTCTGTGGTCCCTTTCGGCTGTAAAATAATCAAACCTGTAAGTCAATGTGAAGAAAAGATATGACCGTTTATGTCGCAAATTTTCGCATATTTTGCGATTTCACAAGGGAATCAAAACCTACAGGGTACTTCCCGTTAACCTAGAACCATGAAATTTGGCAGGAAGCAGTGTCTTACAGCACAAGTAAAGGATAAAATCTGAAAACCGTAAATATGTAGTATATTTTTACTTAATGCGAATTTACTAAAATATATTCCTGTTACGCACTGTTGAGAATTTGAGAGTCACCGACGAATAATGACCTCATTTGAAGTTCGCCTACTATTAACCTTACCTACAAGTGTGTACGGAACCCTCGGTGCGCGAGTCCGATTCGCACTTGGTTGTTTTTTTATTGTGTGTGTTTACCCCAGTATCGTCTTGGTCGGGGTCGTCGACCGGGTCGGGGTCAGGGTCGGGGTCGCCGCTGGACTCGGCTTCGGAGCTGTTGCTGGCGGCCGCCGCGGCCGTTGACTCCGGCTCGGAGGGCGAGGCCGGTGACCTCTGCCGCACCGTGAGGCACCTCATGAGGTCGATAGCCTCCATCGAGAGGCTCATGGACCAGGTGCTCAAGCACTGCGATGAGTGGCCCAAGCCGCCGAGGAGCGATCAGGACGCCAGGTTAGACACACACGCTCACACACAGACACACACACTAATGCACACGCACATAGTACATACATTTAGCAGTATTAGTATTATTAGCAGTATTTATTTATTTATTTATTTATTTTATTAGGCCACCAACATAGTCAACACTGTAACAATCACACAGACACATTATTACAATATATTATAATAGTTAAGTGTCACTACAATTACAGGCAGCGACAGCATGCGTAATACAGAACAACTTATTTCGCTAGTTCTTATAAGTTAAGTATATACATAAAATTAATTAACAAAGCACAAAAATAAAATAATAATAATAATAATAAAATGGTCCTAACATTACATGCAGTGTGCATGCAGTTTAAATGCATTGAGCACTCTGCATTTAAATTAATTATTTTAATGTATTTAAGTAAGGGTCGGCAACGCGCGAGTAATACCCCTGGTGTTGCAAGCGTCCATAGGCTACGGTGACCGCTTACAATCAGGTGGGCCGTATGCTTGTTTGGCACCTTAGTGGTATAAAAAAAAAAGTATATGTCACTAAGCAGCACAGTATAGTTTACGAAAAAAAGTCTAGAAACAGAACGATTTTTGCTACTGGCTACCTAGAAAAAATTTAATTATCCAAGTTATAGCCTAAGAGTTACTGAAAACCATTCGACTAACTCGCTTCCCACAAAGCTAGGAGTTTTTTTAAATTATATTTTAGTATCAGTGAATTGGGAAAATACCATTCTGGCAGACATCTCGCGGTTGCACACACACATACGCAAAATATTACACACACACACCCGCAAATTATTATGACTGCTAATATAATTATTCCATGAATGTAATTAACTGCGGAAGTTATTTGTTTGGTGTTGTATGTGCAGGAAACGCGTGGACATGGGTCTCTCGGAAGTGGACCGCAAGCTGATGGCCATGTACCGCCGGCTGCCGGACGTGCACCGGCGGCAGCTGCAGGTCTACCGGAAACAGAAGAAACTGTCTACCGTGAGTATTCACACCTTAGCAACCTGTTACTGTATGTGTATGGGGGGCAGGAGAGGGACGCCGCCCTCCTTGCATGTGGGGCGGGAAGGGGACGCCGCCCTCCTTCCATCGGGGGCAGGAGAGGGACGCCGCCCTCCTTTCATGGGGGGCAGGAGGGGGACGCCGCCCTCCTATCATGGGGGGCAGGAGGGGGACGCCGCCCTCCTTTCATGGGGGGCAGGAGGGGGACGCCGTCCTCCTATCATGGGGGGCAGGAGGGGTACGCCGCCCTCCTTTCATGGGGGGCAGGAGGGGGACGCCGTCCTCTTATCATGGGGGGCAGGAGGGGGACGCCGCCCTCCTATCATGGGGGGCAGGAGGGGGACGCCGCCCTCCTATCATGGGAGGCAGTAGGGGGACGCCGCCCTCCTTTCATGGGGGGCAGGAGGGGGACGCCGCCCTCCTTCCATCGGGGGCAAGAGAGGGACGCCGCCCTCCTTTAAGGGGGGGCAGGAGGGGCACACCGTTATCCTTGCATGGGGGGCAGGAGAAGGACGCCGCCCTCCTTCCATCGGGGGCAGGAGTACAAAACAGTAGACGCACAAATATATTTAAAATAATCGTGGATTTAACGTCAAAAATGACGGATTTTTATACAAACGTTCATGCCCTCTATTTAAACCCCTAAAGAAGGGTTTATGGAAATGTCACCCGGTATTTCCAAAAACCCTGCCAACCCTTCCTTAGTGGATGCCTACGTTATAAAAGGTACTTACTGTCAAAACTTCAAGACAAACTCCAGCCGCTTAGGCCAGTGCGTTGATATGTTATTCAGTCAGTTTTTTATGTGTTATTACAAATGTACTGTATGTGTGTGTGTGTGCGTGTGTGTAGGTGTGCATGCAGCTGGTGGGCGGGTCGGCCCCCCCGCCGCCCCCGCCGGGGTCCCCGCCGCCCGCCGCCGCGCAGCAGCCCTGCCGCGCGCTCTGCCCCGAGTACCACCTGCAGCGGTTCAAGGAGGTACCACACACATACACACACACACTGTTTATATATCACTGTGTGCCACCTTACACAAGCATACAGTCCACCTGATGGTAAGCAGCTGGCAACCTTACTCACCGCAGAAACAACACTACATCAAGTCGTGTTTTTTTCACTGCGGTCTTTGTAAGGTGGAGGTATAGTCCCCAGTCGGGCGGCTCCAATTTAAAATGGGGCAACCCACGGGAAATCCCATTTCGCCCTACCTCTCTTTAAACCTGACACATCACAATAAGTTACTCCGAAAGAGCTAGTACAATTTTTTTTTTCTGTAATAGGTCCGACGTAAAGTGATGCATATGCGCGATCAACAACTTTACTACCACCGTCTTCGGATGTGGCTTGAAGACCAATTGCGGCACGAGAGAGAGAGGTAAGTTAGCTGTCTCTTTCTTTTTCATTCAGTTTAGGATCTAATAAGGCACCTATGAGTTTACCATCGGTTCAGTGGCCTTAGCTTCAACAATTGGCAACTCACTACGTATTCGTATAGCTTACGACTTATTTCGTATGGGAAAATAAACAGTGCTAGTAACTAAATAAATAGTGATAGCAACATTAGTAATCCTTTGTGTTACTTAATTGGTTGTTTCTTCTGCAGTTTACCAGAAAGTAACATAACGCTAATAGAGGACCTGCCGCGCCGTAAGCGACGGACTCTTAGTCCCAAGGTGGCACGGTTACAGACAGCCCCTAAACGCAAGCTCAAACCAGTATCCCCATCAATAGGCAAGCCCCACAAAATTCTACAAATGCTCAAGCACAAAGTCCCGGCGGAACGTACTGACGACAGAGATGACGTCAAACCCGAAGTGGAACCACCCGAAGCTTTCCCATTAGAAAGAGAAGACAATATCAGTGACGCTGAAACAATTGTAGGCGAGAAAGAAACGGGAGATATGTGTAAGGAAATGAAAGAGTGTTTTGCTAAGTTTGCTAATTTTGCCCTCAATTCACCGGACGATGCTGCGCAGGAGTTTATGGAGACTGAGAAATATCCGGAGTCTGTAAGTCCGCCTTTGCAAGAAATGTCTCCGACTACGTCAGAACCCATGCCAGTTTATACACCGAAAGCTAGCCAAAGACTTCTCGCTGTCAATAAGTTTCTCAATAGGAATGACGATAAAGTTATAGATTTCCAATCTCAAATAACTCCAGAAATTAATGTACCCCTCAACGCCAGACGAACGCCAATTTTAGTCAAGGAAGAAATAGATGCTACAGATATAAAAATTACCGAAGTTTCAGAAGAACCTGTAACGGATAAAGACCCGAATGTCTATAAATACGTGACGTTTGGTTTAGAAATTAAAAAAGCTATGGAGGAGTGTCAGAATATAATTAATTCTTACAACTGTATTAAGGATAAGAGTAAAGACGATATACACGACGGCCCTCTCTCCGTAGAACAGATTTTTGAAGTGATGATGAGCTTGGATAGAAGCTCAGCGGAATTTCTAGGCACAATGGACACTGACGAATCATTAGACTCCACTGCTAATACTAAACTTGCCGAGCTTGTGGAGAATATGCCACAAATTTTAGCCAATATGCCAGAAATTGCTTCGAAACTATCAGAATTTGCGAATGCCTCCTTCGAATTACCAGAATTTGCATCCATCATGAATAGTTTACCGGATGCGAACAACGAAGCGCAATTGACACCTGAAACTCTGAAACAGATTAGAGAATTGAAACTGAACAAGTGTAGGGATTATGTTAAAGTAACTAAAAACACAGCGAAGCGCAAAGCTAACCGTAGAATTAAGAATAACGTGGACACTAGTGATTTTATAGGCACGATGACTTTCGAATTTGACAGCAGAGACATTACTGAACTTTTGAAAGATGAAAAGGAGCTTCAGTCTCTTATGAAGAATAAATCCTCGAACAAGGAGGATTTCAAAGACTTATTATTCTCTATATCTGCTCAAGTAGTTGTTAATAAAGTGTTCGAATATCTGAAACAGAGCAAGACTCCGGAGCTGGCGAAGGGTTTGGAAGAAGACAAAGATCTATTCACTTTGCCCGAGAACGCTATAAACTCTGATATGTACTCAAAAGCGTCAACACTATTTGACAATTCAGTTAAAGATGCATTCAGTATGGACGAGTTGAGAGATCTAGTTAAGTCGAGATTCAATTCTTGGAAGCATTACGTGCTTAGCAAGTTTAAGGGCATGCCTGTGGAAATTCTTGAGAACGAAATAGAAGCGATGCTCGATAAATTTTACAGTTACATACAAGACTTGGCTGGCAAACAGAGCGTTAATGACAGCGATAAGATTATAGAGAAAATAGACGAACTACGCAAAAATAAAGACGTATCCAAAGATTCCGACAGCGATTGTACGTCTAAAGAGTCTTTGAGACAAATTACAAAGTTACTGAGCACGTCAGCTGGCAACACTTTCGATTTACTAATAATGAAACTCTCAAAGATGTCGCACGACAAAAAGTCTTCAGTGAAAAGTCTCAAATTTAAATATATGGACGTTTTGAAACGCTGCCACGAGTCACAACAGTTGGCTGCGTGGATTCTGGTCGATCCGGATATAGCGTCAAACGTGATCAAAGAACTGACAGGTCTTCCGATTAAGAAGTCTCATCATGCGCCTGACTTTACCAACATGTCTAATGATAGGAAGAAAGACTATTTCATAGAGAATTTAAGACACATGAATAGGCTATATATGGAAACACTACCGAAGAAAGTGCTCACAGGAGACGAATGGCTAGTGATGTTGTATAAGTTAGAACAGTTAGAATGCAGGCTTAAAGAATCCTTTGCAAAAGTAAGTCCGCCACCTAAAACTCAGAACGCAAGCGAAGCTGAAATTCTGGCAGCTAAAGGTCTAAGCAAGATTATAGGTAAGGCTAACGTTAGAGTAGTTAAGAAAACGGAGCCCCCCAAGCCGGTGAAGAAGGAAGAGAAACCGAAAGAAGTTAATAAGGAGGAAGATGACAAGAAATGCAAGAACGATGCTCTTTTAGCTAAATGTGAAGCAATATTGACTTCGAAAGGAGAGAAGTCGCTACTAGACAGTTTTTATACAATCAAATCGTACATCACTCAAGGCCTACCCGTGCCGGAAACGTATAAAGAGCACGTCATATCAATATGTTCTAGCATAGACGCTAAACTTCTAGACGAAGAAATAGAAGAATCGTTGAAATCTGAAAAGGATGATAATTTAGACACTGAAACTAATAGCAATAAAGATAAATATCCCCTGTCGGTAATAGGGTCACAAAATCCAGAGATGTTGGCCAAATATTCTGCGCAGGCGTTGAGGAACGCTAAACAGACATTGAACGCTGTAGCGTTTAGAAATATGATGAGGAAATCCGGCCAGACCAAATCTGAGAGTGATGCTTGCGACACTCCCAAAACAGATTGCAAATGGACGAACGATTGTTTGTGTAGTTCGTGTAAAGATAATACTGTGTGTTTGGGGGATATAGTGAAGCAGTGCTATGATATAGATAAGAGTAAGAGTGGACTAGAAGAGAAGAAGAGGGAGGTTAAGAAGCCACCCGTTAAGCAACTCAAGCCGCAGACTAAGTGTGAGAACGCTTCGCATCAGCAGCATGTCTGTAAGGGTAAGTTTTTAAATTCATAACAATAAAGCGGGCTACACACCTTCAGTTATAACTGCACAGTCGAACTGTGCAGTTATAACTGAAGGTGTGTAGGTAAAACTGACAACTGTGCAGCTCTAAACTGAACGTGTGTAGACACTAGGGGCGTCAATTATAACTGCACAGTTCGACTGTACAGTTAAAACTTAACGCGTGTAGCCCGCTTTACTATGATCCAGGGGCGTGCATTGCATATAGGCAAAAAGAAATTGCCTACATCAACCAAAAATCAAATACAATTTAAAACGCTATTGGTGTCGATTCTGTTGTTCAAAATGACTAAACTTAATTTGTCAGGTCTAAAAGTCTTGATATCCCTTTCTCATGATCGGGGTTAAATAAGGATGGCAATATTTTTAGACCTGTCAAATAAGTTAAGTTTAGTAAGTTTGAACAACAGAATTGGCACCAATATAGCCGTATTTTATTGAATTAAGTAAGACTTTATATTAATTCTTTTGGCTGCCTACCTAAAAGAAAATCCAATGCCCGCCCTGCAATGATTCGACATTATCACACAGCGCCACCTGGTGACAAACTACGCGAAGCTTGTACTATGGGAATCAGCAGCTTACAGAATACTTTTTAGGGTTCCGTACCTTAAAAGGAAAAAAGGAACCCTTATAGGATCACTATGTTGTCCGTCTGTCTGTCAAGAATTTTTATCTCAAGACCGCGTGGAGTTATCAAATTGAAAGTAATATGAAATACCCGGGTCTGTGGTCCCTTTCGGCTGTAAAATAATCAAACCTGTAAGTCAATATGAAGAAAAGATACTACCGTTTATGTCGAAAATTTTCATCAAAATCAAAACCTACATGGTAGTTCCCGTTGACCTAGAACTATGAAATTTGGCAAGAAGCAACGTCTTACAGCACAAGTAAAGGAAAAAATCTGAAAACCATAAATTTGTCGTTGTTTTAAATGCGAATATACTAAAAAAAACCTGTTTTGCGTTGTTGATAGTCACCGACGAATAATGACCTCATTTGAATTTCGCCTACTTTTAACCTTACCTACAAGTGTGTACAGTACCCTCGGTGCGCGAGTCCGATTCGCCCTTGGCCGGTATATTTTTTATGTATGTTATTTGTGTCTAGTGGGTCACGCGGCCACCGGCGGCGGCTGCGCTGCCGAGGGCGGTGCGGACCAACCCTGCACGTGCTGCTACTGCACCGTGTTCGGACATGCGGTCAGAAATTACAATTACCTTCATTATTTTTAGACTAGGTGTGTCGGCGTTTTAGTACGCGTTGATAATGGTGTCGATTCTGTTGTTCAAAATTACTAAACTTAACTAATTTGACAGGTCTAAAAGTCTTGCTATCCCTTTCTCATGTGCGGGGTTAAATAAGGATGGCAATATTTTTAGTCCTGTCAAATTAGTTAACTTTAGTAAATGTTTAACCCCCGACGCAAAGAGTGGGGTGATATTAGTTTCACGTATCACGTATGTATCTGCGTGCCTATTTTTGTGTTACATACCACTAAGGAGGCACACAAGCATACGGCTCACCTGATGGTAAGCAGTCACCGTAGCCTATAGCCAACAATACCGGGGACATCACTAACGGGTTGCCAACCCTGTTGTTGATGAGGAGTCACTGTGCTAGCAGCATTATTACAAGCCCGTATCTTCGTAGAGCACTGGCAACCTTACTCACCTCAGAATACTTACAGTTGTTACAGTTATGTATGTATGTGGTGTCGTAGTTCCCAAACGGATGAAATATATGTAATCTAGTTCATCATCATTCTCCTGCCCTTATCCTATATTATTTGGGGTCGGCGCAATATGTATTTCTCTTCCATCCTTCTCTATCAGCCGTCATCTCTGTATTCACTTCCTTAATATAGATTATAGATTCGTCTAGTTAATATAGATTATTATTATTATATTATTTTTTATTCAGTAACATAAATTAAATAGTATACAAACATATATGTACGATAGTAGTTGGAAACTGTGCCACAGACAAAATGTTCTTAGCTGTGAATGCTTTGATGCTTAGCCGATTTGCAGTCGGGGGTGATATTACATTTTAAAGGACATCATCCATGTTTCATAGAGATTTGGTCCAAGTATGAAAGTGTCGGCCAACGCATTTTTTTATATATTCTGTTAGAGCCTGTCCGTCTGACCATTTATTACTATGGCACCAAATCTGGACATAACAAGACATTTCATATGTTGTGGTTATATTGAATTCCTATTTTGAACAAAAATTTATGAAAATTAAGATTTTCGAACTCAAATTAAATCAACTACAATGGTCCCACATCTTTGGTGCCGTAGTTATAAATGTTCAGACAGGTAAGTTCTAACAGCATGTACAAAATATTGAGATGGCCGGCATTTGCAGATTTGGACCAAAATGGATGATCTCCTTAAGGTTATTCCATTAAAATGTATTTATTTGTTGAGATTGATGAATGTAGCAGAAGCAAAAGAGGTGTGCAAGTCTCTAGTGAAATGTCGCTCTATACTCTCTGTCTACCCCGTGAGGGACTTGGCGTGATGATATGTATGTGTGAAGAGATTGATGAATGTAAAAGAAGCAAAAGAGGTGTGCAAGTCTCTAGTGAAATGTCGCTCTATACTCTCTGCCTACCCCGTGAGGGACTTGGCGTGATGATATGTATGTATGAAGAGATTGATGAATGTAGCAGAAGCAAAAGAGGTGTGCAAGTCTCTAGTGAAATGTCACTCTATACTCTCTGCCTACCCCGTGAGGGACTTGGCGTGATGATATGTATGTATGAAAAGATTAATGAATTTAGCAGAAGCAAAAGAGGTGTGCAAGTCTCTAGTGAAATGTCGCTCTATGCTCTCTGCCTACCCCGTGAGGGACTTGGCGTGATGATATGTATGTGTGAAGAGATTGATGAATGTAGAAGAAGCAAAAGAGGTGTGCAAGTCTCTAGTGAAATGTCGCTCTATACTCTCTGTCTACCCCGTGAGGGACTTGGCGTGATGATATGTATGTGTGAAGAGATTGATGAATGTAGAAGAAGCAAAAGAGGTGTGCAAGTCTCTAGTGAAATGTCGCTCTATACTCTCTGTCTACCCCGTGAGGGACAAGACGTGTTATTTTGTATGTATGTAAAAATTATGTAATACATTTCAGCCACCGTTAACGACACCTGTGCCGCGAAATTTCAATGAAACGAGAGAACGACTGCGTTCGATACTCAATAAAAAAAAGCAACAATGCAAGACTATTAATGTGAGTATTTTTTAATATGTTCTCTCTCTCTCACACACACCCACAGGAACAGCACGTTTTTTTTATTGATCTCTATCTTGCTACCAAACCCCCCCCCCCCCCCCCTTATTATCTCTCTCTCTCTCTCTCTCTAGTGGTAGATAGTCTTGGTCTGCATTCGTGAGTAACGGAGTTTGGTCTCAGTGGGTGCAAGTGGGTGACAAAAATTACTTGCAAACCGGGCAACGCCGGGTGTTGTAGCTAGTCTATACTATATTATAAAGATAAAATATTTGTATTTTTGTCTGTAATGAAGAAACTCAAAAACTAAACATTAAAAAATTCTTCGCTTATCGAATGCTATATTAGCACTAAGTAACATAGGCTATATATTTTATTGCTACGCGAGCGACATCGCGGCGGAAAGCTAGTGTTATAAAGAGGTCAATATTATTGTTGGTTATACTACCATACTATACATAACTAGCGGCCCGCCCCGGCTTCGCACGGGTAGACATTTATATCAAATATTTTATCTACCCGTGCAAAGCCAGGGCGGGCAGCTAGTATATAGTATTCTATAAACGTCACGGAGCCCGAGACCTTTCCAACGAATGCAAAACCGTGGAAATCGGTTCATGCGTTCTGGAGTTATAGCGTCAGGAAGGAAAACCCGACTTATTTTTATATAGTAGATATAGTGTGATTGTAATTTATTTTTTCACAGCAATCTGAACCGGAAGTGCTTGAGAAGAGACAGGCTGGCGTCCAAACTCAAACACCCGACCCTCAACCGAAGCTGGCTAAGCCGGCGGCCGTGACTCCTAAACCACCGGTAATACTCACCTTTTTTTGAAAACTTTGAATCTCAGCGGAACCTAAAATTTACCCGGGATGAACACATTTTCCCAGGATAAAATTATCCTATGAGTTAATCCTGGTTATAAACTATCTGTGTTCCAAATTTCATCCAAATCCGTTGAGTAGTTTTTGCGTGAAAGAGTAACAAACATCCATCCATCCATACTCACAAACTTTTGAATTTATAATATTAGTGGAATAATACGTACAAAATATATTTCTTTTAAAACAGTCTATGGTGTCGATTCTGTTGTCAGTTGCTGGTTCCCATAGTACAAGCTTTGCTTAGTTTGGGGCCAGATGGCGCTGTGTGATAATGTTCAAGCATTATTATTACATACATATCATCACACCAAGTCCCTCACGGGGTAGGCAGAGAGTATAGAGCGCCATTACACTAGAGATTTGCACACCTCTTTTGCTTCTTCTACATTCATCAATCTCTTCATACATACATATCATCACGTCAAGTCCCTCACGGGGTAGGCAGAGAGTATAGAGCGACATTTCACTCTTGACTAGTACACCTCTTTTGCTTCTTTTACATTCATCAATCTCTTCATACATACATATCATCACACCAAATCCCCCACGGGGTTGGCAGAGAGTATAGAGCGATATTTCACTCTTGACTAGTACACCTCTTTTGCTTCTTCTACATTCATCAATCTCTTCATACATACAAGTCATCACGCCAAGTCCCTTACGGGGTAGGCAGAGAGTATAGAGCGACATTTCACTCTTGACTAGTACACCTCTTTTGCTTCTTCTACATTCATCAATCTCTTCATACATACATATCATCACACCAAATCCCCCACGGGGTAGGCAGAGAGTATAGAGCGACATTTCACTCTTGACTAGTACACCTCTTTTGCTTCTTCTACATTCATCAATCTCTTCATACATACACGTCATCACGCCAAGTCCCTTACGGGGTAGGCAGAGAGTATAGAGCGACATTTCACTCTTGACTAGTACACCTCTTTTGCTTCTTCTACATTCATCAATCTCTTCATACATACATATCATCACGTCAAGTCCCTCACGGGGTAGGCAGAGAGTATAGAGCGACATTTCACTCTTGACTAGTACACCTCTTTTGCTTCTTCTACATTCATCAATCTCTTCATACATACATATCATCACACCAAATCCCCCACGGGGTAGGCAGAGAGTATAGAGCGACATTTCACTCTTGACTAGTACACCTCTTTTGCTTCTTCTACATTCATCAATCTCTTCATACATACACGTCATCACGCCAAGTCCCTCACGGGGTAGGCAGAAAGTATAGAGCGACATTTCACTCTTGACTAGTACACCTCTTTTGCTAGTTCTACATTCATCAATCTCTTCATACATACACGTCATCACGCCAAGTCCCTCACGGGGTAGGCAGAAAGTATAGAGCGACATTTCACTCTTGACTAGTACACCTCTTTTGCTTCTTCTACATTCATCAATCTCTTCATACATACACGTCATCACGCCAAGTCCCTCACGGGGTAGGCAGAAAGTATAGAGCGACATTTCACTCTTGACTAGTACACCTCTTTTGCTTCTTCTACATTCATCAATCTCTTCATACATACACGTCATCACGCCAAGTCCCTCACGGGGTAGGCAGAAAGTATAGAGCGACATTTCACTCTTGACTAGTACACCTCTTTTGCTTCTTCTACATTCATCAATCTCTTCATACATACACGTCATCACGCCAAGTCCCTCACGGGGTAGGCAGAAAGTATAGAGCGACATTTCACTCTTGACTAGTACACCTCTTTTGCTTCTTCTACATTCATCAATCTCTTCATACATACACGTCATCACGCCAAATCCCCCACGGGGTAGGCAGAGAGTATAGAGCGACATTTCACTCTTGACTAGTACACCTCTTTTGCTTCTTCTACATTCATCAATCTCTTCATACATACACGTCATCACGCCAAGTCCCTCACGGGGTAGGCAGAAAGTATAGAGCGACATTTCACTCTTGACTAGTACACCTCTTTTGCTAGTTCTACATTCATCAATCTCTTCATATATGTCCACCGGTTCCGAGTACTCTTTACTTTACCATCATTAAGTACTTGGTAATTTGATCTGGATATTTAAACCTTGGCTTTCCACGGCTTCTTGTTACACTCACATTCGCCTTGTATATATTTTTAATAATATATCGGTGCCAATTCTGTTGTTCAAAATTACTAAACTAATTTGACAGGTCTAAAAGTCTTGCTATCCCTTTCTTACGTACGGGGTTAAATAAGGATGGCAATATTCTTAGACCTGTCAAATTAGTAAAGTTTAGTAATTTTGAACAACATAATTGTCACCAATGTTAGCTTCATTTGTATGTATGTGTGTTTATCTTACAACCTAATTTTCACCGACTTCAAGACGTCTGTAGGGCAAGCATGAATTATTGCGAAAACGTTTTCGTATCGCCTTCGACTATTTTTGTATTGGAAAATGAACAGCGCTGCGGCGGTGAAAAGTGGAACTAAAAATTAGTATGACAATTTTGACATTTCGCGAGTTACGTTTTCGAATACGTTGTCGTAAAAGTTCGTGCTACCGACACTGATAATTTTTATAATTTTCACACGTATTAAGGACCGATGACAATACAATAATTTCATAACTTTATCCTAATATCCTGACCAGGATCATCAGGATAAATATATTTTGAAGCTTGTAGTTGTTTAAACATTCATTAATTAATTAACATTATTATTCCCAGGCTCTACCGAAGACGTTACCGCCGACTCTGACGCCGGCGCAGGCGCAGCAGAAGCGTCAGGCGATCGACAACCAACAACGACAACTGGCCGAGAAGATGGCGAAGATGGTCGTCACTGAGAAACCGGAAATTAAACCCAAGGTACTTGACTATTAAAGGCGCAACCAGCTACTTTATTACAGTAGATAGTAGATTGTTATACAAGGTGCTAAAGTGACCTATTGTAAACAGTTACAATGGGTTTCTTCTTCTTCTTCTTCCTAAGTATGGCAATCAATCCCTTCAGGGACTATTTTTGCCAGTGTCGAGTGTTAGAGAATTTTCATGTTGCAAAATTTCTCGTGTTTGCCGCATTAAAATGCCTAGTGTCATGCATTCTAACGCCCAATGGAGTTTCTGGAGACAACCCACGGCAGTAGCAGATCGTAACACGCCTTTAGATTAGAGGTAACCTATTGACCAAAATGATAAATCACTTAACCCAAAAGTCGTATTATGGCATTATTTCCAATGCTCCTATAAATCAGTCACTAAATGAAACTTTACTGCACATATCGACACCAAAAATACACATTAAAGATCACTATAACATAATTTACGACACACTGGAAAAAATCTCAACCGCTCCGCCTGATTCCCGCCAAAAACTCTCTACAATGGGTTTTAGCGCCGTGTGTAACACTCCTTTTCACTATGAATGCGAAAAAATTAAAATGATCCAATAATAAATTATGGTCATCAAGATATAAACACAATTTGTAATTTAAGAAAAATTCTAAAGATTTCGCGCCAATTGCTTTTTATTTCTTCTGTAGCCGCAACGCAATGCACACTTTTACTCCGAAGAAATCACCGATTTGGTAGTTCCATTTTCAATAAAATTATATTATTATCTAATATATAAAATTCTCGTGTCACAGTTTTCGTTGCCATACTCCTCCGAAACGGCTTGACCGATTTTGTTGAAATTTTTTGTGCTTATCCGGTATCTATGAGAATCGGCCAACATCTATTTTTCATCCCCATAAATGCAAAAAAACATTGTCCACACGAGCGAAGCCGGGGCGGGCAGCTAGTTTTACATAAAACAGTAATAAGTCGACTCTTTATTCATAATTGTTCTATTTGTGAATAAATATTTTAGTTTTTATAAGTAACAGACAAAAATAAAAAAAGTAAAAACTTTTTCTCCTAACAGGATATTCTCATTTTCCCCGCTCTGGAACGTTACAATGACGGAACTTTTTGAGCATGAGGAGTGAAAATTGTATTTACATTTACCTGTCCGGTGTGTGTGTGAGGACCGTTTCCGGACTACTCCGGACACTTTTGAGCGCAGACCCGAAGTCCATGTATAATTATATCAGTGGTAATATATTTTTCTGTTTCAAGGCTCTTCAACGCACAGTACCAATCCAAGTGAACGTGCCTCCTACTCTCAAGGCGGAAGGAAAAGTGAACCCTAACGCAATGGAACAGATTCGATTACAGGTAAGCATTTGGAAAGAAAGAAGGAAAGATAAATCATTTATTCATAAAAAGACAACACAGATATGAGAAAGGATGACAAGTGTAGAAGAAGGATATAGTATCGTTGTGAAACGGTCCCAACTCAGCATATGCTGGATGTCTTGTGACGGACAATCAGCGCTGACTTCCGTGCCGGTAGCAGGAACATTGTTGACAACGTTTTCGTATCGCCTTCGACTATTTTTGTATTGGAAAATGAACAGCGCTGCGGCGGTGAAAAGTGGAACTAAAAATTAGTATGACAATTTTGACATTTCGCGAGTTACGTTTTCGAATACGTTGTCGACAATGTTCCTGCTACCGGCACCGTTGGGACCGGCCCGTCACGTGAATTTAGATTTTATTTTATACCCAACACGACCGTTTTTCAAAGTTCCTCACTTTAAGTCCTTTGTGGGGCGCCATGTTCAATTTAGTGTGACGTGACATATCCTATAACCAGCAAGGTTAAAAAGCAAAGTAAAAAAAAACAGTGAAAGCTTGAATAAGGCTCTTATGAAGGTGTGTATAACCATCCATTTACCAACGGGCGAATCACCATACTTCTTACAGAATCATTCATCAATTTGTACGTAAAGCGTTGAAGGAATAGGTATGTAGAGACGGCGACGGACTCACCATCTGTCACGTTGGCACTAAATTATCTTCGGTGGAAAGTGGGTGTTGTCCTCTGCCTACCTCTTCGGGGACCCTTGTGGGAAGGCGTGGGGATATACATTATTATTGAAAAACATAAATTTACAATTCTGCATAGGCACGTATAAATAAGACACTTATGAATGTCAACATTTTTTTACGTATTTCAGCAACTAAAACAACAACAACAAGCCCAATTACAACAACAGCAACAGCTGCAGCAGCAACAGCAACTGAAGCAGCAACAGCAGCTGCAGCAGCAACAGCAACAGGTGGCGCAGCAACAAGCGGCTCAGCAGAAGCCGGAGCCGATATACGACCTGCCTATACACAATAAGCCCACCATGACGGCACAACAACAACAACAGATAAGGCAGCAACAGGTAAGATATTGATGAGTTTAAGATATATACCACTAAGGTGGCACCCAACCATACGGTCCACCTGATGGTAAGCAGTCACCGTAGCCTATAGCCACTAGCAATACTAGGGGTATCACTAACGAGTTGCCAACCATGTTGTTGATGAAGATACACTGTGCTAGCAGCATTACTACTAGCGCAGCGTATCCTCGTGGTGCACTAGTAATAATTCGCCCTACCTCTCTTAGCTCATGGGGTCATTTATCATTGTGCTCAAGTTTAGAAAAAATCATTGGTACAGGCCGGGGTTTGAACCTGGGCCCATCAGATGACAGGACGTAGTTTCCACCACAAAGTCACCATGGGTATATTTATGTTAGCTTAAGATGGCCTATACGCTAGATCATATCACACGTATCATAGAAATATTCTAGTATGAGGTTACTATTAAGTAATATTTCATATATTTCCAGTTACAACAGCAGCAACACCAGTTGCAGCTGCAACAGCAACAGCTGCAGCAACAGCAACAGCTGCAGCTACAACAACAGCAACAGCGACAGAGTAGAGCGCAACAACAGATAGGGCATTCTTTATCCAGTAGGGAGACGAGCGTCTTCTCCACTTCATCGGGATGTTCTGGGTTAGTAACATTAATTTATTTGACAACTAGCTGCTGCTTCTGCTTCTGCCCGCGACTACGTCCGCGTTGAGCTTGGAATCACAGAGTAACCTAAAAAAAATCCGGGATTAAAAGTATCCTATGTGTTAATCCAGGTTATTGATTATCTGAGTTCCAAATCCGTTGAGTAGTTTTTGCGTGAAAGAGTAACAAACATCCATCCATCCATCCATCGATAGTCACAAATTTTGGCATTTATAATATTAGTAAGATTTACAATTTATTTAACTCTTTCCCTCCACCGTTGTTACTGCAGCCTACGCGGGAAGACTAGCGAATTACTTTCGTCTGGAACAGCGCTGCGGCGGCGAAAAGTGGATCTAAAAATTTAGACATCTTGCCACTTACATTTTCACAGGACAGTTAAATTTACAGGACATTGGAAACTATGTGTACTAGTGCGACGACTGTTATTATTATTATTCAAACTCAAACTCTAAATCGTCTTCATTTGATTAGACTTTACAAGTATTTTCAATTCGTCAGAAGATTCTGACGAATTTCCGAAAAAAAAAAACAACTTTCCGGAAAGTCGTTTTTTGCTGAGAAGAATTCGGTAAGAAACTCGGCAATTACTATTTTCAAATAAAATACAAAATTTACATTTAAGTTAATTTCTTACTTACAAGAATAAATCACGAAAAGTTATCACTTGTTATTGTTACGGTCAGCGCAGCGCCATCTACCGACAAGTAAGCGTAACTTCTGTAGGGCTAGCATGAATAATTGCGACAACGTTTTCTTATCGCCTTCGACTATTTTTGTATTGAAAAATGAACAGCGCTGCGGCGGTGAAAAGTGGAACTAATAATTAGTATGACAATTTTGACATTTCGCGCGTTACGTTTTCGAATACGTTGTCGGAAAAGTTCAAGCTACCGGCACTGTTCGCAGCGGTTCCAGTTGGCGCGGTCAGGAGGACACCCGCGACCTGGACGCCCTGCTGCAGTACATAGAGGGGCCCGCCCGACACGTCGACCGCGGCAAGAAGCGCGCCAAGAAACAACGACAGAAGGCCAAGAAGGTAACGGTGAAGAGGTTTCTGCAGGGTCCGCAACGCGCAAGTGAAAGAAAGAAAGAAAAAAAACATTTATACATAACTAGCGGCCCGCCCCGGCTTCGCACGGGTAGACATTTATATCAAATATTTTGTCTACCCGTGCAAAGCCGGGGCGGGCAGCTAGCCTATGTTAATCAGTGATAGTGTAGCTTTCTAACGGTGAAAGAATTTTTGAAATCGGTCCAGTAGTTTCGGAGCCTATAGACATTTATCAAATATTTTGTCTACCCGAGCGAAGCCGGGGCGGGAAGCTAGTATAATATATAGCCTATGTTACTCAGTGATGATGTAGCTTTCTAACGGTGAAAGAATTTTTTAAATCGGTCCAGTAGTTTCGGAGCCTATTCAATACATACAAAAATACAAATCTTTCCTCTTTATAATATTAGTATAGACAACACAACACATTTTAAGAGAGGTAGGGCGATTTGGGGTTTCTCCATTTAAATTGGAGCCGCCCGACTGGGGACTGTACCTCCGCCTTACAGAAGACCGCAGTGAAATAACACTAATTGATGTAGTGTTGTGTTTCTGCGGTGAGTAAGGTTGCCAGTGCTCCACGAGGATACGCTGGGCTAGTATTAATGCTGCTAGCACAGTGAGTCCTCATCAACAACCTGGTTGTGATACCCCTGGTATTGCTAGCGGCTATAGGCTACGGTGACTGCTTACCATCAGGTGGGCCGTATAGTTTTGTGCCACCTTAGTAGTATATATAAAACAAGATTACCTACTTGTTATTGGTCTTGTTTTCATTTATTAGGGTTCTGTACCCGAAGGGTGACCAACGGAATTCTACTACAATGGCTTCGACTGTACGTCTGTCAGCGGGCTATATTTCATTGTCCGTTATAACGGATGATGTAACACATAGAACATTTGAAAATAACTTTTGGAACGTTAAAATAACTAGTGACAAAATAGGTTGTGACAATTTTTATTCACCTTTTAAACTCGTTAACTTGTGAAACGTGATAGTGTAACTACATTAACTTGAATGTGTGTGTGTGTGTGTGTGTGTGTACAGTTGGAGTGTCGGCTGTCGGTGCAGCGCGCCGCCCTCGGGGCCGAGCTGGGCCGCGCGCGGCGCGAGGCCGACGCCCTGCACGCCGCGCACGCCGCCGCCGCGCGCCGCCTCGCAGACACGCGCGCCGCCCTCGCCGCGCACCACAAACACAACAAGAGAGGTACCACCACCACCACCACCACCACCACCCGCCACACACACAACAAGAGAGGTACCACCACCACCACCACCCGCCACACACACAACAAGAGAGGTACCACCACCACCACCACCACCCGCCACACACACAACAAGAGAGGTACCACCACCACCACCACCCGCCACACACACAACAAGAGAGGTACCACCACCACCACCACCACCCGCCACACACACAACAAGAGAGGTACCACCACCACCACCACCCGCCACACACACAACAAGAGAGGTACCACCACCACCACCACCCGCCACACACACAACAAGAGAGGTACCACCACCACCACCACCCGCCACACACACAACAAGAGAGGTACCACCACCACCACCACCACCCGCCACACACACAACAAGAGAGGTACCACCACCACCACCACCCGCCACACACACAACAAGAGAGGTACCACCACCACCACCACCCGCCACACACACAACAAGAGAGGTACCACCACCACCACCACCCGCCACACACACAACAAGAGAGGTACCACCACCACCACCACCACCCGCCACACACACAACAAGAGAGGTACCACCACCACCACCACCCGCCACACACACAACAAGAGAGGTACCACCACCACCACCACCACCCGCCACACACACAACAAGAGAGGTACCACCACCACCACCACCCGCCACACACACAACAAGAGAGGTACCACCACCACCACCACCCGCCACACACACAACAAGAGAGGTACCACCACCACCACCACCCGCCACACACACAACAAGAGAGGTACCACCACCACCACCACCCGCCACACACACAACAAGAGAGGTACCACCACCACCACCACCACCCGCCACACACACAACAAGAGAGGTACCACCACCACCACCACCCGCCACACACACAACAAGAGAGGTACCACCACCACCACCACCCGCCACACACACAACAAGAGAGGTACCACCACCACCACCACCCGCCACACACACAACAAGAGAGGTACCACCACCACCACCACCCGCCACACACACAACAAGAGAGGTACCACCACCACCACCACCACCCGCCACACACACAACAAGAGAGGTACCACCACCACCACCACCCGCCACACACACAACAAGAGAGGTACCACCACCACCACCACCCGCCACACACACAACAAGAGAGGTACCACCACCACCACCACCCGCCACACACACAACAAGAGAGGTACCACCACCACCACCACCACCCGCCACACACACAACAAGAGAGGTACCACCACCACCACCACCCGCCACACACACAACAAGAGAGGTACCACCACCACCACCACCCGCCACACACACAACAAGAGAGGTACCACCACCACCACCACCCGCCACACACACAACAAGAGAGGTACCACCACCACCACCACCACCCGCCACACACACAACAAGAGAGGTACCACCACCACCACCACCACCCGCCACACACACAACAAGAGAGGTACCACCACCACCACCACCACCCGCCACACACACAACAAGAGAGGTACCACCACCACCACCACCCGCCACACACACAACAAGAGAGGTACCACCACCACCACCACCACCCGCCACACACACAACAAGAGAGGTACCACCACCACCACCACCCGCCACACACACAACAAGAGAGGTACCACCACCACCCGCCACACACACAACAACTGATCTACCACACACATAAACCACCAGCACAACAGACAGGTAACACACCGACCACCAAGAGAGGTAACACACCTACATACACCGACCACCAAGAGAGGTAACACTGCTCCATACACCAATCGTCAAATGCACTAACACCATGTCGGTTCCCCGATCTCAAAGGTTGCACCTACTAAAAATTGCTCAACTTTGTGCCCATCTTCATTGAGTTAAAAAACGGTTTAGGTTATGGAAGTTCTTTTGTCTCACACAACTCATAAATTATTGTTGTTGCAGGAAAGAAACAGAAGCTGAACGCCGCACAGCAAGCGCAGCTACAAGTGGTCGCCGAACAACTGGGGGAGCTCACCACACTCATGAATACCACTGCTAAGGTAAGAAGATTACGTAGGTGCGACAGGGATTTATTTATTTTAAAACTTAATGCACAATTAAAGTACAATGGTGGACTTAATGCTAAAGCATTTTCTACCAGTCTACCACAGCTGGCAGGAGAAACATAGGAGCAGGTGTGCATGTATTTTGTCAGTTATTTCTTCTCAACACGATTTTAGTAGTTTCACCTGTGTGTATGCATATAAGTGACACACAAGCATACGGCCACCGGATGGTACACAGATATATACCACTAAGGTGACACACAAGCATACGGTCCACCTGATGGTAAGCAGTCACCGTAGCCTATAGCCGCTAGCAATACCACGGGTATCACTAACGGGTTGCCAACCATGTTGTTGATGAGGACTCACTGTGCTAGCAGCATTACTACTATCAATGTAGTGAAATCTTTCAAAGTTCCTCACGGGGTAGGCAGAGAGTATAGAGCGCCATTTCACTCTTGACTGGCACACCTCTTTTGCTTCTTCTACATTCATCAATCTCTTCATACAAGCACACCGTCTCTGAGTACTTTTTACATTTCCATCGTTGAGTGCTTAGGTGATTTGTACTAGAATGTTCGACTTTGGCCTGTAACGTAAAACATTGTATAATGATAAAAATAATTGAATGTGTGTTTGTGTGTGTATAGGAGATGCAGGCAGCTGATAGGCAGGTAGCGGAGTGCGGGCGGCGGTTGCAGCAGTGCGAGCGACAGCTGGCTGAGGCGCGAGCGCAACACGGGGAGGAGGTGGGTGCTTGGGTTTAGCTGTTTATTCACTTCATTCTAGCTCTTGTACTTGGATTGTATAGTGAGTCGAAATTCGAATACAATTCGAAATATATGCAAACTTGTGTGTCTGGAAGAGATCACATCTTGTGATAAGGCCGCCAAATGTAATTATTATTTTTTATACCACTAAGGTAGCACACAAGCATACGGCCCACCTGATGGTAAGCAGTCACCGTAGCCTATAGCCGCTAGCAATACCAGGGGTAACACTACGGGGAGCCACCATGTTGCTGATGAGGACTCACTGTGCTAGCAGCAATGCTACTAGCCCAGCGTATCCTCGTGGAGCACTGTCAACCTAACTTACCGCAGAAACACAACACTACAACAAGTAGTGTTATTTCACTGCGGTCTTCTGTAAGGTGGAGGTACAGTCCCCAGTCGGGCGGCTCCAATTTAAATGGGATAACCCACGGGAAATCCCAAATCGCCCTACCTCTTTTTAAAAGCTCATGGTGTGATTAATCACTGTACTTAAGCTTAGAAAAACTCATTGGTATAGGCCGGGATTCGAACCTGGGCCCATCAGATGACAGGCCGTTGCTTCAACCACAAGGCCACCACGGCTTTTAGTGTCAAATTCAATACTCATTTGTCCTCTAAATTTTCGTAAAAGGCCTACAAAATGTTTGCTTCCCGTATTATTATTATACACAGTATAGAACACATCTTAAGGAGCGCTACTCGTAATCCGGGCGTATTGGATCAAAAAGGCCATGGCAGCGAGTGGCAACGCAATGAGATTTAATTTTTTAACCACTAAGGTGGTTAACTAGCGTACTGCCCGCCTAATGGGTAAACAGTTACCGTAGCCTATAGTCGCTTGCAACACCAGGGGTATCACCCGCGCTTTGCCGACCCTAAATTCATCAGTCACAATCAGACAAACGGTTTTACAAACACATTATATTTTATTATTATTGAATGCCCTTACAGGATCAACCAACAGCCCAGCAAAAGTACGAGCAACATCAGTTGCAACAACAACAACAGCAGCTACATCAGCGACAACAGTTACAACAACAACAGCTACAGCAACATCAGCAACAGTTACAGCAACAGCAACAGTTACATCAGCAACAACAGTTACAGCATCAACAACAGCTACAGCACCAACAGCAGTTACAGCAGTTGCAACAGCAACAACATTTAAAACAACAACAACAGTTAGAGCAACAACGACAGATGATTGAGATGGAGAAGCAGAAAATGGAGAAACAACATCAGAATGCTTTAGTTGGTGGTGAGTGATTTTTTTTAAAATGATACTAAGTTGCATAAATAGCATCACACCAAGTCCCTTGCGGGGTAGGCAGAGAATACTCCCTGCCTACCCCGTGAGGAGTATCAATACAGATAGAGCATAATTTAAGTACTATGCAGCTTAATAAGAAGTAGTTCCATACTAAGCAAAGCTTGTGTAATAGAAACCAGCAGCTGATATAATTCTTATATACTTTTTGTTTGTAAATACATACTTATAATACATACCAAACACCCAGACGCAAGGCAAACATGTTTGTCACATAAATGGGTGCCGTACACGTTTGGTTGTCGTTACAACGCAGGATTACCAAAATGCCGCCATTTTTAATCCAATATGGAGGACATACAAATTGGCGGTTTAATATTCCCCCAGTAACCGCTATGGTATTGATATAACTTTTTAGTATTTTTTTTAAAATATGCAATTATTTTATGAAGCGTGTGTCCGATTAGTATGATCTTTTTGTTTTGATGTTACCTTTATTACATATATATTATTTTTAATGACATGAAAACGGGTCCTATACGCGATATTAAATTGTTTATTTACCTCCCGACGTTTCGACCGAGTTGCATCGGCCGTGGTCACGGGCTGACTGATTGTAGTTGTGTACGTCGCCTTCTTCTTCTTGATTCGCGGGTAGAACGAATATTGTTATCTACCTCCATATGAGTTTTTAAATTTGGGTCCCGACACACAACACTCACGATATCCGCGGATACGTCTTTACATACATCGCGACGCGAACACATTCCTATTCCGCGTATATAAGACTCGTTTTCATGTCATTACTATGTGTTTAAATCGCGAAAGTTTAAAAAACAGTTTATTATTTTTGTTAAATCGCTCTGTAAGTTTTTTCTGTTTCCATATAAGTTGCACTTCTCTTTATTTAACAACCTACTTATGTAATGTTTACCGCGTGGTATTTATGTACGTATATTGTCTTGTAGGCTTAACTCAAACTCAACTAATTGGTACAAGCTGTTTACCTTTAAGCAGTTGTTACACGATGGTATATAGTTATATGTATGTTTCTCTTAGACTTAATTACTGTGTAAATAACTGTTGGTAAACCTAATAAATAGATTTTTTTAAAACTCGTTTTAAAAACAAAAAGTTTTATGAGTAATTTATTTTTTGTGCAGGCAACCCGAACAGCATAGTGTGTGTGCGTCGGTCCCCCGGAGACGGCGCGGTGACCGTCACCATCCCCGGACAACCCGCAGAGAAGCTATCGCGGATGGTGCAGACTAACACCAACAATGGTCAGAAACCTGCATAAAGTATCTACATTAAAAAAATATATGTGACATCATCCATTTTGGTCCAAATCTGAAAGTACCGGCAATTGCAATTTTTCCTATATTCTGTTAGAACTTGCCCGTCTGAACATTTCTTACTATGGCACCAAAAATATAGGACCATAGTCGTTGATTTTATTTGCGTTCGAAAATCTTTTTGTCATATATTTTGTTGAAAATAGGAATTCAATATAACCACAACATATGAAATGTCTTGTTATGTCCAGATTTGGTGCCATAGTAATAAATGGTCAGACGGACAAGCTCAATCAGAATATACAAAAAACAATTTGACCGGCACTTTCTGATTTGGACCAAATCTCAATGAAACATAGATGTCCTTGCCATACACGTGTGGTTCCCGCGATTATCTGAATGCCTACTTGGCGGCCGTCATAAAATTAAGATTTATCATGTCCATAAGATATGAGAGGGCTTGGTGAGCGAAACAGTAAGGAAAGTGACGCCATTCTCAATACAATATGGCGGTCGACGATGAACGAATAAAAGCTTGTGTTAAAAGATTTTTTTTTAACTCACTAGCTTAGCTTACTATGACGTCAGAATGACGAGACCGCTGGTCTAGTGGTTAGTATACCTGACTGCTACGCTAGGGGTCGCGGGTTCGATTCCCGCCAGGGCAAACATTTATGTGACAAATATGTTTGCCTTGCGTTTGGGTGTTTGGTATGTATTATAAAAAAAATAGTATATAAGTATTATATCAGCTGCTGGTTCCCATTGTACAAGCTTTGCTTAATTTGGGGCTAGATGGCGCTGTGTGATAATGTCCAAGCATTATTATTGTTAATATAAGAATGTTTGCTACCGTCTTGCCATCGCCTTACGGAAAATACCAACTGTTGTATGTATGTAACAATTAGGTTAAACCCGTGACTTTGTAGGCATCGTTTTAATATCCTTCGGGAACCACACAATGTTTCGGGATAAGAAGTGTACTGTATGTTAATCTAGCTTAAAAATTACCTCCATTCCAAAGGACATCATCCATTTTGGTCCAAATCTGAAAGCTCGGGCCATCGCAACATTTTTGTCTTTCTAAACTCTATGAAACATGGATGATGTCCTTTCATGCAAATCCATTCAGCTCTAGAGGCGTGTAGAGCGTACAAACACACACACCCACAAACTTTCGCATTTATAATATGATTGTAATGGTGTAACTACAAACTCCATAAATGACTGGCAAATCATAGAGACGAATGGCGTCGCATTATGGACAGTCTCAAGTGTAACGACCACGACCACTGTCAAGAGTGAAGCGACAAAGGAGAATAACGTTGTGTATGTGTGTGTAGGGCCAGCAGCCAGCCGTGCGCCGGAGCCGCGCCCGCAGAGCTGGGAGCAGGCGCTGGCGCACATCGCGCTGCTCGCGCGCGGGGACAAGGACAAGGTACACACACACACATACTCACACTGTCACACGTTGGGCGCCAACTAGATGTTTTATATAAGGTTACAACAGCGGCGTGCACAGGATTATGACACTGGGTATGCGGCGGAGTACTCGGTCACAAAAACATTTTCTTTTATAGATTTTTAGCATAGCCACAGCCACGCGACGTATCACTAAGTCGGAAACCATGCCAACAGAAGATGTATGTACTAATAATCATCATCTATGTCTTCTACGGCAACGCAGACAGAACAGCAACTACTCACCTAGTCAACTTTAATTTACACATTCAAGGTTCCGGTTACTTGAGATTACTATATCCTGATGTAAATAAGCGCAAGATTTCGGCCAAGTAAAGCGTCAATAAACACACATTTTCAACACAAACCTCACAATCAAATACCATTTTAAAAAAAATCTACAAACGCACTAGTAAAAGCAAATCACTACAAATTATTATAGAAACTCGGTAATAAACTGTTAAATGTACACACTTTCAAATGTTACAATAAAAAATCTTCTAAGAAAACTATAAATATATTGGCGCAAACAAAATAGTAAGTAAATGATGCTTATAACATGAGAAAAAAGATGGCCCCCGGACCCGCGAAACACAAAACAATTCTGCTTTTAGGCAACGAACATTTCCGATTACTCCCGACAACTGCCGAACTTCCGAAGCCTGCCGCTGGAGTTGCGGTACTCGCGGCTTTCGATATTCATGGGTGTGTGCGTTTGCGAACTGTGCACGGACACCAAAATGACTACACATACGCGAACAAATCTCCTGCGAGACGCGACGGCAGGAGTTGGTTGATTAGGTTGGTTGTCGCCAAACGCCTGGCAAACATAATGTTTGAGTGCCTGCAAATAGGTGCTATTTATAAAATATTAGGCGTTTTTAAGTTATTGCGTGGTTTTCCCAAAGGATTACAGCATGGGGTTCTTCAAGAAGGGTGTGAAGAGATTTTTGAAGGGTCGGCAACGCGCGTGTGATACCCCTGGTGTTGCAAGCGTCCATAGGCTGCGGTAACCGCTTACCATCAGGCGGGCCATATGCTTGTTTGCCACCTTAGTGGTATAAAAAAAAAGTCATCTAATACGTACGAACGTTTTATTAAAATATCTGTGAATGGCAAGTAAAGCACTGCATTTCTGCGTACAAGGAGCGCACGCCCCTGGGTTACAAGTGTTACAACCAAGGTGTGTATACTCACACTGTCACACGTTGGGCGTCCAGTCCATATCTGAGATAAGATAGATGTTAAATTTTCACTGACCCACGTTGGGCGCCCAGTTAGGTAGTTTATATAGGTTAAAAAACTAGCTGTGCTATAACTCTTACTGTCACGTTTGGCGTCCATGCCGTGACCAATGGAAATAGGGATTATTTTTATTTACAGGATTTTTGTTCCTTAGTTATAGATCTTGGTTGGTCTACAATAAATAGTTATTTATGTATACGTAATTTACAGAAGAAACAGAAAGAGGCAAAGGAGCAGCAGAAGGCAGAAGCCAAGGCTAAAGAGAGAGAGGAGGAGAGGAACAACGCCGCGCTACAGATGCAAGCACTCTCCAAGAAGCAGAGGAAGCTGCTAGCCAAACAACAGGTGAGGGAGTACATAGTCATAGTCTCATAGAGATTTTGAAATCGGTCCAGTTGTTCTGGACCCTATACACATTTATCAAATATTTTGTCTACCCGTGCGAAGCCGGGGCGGGCAGCTAGTATAATATATAGCCTATGTTTCTCAGTGATAATTTAGCTTTATAACGGTGAAAGAATATTTGAAATCGGTCCTGTAGTTTCGGAGCCTGTTCAATACAAACACACAAAAATACAAATCTTTCCTCTTTATAATATTAGTATAGATTTAGATGTAAGTATATATATATTTATTTTTTATTTAACAATCATGATATAACAATTTGTAACAAAATTCTTCTAGACATTGGTATGATATTACAAATTGTTTTGTTAGATGAAGACATGATAAATACTAACTTCTGACTGGTGGCAGACTAAAATTATTTGTTACTCATAGTATAATAATAATTATAAAGAAATAAAGGTAGATATTTTGTCTCTGTCCAGGCCGAGGAAGAAGAAAGGAAGAGACAGCAGCAACTACAACAAGAGAACAAGAAAAAAGAGGCAAAGAAACAAGAGCCAGCCAAGACTGAACCTAGCAAGAAAGCCGATAAGAAGGTGGAAGTTACCAAGAAAGTTGACACCAGCAAGAAACTGGAACCAAGCAAGAAAGCAGAGAGTAATAAAAAAGTTGAGCCAGCCAAAAAGGTTGAGACCACCAAAAAAGTTGAGCCAAGCAAAAAAGTTGAGCCGAACAAAAAAGTTGAGCCTGTCAAGAAAGTAGAGCCAGCTAAGAAAGTGGAGCCTGTTAAGAAAGTAGAGCCAAACAAGAAAACAGACAAGAAGGAAAAAGATAAACCGGTTGAGAAAAAGAAGGACAAAGCGGACAAGACTGGTATGTATTTATTTTGATGGCTTTTTGAGTTCACTATATTCTCATGTATAATAGCTAGCAATAGCTTTTACCCGCGGTTTCGCACACGTGGTTCTAGATAGGTGGTTTTAAGAGAGGAAGGGCGATCGGGGATTAGCCGTGGGGTTTTCCATTTAAATTGGAGCCGCCCGACTTGGGACTGTACCTCCACCTTACAGAAGACCGCAGTGAAATAACACTACTTGATCTGGTTTTGAGTTTCTGCCGTAAGTAAGGTTGCCAGTGCTCCACGAGGATACGCTGGGCTAGTAGTAATGCCGCTAGCACAGTGAGTCCTCATCAAGAAAATGGTTGGCAACCCGTTAGTGATACCCTGGTATTTCTAGCGGCTATAGGCTACGGTGACTGTTTACCATCAGGTGGGCCGTATGCTTGTGTGCCACCTTTGTGGTATAAAAAAAAGGACACCATCCATGTTTCATAAAGATTTGGACCAAAACTGAAAGTGGCGGCCAATCCTTTTTTTTGTATATTCGGTAAGAGCTTGTCTGTCTGAGCATTTTTTACTATGACACCAAAACTGGACATTGCAGGACATTTCATTTGTTTTGGTAATTTTGAATTCCTATTATCAACAAAATCTATAAATATTCTGATTTTCGAACTCAAATAAAATCAACTCCAATGGTCCTACAGTTTTGGTGACCCAGTAATAAATGTTCAGACGGGCAAGTGTTAACAGAATATACACAAATATTGCGATGGCCGGCACTTTCAGATTTGGACCAAAATGGATGATCTCCTTTGAAACTTGAATTGTTAAACTCTTTATATTTCCACGCAGCAACAGTACCACAAACGACGAAGCAGAACAAGCCACAGCAACAGGTGCAGCAACAGCCGACCAACAAGAAGGACGCTAAGAAACCACCGACTAAACATCAAGAACCCGTCCACGTGAACCATCAGCCGCAGAAACCTCAAGTCATCAACATTACACCGGATACCACCATAGAAGTTGTCAACAAAAAGGTATTACCATAAATACGAAATACGACGAGACCGCTGGTCTAGTGGTTAGTATACCTGACTGCTACGCTAGAGGTCGTGGGTTCGATTCCCGCCGGGGCAAACATTTATGTGACAAATATGTTTGTCTTACGTCTGGGTGTTTGGTATGTATAATAAGTATGTATTTACAAAAAAAAAAGTATATAAGTATTCTATCAGCTACTGGTTCCCATAGTACAAGCTTTGCTTAGTTTGGGGCCAGATGGCGCTGTGTGATAATGTCCCCAGCATTATTATTATTATACGGTCAGGCAAAAAGGAGTATACAATATGTTACAAAATACGCCGTTAAAAAAAAATCAAAGCCAAACATTTTGTCAACCCTAGTAAGTAGATTATTTAACAGAAAGGCCTACGTACCTATTTTACCTAATAATAATGCTTGGACATTATCACACAGCGCCATCTGGCCCCAAACTAAGCAAAGCTTGTACTATGGGAACCAGCAGCTGATATAATACTTATATACTTTTTGTTTGTAAATACATACTTATAATACATACCAAACACCCAGACGCAAGGCAAACATATTTGTCACATAAATGTTTGCCCCGGCGGGAATCGAACCCGCGACCTCTAGCGTAGCAGTCAGGTATACTAACCACTAGACCAGCGGTCTCGTCAATAATTGTCTACTTTAATAGTTTTTCATTTTTCATTTATAAATGTTTTCAATACAAGGATGTCATTATACTCAAGTAATGGCTTAAAAAAATGACAAGTTGGAAAAAGATGTTGTACATTTTGCGTAGTTTACTCTTTAAAATAATATTTTTTAATTTTTTTGGGGCATGTTATACTGCGTTACTACAGTTCTTAAATATTATGAATGGACTCGTTATAAGGTTAAATGAACCTCCTTTTGGCTTTACGTATAGTTTTGTAACACTCTGTATAATAATAATAGGGGCTGTACTGTGTCGTTCGTATGTCACCCCGCCGCGGCTCGTATAGAGCATCCACCGTCTTGATTGGTTTGTTTACAGCACACGTCATAACATGATCACATTGTGTGAAGGTTGCCAGGAGACACACATTTAGTTCCGTTACTAGACTTTTTAGCCAAACTATACATACGCGTCATCAAAATCAAAAATCATTTATTCATCTCAGCCTCTATTACGGCTCTTATAAAGTTCTAAAAATGCCTCTATTACGGCTCTTATAAAGTTCAAAAAATGCCTCTATTACGGCTCTTATAAAGTTCAAAAAATTCGGCCTTGAGTGAGTTAGACTCGCACGCCGAGGGTCCGTAATAAGAACAAACTAGGTTTAATTACGAACTTAACCTTGAGATCTCTAGACACGGCTATTACACCAACCGCAAATAATAAGTTTGTAATAGAGAAACTCGCATGTCATTAGTAGGCAATTAAGATAGAGCAAAAAAAGCCAAGCAGAAACACAACACTACATCAAGTTGTGTTATTTCACTGCGGTCTTCTGTAAGGCGGAGGTACAGTCCCCAGTATGGCGGCTCCAATTTTATTGGAAAAACCCACGGGAGATGCCAAAAAAGAGAGGTCTTTTAAAGCATAGCCACTAAAGACTAAACCAATGGTGTTTTCAAATGTCGTTTGTCTGTAGGCGAGCTGGGCTCCAGTTGAAGAGGGGCGGGGTAGGTGGAGGTCCTACCTCTGTTTTAAAGAACATATTGCTCTGACCTCAATTAATTTGGGATAAGGGCAGGAGAATGATGATGAGTCTTTGACATGTTGAATGTTTTTCCAGAACCAGTCCGCGTCAGAGCCTGAAAAGCCCACGGCGTGTAGTATCATGGACCAGCTTAGTTGTGGGGTGCAGGTAAACTTTACATTCCACGACACCTCTCACAATCCACTGGGAGTTATACACACACACACACACACACACACACACACTCACACTCACACACTCACATAATAGGCTTGCCCGACTGGGTCATTACCGTCTCCTTACAAAATAGGCGTGCCCGACTGAGGCATTACCGTCGCCTTACAAAATAGGCGTGCCCGACTGTGGCATTACCGTCGCCTTACAAAATTGGCGTGCCCGACTGAGGCATTACCGTCGCCTTACAAAATTGGCGTGCCCGACTGAGGCATTACCGTCTCCTTACAAAATAGGCGTGCCCGACTGAGGCATTACCGTCGCCTTACAAAATAGGCGTGCCCGACTGAGGCATTACCGTCGCCTTACAAAATTGGCGTGGCCGACTGAGGCATTACCGTCGCCTTACAAAATAGGCGTGCCTGACTGAGGCATTACCGTCTCCTTACAAAATAGGCGTGCCTTACTCTGAGGCATTACTGTCGCCATACTAAATATGTGTGCCCGACTGGGGCATTACCGTTGCTCTAATTTTATTGGAAAAACCCACGGGAGATCCCATTTCGCTCTACCTCTCCAAAACTGATGCAAATTTTATGGCTATTTTCAATGTTTGTAGATAATAAAAATATGTTTATTCTTGTAGGTAGCGGACCTGAAACTACCGCCCGGCATCACTCTCACGCGGGTGCAACCCAACGAGAAGAAAGAACCGCCAGCAATTAAATCATTGGTACGTACGTTCTCACTATTCGTTTGGCTGACATCAATTAAAAAAACCGCCCAAGTGCGAGTCGGACTCTCGCACCGAGGGTTCCGTACACACTTGTAGGTAAGCTTAAAAGTAGGCGAACTTCAAATGAGGTCTACCTATTACGGATCACGAGATACAGCCCGCTGACAGACAGACGGACGGACAGTGAAGTCTTAGTAATCGGGTTCCGTTGGTTACCCTTCGGGTACGGAACCCACAAATACTATATGTTGTGATGTGTCCCCGCAGCCGGTGTGGAAGTGCAGCCAGCTAGCCGCTGCACCTACGGCCCCGGCGCGCCCTCCGCCGGTCATCAATGCCGACCCCTCCATGATGATGTTCTCCACCTCACAGCCTGGTACCTCTAAATAATAATAATATTAATAATGCTTGGACATTATGACACAGCGCCATCTAGTCCCAAACTAAGCAAAGGTTGTACTGTGAGAGGTAGGTCGATTTGGGTATTCCCGTGGGTTATCCCATTTAAATTGGAGCCGCCCGACTGGGGACTGTACCTCCGCCTTACAGAAGACCGCAGTGAAATAACACTACTTGATGTAGTGTTGTGTTTCTGCGGTAAGTAAGGTTGGCAGTGCTCCACGAGGATGCGCTGGGCTAGTAGTAATGCTGCTAGCACAGTGAGTCCTCATCAACAACATGGTTGGCAACCCATTAGTGATACCCCTGGTACTGCTAGTGGCTATAGGCTACGGTGACTGCTTACTATCAAGTGGGCCGTATGCTTGTGTGCCACCTTAGTAGTATATAAAAAAAAAGAGAACCAGCAGCTGATACAATACTTATATACTTTTAATGTATATATATACTTATAATACATAACAAACACCCAAACGCAAGGCAAACATATTGGTCACATAACTGTTCGACCCGACGGGAATCGAACCTGCGACCCCTAGCGTAGCAGTCAGTACTCTAACCACCAGACCAGCGGTCTCTTCATGTATTTATCCAATGGTTTATTTGTCGTTCACAGAACCACCAAAATCGATACTACTGCCGGACCAACCGGCGCCGTCCCAACCGACTGGAAAGTCAAAGAAAGCTAAAAAGAAGGCCAAAAAAGCAGCCGCAGAGGCCCCAGCGGAGACCAAACAGGAGCCTAAGATGGTCACCCTACGGAACCCAATGTTCCATCCCAACCTACCGCCAGTACAAGTGACGAACACACCACCGCAGAAGAAACCAGAAATACGCATCCCAGACCCAATACCCATGCCACCGAATGCATGCCAAGCCACCATCACACCAACCTCGAATGGGATGTACACAATACGCAATCCATTAATGTCGATGATGCACCAGCAGAATATTATGGGGATACGGAACCCAGCTCCCCAGATGAATATGTACGGCCAGCCGTTCAACTACGTTAATCCCAACGTGTACACTCCGGTGCAAACTCAATACGCAATGGACCAGCCCAAACAAGACGAGTTTCAGAATAGAATTATGAATTTGGCGTCTTTCACGCAGAAGAGTGACGAGGGATACTCTTTGTTCAGCACCAACGATGATAGCCAGCAGAAAACTTTCCTAAGTCCGGAGTTTTACGATAATCAGAGCCCGAAGCCGGTCGTGTCTCCCAACCCTATCGGCACTCGGCCGAATAACGATTGTAGTCGCTCGTTCGATTCCAACGATTCGTCGCTGTTCGCCAACCCTATCCACAGACCGGAGCCAATAGGAACTCCGCTAAAGAAGGAAGAAACTGAATACACAGGTCTTTATACCCCGTTCGGTCATGAAGATAATAATGTGTTCAGAAATGCACTCTTCAATGACAAGGATGTTGGCTCCAATGTTGGCAAGTACGACGATGTTGGCGCCACCATGACCAACGGAGATCAGTTGCCTTACTTCCAACGTTTGCGTGTTGGATCCAAGTTGAACAATGAAGTGTCGGTGCATCACGTGACCGAATCCAAGTTCTACAAGGGGCAGGTACGTTGACCTTTTTATCCGACTGCTTTAGAAAAAGGGTTATGTTTTCGATGGTATTATCTATGTTAACAAATGAATCCCTATTTCCCTTGGTCACGGCATCATGCGTGAACGGCTAGACCGATTTCAATAATTCTTTTTAATCACGAGAAGGTTCGTATGAAAAAAAATCCGGGCCGTTTTTTTATTTGGGGATAAATTAAAGGTCTGTCATATACTGCGAAACCAATAAGACGGCAACGGTAACGACTAATATATACATGTATATATCCACGCCTTCCCACAAGGGTCCCCGAAGGGGTAGGCAGAGGTTACAACGTGACAGATGGTGAGTCCGTCGCCGTCTCTTAGGCACTACATACGTCCTTGAATTTCTTCTCAGACGTACGCAGGTTTCCTCACGATGTTTTCACTAACGCTTGGTAATACAAAGTTGTCCACTAGGATCTAGCGTAGCATAACCACTAAAGACCAAAGGTGTTTTAATTCTTTTAATACCACGAAAGGTAGTTTTTAGGTGGCACACAAGCATACGGCCTACCTGATGGTAAGCGATTACCGCAGCATGTAGCCGCTAGCACTGTGCATTACTACTAGCCCAGCGTATCCTCGTGGAGCACTGGCAACCTTACTCACCGCAGAAACACAACACTACATCAAGTAGTGTTATTTGACTGCGGTCTTCTGTAAGGTTGAGGTACAGTCCCCAGCAGGGCGGCTCCAATTTTATTGGAAAAACCCACGGGAGATGCCAAAAAAGAGAGGTCTTTTAAAGCATAGCCACTAAAGACTAAACCAATGGTGTTTTCAAATGTCGTTTGTCTGTAGGAGAGCTGGGCTCCAGTTGAAGAGGGGCGGGGAGGGTGGAGGGGGGCGTTAGACACTCCTCCCAATAATTCGTGTGAGTACACCATTGAATATCAAGCTTTATATCATTGTTTATGTGAAACTGGTTTTTTTTTTACATATCCGTATTATTTTGTGAAATATTCATGTTAAGGAAGTAACTGAAATGTAAATGATTATGTATTTCTTTTGGTTTTAAAAGACTAATTGCTGAGTTTCTTGCCGGATTCTCGTCAGTAAAAAACGACCTTCCGAATCCGGTGGTAGATTCTGACGATTTGAAAGTACTTATCTGTAAAGTCTAGTTGAATAAAGATGATTTTGAGTTTTGATTAATACACGGACTTATGTAGCGCGAGCATGAATTATTTGCGACATCGTTTTCGTATCGGCTTCGACTATTTTTGTTTTGAAAAATTAACAGCGCAGCGGCGGTGAATACGGCGATACGATAACATTGTTGCAATTTATTCATGCTCGCGCTACAGTTTGTTCTTATTTTTATAATTTCTTTGTGGCGTACAATAAAGAGTATTTGTATTGTATTACAGTATCGGGCGGAGTGTCTGTCCGTGGGTCTCCGACAGGTTCGTCGGTGTGTTCTGGCGGCAGCGGGGCTTCGCCCCCCAACACCGATACGCGCTTCGGCCCGGTTGGGGCCAGACATCCCAATAATGGTATGATATAATTGGTGATAATTATCTTGTACGAAACCACTTAACTCCCTTAAGGAGTAAAACTATTGTCATCCTTATTTAACCCCACACATGAGAATGAGATAGCTCGACTTTTTAGTCCTGTCAAATTAGTTTAGTGATCTTGTACAACAGAGTCAATACCAATATTGGAGATATTTCACTGTTGTCCATGCTTCATCTACATTCATCAATCTCTTCATTAATGCCGGTTCCTAGTACTCTAAATTGTATTTATTTATTTAATACTAGCTGCCCTCGCCGGATTCGTACGGGTAGACTTATCTAATATTTTGTCAACCCGTGCGAAGCCGGGGCGGGCAGCAAGTATAATATATAGCCTATGATACTCAGTGATAATTTAGCTTTCTAACGGTGAAAGAATTTTTCAAATCGGTCCAGTAGTTTCGGAGCCTATTCAATACAAACATTGAAATCTTTCCTCATTATAATATTAGTATAGATATAGTTAATCTACAATCATATTTTTCACAATCAATTAATTCTCTTAAGCAATTGATACAATTTTGTAACAGCCATTTTTTTAAGTTTATATAAAGTTTTTTTTTTATTCTATAGGTGTTACCGTAACTGTTACTGTCAGCCTGGTGCATCCCACTGCTGGGCAAAGGCCTCCCATGACTTCCAAGATTTTCTGTCCAACGCTAGTGTTGTCCAGTCTGTTGTTGTGTATATGGTTATAAATTTGATGATGATATGCTGTATTATTTCCAGAATCAACGGTATTCCTTCCTGACTGCAGTATGAGTTTGTCATCACTGGAAGTGTCTGAGCGAGAGATCGAGTCCTTCAAGCGATTCGAGTTCTACTTCGACCCGCCTCAACATAAGCCGAAAGTGAGGCTCGACGTGAGAGACATAGCGGCCGCTCTCAGACCTACCAACAAGTAGACATATGCGTATACAAGTTTATTCAGAAAGGATTTTGAAATATTTGAGCAATACAATTAAATTTAAGACTAGATGTGCCTGCGACTTCGTACGAGTGGGAATTTTGTTTACAAATTAATGTGTTTAAATTTTTGACGCGCATAAAATAGCTTTCCAAAATAAATGTAGCCATGTTCTCATGAGCTCAGTAAAATCAGCTGTCTGCCAGTAAAAGTCCCGTTCAAATCGGTCCAGCCGTTTTAGAGATACCTTTAATATGGCTTCAGCTTCCATAACCCTCTCTTTATATTCTAGTAAATACGGCCATATACTAAAACCAGATTCAAAGTTTGAAGTCCCATGAAACTGTTTGTTGCGTCGTCAAACTAGAATTCTGCATGTTAAGTCGAAGGACACTCAAAATTGACGTGGCGTCAGATTTGATTGGCGTTTCAATATTCGACCAAAGCCTACACGCTTCGCCGTGGCAAAAAATACCGTTCAGAATATTGATGACTTGCCGTACTATTGATAGTGGGACTTTTAAATCAGTAGCGTGAGCAAGATGAACTTGCGATCACGTTTTCGTATAGCCTTCGACTATTTGTGTATGGGAATGAGCAGCGCAGTGGCGGCGAAAAGTGGAACTAAAACTACACTACTGGCCGCTAGTCAAAAGTGCTTGTATTTTTATGTTTAGTGCCATTTATTATTTAATTATCACAAATTTTATTATTTTATTCGATTTAATGTGAGTCCCAAACTCAACACTCTGGAAGTCAATGAAAAATTTAAATGTTTTTCAGTTCAGGCCCTAATAAGGCACTTATGAAGGTCTAAATTACCACCGGTTCGGAAAAGGCCACCTGAGAAGAACCGGCAAGAAACTCAGTGCTCTGTCTTTTTTCGTATTACGATTATAATTTAGTACTAACAAGACGACGATACCGCTGGTCTAGTGGTTAGTATACCTCACTGCTACGCTAGGGGTCGCGGGTTCGATTCCCGTCGGGGCAAACATTTACTTAACAAACATGTTTGCCTTGGGTGTTTGGTATTATAAGTATGTATTTACTAAAAAGTATTATATCAGCTGCTGGTTCCCATAGTACAAGCTTTGCTTAGTTTGGGGCCAGATGGCGCTGTGTGATAATGTCCAAGCATTATTATTATTATTTTAAATCCTTAAAGGGTTGATATCACTCACGGGCCCAAGTGGAATTCCTGATAAAACCCCACGTTAAAATGGGCACGTATTTGTGGAAGCATGTATATATGTGTCACCGGAAGATAACAAGAACCGGAAATTTATAAATTTCCTAGGAAATTCTAGGAAATTTATCAACCTTCGTAGGATTCTAAACGAGAGATAAATTGTATTAATTTACGTTCACCGTTTGTAACATTGTAGTCCGACATGGCCGTGATAGGTTTTTTTTGTTCGGTAAGTTTATTAATTTGCGAAAATGTGGGCGTAAATTAATTCAATTAATCTCATGTTTAGAATCCTACGAAGGTTGATAAATTTCCTAGGAAATTTATACATTTTCGGTTCTTGTTATCTTCCGGTGACATGTACATGGATAGATATATTTCACGGATTGATAAAACCGATTTATTGACATGAATATAAATGAATGTAAATATTATAACGACTGATCTCCTTTCGTAACTATTGAAGTTGAATGTTCAAAACGCTATTTCGAATTCGATTGGAGATTTATGTATGTGAAATAATTATTGTAAATGACCAGAAATATATAAATATACTTAGCTTTTATGTGCAAAATAATAAATTAATTTTATTTATTGCTGTTCTACGATAAAAAATATTAGTTTTTTTTTCTTTCCTCCATTAAACTGGTTATAACTATTTTGTTCTAACAGCGGGTTATTTAATTTTTCTGGTTAGAATGAAACTTACCGTCCGCTTTCAATCACGCGGGATTTATGTAGGAAGTGAAAGAGACAGCTTTTAGAGAGAGATGAAGAACAGCACTACGACTTTGATACAAAAAATACAGATTTTGATTTGTTTTGCATAAAGTAGTCTGACAAAAAAGATTATATAATAATAGAGGCTGTACTGTGTCGTTCGTATCGTATGTCAACCCGCCGCAGCTCGTATAGAGCATCCACCGTCTTGATTGGTTTGTTGACAGCACACGTCATAACATGATCACATTGTGTGAAGGTTGCCAGTAGACACACATTTAGTTCCGTTACTAGACTTTTTTGCCAAGCTATAATGCGTGTCATTTTGGCTGAGACAATGGTGTCGATTCTGTTGTTCAAAATTACTAAACATAACTAAGTAGACAGGCCTAAAAGTCTTGCTATCCCTTTCTTATGTGCGGGGATAAATAAGGATGGCAATAAGTTTAGACCTGTCAAAAAGGATTTGACAATTCCCATGACCGATTTTCAGGAAATCAGGTTTTAAAAGTGACTTAGAGTTTATATAACGTAATTTTATCGGATTTTGACTACACTATAAGAAAAGAAAAATGATCTCCAAAGCGGAGACTATTCGACTATTACCCGGACTCGATTGTATTGAATTATAAATATAATGATAATGGAAAACAAAACGAGACGACCGAGATGTATGTGACACTAGCCGATACTGCCAAAAATACCGCGGGATGCCGGGACTCCCGTCAGTTTAGCGGGAATGTAATCTCGTATTTTTAAATGTGCGTTCACGTGTAATTTTTACCTTGTATCCGTGTAAGCGCCACTTAGTGTAACAATATAATATTATCTTCTAGTTTGTCACGTCTCCACGTTAAAGGCTGTACCGATCTAAGAGATAAGCAAAATATATAATATAGCGCAATTTTGGTGTTTTATTAATATTATAGGGCTCCGTATCGGATAGGTTATCAACGGAACCCTATTGCTAAGCCTCCGCTGTCCGTCTGTCTGCCAGCGGGCTGTATTTCTAACCGTAAAAGGTGATGTGTATTTCTGTTGCTGCTATGACAACATAAAAAAAAAATATTTGTAGCGACCTCACCGCTTCATAAACCAATGTTAGAAATCTACTAACTAACAGGACAACATTCAACGAATGACAACTCCATACGTCACAATCCTGCCACGCGCTAGCAAAGTTTTCTAAGCAAATCAAAATATATACAAGTTTCCGACTAGAACATAGACCCACCACCTCCCATGCTCCTTCCCGCCTTTCGGCATACGGAGCGAATCGCGTGACTGCTCACAAAGACAGCACTGCGGAAAGTCACGCAGCGCTCTCATTACGAGCAGGCACTACAAATATTTAGTTGTCCCTTTTCGATGCCACTCTCCCCCTTCTGGGGCTGGACAAACAGCACAAGGTACTTCGGTGCCGCAGCAGACACTGGAGTCTGAATTTTGTTGAACAAACTTTGTCCGCGTCATTCTAGCAGTTTCCGTTTGTAGTGCCACGCTTGGGCAAATGCAGCCAGGAGGCCCCAGTTCTCCCTCGACGAGATTAAGTCGTCGAAGTAGACCGGACCCACCTCCGAGCGGGCGAGGTTACTAAGCATTACGCCCCTCTCGCTCTGGTACAGCGCGCATTCCCAGAGAACATGGTCCCTGGTCTCGGCCGAATCCCCGCAGGGGCAGACGGGTGACTCGCACAGAGCGAGCTTGTGCAGTCGATCGCGAAAACACCCATGGCCGGTGAGCAACTGGGACAGCACGTAGTTCGGCTCCACCCACCCGCGCTTGAGACGCACAGCGACCACGGGAAAGAATTTAAATAATTCCCTCCCGTCCCCAGACGCGTCCGTGACGTTGGACTTCTAGATCGGCCGGCAGCACCCCCGCAAGTACCGGGAGCGCTGCCGTACTCGTGGTGCGATACGCTTTGGTCAACAACGTCAAGGCTGGTCGTTGCGGAGGACGAGCGTCGGTACCATACGGCCGCAGCGTGGGTCACAATGGCGACATATGTGCCCTGGTACAGGATTTTGAGGGCTTTGTACCTCAGCCCCCAGGAAGATGTAGACATCCTTGACATCTTCCCGAAGGCTGAACTACCCTTAGCACCGATTATGGACGCATGCGGCGCGTAGGACCTAGCCTCGTCCACATGGACGCCTAGAACCCTAGCGGTCGTGACGGCGGGGATGGAGGCCCCATCCATCTTGATGGTAGGTGCGCGTTTTAGCCTGCCGTGGATCGTCATGGTCTGGGACTAGGCTGACGAAAAACTCAGCCTGTTCCTGGTCCCCCAATCGGACACGGCAGCTAGGGTTACAGCCGCTTTACCCTCTATAGATGCGCGGGATGAGGCCTCCACCACCACAGTCACGTCGTCCGCGTAGGCGACCATACTCACTCCGCTCGGCCTTGGGATGCGTAATAAGTCGTCCAGGAGGAGATTCCACAGGATGGGTCCTAGGACTGATCCCTGTGGACATCCCATGGTGCTAATCTTCCAACTCTGCAGGTGACCGACGATAAGGCCCACTCGCCTGTTGGAGAAATAACCCACCAGCAGGCGGTAGTTGTTGGGGGCAATGCCGGTCTGCTTGGCCTTGAGCAGTATCATCGGCCACCATGCGTTGTCAAACGCACCCGAGATGTCCAGGAATACGAGCTGCACGTATTTGTCCCCGGTCGCCCCAGCGGTGTCGAGCACCGACTTCAGTGCCGAGACCGTGGAGCGGCCGCGAACAAACCCGTGCTGAGCCTCCGAGACCCCCTCGTGCAGGCAGGCAGGCTGCACCGAATGATGAGCCTCTCCAAGATCTTCCCGAGAACCGACAATAGAGTTATCGGGCGGTAGGCCTTGGGATCGGAAAGGGGCTTGCCATTACCCTTAGGCAGCACGACTGGTCGGCCCACCTTCCACGCCTCCGGAAAAGTGCCCTCGGTGACGCACAGCGCGAATGCCCGCAGGATTTCCTCGGGCACAGCTGCCCACGCTTGCTTAATAATTCGCGCCGTGAGCCCATCGAGGCCCGGAGCCGTGTTAGGCAACCCGGCTATCACGCTGTTGAGCATGTGGCGGGTTGGCGGGTCCGAAGGCACCCCAGATGGGGCGATGGCGGCCGCCAGCCTCACCTGCCTGTGGTGCATCGTGTCGACTGCCGGATTGTCGTCGGGGCAGAGAGTAGTCAGGAGGGTCGACATGGTGTCCGCCGCGCCGGTCGAAGAACCGCCCGCAAGCACGACCCCGTGGAGGATGTTGCGCGGAGGGCGCACGCGACCCGAGGCAGCCCTATAAGCTAGACCCCAGGGGACACTATTGCCGGAGTCGGCCAAACGCTTGAAGTGATCCGCCTCCGCATCCCTCATAGCTAGCTTGTATGTGTTTCTAGCTGCTACGAGGTCTGCATGCAGAGACGGGTCACCGACGGAGTCGCGCTTGCGGGAGCTCTGCCACTCACGCCGCGCCCGGTAGACGCAGCGTCGTAGTCTGTCCAGCGCGGGGGTCCACCATTCATACCCTCCCGAATCCCGCTCCTTCCGCTCGCCGAGGCACTGCCATGCTGTCTCTATCAAAATTTCTGTTAGTTGCGAGCACACCGCGTCTGCTGATCTGCGGAAATTCAGCTTGCCAATGCGCAGCTGTAACGTCGCCCGGAAGTAGGACCAGTCCACTCCCCTCTCGCGAAAAGAGAGCACTGGATCCGGGCCATCCTTCGGCCCGCTGCGTGGACCCAAATCCAGGCCGAAGGTAATCAGTTGGTGGTCGCTCAGGCTGACAGCCTCGCGCACCGTCCACTCCGACACTGAGACCCCCCTGGTGGTCAAAGTCAAGTCGACATTTGACCGGCCATTGGGACCGCAGAATGTGGGCGGCTGACCCTCTCGATTGTGCAGCAAAAGATTTTTCCCAAAGATGACGCCTTCCATTTGCGTCCGTCTGTATTCGGAGTCGGGTCCTCTGCCCACATACTGCGCGCGGTCGCAGAACCAGAGAGGCGAGTGCGCGTTGCTGTCCATACCTATTATCACTGGCCTCCCCGCCAGCCGGTCGAGAACACGGATGAGGTGTTCGAGGTGCCGGGCTATGTCGTGACTGTATTGGCAGTACATCGAGACTACATAGTAGCTCGAAGTACCGCACGACACTTGAGCCACGACGCAATGCTCCGTGCACAAGTCCGGCAGGAGGGTGGCCACGATTTCGCGATCGACAACTAATACCCCCGCCCTGGGGGAGTCACCATACTGGAGCAGCCCCGGGACTCCGGCAGCAGCGTACTGCTCCTGGACAAGCACCAGGTCTAGCTGGAGCTCGCCAGCAATCCGCGGTAGCTCCAGTGTGGCCTCCCCGGAACCAGCCAGATTTAACTGTCCAAAGTTTATTCTGGACCGAAACTTATCCATATTTGGTCATGTTGGCCGACTGCTGCTCCGCGTAGATACGCGCTGGGCACGACGAATGCGCCGTGGAGTGCGTATCCGCGTCCTTACGCTTGAAGCGCTTGCACGTGGCGCAACATGCCGTGGATGACTCGCAGGTCTCCCTGCGGTGTCCCACCTCGCCACACTTACCGCAGGTTTCCGTCCCTGCGCGGCAGAATTTTTCGGGGTGACCATATTGTTGACACTTGGTGCAACAGGTCACCCGAACGTAGTCGCACACGTTCGCCTCGTCGCAGCCTATAAAGACTGAGCCGAGGCGGACGACTAGCTCGTCGCGCAGGGCGGGCGAACATTCGAGGACGACAGTGGTACGATGACCCTTGACGCCCTTCTTGAATGCCACCCGGCATTCCTTCTTGAGGCGATCCTCCGTCCACTCACCTGCCGGCAGGTTGATCGACAGAAGGTCGCGCAGAACCGTGTCGCCGTCGGGATCCGAACGCAGGTTCCTGATGGCCACCAGTGGGGCCCTCGGCCTCGGCTCGGCCACCCTAAGGGTGGAGGGGGCAGCATCTCGCAGCTTTTTGGCCGCCGCTGCAGTCGCCGTATGTACGGCTATACCGGCTTTACCTATCTTGCGAACGTTGCTAATAGCAATGCCCATGGCTCCGGGCTTAATCTTGTCCTGCAGTTCTTTTTTAGTGCCTTCACTGGTTGTAATTTCGTCGCAAGACGGGTAAAACAAGACAGCCTGATCCGGCGACGCCGAAACGGCGACGGGGGCGAGTCCTGCTGGACGCTTCAGCACTGCTGAGTATTGTGGCCGAGCCGGGGGCGACGGCACCACACCAGGGGCCACCGGACCCGCGCTCCCAGAGATCGCGGCAAGCCAAGCACTGGCAAGCTCATTCTGAGCCAGTCTGAGCCTAAGCTCAGTGGCTTCACGCCTTGCATCAGCTAGCCGTATCTCCAGGGCAGCGAACGCGGCCAGGATAGCCTGGCTAGAAGACCATATCTGGTCACGCTCCCCGGAGTTGAGCTTGTATTTGTTGCCTGTCGCAACAACGTTGGCCGTGCTAGTAATTTCGTTTAGGTGGTCGTGGACCTCTCCTAACAGCTGCTCGTCAGATTTTCCCAGGGGGGCGGGACCAGAGACCGGCTCCAAAACCGGGGCCGGGGAGGCCTCGACAGCCTCGGCTTCCTCGTCGTCCTCGACGACAGAGGTCTGCACGGATACATGCGGATCTGCGGGGGCGACGGGTGCGGCGGAGGAGGGCGCGGCAGCGGCAGGGCGGGGCTTGGCTTGGCCTCCGGTAAGGATACCCGCAACCGCTTCTCCACCGCCCCCGCCACCTCCTCGGGCGAAGTGAGGTACCTACGTACGTTGCGCTGTGCTTGGGGGGGCGCCTTGGGCGTCGACATCATCGGCTTGGCCGCCGCCAATGGAGGCTGCTTTGGCAGAGGGGGGGCAGACGTACCTGGTTTAAACTGCGGGGGGTCCAACGTCCCCGATTTCGGCTGGGGGGCAACCGTCCCTGCCTTGGGTGGGGTCCTTGCAATGGAAACGCTGGGGGAAAAACCCGCCTCCCGCTCCATCTGCGCCAACTCCTCCAATTCAGCCTCCCGGCGGGCCATTTCAGCCTGCACGATCTCGTGCTGGCGCTGCCTCGCCTTTTCGTCCGACATAACCTATCTTTTTAATGGGGAGTTCGTGTAATGAATTTCCCTTATGTTCGGGAAACTTCCTCACCCTGGCAACACCAACACGTGACGTCACAGACGAGTGACGTAAGTCAAGCGTCAAACTGACAACTGACAGCCGCCAAGCGACAGCAAAGCAACTGACAGCCGCCAATGCTAAGGCAATTGACAGCTGTCAGTGTCAGCGACTCACCCGTCTCGCTCCTTTTCAAGATGGCGCCGAGCCCCAATGGACACCTTCACAAGATGAAACGAGAGGGTCCGATGTCGGACCGCTGACAGCGGGCGAATGCCTCCGTTTGTCCCGCTCTGCGCGCAAGATGGCCGCCGCCTCTTATGGAGATAGCCACGCGCGAGAACGAGAGGGACCGATAAGCACCGTCCACCAATCACAATGAAGAATGACTTAATCCGACTAGAACAGTCGGAGCCTTGTTCCCCAGGCACAACACCCGCCTGGCTGGAAGATCTTCCCTTTGCGGTGGCTGAGCATGATCACCTCGCTCGCCCCACACATTCGCTACTAGTACATAGTATATATCTCTGAGGTAGTATCTTTGAGCTACTAGGAAGATATAAGTGCTAGTAGCGGTTGTATTCTCTTGGAGTGCTAACGCAGGCGCCATCTAGGTAACCAATTTGGAACTAACTTCGCATACTAAAGAACTCATACACACTTCCCTACTTTTTATTATACCACTAAAGTGGAAAACAAGCATACGGCCCACCTGATGGTAAGCGGTCACCGTAGCCTATGGACGCTTGCAACTCTAGTATTCATGGAAACTCCTGTTTCACACAGACTCCCCTACTGGTAACGTGTTTTTTGCCTTATAGTACGGAACCCTCTGAGTGAGAGTCCAACTCGCAAAAATATATCGCCCCTTGTAGATAAGCGATTACCGTAGCGTATGGACGCTTGCAACACTAGGGGTATCACTCGTTGCCGACCCTGCAGAAATCTCTTCACACCCTTCTTGAAGGAGCAAAGAAGATGGAGAACATATACTCAATTGTAAGCGAAAAAGATACTCAAGGAGAAGAAAGATTTCAATCTAAGAACGGTAAATAAAACAACATTTTATTTTAGCTCTTATTAAAGAACATTCTTGGATATATTGATATATCAACATTCCTTACAAATTCTACTGGATTATTTTATTTGATACAAAAACAATTCTGAGACAATGGTGCCAATTCTGTTGTACAAAACCACTAAATTAAACACGTTTGACAGTTCTAAAGGTATTGCTATCCTTATTTAACCCCGCACATGAGAAAGGGATAGCAAGACTAAGAATTAGTTTAGTTTAGTAATTTTGTAAAACATTTGGTGTCGATTCTGTTGTTCAAAATTACTAAACTTAACTAATTTGACGGGTCTAAAAGTGTTGCTATCCCTTTCTCGTGTGCGGGGCTAAATAAGGATGGCAATATTTTTAGTCCTGTCAAATTAGTTAAGTTTAGTAATGTTGAACAACAGAATCGACACCATTGGCACCAATATCCCTTTTGACAGTTAACGTGACACATAAAGAAGTAAACATTTAATTATAACAAAGAGATCGATGTTCTATAATACAAGTTACATACAATTCGGATCAAATTAGGAATTTAATAAAGTTAAATTAATACTAGGCATGTATTTTTTTAAGAGCATTTTATCATTATCATATCAAAACTAATTTTTAAATTCACAAGAAATTATTCACCCTCATATAAAAAAAAATATTTTATTTTCCGTTATGAACATATTGTGAAACAATTTATCTCCTTGTGAAATGATCATCATTCAAGTGTTGCAAGCGTCCATAGGCTACGGTAACCGCTTACCACCAGGTGGGCAGTGGTACAAAATCAAAAAGAAAGTAAATACGAAATAGGTAATAGATTCAAATAGTAACAGGATTTTTTTATAACAAAAAATAGACCATTTATGTATTTGTATCGAAGAGTTTTTTGTGAAACATAAAATACTTTATATGCATATTAAGACATTACTGAGAGTAACGATAATATGCTTAAAACTGATTGTGTATTGGAAACACAAAAACCCGATAATACACATCATTTTCTATTTCTAAAGTTACATTCTGTAGCCATATTTACCTGTCAATAGGGACTCATTATCTCAAGGTATCTGTTTGATTGATCTGAGGCGCCAGTTCATTGTACATATACATATATATGGTATAGAGTGGTGGTGTAATAGATAGTGGTGACGGTAGGCTCAGTGCATCCTCTTGTGGTGGTGGTCATGGTCGTGTGGTCGTCGTCGCTTGCGGCGCGCCGGCGCCCCGAGCCCCGCGTGCGCCTGCGCCGCCACCAACATACCCAGCTGGCACTGCGCCTGCACACAACACACACACATACATACTGCGCCTGCACACAACACACACACATACATACATACTGCGCCTGCACACAACACACACACATACATACTGCGCCTGCACACAACACTCACACACACATACATACTGCGCCTGCACACAACACACACACATACATACTGCGCCTGCACACAACACACACACATACATACTGCGCCTGCACACAACACACACACATACATACATACTGCGCCTGCACACAACACACACACATACATACTGCGCCTGCACACAACACTCACACACACATACATACTGCGCCTGCACACAACACACACACATACATACTGCGCCTGCACACAACACACACACATACATACTGCGCCTGCACACAACACACACACACACATACATACTGCGCCTGCACACAACACACACACACACATACATACTGCGCCTGCACACAACACACACACACACATACATACTGCGCCTGCACACAACACACACACACACATACATACTGCGCCGCCACCAACATACCTAGCTGGCACGGACTCACCATCTGTCACGTTGGCACCAAATTATCTTCGGTGGAAACTGGGTGTTGTAACCTCTGCCTACCTCTTCGGGGACCCTTGTGGGAAGGCGTGAAGATATATTATCATAATACAGTGTGAAATACCTCTTCATGCAGCTCTCTTGCCATTGAGTAAACGCTGTGTTCGCTACTGTTGTACATCAAAGCATTCGACAACATCAGTAGCACGTCGCGTTGAAACTGGGCGGTAGTTCTGAAAATTAAACAAGTGCGTTAAAACACTCGACTGACTTCTTCTTCTTCTTCTTCCTAAGTATGGCAATCAATCCCTTCAGGGACTATTTTTACCAGTGTCGTGTCAGAGAAATTTCAATTTTCAAAATTTCTCATGTTGGATGCATTCTAATGCTTAATGGAGTTTCTGGAGACAATCCACGGCAGTAGCAGATCGTAACACGCCTTTAGGTCAGAGGTAACCTATTGACCAGAATGATAAATCACTTAACCCAAAAGTCGTATTATGGCATTATTTCCAATGTTCCTACAAATCAGTCACCAAATGAAACTTTACTGCACATAAAACACATACACCAAAAATGCACATATTTTGTCTTCACAAGGGAATCAAAACCTACAGGGTACTGCCCGTTGACCTAGAACCATGAAATTTGGCAGGAAGCAGTGTCTTACAGCACAAGCTTTGCTAACCGTACAAACATCTGGAAACCGTAAATATGTAGTAAATAAAAATTATAAAGCGAATTTACTAAAAAATATTCCTGAATCGCGCTGTTGAGATTCACCGACGAATAATGACCTCATTTGAAGTTCGCCAACTTTTAACCTACCTACAAGTGTGTACGGAACCCTCGGTGCGCGAGTCCGACTCACACTTGGCCTGTCTTTATTTTGTATTACCTGATGTTGCCAGAGTCGATGTGCCTCCTAATAGTGGTGAGGTCCATGGGTCGCTTCACCACCAGGCTGTAGCCCGGCGCTTCTTCATCGCTGATGGGCCGGGCGAACACTGACGCGTACTTGTGGCCGCATAGCCTGCGAATTTAAAACTATTAGCTGCCACTTCGTGGAAGTGTGGAAAGAATTTTTTTTTATACCACTAAGGTGGCCCAAGCATATTACAAATACACCATAGATTCTGGCCATTAGTTTATTTGGCGATTCTTATTTCAATTTGTATTTATTAAGAAACTTCCACTGATAATAATAAACATAAAAAAAAAATAGGTTTAGCGACATCTGTCGAGCCGCTCACGCGTGATGCCGTGACCAAGAGAAATAGGGATTCGTTTTTATATATGTCGGAGGAAGCTATGAGTCGGGTTGATTGTTGTTTCCATGTATAACGCACAATATTATTTGTTTACATTTTAATTACTTTTAAAATTCTTAATTTATTTGATTTTTTAACATTTTTTTTATAACTTAAGTACCTTAGTAATCTAATAAAAGTTAGGAATATTGTAATTTGCGTAACGACCAATCAGAGCAGAGCACGAGCCTCGAGCGGGGTCGAGGCGCCATCTTTACTTTGGCGAGGCCGACAGTTTTGGAGTCACATTCAAGTGATAGCGACTGATCGAGTTGGATCGTTGAAAGTGTATTCGTCGGTTAAAGTAAGAAGGGTGCCCTGAATCCGCTGCTCGGTCTTTATTCTTAATTCTTGATTGTTAATTATTGTGAAGTGACAAAATATTGTTTAAATTTAAATTAAAATAGTGTAAAACTGTGATCATCGTGTCTTGTGCTTGCATTTTACCCTGATGACGCCCACTAAGTCAGCAACCACTAATGACGGTGTCAACGAGAACAATGCTTCTCCGACATATATATAGAGAAGGAGAAGATTTTGGCATGTATCACATGTATGTATAAAAATATATATGGGACAGACAGACAGACAGCGGGAAGCGACAATGTTTAATACTTTGTAGTGATGTATGTATATTCATTAGACAGGCTAAAACTTTGCAAGCATTCAAAAAGCTCCTTAAAGACAATTAACTAGCTGAATGAGCAGATTCATGAAAATTATCCTGTTTTGCGTGGTACCATCCTTATACTCTATGATATCCTGTTGTTTTATGTATCGACGAGACCGCTGGTCTAGTGGTTAGTATACCTGACTGCTGCGCTAGGGGTCGCGGGTTCGATTCTCGCCGGGGCAAACATTTATGTGAACAATATGTTAGCCTTGCGTCTGGGTGTTTGGTATGTATTATAAGTATGTATTTACAAACAAAAAGTATATAAGTATTGTTTCAGCTGCTGGTTCCCATAGTACAAGCTTTGCTTAGTTTGGGGCCAGATGACGCTGTGTGATAATGTCCAAGCATTATTATTATTATTATTATGTATGCGTATAATATGTACTTATAAATATTTATTATGTATTTCTTTTAAATACCAATTAGTATTATATTGTTTCTTGTTACAAGCCTTATTAGTTACATCACCAACTGCCCGTTAATATGTATCCTAAATCCATTCCATCCCACGGTTGCCTGGAAGAGATCGCCGAGTGTGATAAGGCCGCCATTTGTACTATACTATGTCGCACTGTATTCTTGTAAGTGTTAAAATAAAAATAAAATAAATATGTATGGTATGTATGTATGTGATGTAGCTGTGTATGGTATCCTCACCTGCTGTAGACCAGCATGACGGACTTCTTCCACAGTCGATGTTGTCGGTCGTCCGCGCCGCCGGGAGAGTCGGGCGCGCTCACCTCCGCCGCACTCTCCGATCCCGAGCACGCTACGGTCATCAAACACACTGATCCCACTCAATGATACACTATTTAGTACGCTACTACCACCGCGTACCAACCCATACTAACTTTTAAGAGAGGTACGGCGATTTGGGATTTCCCGTGGGTTATCCCATTTAAATTGGAGCCGCCCGACTGGGGACTGTACCTCCACCTTACAGAAGACCGCAGTGAAATAACACTACTTGATGTAGTGTTGTGTTACTGCGGTAAGTAAGGTTGCCAGTGCTCCACGAGGATACGCTGGGCTAGTAGTAATGCTGCTAGCACAGTGAGTCCTCATTAGCAACATGGTTGGCAACCCGTTAGTGATATCCCTGGTATTGCTAGCGGCTACGGTGACTGCTTATTATCGGTGGGCCGTATGCTTATATACTATCATAGTAGTATGAAAAAAAAAAATATTTTGACTACAGTTGAAAAACTTACTTCTAGAGTCGGATTTCTTCTTGCGAGAGTAGTCCCGCCTCTTCTTACCGTCCTTCTCTTCCTCCCTGCTCAACTGCAAGCGAATAAACACTTTATTTTAAGCTCAATTAATACTAAATACCGTTGAATATTCATCATGTACCTTATTCCAATTGACGATTCAATATTTTTAGATCATAAGTTCTTATGAAAAGAAAAATATAAAAAAAACGGAACATTTTTAATTTCCCGATAAACTAAAGGTCCTTTGTTCTTTGGTGTATTTGTCATATGAATTCATAGCTAAGACAGGACAACGTCTGTCGGGACAGCTAGTGCATACTAATATTATAAAGTGGAAAGATTTGTATTTTTGTGTGTATGTTTGTATTGAATAGGCTCCGATACTACTGGACCGATTTCAAAAATTCTTTCACCTTTAGAAAGCTAAATTATCACTGAGTAACATAGGCTATATATTATACTAGCTGCCCGCCCCGGCTTCGCACGGGTGGACATTTTTCTAATATTTTGTCTACCCGGACCATTATTCAATACAAAAATTGTCAACATCGATACGTACACGTAGTGGAAAGTTGTTGTTGCTAAGGCTACAGAAAACACATTGCAAACGAAACCTGAAGATATTAGGTCCTTACATATGAAATTGGCGTTTTGTATGGGAGGAAGAAAAAGTCGAATATTTTTTAATATAATATATTTAATTAATCAAAGTATGAACCATTATTTTCTATGCACTTTTGCCATCTCATAGGTAGTTCATTGATCCCTTTACTAAAAAAACCAGTCGGACGGGAATCAATAAAATCTTTGAAGGCGATTTGGACTGCCCCATCGGAGTTGAATTTTTTCCCTTGCAAGAAGTTATCCAAATTTCGAAAAAAATGGTAATCTGTTGGAGCAAGGTCCGGGGAGTACGGAGGATGTCTTAGACTTTCCAATTGAAGCTCTTCTAATTTAGTAGCCGTCTGTAGCGCAGTGTGTGGTCTAGCGTTGTCGTGAAGCAGCAGTGGCGTGGAGCGATTGACCAGCCTAGGTTGTTTAGCCGCTAGCTTTTCCATCATGGTTTGCAATTCCTGACAATAGACATCAGCCGTAATAGTCTGGCCAGATTTGAAAAAACTGTAATGAACAATACCGGCACTAGTCCACCAAACGCTTACAAGTAACTTTTTTGGGGTTTATTTTCGCTTGGGGCAGGATTTGGCTGGCTGGCCAGGATCTAACCATTGCGCTGAGCGCTTCCGATTATCGTAAAGAACCCATTTTTCATCACAGGTAATGATTCGGTTTAAAATACCTTCATTATTGTGCCGGTTTAGTAATGTAACGCAGCAGTCGACGCGCGTTTGCCGGTTTGTTTCAGTCAATTCGTGAGGTACCCACCTTTCAAGCTTTTTAATCTTCCCAATTTGCTTCAAGTGAATTAAAACAGTTTTATCACTAACATTGCAGCCTGCAGCTAACTCGGACGTGGTTTGCGATGGATCCGCTTCCACAATAGCCTTCAACTCTTCATTATCAACTTGAGTCTCAGGCCGTCCACGGGGCTTGTTCTGCAGGTCGAAATTTCCAGAACGAAAACGTTGGAACCAAAAACGAACTGTGTTTTCTTTTGCAACACGACCGCCATACACATCATTCACCCTTCGAGTTGTTTCCGCAGCACTAGTGCCACGGCGGAACTCGTACTCGTAAATAATGCGATATTTAAGGTTTTCCATTTTGTAAAATGAGTGACGCAAACAGAAAAAAACAGAAGAAAAAAAACAAATGAATGACGATCATCGAAGCACAAATACATGAGTCTATAGCTGTACAAATTTGAATTTGGAATTCCTTACCAAAGAGGAGAAATTCGTGATTAAAGTGGCCAGTACGAAAAACGCCAATTTCATATGTAAGGACCTAATATATAGCCTATGTTACTCAGTGATAATTTAGCTTTCAAAAGGTGAAAGAATTTTTGAAATCGGTCCAGTAGTTTCGGAGCCTATTCAATACAAACCCACAAAAATACAAATCTTTTCTCTATATAATATTATTAGTATAAGTATATATACGTATATATTAGGTCCTTACATATGAAATTGGCGTTTTTCGTACTGGCCACTTTAATCACGAATTTCTCCTCTTTGGTAAGGAATTCCAAATTCAAATTTGTACAGCTATAGACTCATGTATTTGTGCTTCGATGATCGTCATTCATTTGTTTTTTTTCTTCTGTTTTTTTCTGTTTGCGTCACTCATTTTACAAAATGGAAAACCTTAAATATCGCATTATTTACGAGTACGAGTTCCGCCGTGGCACTAGTGCTGCGGAAACAACTCGAAGGGTGAATGATGTGTATGGCGGTCGTGTTGCAAAAGAAAACACAGTTCGTTTTTGGTTCCAACGTTTTCGTTCTGGAAATTTCGACCTGCAGAACAAGCCCCGTGGACGGCCTGAGACTCAAGTTGATAATGAAGAGTTGAAGGCTATTGTGGAAGCGGATCCATCGCAAACCACGTCCGAGTTAGCTGCAGGCTGCAATGTTAGTGATAAAACTGTTTTAATTCACTTGAAGCAAATTGGGAAGATTAAAAAGCTTGAAAGGTGGGTACCTCACGAATTGACTGAAACAAACCGGCAAACGCGCGTCGACTGCTGCGTTACATTACTAAACCGGCACAATAATGAAGGTATTTTAAACCGAATCATTACCTGTGATGAAAAATGGGTTCTTTACGATAATCGGAAGCGCTCAGCGCAATGGTTAGATCCTGGCCAGCCAGCCAAATCCTGCCCCAAGCGAAAATTAACCCCAAAAAAGTTACTTGTAAGCGTTTGGTGGACTAGTGCCGGTATTGTTCATTACAGTTTTTTCAAATCTGGCCAGACTATTACGGCTGATGTCTATTGTCAGGAATTGCAAACCATGATGGAAAAGCTAGCGGCTAAACAACCTAGGCTGGTCAATCGCTCCACGCCACTGCTGCTTCACGACAACGCTAGACCACACACTGCGCTACAGACGGCTACTAAATTAGAAGAGCTTCAATTGGAAAGTCTAAGACATCCTCCGTACTCCCCGGACCTTGCTCCAACAGATTACCATTTTTTTCGAAATTTGGATAACTTCTTGCAAGGGAAAAAATTCAACTCCGATGGGGCAGTCCAAATCGCCTTCAAAGATTTTATTGATTCCCGTCCGACTGGTTTTTTTAGTAAAGGGATCAATGAACTACCTATGAGATGGCAAAAGTGCATAGAAAATAATGGTTCATACTTTGATTAATTAAATATATTATATTAAAAAATATTCGACTTTTTGTTCCTCCCATACAAAACGCCAATTTCATATGTAAGGACCTAATATATAGTATACATATATATACTAGCTGTCCCGACAGACAGACTCTGTCCTGTCTTAGCTGTGAATTAATATTATAATAATGCTCGGACATTATCACACACCGCCATCGGGGAAACCAAGCAATTAAGTATACAGTCTTGAAAACCGTGTACATAGTAGCCCCTGTATGGTGGCAGGAAGCGGTTACCTCCATGGGCGTGTCGTCATCAGTCTCGGTGTGCGCTTCCTCGGGCCTCTCCTGCGAAGCCTCCTCTTTAATCATCTCCTTCAGAGGGATGGAGTCCTGAAGTGAGTAAAAAGGGTTTTCCCATTTAAATTGGAGCCGCCCGACTGGGGACTGTACCTCGACCTTACAGAAGAATCGCAAATTTATAAATTTCCTAGGAAATTTATCAACCTTCGTAGGATACTAAACGAGAGATTAATTGTATTAATTTACGTTCATCGTTTGTAACATTGTAGTCCGACATGGCCGTAATAGGTTAGAAGGCTAAGCCGACGTCGGTTGTTTTTTTTGTTCGGTAAGTTTATTAATTTGCGAAAATGTCGGCGTAAATTAATACAATTAATCTCTCGTTTAGAATCCTACGAAGGTTGATAAATTTCCTAGGAAATTTATAAATTTGCGGTTCTTGTTATCTTCCGGTGACATGTACACATTGTTTACTAAATAATACACACATAAAAAAAAAATGTCTCGTTAATCATTTACATAGACGAAGATGAACCAAAAAAACACAAAAATCATAATAATTAAGCCAGCCGTTCTTGAGTTATAAGTGGTGTAACTAACACGACTCTTTTATAGATTAGTGTAGATTCTGGTGTTCAAAATCACTAAACTAAATTAATTTGACAGGCCTAAAAAGTATTGCCAGCCTTATTTAACCCCGCACATAACAAAGAGATGGCAGCACTTTCTAGCCCTGTCAAATTAGTTTAATAAATATATATAGCCATAATAAGTACCTCAGCATCTTCGTCTTTTTTGACATCGTCGGCATCTTTGACTTCTGTCTCGCTCTGTTCCTGTGTTGCTGTTTCATTCCCCCTCTCTTGTGGCTTGTCTTCTATGGGTGGCTGTAGGGCGGTCACTTCCAGTTCTTCCGTTTTAGGTGGTTCTGTGAATGGTAAGCTTTTGATTTGATTGTAAACTACAAATAAATTATAATTTTATTAGCTTCACCCTCAACTTCGTCCGCGTTGAGCTTAAATTCCCAGAAGAACCTAACATTTTCCCGGGATAAAAAGTATCCTATATGTTAATTCAGCTTATAAATTACCTGTGTTTCAAATTTCATCTAAATCCGTTCAGTAGTTTTTGCGTGAAAACAAATTCAAATAACAGCATTTTACAAAATGCATATGAAAAGATATTTTGTTATTTGATTATAATTAATTGACACAAAACAGATTAAACTATTTACAAAAACATTATCTTAACCTACCTACTTATAGATAAAAGATCTGACCCAAACCGGAATCATGCGGTAGCGTGCCAAGAATGCTGGCAGCATTGTCACGCTGGATAGCAATGCTGATTATAATTATATAGACGTAATCCTACTAATATTATAAATACGAAAGTTTGTGAGTATGGATGGATGGATGTTTGTTACTCTTTCACGCAAAAACTACTCAACGGATTTAGATGAAATTTGGAACACAGATAATTTATAACTTGGATTAACACATACAGGATACTTTTTATCCCCGGAAAATTTTAGGTTCCTTTGACATTCTAACCTCAACACGGACGTAGTCGCGGACAGAAGCTAGTCTACATCTACATCTACACTAATATTATAAAGAGGAAAGATTTGTATTTTTGTGGGTTTGTATTGAATAGGCTCCGAAACTACTGGACCGATTTCAAAAATTCTTTCACCGTTAGAAAGCTAAATTATCACTGAGTAACATAGTCTATATAATTAACTAGCTAATCGCCCCGGCTCCGCACGCATAGACACAATATTTGCTAAATGTTTACCCGTGCGAAGCCGGGGCGGGCCGCTAGTAAATTATAATTTTACTGGCTTCTAGCGTAACAAATTCAAATAACACCATTTTACAAATATCATATGATAGGATATTTTGTTATTAGATTATAATTATTTAGACGTAACATATAATTTCTTTGTAATTAGACTAATATTGGTAGCGTGGCCTGACTCTAGTCAGACCTCGATTGTATGACCCCCGCCTGACTTGAAAACTCGATCCGCCCTTGAATACATACAGGCGCACGAGCGGATCCAGGGGGGTCATGGGATCATGACCCCTCCTTGGCCTGGGTCTGAGTGGGTTCAAGTGGAAGCCAGGACTCGTTTCGATAATTATTTAGACATCTTATATAAAATTCTCGTGTCGCGGTGTTTGTAGTTAAACTCCTCCGAAACGGCTTGACTGATTCTCATGAAATTTTGTGTGCATATTGGGTAGGTCTGAGAAACGGATAACATCTATTTTTCAGCCCCCTAAATGTTAAGGGTAGTCCACCCCTACATTTTTTGCATTACTCTCAGTAGAAGGTTTTTTGAAAAAGTAATCGGTATATTTTTAATATCGGGATAAACTTAATAGACCTTTGTTCTATGGTTTATTTGTCATATGAATTCATAGCTTTTGTTTTTTTTTTATATACCACTATGGTGGCAAACAAGCATACGGCCCGCCTGATGGTAAGCGGTTACCGCAGCCTATGGACGCTTGCAACACCAGGGGTATCACTCGCGCGTTGCCGACCCTATTAGCTAAAACAGGACGTCTGTCGGGACAGCTAGTATAAATATAAAATAAAATTTCTTTGTTATTGGATTTATGTTATTGTTATGTCAATTGGAGCGTGTCTAGCTAAACCTCGACCATATGACCCCCCTAAATGAAAGCCGGATCCTAGTACAGGCGAAGCTAATAAAACAGTGTCAACAAGTACCTTCAACCGGCGGCGGTGGAGGCTCTTCTTCCGGTTCCGGTGGCAGCGGTATAGATTGGGGGTCGGGGGACAACTGCTCCTCCTGCTGGGGGTCTTCCGGCGATTGCGGGGGGTCCTCGGGCGGCGGGGGGTCGGGTGGGGGCCTGTCAATATAGGATACATTGAATTAATATACTATGAGACTAGAGTTGATAAAAATCTAGTTTTGTTCCGTTACTGACTGCTTTATCATGAAATACCTATATACGTTTTTCCTGAAAAGAACAGACTTACAAATTAGAAAGAGGTTAATCATGAATTATACTCTCATGTGGGATTAAATACACAATCCAATATCCCACGGGATTCCCGGGATTTTCTGAGACAAAAGTACCACAAAGTAAGATTTCTTCCGTACTCACATTACTTCTTCTTCTACGACAGGTGTGTCTGTTTGTACGTCGGTGACGTCATCTTGGGGTTCCACTTCGGGTGGGGGCGGTTCCGGCTCCTTGACCTCTTCTTTGATCTGAAATTAAAATATAATTAAAAAAATACTAAATGATGTAAAGGTAAAGAGTACTCGGAACCGGCGGGCATGTATGAAGAGATTGATGAATGTAGAAGAAGCAAAAGAGGTGTGCAAGTCTCTAGTGAAATGTCGCTCTATACTCTCTACCCACCCCGTGAGGGACTTGGCGTGATGATATGTATGTATGAAGAGATTGATGAATGTAGAAGAAGCAAAAGAGGTGTGCAAGTCTCTAGTGAAATGTCGCTCTATACTCTCTACCCACCCCGTGAGGGACTTGGCGTGATGATATGTATGTATGAAGAGATTGATGAATGTAGAAGAAGCAAAAGAGGTGTGCAAGTCTCTAGTGAAATGTCGCTCTATACTCTCTGCCTACCCCGTGAGGGACTTGGCGTGATGATATGTATGTATGAAGAGATTGATGAATGTAGAAGAAGCAAAAGAGGTGTGCAAGTCTTTAGTGAAATGTCGCTCTATACTCTCTGTCTACCCCGTGAGGGACTTGGCGTGATGATATGTATGTATGAAGAGATTGATGAATTTAGAAGAAGCAAAAGAGGTGTGCAAGTCTCTAGTGAAATGTCGCTCTATACTCTCTACCTACCCCGTGAGGGACTTGGCGTGATGATATGTATGTATGAAGAGATTGATGAATGTAGAAGAAGCAAAAGAGGTGTGCAAGTCTCTAGTGAAATGTCGCTCTATACTCTCTACCTACCCCGTGAGGGACTTGGCGTGATGATATGTATGTATGAAGAGATTGATGAATGTAGAAGAAGCAAAAGAGGTGTGCAAGTCTCTAGTGAAATGTCGCTCTATACTCTCTACCTACCCCGTGAGGGACTTGGCGTGATGATATGTATGTATGAAGAGATTGATGAATGTAGAGGAAGCAAAAGAGGTGTGCAAGTCTCTAGTGAAATGTCGCTCTATACTCTCTACCCACCCCGTGAGGGACTTGGCGTGATGATATGTATGTATGAAGAGATTGATGAATGTAGAAGAAGCAAAAGAGGTGTGCAAGTCTCTAGTGAAATGTCGCTCTATACTCTCTACCCACCCCGTGAGGGACTTGGCGTGATGATATGTATGTGTGAAGAGATTGATGAATGTAGAAGAAGCAAAAGAGGTGTGCAAGTCTCTAGTGAAATGTCGCTCTATACTCTCTGTCTACCCCGTGAGGGACTTGGCGTGATGATATGTATGTATGAAGAGATTGATGAATGTAGAAAAAGCAAAAGAGGTGTGCAAGTCTCTAGTGAAATGTCGCTCTATACTCTCTACCTACCCCGTGAGGGACTTGGCGTGATGATATGTATGTATGAAGAGATTGATGAATGTAGAAGAAGCAAAAGAGGTGTGCAAGTCTCTAGTGAAATGTCGCTCTATACTCTCTACCTACCCCGTGAGGGACTTGGCGTGATGATATGTATGTATGAAGAGATTGATTAATGTAGAAGAAGCAAAAGAGGTGTGCAAGTCTCTAGTGAAATGTCGCTCTATACTCTCTACCCACCCCGTGAGGGACTTGGCGTGATGATATGTATGTATGAAGAGATTGATGAATGTAGAAGAAGCAAAAGAGGTGTGCAAGTCTCTAGTGAAATGTCGCTCTATACTCTCTACCCACCCCGTGAGGGACTTGGCGTGATGATATGTATGTGTGAAGAGATTGATGAATGTAGAAGAAGCAAAAGAGGTGTGCAAGTCTTTAGTGAAATGTCGCTCTATACTCTCTGTCTACCCCGTGAGGGACTTGGCGTGATGATATGTATGTATGAAGAGATTGATGAATTTAGAAGAAGCAAAAGAGGTGTGCAAGTCTCTAGTGAAATGTCGCTCTATACTCTCTACCTACCCCGTGAGGGACTTGGCGTGATGATATGTATGTATGAAGAGATTGATGAATGTAGAAGAAGCAAAAGAGGTGTGCAAGTCTCTAGTGAAATGTCGCTCTATACTCTCTACCTACCCCGTGAGGGACTTGGCGTGATGATATGTATGTATGAAGAGATTGATGAATGTAGAAGAAGCAAAAGAGGTGTGCAAGTCTCTAGTGAAATGTCGCTCTATACTCTCTACCTACCCCGTGAGGGACTTGGCGTGATGATATGTATGTATGAAGAGATTGATGAATGTAGAGGAAGCAAAAGAGGTGTGCAAGTCTCTAGTGAAATGTCGCTCTATACTCTCTACCCACCCCGTGAGGGACTTGGCGTGATGATATGTATGTATGAAGAGATTGATGAATGTAGAAGAAGCAAAAGAGGTGTGCAAGTCTCTAGTGAAATGTCGCTCTATACTCTCTACCCACCCCGTGAGGGACTTGGCGTGATGATATGTATGTGTGAAGAGATTGATGAATGTAGAAGAAGCAAAAGAGGTGTGCAAGTCTCTAGTGAAATGTCGCTCTATACTCTCTGTCTACCCCGTGAGGGACTTGGCGTGATGATATGTATGTATGAAGAGATTGATGAATGTAGAAAAAGCAAAAGAGGTGTGCAAGTCTCTAGTGAAATGTCGCTCTATACTCTCTACCTACCCCGTGAGGGACTTGGCGTGATGATATGTATGTATGAAGAGATTGATGAATGTAGAAGAAGCAAAAGAGGTGTGCGAGTCTCTAGTGAAATGTCGCTCTATACTCTCTACCTACCCCGTGAGGGACTTGGCGTGATGATATGTATGTATGAAGAGATTGATTAATGTAGAAGAAGCAAAAGAGGTGTGCAAGTCTCTAGTGAAATGTCGCTCTATACTCTCTACCCACCCCGTGAGGGACTTGGCGTGATGATATGTATGTATGAAGAGATTGATGAATGTAGAAGAAGCAAAAGAGGTGTGCAAGTCTCTAGTGAAATGTCGCTCTATACTCTCTACCCACCCCGTGAGGGACTTGGCGTGATGATATGTATGTGTGAAGAGATTGATGAATGTAGAAGAAGCAAAAGAGGTGTGCAAGTCTCTAGTGAAATGTCGCTCTATACTCTCTGTCTACCCCGTGAGGGACTTGGCGTGATGATATGTATGTATGAAGAGATTGATGAATGTAGAAGAAGCAAAAGAGGTGTGCAAGTCTCTAGTGAAATGTCGCTCTATACTCTCTGTCTACCCCGTGAGGGACTTGGCGTGATGATATGTATGTATGAAGAGATTGATGAATGTAGAAGAAGCAAAAGAGGTGTGCAAGTCTCTAGTGAAATGTCGCTCTATACTCTCTGTCTACCCCGTGAGGGACTTGGCGTGATGATATGTATGTATGAAGAGATTGATGAATGTAGAAGAAGCAAAAGAGGTGTGCAAGTCTCTAGTGAAATGTCGCTCTATACTCTCTGCCTACCCCGTGAGGGACTTGGCGTGATGATATGTATGTATGAAGAGATTGATGAATGTAGAAGAAGCAAAAGAGGTGTGCAAGTCTCTAGTGAAATGTCGCTCTATACTCTCTGCCTACCCCGTGAGGGACTTGGCGTGATGATATGTATGTATGAAGAGATTGATGAATGTAGAAAAAGCAAAAGAGGTGTGCAAGTCTCTAGTGAAATGTCGCTCTATACTCTCTACCTACCCCGTGAGGGACTTGGCGTGATGATATGTATGTATGAAGAGATTGATGAATGTAGAAGAAGCAAAAGAGGTGTGCAAGTCTCTAGTGAAATGTCGCTCTATACTCTCTGCCTACCCCGTGAGGGACTTGGCGTGATGATATGTATGTATGAAGAGATTGATGAATGTAGAAGAAGCAAAAGAGGTGTGCAAGTCTCTAGTGAAATGTCGCTCTATACTCTTTGCCTACCCCGTGAGGGACTTGGCGTGATGATATGTATGTATGAAGAGATTGATGAATGTAGAAGAAGCAAAAGAGGTGTGCAAGTCTCTAGTGAAATGTCGCTCTATACTCTCTGCCTACCCCGTGAGGGACTTGGCGTGATGATATGTATGTACGAAGAGATTGATGAATGTAGAAGAAGCAAAAGAGGTGTGCAAGTCTCTAGTGAAATGTCGCTCTATACTCTCTGCCTACCCCGTGAGGGACTTGGCGTGATGATATGTATGTACGAAGAGATTGATGAATGTAGAAGAAGCAAAAGAGGTGTGCAAGTCTCTAGTGAAATGTCGCTCTATACTCTTTGCCTACCCCGTGAGGGACTTGGCGTGATGATATTTATGTACGAAGAGATTGATGAATGTAGAAGAAGCAAAAGAGGTGTGCAAGTCTCTAGTGAAATGTCGCTCTATACTCTCTGCCTACCCCGTGAGGGACTTGGCGTGATGATATGTATGTACGAAGAGATTGATGAATGTAGAAGAAGCAAAAGAGGTGTGCAAGTCTCTAGTGAAATGTCGCTCTATACTCTCTGCCTACCCCGTGAGGGACTTGGCGTGATGATATGTATGTACGAAGAGATTGATGAATGTAGAAGAAGCAAAAGAGGTGTGCAATATGTATGTATGTAATATGTATAGGTAGTTTGTTTCATAATTTTTCATCGTAAGCTTATGACATTTGCATTACTTGTAAGACAACAAGAACCTTGTGGCAGTTATCACCACACATATTAAGTGATCTGTGATGTAAAACCGTAACTAAGGCCAATAATTGGATGGGTGGCCCTCCAGGATCCGACCTTGACGTAGGGTTAGATCTAGTGGCGACCATAACAGTGTTAGGTTAAGGTCAGAACTGATATTAAAAAAAAAGCTTACTTTTTGTTCATCCGGTTGTATGACCTTGATCTCTGTAGTGGGAAACTTGACCTCAGGGAACGTGACCTTGACCTCTGTGGCCGAGGTCAACTCGGGAGGGGGGACCTCCTCTACTGGGGACTCTTCTGGGGTCTGTGATGTTTTAATATAATAATGCATGGACATTATCACACAACGCCATCTGTCCCCAAACTAAGCAAAGCTTGTACTATGAGAACCAGCAGCTGATATAATATATTTTTTTGTAGAAATATTAATCACGCAGACGCAAGGCAATTACAAATGTTTAACACATAAATGTTCACCCCAGCGGGACTCGAACCCGCGACCTCTAGCGTAGCAGCCTAGTCGCAATAACAACTAGCACAGCGATACCGTATTCGGTGCAAAAACAATGATGCCAATTGACTTACTACTGGACTGATATTTTTTTTTTATACCACTAAGTTGGCACACCGTAGCCTATAGCCGCTAGCAATACCAGGGGTATCACTAACGGGTTGCCAACCCTATTGTTGATGAGGACTCACTGTGCTAGCAGCATTACTACTAGCGCAGCGTATCCTCGTGGAACACTGGCAACCTTACTCACCGCAGAAACACAACACTACATCAAGTAGTGTTATTTCACTGCGGTCTTCTGTAAGGTCGTAACATAGGTTATGTAATATGTTCCTACGCGGGCGAAGTCGCGGGTAAAAACCTAGTATATTTCATAAACACGTACAGTGTCAACTGCAGCCGTCACAATTTCTTCTTGATCCACTGCCATTGGTTCGTCCTGAAAGAAAAATATAAATTTAAAAAACTAAAAACCATCTGTCATAAAAATATTTTTATCCTGATGATCCTGGTCAGGATATTAGGATAAAGTTATGAAATAATTGTATTGTCATCGGTCCTTAATAAAGTGTGCAAATTATCAGAATTATCACTGCCGGTAGCATGAACATTTTTCGACTTTTCGTATGAATAGATTGATGAATGTAGAAGAAGCAAAAGAGGTGTGCAAGTCTCTAGTGAAATGTCGCTCTTTACTCTCTGCCTACCCCGTGAGGGACTTGGCGTGATGATATGTATGTATGAAGAGATTGATGAATGTAGAAGAAGCAAAAGAGGTGTGCAAGTCTCTAGTGAAATGTCGCTCTTTACTCTCTGCCTACCCCGTGAGGGACTTGGCGTGATGATATGTATGTATGAAGAGATTGATGAATGTAGAAGAAGCAAAAGAGGTGTGCAAGTCTCTAGTGAAATGTCGCTCTTTACTCTCTGCCTACCCCGTGAGGGACTTGGCGTGATGATATGTGTGTTAATTACCTTCACGATATCTTCTTGTACCGGCAAGGGGGTAGCTTCGGTCGGTACAGCTTCCTTCGATTCGTCCTTCGTCGGTGTTTTCTCGACTTGTCTAAAATATATATAACAAGAAACTGACTCACTGACATATCAACGCACAGCCTTAAGGGCTGGAGTTAGAGACTTGGAATTTTTACATTAGGTACCATTTATGACGTAGGCATCCACTAAGGAAGGGTTTTTGGAAATACCACCCATAAATATGAAAAAATAGGGAATGAAAGTTTGTATTTTGATTACACACACACACATAAAAAAAAGGGGAGGATCATAACGATATAGAGGTAGATATTTTAAACGGTTAACGTGGGTGTGTCTGTGGCGTCGAAGCTTCTAAATAGATAAACCAATTTTGATTAAAAAAAGGAGCCCTTACGTATTACACTTTGTTGTCCGTCCGTCTGTATGTCTGTCTGTCAAGACCTTTTTTCTCAAGAACGCGTGGAGTCATAAAGTTGAAATAAATATGAAAACCCGGGTCGATGGTCTGGTTTTATGTCTTATAATTTTACAATCTAACCTGTAAGTCAATATGAAGAAAAGATTTGACCGTTTATGTGGCAAATTTTCGCATATTTTGCGATTTCACAAGGGAATCAATACCTACAGGGTACTTCCCGTTGACCTAGAACCATGAAATTTGGCAAGAAGCAGTGTCTTACAGCACAAGTAAAGGGAAAACGAAAACCGTAAATATGAATGAGAATGTTATTTTTTTAATGCGAATTTACAAAAAAACATTCCTGAATCGCCTTGTTGAGAGTCACCGACGAATAATGACCTCATTTGAAGTTCGCCTACTTTTAACCTTACCTACAAGTGTGTACGGAACCCTCGGTGCGCGAGTCCGACTCGCACTCGGCCGGTATTTTTTATCATTTATCATGTCGTGACCATAAGTATATTTTATGACGTAGGCATCCACTAAGGAGGGGTTTTTGAAAATACCACCCCTAAGGGGATAAAATAGGGGATGAAAGTTTGTATTATGTACTTTTAATTTAGTTTTTTTTTATACCACTAAGGCGGCACACAAGCATACGGCCCACCTGATGGTAAGCAGTCACCGTAGCCTATAGCCGCTAGCAATACCAGGGGTATCACTAACGAGTTGCCAACCATGTTGTTGATGAGGACTCACTGTGCTAGCAGCATTACTTCTAGCCCAGCGTATCCTCGTGGAGCACTGGCAACCTTACTTACCGCAGAAACACAACACTACATCAAGTAGTGTTATTTCACTGCGGTCTTCTGTAAGGTGGAGGTACAGTCCCCAGTCGGGCGGCACCAATTTAAATGGGATAACCCACGGGAAATCCCAAATCGCCCTACCTCTCTTTGAATTTATTAGATTATATACTAGTTAGGGTAATATACCTGTTAGCCCCTTTATGCATAGTCTGGACCGGTGCTATGTGTATGTCGAAGTCTCTAAACGCGTACACATCTTCCTCCTTGATCTCTATGTCGTCTATGTCCACCGCTGGGAGTGGGAGTGGGGCCGACACTGGTGGTGGGGTCGCGATAGCCGGGGCTGTCGCTATAAAAGGAAACATAATCTTACAAACCAATCCATACTTCTTTGAGAAGTATTCATGACTACAAAAAGCTTCTTCTATGCTAGGTAATTTAGTTTATGGTTTACAGATCAAATAAACATTGATTATTCTATGCATCTAAACGCACGTTAATTGTTGCGGGCGAAATATATGGTTCGTCGCTCGACCCACGGGCGGCAAGCGACCGACGAACGAGATCGTACCCGGCCCAATTCGGTGGGGGCAGCACGCTAGGAGACTAATATTATAAAAAGGAAAGATTTGTATTTTTATATTATTGTCGTGTATTTTGTATTGAATAGGCTCCGAAACTACATGAAATTTAGCAATGCGATACATTGTAAACAGATTATAATATTACTTTTGCAGTGGCCGCCATATTGGATAAATAATGGTGAATGTTTTCCGAATTGATGGTTAAGTAGACATTCAAAGGCCTTACTAGGCCACCCCGTGATGGGGTTATGATATTACTGTTTTTTTTTAATACCCTACTAATATTATAAATGTGGAAGTTTTAAGAATGGATGTGTTTGTTGTCACGTAAAAACGGCTCAACATGGATTAACATATAGGATACTTTTTATCGGGAAAATGTTAGCAATCTATATAGTCTAGGAGCCAGTGACAGATTTTCATGACCAAGTCCCTCGCAATCAAAAATTTGTAAATTTGCATTAGACACTTATACGATGAATACTCGCGACCGTCAGCTGCGACTCCGTGGGTGGGGCGGGCAGTGGCAGCCTCCCACGCATGGAGAAAAAAAAATGTTTTTCAGTCATTTCCTCCCATTTGAAAATTTGTCAGATTATAGTTTACCTAGTATTTTAAAGAAAAAACAAAGTCCGCTGACCATAATATGGTGGATTATATGTCAGCTGGCTGCTTGAACATGAAAAAATATATTTATATTTTCAATTATTTCCTCTCAACTAAAAATTTACCTGGTGGTCGTTTATATGCTACTATGAATGAAAATTAATGTCAGCTTGTAGGTAGGTGTAACGCAGCAACATCGATCACCTACTGTCTCTTATCAGCTGACGACTTTTCCCTTGACTTACAGCTAGCTGATTTTTTTCATTATTTACTCCATGCGTGGGAGGCTGCCACTGCCCGCCCCACCCACGGAGTCGCAGCTGACGGTCGCGAGTATTCATCGTATAAGTGTCTAACGCATTTTACGAACTTTCGCTCGAGAAGAAATAATTGACCAAAATTGTACCTGGCTCCTGGACTAATACTTCTATATCTATACTAATATTATAAACAGGAAAGATTTGTATTTTTGTGGGTTTGTATTGAATAGGCTCCGAAACTATAGGACCGATTTCAAAAATCTCTTTCACCGTTAGAAAGCTAAATTATCACTGCAGCATAGGCTATTTATTATACTACCTGCTCGCCCCGGCTTCGCTCGGGTAGACAAAATATTTGGTAAATGTCTATAGGGTCTGAAACTACTGGACCGATTTCATAAAATCATTCACCGGTATAAAGCTACATTATCTCTGATTAACATAGGCTATATATTATACTAGCTGCCCACCCCGGCTTCGCACGTGTGGACAAAATATTTGATAAATTTCTATGCTCCGAAACCAATGTCATTACCTTTTAGTTGGTGTTCAATTTGGACTAATTGGCTCTTGATATGTTCTATAGCGGCGTGTTTGCTTTCGTGCTGAGAGGAGGCAGCCGATTTCTCTAACAACATTGATAGAGTAGGCGCCGTCACCGAAGGAGACATCGTCTCTGCAACAACAATTCACTAGGTGGGTACCACCGCAGTGTCAGATATTCTGCCGCCAAGCACTAGTGTACGTACACTACACTGTGTTCCGGTGTGAAGGGCACTGTAGCTAGTGACATTACTGGCCATAAGAGACTAGGTACTAGGTGGTAGGCCTCTTATTGCAAGAGTCCGGCTAGGTGGGTACCACCGCAGTGTCAGATATTCTGCCGCCAAGCACTAGTGTACGTACACTACACTGTGTTCCGGTGTGAAGGGCACTGTAGCTAGTGACATTACTGGCCATAAGAGACTAGGTACTAGGTGGTAGGCCTCTTATTGCAAGAGTCCGGCTAGGTGGGTACCACCGCAGTGTCAGATATTCTGCCGCCAAGCACTAGTGTATGTACACTACACTGTGTTTCGGTGTGAAGGGCACTGTAGCTAGTGACATTACTGGCCAGAAGAGACTAGGTACTAGGTGGTAGGCCTGTGAGACTCACCAACAACATTTGCCGGGTGTGAGATGTGCTGTGGAGTGGTCACAACAGGAGATGATTTCAGCAATGAAGTCAGTAGTGGTGAAGACGGGGTAGCGGGAGCCACTGAAAATTCAAGTTATTAAGTTGCTGTATAAGCAGTGATAGCCTTGTGGTTGAAGCAAAAAACTGTCATCTAATGGGCCCAGGTTCAAATGCTGGTGTATACCAATAAGTTTTTCTAAGCCTAAGTACAGTGATTAATCACATCATTAACTTAAAAAGAGTGCTATGCCATATAAATGGGCTGAAAGGTGGCACACAAGTGCCACTTTAGTGGTATGTAAAAAAAAGGTAGAGGAAAATGGGATATCCCAGTGCTTTTAATATGAGTGTTTAGTTTACATACTTTTCTCTCTGTAAGAACCATACACATACTACAAGGAATATTCTAAAAAAATAATTAGCGAAATCGGTTCAGCTGCTCTGAGATTTGCGCTTAGCAACCATCCAGCAAATATTTTTTATATTATTTGATTATCTTAATCGTAAGTAGATTTTATATTTGAATGTGGATGGACACAGGGGTCAAGGTAGACTTATTAAGATGTATGGCATGGCCAGAAAGGAAGTGAATACAGAGATGACAGCTGATAGAGAGGGATGGAAGAGAAATACATATTGCACGGACCACAAATAATATGGGATAAGGACAGGATAATGATGATCATAAGTACATTTCTTAGTTCTAAATTTAACATTACTTTAGTAATACTGTAATGATGTTAATATGGTTGCAAACAAATAAATAAAAGTGGTCAACACTGCTTACCAGGTGACGTTGGTGTGGTAGGCTGTGACGGCCGCCAACCCCTTTCAGCTCTAGCGCGCCTCTCTTCCCTCTCCTTCAAAATAGCAGCTTTGCGTGCATTCTCCCTCTCCTTCGCTCTCCTGGCAGCTTCAATATTCGCCCAGATTTCTTGCAGGCGCTCCTCTGAAGTAGCAGTATTACGGACTTCTGTTATTTCATTTTTCAGCTGGTCGTATTCTTGGTTCATTTCACTAATAGTTTTCTGTATTTCTGCAATTCTATCCTGGGTGAGACTCTTGAGGATACTCTCTTGTGGCGTCTCCACTGCTCCCTCGGAGCTCCGTTTCTTGCGCTTCGGTGTCTCAACATGCTCGAGTAAAGCGCCGTATTGGGCTGCACAGCTGGAAAGATGTATTCATTAATCAAATCAAGTCACAAATAGTTCAGTGTAGGCTCCAGTCGGGCACTAACTATTACAATTGTACCTCCACCTTACAGAAGACCACAGTCAAATAACACTACTTTGATGCACTGCTGTTTCTGTGGTGATTAAGATTGCCAGTGCTCCACGAGAATACGCAGCACTAGTAGTAATGCTGGCTGTGCTAGCAAAGTGAGTCCTCATCAACAAAAGGGTTGGCAACTCGTTAGTGGTACCCCTGGTATTGCTAGCGTCTATAGGCTACGGTGACTGCTTACCATCAGGTGGGCCGTATGCTTTTGGGCCAACTTAGATCGGTAATATTGAAAGTAAACAAAGGAAAACTAACCTCTTCTGAGAATACCAATCGGGCGGTCTGTTTGGCTCGCCCATCGTTTTAAGAGCTCGCGACACCGACATCCAGTTCTGATCTCCACTCCTGACCACGGCAGACGCCAGACATAGCTGTTCCCGCACATTCCAACTGTCCAATGGTACCCTTTTCAGTTGCAACCTCTCCTGAATCGAACTCATTTTCAGGCATTCACTTTGTAACATTAATGAAATGTATGAAGGTGTAAATTGGAAATTAAATCATTGTTTATTGTATTTTGTCGACGACCGACGGAACGCTTTTAGTTAAAATTAAACACATAAACATATGTAAATTCGTAAAAGTGCAATGCATATAAATACGCTATTTATTATTAGGTACTAGAGCACAGAGTACATAGCTACTACGTAGGTAGCTTATCTCCCTTAACACTTCTACTTCTTCTTCCTAACTATGGCAATCAATCCTCTTCAGAACATAACGACACCATGAATACACATTAAGGATCATTAAAATTTTATTGCAATTAGAAAGAAATAAAAGACATTAATGACAACACATAAACATATCAGAAAGAGCTCCCTCTACGGACTATAACTAATACTTTCCATCAAATCAATGCCCCGAGTGAGCATTGATTTGATGTAATGCCCTCTTCCTTTATCTTTGTCTATGATCAAATCAATTGTGTCCTTCTGTATGGGGAGTAACCTAGACTAAAGAGGTGGAACCATTTATTATTGGCATTCGACTATGAATATTTTTTATGGTAATATATAGAATAGCTTACAGTTAAAGCGTAGGGGAACTGCAACAGAAATACGATCAGTGAAAATTTCAACATTCTGTGTCTTTATCTGCCTACCTTTTACGGAATATGTGATACAGACGTGACGCGAACAGACAGACGGACGGACAGCGAAGACTTAGTTATAGGGTTCCGTTGGTTACCCTTTGGGTACGGAACCTTGAAAACGAGAGTAAGCGTACTTTAGATCGTCAGTTCAACTGCACAGTTGTCAGTTTTGCCTTCACACTTTCAGTTTTAACTGCACAGCTCGACTGTACAGTTAAAACTGTAGGTCTAGCGTAGCGGTTGTATTCTATTGGACTGTAGGGCTAGCATGAATAATTTGCGACAACGTTTTCGTATCGCCCGCTTTACGATTGCCTTGCTAATTTATTCAAAATTCCAAGTACAAATTTAGTAATCACGAAGCAAAATCGAAATTTAAGGATTATAAATTTGAGCCTAAAAAAAGGTTTAAGGAAAAAACAGGATGAATATGTTCATTTGATTAATTTTGTTGTCAAAAAATATCTAAAGATAATGTTTCGAGTTTGTTGCTAAATCAAGGATAAATTACAAAAAATATTTTATCGATTCAACACTTAAGCACAGCACAGCACTATTATAGTCAGAATCAGTCAGAACTCAGAATAGCATTCAGCCGGCTACTTTTTTTCCTTCGTAATTCGTATCATTATTTTATCAGTTTCTCGGAAAGTAGCGGTTACGTACTCTGTGTTCTCAGAAACCAAATGAAACGTTTTGCAAAATGTTTGAAAACTAATTATGAACTAACGGATTTTACATTTGACCTCAAGAAAATAGAAATGTGAGTATAAATAGTGATAATCGTTATAAATAACTTTAGAATACTTACCTTATCTTTATTACTGTATAATCATTCGATGATAATCTCTTGTGTGTGATTATTGATATTGAATACCTACCTACTACCAACTTATAAATCAGTGATATTTAATCAAAGTATGTACTATGTTTTCAAGTTATTTAGTCAATCTTTTCAAATCAAAGCAAAACTGAAAACCTATATAATTCGCTTACTTTTTCAATATCAAAGATCAATAACTTCTTTAAAAAGTTTGGCTGAATTTAGTACTAGCGCTCTATTGTTAAAGAGCCCTCTTTGCCTGTACCTCCTTAGAATCCAGAGTACTATTCCCAACTGGTGACAAAGTAAAAAAAAGATTTCGATTAATTACATTCACTATGGCTGAAAACTGTTACTGAATGTTTCCCTTAAATTTAGGTTTAATTAAAGGCAAAAAGTCATTGGCACAACACTAAAATCAAATAAACTTTATAAGGCAGAATAATATAAGTGAGGTAAATTCCTCTATCAGGTTTGCCAGTGAAAATAGAAGTAGTCTTGGACAAAGTTTCGTAGGCGTTATTGGGTATTTTAATTAAATGTGCAACATTATAGGTTCGGATGGAAAAAACAGTATATTTTTCAGTTTGACATAAGTTCGAAGTGACACAAAAGAAAAACAAAATGGTATAGGAAAATCTTGGAAAATCTAAATATAAAAATAAAGGTTGTATAGAGTTCTGACATAATAATATGTGCATATTTTATTGAATAGGTAAGTAAGAATTTATGTTTCCTTTGGCTGCCTACCTAAAAGAAAATTCTATGCTGTGCTGCTAGTGTTATATAGTACTTAAAATGGTTATTAATAATAGCTCAGAGTAGTTAATATACTACATACAAATTATAGGTAGGTATGATATTTTGAAACATTTCACATATATGTCACTGGAAGATAACAAGAACTGCAAATATTCTAGGAAATTGTTTACCCTTTGTAACATTGTAGTCAGAAATGGCTGTGATAGGTTAGAAGGCTAAAGCTGTTGTTTTTTGTTCCGTAAGTTTATTAATTTGCGAAAATGTGGGCGTTTCGGGCATTCTTCTTCTTCTTCTTCCTAAGTATGGCAATCAATCCCTTCAGGGACTATTTTTGCCAGTGTCGAGTGTTAGAGAATTTTCATGTTGCAAAATTTCTCGTGTTTGCCGCATTAAAATGCCCAGTGTCATGCATTCTAACGCCCAATGGAGTTTCTGGAGACAACCCACGGCAGTAGCAGATCGTAACACGCCTTTAGATTAGAGGTAACCTATTGACCAAAATGATAAATCACTTAACCCAAAAGTCGTATTATGGCATTATTTCCAATGCTCCTATAAATCAGTCACTAAATGAAACTTTACTGCACATATCGACACCAAAAATACACATTAAAGATCACTATAACACAATTTACGACACACTGAAAAAATCTCAACCGCTCCGCCTGATTCCCGCCAAAAACTCCCTTTGTAGTTCTTGTTATCTTCCTGTGACATATATACTTTTTAAACTATTTAATTGGACCCAAATTATCTTCCATTGAACATGGTTGTAACACCTCAGCAACCTCTTTGAGATGGTTTTGGGGAACTATGATTAATTAATGCAAAAAAGATTTTAGACCAATTTTTTTTTTATTTATATGCAAACTTTTTTGTTTGTGGCCTGGTAACAGCAAATTAATTTAGGACTTTTTTTGCTTGATATTCCAGCTTTAGATACCATAATGTCAGACATAATGAGGATGAATGAAAAATATTTAATACCATGGGAAAGGATCGATTTTAACCAACTTGTATGTAGCTTTGAAAAGAAATGTATCCAGACAGTACGGACTACTAACAGTCAATATACAGAGTATGAAGTATATGCTGCAAAGTTTGAAGATACTCAAACTGATGCGGGGAGGAATTCTACATCTGTCGATACCGGAATCACCGAATGTCAGAATGAACCAGTAGTTGAACCTGGTAAGTATTTTTTATACCATTAAGATGGCACACAAGCATACGGCCCACCTGATGGTAAGTAGTCTCACCGTAGCCTACAGTCGCTAGCAATCCCAGGGGTATCACTATCATGTTGCCAACCATATTGTTGATGAGGACTCACTGTGCTAGCAGAATTACTACTAGTGCAGCATATCCTCGTGCACTGGCAACCTAACAACACAACACTACATCAAAGTAGTGTTATTTGACTGCGGTCTTCTGTAAGTTGGAAGTACAGTCCCTGAAAACTCAAGGAGAGCCCAATTCTTAACTATCTAAAAAGTGTTTATTAATTTTCCAGTGGTCTACTCTACATACTTGTGTCACATTTGCAACACTACAGTGCCTATAATGTATGCGAAAGCTCACATTAATAGCACGAAGCATCAAAGTTGCTTGAAAATCATCAATACGGCACTAGAGAGAGTGAGACAACAGATGTCTCACCATATAGAAGACCCAATCCAGCCGATGACGCAGAATACATACTACTGTGAGCCATGTTCGGATGTAGTAGCAATTAATGAGAAAGCTGAACATGTGTTCACTACGAAGCATCTACAAGCTGTCAAACGTGACGCAAATCTTGAACAACTTGTGAACATCTACGTAGATGATGGAGAAAATCAGAGAGACTTGGTGGACGTAGAGAATGTGAGTGAAGATGTATCAAGTAATGACTTGGAGAAGTATGTTAAGCAGTTGAAGGTTAACTTCAATAAGCCAGATGATTTCCTAACAGTTATAAGTGATAATATGGTTCAAGTTAAAGCAGTTGATGGGAGTAAAGCTACTGTTTCGGTGGCCCAGTTTCATGGAGTCTTAGAGCGATCGAATATGTTCTGCCAGTTATGCAATGTTTGTGTCGGTGATGACCTTAGCTCACATTACATGACAGAAACACATATGATGAAAGTGGCAACGGATGTTAAGGATATGCACTTCATCAGGCAAGTTATGGTGAGTATTTTAAATTCTAGGAAACTTTATGGTGAAGGAAAACATCGTGAGGAAACCTGCATACGTTTGAGAAGAAATTCAGACGTATGTAGTGCCTAAGAGACGGCGACAGACTCACCATCTGTCACGTTGACACCAAATTATCTTCGGTGGAAAGTGGGTGTTATAACACCTCTTTGGGGACCCTTGTGGGAAGGCGTAAAGTTATATTATTATTAGTCTAGGAAAGAAAAGTGATCAACTTAGAACCCCAAGTTGAAAATAGCTTTACTTTTGCTTATTTTAAATATGCAAATATGCTTGCCATCTACAAATAGGTATTTATAAAAAAAAAAAGTAGCTTACCTCTACCACTTAGTATCTAGTACTCTCTTATGGCCAGTAATGTCACTAGGTACAGTGCCCTTCACACCGGAACACAGTGTAGTGTACGTACACTAGTGCTTGGCGGCAGAATATCTGACACTGCGGTGGTACCCACCTAGCCGGACTCTTGCAATAAGAGGCCTACCACCTAGTACCTAGTCTCTTGTGGCCAGTAATGTCACTAGCTACAGTGCCCTTCACACCGGAACACAGTGTAGTGTACGTACACTAGTGCTTGGCGGCAGAATATCTGACACTGCGGTGGTACCCACCTAGCCGGACTCTTGCAATAAGAGGCCTACCACCTAGTACCTAGTCTCTTATGGCCAGTAATGTCACTAGCTACAGTGCCCTTCACACCGGAACACAGTGTAGTGTACGTACACTAGTGCTTGGCGGCAGAATATCTGACACTGCGGTGGTACCCACCTAGCCGGACTCTTGCAATAAGAGGGCTACCACCTAGTCTTAAACATTTATATTTTCAGGTAGGCGATACGTGTAGTCACTGTATTCTGTGTAACAGAATGGTACTAGTGCCTGATATCCACAAAAGACAAGACGCACACAATATGAACGTTCAAGCTGTGCCCATGCTGGATATTAAGCTGTATTTACAGAAGCTTAGCATTGTATATCCAAGAGCTAAAAGCTTTAAATATATAAATCATGAATTGGTAGAAGTGACAGCGTTGGATGGTACGTCAATGGAAGTGTCAGTGAACCAATTCCTCGGTGTAGGGGCTGAAAAGAATTGCAATTTGTGTATGGAAAACATAGAGGAGACTCATCATTTCTGGGCGAAAGGACATATGGATAAAGTCGTCGCGCCTATTTTGGATGCTCATTTCTTGAGAGATGTGAGTATCATGACATCTTCGTTTTGGGTCGGCAGCGCCAGGGATATACCTGGTGTTGCAAGCGTTTATAGGCTACGGAAACCGCTTACCATGAGGCGGGCCGTATGCTTGTTACCTTAGTTGTATATAAAAAAATATCATCTCCTATTTTACCCCTAAGGGGTGGTATTTCCAAGCACTCTTCCTAAGTGGATGCCTACGTCATAAAAGGTGGGTACTATCAAAATTTCAAGTCCTAGCCGTTTAGGCTGTGCGTGCAGGTATAAATGACGCTCCTAGTGTCTACACACGTTCACATATCCTCCTCGATCCCGACGATGACACCACCCTACTCCAGGAAGCCACTAAACGCGCACAAACCGCAAACCGACCCCTGTACCGCCCTCGCCAGCGAGGACCGTCGCACTCATCCCGTCTTCTTTGTCCCCAAAGCCAGTCACGGCTCCGTAGCCCATCTCTCAGCAACGCCCCTAGTTCAGTTGCTTGATTAAGTGCCCCTTCTGGCTGGAGGCCTTAAATGGCCTCGCCACTTTAGTCCGGTTAAGCAGTAAAAGTTCCCTCGAACTAACTGCGAGAGACCATATTCTTAAAAAAAAAAAAAAATCTACACACGTTCAGTTTAGATCGTCAGTTCAACTGCACAGTTGTCAGCTTTGCCTACACACGTTCAGTTTTAACTGTGCAGTTAAAACTGAACGTGTGCAGCCCGCTTAAATACCTACTTATGTCTAGGAGAATTTTGTTAATCATTGTTATATATCATGATTGTTACATGAAAAAAAGACAGAGCACTGAGTTTCTTGCCGGTTCTTCTCAGGTGGCTTTTTTTCCCGAACCGGTGGTAATTTAGGCCTTCATAAGTGCCTTATTAGGGCCGAAACATAATAAATTATTTTTTGATTTTGAATTGTGTGGGGACCGTTATAACTTATGTTTTTCTTTTCAGTTGGGTAATTCTCGCAGTCACTGCCTTCTATGTCACTCGACTACAAACAACACGATACTCCACACACAAAGCGAGGTTCACAAATACAATCTCAAAATCGCAAACGCTTACCAAACAAAACCTGTTTCGGAACAACTAAAACCTGTTTCGGAACAACTAAAACCCGTTTCGGAACAACTAAAACCCGTTTCGGAACAACCAAAGCCTGCTGTTAAAGCAACTGCCGTGTCAAATGGTACTAATGACGGGGTGACATTTTGCAAGCCATGCAAGAGATTTATAGACACACACAATTACCAGTCACACATCAATGGTAGGATACACAAGGAGATGGCAGCTGAGTTGGTGACAGCTAAAGAAAACAATATAAAAAATACCATAGACCCTCACATGTTTATGACCTCCTTGGTTAACCAGGATGTTACCTGTAAAGTTTGCAAAGTGCATGTTCCAAACAATATGCTGCCAACACACATTGAAACCCTGAGTCATGTTGCCAAATTTAATTCTTTATTAATAAGTAATAGAATCAGTACGCTTCCCACCGGATTCGTGTGTTTTATCTGCAATGTAGACGTAAATAAAAATGATATTCTTAACCATGTATCGATGAAGACTCATACAGATAAACTAACAATAAAAGAAATAGCTGATAATAAGGTGGCAGACAAACAAGAGAAAACAAAAGATAATTATTGTTTCGTATGCGAATGTAAAGTGCCCGTTGGTGGTATGAAAGTGCATGAAAATGGCGCGCCACATAGAAGTAAATTACAAGTTGAAGTGCTTGTCAAAACTCCTTCCCCAGAGCCTAGAGCTAATGACACAAAACCGCAGACATATGCGACGGCTGCAAAAGGTCACCCGCACTTGGAGCCGACGGATAACGCAAAGGTTGTAATTTGTAAAGTGTGTCAAGCCAAAGTACCGACAGTCAATATAAGTGAACATGTCCGCGGTATAAATCACAAGGGAAAATTGAAAGATGTTCTCGATATTAATATGTTTAATGAATCAGATAAAGGATACCATTGTGATTGTTGTGAGGTGAATATTAATATCGGTGATGAGGTCGATCACTTGGCCAGTGATGGTCACAAAATTAATCTGCTCAAAGCGAAAAGTAAAGAATATTTACATTTCACGATGAGATTTACCAATAACGTAAAATTGTTGATGTGTAACGTGTGTGAATACAATGTTCTTAATGGAGCTATTTATGTAAACGGCCATGTAGAAACACCGTATCATAAGCAAAAGTACGTGGATTTCTTGGAACGCAATAAAATAAGGAAATTGAAGGATGGTGTACATAACTGCGATCTTTGTGCTCAATTAATTAATGAAGATGAATTGTTCAGTCATGTTAAAACGGAAATGCATGAGAGCAAGACATACAAACATCCACAAATGGAAGCGACTGATAATGTTAAAGTTTTAAACTGTAAGATTTGCAAAACTGGCGTACCTAATATCAAAGCCAATATTATAGAACATGTTAACGGTCAATCTCATAAGGCGAAGTCGGAACTTATAACTAACTAGCTTTGCCCGCGGTTTCGCCCGCGTGGTTCTAGATAAAGATAGCCTATGTCCTTCCCAGGATATATTCTATCTCATTGCCAAATTTCATTACGATCCGTTCAGCCGTTTAGTCGTGAAAAGGTAACAAACAAACAGAGATACCTTCGCATTATTAATATTATTATGAGTTGAAATTGGAGACAAATTTACTGTTTTCGAACGAAGCGGAAATAGTCATGAGAGAAAAGGAGTACAGCATGGAGATCTTCAAGTGTGGAGAGATTTCTGCAGGGTCAGCAACGAGAGTGATATCCCTGGTGTAGCAAGCGTCCAAACGCTACGGTAACCGCTGACCATCAGGCCGTATGCTTGTTTGTCATCTTAGTGGTTTAAAAAACCGAAACTGTAAGGTAGAAGCTTTGATAAAAGCAGATAAGTTTTAAAGAACAAGCTGTGTTGCCGATTTGAAGTTAATTGTTTCAACTTTCGGATATTCACGGCCTTTGCGCTTAAAAGTGGTGCTTACGATAGTATAGGGAAAGTCAATTTCCAAGTTACCGAAGTTTTTTAAACTGTACAACCGTCCTGATAATAAAAGTATTATTTTACCGGTTACATGAGTTTTTTTACCCGACTTCGGCACAACCAAAAGGAAGGTTATGATTTTAGCTTTTAATATAAAATCTAATATAAAAAGTTTTATTATAAAAATGAATCGCTGAATGTATTGCTAAGCGCAAATCTCAAGAGCAGCTGAACCGATTTCGCTAGTTTTTTTAGAATATTCCTGAAAGGTCTAACGGGTAGACAAAATATTTGATAAGGCCGTGCGCGCATTGCGTTGCAGTGGCAAACGTTGCTGTAGTTCACCGTGCGTTGGAACTACAGCAACTTCTGAGGTCCGCGCATTGCGGCCAGTACAGGCAAGTTAAGGGATGTAACATCGTTCATAAAAACCCACTCCGAGTTTTCTTCTTCCTAACTATGGCAATCAATCCTATTCATCGACAATTGTTACCAGTGTCGAGTGTTTCTGCTTGGTTCACACTTCTGTGTGGTGGTGTGTTGTGATGCCGTCTATTGTGTCGCGGAGTGTTCATTCTTATGTGTCGTGTTGTGTTGCAATATGGTGCATTGATATTAATTTTAAATTAATAACTCCACGTGTTCTTGAGAAAAAAGATCTTGACAGCCAGACCCACAGACAGACAGACGGACAACAAAGTGATTCTATAAGGGTGCCTTTTTTCTTTTTAAAGTAGGGAACTCTAAAAATACGGTTATTACTCGTCAGAACTACTATCAAATTTGTGTATCAAAATTACAAATTCTAATTCACTTTCATTCCATTGATTAGAATGCACGACAAAAAGGCATTTTAATGCAAACACGAAAAAATTTTGACTTGAAAATTCTCTTCTTCTACTCCCTAAGTATGGTAATCAATCCCTTCAGGGACTATTTTTGCCAGTGTCGAGTGTCAGAGAACTCTTTGCAAAATTTCTCGTGTTTGCCCTATTAAAATGCCTAGTATCATGCATTCAATCCACGGCAGTAGCAGATCGTAACACGCCTTTAGGTCAGAGGTAACCTATTAACCAAAATGATAAATCACTTAACCCAAAAGTCGTATTATGGCACTATTTCCAATGATCCTGTAAATCAGTCACTAAATGAAACTTTACTGCACATAACGACACCAAAAATATTGATGATCACTATAACACAATTTACGAGACACTGGAAAAATTCTCAACCGCTCCACCTGATTCCCGCCAAAAAAACTCGAAAATTCTCTTACATTCTGCACTGGTAAAAATAGTCCCTAAAGAGGATTGATTGTCATAGTTAGGAAGAAGAAGAAGACTCGACTGGCTGGAGCCACAAAATCCTACTCGAGTCGCATCACTAACACAAACTGAGCAAGTTTGTGGCGATGACCTTGGCTGCATGCGATTGGCCCACCGCAGTGCGCGCACTTCTATGAGACTCCATCAGAATTTCCGGCAGACTATTCAGTAATCTGTGAGCTAAACTAACGCAATACGCGCACGGCCTAATTGTCTACCCGTGCGAAGCCGGGTTGGGCCGCTAGTACTATATATATGTATGTATTTCATCCGATTTTAGTGAATAAGGTGTCAATCAATTTGTTATTATATTTTATTGTATTTTAACCGAGTTTAAAAATAGGAGGAGTCAAATTTGCCTTGTAAATCTTGATTTTAACAGATTTAATTCCTTTTTTAGTGCGCCTTTTAGATTTTTTTGCACTGTGGGAAAGAAATTGCGCCATTCCACTCTTAACTTGCACACCTCTTGGTTCTACAATCTCTTTCAGCAATCTCTTCATAAATGCCCGCTGGTTCCGAGTAATCTTTACTTTTCTAATTCCATCAGACTATGCAAGTATATAATCATTGAGTCTAAGCTACTGGCTCAGAACAAAAACTGCAAATTTTGAACCTTGAAAATCCTCTAACATTCGTCACTGGCAATAATTGTCCCTGAAGGGATTGATTGCCATACATAGGAAGAAGAAGAAGAAAGAGTAAAGAGCGATTAATTATTATTCTGAGGTATATTATTAGTGTTAAGTAAAAACCACGAAATTGCTACGAGTTTATTTCTTATAAATGAAGCCGTTTATCATTTGACTATTTTTCCTTTTCGCTTTCTTGTTTGTGTCCAAAATTATTTCTATTCTTTCGACGGGTTCTTCATAATTCTCAACGCTTATTTCATTTTGAAAGTTCTCATTCAGTCTGTCTATGACTTGATCGGTCAGTTTTTCAGTTAGTTCGTCTATGACAGATGACTTTGACATCGCTCTTAGGAGTGTAGAAGTGTTTACGTCTTTAGAAATGCAGTTCCGGGCGAAATCTCCGCGGTATTTCAGGATGTTGTTTAGAATTATGTTTTTGAAGTTTTTCATTAGGTCGCTTTCAGCAACTGTTTGCATTACCAACGTTGCTGAAACTAAACGATTTTATTATATCTTGAATTTTGGCTGACAATAAAAAATTTAGTTAAATAAAAAAAAAAACTCCCTTTATAATGTATTTATCTTGCCATTACGCAACGCGTTATTAAACGCCATTAGCCTTAGCAAGAACAATTTTCGACTATGTATTTTTGTCGCTTTCGACTATTTTTGTGTGGGAAAATGAACAGCGCGTCGGCGAAAAGTGGAACTAAAAATTCGTATGAATTGACATTTTGAGAGTTATGTTTTCGAAAACGTTGTAGAATGATGTTTCTGCTACCAGTGGCGCGAGCATGAACAAATTGCTACAACGTTTTCGTATCGCCTTCGACAATTTTTGTATTGAAAAATGTTTAATGAAAAACATTTTAGGGTCGGCAACGCGCGAGTGATACCCCTGGTGTTGCAAGCGTCCATAGGCTGCGGTGACCGCTTACCATCAGGCGGGCCGTATGCTTGTTTGCCACCTTAGTGGTATAAAAAAAAACCGACTACGTATTCGAAAAGGTAGCTCACGAACTGTCAAAATTGTAATACTTATTTTTAGTTCCAGTTTTCACCGCCTCAGCGTTGTTAATTTTACAATACAAAAATAGTCGAAGGCGATACGTAAACATTGTCGCAATTTATTCATGCTCGCGCTACTGGTATTGCAAGGGTCTAAATGCTCCGGTGACCGCTTACCATCGGGCGAGCCGCATGCTAGCTTGCTACCTTGATAATATCATCATCGTCATAATCATCAGCCGATAGACGTCCGTTGCTGAACATTGGCCTCATCCAACGCTTGCCAGCGATCTTTATCAGGTCATCGGTCCAATCCGGTCGGCCCTTTATAATATACTAGCGGCCTGCCCCGGCTTCGCACGGGTAGGCATTTAGATCAAATATTTTGTCTACCCGTGCAAAGCCGGGGCGGGCAGCTAGCCTATGTTACTCAGTGATAGTTTAGCTTTCTAACGGTGAAATAATTTTTGAAATCGGTCCAGTAGTTTCGGAGCCTATTCAATACATACAAAAATACAAATCTTTCCTCTTTATAATATTAGTATAGATGTTTTAAAAATATGTACATATTGCTGTTAGTAGGTACTTACGCAAAATCCGTATTATTTTTAGTTTCAACATCTGAACAAAATGCAGTCATTAAAATAAATAACATTGCATAAAGTGGTTGATAAAATAAAGTGCATTCAGAATTTAGCTATATTTTTATCGAACCTGAAGATTATTGATGCGGATTGAAACATTTTATTTTGCAACATTATTTTATTGACTTCCCCTGTATGTATGTAGCGGATTCTTTCAAAATAATTTTAACTAAATTGTAGCCGCCCCTGATCAGTAGGCCGAGCATGAATAATTTGCGACGACGTTTTCGTATCGCCTTTGACTATTTTTGTATTGAAAAATGAACAGCGCTGCGGTATTCATGCAGGAACATTTTGGAACGACATATACGAAAACGTAACTCGCGTAATGTCTAAATTAAAAAAATTAAATCTCATCCTTACACAACATAAATATTAGTTATGTTGTGTAAGGATGAGATGAGATTACTAGGGAATAAAAAAGTCTTACATCTTCGGTTTCTAGCTATTTAATGAATCCATCATAATTAGTAACAGTTCTTATACTAAGATTAGTAAGTAGTAATAAAAGTATAGTACGTATCACTACATAGTCATAGTATAAAACAAAGTCGCTTCCCGCTGTCTGTCTGTCCTTATGTATGCTTAGATCTTTAAAACTACGGAACGGAATTTGATGCGGTTATTTTAATAGATAGAATGATTCAAGGGGAAGGTTTGGATGTCGCTAGTAGCATAAATACCACAGTTGCTGCAGCGTCAAAATGACATCAGATTTTTATTTTTATTTTTTATTCCACTAAGGTGGCACACAAGCATACGGCCCACCTGATGGTAAGCAGTCACCGTAGCCTATAGCCGCTAGCAATACCAGGGGTATCACTACGGGGTGCCAACCATGTTGCTGATGAGGACTCATTGTGCTAGCAGCAATACTACTAGTCCAGCGTATCCTCGTGGAGCACTGGCAACCCTACTTACCGCAGAAACACAACACTACATCAAGTAGTGTTATTTCACTGCGGTCTTCTGTAAGGCGGAGGTACAGTCCCCAGTCGGGCGGCTCCAATTTAAATGGGAAAACCCACGGGAAATCCCAAATCGCCCTTCGTCTCTAAAAACACAATGTTTCGCAATCGTCATAGGGAATATTGTATTATGAACAGACCTTCATAACGTTATAAAATGTAGTGTTCTTCTTCTTCTTCCTAAGTATGGCAATCGATCCCTTCAGGGACTATTTTTGCCAGTGTCGAGTGTTAGAGAATTTTCATGTTGCAAAATTTCTCGTGTTTGCCGCATTAAAATGCCTAGTGTCATGCATTCTAACGCCCAATGGAGTTTCTGGAGACAACCCACGGCAGTAGCAGATCGTAACACGCCTTTAGATTAGAGGTAACCTATTGACCAAAATGATAAATCACTTAACCCAAAAGTCGTATTATGGCATTATTTCCAATGCTCCTATAAATCAGTCACTAAATGAAACTTTACTGCACATATCGACACCAAAAATACACATTAAAGATCACTATAACACAATTTACGACACACTGGAAACAATCTCAACCGCTCCGCCTGATTCCCGCCAAAAACTCCCCAATGTAGTGTTATATAACGTTATGAGTATTTCGTTACGTTATTTCTTTATCATTTATACGTAACTAGCGACCCGCCCCGGCTTCGCACGGGTAGACATTTATCAAAATATATTTTGTCTACCCGTGCGAAGCCGGGGCGGGCAGCTAGTAAGTAATTTTCTTTGCTATAAACCTCACGGAGCCCGAGACCTTTCCAACGAATGCAAAACCGTGGAAATCGGTTCGTGCGTTCTGAAGTTATAGCGTCAGGAAGGAAAACCCGACTTATTTTTATATAGTAGAAGACGAATAACGTTTACAATAAAATACGTTAAATCATACCGCTATAAAATAATAATATCAAAATAACGTTATAATTTCGTTATTGTATCGGCTTACCCGACCCGCGCGCCAAACAACGTTATTTTGTGAATATCGTTTACTGATATAACGTTATATATCAAATAACGTTATGTTGAAAACGGTATTTGAAGCTCTAATTTTTAATAAACTTACGAACATACATAAGCAAACAGGTTGAACTGGAAACCATAGATATGTTTACGTTGACGATTCAAACTTTTCGCAAATCAAAGATGCTTGAGCCTCAAGGGATGGGCGTTACGCTACCTAAACGTTCTCTTATGAGGATTTGAATGATGCAGATAATTAGTATCTCGGTCTAAGTCCTTCCCTAGGATATAATCTATCTCCTTGTCAAATTTAATTACGATCCGTTTCGTCCTGATAAGAAAGTAATCACACAAACAATCAGAGTTATGTTCGTTTTTGCTATCGAATGGTGTTCATTTTTTTATGGAGATGATAGTAGTAGGTGCACCACACTTAATCCCCGATTGTGTTGTCTGTTTTCTGGATTACCTCCCTCTATGGAAGCCTTAATGACTTCTTCACGTAAAACTATTTCAGAGGGCTGAAAACTATTCTCTAGAACTTTGACTGGATTCATCGGATTCTGATGTCGCATTAGTCTCTGGTGTAATGGATCCCGAGGCGGGAAGCTGCTCGCTTTCGCTGCTGTCAAAATTACAGTTGCCCACTGGAAATAAAAGATATATTTTATTTTGTACTAGCAGCCCGCACCGGCTTCGTACGGGTAGACGTTTATCAAATATATAGCCTATACTACTCAGTGATAATGTAACTGAGAGCCTGTTCAATACAAACATACACACAAAAATATTAAAATGGGCCCTGGCGGGACGGCGTCAAGTGCTATATTTTTTTTATACCACTGAGGTGGTACACAAGCAAACGGCCCATCTGATGGTAAGCAGTCACCGTAGCCTATAGCCGCTAGCATTACCAGAGGTATCACTAACGAGTTACAATCCTGTTATTAATGAGGAGTCACTATGCTATCAGCATTATTACTAGCCCAGCGTATCCTCGTGGAGCACTGGCAACCTTACCGCAGAAACACAACACTACATCAAGCAGTGTTATTGGACTGCGGTCTTCTGAAAGGTGGAGGTACAGTCCCCAGTCAAGCGGCTACGGGAGATCCCAATTCGCCCTACCGCTCTTAATTATTATTATAGGGGAATTCATACATCCGTTGATATTAATTCCTTCTGAATCCAAGCGAAGAGTCTTCACAGCCCCGTTATTGAGTAAGCCAGCTTGTCTAAATTTTATATACTTCAGTACTATGTCCTGGTCTTTGGTCTCGGATGAACGGTCCTTTGTCTTCTCGAAGGGGTATGGCGCCGACATTATGCATGGGTATCGAGATATTAATTCAACTTCTGCAATTAATTATTAAATAAAGTCATATTTATTGGACAAATTATTCTCTGAAAACTAAAGGAGACATAGGAACTAACCGAATATAAAAAAATACTAGGAGAGAAAATTAGAAGGAGGGCGGCGTCCCCCTTATGTCCCCGATGGAAGGGGGGCGGCGTCCCCCTTCTGCTCACGCTTCTTATGGTTATGGGCTGGTGAGCTTGTTAGCGATTACCTTAAATATCTAAATATTAGTGACTAGTGCCTGAAGCACGTCTTGTCGCGGCAATTTCTATTGTATTCCTTACACATGTATTCTCACATTTTATGCTATCAACACTATCGATAATCTAATTCGATTAATAATCGATAGTCCGCTAGCAAGCGGCAACGCTACTTACCCTCGTCCTCTTTTTCGCAGGAGAACATCCTCATGTGACAGATGCTGCTAAAGGTCCTGTAGATGCCGTGTTTGCACTTGCCACAAACCATGGTACCCTGAATAGGACATTCTATAGGACAGGGCTCCAAATCTAAAACAACAACGAGCATTTCACTAGCCGTATATGATCTACCTATATTGTAGACGCTTGAAATTGGTTGTGTTGAAGTTGTTTTTTATGGTTGGCAACCCGTTAGTGGTATAAGTGGTATATCCCTGGTATTGCTAGCGGCTATAGGCTACGGTGACTGCTTACCATCAGGTGGCCCGTATGCGTGTGTGCCACCTGTGGTATAAAAAAAAAGCTCACGTGGAGTTTATTGCAATATTCGCTAAAAAAGAGCGACTTTACTATTGCAAACTTACATGCAGTTGGTGCAATAGCCGTGTCTAGGTATCGGACGGCAAAGTTAAGTTTGTCTTTTAAACTAGTTTATCTTTTAGTACGAAACCCTCGGTGCAAGACTCGCACTTGGCCGATTTATTTAAATTCTGTTTTAGTACATTGAATAAAAAAAATACAATTGAAAATAGTAAATAATACAATTGAAATGGTAGCTAACCTTCTTCAGGGAATTCCTCTTGGCTGTTAGTTGATTCAGAACTTTCTGGTTCTTGTCCAGTGCTACCACCTGTTAACAGTGATGTAAAATATTGTATCCCACGCGATTCTGGCTTGGGTCTGATATTTTATGTAATCGTAAGTAATTAAGTATTTTTAAATCTGTTTTTTCTAAATATAATGAAAAACTAGAATTAATCAATTAATTTTGGTATGGTGGCTAACCTTTTGGAGTTTCCTCTTGGCTGTTAGTTGATCCAGAATTTTCTGGGTTTGTTCCAGTGCTACCACCTGTAAAGGCATAGTGACTATATAAAATATTGCATCCCGCGTGATTTTAGCGTGGGTCAAATATTTAACGTATAAGCACGTAGCTTAGTTATAAATTCTGTTTTTGTAAATATAATTGTGCGCGTACTGGCACATTAGAAAAAGTAGTTCTAATTTTGATTTTCTTAAGTCAATATATATTCTGTCACTTTTTCTTACAATCTATACTAATATTATAAAGAGGAAAGATTTGTATGTTTGTTTGTATTGAATAGGCTCCGAAACAAATGGACCGATTTCAAAAATTCTTTCACCGTTAGAAAGCTACATCATCACTGAGTAACATAGGCTATATATATTACTAGACAAAATATTTGATAAATGTCTATAGGCTCCGAAACTACTGGACCGATTTCAAAAATTCTTTCACCGTTAGAAAGCTACACTATCACTGATTAACATAGGCTAGCTGCCCGCCCCGGCTTTGCACGGGTAGACAAAATATTTTATATAAATGTCAACCCGTGCGAAGCCGGGGCGGGCCGCTAGTAAAAAATTTCTTCAAGACAAACGTTTGATTTCAATTAATTAAAATTACAAATTCACATATTATACAACATTAATTAAAAAATACAATTTAAATTAGTCTGTGTGTAAAGCTAACCGTTACGTCTGACACATCAACACACAGCTCAAACCATTGAACAGATTGCTCTGAAACTAGGCACGCAGATGGATATTATGATGTGGATATCCACTAAGAAAGGGTTTTCCAAAACTCACCTAAAGGTATGTGATAGGGGCCAAAGTTTTTATGGAGAAATAAGATCAGATAAGACTTTTATTCGAAACTTTACAGAAGTGTTTTTGTAAATAAATTAATACGTTCCAGGCCTACAATGCTTAGCAATATCAATCTGATGATATTGAAACCCTGTCACGCAAATTGTACATTACTAGCTGACCCTGCAATGTTGTTTTGTCATGTAAATTATTAGAATTTTAACAAAATTCCACCCCTCAAGGCATGAAATGGGAAAATACGTTACCCCGAATTTAACGCGAGCGAAGCCGGGGGCATAAACGAATTTAAATTGGTATGGCAGCTAACCTTCGCTGTTATTTGATGCAGAATTTTCTGGTTCTTGTCCAGTGCTACCACCTGTTAACACAGTGATATAAAATATACAGTATTGTATCCCGCGCGATTCTGGTTTGGTTCTCATATTTTAAGTATAAGTAGGTAGTGTGGTTTTCTTTTTTATAATTATAGAATAAATAACGCTACAAAAAGTACTATCAAAATTAGTTAAGAATAAAATTAGTATGGTAGCTCACCTTCATCTGGGGATTCCTCTTGGCTGTTAGTTGATCCAGAATTATCTGGTTCTTGTCCAGTGCTACCTGTAAAAGAATAGTGATGTAAAATACCGCGTGATTCTGGTTATGGTCAAATATTTTATGTAGTAGGTTGTGTGGATTTTTATGTTCTGTTTTTTGTTTGTAAATATAAAAGAGCTTACATTAATTACAATTTAACGATTAAAATTGGTATAGTAACTAACCTTCTTCTGGAGTTTCCTCTTGGCTATTAGTTGATCCAGAATTTTTTGGTTCTTGTTCAGTGCTACCACCTGTTAACAGTGATTTAAAATATTGTATCCCACGTGATTCTGGTTTGGGTCTGGAATTTTATGTTTATGTAACTAATAAAGTATTTAAATTCTATTTTTGTTAATGGATAGAAAAACACTAAAATATTTTCAATTAAAATTTGAGGTAGCTTACCTTCATTTGGGGATTCCTCTCGGCTATTAGTTGATCCAGAATTTTCGGGGTTAGTTCCATTGCTAACACCTGTAAAAGAATAGTGATGATATAAAATATTGTATCCCGCGTGATTTTGACTTGGGTCAAATATTATATAGATACTTAAATAGGTAGCGTAGTTTTTAAATTCTGTTTTTCGTAAGTAGTTTCAAAAATATACAATCAAATTTGTCTGTGTACGAAAGACAACTGTTACTAACTGACCGACATATTAGCACACAGCTCAAACCACTGAACGGATTGCGATGAAATTAGATACGCAAATAGTTATTATGTCGTAGGCTAGTTAAAGAATAAAATTGGTATGGTAGCAAACCTTCAGCTGGGGATTCTTGTTGGCTGTTATTTGATTCAGAATTTTCTGATTCTTGTCCAGTGCTACCGCCTGTTAACAGTGATGTAAAATATTGTATCCCGCGTGATTCTGGTTTGGGTCTAATATTTTAAGTATAATAGGAAGTGCAGTTTTTTAATGTTGTTTTTTATAAATATAATAAAAAAACGCTACAATAACTAAAATCTAAATTTGTGAAAGAATAACATTGGTACGAACCTTCATCTGGGGATTCCTCTTGGCTGTTAGTTGATCCAGAAGTTTCTGGTTCTTGTCCAGTGCTACCACCTGTTAACAGTGATGTAAAATATTGTATCCCACGTGATTCTGGTTTGGGTCTCATATTTTATGTAATCGTAAGTAATTAAGTATTTTAAATTCTGTTTTTAGGGTTCCTACCTTAAAAGGAAAAAAGGAACCCTTATAGGATCTCTTTGTTGTCTGTCTGTCTGCCTATCAAAACCTTTTAAGACAGAAGTTATAAAGTTCAAATTAATATGTAAAACCCGGGCCTATGGTCTCTTTCAACTGTGAAAATATCAAACGTTTAAGTCAACGTGAAGAAAAGATAAGACCGTTTGTGTTGCAAATCATTAATATTTTGCGATTTCCCAAGGGAATCAAAACCTATAGGGGATAACCTATGCCGTTGACCTAGAAATATGAAATTTGGCAAGAAGCAGTGTTTTGCAGTACATATAAAGGGCAAAATCAGAATACCATAAATATGTAGTTGAATAACTAAAAAAACGAATTTACAATAAAAATTTTACAAAAATATCACTTCCCCTCCTTACCTACAAGTGTGAACGGAACCCTCGGTGCGCGAGTCTGACTCGCACTTGGCCTTTTTTGTAATTAAAATGAAAAACTATAATATTTACCATTTAAATTGGTATGGTAGCTAACCTGCATCTGGGGATTCTTCTTGGCTGTTAGCTGATCCAGAATTTTCGGGGTTTGTTCCAGTGCTACCACCTGTAAAGGAATAGTGAGGACATAAAATATTGTATCCCACGTAATTCTTTTTGGTTCTGTTATTTAAAATTATTGTTATTTCAAATTAATACCTTCATAACTTGAACTTGTATTAAATATTGTTTCATATTCCCAACCAGCATTGTTAAATTCAGTGTCATCTTGCTCGTCGAGATGAACTATAGTGCCAGGCGGAACATGGTCTGAAAAGGGTGGGTAGACTTGTTAATGCCTTCATCGTCATCGTACTGGCCTTATCCCAGACACTGTGGGAGTCGACACTTTATCTTTCCTTATGTAAGCGAAGGCGCCCCCTTCTGCCCCCGATGGAGGAACAGCCGTGTCCACCTCTTGCCTCCCATGAAAAGAGGTCGGCTTCCTTCCCCTGATGCCTGCAGCCAAGGCTTCAAATACCGTTATAAAATCATAAAATAAATCACATGCTGTATCGGTAGCATGAACTTTTTCGACAACGTATTCGAAAACGTAACTCGCCTAATGTCAAAATTGCCATACAAATTTTTAGTTCCACTTTTCACCGCCGCAGCGCTGTTCATTTTTAATACAAATATTGTAGATGGCGATACGAAAACGTTGTCGCAAATTATTTAGCATAAATAATTTGCCCTACTTGTCTCTGTAACGTTATACGCTATATCACGTTTTCAATATAACGTTTTTTGATATATAAGAATAACGTTATATCAGTAAACGATATTTACAAAATAACAATATCAATAACGTTATTTTGATATTGGCGGATTGATTTAACGTTTTTAATTGACAACGTTTTTCGTCTTCGTTTAAAAATTATAAAGAAATAGCTTAACGAAATATTCACAACGTTATATGACACTTTTTTTTTTTATAACGTTTTGAAGTTCTGCTTGCGGCACCGGCTAGGGAGCTTGTTAGGCTCGTAGCATTTTTTAAACATTTTTTTTTCCACTAATGTGGCACACAAGCATACGGCCCACCTGATGGTAAGCAGTAGCCCAAAGCCGCGAGCAATATCAGCGTTATCACTAACGCGTTGCCAACCCTGTTGCTGAGTACTCACTGTGCTAGCAGCAATACTACTAGCCCAGCGTATCCTCGTGGAGCACTGGCAACCTTACTCACCGCTGAAACACAACACTACATCAAGTTGTGTTATTTCACTGCGGTCTTCTGTAAGGTGGAGGTACAGTCCCCAGTCAGGCGGTTCCAGTTTTCTAAACATGTTCTTACTCATTTTACAGAGAAATCGGTTACCTGGATTAAACCAGGTGGCAGCTCTTCTTCTGACCTCCGACGATTGGCAAATGAATTTATTTGACAACCGAGACCCACAGCTTAACAAGCTCTTGGATGCAAGGCGGGAACTAGGTATTGATTCTTCCTAAGCTTATTTTATACCACTAAGGTGACACAAGCGTACGGCCCGCCTGATGGTAAGCGGATACTGTAGCATTTTTTAGGGTTACGTACCTCAAAAGGAAAAATGGAACCCTTATAGAATATTTTTCTTGTCCGTCTGTCTGTCTATCAAGATTTTTTCAAGAATGCGTGGAGTTATCAAATTTAAATTAATATCAAATACCCCGGGTCTGAGGTCTATTTCGGCTGTAAAAATATCAAACCTGTAAGTCAATGTGAAGAAAAGATATGACCGTTTATGTTACAAATTTTCGCATATTTTGTTATCTCCCAATTCGCCCTACGCCTTTCCGAGCGGCAAGACGGCTTTACCAGGTGGCAAACAAGCATACGGCCTGATGGTAAGCGGTTCAGAGCAAGCTCAGAGTAGATAAAATACTGCCAGGGATATCGACTGCGCGTTGCAGACTCTTATAAAGACTCATTGAGCAAAAATACCAGTAAACCGGACTACGTATACTTCTACCATAGTTTTATTTACCACCACGCACAACAAGACCTGCTGCTGACTGCCTCCACTCCCAGGACTCAGTATGGTGTCATACATTTTATCTACCCTAAGCTATTAAAAGAATTATAAAGTTGACTACCGTAGAATGACGGAGTTAGGCTGCCATACGTATGCGTTGTCACCAAACTATTTCCATAGTCGCCTGGTGTCTCTGAATATTAAAAACACTCAGCTTTATTAGTATCAATTCAATTCTTTATCATGCGGGAGCGTGCCAAGAATGCTGGCAGCATTGCCACGCTGGATAGCAATGCTGATTCTCTGAGCGAGATATGTTCCAGCACGCCTGTCACGGGAGGTCTCAACCAGCCGACGTGAGCCTCCTTGAAAAGTTGAAGAGGGTACTCAAGATTTATTTCATAACTGAATTACACGTAAGTATATAAAATTAGGTGTGGCACTCGGAGACTGCCGCGGTAAAGCTATTGCATAGCATTTTTTATCAACTTATGCAATTATAATTATTTATTTATTTTATTAATGCAGTATTTTTTATATACCTATATACTTTCTCACAAACAGCTGATTACGGTAGTTTTCCAATACAACCAATGCCACCTAAAGGCGGGTTGCTGAACTAAAGAGACAAGCGTGATATTTCAAAAAGTCATTAAAAGTTCTGGTATTTATCGATAGATAGAACTAAAAAGTATCACCGCTGTGCCGGTCGGAGTGGGGGGTGTTAGGTTTTTTTCGTTACGGAATTTCTGGATTCGGTCCCCACGCTCAAGCGATAAAAGCTATGCAATAGCTCAATAATATAAAAGGTATCATTTATGTTAATCCAGCGTATAAGCTACCTGTAAGGTATGATTTAGTCGACGGATAGTCGCATCACTATAATAGTTGCGTAAGCGGCCCATCCCTAATCTAGCGTCTCTTGGACGCGAGCTGTAAAACATGGCGGTATGAAATAAACGCTCTTGATAATTTAATTACTTTCTTTTGTGCCCACACACCTACATTACACTACCGCCATTGCAAATTTCATACAAATCCATTCAGCCGTTGAGGCGTGATGATAGTACAAACACACACACACAAACTTATGTAATCTACACTAATATTATAAAGAGGAAAGATTTGTATTTTTGTATGTATTGAATAGGCTCCGAAACTACTGGACCGATTTAAAAAATTCTTTCACCGTTAGAAAGCTACATCATCACTGAGTAACATAGGTTATATATTATACTAGCTGCCCGCCCCGGCTTCGCTCGGGTAGACAAAATATTTGATAAATGTCTATAGGCTCCGAAACTACAGGACCGATTTCAAAAATTCTTTCATCGTTAGTAAGCTACACTATCACTGATTAACATAGGCTAGCTGCCCACCCCGGCTTTGCACGGCTAGACAACATATTTGATATAAATGTCTACCCGTGCGAAGCCGGGGCGGGCCGCTAGTTTTAATATAAGTAAGATATTTAAAAATTATGTGTACTCACGAAAATATGGAAGAATCTGGTTGCCATATTTATTCGTTGAATGTGTGTATCTATCGTAGCTCGCTTTAGCTAATAGGTAAAAAAAATCTTATATTCGCTCATCAAGCTCTTAAACTTTAGACTCATAGATATTAGAAATCGCCTTTTTTCCGTGGCCGCCATATTGGATTTACAGTGATGCTGTGTTTCGCATTTTTGGCCCTTTCATTTGACACCCAACCATATTATGGGGGTTAGTGTCGAATTTATAAATCGCTAGTTGCGCTGGTTGCCATATTGGATTAAAAATGGCATAATTTAAGTAATCGTGCATTGTCTACAACTAAACATGCGTGCAAATTTTAAGTTCAATCGTAACATTTGTGAAGGTTAATTGTTATATCATCAGCTGCCAGTGAATGTCCTGTCAAAATCGGTCCAGCCGTTTCGTAGATTAACCGAAAAAAACAGACAGGCAAACAAAAAAAAACATGTTTTATGTACTTTCGCTAGCGACCCACCCCGGCTTCGCACGGCCATCGTTAGCCATATTATATAAGTTCAATACCTACAAAACACAAATTAATCCTACTAATATCATAAATGCGAAAGTTTGTGAGTATGGATGGATGATTGTTACTCTTTCACGCAAAAACACCTCAACGGATCTTGATGAAATTTGGAACACAGATAATTTATAACCTGGATTAACACAAAGTATACTTTCTATCCCGGGAAAATTTTAGGTTCCTCTGAGATTCTAAGCTCAACGTGGACGTAGTCGCGGGCAGAAGCTAGTTATACATAAAAACCTCCCCTTGAATCACTCTATCTATAAAAAACCGCATCAAAATCCGTTGCGTTAAAATATCTAAGCATACATAGGGACAGGCAGACAGACACTTCCCCCCTCGGTTTACAAGCGTTCATACGCAACGGTAACAGCTTACTTAGTTACTCCTTCTGCGCTGCTTACCATCAGGGCCGTACGCTTATTTAACAGCCTAGTGGTATAAATAACGCGTTAATTTACCTTCAGGAATGTCCCTCTTAAATCTCCTTTGACCTGTGTGAGTAAAACACATTTTTAACTTAAAGTACATTCTCATTAATAAAAATTACTTGTGATGAATTGTTGATTATTTAAAATGTTATGTTAGTGGAATTTATTTGTAGAATTTGATGAAAATTCTGTTGTACAAAATTACTAAATTTGACAGTTCTTAAAGTCTTGCTATCCATTTCTCACGTGCGGGATTAAATGAAGATAGCAATGGGAGTTTTTGGCGGGAATCAGGCGGAGCGGTTGAGATTTTTTCCAGTGTGTCGTAAATTGTGTTATAGTGATCTTTAATGTGTATTTTTGGTGTCGATATGTGCAGTAAAGTTTCATTTAGTGACTAATTTATAGGAGAATTGGAAATAATGCCATAATACGACTTTTGGGTTAAGTGATTTATCATTTTGGTCAATAGGTTACCTCTAATCTAAAGGCGTGTTACGATCTGCTACTGCCGTGGGTTGTCTCCAGAAACTCCATTGGGCGTTAGAATGCATGACACAAGGCATTTTAATGCGGCAAACACGAGAAATTTTGCAACATGAAAATTCTCTAACACTCGACACTGGCAAAAATAATCCCTGAAGGGATTGATTGCCATACTTAGGAAGAAGAAGAAGAAGAAGATAGCAATACCTTTAGAGCTGTCAAATAAGTTTTTATTTTAGTGATTTTGTTCAACAGAATTGGCACCATTGTAATGGTGTTGTGTGTATTTTATGTGTTGTATGGTTACCTATGGTGGGACTGAATTAAACTTTTATTATTATTAAACAGTTTTATAGTCAAAAGAACAAAGTTTGACATTGATATTTTCCGCTCATAATAGGAGCCGCCCGACTGGGTCAGCAACGAAATAACACTACTCACTCTGATGTAGTGTTGGGTTCCTGCGGCGAGTAAGGGCAACAGAGCTCCTTATAGAAAGAGAGGTAGGGCACAACGGTATCTGCCGTTCAAATAGGAGCCGCCCGACTGGGACAGTACCTCCACCTTACAGAAGATCGCAGCCAAATAACACTACTCTGATGTAGTGTTGTGTTCCTGCGGTGAGTAAGGGCACTAGAGCTCCTTATAGAAAGAGCGGTAGGGCACAACGGTATCTCCCGTTCAAAATAGAAGCCGACCGACCACCTTACAAAAGTAGTAGATTCAAGTATCTAACATTTCTCTGAACTGATATTGTGTTGTGTTCTTACGGTGAGTAAGAGTACCAGAGCTAGAGCGGATTCCTTGTGATGACAGTAGGGCGACCATTCATTTCTTAAAATAAAAAAAATACATTAGTGCTGTACAAACCTTTGCTCTCTGTCTTGTTCATTTCCTCTTCCGGCTTACAATACTTCATGGAAACCGTGCGAGTCACCAGATCTGTCAAGACAAAACAATTCCAATTCCATCAAGGTCGCCCGACGGATGGGAAGACACAGAAGGGAAAGTACAGAGCGATGGCACTGAGGACATGACGTCATTAGAGAGTGAGATGCCGCTCGCCGTCACGGCATGGGATTCGGTTTAGCTGCTAAAGCGCACCAATTGATGTTTCACATCAAAAACATTGGCTTTTCTCTAGAATTTGATCACATATCATATGTAAATCTTCACGCCTTCCCACAAGGGCCTCCGAAGGGGTAGGCAAAGGTGCTGCAACACCCTCTTTCCACCGAAGATAATTTGGTGCCAACGTGACAGATGGTGAGTCCGTCGCAGTCTCGTAGGCACTACATAAGTCCTTGAATTTCTTCTCAGACGTATGCAGGTTTCCTCACGATGTTTTCCTTCACCGTAAAGCTAGTGGTGTGACTAATCACTGCACTTCAGTTATAAAACCTCATTGGAACAGCTACAGACCGGTGGACTTTCGAGTTACGATTTCGAAATCTTAGTAAAAAGATCGCGTGAAGATTGAGTCAGTGAATGGTATTATTTATTATACTGGCTGTTAAACTCGACTTCGTCTGCAATTGTTTAAAAAAAGTAGCCTATGACCTTTCCCAGGATGTAATCTATCACCTTATCAAATTTCATTACAATCCGTTCAGCCGTTTAGTCTTGAAAAGGTAACAAACAAACAGAGTTACTTTTGCTTTTATAATATTACTATCGACTATGGCTTGCTTACCAGGGTGGCAGTGTCTATATTCCAGTTCGCACTTCGTCATTATAATGAAAAATGACTTTTTCTCCGTAGGGCCCAGTTTAACTCTAACGCAGATGTAATCCTCGGTCTCTGGGCATACTATTTGCTTACACTCGGTGCGTACAATTGGTTTAATAAGTTTCTTTGCAATTCTGATTTTGGACAACGGTTTCGGTACAGAGTTCGAAGATGTGTGTAGTACTAAAAAATATATGGCAACAGAAATACATATTCTCTGAAAATTTCACTACTGTCTACCTATTAAGAGTCATGAGGCAGCCCGCTGACAGACAGACGGATGGACGGACAAACAGACGGACGCACAGCTAAGTCTTAGTAATGGGTTCCGTTCGTTACCGTTCGGGTACAGAACCATAAGATGGGATTTTATTATAATACATCTTGTAGTAAACAGGTTGGTTTTTTAAACATCATAATATTCGTAATTATATTAAATGGATGGCCACCCCAGTTGTTATCTATACTAATATAATATTATAAAGAGGAAAGATTTGTATTTTTGTTTGTATTGAATAGGCTCCGAAACTACTGGACAGATTTCAAAAATTATTTCACCGTTAGAAAGCTACATCATCACTGAGTAACATAGGCTATATATTCCACTAGCTTCCCGCCCCGGCTTCGCTCGGGTAGACAAAATATTTGATAAATGTCTATAGGCTCCGAAACTACTGGACCGATTTCAAAAATTCTGTCACCGTTAGAAAGCTAAATTATCACCGAGTAACATAGGCTATATATTAAACTAGCTGCCCGCCCCGGCTTCGCACGGGTAGACACAATATTTGATAAATGTCTACCCGTGCGAAGCCGGGGCGGGCCGCTAGTTGTATACGAAAAGAAACGTACCAAGAAAAAATACCAATAACTTGAAATACATTTTAGCGAAACATCAAAATACGCCTCAAGCTCACAAATAAAAGAAACGTAAAACAATTTTTAATGCACCATTTTTTATTACCTTCTCGTAAAGAATATTTTATTTTTCTGTGATTTTTATACATGTCGCAGCGCTATACAGAGGCGATAACAATTGTTACTGGATGGCAGTTGTTAGCTTGTTCTCTCGGTCTATTGTCGAAGCATTTGGTCAGCGAACATGCGACTAGCCCTATAAATACGCTGTACTGATACGCCCCCTTCCGGCTGGAGGCCTTAAATGCAAATTAAATGGTTAAGCAGTAAAAGTTCCCTCGAGCTTACTGCGAGAGACCATATGCCTAAAAAAAAAAAAAAAGCGCGTAACACGAAGTGGTTGTTGAATGAGTATGCAATTTGAATCAACGATTTTTATTACTGATTGATATTGATATATACACTGATTGATTAATTAGATGCTGACATTATTGGCTACTTATTAGTTTACTTTGAAATGCCTGGACAACAGGCACAGGTCCAGCTTCGTAGGCGCCGTATGGGCAGCCAATTGTTAGCCTTGTAGATTTTCTTAAAAAGTGACTATCTTATCAGGAACAATAATTATAGACTTTTAGTTTTAAAAGCATAGATAAAATAGTCTACACTCTACATTTGACATTGACGTATACATTATGTGACAGTGGTTATGTACTCTGTGAGAGCGCGCTGTGGCCGCTGTGCACTGCACAAAGACGATCGCTGGACGCTGGTCCGTCCTCGCCGGCGAGGCCCGACGCGAACAGGGGCCGCCTTAGCCAATGCGAGGCGGGTACATCTTTGCGAAGCCCTTGTCTTTGCGGAATTCGTTTAAATGATGATGCTCCACTTGTTATAGACAAGGTGCTTTATTTGTTGTCAATAAAAAAATAGGTTTCGTTCATCGAGCTCATTTCTGATGATGATGTCTATTATAATTAAATATAGTATTTAATTATTTAAATAAAACGTACCAGTTATCAGTCATTGTGACAACTACTTAATTACTCTACAAACACCATAGACTAACCTAACCATAACATCTCCCTTATTTACAAAGCATAAAAAAACAATATCTAATATATAAAATTCTCGTGTCACAGTTTTCGTTGCCATACTCCTCCGAAACGGCTTGACCGATTTTGATGAAATTTTTTGTGCTTATCCGGTATCTATGAGAATCGGCCAAAATCTATTTTTCATCCCCCTAAATGTTAGGGGTAGTCCACCCCTAAATTTTATTTTTTATTTTTTAGACCGATTTCAAAAATTCTTTCACCGTTAGAAAGTTACATCATCACTGAGTAACATAGGCTATATATTATACTACCTGCCCGCCCCGGCTTTGCACGGGTAGACAAAATATTTGATATAAAAGTCTACCCGTGCGAAGCCGGGGCGGGCCGCTAGTAAACATATAATAAAATCTATCAAAGTAATTCTAAAACAACCTTCACATTCTTCCTTCCCTTCATTACCCACAACATAAAATAAAATTAACAAGATATTCCCCATCAAACCAAATATTCATAAAAATCTCTGTGATAGTCGTATTTCACGGCCACTTCTAGTTCGATAACTCTCTGTGGCATTTACACCATGTGAGTCAAAAGCTGAAGGCAATGCCGACGACGTGGTAGGTTGAGCTAAACCTGTTTCTGGCATACCGTCCGGCAAAGATTCAACTGGATCTAACCACTCATATCTCCGAGACTGTGTGTCTCTGCCACGAGACCCTAACGAGTTATGGTCGCTACTTGCTTTATTCAAATGTATCCGATTTCGACGATATACCCCACCATTTTCTGTAGTTAACCAATACGAACGATCATCCCCGGCCGGATTGTTTATTCTAGCTTTAATCCACGTGTTTTTGTCTCTCACTCTTACACTGTCACCTGGCTGCAAAGGCTCAAGCTCTCTAGTTCCTCTATCTTAATACGTTTTTGTCTTAGCAATATAGCCTAAACGCTTATTCTTCAACTCAAATGGGCTAATTGCTTTTGGTTCAAGACAATTACTTGTCATTGGTAATCTTGTATTAAGTCTTCTCCCCATAAGTAGTTGAGCCGGCGAATATTCCTCATTCGAAATAGGCGTATTCCGAAAGTTCAATAATGCTAACTGCCAGTCTGTCCCATCCTCTTGAGACATATTAATCAATCTTTTTGCTGTCTGCACATTTCTCTCTGCCAAACCGTTAGATCTCGGATACAAAGGCGAGCTCGTCACATGTTCAAATTCCCACTGCTTTGCAAATTCTCGAAACTCCGAAGATGTGAATTGAGTACCATTATCCGAAACTAATTTCTTTGGTATACCAAATCTTGCAAAGATCATCTTCATGTGAGCTATCACTTCACTACTCACTAGTTTGTTATTGCTATTACTTCTATAAACTTGGAGTAATAATCCACAATGAGTAAGAAGTATTTTTGATTTATTTCAAAAATATCAGTAGCTAACACTTCCCATGGTACATTCGGTACTTCATGTGGACATAATGGTTCACGGCGATTAGCCGCGCGATGCCTCTGACAAATATCACAGGCCTGCACTAATTGCTCTATATCATATGCCATTCCCGGCCACCACAATAATTCTCGAGCGCGACGCTTACATTTTTCAACCCCCAGAGGACCTTCGTGTATTCTCTTTAATATCTCTTTACGCAACGTGATCGGTACAATAATTTGATGGTTACGGAAAAGTATTCCATCTATCACATGTATGTCGTAACGAAACGTCCAATACTGTTTCGCTAAATTATTAACTCGATTTTTATTATCAGGCCAATCCATCATATAATACTGATCAACTTGTAATAACGACTCATCTTTCTGCGTTTCATCTTTAATTTTTTGCATCTTGCTGTCTGTAACATTTATATTTTCAATGAGCGTATTCACATGCACCACAACGTCTTTTTCGACTTCATCATCCCTGCCTTGCTCTGTAGGAGCTCTTGATAAAGTATCCGCTATATACATAAATTTTCCGGGTATGTATGTTATTTTTAAATCATACCCATGCAGTTTCATTAATAATCGTTGCAATCTTGGTGGTGTAGCGTTCAGTTGTTTTTTAAATATGGATTCCAAAGGCTTGTGATCAGTCTCCACCACTATTTTCTTTTGACCATAAATATATTTATGAAACCTTAAACATCCAAAAACAATCGCTAACAATTCTTTCTCAATTTGAGCCCAACGCGATTCAGCCGGTGTAAGTGTCCGTGCTGCATATGCAACTGGCTGACCACATTGCATCAAACACGCTCCTAAACCTTGCATACTAGCATCAACCGAAATCGTTACATCCTCCTTCGGTGAATAATACTTCAAGACTGGCGCATTGCTGATCCTTTGCTTTAAACAAGAAAAGCTTCTATTGTGAGCATCATTCCAAACAAAATCCACGTCTTTTTTCATTAAATCCCTTAAGGCTCCTGTTATGTTCGCGTAATTTGGTATAAATCTTGAGAGATAATTCGTGAACCCCAAAAAACGCTCAAGTTCTTTTTTATTTGAGGGTACCGGAATATTTGTAATTGCATCAATTCTTTTCTTGTCCGGTTGCATACCTTATGCATTAAACAAATGTCCCAAATATTTTATCTCGCTTACCCCAAATAAGCACTTATTTTTGTTGAATTTGACTCCACTGTCTTGAGCTCTTTTAAGTACTACCTTTAGCCTTGTGTCATGTTCTTCCTTATTTTTCCCAAACACCAAAATATCGTCAATGTATACTCTCCCTCTCTCAACTCCATCCATCTCAAATAATTTATACATTTCATGAAAAATCTCAGGTGCACAATTAATACCAAAAGGCAGTCTCAAAAATCTATATCTTCCAAATGGGGTTGCGAAGGTACACAACTTCAAACTCCTTTCATTTAATTTTAACATCCAAAATCCTTTACTAGCGTCCAGCTTTGAGAAAATCTTCGCACCATTTAATTCACTTGCTATTTCATCTAGCGTGGGAAGCTGAAAATAACTCCTACGAACAGCTTTATTCAAATGAAAAGGATCTAAACAAACTCTTAAAGATTTATCGGGTTTTTCCACAACAACCAAAGCTGATACCCAATCTGTTGGTCCGTCCTCCCTTTTAATAACATTTTTTCAACATATTCTAATGACCCATATTTTAAAGTAGCTTCAAAGAACCCTACAACGGGGACTTTATTTTTACTTACTTCTTTAAGCACTTTTTGTGTTTTTCTCAGCATATTTATTTGAAACCCGGCTTCCTTATAGCTTTCTAACGATATAATGTATGCATCCGCCCCACTGTCAAGCTTGAACCTCATACTTACATTATTTACCAAAATTAATTGAAACCATGGTTGTTCATCATTATCAATCAACTCAATAGCTAGATCATATACTAGAAGTTCTTTATCATCCTCATCATTGTTGGCCTGCTCAACATTGCACTCATCCACAACTTCTCGAACAAACTTAGCTTTACAATATTTGGAAAAATGCCCAATTCTTTCACACCTATAACATTTCACAGCATAAGCAGGGCATTGCTCACTAGCAAAGTGCCAAGAGCCACACTTATCGCACCCATTGCTATAACGTAGAGCTTTAAAGTTTCTATTGAATGCGCCCCTGCCGCTGCTGCCTCGTACAATACCAGAACGATACTGGTTTACACCTCTGCCCCGATACCCACGGGTTGCCTGCGAACGTGAAACCTCTTCTACAACTGAAGATGTTTGTCGCACTCCTGGACCCGATGCGTTGCACATTTCTGCCTGGGAACTTGCCGTTTCCCCCGCACGACAACATAATACTGCTTCCTCTAATTTTAAAAATGATTTGCTAAGTAATCTTTTCCTCATATGCGAGTCTTTTAACCCTCTTATAAGTTGGGTCAGAATAAGGCTATCTCGTAATATGCTAAATTCGCAACTCTTACTCTTAATTTTTAATTCACTAAGAAACTTGTCAAATTTATTATCTTTTTGATATATTTCAAAGACACGTGCCTCTCGAAATTTACGTTGCGCTGGGGATCAAAACGTTCTTTAAATTTTTCTTCAAGTTTTTCGTATGATTCCTCTTTACCCAAATCAAATTCTTCGTAGACTTCCCGTCCATATCTACCTATTGGTAGATATGGACGGGAAGTCTATTACACGTTATTACGTGCAGCAAAATTGCACGTTTTTCTTTTTCAGGAGCACTATCTCTTCCAGTGGCAATCATGAAGTAGTCAAAAGTGCTTTTTCCACTCTCTCCAATTGGCGGCCATGTTACCCGTTTCGGACAAAGCAGCCGGTGGGTAAAACACGAATACATCGCCATTTTACTTCACCCTTATTGACCCCTTCGGTCATCCTTTTACACAATAATCGTATTAGTAGATTTTTTTTCCTTACCCCACACCTGACACCATGTTATAATTAAATATAGTATTTAATTATTTAAATAAAACGTACCAGTTATCAGTCATTGTGACAACTACTTTATTACTCTACAAACACCATAGACTAACCTAACCATAACAATGTCTAAAATAATTAATTAAATCGTAACAATTCATGTAATGCGCGCGAGTAAGCGAGGCCCCGGGCGGTAGCTCGCCACCCTCTAAGGCCGCCACTGGTCACGCGAATATCTCGTAACTGCCCTCCCCAACCCTTAGATCTGTCGGTACGCGCCGAGCAAATAGCTTTAAATACGCCCCTAAGTTTTAATAATAATACCAGTCCAGCCTACCTCTCTAGCTTGCCCCCCAGCAACGCCCTAAGCTGATATTCGAGCCCCACTATGCCACAGTGGAGCTCCCCATAGTGACTATATTGACTATGGGGCGCCCTTAACGTGTCCCCCATAGTCACTAAGGTGGCAAACGACCCACCTGATGGTAAGCGATCACCGTAGCCTACGGACGCTTGCAACACCAGGGGTATCACTCGCGTGTTGCCGAACCTTAAATTGGTTGGTTATATCAAAATTGTGGTATAAACTTGGTTCTGTATAAAGTCAAATTTGGTCGGACAAGACAAGAGGTCAAAAAGCCTAACACTGTCCGGCTTTATCCCGACGAATGGCAACGCTACACATGATATAACCGTTGGGAATTTTAGGCGGGAATAAGGCGGAGTGGTTGCGATTTTTTTCCATTATTTATTTACAGTGTCATTTTAAGCAGTAAAGTTTATTCTACTGACTGATTTATAGAAACATTGGAAATAATGCCGTGATATGTTTTTTCGGTTAAGTGATTTATCATTTTGGTCAATAAGTTACCTCTAACCTGATGGCATGTTACGATCTGCTACTGCGTGGATTGTGAGCGTGGAGAATGAGCATTGGAATGCCTGACACTAGGCATTTTAATGCAAACACGAAAAACTTAAAAACTCTTTGATACTCGACACTGGCAAAAATAGCCCCTGAAGAGATTGATTGCCATAGTTAGGAAAAAGATGAAGAAGTACATATACATAAGCGTCATAAGTGTCATATCATAACCATCAATCAAACCATGACATGGGAGTTTTTGGCGGGAATCAGGCGGAGCGGTTGAGATTTTTTCCAGTGTGTCGTAAATTGTGTTATAGTGATCTTTAATGTGTATTTTTGGTGTCGATATGTGCAGTAAAGTTTCATTTAGTGACTGATTTATAGGAGCATTGGAAATAATGCCATAATACGACTTTTGGGTTAAGTGATTTATCATTTTGGTCAATAGGTTACCTCTAATCTAAAGGCGTGTTACGATCTGCTACTGCCGTGGGTTGTCTCCAGAAACTCCATTGGTCGTTAGAATGCATGACACTAGGCATTTTAATGCGGCAAACACGAAAAATTGTGCAACATGAAAATTCTCTAACACTCGACACTAGCAAAAATAGTCCCTGAAGGGATTGATTGCCATACTTAGGAAGAAGAAGAAGAAGAACCATGACATGACATCTATCCAAAACAAAACAATTGTGGCAGCCCCGCAGAAGCCAATACTAAAAAAGTTGAAGTTGAACACAGAGTAACCAATAACCACTAAAGTTGGAATTGAATAAACCACTACGTTTTATGACGACAGAGATTTGTGCTGCTAATTTATTTAAAAAAATATGTTATGCTAAACAATCAAAAGATGAAAATGGAATGGCTGACCCAAGATAAGAGTATAATTTAATATATTTCTATGAGTTTTAAACTAATAATGGTTGTGTAATTTACACTGACTTCAAAATTAATAAACGACAGATACTTCCTGATAATGGATGAATATTTTACAACAACGTTACAAAAACTGGTGAGTACTAAAATATAAATTGTATACTTGTATTTCTAATACTAATATTATAAAGAGAAAATGTATGTATTTTTGTTTTTTTGGCTTTAAATTATATTGCTACACGGGCGAAGTCGCGGGGTAAGGCTATAATCGAGAAGATTTTGCTTTGGAGAACAGTCATATAATTTAAAAAAATAATTAGAACGGTTACGCGCCCATTAATTAATTATATTAATAAATTAACAATGGAACTACAGTCATATACTCATCTCTCTCTCTCTCTCTCTCTCTCTCTCTCTCTCGTGAATCAATATTTTTGTTTATACAACAAATCTATATATTCCAAGCATTATTATCTTTATGTATTATCATTAATTTCATATTAGATTTGATATTATACAATCCTACTAATATAAATGGAAAGTTTGTAAGAATGGATGTTTGTAATGTATAGATGTATGTTTGTAGCTCAATCAGGTCAAAGCAGGTGAACCAATTTGTATTTAATTTGGCACACATATAGTTTATAACCTGGATTAACGCAGAATACTTTTTATTCCACGAAAACGAATTTTATATATACATTTATCAAATATTTTGTCTACCCGTGCGAAGCTGGGGCGGGCAGCTATTATAATATATAGCCTATGTTCCTCAGTGATAATGTAGCTTTCTAAGGATGAAAGATTTTTTGAAATCAGTCCAGTAGTTTTCGAGCCTATTCAATATAAACATTCAATTATACAAATCTTCTATAAATATCTTTTTTCAAGTTTTGATTCGTTTTCTTTTTGCCAGAACACAAGTAAATACAGGGAGCTAACCATAGTCCTGGGCAATGAGAGCTGTGACCTAGACTCTGCTGTCAGTGCTGTTGTCTATGCTGTGTTTTTACACTGGCAATACAATAAAATGAAATGCAAAGTTTGCACCAGAGCACACAGAGACGAGACTGAATACAAGGTAACTTTTTCTGTGCAACTTTGTCTGTATAGCAATATAATATATGGTGTTTTATAGCCAGGAGTGGCTTTAGCCAATGTGAGGCCCTGGGTGGGTAGACCTTTGTGAAGCCCTTGTCTTTGTGGAATTTGTAAATGATGATACTTGACTTGTTATGGACAAGATGCTTTATTTGTGGTCAATAAACAGTGTGTTTCACTCATCGACCTCATTTCATTTGATAGCCATATCATAAAAGCTGCTGATTGATGAAATTATTTTCTGGGACTGAAATAATTTATTACATCAACAATTCAAGTAATGCGCGCGAGTGCGCGAGGCCCTTGCAAGAGCGAGGCCCCGGCGGTGGCCCTGCTCGTCACCCCCTAAGGCTGCCACGGTTTATAGCCTAATGTCTTCCTTGATAAATGCACTGTAGAACACGAGAAGATTTTTAGAAACATTATTCAATTCAAACCAGCCCTTCTGGAATTTGCATGTTCAAACGAACAAACTCTTCAGCTCTTCTTTTCAGGATGATATATTTATACCTGTGCTAAATGTGAACCGACAGGACTACCCTCTGAAAACTGAAGTTAAATTCTGCTTACGAGAACATGGAATTAATGAGAGCAGTATTATATTCAGGTACATACATATCATCACGCCAAGTCCCTCACGGGGTAGGCAGAGAGTATAGAGCGACATTTCACTAGAGACTTGCACACCTCTTTTGCTTCTTCTACATTCATCAATCTCTTCATACATACATATCATCACGCCAAGTCCCTCACGGGGTAGGCAGAGAGTATAGAGCGACATTTCACTAGAGACTTGCACACCTCTTTTGCTTCTTCTACATTCATCAATCTCTTCATACATACATATCATCACGCCAAGTCCCTCACGGGGTAGGCAGAGAGTATAGAGCGACATTTCACTAGAGACTTGCACACCTCTTTTGCTTCTTCTACATTCATCAATCTCTTCATACATACATATCATCACGCCAAGTCCCTCACGGTTAGGCAGAGAGTATAGAGCGACATTTCACTAGAGACTTGCACACCTCTTTTGCTTCTTCTACATTCATCAATCTCTTCATACATACATATCATCACGCCAAGTCCCTCACGGGGTAGGCAGAGAGTATAGAGCGACATTTCACTAGAGACTTGCACACCTCTTTTGCTTCTTCTACATTCATCAATCTCTTCATACATACATATCATCACGCCAAGTCCCTCACGGGGTAGGCAGAGAGTATAGAGCGACATTTCACTAGAGACTTGCACACCTCTTTTGCTTCTTCTACATTCATTAATCTCTTCATACATACATATCATCACGCCAAGTCCCTCACGGAGTAGGCAGAGAGTATAGAGCGACATTTCACTAGAGACTTGCACCACATTTATTATTTTTTATGCCTGATTGCTATATTCCCTAGCATTTTATATTTTTAATCAACAGCAAAAATTTGACTATTTAGATACATGTGTTTTTTCTAGAGATGACCAAGACCTCAAAGTCCTAGTGGAGAAATCGAAGACTAGTGTAATCCTAGTCGATCACCATTCCCTGGCGACCAGAGACAAGTTCCTGGCGCCTTATGTGACAGAAGTCATAGACCATAGGCCCATAGACAAGACGGCTTGGCCGTACAAGGATGACACGAGAAGCACCATAGAAATAGTGGGGTCATGCTGCACTCTGGTCGCGCAGCGTATTAGAAATTTAGCCAACCTTCTAGCTAAAGATAAGGATTTCTTCAATGCTTATCCTGTCTGCAGTCAGCTGTTGTATTGTGAGTTTTTTATTCTTTCACCAACTGTTTTTATTATACCACTAAGGTGGCACACAAGCATACGACTCATCTGATGGTAAGCAGTCACCGTAGCCTATAGCCGCTAGCAATACCAGGGGTATCACTAACGAGTTGCTGACCATGTTGTTGGTGACTCACTGTGCTAGCAGCATTACTACAGCGTATCCTCGTGGAGCACTGGCAACCTTACTCACCGCAGAAACACAACACTACATCAAAGTAGTATTATTTGACTGCAGTTGTCATTGGGTATAGCTAATTATAATTATTTATTGAATTACAGGCACCATTTTATTGGACACAGTAAACTTTTCAAAGGAAATAAACAAGGCTACACCTCTCGATCAGAATGTTATACTTTTCCTTGAAGAATTACTGAAACCCAATGACGTTGAGGCGGAAAGGTAAGAGAGGTAGGGCACAACTGTATCTCCCGTTCAAGTTAGGACCGACTGGGACTGTACCTCCACCTTACAGAAGACCGCAGCCAAATAACACTACTCTGATGTAGTGTTGTGTTCCTGCTGTGAGTAAGGGCACCAGAGTTCTGAGAGGAAACGCTGCGCTAGTAGTAATGCTGCTAGCACAGTGAGTCCTCATCAACAACATGGTTGGCCCGTTAGTGATACCCCTGGTATTGCTATCGGCTATAGGCTACGGTGACTGCTTACCATCAGGTGGGCCGTATGCTAGTGTGCCACCTTTGTGTTATAGGAAAAAAGCAAATCAAATGCTCTCTCTGATAGTAAAATAACAACATTCCATTGTGTAATAAAACTAAATGTCCACCCGCGCGAAGCCGGGGCGGGCAGCTAGTATAATATATAGCCTATGTTACTCAGTGATAACGTAACTTTCTAACGGTGAAAGATTTTTTGAAATCGGTCCAGTAGTTTCGGAGCCTATTCAATACAAACACACAAAAATACAAATCTTTACTCTTTATAATAATAGTGTAGATAAATATGATGATTTTATACTTAATCATTATAAATAAATGCCTTGTTACAAACGCTGTGCCCTTTAAACAGGGCTTATATTAGTATAAGTATAATGTAGCGGATCAAGCAAGTGGGTAGTGCACCAAGCAAGTGCAGCAACGCATGTGAACGCAGCATCAATATCACGCCATATGACGTAGTCGATGGAATGTTAAGATCGTGCACTGATAACAGTGATAACGCTCATAGGCCCCGCCCCCTTCCAAGAAGAAGACAAGGGCATCCATATTGTTGGTATCATTACCGGTTCGGTGACAGGGCAACTAAGTGCACACAACCGTGTACCTATAAGTCGAAGCCGGTAAACTACCAGGGCAGCCATTAGTGGCGGAACACGACTGCCTTGCTACTTCAAGCCGCCTGTTCACCACGGACCGTAAAACAAAAATACAATATCTTATAGATACGGGTTCAGACCTGTGCGTATTTCCACGGTCCGCTGTTCGGGAGCCACGCAATAAGACGGGATATGAACTGTTCGCTGCAAATGGTACTATAATAAGTACATACGGCTATTTATCCCTTAACTTGGACTTAGGTCGGCGCCGGGAATTCTCATTGCGATTTATAGTAGCAGATGTATCGAGACCCATTATAGGGGTGGATTTTCTCGCGTATTACAATCTCCTGGTTGACTGCCGCAATCAACGTTTAATAGATGGGGTAACTACGCTTACAGTTACAGCACCCAGGCAAGGACCTACAGATCATATATCATCAGTGCGCACAACGAGAGGAGGATCTGATTATCACGAGATACTACGGGAATTCCCGGATGTCACTCGCCCTGCGGGAAAACCAGGTACGCCCAAGCATAGTACCGAACACCATATCCGCACTACTCCCGGGCCACCTGTGTCCAGCCGACCACGTCGTCTTGATCCACACCGCCAAAAAGTGGCTAAACAAGAGTTTGAGGAGATGCTACGCAATGGTACGGCTCGCAGATCTGAGAGCCCATGGTCTTCTCCACTACACCTAGCCCGCAAGGGAAGTGATGGGTGGCGACCGTGTGGGGACTACCGGTCATTGAACGCACGAACAGTTCCAGATCGGTACCCCGTGAGACACATTCAGGACTTTGCGCACCAATTGGTAGGCAGTTCCATTTACTCCATGGTAGACCTGATAAAGGCATATAATCAGCTGCCAGTTTGCGAAGCAGATATACCGAAGACAGCAATTACCACACCATTTGGGCTCTTCGAATTTCCGTTCATGACGTTCGGACTTCGTAACGCTGCACAAACCTTCCAACGTTTTATGGATGAGGTTCTCCGAGGCCTGGATTTCTGCTTTTTGGATTTCTGGAAACTTATTACATTCTGTGCCGGTAGCAGGAACATTGTCGACAACGTATTCGAAAACGTAACTCGCGAAATGTCAAAATTGTCATACTAATTTTTAGTTTCACACTTTTTACCGCCGCAGCGCTGTTCATTTTGCAATACAAAAATAGTCGAAGGCGATACGAAAACGCTGTCGACAATGTTCCTGCTACCGGCATGCTGGCCCGCAGAATTAGTCGTTGTACTGGTGATAGAGTGCTAAACACTATCACTCACTACTAAATATCACTACTATAAATAAAACTCCGTATACTGACCAAGAAAGAACTGTATTGCAAAAAAAGGCGTGGAGTATTTACAAAACTCAATCAACGAAACCATGGCGTGCGCTAATTTTACCGTAGCGACATCTTGTGACAAAAATACAAATTAAATTATCCTACCTATAGCGACCTCTATATTAATCAATTTTATCCAGATGAAGTAACACTGTTAAAGGCCTTTTGCCAGTCTTTTAACACATGTAATCTGTGGACTAACTATACACAGAGGTGTTACAACTCACTGCGAGTGGAATACAATAACGCGTTCAGAATACTGTTGGGGCTGCCTCGCTATCGTAGTGCATCAGCTATGTTCGCGGAGGCTCACTCTGATGGCTTCCACGCTATCATAAGAAAGCGAACAGCCACGTTACAAGCGCGGATGAGAGCCAGCACCAACAGTTATTTAAGACTAGCGGCCCGCCCCGGCTTCGCGCGGGTAGACATTGATATCAAATATTTTGTCTACCCGTGCAAAGCCGGGGCGGGCAGCTAGCCTTTGTTACTCAGTGATAGTGTAGCTTTCTAACGGTGAAAGAATTTTTGAAATCGGTTCAGTTGTTTCGGAGCCTATAGACATTTATCAAATATTTTGTCTACCCGAGCGAAGCCGGGGCGGGCAGCTAGTATAATATATAGCCTATGTTACTCAGTGATGATGTAGCTTTCTAATGAAAAAAGAATTATTAAAATCGGTCCAGTACTTTTTGAGTTTATTCGTTACATACAAAAATACAAATCTTTCCTCTTTATAATATTAGAGTAGATTGTTCATAGACAGAGTGGATAGTTCTATAACGAAGCACTGGAACATGTCAAGTGCAATATTTGGTTTTAATTAATTCGTTTTTTTTAAGCTATTGCATAGCTTTTATCGCGGGCCTTGAGCGTGGGGACCGAATCCAGAAATTCCGTAACGAAAAAAACCTAACACCCCCCACTCCGACCGACAACTCCATCTATCGATAAATACCAGACCTTTTAATGACTTTTTGAAATATCACGCTTGTCTCTTTAGTTCAGCAACCCGCCTTTAGGTGGCATTGGTTGTATTGGAAAACTACCGTAATCAGCTGTTTGTGAGAAAGTATATAGGTATATAAAAAATACTGCATTAATAAAATAAATAAATAATTATAATTGCATAAGTTTATAAAAAATGCTATGCAATAGCTTTACCGCGGCAGTCTCCGAGTGCCACACCTAATTTTACTTATTTTATTTTGTTTGTGTTATTTGATTGTGCCATACCTATGTACTCTGATAATAAAGTTTTACTAATTTCAATAAAATTTATGATTTATGTATGTACTAGTGACCCGCCCCGGCTTCGCACGGCCAGCGCTAGCCATATAAGTTCAATAACTACAAAGACAAATTAATTATACATAATATCCTCCCTCTTGAACCACTCTATCAATTAAATTTATTTATTAATTACTTGTCTATCTGTTAATATTATTTTTTTGTGTTATCAATTGGTTTTATATATTACTAGCGGCCCGCCCCGGCTTCGCACGGGTAGACATTTGTCCTGAATTTTCTATGCTATAAACCTCACGGAGCCCGAGACCTTTCCAACGAATGCAAAACCGTGGAAATCGGTTCGTGCGTTCTGGAGTTATAGCGTCAGGAAGGAAAACCTGACTTATTTTTATATAGTAGATTTTGAGAAATAGGTATCCATGTTAAGTTAGTATTAGAAATGTAAACTTTATGTAATTATTTTTGGTTTTTAAAAGAGTAATTGCTGAGTTACTTGCCGGATTCTTCTCAGCAAAACCGACCTTCCGAATCCGGTGGTAGATTCTGACGATTTGAAAGTGCTTGCCTGTAAAGTCTAGTCAAATAAAGATCTTTTTGAATTGAAATGAAAAATAAACCGCATCAAAATCCGCTGCGTAGTTCTAAAAATCTAAGCATACATAGGGACAGACAGACAGCGGGAAGCGACTTTGTTATATACTATGTAGTGTGTTTCAGGCAGTGTCAGCTAGATAGACTGGTCGACGCTAGGAGAGATGTGTCGACCCTCACAGCCTCACAACTTTTAAGAAAAGACCTCAAAACAGTTCGCGACGTCTACGTGCCTAGTTTCCCTATTCTTGTCAAGGTGTGTTCAGAACATTAGTTATCATTTTATAATAAGCTTTCATTAGATAGATAGATCTTTATTGAACACCAAAATTTAAAGAGAGGTAAGGCTAATTGGAATCTCTCGTGAGTTTTCCCATTTAAATTGGAGCCGCCCGACTGGGGACTGTACCTCGACTTTACAGAAGACCGCAGACAAATAACACTACTTGATGTAGTGTTGTGTTTCTGTGAGTAAGTAAGGTTGCCAGTGCTCCACGAGGATGCGCTGGGCTAGTAGTAATGCTGCTAGCACAGTGAGTCCTCATCAACAACATGGTTGACAACCCGTTAGTGATACCCCTGGTATTGCTAGCGGCTATAGGCTACGGTGACTGCTTACCATCAGGTGGGCCATGCTTGCAAATAAAAACGTAATCGTGTATTCTTAGCTATGACTTATAGGATTTTGAGTCGGCAATCTAAATATATATAACTCAAAGGTGACTGACTGACTGACATAGTGATCTATCAATGCACAGCCCAAACCACTGGACGGATCGGGCTGAAATTTGGCATGCAGGTAGATGATATGACGTAGGCATTCGCTAAGAAAGGATCTTGATTAATTCTACCCCCAAGGGGATAAAATAGGGGATGAAATTTTGTATGAAAATCCGTCATTTTTGAAGTTAAACGCATGAAAAGTGGTATTTGGCCTTTCAGTTAAAAATGAATAAATACGTTTTTGAGGATTTTTGGCAATTCCACCCCTAAGGGGGTAAAATAGGGGATGAAAGTTTGTATGAGAATCCGTAATTTTTTTAAGTTAAATGCATGAAAATTTGTATTTGCCCTTTCAGTTAAAAATAAATATAGACGTATTTGAGAATTTTTGGAAATTCCATCCTTAAGGGGGTAAAATAAGGGATGAAATTTGTATGAAAATCCGTCACTGTCGAAGATAAACGCCTGAAAATTGGTATTTGGCCTTTCACTTTAATTTTCCACGCGTGCGAAGCCGCGGCCAAAAGCTAGTGTTCATTATGTTTAATTTAGTTTGGTTATTTTAGGAGTTTTTCAAGATACCAGACGCGATGTCGTCATTAGTGGAGGCTCTAGCCGGAAACCATTGCTCCTCGGCCGTGTTGCTGGGCATGGACCTCACTGGTGGGCTTCGGAGAGACGTGGCCGTCTACTGCACGGATGGCGAAAGATGTAGAATGGTGAGACTTTTATTTCTTTTACAATATATTTAAATCTCTCTCCTTATATAATAATGTATAATATGTCCTTGTTATTACAAAAAAAAATAAGTATAGAGATATTTCTCTGTACTTAATTTTTTTTTCTTAATTATAATGTTAGGTTTCTCTGAGATTCTAAGCTCAACGCGGACGTAGTCGCGGGCTAGAAGCTAGTAAGTACTATCTGTTCCTAGGGATCGAACGGCAAAATTAAGTTTGTAATTTAACCTAGTTTGTTTCTAGTACGACACCCTCGGTGTGTAAGTCCAGCTCACAATTGTTTGTTTTTTTTTCAGTTAAGCGACCATCTTACCTCTTGGCAGTCGCCACCCTTTCGCCTAGTCGCCGCCGAGTCACCGGTGACCGCTTGCCATTATTACGAGCAGCAAAACCCGTCGCCTTCGCGGAAGCAGTATATGGCGGCGCTTGCTTCGTTTGAGGCGTGAGGAAAGGCTACGGTGACCGCTTACGTGGGTACGGTGGGCTTGTGTGCCACCTTAGTGGTATAAAAAAAGGTATTTGTAGAAAATGGAAGCAATTTTTTTGAAATGTGAAAGTCATGATAGCAAATAAAACTAACAAATTAATCCAACTGAAATGTTTGTTATGTTCAGCGACATCGTCCGCGTTGCAATTAAATTGGTGTCGATTCTGTTCTAAAATCAGTCGTCAACAAACATGGTTGGCACCCCGTTAGTGATACCCCTGGTATTGCTAGCGGCTATAGGCTACGGTGACTGCTTACCATCAGGTGGGCCGTATGCTTGTGTGCCTACCTTAGTGGTATATATAAAAAAGTCTTGCTGTCCCTTTCTCACCTGCGGGGTTAAATAAGGATGGCAATACTTTTTGTCCTGTCAAATTAGTTTAGTGATTTTGTACAACAGTGCCGGTAGCAGGAACATTGTCGACAACGTTTTCGTATCGCCTTCGACTATTTTTGTATTGGAAAATGAACAGCGCTGCGGCGGTGAAAAGTAGAACTAAAAATTAGTATGACAATATTGACATTTCGCGAGTTACGTTTTCGAATACGTTGTCGACAATGTTCCTGCTACCGGTACTGGGTTTCAAAGTATGAGTGTTTTGATATACCAGGGTCAAAAACCAGTAGTTGCCCTAGTAAAAATTACTTGCGACAACGTATACGTATCGCTTTCGACTATTTTTGTATGGGATAATGAACAGCGCTGCGCCGGCGAAAAGTGGAATTAAATAATCGTTCGAGAATTTTCGACATTTTGAGGTTTACGTTTTCGTATACGAGTCGAAAGGTGTTTTTGCTATCGGTGCTGGCCCCAAATTAAGCAAAGCTTGTACTATGAGAACCAGCAGCTGATATAATCTAATCTGTAGATATAAAAGAAGAAGCTGACTGACTGACTGACTGACTGACATATCAACGCACAGCCTAAACGGCTGGGGTTACAGGCTTGATTTTTTTACAGTACGTACCTTTTATGAGCATCCACTAAGAAAGCATTTTTGGAAATTCTACCCCTAAGGGGGTAAAATAGGGGTTGAAAGTTTTTATGAAAATCCGTCGTTTTTGAAGTTAAACGCATGAAAATTGGTATTTGACCTTTCAGTCAAATAAATAAGTACGTATTTCAGGATTTTTGGAAATTCCACCCCTAAGGAGTTAAAATAGGGGATGAAAATTTCTGTATGTAAATCCGTAATTTTTGAAGATAATCGCATGAAAATTGGTATTTGACCTTTTAGGTATAAATAAATAGATACGTATTTCTGGATTTTTAGGAATTCCACCCCTAGGGGGTAAAATAGGGGTTAAAAGTTTGTATGAAAATCCGACGTTTTTTAAGTAAAACCCATAAAAATTTATATTTTACCTTTCTGTTTAAAATAAATAAACACGTATTTCAGTATTTTTGGAAATTCTACCCCTAAGGGGGGTAAAATATGGGATGAAAGTTTTGAATGAAAATCCGTCATTTTTGAAGATAAACGCATGAAAATTGATATTTGGCCTTTCAGTGAACAATAAATAAATACGTATTTCAGGATTATTGGAAGTTCCACCACTAAAGAGGTAAAATAGGGGATGAAAGTTTGTATGAAAATCCGTTATTTTAAGAAGTTAAATCCATAAAAATAAGTAGCAGTGGGCAAAAACTATCATTTATATATCATTTATAATTTAAGATATAGGTACATGTTATCTTATTCACTTTACCACGCGTGCGAAGACGCGGGCAAAAGCTATAAAAAATAAAATTATAAATGTACATACTATATTGTAACCGATTGCAAAAACAGAATGAATTTCTCAATTACTTTTTTTTATTATGTTTGTTACCACACAACTAAGTCATTTGTGATTTGGAAAAAAAAAATTATACCACTAAGGTGGCAAACAAGCATACAGCCCGCCTGATGGTAAGCGGTTACCGCAGCCTATGGACGCTTGCAACACCAGTGGTATCACTCGCGCGTTGCCGACCCTAAGATTTTTTATTTGAAAGCATACATCTTCAGATAACAATTCTATATATTTGATTAATCTTTTGTAAACACATACTAATAGACGCTAGACAAACACAAATGTTTAACACATAAATATTCGCCCCGGCGGGAATCGAACCCGCGACCTCTAGCGTAGCAGTCAGGTATACTAACCACTAGACCAGCGGTGTCAACAAAGATTTGTTGTTTTCATGAAACAATTTAAATATTTTCTCTTAAAACTCCGTCTTATAGTATTAAGGCTGAAAAATCCACCTTTTAAAACAACAAAGAAATTAATTATGGTAAGCGGTTACCGTGACCTTAGACTGTAAAATCAGGCATTGTAATAGCGCGTTGTAACCTTATTGTTACAAATCACTGTTCTAATAACAAAAGTCTGCCTTATTAAGTTATTACCAACTAGCGGCCCGCCCCGGCTTCGCACGGGGGGACATTTATAAAACGTGTTGTCTACCCGTTTTTGGACTTTTACAGGCAATTTTTTATTTTTTTCTCTCCGTAAGAACCATCCTCGTACTTCAAGGAATATTCTAATAAAAGAATTAACGAAATCGGTTCAGCCGCTGACGAGATTTGCGCTTAACGACTCATTCAGCGATTCATTTTTATATTATAGACATAACATAATATCCTCCGAGCTCTGGTAACCTTACTCACCGCAGGAACACAACACTGCATCAGAGTAGTGTTATTTGGCTGCGATCTTCTGTAAGGTGGAGGTACTGTCCCAGTCGGGCGGCTCCTATTTTGAACGGGAGATACCGTTGTGCCCTACCTCTCTTTCTATAAGGAGCTCTGGTGCCCTTACTCACCGCAGGAACAGAACACTACATCAGAGTAGTGTTATTTGGCTGCGATCTTCTGTAAGGTGGAGGTTCTGTCCCAGTCGGGTGGCTCCTATTTTGAACGGGAGATACCGTTGTGCCCTACCTCTCTTTCTATAAGGAGCTCTGGTGCCCTTACTCACCGCAGGAACACAACACTACATCAGAGTAGTGTTATTTGGCTGTGATCTTTTGTAAGGTGGAGGTACTGTCCTAGTCGGGCGGCTCCTATTTTGAACGGGAGATACCGTTGTGCCCTACCTCTCTTTCTATAAGGAGCTCTGGTGCCCTTACTCGCCGCAGGAACACAACACTACATCACTTTTAACTGACCTAAGAAAATATGGACATCGGGCCCAGTACAAAATTCACCAAACATGTCCGGAGCTAACTTATATCAAGTTCATATATTAAATATTAAAGTTATAATACAAACCCAAAACAATTAAAATTATGGTGAAGGAAAACATCGTGAGGAAACCTGCATACGTCTGAGAAGAAATTCAAGGACGTATGTAGTGCCTAAGAGACGGCGACGGACTCACCATCTGTCACGTTGGCACCAAATTATCTTCGGTGGAAAGTGGGCGTTGTAACCTCTGCCTACCTCTTCGGGGACCCTTGTGGGAAGGTGTGAGGATATATAAAAACAATAAAATGAACTCTCATAATTCGATGCTTATTTTTATTGTATTGTAGTGTTTTAACTCCGGTCAATTTTAAGAGCAGACCCGAAGTCCATTTTTTAGTAGGTCAGTAGAAAAACTTTACAACGCTAACATAAGTGAAATATATCCTAAAACTAATTGAGACTTTTTTGTATATTTAATTAATTACCAGCTACAAAAACTGGGTGGTCCGGGTCGCAACACACATTTTCGGCACCCACACCAACCGACTTGCACCCACCGAGACCAAACTGACAAATGCAGACCAAGAAAGATCTACCAATGCAACGATGAGTGGGTGTCGGTAGGTGGTTAAAGAGAAAAGGCTGCACAAACATACTAACACTTTTCTTTATATATTTACTAGCTGTTTCCGCCGTGTAGCCGTTTAGGCTGTGCGTTGATATGTCAGTCAGTCTGCCTCTTCTTTTATATATACAGATACAGCTTAGGTTACTCAGTGATAATGTAGCTTTCTAACGGCGAAAGAATTTTTGAAATCGGTCCAGCAGTTTCGGAGCCTATAGACAATAACCAAATATTTTGTCTACCCGAGCGAAGCCGGGACGGGAAGCTAGTATAATATATAGCCTATGTTACTCAGTGATGATGTAGCTTTCTAAAGGTGAAAGAATTTTTGAAATCGGTTCAGTAGTTTCGGAGCCTATTCAATACAAACATACACACAAAAATACAAATCTTTCCTCTTTCTAGTATTTAATATTAATAGTATAGATTTATCAAATATTACGTCATCATGTCGTGACGTCATTAGACAACTTACTCTCTAGATCTAATTACCGAAGTACTTAGGAATTATTTAATTAGTAACATTTTCATAGCGAAATATTTGATAATGAGTCTTATGATTTTTATCAAATATTTCGCTCAAGGAATAAATATATGGTTTTGTTGGGGTGTGAGTCATGGAAGACATGAGGTCTGTGCCGGTAGCAGGAACATTGTCGACAACGTTTTCGTATCGCCTTCGACTATTTTTGTATTGGAAAATGAACAGCGCTGCGGCGGTGAAAAGTGGAACTAAAAATTAGTATGACAATTTTGACATTTCGCGAGTTACGTTTTCGAATACGTTGTCGACAATGTTCCTGCTACCGGCAATTGTCCTATCCTATAAGATTATATAATGAGACCTTATCCTGCCTTATATTTCTAACATCATATTATATGAAGACATTTGTCCTGCCTTATGCCATACTAGCAGTTTCCCCGCGACTTCGCCCGCGTATCAATATAATATATAGCCTATGTTACTCAGTGATGATGTAGCTTTTCAACGGTGAAAGTATTTTTCAAATCGGACCAGAAGTTTCGGAGCCTATTCAATACAAACATACATACACACAAAAATACAAATCTTTCCTCTTTATAATATTAGTGTAGAAGATCATTTCATATAAACATACTCGTCCTACTTTTTGCTATAAAGTCATATCATAAGAGGACTTTTATGCTGGCTTATGTTATTGATCACGCCGTTGGATAAACTGAACGCAGCCGGAGGTGACATCTCTGAGAGATGACGGTAGCGCCCCAAGCGGCGTAAAAAAGAACTACAAGCTTTAACCCCCCCAACGCACGGACGCGTCTACGTCGTTGTGCCAACCATTTTAAAACTATTTGAATGTACAACGCCTATAATCGTGTCCAACGCAATAATCAAGTTTAAATTATAAAACTGGTGTTTATATGTACCGCCTGTACCGTTATAACATCATCTACTATATAAAAATAAGTCGGGTTTTCCTTCCTGACGCTATAACTCCAGAACGCACGAACCGATTTCCACGGTTTTGCATTCGTTGGAAAGGTCTCGGGCTCCGTGAGGTTTATAGCAAAGAAAATTCAGGAAAAATTCTACCCGTGCGAAGCCGGGGCGGGCCGCTAGTATCATATGAAGACATTTATCCTGCCTCATATCATAGGATCATATTATACGCATCTTGTTCTTCCATATCACACGAGCATACTTATCCTCACTTGTTTTAAACATCATATAACATGAAGAGATTTGTTAAGGCTTATTACCGTTATAATAATAATGCTTGGACATTATCACACAACGCCATCTGGCCCCAAACTAAGCAAAGCTTGTACTATGGGAACCAGCAGCTGATACAATACTTATATACTTTTTGTTTGTAACTAACATACTTATAATACATACCAAACACCCAGACGCAAGGCAAACATATTTGTCACATAAATGTTTGCCCCGGCGGGAATCGAACCCGCGACCCCTAGCGCAGCAGTCAGGTATACTAACCACTAGACCAGCGGTCTCGTCGTTATAACATCGTGATTACTTCTCATATAATATCCTTGTGATAATAGTGGTGGTTACATCTGTTGTCTGAACATGGCCGTTATCTCCTCAATATTCTTGTTCTTGGTCTCCGGCACTTTGAATGCGATGAATAGGATGAAGAGGAACTGCAGTACGGCGAATACTATGAATACTTTCGATCCTATGAGAAGCTGGAACAATAGTATTGTAGATTTAAAAAATACATAACTTTTTCTACCTTATCAAATCAAATCAAATCAAAAATAATTTATTCAGTTTAGGCCCTAATAAGGGACTTATGAAGGTCTAAATTACCACCGGTTCGGAAAAAAAGCCACCTGAGAAGAACCGGCAAGAAACTCAGTGCTCTGTCTTTTTTTTCCATGTAACAATCATGATATAACAATTTGTAACAAAATTCTTCTAGACATTGGTATGAAATTACAAATATCAAAATGAAAGCTACCAAGTTGGTTTTGTCACTGCTTTCATGAAATACATATTCCAACTATTACAACTACCAGGAGCGGGGAGCCACTTGTGCAGAGTGAGTCTATATATTCCAAGCATTTTTATCATTTACATAATTACCTATCTATGGCAATCAATCCTCTTCAAGGTCTTTTTATGCCAGTGTCGAGGGTTAAAGATTTATGCTCCACGAGCATACGCTGGGCTAGTAATAATTCTGCTAGCGCAGTGTGTCCTCATCAACAACATGGTTGGCAACGCGTTAGTGATACCCCTGGTATTGCTAGCTGCTATAGGCTACGGTGACTGCTTACCATCAGATGGGCCGTATGCTTGTGTGCCAACTTAGTGGTATAAAAAAAAACAGACAGACAGACACGGCAAGCGGCTTTGATTTATACTATGTAGTGATAATCGAAAGCGATGCGAATACTTAGTCAACATATTCGCATCGCTTACGACTATGTACGTAGTACACGACAGTAGAGATGTCGAATATATTAATGAACCGTTAAAATTAACGAATAATTATCATATTCAATAAATAAAATTAACGATTACGACTTCAACGAACTAATAAATACATCAACTTCATTAATATCATATCCCTAACAAAAATATTAATTAATATTTTCAACCGTTAAGAATATCGTTTTTTTTTTATACCACTTAGGTGGCACACTAGCATACGGCCCACCTGATGGTAAGCAGTCACCGTAGCCTATAGCCGCTAGCAATATCAGGGGTATCACTAACGAATTGCCAACCATGTTGTTGATGAGGACTCACTGTGCTAGCAGCAATACTACTAGCCCAGCGTATCCTCGTGGAGCACTGGCAACCTTACTCACCGCAGAAACACAACACTACATCAAGTAGTGTTATTTGACTGCGGTCTTCTGTAAGGTGGAGGTACAGTCCCCAGTCGGGCGGCTCCAATTTAAATTGGATAACCTACGGGAAATCCCAAAACGCCCTACCCCTCTTTTTAAACTCATGGTATGATTATTCACTGTACTTGAGCTTAGAAAAACTCATTGGTACAGGTCAGGTTTCGAACCTGGGCCCATCAGATGACAGGCCGTTGCTTAAACCACAAGGCCACCACGGCTTAAATCGATATTTTTATTTATCAATTAACGTTTAAGGGGCCGTTCAAGTATTACGTGATCACTATAGGGGGGTCTATACTTTGCTTATTTTTGATGACATGGGGGGGGGGTGGGGGGCTCTAGATGGTGATAACGTCAGCAGTAGTTATTTACTTTTTACACAAATGGCAACCCACGCATTGTCTATGCTTGAAAACGAAACGCATATTCCCACAAATAATGAATAAAAAACAGAATTGTTTACGTAAGCACGGGAGGGGCGGAGGGGGTCAAGGGGGGGGGGGGGGGGGTTGGGCTTAAGAGCGTTGCTTACTTTTGATGTACAAGGGGGAGGGTAAATAATTGTAATAAATCTGCTTTTCAAGCGTTATATACTTGTCTATGTGTTAATATATTTTTTTTAGTGTGATCAATTGTTTTTATATATTATTTTGAGCAATAGGTTATCCATGTTAAGTTAGTATTTGAAATGTAAACTTTCTGTAATTCTTTTGGTTTTTAAAAGAGTAATTGCTGAGTTTCTTGCCGGATTCTTCTCAGCAAGACCGACCTTCCGAATCCGGTGGTAGATTCTGACGATTTGAAAGTGCTTGCCTGTAAAGTCTAGTCAAATAAAGATCTTTTTGAATTTTGAATTACGTAATACTTGAACGACCCCTAAAGAATAAATAAAACCAGCCAATATTGACATCTCTACACGACAGATTATAACAGACTTACCGTGAGAGGCAAGAAGCTGAGTCCCACAATAAAGTTGGCGGTCCAGTTGACGGTGACCGCCACGGCGGTGGCCGCTGGCCGCGCGTTCTGGTTGAACAGCTCTGCAATATTATTAATAATAATAATAATAATGCTCGAACATTGGTGTCTTTTCTGTTGTAAAAAGTCACTAATTTGACAGGACTTAAGGTATTGCCATATTTATTTCACCCCGTGTGCGCGTACTGGCACATTAGAAAAAGTTGTTCTAATTTTGATTTCATTAAGTCAATAAATGTTCTGTCATTTTTACTCCCAATAAAAAAATTACTTCAAGTTAAACACGTTTGATTTCAATAATTAAAACTACAAATTCACATATTATACAACACCCCGCACATGAGAAAGGGATAGCAAGACTTTTGAGTCCTGTCGAATAAGTTTAGTTTTGTAATTTTGTACAACATAATTGGGCACCAGTATCACACAGCGCCATCTGGCCCCAAACTAAGCAAAGCTTGTACTATGGGCACCAGTAGCTGATACAATACTTATATACTTTTTTTGTAAATACATACTTATAATACATACTAAACACCCAGACGCAAGGCTAACATATTTGTCACATAAATGTTTGCCCTGGCGGGAATCGAACCCGCGACCCCTAGCGTGGCAGTCAGGTATACTAACCACTAGACCAGCGGCCTCGTCTATGTTATGATTATGACGTCATGATATTATGTCACTATCTTAGTGTTTTTTTTTTAATATACCACTAAGGTGGCACACAAGCATACAGCCCACCTGATGGTAAGCAGTCACTGTAGCCTATAGCCGCTAGCAATACCAGCGGTATCACTTACGGGTTGCCAACCATGTGGCTGATGAGGACTAACTCTGCTATCAGCATTACTACTAGCGCAGCGTATCCTCGTGGAGCACTGGCAACCTTACTCACAGAAACAGAACACTAAATATGTATACTAGGTACTAGGTATACTGACCAGTGACCAGGAACCAGGGGATGGAGCCGGGTCCGATGGCGAAGGTCACCACGAACAGGATCACCAGCGCGATGGACGCGTACGAAACCCACGTCACAGTGTTCTAAAAAAAAAGTGGGTAAAAAAAAACCGACCAAGTGCGAGTTGGATTCGCATAAATGACAAACTTAACTTTGCGGTTCGATCTCTAGACACGGCTATTGAACAAACCGCAAATAATAAGATTGTAATAGTAAATTAGGTCTGATTGCTGAGAAAATGTAGCAATCCACACTCTATGATCATTTCAAGCGTCTACTTGTTGCTATTATTAAGATAGAAGAGCAAAAATAACAAAAACAACACATTTCTTGTAGGGGGCCCTTTTAAATTTTTATTATGGCAACAGAAATACACATTCTGTGAAAATTTCAACTGTACCTATTACGGATCATGAAATACAGCCCGCTGACAGACAGACGGACGGACCGCGAAGTCTTAGTAATGGGTTCCGTTGGTAACCCTTTGGTTACGGAACCCGAAAAACAAGTTATTATTCTGTCATCAAGTTGCAAGCCCTTCCTTTGATACCCATATCAAGGTCCAAGGTGACAATTCAATGAGATAAATACAAATTTGCATGGCAAAACATGTCCGTACTTTTAAACTTATAAATAAAAAATATTATTATTATTAATGATGAATCGCAATTTTGTGACGTCCGTCATATTGGATTAATAATGGCGGCATTTAGATAATCGTGCATTGTCACGGGAACCAAGCGTGTAGTCAAATTTCAGCTCAACCGGATTAACATGAGAATTAGCATCAGAATTTTAAAATAAAAAAAACTATCCAAATATTTTTGCTACATGCCGCCAAAATCTCCGCCGCAGATAAAGTAAGTACTCACGTATATGGTGGCGAAGCAAAGCGCCACAGAGAACACAAACATGCCGGAGAAGCCAGTCAGCAGCAGAGTCTTCCTGCCAGCGATCTCCACCAGGAATAAAGACACAACTGTGGTTACAACGTTCATGGCACCCATGCCTAGGACAGACAGACAAATACATATTAAGTTCATATAACATAGAATATAATAGGCCCATCTGATGGTAAGCAGTCACCGTAGCCCATAGATAGCAATACCAGGGGTATTACTAAAGAGTTGACAACCCCGTTGTTGGTGACTCACTGTGCTAGCAGCCTTACTAGCGCAGCGTATTCTCGTGGAGCACGTGTATTTGCAAAAGCGAATCGAGCTTACCGATTGTTGTTTTGCCAAAACAAAGAATATGTTTTTAAACACGAATAGTTTTTATAATAAAAATATTTCTCACCCAAAGTGGCAAACTGTGCCCGGTTGTCATTCAAGCCGGCCATTTTGAATATTTCCGTGGAGAAGAATATGACGGCGTTGATGCCAGACAGCTGCTGCGCCACCATCACCACCATGGCTATCACCAGCGGCTGGCGAAGCTGCCTGTTGCGGACCAACTCGCTGAAAGTGATCTTCTTACTCACTTTATTCTTCTCCGCTTCCTACAAATACATTTTGAGATTTGGTCATATATGTAATAATAACAAAATTTCTCTGTCTATTTTACTCACGAGAGGTACGGCGAATTGGGATCTCCCGTGGGTTTAATTTTTATGGGCCACAAAAAATGATGTGTTTAAATGTCGATCAGTTAAAACTATTGGAATAGCTCCAGCTAATACAGGTAAAGAAAGTAATAATAAGAAGGCTGTAATTCCAACAGCTCAAACAAATAATGGTATTTGATCATATATTATATTATTTAATCGTATATTTATATTTGTTGTAATAAAATTAATAGCTCCTAAAATTGATGAAATTCCAGCAAGATGTAATGATTAAATTGTGTATATTTTTGTGGGCCATTAAAATTGGAGCCGCCCGTAGTAGTTAGTTATGCTGCACAGTGAGTCCTCATCAACAACAGATTTGGCAACTCGTTAGTGATACCCCTGGTTTTGCTAGCGGCTATAGGCTACGGTGACTGCTTACCATCAGGTGGGCCGTATGCTTGTGTGCCACCTTAGTGGTATAGTGGAAAAGCAGTGTCTTGCAAGGGACTGCTTTTCGCCAAATTGAATAATTCTAGGTCAACGGGAAGGTATTGTAGGTAAGGTATATTCTCATGTGAAATCACAAAATATGCGATGATTTTCGACATAAACGGTCATATCTTTTCTTCATATTCACTTACAGGTTTGATTATTTTACAGCCGAAAGGGACCACAGACCCGGGTATTTGATATTAATTTCAACTTGATAACTGCACGCGTTCTTAGTGCTGTGCTGTCCTATATATATAATTCAGAATGTACGAATGCTCAATACCGGTCATAAAATTTTACACCGTACAGATAGTCTCCATCACTTGTTCTTAGTTCTACCAACGCGACATTGGCGAAATTGTGGCAACCCCGCAGAAGCCATTAATAAAAAAGTTTAAGTTGAGATAAACAGTCTTGACAGACAGCGAAGTGAACTTAAAAGGGATTCCTTTTTACCTTTTGAGGTAGGGACGGAACTAGAGATGTCAATATTGGCTACTTTTATTCATTCGTTAAACGTTAATTAATAAATAAAAATATCGTTATTTTTAACGGTTGAAAATATTAGTAGGCATTTGATATTAATGAAGTTGATGTATTTATATTAGTTCGTTGAAGTTGATATAAATAGTGATGTGATATTTATATTAGTTCGTTGAAGTTGATATAAATAGTGATGTGATATTTTTATTCGTAATCGTTAATTTTATTTATTGACTATAATAATTATTCGTTAATTGTAACGGTTAATTAATATATTCGACATCTCTAGACAAAACCATAAAAATATATATTATCGATTCGTATAAAAAACTATTAAGTCTATTGAAATTATTATGTCTCTCTGAAATTCACGGAGCCTCATAAGGTCCGGTCCTTTGTCTAGGCTTGCGTGGGGATATATATCCAACACGTTCGAGAATTTTAATATTTGGTAATATAAGGGATACACGTGGCGAGTATCATCCCCGGAATGCATAGTGATGCACCCGGGGATGATCCTCGCCGAGTGCAGAGACTATTTCATGGGGATGGAAAATTAAAATTGGGCTATTATGGTGAACTGTTAATTGATTGGGATACTGGGCTATGGGATGAGACTACGGACGTCTGCCATGCAATATGTCTCCATATTGGATAAAAAAATGATTATTATTATTACCTGATGCATCTCCTCCATTTCCCCATGGACTGCCACGTCTCCCCTGAGCCAGTTGAGAGCTAGAAGAGGGGAAAATATAAAAAAACTAGCTGTAGTAGCTCCTAAACAGATGAACGGATTTAGTTTTTTTTTTTTAATACTTTTAATCTTACCTACAAGTGTGTACGGAACCCTCGGTGCGCGAGTCCGACTCGCACTTGGCTGTTTTTTTTTTTATTTAGGTTTAAAATCAATCCATATTAGTTTAGTTTATTTAAAGATTTTAATCCAAAGAGCAGTTATATCTACATTCTAATTATGTATATTATATTATTAAATAAAGTAAAGTTTCTAAAATTGCAATATACATTTAATTTTAAGCATTTATATTACTATGTTTTTATATGTTGTTGTGTCAATAAACATTTTTTCTTTCTTTCTTTCTTTCTTTCTAAAATAAAAAAATATATATAAAAAAAAAACATATTAAAAAAAGTCGAAAAAAATATATTATTGCCCAAATAAGGCACTTATGACGGCCTAAATTACTACCGGTTCGGAAAAAAATGCCACCTGAGCAGAACCGGCAAGAAACTCAGTGCTCTGTCCTTTTTCATGTAACGATCTGTTAGTTTAGCACTTGCCTCTCTGCGCTTCCAATTCTTGCCCTCTCCCTAACAAGAGGAATTTCGGCGACTCCGGGCAGAGTGGCAGGGTGAGGCACTGCACCAAGGCGGGCAAAGCAGTGAGCGCCAACAACCACGGCCACCCATCCTCGTTACCCAACACCGACTTGAAGCCCAGTCCTTGCGAGAGCAGGATAGTCACCGTGATCACAAGTTGGTATACTGTGCCTATCTGGAATAATAAAACGAGCCTTAAAACGGGTTGGGCGAATTGGGATCTCCCGTGGGTTTCCCCATTTATATTGGAGCCGCCCGACTGAGGTCTGTAGACCTTAAAGACGACCGCAGTGAAATAACACTACTTGATGTAGTGTTGTGTTTCTGCGGTAAGTAAGGTTGCCAGTGCTCCACGATTCGCAGGGCTAGTAGTAATGCTGCTAGCACAGTGAGTCCTCATCAACAACATGGTTGGCACCCCGTTAGTGATACCTCTGGTATTGCTAGCGGCTATAGGCTACAGTGACTGCTTACCATCAGGTGGGCCGTATGCTTGTGTGCCACCTTAGTGGTATAAAAAAAATACCTAAATAAAATATTGTACAATTTCAACTCACCGAACCCCGCAGCCTGACGGGCGATATTTCAGCCAGATACAGTGGTGCCAGACCCGCATTCAATCCGCTATTCACACCGATTAGTAATCTGATAAAGAACATTATAAATTAGCATAGCAATACCTTACCTCAGAGTGGGAAATGGACTACGCAAAATAAAATCGATATTGGTGAATAATAATACGGTCTAGAATCAACTATATTTATTAAAATATATTTTATATACTGATTAATTATTGTGTGGATGTCAGTATTGACTGTATCACGTGCAAAGAAACCTATGAAAAAAAAATCATTCCTTAGCCTAGTGTGAGGACCACAGTCTCTTTTACAAAAATGTTTCCAATGTACCAACCAATCCTGTTAATTATTATTGTAAGTCTAACTTTAGTAAATAAATGATGATTATTATTATTATATATTATATTATATATTTATATATGACAAGCTGCCCGCCCCGGCTTCGCACGGGTAGACATTTATATGAAATATTTTGTCTACCCGTGCAAAGCCGGGGCGGGCAGCTAGCCTATGTTAATCAGTGATAGTGTAGCTTTCTAACGGTGAAAGAATTTTTGAAATCGGTCCAGTAGTTTCGGAACCTGTAGACATTTATCAAATATTTTGCCTACCCGAGCGAAGCCGGGGCGGGAAGCTAGTATTATATATAGCCTATGTTACTCAGTGATGATGTAGCTTTCTAACGGTGAAAGAATTTTCGAAATCAGTCCAGTAGTTACGGAGCCTATTCAATACATACAAAAATACAAATCTTTCCTCTTTATAATATTACTATAGATAGATATTAGTGTAGAGTAGCTTCACAGCTACTCTACACTAATATTATAAAGAGGAAAGATTTAGTGTCGTGTAGTATGAAGCGTCGCCTGCTAGTCTAGCGACGCAAGTTCCAACCCCACCGGTCTGTACCAATAAGTCACACCACGAGCTTTACGGTGAAGGATAACATCGTGGGGAAACCTGCATACGTCTGAGAAGAAATTCAAGGACGTATGTAGTGCCTAAGAGACGGCGACGGACTCACCATCTGTCACGTTGGCACCAAATTATCTTAGGTGGAAAGTGGGCGTTGTAACCTCTGTCTACTTCTTCGGGGACCCTTGTGGGAAGGCGCGAAGATATATGTTATGTATATTTATATATACCTTCCCAGTATGAGGAGTTCGGCTGAGTTGGCGGCCTTTGAGATCCCTTGGAACAATGCTGCCATGAAAACGAGTATATTGTTCAGGAGCAAACCTCCCTTCCTGCCGAATCTGCGAAACAAAAATATGATGCAATGTGATAGTGATGCCATCCAATGATGTCATCATATGCGAAAAAAGACAGAGCACTGAGTATCTTGCCGGTTCTTCTCAATGCCTTTTCCACACCGGTGCGCGGTGGTAGTCTTTCATAAGTGCCTTATCAGGGCCTAAGCCGAATAAATGATTTTCGATTTTGATGACCATCTTTGTTTGTGCCTTACCTATCAGCAATAATTCCAGTCAGCACACCCCCTATCATACCGCCAACGCAGTAGACAGACACGGCCACCGCCCACACAGTGGTCACCCGGGTATCTTGCATCACCGCCAGGGATGTGTTCGTACCAGACAGGGCCTCCTTTTGTAGCCACTGCATCATCACCTGCGGATAAAATTATAGCATTTATAATAATAATACTAATAATGCTTGGACATTATCACACAGCGTCATCTGTACTTAAACTAAGCAAAGCTTGTACTATGTGAACCTGCAGCTGATATAATACTTATATACTTTTTGTTTGTAAATACATACTTATAATACATACCAAACACCCAGACGCAAGGCTAACATATTGTTCACATAAAACCCGCGACATCTAGGTCGACCTCTTCTCCAGACAATAACAAACACCAAAAAAAAAGCGAAATCGGTCTAGCCGTTCACGAGTCATGCCCTGATGGAAAATAGATATTTATATATATATATATGTCGGAGGCAGTGATAGTTATGGCAGAAAGCATCGAAGCGGCACTAATGGCCCGTGGACCGAGCGTCATCGTGCTTCGTCGGACGGTACTTTTCCGTTACCGAGTTCCCCTTCCTACTGACGCCTATAAAAGGCCTGCGCTATTGTATCGGCACGCATTTCCAATGATTGCGTCTCGGTGCACGGACTACTGTCTAGTACGGTAACTGTCACTGGCTTCTTTCACTGATGTTTACGCGAGTAGATAATCAGTTAGAGAGAGGTTTCCTCTTACTGTGTAAATCGCTAATGTTTAATTAACGTTACATTGCTATTTTATATCGGTTATGACCTTTCGGTCCTAAAAGAGTAATTGCTGAGTTTCTTGCCGGATTCTACTCAGCAAAAACAACCTTCCGAACCGGTGGTAGATTCTGACGTTTTGAAAGTACTTTTCTAGTCAAATAAAGATCATTTTGAGTTTAAAGTATTAGCTATAACCCTCGTTTCACTTCTGATGTCATACCCCCGCCACACCTGCGTTCCGACATATATATAAATAGATATTCCACTACTACTTACCAGTTGTGGCGCGTTCAGGACTCCAGTGTTGTAGCCATGCTGGAAAGCAGACCAGCACGCTGAGGATATCACAGCGAATGCCAGTCGAAAATTCATGTCCTGCACACAGAAATACAAACTTTAATTCACATGAAATTAATAGTAGAATGGTTTATCCCCCTTACAAATTGTTCGATGCTGTTATGTCAATTTGATAAGTATTTGTATCACTAGATGTCGTTGATCGCTACCGATGACACATTAAAACTCGCAGTAGAGATTGTCTATATTAAGTTGACGTATGAATAAAGACTTTTTATTCAGACATTACTGTGTTTAAATCGCGAAAGTTTATGAAACAGTAAAGACTTTTGATTTATTTACCCCGCTTTACAAGGAGTTTTTATTATAATAGGAAAACCTTCCGACAGTTGTTTTTGGGACTCTCAACAGTCTCAACATATACACAAATGCATATTGGTGTCGATTCTGTTGTTCAAAATTACTAAACTTATCTTATTTGACAGGTCTAAAAGTCTTGCTATCCCTTTATCATGTGCGGGGCTAAAAAGGATGGCGATATTTTTAGACCTGACAAATAAGTTAAGTTTAGTAATTTTGAACAACAGAATTGGACCATTAATTATCTATACTTATAATAAAACTGTAACAGGTCTAATTCTGTACATTGAAGATATTTTGAAATTTTTTTTTGAGGGGTCTCTATATTCGATACTGAACCCAAATCTGTATTTTTTTTCATTTTTGTCTGTCTGTCTGTTTCTAGGCCGCGCATCACGCCGAAACTACTGAACGGATTCAAATGAAACTGCACGATATGTGTTGATACTACGAGGTATAACATAGGATACTTTTTATCCCGAAACTCAACACGGTTCCCCTGGGATAGGGGATAAAAGTCATAATGTGTACTTGGCTGTAACTCCGAAACAGCTAAACCGATTTGAAAGGGACTTTCACTGGCAGATAGCTGATTTTACTGGGCATCACCTAAGAAACTTTTATTCTGGAAAAATAATTAGGGTTCCGCGCAACATATAAAAACCCATGAAATTTTCAAAATAATCTGAACGGCAGGACCAATATGAACACGACTTATACCCGCAGGTAGCTCATGCAATAAGACGTTTCTTAGGGTACATTTATTTTCGAAAAATAATTAGGGTTCCGCGGTTCAAAAAAAGCCGATGAAATTGTGAACAATAACCAAACGGCGGGACCAATTTGTTCACTGGCAGGTAGTTTAAGCCTGATGCTATAATTCGTAATTTTGGCTAAATTAATTTTGGTATTTTTCCAAAAATTAGTGTTCCACGTATCACATAAAAACCAAGAAATTGTGAACAAAATCTGAATGGTTGAACTTTTTTTATACCACTAAGATGGCTCACAAGCATACGGCCCACTTAATGGTAAGCAGTCACCGTAGCCTATAGCCGCTAGCAATATCAGGGGTATCACTAACGGGGTGCCAACCATGTTGTTTATGTGGACTCACTGTGCTAGCAGCAAAACTACTAGCCCAGCGTATTCCTCGTGGAATACTGGCAACCTTACTTACCGCAGAAACACAATACTACATCAAGTAGTGTTATTTCACTGCGGTCTTCTGAAAGGTGGAGGTACAGTCCCCAGTCGGCTCCAATTTAAATGGGAAAACCCACGGGAACTCCCAAATCGCCCTACCTCTCTTTAAAAGCTCATGTTGTTATTAATCACAGGCCAGGGATTGAAACCTGGGCCCACCAGATGAAAGGTCGTTGCTTCAACCACAAGGCCACCACGGCTGTGAACATTCACAAAAATAGGATACCTACTTCTTTTTTAAAAAGTAATTAGGGTTCCGCGCCACTAAAAAGCCCATTACCTAAATTGCGAACACAATCCGAATGGTTGGACAGATTAAAGCAGCACTTACACTGGTAGATAACTCATGCTATAAGGCGGCACTCGGTGACTTTTAGTTTTGCAAAATAATTAGGGTTCCGCGCAAAAAACATTAAACGCATGAAAAAAATTCAATCCACGCGTACGAAGTCGCGGGCACAGCTAGTATGAAATAACAAGACAAGATTAAAGGGATGCATAAGAAAAAGAAGCAACAGAGGTGTTTTCTATACCACTAAGGTGGCACACAAGCTTACGGCCCACCTGATGGTAAGCAGTCACCGTATCCTATAGCCGCTAGCAATACCAGGGGTATCACTAACGGGTTGCCAACCCTGTTGTTGATGAGGACTCACTGTGCTAGTAGCATTACTACTAGCCCAGCGTATCCTCGTGGAGCACTGGCAACCTTACTCACCGCAGAAACATAACACTACATCAAGTAGTGTTATTTCACTGCGGTCTTCTGTGAGGTGGAGGTACAGTCCCCAGTCGGGCGGCTTCAAATTTAATCGGAAATCCCACGGGAGATCCCACTTCGCCCTACTTCCCTTAAAGGTGTGTAAGTCACGAGTAAAATGTCGCTGTATACTCTCTGCCTACCCCGTGAGGGACTTGGCGTGATGATATGTATGTATGAAGAGATTGATTAATGTAGAAGAAGCAAAAGAGGTGTGCAACTCTCTAGTGAAATGTCGCTCGATACTCTCTGCCTACCCCGTGTGGGACGTTATGTATGTATGTGTGTATGTAAATAACAGGATACTGATCTCAATGACCTTTGTTTTAATATAGCTTCGGCATATGGTACCAATAACCGGGGCATTCTGTATAAGCGTGCTATTTTTAGATGCTTTATCATGCTTTATATTCAATGCTTTTCTATACTAACATTATAAAGAGGAAAGATTTGTATTTTTGTCTGTTTGTATTGAATAGGCTCCGAAACTACTGGACTGAATTAAAAATAACTTTTATGTTAGAAAGCTACACTATCACTGACTAACTTAGGCTATTTATTATACTAGCTGCCCGCCCCGGCTTCGCTCGGGTAGAGAAAATATTTGATAAATGTCTATAGGCTCCAAACACCTAAAACAAAATTCTTTCACCGTAAACAGCTATTATCCGCTTTCCTTTTCAATATCATACCCCGTAGTCCTCGTTACTCATTACCATTTCCATCCTTTTTAACTAAAGACGTGATATTGAAGGAAATAAGTACACCAATAATATTACCGCATCGTGTGATGTTTGTGCGGTTCTAAATATAGTGTTATTTGCGATCGTGATACTACGGCCATGTGGCTCCCATATCGAGTGGAAGTTATCACGAAATCACGACTATAAGTGTAATGTAAATTTATAGCGGCCCGCCCCGGCTTCGAGAGACATTAGTTTCGAAGCATAGACATTTATCAAATATTTTGTCCAACCGTGCGGAGCCGGGGTGGGCAGCTAGTATAATATATAGCCTATGTTACACAGGGATAATGTTGCTTTCTAAAGGTGAAAGATTTTTTGAAATCGGTCCAGTAGTTTCGGAGCCTATTCAATACAAACCCACAAAAATACAAATCTTTCCTCTTTATAATATGATTATAGTATAGTATAGTATACAGTATAGATATAGAAGTATAGATTTATTTAATTTACAAAAATAATAGTGAGCTGCGGCTCTAAGCTCGAGGCTCGTATCGCAGAAACCAAAACATTTGACAATCAAAGTAACAGTAATTAAGGACGGACAACGGTTCTTTAAAAAACATATATGTATATAGTAGAACAGAAATAGTCTACGCCTCGAAAAAATAAAATAAAAATAAGTATTAAACAATCTTAATTGTGTGTGTGTGTGTGTATGGGTGTGAGTGTGTGAAATTCTTTGGAGGTAAGGACTTGACATAAAAAAATCTATACTTATAAATAAAATTGGCATGTTTCTGTTGTCAAAACAACAAATTATTACAATATAAACTAAATAAATAAAATACTAATAAAAAAAACACGTTTGTCTGTAAGTTCAGACTAATCTCAGAAACGGCTGGACCGATTTTGACGGGATACACAAACACCGGACAGGTGAACAAAATACAAGCTCATATTTAACTGGTTCAGGTCAATTAACAATATTGTAAACTAGGTTGGATATAAGTCAATATAATGAAATGAAAGTCGATGACCTTAGCATACTAAAAGGTTAAATTAATATTCGTTTACTTCATCCCAAAATTCCAAATCACTACATTATAAAACTTGTTCCCTCCGCCACGCCTGTCTGTCTGTCTGTCTGAACGAAGTAAACTCAAAAAATACACACACGCATACGGCCCACCTGATGGTAAGTAGTCACCGTAGCCTATAGCCTTTAGCAATACCAGGGGTATCACTAACGGGTTGCCAACCATGTTTTTGATGAGGACTCACTGTGCTAGCAGCATTACTAATAGCCCAGCATATCCTCGTGGAGCACTGGCAACCTTACTTCCCGCCGAAACACAACACTACATCAAGTAGTGTTATTTCACTGCGGTGTTCTGTAAGGTGGAGGTACAGTCCCCAGTCGGGCGGCTCCAATTTTAATGGGAAAACCCACGGGAAATTCCAAATCGCCCTACCTCTCTTGTGCTAGGCTAGTGTTACCGTGCGAAGCAAGGGCAGGTCGCTATTATAGTGTGTCATCTTGAATAAAACTATACATATCATATGTCATACGTATAATGACATTGTCAATGAATTTAAAAGTTCAAGGTACCACGACGTAACGTGTGCAAAAATATTATGTCATCTCGCTTACTCCTTATTGTATAGTAAATACCTATATACATAAAATATTATGTATCCTCATACACTCACATACATCCTGATAACACATGATTTATTATAACTAGGGGTCGCCTGGTGATCGGAAATTAGTCAACCATGAAAATATGAATAGTGACGCTGGATTTAGCAGTAGGCTGAGTAGGCCTAGGGGGGCAGATTTGGACCAAGCTTCTTTTGTTTTGATTTCTAAAGAAAAAAAAACATCAAAGTCAAAAATCAAAATCAAAATCAAAAATCATTTATTCAGTTTAGGCCCTAATAAGGCTCTTATGAAGGTCTAAATTACCACCGGTTCGGAAAAAAAGCCACCTGAGAAGAACCGGCAAGAAACTCAGTGCTCTGTCTTTTTTTGCATTTAACAATCATTATATAACAATTTGTAACAAAATTCTTCTAGACATTGGTATGAAATTACAAATATCAAAATGAAAGCTACCAAGTTGGTTTTGTCAACATGGCAACGTCTGTCACGAACAATTATTCAGCTTTGTAAAACTTTTAACAACTAATAAAAGATTGTTTTAAAAAAGAAATTAAGGGGATAGTTGAATTTCGCTTCCGCAATTTCATTCAGTAAAGCTTGCTATTATTACTGTTACAGCCCGTAACTAAGTTCTCGATTGAACAGGTGTCAATGGCATTTCACTGTTTGTCAAGTGGCCGTGGTGGCCTTGTGGTTGATGCAACGGCCTGTCACCTGATAGGTCGAGGTTCAAATCCCGACCTGCACCAATGAGTTTTTCTAAGCTTAAGTACAGTGATTAATCACACCATGAGCTTAAATAGAGAGGTAGGGCGAATTGGGATCTCCCGAGGGTTTTCCATTAATATTGAATCCGCCTGATTGGGGACTGTACCTCCACCGTACAGAAGACCGCAGTCAAATAACACTACTTTATGTAGTGTTGTGTTTCTGCGGTAAGTAAGGTTTCCAGTGCTCCAGGGGGATACGCTGCGCTAGTAGTAATGCTGCTAGCACAGTGACTCCTTATCAACAACAGGGTTGGCAGCTCGTTAGTGATATCCCTGGTATTGCTAGGGGCTATAGGCTACGGTGACTGCTTACCATCAGGTGGGCCGTATGCTGGTCTGCCACCTTAGTGGTATAAAAAAAATAAAAGAAATATTAAGGTTTGTAACAAATAACAATGTATGTATGTTAATTGCTCAATCACGTAAAAACGGCTCAACCGATTTGTATGAAATTTGGTACACGTATAGTTCATAGTCTGGATTAACATATAGGATACTATTTATCCCGGGAAAATGTTAGGTTCCTCTGAGATTTTAAGCTTAAGGACTTTATGTGTCACGGGGTGCCAACCATGTGGCTGATGAGGACTAACTGTGCTAGCAGCATTACTACTAGCCCAGCGTATCCTCGTGGAGCACTGGCAACCTTACTTACCGCAGAAACACAACACTACAGCAAGTAGTGTTATTGATTTATAATATTTAAGTAGGAAGTTGGATAAGATGACCGAAAAAATAACCAAAACAAATGAAATGTCCTCTAATGTCCAACTTTGGTGTCATAGTAATAAATGCTCAGACGGACAAGCTCTAACAGAATAAACAAAAATTAGGTGTGGCACTCGGAGACTGCCGCGGTAAAGCTATTGCATAGCACTTTTTATCAACTTATGCAATTATAATTATTTATTTATTTTATTAATGCAGTATTTTTTTATATACCTATATACTTTCTCACAAACAGCTGATTACGGTAGTTTTCCAATACAACCAATGCCACCTAAAGGCGGGTTGCTGAACTAAAGAGACAAGCGTGATATTTCAAAAAGTCATTATAAGTTCTGGTATTTATCGATAGATGGAACTAAAAAGTATCACCGCTGTGTCGGTCGGAGTGGGGGGTGTTAGGTTTTTTTCGTTACGGAATTTCTGGATTTGGTCCCCACGCTCAAGGCCCGCGATAAAAGCTATGCAATAGCTTAAAAATATGCGTTGGCTTCTTTCAGATTTGGACCAAATCTCTGAAATATGAATGATGTCCATTGTGACATTTCTAGTTAGATATTCGAATATGCAGTCGAACTATTGTGCCGGTAGCAGGAACATTGTCGACAACTTTTTCGTATCACCTTCGACTATTTTTTTTTATTGGAAAATGAACAGCGCTGCGGCGGTGAAAAGTGGAACTAAAAATTAGTATGACAATTAGTGAGTGCGAGTTACGTTTTCGAATACGCTGTCGGCAATGTTCCTGCTACCGGCACAGACGTCTTGAAGTCGGTAAAGATAACATCGAAAGATTCCGTTACATTGATAGAAACGTACGATAGATGCATACATAAAGGAGAAGCTTATAAAACAGTGCCCTGCGTAGACATTTCACGAGACAATGACCTCACAGTCTGCGCTTAGGGGGCGTCCCTTAATTACGTGAGGTGTTCTAAGGGGGGATCAGGGGGGGGGAGTCAGATGAGGTAAATCTTTCCAAATCTCACTTAGGCGGAGGGGGTCTTAGCAAATATCACGTAATTTTTTTTTCTAGCAGAAAACGGTCTATAATTTTTTTTTTTTCTAAAAATGCGCGTAAAATCTCTTGGATATGTTGGTTCCAGTAGCCACTCTTGTGGCCGTACACGAGCCTCCATTTACTGAATTGGAAAATTAGAATAAATGTTTTTAAATTTCGTTTAATATTTATTACTTCACTAGCGACCCGCCCCGGCTTCGCACGGCCAGCGTTAGCCATATAAATTAAATACCTATAAAACACAAATTAATTATACATATAAACCTTCCTCTTGAACCACTATAAAAACCGCATCAAAATCCGTTGCGTAGTTGCAAAGATTTAAGCAAACATAGGGACAGACAGACATACACGGGAAGCGACTTTGATTTATACTATGTAGTGATTATATATTTTATGATTGTGATTTTAAACATAAATTTTGAAGAATCTCACGTGAGGGAGGGGCTGAGGGAGTTGAGGAAAATCTTACAAAATGTCATCAAGGGAGGAGATGGGTTTCGAAAATTCTCAAAAACGCCTCACGTAATTAATGGACGACTCCTTAACTCTTGTTGAATAAGCGATTGTGAATGAACTAAACCGTTTGTCCCAGAGTAAAAGCAACACAAGATAACGCATGAGACCTTGAAACCAGATCGCGAGAACTACTTGTATTGTTATTAAAATAATTCTACGGAATACAATATTATAATATTGATAGCTATGCATTCATAAACAAATATTGAAGTATATTTCCTGTTTCATATTAATTAATTGTTCGTATGAATCTGTATTAATGCATGCATAGCTTTGCAATAAGGTATTTTAAAAATAGCACACCGTGTCTACATTCTGAATGTGGCGCGGCTACAAAAACCACATTTTTTTATCCCACTAAGGTGGCACACAAGCATATAGCCCATAGCCGCTAGCAATACCAGGGGTATCACTAACGCGTTGCCAACAGTGTTGTTGATGAAGACTCACTGTACTAGCAGCATTACTACTAGCCCAGCGTATCCTTGTGGAGCACTGGCAACCTTACTCACCGCAGAAACACAACACTACATCAAAGTAGTGTTATTTAACTGCGGTCTTCTATAAGGCGGAGGTACAGTCCCCAGTCGGGCGGTTCCAATATAAATGGGATAACCCACGGGCAAATCCCAAATCGCCCTACCTCACTTTTTAACACTTTGTATTACCAAGCAGTTTTAGGATTCCGTACCATTCGGGTACGGGGAACCCTTTTACTAAGACTTCGCTGTCCGTCCATTCGTCAGTCTATTTTTTTGTCAGTCTTACACTGTTTAATATAATAAAAACTCATTGGTACAGGCTGGGGCTTAAACTCAGACTACTTCGAACGGAAGCCAGACTTTCAGCCAAGGACCACTAAGGTTTTTGAAAAATGGTGGACATAAGCCAAAGAGCTATAACAATGCTCCATAAAATAAATTACCGCCATAAATACGTTTCTTTGTAAACGTGGGCGTACGCGCCGGTTACAACACAACTCGTAAGATATTTTAGTTTATACTGTCCAAACCGGTTACGGTTTGTTAGTTGGAGAGCTGGGTATTTTATCGGGAGGTATTTGAAAATCTATTCTTTATAAATCTACTATATAAAAATAAGTCGGGTTTTCCTTCCTGACGCTATAACTCCAGAACGCACGAACCGATTTCCACGGTTTTGCATTCGTTGGAAAGGTCTCGGGCTCCGTGAGGTTTATAGCAAAGAAAAATCAGGAAAAATTCAGGACAATAAATGTCTACCCGTGCGAAGCCGGGGCGGGCCGCTAGTAAAAAGATAAAAATAAAAAAGTTCTTGTCGGTTCTTCTCAACTGACTTTGTTTTTAAACCGGTGGAAATAAAAGCACAAAACACAGCACAAACAAAAGAAATACTTTCACAGCTTCATAGTCTATAAGTTAGACAAAGTAGTTGACTGCTTATGAAAGTCTAGTTTACCACCAGTTCGGCAACAAAGCCACCTGAGAAAAACCGACAAGAAAGTCATGAAACTCAGTGTTCTTTTAAGCTATTGCATAGCTTTTATCGCGGGCCTTGAGCGTGGGGACCGAATCAAGAAATTCCGTAACGAAAAAAACCTAACACCCCCCACTCCGACCGGCACAGCGGTGATACTTTTTAGTTCCATCTATCGATAAATACCAGAACTTTTAATGACTTTTTGAAATATCACGCTTGTCTCTTTAGTTCAGCAACCCGCCTTTAGGTGGCATTGGTTGTATTGGAAAACTACCGTAATCAGCTGTTTGTGAGAAAGTATATAGGTATATAAAAAATACTGCATTAATAAAATAAATAAATAATTATAATTGCATAAGTTGATAAAAAATGCTATGCAATAGCTTTACCGCGGCCACACGCGGTCTCCGAGTGCCACACCTAATTTTTTTTTATACCACTAACGTGGCAGACAAGCATATGGCCCACCTGACGGTAACCAGTCACACAACAGCCTATAGCCGCTAGCAATACCAGGGGTATCACTAACGGGTTGCCAACCATGTTGTTGATGAGGACTCACTGCGCTAGCAACATTACTACCAGCCCAGCGTATCCTCGTGAAGCACTGGCAACCTTACCGCAGAAACACAACACTACATCATGTAGTGTTATTTCACGGCTATGTTCTGTTTAATTTCATATAACAATCAGATCATTGATCAGTAGCCTTGCAAGAACAACTACGTTTTCTTATCGCTTTCGACTATTTTTGTATGGGAAAATTAACAGAGTCGCGCCGGCGGAAAGTGGAACTAAAAATTAGTATGAAAATTTAGACTTTTCATGACCTACGTTTTCGTTTACGTAGACGAAAGATGTTCTTGCTACCAGCTCAGAATTACATAACAATCTAAAATGAAAAATACAAAATTCTTCTAATCATAGTTAGAAATATCAATAATAATACTTATTTCGGTATGTCTGAATACAAAAATGTAGACTGGAATTTTTGAACATTGAGATTTTATTTGTACATATTTTATTGACATTTATAAAATATGATTTTCCGGCTAACTAGTCTGCCTTTTATATTTTGGACGCATTAATTTAATTTTTATGATATATTTTTTTCAAAATGCCTCATGGCTTTTTTCTATTCTATCCAACCGTTGCTGTCCCACTGCTGGGTGAAGGCCTCAAGGATTATTTTATCAAAAAATCCAAAAAAATTGAACGTTGGGAAGTAAGCACCTTACTTATCTAAGTCTCTGCTTTGAATTGAGACAACAAAAGAAATACCTACGGCACAAATTTCCACGGTGTTTTAATCCGTACCCAAAATTATCTACTATCTCTCGGACTATAGGAGTCTGGTCAGCGCGGGAAGCCGTTGTTTTTTTTCCTTTGTAAATAATCCGTTACGAGTCCGTTCGGTTTTAAAAATGTGTTTCAAGGTTAGTCGGTTTATACATATTTTGTTAATTTCTTTCCACTTTTACTTACGCCAGTTAAATTATTTTGAGTTTTATTTACTCCCTTGAAATTGGTCGCTGATTTTTTTTTGCTACATACGTTTTATCCTGGATGGTTTGTAGCTGTAGCTGGCTGCTGGACCCGATAGGTGGCTTGCCATAATATATAATATTGCCATCCTTATTTAACGCCGCATATGAGAAAGGGATAGCAAGACTCTTAGACCTGTCAAATTAGTTAGTAATTTTGAACAACAGAATCGACACCCAGATCTTTTAATTTTAAATTTAGGGGTGGACTACCCTTAACATTTAGGGGGATGAAAAATAGATGATGTCCGATTCTCAGACCTATCCAATATTTCATGAGAATCGGTCAAGCCGTTTCGGAGGAGTTTAACTACAAACACCGCGACACGAGAATTTTATATATATGTAAGATTTATTTAGGTTTATTATAAACCCGTACAAAGCCGGGTTGCATCGCTAGTAGTGATATAAAGATAAAGCCACTGACCTATTAAGGTCGGTGTAGATATTAAAGAAAGTTGTCTGTTGTGTGACACTGAATCAACTTGCTCATTGTGCATGTCCTCTACGAACCTTCTGTTGGATAGGCATGGACAAAAAATATCGATGTTTTTCCATACAATTATCGATATATATATCGTCGATATTTGTAATCACGATATATCGATATTTATTCTAGATCTAGAGTATCGAATTTGTATCAATTCTGTTTTTTTTTTCAACAAATCAATTACAAAAAACAAACTAAAAATATGCACATGTAGATAATTCAAAAAACTATAAATACAATTTTTGGCATCTGTAGCTGGGCTTTCAGCTTTTATAGGATTTCATTCTTTTTTACGAACTTTGAATAATCAAGCGAAGACTGACGATATATCGCTATTTTACACTAATTATCGATACTGTTTAAAAATATCGATACGAAAAATATAGTTTTTTTTTTCACTTGCCCATCCCTTCTGTTGGATATCATTTAGTTCTGAAACAATGCACGCGACCGCAGACGGTAAACATCCTATGTTTGGGTATCGAATACTTAAAAGTTCATTCGGTCACACGATCTACTCTGTATAAAGTCTGTATATATAGCTAAGCTAAACATCTATACTTATAAAACTGTAACAGGTCCAATTCTGTACGTTAAATATATTTTTAAAACAATATTTTTTAGTAGAATCTATATTCGATACTGAACCCAAACTGTACATTTTTTTTTCATTTTTGGCCGCCTCACGCCGAAACTACTGAATGGATTCAAATGAAACTAGGCAAAAACTTCGTGAGGTAACCTGCATACCTCTGAGAAGAAATGCAAGGACGTATGTAGTGCCTAAGAGACGGTGACGGACTCACCATCTGTCACGCTGGCACAAAATTATCTTCGGTGAAAAGTGGGCGTTGTACCCTCTGCCTACTTCTTCGGGGACCCTTGTGGGATGGCGTGAATATATTTATCATAGTCCTAACTCATTTATCAAACATATAACCTTTACCTAGAAATCTCCATCTTATCTTTTGCTACTGTGTAGCGAAAACAAACAATCTCAGCTAATAGCGAGAAGCGAGCTAAAGCTAACATTGACTTTGTAAAGGCCACACACAGATTTATTTAAAAGCTTTAAGAAAACAAAGATTTATACACCAAAAACAATGTACCAGTTCACTGATAAGAGTGGGAAATGATATACACATGTGTAAAAAGGTGGAAGTGAGTCACTCAGGGTCGGCAACGCGCGAGTGATAGCCCTGGTGTTGCAAGCGTCCATAGTCTACGGTGATCCTTACCATCAGATGGGCCGTACGCTTGTTTGCCACCTTAGTGGTACAGAAAAAATTTTTTTTTATTTATTTCTCCTTCACTTAAAATTATACTATTACTGTTACCTACCTATATATATTAGAACTTATACCTACCTAGGTTAGGTTTGTCAAGAGCAGTGTTTTTCGACCTGTGGGTCGCGTCCCCCGGGGATTGTGGTACCAATGTCAAGGGATTTCTTAAGCCTCCTCCTAATCCTCTTCAATGAGAGGAGGGCGAATTGGGATCTCCCGTGGGTTTTCCCATTTAAATTAGAGCCCTACTGGGGTCTGTACCACCACCTTACAGAAGACCGCAATCAAATAACACTACTTGATGTAGTGTTGTGTTTCTGCGGTAAGTAAGGTTGCCAGTGCTGCACGAGGATACGCTGGGCTAGTAGTAATGCTGCTAGCAGTGTGTCTTCATCAACAACAGGGTTGTTAACTGGTATTGCTAGCGGCTATAGGCTACAGTGTCTGCTTACCATCAGGTGGGCCCTACGCTTGTGTGCCATTAGTGGTATAATAAAATCGTATACCAAACCAAAAACAACACAACTACACACCTTCCCAAAATTTCCTTTCAACTTCAACGAAATACTGTACCTATTTTTCTAGTAGATAGATAAAAAAATATCGGACGATACTTAAGCACTTTTTTATTTAAATAATACTCGAGCTTATATTAAAACAATCGTCTTTTAGTCTGCCAAATTATAATTTACATTTTATTTAACGCCGTAAATATCCTATCCATATTCATGTAAACATACCTATTTGGTATTTACAATATCAACCGTTCGTTGTCTCTTTAATGAAATGTCACGATATCCACGATTTTATGAGCTACTACTAGCTTCTGCCCGCGAGCCCGCCCGTTGAGCTTAAAATCCAGAGGAACCTAACATTCTCCCGGGATAAAAAGTATCCTATATGTTAATCCGGGTTATAAACTATCTGTGTTCCAATATGTATTCAAATTCGTTCTGTACTTTTTGCGTGAAAGTAACAAACATCCATCCATACTCACAAACGTTCGCAAATATAATATTAGTAGGATATTAAGGTAAACATTGCTATATGTTCTGTGGACATGAAGTAATAAAAAAAAGTAAGGAATTACACAAAAAAAAATAAAAAAAAATGTAAAATTATAAAAACACATTACAGACTACAGACAATATAAATAAAAAAAAACTACGAACAAAATTTTTGACAGCAACAATATTAGAGTTCAATCGACAAATGAGGAAAAAAAGACATACCGTTCCATATGTACGTAAAACACTTACCGACATTCTCGTCTCCCGTTTTAGTTTCCACAACACAAAACTTGGCACACGCACGTACAAAATACACACAAATGCGTAATAATATAATTCAATAAGTTTTCATACACACAGTAAAATTTAATAACATAAGTATCTAATTTTACGTCATTTTTACCGGAGAAAAGGTTATGGATATATTTCGAGCGAGTTCGCGCGCGGCGCTTTCGAAATTCGAATTTCAAATGAAGTGACGCGAAGGAAATGTGCTGTAAGTGACGTCAGAGTCGAAACCGGTTCATACAATGTTTGTGTACGAGCGCTGCAGCACTTCAAAGCATATTGATTTCATTCTGTATAGTGGAAATTATAGTTTTTATGTTTACATCTTAGTTTCAGTTCAAGTTATTTGACGTAAAGTTCCATGGCGTCTGCTACTAATATTTCTCCTTTTTATTAATAACTTGCTGTTCCCGCGACTTCGTAGGCGTGGATCATTTTTTCAAAATTTCTAATATTAATGTATCTATACTTACTAATTGACGTTGTTCACAATTTTATGGTTTACCTTCTTTTTTCATACCACTAAGTACACGGTAAGCAGTCACCGTAGCCTATAGCCGCTAGCAATACCAGGGGTATCACTAACGGGGTGCCAACCATGTTGCTGATGAGGACTCACTGTGCTAGCAGCAATACTACTAGCCCAGCGTATCCTCGCGGAGCACTGGCAACCTTACTTACCGCAGAAACACAACACTACATCAATTAGTGTTATTTCACTGCGGTCTTCTGTAAGGCGGAGGTACAGTCCCCAGTCGGGCGGCTCCAATTTAAATGGGATAACCCACGGGAAATCCCAAATCGCCCTACCTCTCTTTATCGCGTATTATATTTATTATTTCTTGCGCGAAACGCTAATTATTTTTCTAGAATATAAACAGCCCCAGTTACGTTACCTCCTAATAACATCAGCCATCCTGCAAATGAGTCTCTTCAATGTCCAGCCATGTCGGAGATTACCCGGGACAAATATACAGACAGCTCAGGCTTAGGACATTTTGAAGTAGTTAAATAAAATGTATTACATTGATAGATGCATACATACAGGTGAAGGTAATAAAGGCTTGTTAAAAACACAATAGCTTGTGGTTCTTTCCACCGATTTCGTCGACTGGGTATACGTACAAGATAAATATAACATAATTATACTTATATTCATTTGTATTAGAGTAATTTGTTCCAGTCAACATTCAAACAATACTAAATAAGAACCGTGAATTGAAGCGCAAAATCGCTTTAGTTACAAATTACACGGAGGTGTGTACCGGTCGTATTATGACGTCAACGTTGACTGAACATCCCACCAATATAACTTGACACTTCCTCCAGTCAAGCTTGTTAGAAACGTAAGATGGACTTAACTAGGACTTAGAAGAAACGGAGGTCTTTATAAATTAGATGTTCGGAGCCCGTGACTTGACTGCATTCCATTTTTGAATTCCTTTTTTTAAAATTATGTAAGAAGGTTGCTCTTCTCATTCGAGTTCTCTGTATCGAGTACTATAAATTATGGCGAGTTTCATTCGATGTTCTAATAACTATTATGGTTGCACGTAGTATATTATCTACATACTATAGTCTATAGACGTTTGCAATAATCACGCGGTCACGAGTTGCCAACCCTATTGTATTTAAACCATTATCATAATGCGGGCTACACACCTTCAGTTTTAACTGTACAGTTCGACTGTACAGTTAAAACGGAAGGCGTGTAGCCCGCTTTACATTTATTTACTGTTCTTGAAGTCTTCATATTAAAAATAGCCGGCCAAGCGCGAGTCGATCTAGCGCACCGAGGGTTCCGTACACACTTGTAGGTAAGGTAAAACTAGGCGAACTTCAAATGAGGTCTATTTTCGTCGGTGACTCTCAACAACGCTATCAGACTCTGCTTCTTGCTAAAATACATGATTCTAGGTCGACGGGAAGTTCCCTGTAGGTTTTGATTCCCTTGTGAAATCACAAAATATGCGAAATTTTGCGACATAAACGGTCATCTTTTCTTCATATTGACTTACAGGTTTGATTATTTTACGGCCGAAAGAGACCACAGACCCGGGTATTTGATATTAATTTAAACTTTATAACTCCACACGTTCTTGAGAAAAAAAGGTCTTGACAGACAGACAGACGGACAACAAAGTGATCCTATAAGGGTTCCTTTTTTCCTTTTAAGGTACGGAACCCTAAAAACAAAAAACTATTGACCAAATTATAATGATTTATTTTCTGTATGTACACATCTTGTATGCTTCTTTAGGTTGGCAGCACTGGCGAAAGTCTGAAACAAAAAAACAATCTAATAACCGACCGCCTTTAAAACTGTAAAAACTGCGAAAAATGTCAGCATCCGTATGTTTGTGCCCGCAAAACTCGTAAAGTAGTCAATGGATTGACTTGAAATTCTAACACAACGCTGTGTTTTAAAACTTTTTATTCCGCAGTTCCCACGGAAACGGGAAAAATACTTTTATTTACTTTCCTAATCATTTACACCAGTGCCGGTAGCAGGAACATTGTCGACAACGTTTTCGTATCGCCTTCGACTATTTTTGTATTGGAAAATGGAACAGCGCTGCGGCGGTGAAAAGTGGAACTTAAAATTAGTATGACAATTTTGACTTTTCTCGAGTTACGTTTTCGAATACGTTGTCGACAATGTTCCTGCTACCGGCACAGACTGTAGCGGTTGTATTCTCTTGGATCAGACTGACACATTGAAACACAGCGCAGCCAGACTTACCTATTTTTATTGTTCAATTTAATACAATACAAACATACACACAAAAATACTAATCTTTCTTTTTTACAATATTAGTATAAACACAGATTTGTTGTTATAGCGGCAACAGAAATACACACAGACGGACGGACGGACAGCGAAGTCTTAGTAATAGACTGCCATTGGTCACCCTGCGAGTACGGAACTCTAAAAACGAGTTAAAAGTGACTTACCTTGTCACATTCAGTGCATTTATAGCTAGTTAGATGCCGCGTCTTGGTGTGACCCCCGAGCCGCTTCTCGGACGAAAACCTCTTTGAGCACAGCGGGCATTCGTATCTGTTTTGAAATAAAAATCATCTTTATTTGGTTAAGAGGAAAGATTTCTATTTTTGTGGGTTTGTATTGAATAGGCTCCGAAACTACTGGATCGATTTTTAAAATTATTTCACCGTTAGAAAGCTACATCATCACTGAGTAACATCTACACTAATATTATAAAGAGGAAAGATTTGTATTTTTGTATGTAACGAATAAACTCAAAAAGTACTGGACCGATTTTAATAATTATTTTTTCATTAGAAAGCTACATCATCACTGAGTAACATAGGCTATATATTATACTAGCTGCCCGCCCCGGCTTCGCTCGTGTAGACAAAATATTTGATAAATGTCTATAGGCTCCGAAACTACTGAACCGATTTCAAAAAATCTTTCACCGTTAGAAAGCTACACTATCGCTGAGTAACATAGGCTAGCTGCCCGCCCCGGCTTTGCACGGGTAGACAAAATATTTGATATCATATATCTACCCGTACGAAGCCGGGGCGGGCCGCTAGTATTTGATAAATGTCTACGCGTGCGAAGCCGGGGCAGGTCGCTAGTATTTGATAAATGTCTACGCGTGCGAAGCCGGGGCGGGCCGCTAGTTATAATCTATAATTGTTATTTTCTTTTAAGGACGCTCCAACATATTTGAAACTAAAAATTAGTATGACAATTTAGACATTTCGCGAGTAACGTTTCGAATACGTTGTCGACAATGTTCCTGTTACCGGCACTGTAACCAACTGTGGATAACGTCGTTGGCTATAATATAATTAACAACATGTTTCTAGTTTATAGCAGCTTGTACTCTTTATAATGTAGCTGTTTGTTTTCCCTTAATAAATAAAATAAAATAAAATTACAATTTAAAAAAATATATAGTTGTGGCACTCGGAGACTGCCGCGGTAAAGCTATTGCATAGCATTTTTTATCAACTTATGCAATTTTAATTATCTATTTATTTTATTAATGCAGTATTTTTTTATATACCTATATACTTTCTCACAAACAGCTGATTACGGTAGTTTTCCAATACAACCAATGCCACCTAAAGGCGGGTTGCTGAACTAAAGAGACAAGCGTGATATTTCAAAAAGTCATTAAAAGGTCTGGTAAATACCAGACCATCTATCGATATTTATAGATAGATGGTCTGGTATTTACCCTGTCTGTCTGTCTGGAGTTGTCGGTCGGAGTGGGGGGTGTTAGGTTTTTTTCGTTACGGAATTTCTGGATTCGGTCCCCACGCTCAAGGCCCGCGATAAAAGCTATGCAATAGCTTAAAAACTTTCAAATCGTCAGAATCAATTTTAAGTTACACAAAAAGGTTTATTGTATTTAAAAAACGTTTTATGTTAATCTTTAATCCTCTTTCACTCCAGTCGTTTTACAAATGTAATAAAAATGCTCGGGAGCTTCCGTTCTTTTCTTTTTATACCACTAAGGTGGCACACAAGCATACGGCCCATCTGATGGTAAGCTGTCACCGTAGCCTATAGCCGCTAGCAATACCAGGGGTATCACTAACAGGTTGCCAACCATGTTGTTGATGAGGCTCACTGTGCTAGCAGCATTACCACTAGCCCAGCGTATCCTCGTGGAGCACTGGCAACCTTACTTACCGCAGAAACACAACACTACATCAAGTAGTGTTATTTCACTGCGGTCTTCTGTAAGGTGGAAGTACAGCCCCAGTCGGGCGGCTCCAATTAAAACGGGTAACCCCACGGGAAATTCCAAATCGCCCTACCTCTCTTTTATAGCTCATGGCTGAATAATCACTGTACTTAAGCTTAGAAAAACTCATTGGTTCAGGACGGGATTTGAACCTGGGCCCATCAGATGACAGGCCCTTGTTGAATAACGCCGATGCCCGAAAATCACAGCCGAGGTGTTCTTGAGGTTATCAAATAAAACGACCAAGACTGAGGAACGAATCACTGCTATAATAATTATGTACAAACTCTATGTACAGAGATAGCGGATTGCAAATGGTAGGAAAAGATGACTTTTTTTTAAGAATATGGTCTCTCGCAGTTAGTTCGAGGGAACTTTTACTGCTTAACCGGACTAAAGAGGCGAGGCCATTTAAGGCCTCCAGCCAGAAGGGGGACTTAATCTAAGCAACTGAACTAGGGGCGTTGCTGGGAGATGGGCTACGGAACCGTGACTGGCTTTGGGGACAAAGAAGACGGGATGAGTGCGACGGTCCTCGCCGACGAGGGCGGGGAGGAAAAGATGACATATTCTCGTAAGACTACATTGAACATAAACAGCACCTGTCATGTGAGTTGTAGAACGCAACCAGTGACATCTAGTGCCAGCAAAGTGAAGCCTGAACACTTGTTTCAACCACAAGGCCACCACGGCTTTTCTAATCTTTTTTTTTATTTATTATTAGCGGCCCGCCCCGGCTTCGCACGGGTAGACATTGATATCAAATATTTTGTCTACCCGTGCAAAACCGGGGCGGGCAGCTAGCCTATGTTAATCAGTGATAGTGTAGCTTTCTAACGGTGAAAGATTTTTTTAAATCGGTTCAGTAGTTTCGGAGCCTATAGACATTTATCAAATATTTTGTCTACCCGAGCGAAGCCGGGGCGGGCAGCTAGTATAATATATAGCCTATGTTACTCAGTGATGATGTAGCTTTCTAATGTAAAAAGAATTATTAAAATCAGTCCAGTACTTTTTGAGTTTATTCGTTACATACAAAAATACAAATCTTTCCTCTTTATAATATTAGTGTAGATTCTTATTTTTAATGAACTTACTTCAATACATCTGAGGTAAAATGTCTCGCCGATTCTGTGAAGTGTCGCTGTAGCCCCTTATTTGTCTTGTAGTAAGAATTACATTCCACGCAGTAATAGTTTCTGTCGGTCGTGTGAACGGTGCCGTGGGATTTCAGGTTAGAATTAGTCGTGAAACTCTTTGAGCACACTTTACAAGCGAACGGTTTGTTACCTGTATGAGATCTGGAATAGCTCGAATAAATCAGCTTAAAAAGAGAGGTAGGGCGAATTGGGATCTCCCGTGGGCTCTCCCACTAAAATTGGAGACTAGGGTACGGTCTAGAGATGTCGAATATATTATTAACCGTTAAAATTAACGAATAATTGAAAATAATTATCGTATTCAGTAAATTAATTAACGATTTCGAATAAAAATATCATATCAATATTTGTATCAACTTCAGCGAACTAATATAAATACATCAACTTCTCTCAATATCAAATCCCTAATAAAAATATTAATCAATATTGTTAACCGTTATAAATATCGATATTTTTATTTATCAATTAACGTTTAACGAATAATTTATCAGCCAATATTGACATCTCTAGTACGGTCCCCAGTCGGGCGGCTCCACCATGCAGAAGACCACAGTCAAATAACACTCATGTAGTGTTGTGTTTCTGCGGTAAGTAAGGTTGCCAGTGCTCCACGGGGATACGCTGGGCTAGTAGTAATGCTGCTAGCACAGTGAGTCTTCATCAACAACAGGGTTGGCAACTCGTTAGTGATACCCGTGGTATTGCTAGCGGCTATAGGCTACGGTGACTGCTTACCATCAGGTGGACCATATGCTCGTGTGCCACCTTAGTGGTATAAAAAAATAATATTCACAGCTGTGTTTGCGACTTCGCGTGGAGTAATTTTTTTTTAATCGGATTGGGTCACCATTTCATGGGATTTTTTCCTAGTAGGGAAGTTTTTTTTAAGTTACATAACATCAGCTATAAGCGAGTGAAAGTCCCATCAAAATTGGCCCAGACGCTTCGAAGATTAGCTAAAACAAACAGACAGAAAGACGAAAAAAATCTTCAATTTACACACAACACAACCCTGTGGAAGTTTTTAAGTATAAATTAATTTGTGTTTTGTGTAAACCCGTGCGAAGCCGAGTCGAGTCGCTAGGTATGTTGAGAAGCAGTTCATCTAACCTGGAATGGACGAGAAGGCGTTGCTTGTTACTGAAAGATTTGCCACATTCCTTACAGGCATGTATCTTATGTTTCCTGTGAACACCCTGCATATGAGTAGATAGCGAGTACTCATCGCTGTAACAAATACGAGGTACAGATGAGTCACACCACTAGCTTTACGGTGAAGGAAAACATCGTGAGGAAACCTGCATACGTCTGAGAAGAAATTCAAGGACAGTAGTGCCTAAGAGACGGCGACGGTCTCACCATCTGTCACGTTGGCACCAAATTATCTTCGGTGGAAAGTGGGTGTTGTAACCCCTGCCTACCTCTTCAGGGACCCTTGTGGCAAGGCGTGGAGATATATAGTATTATTTTAACAGTGCGGGGTGTTATTTGATGGTCCTAAATAGATGACAAATGAACAAAACTGATGCGAAACATGTGAGTTAAAAAAACGTTTTAATAAAAGATCTTACTCGGTCATCAATCTCTTTCATTTAATTTATTATCCATATCATAATAGGGGTTACTGTGAAAAAAAGATCTAATTTATTTTACATCTGCCATATTGGATTTAAAATGGCGGCATTTAAATAATCGTGCATTGACACGGGAACAAAACGTTTATGCCATATTCCAGCTGACACTGGATAGTGGGTCAAATTTAACTTGCGAAATTTGATTACACACACACCGCCAGGTGAAACTAAATTAAAACTTGTAAAAAAGAACAAAGGCCTCTATATAATAACTAGCGGCCCGCCCCGGCTTCGCACGGGTTGACATTTATCAAATATTTGTCTACCCGTTTTTAGACTTTTCAGGCAATATTTTATTTTTTTCTCTCCGTAAGAACCATCCTAGTACTTCAAGGAATTTTCTAAAAAAGAATTAGCAAATCGGTTCAGCCGCTCTCGAGATTTGCGCTTAGCAACACATTCAGCGATTTATTTTTATATTATAGAAGATGTAACAATATTCCTTGTACATTATCAAACAGCGGTATCCGGCCCCTAACACTCAAAAACAATTCTACTTTTATACTCATTGTAGTGTATGTGGATTTATTATATACCTAAATATACGTAAATACTTCCATTTATATATATGTATATAACAGCCATATGTACAATAGTCCACACATATACAATTATACACACATACATACATCACACTGTCTCGAGCGCACCACGTCAGTTGACACGAGAGCGCAAGCGAGAGCGGACGTGATTTCGTACCAGGAATTATTGTTCGTGCCGAGCCTGTGTTATTCTTCTTCTTCTTCCTAAGTATGGCAATCAATCCCTTCAGGGACTATTTTTGCCAGTGTCGAGTGTTAGAGAATTTTCATGTTGCAAAATTTCTCGTGTTTGCCGCATTAAAATGCCTAGTGTCATGCATTCTAACGCCCAATGGAGTTTCTGGAGACATTCCACGGCAGTAGCAGATCGTAACACGCCTTTAGATTAGAGGTAACCTATTGACCAAAATGATAAATCACTTAACCCAAAAGTCGTATTATGGCATTATTTCCAATGCTCCTATAAATCAGTCACTAAATGAAACTTTACTGCACATATCGACACCAAAAATACACATTAAAGATCACTATAACACAATTTACGACACACTGGAAAAAATCTCAACCGCTCCGCCTGATTCCCGCCAAAAACTCCTCCGAGCCTGTGTTATTCTATACATTACACTCATCATCAATAATGAATTATGACAAAAAAGAGTATATAATAATAGAGGCTGTACTGTGTCGTTCGTATCGTATGTCACCCCGCCGCAGCTCGTATAGCATCCACCGTCTTGATTGGTTTGTTGACAGTACACGTCATAACATGATCACATTGTGTGAAGGTTGCCAGTGGACACACATTTACTTTCGTTTCCTTACCTAAATATCTTCGAACATATCCGACAATTGACCGCAACGCTGCTACAACATTTATACCTATGACCAACACAGTGGGCCCAACGTTTGAACTGGGCCCTACACAATAGGCAGGTGAAGCGTCGCTTGTGGGCCAAGGAGTGCTGTGTGAGTACATCTCTACTCTTGAAGTGTAATTTGCATATTGGGCATATGTGGACGCCTGCATCCTGAAATACAGTGCCGGCGTTACGGGGACGTGATTGGGCGACGGATTTGGAGCGCCACGCGCCCTACAAGAACAATCAATTTAGTAATTTCAAAAACTAAAACCCGACTACTGAATAATCACGCTCTAAAAAGTATTAAACAAGAAAAAATATGATGAATGTGGAAGAAGCAAAAGAGGTGTGCAAGTCTCTAGTGAAAATGGCGTTCTATACCTACCCTGTGAGTGATTTTGTTTGTATGAATCTAATGTTTTTTTTTATACCACTAAGGTGGCAAATAAGCATACGGCCCACCTGATGGTAAGCGGTCACCGTAGCCTATGGACGCTTGCAACACCAGGGGTACCAATCGCGCATTGTCGGCAACGCGCCCCTTCAAAAATCTCTGTGTGAATTGTACTTAATATTTCGAAAATTAACTTACCAAAGTGTGCCTGATTTTGTGTTCCTCATAAGACTCTAAGCAGACAAACCCCTTTCCACAGAGGTCACAATTATGATTCATTTCTGAATATCTTTTTGAAGTTCTGATGGTATTCATATCTTCAATTTGTTCTTTTATGCTTAAAAACTTCACTTCAAAGTCCATTGTTTCAAAAAGTTTGAACTTTTTCCAAGTTAGACTTGCATCCCTTCTATCTTGTTTCATTCTATCTGCGTTATCATGTCTAGATTTTGTTTTATGAGTGATATTCTCCTTTATATCACTCTCACAAGGATCTTCATCAACACCCACCACAACATGAAATTGTTCATGTAATTCTACTTTCACGCACACTTCATCACCTTTCTCTGTGTCTAATGTTTGAATTTCTTTTTCTGAAGGAGGTATATCAACAAATGCACTGTAGTATGAGAATTTAAAAAGTTTTGTTGATAAGTTTGACGGCATCTGAAAATTACAATAAACAAAATTTTTACTACTGACAATATAATCATTGCCCTGCCAGTTAGCCTACTTCAGAGTGGCTAGGTGGGTACCACCGCAGTGTCAGATATTCTGCCGCCAAGCACTAGTGTACGTACACTACACTGTGTTCTGGTGTGAAGGGCACTGTAGCTAGTGACATTACTGGCCATAAGAGACTAGGTACTAGGTGGTAGGCCTCTTATTGCAAGAGTCCAGCTAGGTGGGTACCACCGCAGTGTCAGATATTCTGCCGCCAAGCACTAGTGTACGTACACTACACTGTGTTCCGGTGTGAAGGGCACTGTAGCTAGTGACATTACTGGCAATAAGAGACTAGGTACAAGGTAGAAGGCCTATTATTGCAAGAGTCCAGCTCGATTACTTGATAATCTATCTATGATTAAATGATAAATTTGAGTCACCTTTTCACCCTTTTTTAATACATTTTCATGTGTCTCCAAAAACATTTCACGAAGGTCTGATACTCTTCTCAAAATTCTTATGCACCAGGTGCACAGCCACAGCTCTGATAATACCTAAAAATTAAAATTAACTACTTATATCACAACATGGTATAAAACGAAGTTGCTTCCCACTGTTTGTTCTGTTGTATGCTAGATCTTTAAAACTACCCAACAAATTTTGATGCGGTTTTTTTAATAGGTAGTGATTTAAGAGGTAGGTTTTTATGTATAATTAACTGTTTTTTGTAGGTATTTAACTTGGCTAACGCTGGCCGTGCGAAGCCGGCGCGGGTCGCTAGTTACTAAATAAAGCAAATATACTGTTTAATAAACACTTACTTGACACCAGTTATAACTTTGTGTGATATTTATTTATTTAGGTATTATACATGCTCTGACAAAGCGTGTGACAACCGCCCCCCATCTTTCTCGGACTTAGGATGCACTAACGTATGCGGAACCTGCGGCCGGGTCTGTCGATCTCGTATCGGCCTACTTAGCCATGTACGGAAGTGCCGCAATATTTGACGCTGCTTAAATCATCTTTCATAGATGTAAGAGGCCTTATGATACATGCTCTACAATACCTAGTCTGAGATAGTACTTTTATTGTGGGTATTGTGTAAGTGGTAAAAAAAATACAAATAAACGAACTATATACCATTATTTTTAAATATTACTTACTTTAACTTCCATTATCTGAATAAAAATATTTCTGTACGATGATGCATCAATAATTCTATGATCACCCTCGCTTTTAAAGCAAATATTACAAGATTTCATGGTAACATTAAATTGAGAAATAAAAATCTGCGTGTGTTTAAAAATTTAACTTTTTGTGTACATTTCACTATATGACAGCTGTCAGAATCAGCTTTACGTAAAAGTCCCTGAAGAGGATTAATTGCCATAGTTAGGAAGAGGAAGAAAATAATGTGGTAAGTAAAGTTCTGTATGTGGACACTGTTTGTGTGAAAGCTGATATGGCTGAAAAGGAAAAAAATACAGATGAGGAATTGGAAAAGGATGAAGAAGGAATGTGTTATAATTAAATATAGTATTTATTTATTTAAATAAAACGTACCAGTTATCAGTCATTGTGACAACTACTTTATTGCTCTATAAACACCATAGACTAACCTAACCATAACATCTCCCTTATTTACAAAGCATAAAAAAAACAATATAAATATATAATAAAAACTATCAACGTAATTCTAAAACAACCTTCACATTCTTCCTTCCCTTCATTACCCACAACATAAAATAAAATTAACAAGATATTCCCAATCAAACCAAATATTCATAAAAATCTCTGTGGTAGTCGTATTTCACGGCCACTTCTAGTTCGATAACTCTCTGTGGCATTTACACCATGTGAGTCAAAAGCTGAAGGCAATGCCGACGACGTGGTAGGTTGAGTTAAATCTGCTTCTGGCATACCGTCCGGCAAAGATTCAACTGGATCTAGCCACTCATATCTCCGAGACTGTGTGTCTCTGCCACGAGACCCTAACGAGTTATGGTCGCTACTTGCTTTATTCAAATGTATCCGATTTCGACGATATACCCTACCATTTTCTGTAGTTAACCAATACGAACGATCATCACCGGCAGGATTGTTTATTCTAGCTTTAATCCACGTGTTTTTGTCTCTCACTCTTACACTGTCACCTGGCTGCAAAGGCTCAAGCTCTCTAGTTCCTCTATCATAATACGTTTTTGACTTAGCAATATAGCCTAAACGCTTATTCTTCAACTCAAATGGGCTAATTGCTTTTGGTTCAAGAGAATTACTTGTCATTGGTAATCTTGTATTAAGTCTTCTCCCCATAAGTAGTTGAGCCGGCGAATATTCCTCATTCGAAATAGGCGTATTCCGAAAGTTCAATAATGCTAACTGCCAGTCTGTCCCATCCTCTTGAGACATATTAATCAATCTTTTTGCTGTCTGCACATTTCTCTCTGCCAAACCGTTAGATCTCGGATACAAAGGCGAGCTCGTCACATGTTCAAATTCCCACTGCTTTGCAAATTCTCGAAACTCCGAAGATGTGAATTGAGTACCATTATCCGAAACTAATTTCTTTAGTATACCAAATCTTGCAAAGATCATCTTCATGTGAGCTATCACTTCATTACTCGTTAAGTTTTTGATTGCTATTACTTCTATAAACTTGGAGTAATAATCCACAATGAGTAAGAAGTATTTTTGATTTATTTCAAATAACACGTGCCTCTCGAAATTTACGTTGCGCTGGGGATCAAAACGTTCTTTAAATTTTTCTTCAAGTTTTTCGTATGTTTCCTCTTTACCCAAATCAAATTCTTCGTAGACTTCCCGTCCATATCTACCAATGACGTGCAGCAAAATTGCACGTTTTTCTTTTTCAGGAGCACTATCTCTTCCAGTGGCAATCATGAAGTAGTCAAAAGCACTTGTCCACTCTCTCCAATTGGCGGCCATGTTACCCGTTTCGGACAAAGCAGCCGGTTGTGTAAAACACGAATACATCGCCATTTTTACTTCACCCTTATTGACCCCTTCGGTCATCCTTTTACACAATAATCGTATTAGTCGATTTTTTTTTTCGTTACCCCACACCTGACACCATGTTATAATTAAATATAGTATTTATTTATTTAAATAAAACGTACCAGTTATCAGTCATTGTGACAACTACTTTATTGCTCTATAAACACCATAGACTAACCTAACCATAACAGAATGCAAGACGAACACAATATTGCGCCGACCCCAAATAACGTGGGACAAGTGTAGTAGAATGACGTGGAAATGAATGCGAAGCGAACTCAAATAACTTTAGGGTAAACATTACCTTGTTCAGTCAGTTTTGGTCTCTTGACTTGTACTTCTGTAGTAGTGTGTACGATAAGCAATCGTTGTACCAATGTATTGTAATCCAAGTTGAAAATTATGTTGCACTCGACACTGGCGAAATAGTTCTTGAAGTGAATTGATTCCCATAGTTAAGAAGAAGACAAGACGTTGACTTGACAGCTTTGACTCGATTGACAGAACAGACATTGAATTTAGATTGTTTGTGTAAATTGTAAACAATTTGTACGAATATTGCAGAATTTTTCATTTTATTAGCGAACTTAGTGACAAAAGTATGAAAAATATATGTTGTACTTGTTTCAGCCATGGACGACAATTATTTGCATTAAAAAAAATGCAGTGGCTAATTCATGAAACATGTCTGTCTGAGGTAAATAATTTTGTAAATAAACAGCACGAGTGATTCTGTTTTATTTGATTTTCCGTGACTCTAAATAAAATATGTCTGGCACCAACCGCATCAAACAAGCAGACGGCTCGCCTGTTGGTAATCGTTTACAGTATAGTGTAGGTTGTGCGTTGCGAACGCCGCAAAAATTCACCCTTTCAAATTCCATGGTACTCTCTCAGATCAATTAAAAGATAGATGGAACTTTACGAACAACGAATTGATGTCGGTTACAACTACGCCTTGTACATATAAACTATTACCCGCACACACTTGCAACGAAAAAGACGAATCTACGCCGGATTACGGGTTTTAAAGGACGTAGTAATTAAATTAAAAATTAAATAAACACGTCCTTTAAAACCCGTCATCTGCTTCACTTCGGTGTTCGCAAAGATCCATGAATATTGTTGCAGTATATTATGACTGTTTTTATCATCATTCTCCCGCCCTTATCCCATATTATTTGGGGTGGGCGCAATATGTATTTCTCTTCCATCCTTCTCTGTCAGCTGTCATCTCTGTATTCACTTCCTTACTGGCCATGTCATCTTTCACACAATCCATCCATCTTTTCTTAGGTCTACTTTGAACCCTGTAACTATCCAAATTCATACAAAAAACCTTTCTTACCACTGACATGAAATGTTTTTATTACTGTTTAGTATTTAATTTACATAAATAGTCCATATAATTTCTTATTTCAGTTGTTTGATGCTGAAGATGGAATATGTTGGGAGTGCCACAGCATTATTATGAAGTTCTTCAAGTTTAAGAGTCAAGTGAAAAAAGCTCAAATGATATTAAAGCAAAACATGAAGGTAAGCACAAATTAAACACATTATGTCCCACTTATCCTCCTGTTTCTGAGGTGACCCTGGAGGGCATGAGGACATAATTTGAAACCCTATTCCAGGGCTTCCTGTACTGCAGGAACACGAGAAACAGGGTTGCAAATTCCAGGGTTCAGGGTCGGCAATGCGCGAGCGATACTCCTGGTGTTGCAAGCATCCATAGGGTACAGTAACCATTTACCATCAGACAGGCCATATGCTTGGTTGCCACCTTAGTGGTATATAAAAAAGAATGTATTTCTGTCTATTTACATAAAACCTTCATTGGTCATCACCCCCTGATATTATGATGACTTGATGAGATTAAAAAGGCAGCAGGAGAAAACTGGATGTCCAAAGCCAAGGATAGGAAACTTTGGAGTAAAATGGAGGAGGCCTTTACTCGATAATAATAATAATTATATATATCTAATATATAAAATTCTCGTGTCACAGTTTTTGTTGCCATACTCCTCCGAAACTGCTTGACCGATTTTGATGAAATTTTTTGTGCTTATCCGGTATCTATGAGAATCGGCCAACATCTATTTTTCATCCCCCTAAATGTTAGGGGTAGTCCACCCCTAAATTTTATTTTTTAGACCGATTTCAAAAATTCTTTCACCGTTAGAAAGCTACATCATCACTGAGTAACATAGGCTATATATTATACTAGCTTCCCGCCCCGGCTTCGCTCGGGTAGACAAAATATTTGATATAAAAGTCTACCCGTGCGAAGCCGGGGCGGGCCGCTAGTTAAACCTATATATTCTATCTATGTAAAAAATAATATTAAGGATAAATAAATGGCTTATTATTATTATTATTATTCTTCTTTCTATATAAGAGTTTTACTCTTGTCGGTGCAGCCGATGTATTTCCCTCCACTTCTGCCTGTCCAGTGCTACTTCTTTGACCTCCCTATACGACGTGACGGCTATCTTATTATTATATTATTATTATTATACATAAAACATTCATTGGTCATCACCCCCTGATAGGTGGCTTGATGAGATTAAAAAGGCAGCAGGAGAAAACTGGACGTCAAAAGCCAAGGATAGGAAACTTTGGAGTAAATTGGAGGAGGCCTTTACTCGATAATAATAATAATAATATATATTAAACCTATATATTCTATCTATGTAAAAAATAATACTAAGGATAAATAAATGGCTTATTATTATTATTATTATACATAAAAAATGAATCACTCCATCTATGAGGGTAAACATTAAAATCTAGTGCATAATTTAAAAGAAAGCCGATGAGATTGTTTCATACTATGTTAAGATTTTATACAGTCCATACTTATATTATAAATGCGAAAGTGAAGGATTTTACTTATTATGTGTCTTTGTTACTTACATAAATAGAGAATTAATTAAACACGCGTACTTGCAGTTTGAGTTTTTACTACCAGAGAGAGAGAGAGACAAGACAGAGTGAGACACAACATACAAAATGTTCAGAAATGGCTGCATTCCTTTACATTATACCAACAGAAAGTAACTGTTTGTTACCTTTCCACGGCTGAACGGATTGTAATGAAATTTGGCAATGTGATAGATTACAACCTGGGGAAGGACATAGGCTATCTTTTATCTTAAAAAAATCCTTAAGGGGATGAAACAGGGGTTGAAGAATACCATCTTAATCAACTCAGTCAGAGTGCTCTTCTTAGAAAATTACGTTTTTTTTTCTAAAACCATGCTGTTTTTGAACATTACTAAACTTAACTAATTTGACAGGTCTAAATGTCTTGCTATCCCTTTCTCATGTACGGGGTTAAATAAGGATGGCAATATTTTTAGACCTGTCAGATTAGTTAAGTTTGTAATTTTGAACAACAGAATTGGCACCAATATTAATAATAGTATCCTTTCCCAGCCTCAAGACCTGAAGCCTCTCTCGGCATTGTCATCAACAACAAAATACATCTACGACTATGAATTCCACCACACAGACCCTTTATCATCAGTAGACACAGATAACAAAGATGTCCCTATTAAACTCAAAGATTTAATCAGAGAAGATACTTCTGATGATGAACTGGTCACCAAAGAAGATATATTTGTTGAACCCTGTAAACATGATGATGTTAAATTAGATTTGGATGTAATTGAAGAAGTAGATGCTCAAGAAAATGTTAACCCAACATCAAAAACGGAAAGAGTGAAGAGTGTCAAAAAAGTTAAAAAGATAAAAGCAGATACAGATGATGAGATCAGAGAGAAGTTTGACAGGATAGTTTTGACAGAAGAAGAAATGGTAAAGAACAGAGAAGAGAAGAGAAGGCAACCCAACTTCAAGAAGATACCATACAAGTGTGATACTTGTGTGCTGGGGTTTACGAGGAGAGAGAACTATGATCTGCATATGGACAAGAAGCATGATGAGGTATTGGTCTGCAAGACTTGTGAAACTCTTACAACTTATCTCTGCTAACTTTAAGAGAGGTAGGGTGATTTGGGATTTCCCGTGGGTTTTCCCATTTAAATTGGAGGCGACTGGGGACTGTACCTCCACCTTACAGAAGACCGCAGTGAAATAACACTACTTTATGTAGTGTTGTGTTTCTGCGGTAAGGTTACCAGTGCTCCACGAGGATACGCTGGGCTAGTAGTATTGCTGCTAGCACAGTGAGTCCTCATCAACAACATGGTTGGCACCCCGTTTGTGATATTGCTAGCGGCTATAGGCTACGGTGACTGCTTACCATCGGGTGGGCCGTATGCTTGTGTGCTACCATAGTGGTATTAAAAAAAAAAACTAATATAATAAATGCAAAAGTAATTTGTTTTTTACCTGTTTACAACTAAACGGCTGAACGGATCCGTAATGATAGGGCATCATCCATGTTTCATAGAGATTTGGTCCAAATCTGAAAGTGCCGGCCCACGATTTTCTTTTTGTATATTCTGTTAGAGCTTGTCTGTCTGAGCATTTATTACTATGGCACCAAAGTTGGACATTTCATTTGTTTTAGTTATTTTGCATTCTATTTTCAACAAAAATGTATGAAAATTCAGATTCTCGAACTCCAATAAAATCAACTACAACGGTCATACAGGTTTGGTGTCACAGTAAAAAATGCTCAAATGGACAAGCTCTAACAGAATATACATAAGAAATTCGTTGACCTGCACTTTCAGATTTGGACCAAATCTCTATGAAACATGGATGATGTCCTTTTTTGTCGATAAAGGTGACATGACATGTGCTATTATTCCTTACTTTAAACGAGATGAGATTTACTGGACCCATATATTGGGCTCACGTAATTAATCTATGCCCTATATTATAGGTTGATTTTTAAGCTATTGCATAGCTTTTATCGCGGGCCTTGAGCGTGGGGACCGAACCCAGAAATTCCGTAACGAAAAATACCTAACACCCCCCACTCCGACCGGCACAGCGGTGATACTTTTTAGTTCCATCTATCGATAAATACCAGAACTTTTAATGACTTTTTGAAATATCACGCTTGTCTCTTTAGTTCAGCAACCCGCCTTTAGGTGGCATTGGTTGTATTGGAAAACTACCGTAATCAGCTGTTTGTGAGAAAGTATATAGGTATATAAAAAAATACTGCATTAATAAAATAAATAAATAATTATAATTGCATAAGTTGATAAAAAATGCTATGCAATAGCTTTACCGCGGCAGTCTCCGAGTGCCACAACTAATAATTATTTTTTTACAATTTCAGAAAATAGGGAGTCACATCTGCCCCGTTTGTCACATACGTTTCCAAAGTCGCAAGCAAGCGGACAGACACCAGAGCAGACACTATGTGTGCTACCGGTGTAGACTGTGCAAGTATACCACGGTGGAACTGTGGTCTGCTGTCAATCACTGCCGGGTGAAACACAGTGGCGATGCCAGGGGCAAGATACACTGTCAGCAATGCACATATGTGGCTAGGTGAGATAATTTGTTATGTGGGATTCATTTAACTTTACATCTATATCTATACTTCCGAGGCTTCCAGGGGGCGGCGCCTCGGCCCCCGCTTCTGGCTTGCCTTCACTGGCCGGCCAGAGTGGAGCGCGAGAGCTATATGATCGAAAGGGTTGAAGTGCTCAATATGCGTAATAGCGGGGAAACCCGCTCCGGGGACTGCTATGCCAGTACCCGCGATGGTGAAACCGGTGCACACCTCTCCACACCCTTCAGCCGCCTGCGCCCATGTTGCCCCTCAGCGGCATATTATACGCCGCACGAAAGGGGTGTCTATCTAGCAGATGGCGAGTCACCGTCTGCCAATTTTTATCCAATATTGAGACATATTGCATGGCAGACGTCCGTAGTCTCATCCCATAGCCCAGTATCCCAATCAATTAACAGTTCACCATAATAGCCCAATTTTAGTTTTCCATCCCCATGAAATAGTCTCTGCACTCGGCGAGGATCATCCCCAGGTGCATCACTATGCATTCCGGGGATGATACTCGCCACGTGTATCCCTTACCAAATATTAAAATTCTCGAACGGGCCTCTACGTGTTGGATATATATTCCCACGCAAGCCTAGATAAAGGACCGGACCTTATTATAGGGTATTGCTTATGAGGCTCCGTGAATTTCAGAGAGACATAATAATAAATTATAAAGAGAAAAGATTTGTATTTTTGTGTGTATGTTTGTATTGAATAGGCTCCGAAACTACTGGACTTATTTCAAAAAATCTTTCACCGTTAGAAGCTACATTATCACTGAGTAACATAGGCTATATATTATACTAGTTGCCCGCCCCGGCTCCGCACGGGTACACAAGATATTTGATAAATTTTTACCCGTGCGAAGACGGGGCCAGCCGCTAGTAATAAATAAAATTCAAGTGTCTGTGTGTAATGTTTAAATAACAGCTTTATACTAAATGCATATTAAAGTAATCACGATACTAATAACAATTTAAAAAAGTTATCAATCTGTCTGTTTGTTCCGAGTAATCTCCGAAACGACTTTCACTGCGATATAAGGCATAACTTAGGCTAATTTATTTTTGGAAAAATAATTAGTGTTCCGCGCAATAAAAACAAATTTGATCAACTTCCCACTCTCCGATTGAGTCGAAATTTGGCGTGCACGTTTGGTGCCCGTGATGGCCGCCGCAAAATAGCTATTCATAAGATATGGATAGCTAATGAAATGGTTTGGCGGGACACAGGGACTTCGCACGGGTAGACATTAATCAAATATTTGATCTACCCGTGCGAAGCCGGGGCGGGCAGCTAGTATAATATATAGCCTAGGTTACTCGGTGATAATTCAGCTTTCTAACGGTGAAAGAATTTTTGAAATCGGTCCTGTAGTTTCGGAGCCTATTCAATACAAACACACAAAAATACAAATCTTTCCTCTTTATAATAAGTCTCCATCGTTTATCTTCACCTACCATTAATAAACGTCCACTACGTTTAGTACTTATGTACTCTGTGCCTACCACACCACGTGACATTGGCGGAATAGCTGTATTAAGAGCTCGTCGCCATTAACTTAAAAAAGAAGAAGAATATTAGTTTAGACTATTTCATTTTACCATCGCTATTCTCGCCACCGGCGGGGAATTCATCCCCACACATTGGAACCAAAATGGTCCCGAACTGCGCGGTTCCAAAAGAGTTTCCTCCCGCGCACAATTAAACTGTGGAATGAACTCCCCGCCGTTGTTTTCTCAAAGGATTACAGCATGGGGTTCTTCAAGAAGGCTGTGAAGAGATTTTTGAAGGGTCGGCAACGAGAGTGATACCCCTGGTGTTGCAAGCGTCCATAGGCTGCGGTAACCGCTTACCACCAGGCGGGCCGTATGCTTGTTTGCCACATTAGTGGTATAAAAAAAAGTTTTTACTTTTAAAAACATAATAATTAATTTCAGTTCGCCAGAAGACTTGTCCCAGCACCAAGCGACGGAACACACAGTGCTCTGCAATGAATGTGGAGAGAAATTCAAAGGACAGAATACGCTGCGGACACACAAAATGTAAGACCCAACATGAGATTTTCTAAGCTTAAGTACAGTGATTAATCACACCATGAGCTTTTAAAAAGAGAGGTAGAGGGCGATTTGGGATTTCCCGTGGGTTATCCCATTAAAATTGGAGCCGCCCGACTGGGGACTGTACCTCCACCTTACAGAACACCGCAGTGAAATAACACTACTTGATGTAGTGTTGTGTTTCTGCGGTGAGTAAGGTTGCCAGTGCTCCACGAGGATACGCTGGGCTAGTAGTAATGCTGCTAGCGCAGTGAGTCCTCATCAACAACATGGTTGGCACCCCGTTAGTGATACCCCTGGTATCGCTAGCGGCTATAGGCTACGGTGACTGCTTACCATCAGGTGGGCCGTATGCTTGTGTGCCACCTTAGTGGTATAAAAAAAAAAAACAATATTCCCACTCATATTCAAAAATCATTTATTCAGTTTAGGCCCTAATATCCTAAGAGCCCAAGTATTATACGGTTATATTTACGGTTTTCAGATTTTTCCCATTACATGCGCTTTAAGACACTGCTTCCTGCCAAATTTCATGGTTCTAGGTCAACGGGAAGTACCCTATAGGTATTGATTCCCTTGTGAAGACAAAATATGCGAAATTTTGCGACACAAACGGTCATATCTTTTCTTCATATTGACTTACAGGTTTGATTATTTTACAGCCGAAAGGGACCGCAGACCCGGGTATTTCATATTGATTTAAACTTGATAGCTCCACGCGTTCTTGAGATAAACATTCTTGACAGTCTTTTAACCTTACCTACAAGTGTGTACGGAACCCTCGGTGCGCGAGTCCGACTCGCACTTGGCCAGTTTTTTATTATTATTTGTTGTTATAGCGGCAACAGAAATACACATTCTAATAAATTGTCAACTGTCTACCTATTACGGATCGTGACATACAGCCCTGCCAGACAGACGGACGGGCGGATAGCGCAGTCATAGTGTTCCTTTGTTTTTTTTTTAAGCTATTGCATAGCTTTTATCGCGGGCCTTGAGCGTGGGGACCGAATCCAGAAATTCCGTAACGAAAAAAACCTAACACCCCCCACTCCGACCGACAACTCCATCTATCGATAAATACCAGACCTTTTAATGACTTTTTGAAATATCACGCTTGTCTCTTTAGTTCAGCAACCCGCCTTTAGGTGGCATTGGTTGTATTGGAAAACTACCGTAATCAGCTGTTTGTGAGAAAGTATATAGGTATATAAAAAAATACTGCATTAATAAAATAAATAAATAATTATAATTGCATTAGTTGATAAAAAATGCTATGCAATAGCTTTACCGCGGCAGTCTCCGAGTGCCACACCTATTTTATTCTACTAGGGTGGCAAACAAGCGTACGGTCCATCTGAAGGTAAGCGGTCACCGTAGCCTATGGACGCTTGCAACAGGGTTATCACTCGCTCGTTGCCGACCCCAAGTTGATTTCCCTTGGGGAACGGATTTCTTTATAATGATTTCTTCTTTAGAATGAAATTCTTTATAATTATCCCATACCTAAGTTATAACATGGTGCGTTTCCCCAGTCGCATCCACGCGACGGATCGCCAGTTCGCGTGTACCACCTGTGGGAAGACATTCTCGTCCCAGTCGCGGCTGGAGTCCCACGCGTGGGCCCACGGCGCATCCGCCCACTGCGTCCCTTGCGGCAGACAATACAAGCATCTGCACGCTTATAGGACCCATCTTAGGACCAGCAAGAAACATGCTCACACTCCGTAAGATATTAACACGCCTTTTTTCTATACCACTCATGTGGCACACAAGTATACGGCCCACCTGATGGTAAGCGGCCACCGTAGCCTATAGCCGCTAGCAATACCAGGGGTATCACTAACTAGTTGCCAACCTTGTTGTTGATGAGGACTCAATGTGCTAGCAGCATTACTACTAGCGCAGCGTATCCTCGTGGAGCACTGGCAACCTTACTCCCGCAGAAACAGAACTTTACCTATATGTAGTTACAATAATAAGCCGTGGTGGCCTTGTGGTTGAAGCTAGGACCTATCATCTGAGGGGCCCAGGCTCCTCCCGGCTGGACCAATGCATTTTTCTTAGCTTAAGTACAGTGATTAATCACAAAATGGGCTTAGAAGAAGAGGTAGGGCGAATTGGGATATCCCGTAGGCTATCCCATTTAAATTGGAGCCGCCCGACTGGGGACTGTACCACCGCCTTACAGAAGACTAACACTTCTTCAAATAACAGTACTTTGATGTAGTGTTGTGTTGCCATACGCTGGGCTAGTAGTAATGCTGCTAGCACAGTGAGTCCTCATCAACAACATGGTTGGCAACCCGTTAGTGATACCCCTGGTATTGCTAGCGGCTATAGGCTACAGTGACTGCTTACTACCAAGTGGGCTGTATGCTTGTGTGCCACCTTTGTGGTATTAAAAATGTATGTATGATGTGTGTATGAACGTACGTGTTTTTATAAACTGTAATTTATTTCAGATACCCATGTCCTGAATGCAACAAGAAGTTCGCTTCTAAAGTGTACTGGAAGAAACACTACAACTTCTATCACCTGCGGATATCTCAATTCCATTGTCAGATATGTAATAAGGTAATTGAACATTCACTAAATACATACATATCATCACGCCAAGTCCCTCACGGGGTAGGCAGAGAGTATAGAGCGACATTTCACTAGAGACTTGCACACCTCTTTTGCTTCTTCTACACTCATCAATCTCTTCATACATACATATCATCACGCCAAGTCCCTCACGGGGTAGGCAGAGAGTATAGAGCGACATTTCACTAGAGACTTGCACACCTCTTTTGCTTCTTCTACATTCATCAATCTCTTCATACATACATATCATCACGCCAAGTCCCTCACGGGGTAGGCAGAGAGTATAGAGCGACATTTCACTAGAGACTTGCACACCTCTTTTGCTTCTTCTACATTCATCAATCTCTTCATACATACATATCATCACGCCAAGTCCCTCACGGGGTAGACAGAGAGTATAGAGCGACATTTCACTAGAGACTTGCACACATCTTTTGCTTCTTCTACATTCATCAATCTCTTCATACATACATATCATCACGCCAAGTCCCTCACGGGGTAGGCAGAGAGTATAGAGCGACATTTCACTAGAGACTTGCACACATCTTTTGCTTCTTCTACATTCATCAATCTCTTCATACATACATATCATCACGCCAAGTCCCTCACGGGGTAGGCAGAGAGTATAGAGCGACATTTCACTAGAGACTTGCACACCTCTTTTGCTTCTTCTACATTCATCAATCTCTTCATACATACATATCATCACGCCAAGTCCCTCACGGGGTAGGCAGAGAGTATAGAGCGACATTTCACTAGAGACTTGCACACCTCTTTTGCTTCTGCTACATTCATCAATCTCTTCATACATACATATCATCACGCCAAGTCCCTCACGGGGTAGGCAGAGAGTATAGAGCGACATTCTCTAGAGACTTGCACACCTCTTTTGCTTCTTCTACATTCATCAATCTCTTCATACATACATATCATCACGCCAAGTCCCTCACGGGGTAGGCAGAGAGTATAGAGCGACATTTCACTAGAGACTTGCACACCTCTGTTGCTTCTACTACATTCATCAATCTCTTCATACATACATATCATCACGCCAAGTCCCTCACGGGGTAGGCAGAGAGTATAGAGCGACATTTCACTAGAGACTTGCACACCTCTTTTGCTTCTTCTACATTCATCAATCTCTTCATACATACATATCATCACGCCAAGTCCCTCACGGGGTAGGCAGAGAGTATAGAGCGACATTTCACTAGAGACTTGCACACCTCTTTTGCTTCTGCTACATTCATCAATCTCTTCATACATACATATCATCACGCCAAGTCCCTCACGGGGTAGGCAGAGAGTATAGAGCGACATTTCACTAGAGACTTGCACACCTCTTTTGCTTCTGCTACATTCATCAATCTCTTCATACATACATATCATCACGCCAAGTCCCTCACGGGGTAGGCAGAGAGTATAGAGCGACATTTCACTAGAGACTTGCACACCTCTTTTGCTTCTGCTACATTCATCAATCTCTTCATACATACATATCATCACGCCAAGTCCCTCACGGGGTAGGCAGAGAGTATAGAGCGACATTTCACTAGAGACTTGCACACCTCTTTTGCTTCTTCTACATTCATCAATCTCTTCATACATACATATCATCACGCCAAGTCCCTCACGGGGTAGACAGAGAGTATAGAGCGACATTTCACTAGAGACTTGCACACCTCTTTTGCTTCTTCTACATTCATCAATCTCTTCATACATACATATCATCACGCCAAGTCCCTCACGGGGTAGACAGAGAGTATAGAGCGACATTTCACTAGAGACTTGCACACCTCTTTTGCTTCTTCTACATTCATCAATCTCTTCATACATACATATCATCACGCCAAGTCCCTCACGGGGTAGACAGAGAGTATAGAGCGACATTTCACTAGAGACTTGCACACCTCTTTTGCTTCTTCTACATTCATCAATCTCTTCATACATACATATCATCACGCCAAGTCCCTCACGGGGTAGGCAGAGAGTATAGAGCGACATTTCACTAGAGACTTGCACACCTCTTTTGCTTCTTCTACATTCATCAATCTCTTCATACATACATATCATCACGCCAAGTCCCTCACGGGGTAGGCAGAGAGTAAAGAGCGACATTTCACTAGAGACTTGCACACCTCTTTTGCTTCTTCTACATTCATCAATCTCTTCATACATACATATCATCACGCCAAGTCCCTCACGGGATAGGCAGAGAGTATAGAGCGACATTTCACTAGAGACTTGCACACCTCTTTTGCTTCTTCTACATTCATCAATCTCTTCATACATACATATCATCACGCCAAGTCCCTCACGGGGTAGACAGAGAGTATAGAGCGACATTTCACTAGAGACTTGCACACCTCTTTTGCTTGTTCTACATTCATCAATCTCTTCATACATACATATCATCACGCCAAGTCCCTCACGGGGTAGACAGAGAGTATAGAGCGACATTTCACTAGAGACTTGGACACCTCTTTTGCTTCTTCTACATTCATCAATCTCTTCATACATACATATCATCACGCCAAGTCCCTCACGGGGTAGGCAGAGAGTATAGAGCGACATTTCACTAGAGACTTGCACACCTCTGTTGCTTCTTCTACATTCATCAATCTCTTCATACATACATATCATCACGCCAAGTCCCTCACGGGGTAGGCAGAGAGTATAGAGCGACATTTCACTAGAGACTTGCACACCTCTTTTGCTTCTTCTACATTCACCAATCTCTTCATACATACATATCATCACGCCAAGTCCCTCACGGGGTAGGCAGAGAGTATAGAGCGACATTTCACTAGAGACTTGCACACCTCTGTTGCTTCTTCTACATTCATCAATCTCTTCATACATACATATCATCACGCCAAGTCCCTCACGGGGTAGGCAGAGAGTATAGAGCGACATTTCACTAGAGACTTGCACACCTCTGTTGCTTCTTCTACATTCATCAATCTCTTCATACATACATATCATCACGCCAAGTCCCTCACGGGGTAGGCAGAGAGTATAGAGCGACATTTCACTAGAGACTTGCACACCTCTTTTGCTTCTTCTACATTCATCAATCTCTTCATACATACATATCATCACGCCAAGTTCCTCACGGGGTAGGCAGAGAGTATAGAGCGACATTTCACTAGAGACTTACACACCTCTTTTGCTTCTTCTACATTCATCAATCTCTTCATACATACATATCATCACGCCAAGTCCCTCACGGGGTAGGCAGAGAGTATAGATGGACATTTCACTAGAGACTTGCGTTCTCTATATTAATCAATCATAAATATATGTGTTAAAAATATATAAAGATAGGTATATATCTTCACGTCTTCCCACAAGGTCCCCGAAGAGGTAGGCAGAGATGGTAACTACACCTACTTTTTAAGATAGTTGTGCCTACCACGTGAAATTGGCGGAATAGCTGTATTAAATGCTTGTCGCCATAAATAACTTAAAGAAGAAGAAGATAATTTGGTGCCAACGTAACAGATAACTAAACTACTGGACGGATTGCAAAAATTCTTTCAGCGTTAGAAAGCTAAATCATCACTGAGTAACATAGGTTATATATTATACTAGCTGCCCGCCCCGGCTTCGCACGGGTGGACGAAAAAAATGATAAATGTCTATAGGCTCCGAAACTAATGTCTACCTGTGCGAAGCCTGGGCGGGCAGCTAGTATATAAATAAACATATGTATGTCTCATTATGGCACCGCTAATAATTTGTATGTGTAAGCAGCTATTCATTTCGGACTGGCGGCTGAAGAATCATCGGCAGAAGCACCATGGCCTCGCCAGGAACAGAGATCACTCCTGCAATATCTGCTCCAAGAGGTTCTACGTAAGTACTTATCACTACATAGTATACTAAGTGTTTCCCCGCGATTTCGCCCGCGTATTAATATAATATATAGCCTATGTTACTCGGTGTTAATGTAGCTTCCTAACGGTGAAAGAATTTTTGAAATCGGTCCAGTAGTTTCGGAGCCTATTCCACACAAACATACAAAAATACAAATCTTTCCTCTTTATAATATTATAAGTACAGATTAGAAAACAAAGTCGCTTCCCGCTGTCTGTCTGTCCCTATGTATGCTCAGATCTTTAAAACTACGCAACGGATTTTGATGAGTTTTGTTTTAATAGATAGAATGATCTCCCGTGGGTTTTCCCATTTAAATTGGAGCCGCCCGACTGGGGACTGTACCTCCACCGTACAGAAGACCGCAATGAAATAACACTACTTGATGTAGTGTTGTGTTTCTGCGGTAAGTAAGGTTGCCAGTGCTCCACGAGGATACGCTGGGCTAGTAGTAACCTAACAGTCCTCGCGTTAGTGATACCACTGGTATAGCTAGCTAAAAAAATATTTTTTTGGTATGTCCACAGACGAGTTCGACCCTGCGCAGCCACCAGCTGACCCATTCAGAGCAGCGCCTGTACATGTGCGCCCAGTGTGGGGACACATTCAAACAGCGACCCGCGCTGTACACCCATTCCCGACTACTGCACTCTGAGACAACGTGAATAGGGAGAAATACTTGTATCATTCGGTCAGTTTTCCGCAAACTTTTTGTGCCATTTTGGTCCAAATCTGAAAGTGGCGGCCAACGCTATTTTTTGTATATTCTGTTAGAGCTTGTCCGTCTGAATGTTTATTACTATGGCATGAAACCTGTAGGATCATTGTAGTTGATTTTATTTGAGTTCGAAAATCTGAATTTTCATAAATTTTTGTTGAAAATAGAAATTCAAAAATAACTAAAACAAATGAAATGTACTGTAATGTCCAACTTTGGTGCCATAGTAATACTGTTTTTTAAACTTTCTCGATTTAAACACATAGTAATGACAGGAAAACGGGTCTTATACGCGATATTAAATTGTTTATTTACCTCCCGACGTTTCGACCGAGTTGCATCGGCCGTGGTCACGGGCTGGCTCAAATTATAGTAATAAATGCTCAGATGGACAAGCTCTAACAGAATATACAAAAAAAAATACGTTGGTCGACCTTAAGTATTATTACGAAGCGTTTGTATGGGAGTATAGAAAAGTTTTGTTTTTAGACTCCAACAGGCATTTTTTTATTTTTCCTTCGGTAAGAACCATCCTCGTACTTCAAGGAATATTCTAAAAAAAGAATTATCGAATTCGGTTCAGCCGCTCTCGAGATTTGCGCTGAGCAACACATTCAGCAATTTATTTTTATATCATAGAACAGTGCCGGTAGCAGGAATATTGTCGACAACGTTTTCGTATCGCTTTCGACTATTTTTGTATTGGAGAATGAACAGCGCTGCGGCGGTGAAAAGTGGAACTAAAAATTTGTATGACAATTATGACATTTCGCGAATTACGTTTTCGAATACGTTGTCGACAATGTTCCTGCTACCGGCACTGGGCTCCAAACAATGGCCCGCGGCGGGCCGCATGAAAACAAGCCGTTTGGTCAGCCCTTTTCTATAATATAAAAATAAATCGTAGAATGTGTTAATCAGGAAATTGTTTTGGACATACAGTTTGGATATTGGATTTCTTTGTTCAAACATGATATAATCAATATCTGGTATTGGTGTCGATTCTGTTGTTCAAAATTACTTAACTTAACTTATTTGACAGGTCCAAAAGTCTTGCTATCCCTTTCTCATGTGCGAGGTTAAATAAGGATGGCAATATTTTTTAGACCTGTCAAATTAGTTAAGTTTAGTAATTTTGAACAACAGAATTGGCACACCAATATTTATTTATTTTCAATCTTGTAACATTCCATTCGCGTGATATTTAAAAGTGTAGCTACTTTTACTATTATTCGAGGAATGTATAAAGAAATTGTTACTCTGTATTATTTTTACTTGAAAACTGAAATATATATTTATCTGCTGCCCTCCAATTTGTAGTAAATTTTATTAGCCCGCGAAGGTATGTAATGCTCAGACATGCTAATGCTTGGACATTATCACACAGCGCCATCTGGCCCCAAACTAAGCAAAGCTTGTACTATGGGAACCAGCAGCTGATACAATACTTATATACTTTTTGTTTGTAAATACATACTTATAATACATACCAAACACCCAGACGCAAGGCAAACATATTTGTCACATAAATGTTTGCCCCGGCGGGAATCGAACCCGCGACCCCTAGCGCAGCAGTCAGGTATACTAACCACTAGACCAGAGGTCTCGTCTTATGTAGTTTGGACAGTCCTGTTATAGAAGATTAATTTGTGTTTCGTAGGTATTTAACTTTTTGGGTAACGCTGGCCGTGCGAAGCCGGGGCGGGCCGCTAGTCTACACTATCTACACTAATATTATAAAGAGGAAAGATTTGTATTTTTGTATGTATTGAATAGGCTCCGAAACTACTGGACCGATTTCAAAAAATCTTTCACCGTTATAAAGCTACATCATCACTGAGTAACATAGGCTATATATTATACTAGCTGCCCGCCCCGGCTTCGCACGGGTAGACAAAATATTTGATCAAGTCTACCCGTGCGACGCCGGGGCGGGTCGCTAGTAATCAATAAAACAACTTGATTCATAGTACAAATGTATTTTGCGCGTGGTGTAAGTGCTGTGACTTCTCGTGTGATTTCATGGCTGTCTGTTGCGCGAAGCTGGCGGGGCAGTAGGCGCACTTGTACGGTCTCTCCCCAGTGTGGGTCCGGATGTGATTAATCAGGATCCGGTTGGTCTGCGAGAAAAGGCATAGACAATTTATTTATGGTTCCAAGCTTTAAGCCTTGCGGTTGAAGCGACAGCTTGTTTTTCGGCCTAGGTTCAAATCCCGGCCTGTACTAATGTGGTTGTCTTAGGTTAAGCACAGTGATTAATCACATCATGACCTTAAAAAGAGAGGGCGATTTGGGATTTCTCGTGGGTTTTCCCATTTAAATCGGACTCGCCAGAATGGGGACTGTACCTCCACCTTACAGACTTAAGACCGCAGTCAAATAATACTACTTCGATGTAGTGTTGTGTTTCTGCGGTAAGTAAGGTTGCCAGTGCTCCACGAGGATACGCTGGGCTAGTAGTAATGCTGCTAGCACAGTGAGTCCTCATCAACAACAGGGTTGGCAACACGTTAGTGATACCCCTGGTATTGCTAGTAGGCTACGGTGACTGCTTACCATCAGGTGGGCCGTATGCTTGTGTGCCACCTTAGTGTTATAAAAAAAAGGCATATTACGATGACACTGCCGTGGATTGTCTCCAGGACTCCAATAAACATTAATTAAAATGCAAGACACAAAATTTTAATGCAACAAATACAAAACAATTAAAAAAACTTGATAATTCTCTTACACTCGACACTAGCAAATATAGCCTTTGAAGAGGATTGATTGCCATGGCTAGAAAGAAGAAGAAGTAGTTAAGTATGACTTGAGATAAGCATAACTCACAGAGAACCCTCTGCCGCAGAGGTCGCATATCTTATTCCTGGGCAACGTCTTCTTTTCGTGGACATGCTTCATGTGGTTGCGCAGAGCGAACGCCGTTATGAGAATCTAGAATTATACAAAACACCATTATGAGAATCTAGAATTATACAATACACCGTTATGTGAAGCTAGAATTATGACGCTATGACGAGACCTCTGGTCTAGTGGTTAGTATTCCTGACTGCTGCGCTAGGGGTCGCGGGTTCGATTCCCGCCGGGGCAAACATTTATGTGACAAATATGTTTGCCTTGCGTCTGGGTGTTCGGTATGTATTATAAGTATGTATTTACAAACAAAAAGTATATAAGTATTATATCAGCTACTGGTTCCCATAGTACAAGCTTTGCTTAGTTTGGGGCCAGATGGCGCTGTGTGATAATGTCCAAACATTATTATACAATACACCGTTATGAGAAGCTAGAATTATGCAATACACCGTTATGAGAATCTAGAATTATACAATACACCGTTATGAGAAGCTAGAATTATACAATACACCGTTATGAGAAGCTAGAATTATGCAATACACCGTTATGAGAATCTAGAATTATACAATACACCGTTATGAGAAGCTAGAATTATAGAATACACCGTTATGTGAAGCTAGAATTATACAATACACCGTTATGAGAAGCTAGAATTATACAATACACCGTTATGTGAAGCTAGAATTATACAATACACCGTTATGAGAAGCTAGAATTATAAAATACACCGTTATGTGAAGCTAGAATTATACAATACACCGTTATGTGAAGCTAGAATTATACAATACACCGTTATGAGAAGCTAGAATTATACAATACACCGTTATGAGAAGCTAGAATTATACAATACACCGTTATGAGAAGCTAGAATTTGGTAGCCGTGGTGGCCTTGTGATTGAAGCAACAGCCTGTCATCTGATGGGCCCAGGTTCAAACCGTGTACCAATGAGTTTATCTAAGCTAAAGTACATTGATTTATCACTCCAGGAGCTAAAAAGGAGAGGTAGGGCGAATTGGGATCTCCTGTGGGTTTTCCCATTAATATTGGAGCCGCCCGACTGGGGACTGTATTTCCACCATACAGAAGACCGCAGTGAAATAACACTACTTGATGTAGTATTGTGTTTCTGCGGTGAGTAAGACTGCCAGTGCTCCACGAGGATACGCTGGGCTAGTAGTAATGCTGCTAGCACAGTGAGTGCTCATCAACAACCATGTTGCTGATGAGCACTCACTGTGCTAGCAACTCACTGGTGCAACGCATTAGTGATAACCCTGGTATTGCTAGCGGCTATAGGCTGCGGCGACTGCTTACTATCAGGTGGGCCGTACGCTTGTGTGCCACCTTAGTGGTATATAATAAAAAAAAAACTAAAAAAATACTTTGTATGTACCTTGTTGCACAGTCCGCAGTAGTGTCGCATTGTCTTCGAGTGTACTTGATTGTGGTGATTTTTCATGTAGGTCTTGCGCGTGAAAATCTTACCGCAATCCGGACAAGGAATCCTGGAAAAATAAGCCATTTACACTCTGGCAAAAAAGAGTATATAATAAGAAAAAATCTCTGAAATCCGTAAATATAGATAGATAGATAGATAGATAACTCTTTATTGTACACCAAAATCAATAACTGAAGAACATAAAATACATTATAAATCGGTACAATTGGCGGCCTTATCACAACATGTGATCTCTTCCAGACAACCTGGGTAGTGACTAGAGAATGGAGTTTGAGACAAAAAAAGTAAATATGTAGTTTGATAACAAATAAAACTAATTTACAATAACAATCATACAAAAATATCACTTCCTCTCCTTACCCACAATTTTGTACGGCACCCTCGGTGCGCGAGTCCGACTCGCACTTGGCCGGTTTTTTTATTTGTTGCTATAGCGGCATCAGAAATACAAATTCAGTGAAAATTGCAGCTGCCTACCTATTACGGATCATGAAATACAGCCCGCTTACAGACAGACAGATGGACAGCGGGGAGCTTAGTAATACGGTCCCGTCGGTTCCCCTTTGGGTACAGAACGCTAATATAAGACAACTAGCGTCCCGCTCCGGCTTTGCACGGGTAGACATTAGTTTCGGAGCATAGACATTTATCAAATATTTTGCCTACCCGTGCGAAGCCGGGGCGGGCAGCTAGTATAATATATAGCCTATGTTACTCAGTGATGATGTAGCTTTCTAACGGTGAAAGAATTTTTGAAATCGGTCCATTCGTTTCGGAGCCTATTCAATACAAACATACACACAAAAATACAAATCTTTCCTCTTTATAATATTAGTGTAGATTAGCACCAATACACACCTGATCTTCGGCTGAGGCGTGTGTTTCGGCGAGCTTTTGATGTGACTCCTGTAAACAAAATATAATATGGTGAATAGTTTGATACATCATGTACTCAGTAAAGATTTCCTGCTACGAGTAAGTACGAGTTTATGGTTGGCAACCCGTTAGTGATACCCCTGGTATTGCTAGCGGCTATAGGCTACGGTGACTGCTTACCATCAGGTGGGCCGTATGCTTGTGTGCCACCTTAGTGGTATAAAATTATGTTGTTCAAAATTACTAAACTTAACTAATTCGACAGGTCTAAAAATATTGCCATCCTTATTTAACCCCGCACATGAGAAAGGGATAGCAAGACTTTTAGACCTGTCAAATTAGTTAAGTTTAATAATTTTTAACAACAGAATAGACACCATTATTGTTGAAATTGAAATCGTAAATAACTTCATACGGTTTCTGCGAGATTTGGCGGGGTCTGGTGACAGATTATATATCTTTAGACATGGCGTTGATTAAACTAATGGCTCTCGACATGGGAGCGTATTTGAGTAAGTTGGTGCTGGGTGCGGACGCGCTAAAGGCAAAGCAATATTGCACTGTTTTTTTTTTTTCGGTAACTTTTGCTACTTAACCGGACAATGGCGAGACCAAGGTGGCCTCCAGCCAGGCACTATTAGATGCTAAGCAACACAGCTAAGGCGCCCCATAGTGGGGCTCGGACCTCGGCTTAGGGCGTTGCTGGGGGGCAAGCTAGGGACCTGGGCTGGACTGGGATTATTATTTAAATTTAGGGGCGTGTTTAAGACTACTCGCTCGGCGCGGGCCGGCAGATGCAAGGGTCGGGGGGGGCAGTTACGAGATATTCGCGTCGAGCCTCGCCGGCGAGGACGGAACAGCGGTCGTCTTTGTGTCATTAGAACAGTGCCGGTAGCAGACAACGTTTTCGTATCGCCTTCGACTATTTTTGTATTGAGAAATGAATAGCGCTGCGGCGGTGAAAAGTGGAACTAAAAATTAGTATGACAATTTTGACATTTCGCGAGTTACGTTTTCGAATACGTTGTCGACAATGTTCCTGCTACCGGCACTGTATGTATCTAGGTACCTGTATTTATACACGGAGGGGAACTGCTTGTCGCACTCGACGCAGTAGGCCGCCTCGCGGATGTCGGGCGCGGCGTGGAGCGCCCGGTGCCTCCGCAGCGAGGAGCGGCTGGCGAAGCGCAGCCCGCACCGCCCGCAGCTCGGCGGCATGTGCGACAAACTGTCACAACAATATCATGTATATATAGGGGAGTTTTTGGCAGGAATCAGGCGGAGCGGTTGAGATTTTTGCAAGTGTCCTCATAAATTGTGTTATAGTGATCTATAATGTGTATTTTTGGTGTCGATATGTGCAGTAAAGTTTCATTTAGTGACTGATTTATAGGAGCATTGGAAATAATGCCATAATACGACTTTTGGGTTAAGTGATTTATCATTTTGGTCAATAGGTTACATCTGTCAGAAACTGCATGAAGCATTACAATGCATGACACTAGGCATTTTAATGCGGCAAACACGAGAAATTTTGAATCTTGAAAATTCACAGACACTCGACACTGGCAAAAATAGTCCCTGAAGGGATTGATTGCCATACTTAAGAAGAAGAAGAAGAATATAAAAGAGCTATCAGCGGGAAGCGATTTTTTTTTACACCATTGTTGATGAGGACTGACTGCGCTAGCAGCATTACTACTAGCCCAGCGTATCCTCGTGGAGCACTGGCAACCTTACTCCCGCAGAAACACAACACTACATCAAGTAGTGTTATTTCACTGCGGTCTTCTGTAAGGCGGAGGTACAGTCCCCAGTCGGGCGGCTCCAATTTAAATGGGATAACCCACGGGAAATCCCAAATCGCCCTACCTCTCTTTAAAAGAGTTTAAAAGAGTGTGTAGTTTGGATAGTTTTGTCGCCGGGCTATAAGCGAGTGAGACGAGCGATTACTCGCGCCACTCGCCCGCGGTCGCTCAGTCCTATTTTCACTCTCATTTTCTTCCGTTTTTTCAGTGTTGCCACTGCCACTACACAAACACTATCGTAAAATACATCATAGTCGTCGTCTGAGCTAGACAACAATAAGAGTAGCAATGATTTGTTGGTGGAAATCCCAAATCGCCCTACCTCTCTTTTTAAAAGCTCATAGTGTGATTAATCACTGTACTAAAGCTTAGAAAAACTCATTGGTAAAGGCTGGGATTCGAACTTGGGCCCATCAAATGACAGGCCTGTTGCTTCAACCACAAGGCCACCGCGGCTTTTTTAAATATGTATGTCTACTTTCAATGCCGCACTGTAAAGAAATGATCAAGCGAGCGAGCATCGCTGTACGGTTCGATTCCCGCCGAGGTGAACATATATCTTAACCTACCTACTTATAGATAAAAGATCTGACCCAAACCGGAATCATGCGGTAGCGTGCCAAGAATGCTGGCAGCATTGCCACGTTGGATAGCAATGCTGATTCTCTGAGCGAGATATGTTCCAGCACGCCTGTCACGGGAGGTCTCAACCAGCCGACGTGAGACCTCCTTGAAAAGCTGAAGAGCATCCGGGCCCAACACACAAGCATAGCGCTTGTGTGTTTGTTATCAATACTATAATCCATACTAATTTATAATAGGGAAAAAATTGTGTGTATTTTTGTATTGAACTTGGGAACCGATTTCAAAAAATCTTTCACCGTTAGAAAGCTACATTATCACTGAGTAACATAGACTATATATTATACTAGCTGCCCGTCCCGGCATCGCACGGGAATTAGACAAAATGTTTGATATACCTACCCGTGCGAAGCCGGGGCGGGCAGCTAGTGATTATATATACTAACATCATGTGTCTCTCCAGAAAGTGTTTGGCTGTGAACCGAGCCGAGCAGTAGTCGCAGATGAACCGCTCGTGTTGATGCTGGTAGTGCTGGCTGAACTTGCGCAGGTTGCTGCCAACACACCATGCATCATACATCAAATAGAACCGTCGCCAACCCAACCATCCAACGGTTAAATCAAGTTTGACATTAAACCTAGTGTCTTCCTAACCTAGAGGGTTCCGTAACGCAAAAGAAAAAAAAACGGTCACTTTGTTGTCCGTCCGTCTGTCTGTCTGCCCGTCCTTAGCTAAGTTCTAGCTTCGTTCTATTGCCATACAGACATGTCAAAAGTGTCATTTTATCTTGGTCCTACCTGTAGTGACAAAGTATTGCTTCTCATATTAATATATTATCTTCTTATATATAAAATTCTCGTGTCGCGGTGTTTGTAGTTAAACTCCTCCGAAACGGCTTGACCGATTCTCATGAAATTTTGTGTGCCTATTGGGTAGGTCTGAGAATCGGATATCTATTTTTCATCCCCCTAAATTAAAAATTAAAAAAAGTTTGAATTCGGTTCAGTAGTTTCGGAGCATATAGACATTTATCAAATATTTTGTCCACCCGTGCGAAGCCGGGGCGGGCAGCTAGTGATTACATAATAATGATAAGGACTAGCTTTTACCAGCAGCTTCGCCCGCGTAATCTACACTAATATTATAATATTAAGAGGAAAGGTTTGTATTTTTGTATGTAACGAATAAACTAAAAAAGTACTGGACCGATTTTAATAATTGTTTTTCATTAGAAAGCTACATCATCACTGAGTAACATAGGCTATATATTATACTAGCTGCCCGCCCCGGCTTCGCTCGGGTAGACAAAATATTTGATAAATGTCTATAGGCTCTGAAACTAGTGAACCGATTTCAAAAAATCTTTCACCGTTAGAAAGCTACACTATCACTGAGTAACATAAGCTAGCTGCCCGCCCCGGCTTTGCACGGGTAGACAAAATATTTGATAAATGTCTACCCGTGCGAAGCCGGGGCGGGCAGCTAGTTCTAGATAAATTACGCGGCTCTCGTCTCTCTCTCTCGTTCTAGATATATTAGGCTATCTAAGATAAAGATAGCCTATGTCCTTGCCAAGATTATAATCTATTTGCTGTCAAATTTCTGCGATCCGTTCAGCCGTGAAAAGGTAGCAAACAAACTGTGCCGGTAGCAGGAACATTGTCGACAACGTTTTCGTATCGCCTTCTACTGTTTTTGTATTGGAAAATGAACAGCGCTGCGGCGGTGAAAAGTGGAACTAAAAATTAGTATGACAATTTTGACATTTCGCGAGTTACGTTTTCAAATACGTTGTCGACAATGTTCCTGCTACCGGCACTGTAATGGGTTTACGTATCAGAACTTGCTTTTGATTAAGAATATTTCTTTAGTAATTCTTAATATGTATACTGTCGGTGTTTCTTAATAAATAAATAAAATAAATGTATAGTTATAGTCTCACCAGCACTGTACGTCGCACAGATTGCAACAGTAAAGTTTAGTGTGGTCCCTGTTGAGGTGTTTCCGTAGCTCGCCTCTCGACCGGCACACCTCGCGGCAAGTGAGACATCTCGCCAGCTCGGAGTGACGCTTCCAATGGTCCTTCAAGTCGAAAGCATTTTTACAAACTCGCCTACACTCTGCACATCTGAATGGTGGTGACTGAAACATAAAAAACAAGGGATACATATAGTGTATTGTGTATAGATATAGTTTAGTTCATGAGTCTCTGTGCTATGGTATTAGGAACACCTGTGATGATAGTTGTAGAATAAATCTACACTAATTAATATTATAAAGAGGAAAGATTTGTATTTTTGTATGTAACGAATAAACTCAAAAATTACTGGACCGATTTTAATAAATCTTTTTTCATTAGAAAGCTACATCATCACTGAGTAACACCAATACCAGGGATATCACTAACGCGTTGCCAACCCTGTTGTTGATGAGGACTCACTGTGTTAGCAGCATTAATACTAGCCCAGCGTATCCTCGTGGAGCACTGGCAACCTTACTCACCGCAGAAACAGAACACTACATCAAAGTACTGTTTTTTGACTGTGGTCTTCTGCAAGGCGGAGGTGCAGTCTCAATATTAATGGGAAAACCCACGGGAGATCCCAGTTCGCCCTACCTCTCATTTTAGCTCATGGTGTGATTAATAACTATACTTAAGCTTAGAAAAACATTGGTACAGGCAGGACAGGCATTCAGGATAATGTCTATACATTATTATTATTGTATAAACAACTTATTTTAAAGAGAGGTAGAGCGATTTGGGATTTTCCATTTAAACAGGAGCCGCCCGACTGGGGACTGTACCTCCACCTCACAGAAGACCGCAGTCAAATAACACTACTTGATGTACTGTTGTGTTTCTGCGGTGAGTAAGGTTGCCAGTGCTCCACGAGGATACGCTGGGCTAGTAGTAATGCTGCTAGCACAGTGAGTCCTCATCAACAACAGGGTTGACACTCTGTTAGTGATACCCCTGGTATTGCTAGCGGCTATAGGCTACGGTGTCTGCTTACCATCAGATGAGCCGTATGCTTGTGTGCCACCTTAGTGGTATAAAAAAAAAATCTTATCTCACCGTTTTATGATTCAAATCACAATGTCTGTTCAAGTCCTTCTTATTTTTATATTTCTTCACACAGACAGCACAACTGAACGGCAGTTTGTAGTAACCAAATCTCTTCCTGTGCTTCACCAAGAGATCTTCTATCTCGCTCTCACTCATCACTACACTCTCATAAAACTTACTTAGATCACTGCGAGGTATCACTTGTTTTATCACTACTGTTGCATATTTTTCATACTGCTTTATTGATTGTAACCTTGGTTCCGTATTGCTCGATTTCTTTTTACTTTTCTTTTTAGTTGGCTTGTCTATGGTATCAAATGTGTCTATGTCACTAGTGCAGGGACTGTATTCATCCTTTGTCGGTATATAGTTCTCGTCTTTAGGTGTATATCTGTTTATCTGTAAGGTATGAAGTGTCAGCTATACAAATATATAGAAATCACTACATAGTATTATACAAAGTTGCTTCCTGCTGTCTGTCTGTCCTTAGATCTTTAAAAGTTTGTGAGTATGGATGGATGGATGTTTGTTACTCTTTCACGCAAAAACTGCTCAACGGATTTGGATGAAATTTGGAACACAGATAATTTATAACTTGGATTAACACATAGGATACTTTTTATATCGGGAAAATTTCAAGTTCCTCTGAGATTCTAAGCTCAACGCGGACGTAGTCGCGGGCAGAAGCTAGTATAAGTTAAATGGAAAAACACAAATTAATGATACATATAAACCTTCCTCTTGAATCAATCTATTAAAAAAACCGCATCAAATCCGTTGCAAAGTTCAAAAGCTCTAAGCATACAGACGGCGGGAAGCAACTTTGTTAAGATATATTTGAGCAACATACCATATCAGGATCGTCCTTCTCATCCAGTTCCTCTTTAACAATATCAAGAACTGGTGGGGTGGGCACCACCTGAACGGCGTCACAATATGTGTAGTTAGCATCATAGCCTTCTTTCACAACCACCGTTAAAGATGATGAGGATATTGGTTTAGCATACTGAAATTAAATTATAGTTTAAAAAAACATGCTATAATCATATACATCATGATGAACCCAGTTATGAACATAAGGAGGGCAATATTTTTAGACCTGTCAAATTAGTTAAGTTTAGTAATTTTGAACAACAGAATGGACACCATTGTCTACTTTAATAGTTTTTATATTTTTCATTCATAAATGTTTGCTACCTCAATACAAGGATGTCATTATATTCAAAAAATGAAAAGTTGGAATATAAATTATTTTTTTTGTCTTTCTGTGAATTAGGTAGAAATGAAGGTACATTCTGCATAGTCTACTCTTGAATTTTACTGAAATAGGGTTTGCACATCAGTGAAAATATTTTTATTTTTTTGGGGTATATTATACAGAATTACTATAATAATAATAATAATAAATTTATTAGTCATTTAAGAAAGACTTTACAATGTAGTAATTGATAGGTACAGAGTGAAGAAGCTTAGTCTAAATAACATATTATGGGTCACAACTAGTTTCTTAGCTAGGTTAAATGATAACCTGTATTAAAGGAACTAGTCTCTCACCCCCAAGAAGAGTACAATATTGCCTTTACTACTACTTTTTAAGCTATTGCATAGCTTTTATCGCGGGCCTTGAGCGTGGGGACCGAATCCAGAAATTCCGTAACGAAAAAACCTAACACCGCCCACTCCGACCGGCACAGCGGTGATAATTTTTAGTTCCATCTATCGATAAATACCAGAACTTTTAATGACTTTTTAAAATATCACGCTTGTCTCTTTAGTTCAGCAACCCGCCTTTAGGTGGCATTGGTTGTATTGGAAAACTACCTTGAAATCAGCTGTTTGTGAGAAAGTATATAGGTATATAAAAAAATACTGCATTAATAAAATAAATAAATAATTATAATTGCATAAGTTGATAAAAAATGCTATGCAATAGCTTTACTGAGCAGTCTCTGAGTGCCACACCTAATTTTTTTTTTACTCTGGTTCTTAAATATTGCAAATGGACTCCTTATAAGGCCCATTGTGTAAATTTAAACTGCCTAACTATTACTGTTCACGAGATACAGCCTGCTGAGAGACAGACGGAAACTTAGTAATTGGGTTCTATTGGTTATCCTTTGGGTGTGGAATACTTAAAAAGATAACTATAAAACTCACTGTTTGATAGAAGTACTGCAACAACGCAACCTGTGCATGTTTTATTTGATTCTGAAATTGCTGTACTTTCCTCAGTTTAGCATTACATTCCCAACATAATAACACTTTTGAGGCCTGAAACCAAAGCAAAATACTAAATTATACATACATATTATTATCATCACGCCAAGTCCCTCACGGGGTAGACAGAGAGTATAGACCATTTCACTAGACTTGCACACCTCTTTTGCTTTTTATACATTCATCAATCTCTTCATACATGCCCGCCGGTTCAGAGTACTCTTCACCTTTCCATCAGTCTTTGCCTTTCCAAGAGTACTTTGCCAACTTTATTATTTTTTATACCACTAAGGTGGCACACAAGCATGCACCCTACCTGATGATAAGGAGTTAGTGATATCCCTGGTATGTCTAGTGGCTTTAGGCTACGGTGATTGCTTACCATCAGGTGGGCCAATGTTTGTGGGCCACCTCAGTGGTATAAAAATTAAAAAAAAGACTGGAAATGTGAAATTATCGCAGTCTAAGGGTAGGTACTTACATCCGTCATTTGATCTCCTAATAAAGTAAAAAACAATCTGATATCAACAGTCGGAGATATTACTCGGTCCGAAGAGAGGCATCCGCCGCAGATTTCGTATTTGTTATCTTCAACTTTTATATCCATGTTTGAAAATTATTCTTCTCAAATGGGAACGGCATTTATATACCTTGAAAATTCCAATCAAGACAAATCAAATTGCTTTACGTGTTTGTTTCATGTTTCATCGATGAAAATCACACGAAACGAAACAAAATAATTTATTTTTCATAATTTATGATTATAACTATGGATTCAGCTTAATGCGACTGGTTGTCAATGATTTGTCAGTTTGCCACACAGTAGAGTATTGACTTGCTTATCCACTACGGCTTGGCACTCAGAACAATAAGTAAGGCTTAGTAGTAGTAGCTTACTTCCTAGCTATGATCAATCCTATTCAAGGACTATTTTTGCCAGTGTCGAGAGTTAGATAAGTAACTAGTTTCCCAATAGTAGTATATGTTGCATTATATTTATCAGTGTGCGGTCAACTCACACAAGTCCTAACCAACTATCAAAACATAAAAATGATTGGAACTTATGAGTCGATTGATATTCAAAAGGTGTTCTGAACATCCCTAAAGAATAAAAAAGTAAATTTGACAGTTAGTTGTTTATTTATATTAGTGTTTTTCTTTTGGTAGCTGTTGTAAGGTGAAAATAAAGTAACATTTTAAATTAGCAAAAACGAGTATATTTTTCGTAGTTTTTATTAAATAACGACAGTGAAATAGTGTGTCAACTCTACACACATAAACAAATATAAACCATTTACGTGCTAATTACAGAAAAGACCCCATTTTAAATTTACAAAAATAATTGGTAGTCTAAAATTGTAGCGGTTGTATTCTCTTGAAGTCTAAGGAACTTCATGAACTTCACTGAACCATTGTCACTAGCGTAGCGGTTGCATTATCTAGGGTATTTTCTTGGATTGACACTGATCAGATGTACTGCAAAAGATAATGATGGATGAAATAGAAATTAAGATTGAGTTGGACGGTGATGTACAATCCCAGTGTGTCGGTTGTCTGAGCATCGGACGAAATTTGAATATTATTGGAGACCTAGCAGATATTTATAAAATGATAACTTCAGATATGTTGTATACAGTGAGTACCCTTTTTATAATTGAACTAGCTATCCCGACAGACATTGTCCTGTCTTAAGCGTGCTTAAACTTCAGTTTTAACTGTACAGTCAACTATGCAGTTAAAACTGAAGGTGTGTAGGCAAAACTGACAACTGTGCAATTCTAAACTGAATGTGTGTAGACACTAGGGGCGTCAGTTGTAACTGCACAGTTTGACTGTACAGTTAGAACTGAATGTGTGTAGCCCACTTTAGCTATGAATTCTTATGTCAAATACACCATAGAAAAAGGATATTTAGATTAGCCCTTCTTTTTCATTTTGAACCTTCTCCTGGCTATAACAAACAAAAAAGAAGAATTAGCAAATCCAGTCTTTTCATTTCATCTGGGATTCCAAGCTCAATGTGGATGAAGTCGCAGGCAGAAGCTAGTGTTTCTGTAAACAGTTTCGTGGAAGCATTTTTTTTCCTTTTGACAAATCAATTTTAAAATCTTTTTTTTTATGTTATTAGTATATATAGTAAGTAGAAAAAGTCCATAATGTTATTATTTATGCTTCCCAGTATGGAGTTGGAGTGCAGCCAGTAAAGATATGCTGGGAGTGTCAGTCTGTACTGAGGAAAGTGCATCGGTTCAGATGTCAAGTCAAAAGGGCTAATGAGTTATTGCAACTTAAACAGGTGAGATATTGGTGTCGATTCTGTTGTTCAAAATTGCTAAACTTAACTAATTTGACAGGTTTAAAAGTCTTTCTATCCCTTTCTCATGTACGGGGGGTTAAATAAGGATGGCAATATTTTTAGACCTGTCAAATTAGTTAAGTTTAGTAATTTTGAACAACAGAACTTTCACCATTCTGTATGTATTACTTTATACATATATGTATAGTTTTGCCCGCATCTTCGCACGCGTAGTAAAGTGTAAGACAACACGTACCTATTATTTCCGTTTATCACACCTGCCTATCTTTCGTCTCCCTTTCACCTTTTTCTGTACCCTAAGGTTGTCTGGAAGAGAAAATTAATAATTATGTAAATGATAAAAATGCTTGGAATATATAGACTCACTCTGCACAAGTGGCTCCCCGCTCCTGGTAATTGTAATAGTTGGAATATGTATTTCATGAAAGCAGTGACAAAACCAACTTGGTAGCTTTCATTTTGATATTTGTAATTTCATACCAATGTCTAGAAGAATTTTGTTACAAATTGTTATATAATGATTGTTAAATGCAAAAAAAGACAGAGAACTGAGTTTCTTGCCGGTTCTTCTCAGGTGGCTTTTTTTTCGAACCGGTGGTAATTTAGACCTTCATAAGAGCCTTATTAGGGCCTAAACTGAATAAATGATTTTTGATTTTGATTTTGATTTTGAGATCGCTCCAGCGATAAGACTGCCTGTTGTCCTCACTATCTGCCTATTTCTGTTAAACATGTTGTTTTACTTTGTGGTGTGCAATAAAGTGTATTTGTATTAGTATCTATATATAATTGATAGCTTTTGCCTGCAGCTTATACTATAAATATGTACCTATTTTCATGGATTTAACTTCTAAAATGATGGAATTTCATCCCCTATTTTACCCCCTTATGGGTGGAATTTCCAAAAACCAAGAAATATGGTATTTTTGTATTTAACTAAAGGCCAAATATGATTTCTTTGTGCCCACATGATTTTTTTCCAACATCTTATTCATGTTTCAGTAAATTTAATATATTTATAACATGTAGTGAACTGTAATGAATTAATATTTGTATGTAATTATTACAGAGTTACTTGTATGGATCACTATCATGTCTCACAACTGAAGTGTTGAACGAAACACATCATCACACTATTTATATTAATGAATCTAACATAGAGATGACATCAAAACAAGATAACATTAAGAATGATGATAATGACAACTCATTCAATGATAAAGATAACTCATTCAATGATAATGATGTCTCATTCAATGATAAAGATGACTCATTCAATTATAAAGATGACTCATACAATGATAAAGATAAACCAATTAATGAAGTAAAAAATGAAAGGGCTGTAGCAACAAGAGGTAACACCAATAAATGGGCGAAGAAAAGAGCACAACAGAATAAAAAGCCGAAATTTAAAATTCTTGCCAATGAAGACGTTGATTTTGATGAGGCTTTCGTCAAAGTTGATATTGATGAGACGGGAAGAGAAGAATATAATAATATAAATAAATTTAAATGTGACGAATGTGTGATTGAGTTTTCTGAAGAGGAATTGTTTATTGAACACAATAGCAATCACGATGCTCGGGTAAGAATAGTTTTGTCAATATAACTAGAGGACATCATAAATTTTGGTCCAAATCTGAAAGTGGCGTTCAACACATTTTTTTTCTATATTCTGTTAGAGCTTGTCCGTCTGAACATTTATTACTATGGCACCAAAGTTGGACATTACAGGACTTTTGAGATTTGGACCAAATCTCTATGAAACATGAATGATGCCCTTTAACTTTTTACTGTCTATATAAAATATAGTATGTACATGTGAGTGTACATGACAAGACCGCTGGTCTAGTGGTTAGTTTACCTGACTGCTACGCTAGAGGTCGCAGGTTCGATTCCCGCCAAACATGTTTGCCTTGCGTCTGGGTGTTTGGTATGTATTATAAATATGTATTTACAAACAAAAAGTATATAAGTATTGTATCAGCTGCTGGTTCTCATAGTACAAGCTTTGCTTAGTTTGGGGCTAGATGGCGCTGAGTGATAATGTCCAAGCATTATTATTATTATTATTATATGTAGGTAAATACATCGAGATTATAGAGCGATTTGCACAACTTTTTATAGGATTCAGTACCAAAAAGGGAACCGTATTACTAAGACTTAGCTGTCCGTCTGTCCGTTCGTCTGTCTGTCAGCGGGCTGTATTTCATGATCCGTGCCGGTAGCAGGAACATTGTCGACAACGTTTTCGTATCGCCTTCGACTATTTTTGTATTGTAAAATGAACAGCGCTGCGGCGGTGAAAAGTGGAACTAAAAATACGTATGAATTTTGTCATTTTGAGAGTTACGTTTTTGAATACGTAGTCCAAAAATATTCTTGCTAAGGCCACAGTACTTAATCATGTACTTACTTGACATATTAAAGAAATATTTTCATTACATACACGTCTGCTGTTTCAGATTCCATGCAATTTCACGTGTGATATTTGCAAAAGTAATTTTCAGAATAAGCGCCATCTTTTGACACATTTGAGGAAACATTATTACAAGTTTAAGTGTACTCTATGTGACTACACATGTAGAGTGATGTCTCAAACGAGTAGGCATTTCAAAACGCACCATGGAAAAGTATTTCAGTGTCTCAAATGTCGATTAAAATTCAAGTAAGTATGTTTTGACAACTATACAGTGGTTTTCCCAAAGGAGTACAGCATGGGGTTCTTCAAGAAAGGTGTGAAGAGATTTCTGAAGGGTCGGCAACTAGTGATACCACTGGTGTTGCAAGCGTCCATACGGTATGGTAACCGCTTACCATCCGGCGGGCCATATACCTGTTTAAAAATACTTGGAATTTGGAATTACTTGGAATTACTACAATATGAACATTTTAAGTCCAATATGGCGATCGTCTATGATGGCTACTTCCTGATTAACCTCTATGATATCGGTATAAAATGAAAGGGGTTGATGTCTAAATAAATGCGTGTATAAAAAAAAATTTGCTCCCGTTTTTAGATGGGATTTCTACTAAAAAACGCTACTGTAACTTCATATTACAATATATTATCGTTAAAAAAGAAGATTAAAATTTGACCTTAATCAAATATTTGCTTACATAAGTGCCGTGATGGCCGTGTGGTATGAAGCGTCGCCTGCTGTTCCAGCGACGCAAGTTCCAATCCCACCGGTCTGTACCAATGAGTTTTTATAACTCAAGTGCAGTGATTAGTCACACCGCGAGCTTTACGGTGAAGGAAAACATCGTGAGGAAACCTGCATACGTCTGAGAAGAAATTCAAGGACGTATGTAGTGCCTAAGAGACGGCGACGGACTCACCATCTGTCACGTTGGCACCAAATTATCTTCGGTGGAATGTGGGTGTTGTCCTCTGCCTACCTCTTCAGGGACCCTTGTGGGAAGGTGTGAAGGTATATTATTATTATTATTATTACTTACAGATGTCGTCGCGAATTCTTCACACATTATAAACAATGGCATGAAAAATTTGTCTGTGATTATTGTGGCATCAGCTTCAAGATGAGATACTGCATAAAGGACCACATTAGGTACGATATAACATACATACATATCATCACGCCAAGTCCCTCACATTTTTTTCCCAACTCAACTCTTACATAGTAAATTAAGGTCGGAACCGGCGGGCATTTATGAAGAGATTGATGAATGTAGAAGAAGCAAAAGAGGTGTGCAAGTCTCTAGTGAAATGTCGCTCTATACTCTCTGCCTACCCCGTGAGGGACTTGGCGTGATGATATGTATGTATGAAGAGATTGATGAATGTAGAAGAAGCAAAAGAGGTGTGCAAGTCTCTAGTGAAATGTCGCTCTATACTCTCTGCCTACCCCGTGAGGGACTTGACGTGATGATATGTATGTATGAAGAGATTGATGAATGTGGAACAAGCAAAAGAGGTGTGCAAGTCTCTAGTGAAATGTCGCTCTATACTCTCTGCCTACCCCGTGAGGGACTTGGCGTGATGATATGTATGTATGAAGAGATTGATGAATGTAGAAGAAGCAAAAGAGGTGTGCAAGTCTCTAGTGAAATGTCGCTCTATACTCTCTGCCTACCCCGTGAGGGACTTGGCGTGATGATATGTATGTATGAAGAGATTGATGAATGTAGAAGAAGCAAAAGAGGTGTGCAAGTCTCTAGTGAAATGTCGCTCTATACTCTCTGCCTACCCCGTGAGGGACTTGGCGTGATGATATGTATGTATGAAGAGATTGATGAATGTAGAAGAAGCAAAAGAGGTGTGCAAGTCTCTAGTGAAATGTCGCTCTATACTCTCTGCCTACCCCGTGAGGGACTTGACGTGATGATATGTATGTATGAAGAGATTGATGAATGTGGAACAAGCAAAAGAGGTGTGCAAGTCTCTAGTGAAATGTCGCTCTATACTCTCTGCCTACCCCGTGAGGGACTTGGCGTGATGATATGTATGTATGAAGAGATTGATGAATGTAGAAGAAGCAAAAGAGGTGTGCAAGTCTCTAGTGAAATGTCGCTCTATACTCTCTGCCTACCCCGTGAGGGACTTGGCGTGATGATATGTATGTATGAAGAGATTGATGAATGTGGAACAAGCAAAAGAGGTGTGCAAGTCTCTAGTGAAATGTCGCTCTATACTCTCTGCCTACCCCGTGAGGGACTTGGCGTGATGATATGTATGTATGAAGAGATTGATGAATGTAGAAGAAGCAAAAGAGGTGTGCAAGTCTCTAGTGAAATGTCGCTCTATACTCTCTGCCTACCCCGTGAGGGACTTGGCGTGATGATATGTATGTATGAAGAGATTGATGAATGTGGAACAAGCAAAAGAGGTGTGCAAGTCTCTAGTGAAATGTCGCTCTATACTCTCTGCCTACCCCGTGAGGGACTTGACGTGATGATATGTATGTATGAAGAGATTGATGAATGTGGAACAAGCAAAAGAGGTGTGCAAGTCTCTAGTGAAATGTCGCTCTATACTCTCTGCCTACCCCGTGAGGGACTTGGCGTGATGATATGTATGTATGAAGAGATTGATGAATGTAGAAGAAGCAAAAGAGGTGTGCAAGTCTCTAGTGAAATGTCGCTCTATACTCTCTGCCTACCCCGTGAGGGACTTGGCGTGATGATATGTATGTATGAAGAGATTGATGAATGTAGAAGAAGCAAAAGAGGTGTGCAAGTCTCTAGTGAAATGTCGCTCTATACTCTCTGCCTACCCCGTGAGGGACTTGGCGTGATGATATGTATGTATGAAGAGATTGATGAATGTAGAAGAAGCAAAAGAGGTGTGCAAGTCTCTAGTGAAATGTCGCTCTATACTCTCTGCCTACCCCGTGAGGGACTTGACGTGATGATATGTATGTATGAAGAGATTGATGAATGTGGAACAAGCAAAAGAGGTGTGCAAGTCTCTAGTGAAATGTCGCTCTATACTCTCTGCCTACCCCGTGAGGGACTTGACGTGATGATATGTATGTATGAAGAGATTGATGAATGTGGAACAAGCAAAAGAGGTGTGCAAGTCTCTAGTGAAATGTCGCTCTATACTCTCTGCCTACCCCGTGAGGGACTTGGCGTGATGATATGTATGTATGAAGAGATTGATGAATGTAGAAGAAGCAAAAGAGGTGTGCAAGTCTCTAGTGAAATGTCGCTCTATACTCTCTGCCTACCCCGTGAGGGACTTGACGTGATGATATGTATGTATGAAGAGATTGATGAATGTGGAACAAGCAAAAGAGGTGTGCAAGTCTCTAGTGAAATGTCGCTCTATACTCTCTGCCTACCCCGTGAGGGACTTGGCGTGATGATATGTATGTATGAAGAGATTGATGAATGTAGAAGAAGCAAAAGAGGTGTGCAAGTCTCTAGTGAAATGTCGCTCTATACTCTCTGCCTACCCCGTGAGGGACTTGGCGTGATGATATGTATGTATGAAGAGATTGATGAATGTGGAACAAGCAAAAGAGGTGTGCAAGTCTCTAGTGAAATGTCGCTCTATACTCTCTGCCTACCCCGTGAGGGACTTGACGTGATGATATGTATGTATGAAGAGATTGATGAATGTGGAACAAGCAAAAGAGGTGTGCAAGTCTCTAGTGAAATGTCGCTCTATACTCTCTGCCTACCCCGTGAGGGACTTGGCGTGATGATATGTATGTATGAAGAGATTGATGAATGTAGAAGAAGCAAAAGAGGTGTGCAAGTCTCTAGTGAAATGTCGCTCTATACTCTCTGCCTACCCCGTGAGGGACTTGGCGTGATGATATGTATGTATGAAGAGATTGATGAATGTAGAAGAAGCAAAAGAGGTGTGCAAGTCTCTAGTGAAATGTCGCTCTATACTCTCTGCCTACCCCGTGAGGGACTTGACGTGATGATATGTATGTATGAAGAGATTGATGAATGTGGAACAAGCAAAAGAGGTGTCTACCCCGTGAGGGACTTGGCGTGATGATATGTATGTATGAAGAGATTGATGAATGTAGAAGAAGCAAAAGAGGTGTGCAAGTCTCTAGTGAAATGTCGCTCTATACTCTCTGCCTACCCCGTGAGGGACTTGACGTGATGATATGTATGTATGAAGAGATTGATGAATGTGGAACAAGCAAAAGAGGTGTGCAAGTCTCTAGTGAAATGTCGCTCTATACTCTCTGCCTACCCCGTGAGGGACTTGACGTGATGATATGTATGTATGAAGAGATTGATGAATGTGGAACAAGCAAAAGAGGTGTGCAAGTCTCTAGTGAAATGTCGCTCTATACTCTCTGCCTACCCCGTGAGGGACTTGACGTGATGATATGTATGTATGAAGAGATTGATGAATGTGGAACAAGCAAAAGAGGTGTGCAAGTCTCTAGTGAAATGTCGCTCTATACTCTCTGCCTACCCCGTGAGGGACTTGACGTGATGATATGTATGTATGAAGAGATTGATGAATGTGGAACAAGCAAAAGAGGTGTGCAAGTCTCTAGTGAAATGTCGCTCTATACTCTCTGCCTACCCCGTGAGGGACTTGGCGTGATGATATGTATGTATGAAGAGATTGATGAATGTAGAAGAAGCAAAAGAGGTGTGCAAGTCTCTAGTGAAATGTCGCTCTATACTCTCTGCCTACCCCGTGAGGGACTTGGCGTGATGATATGTATGTATGAAGAGATTGATGAATGTGGAACAAGCAAAAGAGGTGTGCAAGTCTCTAGTGAAATGTCGCTCTATACTCTCTGCCTACCCCGTGAGGGACTTGACGTGATGATATGTATGTATGAAGAGATTGATGAATGTGGAACAAGCAAAAGAGGTGTGCAAGTCTCTAGTGAAATGTCGCTCTATACTCTCTGCCTACCCCGTGAGGGACTTGGCGTGATGATATGTATGTATGAAGAGATTGATGAATGTAGAAGAAGCAAAAGAGGTGTGCAAGTCTCTAGTGAAATGTCGCTCTATACTCTCTGCCTACCCCGTGAGGGACTTGGCGTGATGATATGTATGTATGAAGAGATTGATGAATGTAGAAGAAGCAAAAGAGGTGTGCAAGTCTCTAGTGAAATGTCGCTCTATACTCTCTGCCTACCCCGTGAGGGACTTGACGTGATGATATGTATGTATGAAGAGATTGATGAATGTGGAACAAGCAAAAGAGGTGTCTACCCCGTGAGGGACTTGGCGTGATGATATGTATGTATGAAGAGATTGATGAATGTAGAAGAAGCAAAAGAGGTGTGCAAGTCTCTAGTGAAATGTCGCTCTATTCTCTCTGTCTACCCCGTGAGGGACTTGGCGTGATGATATGTATGTATGAAGAGATTGATGAATGTAGAAGAAGCAAAAGAGGTGTGCAAGTCTCTAGTGAAATGTCGCTCTATACTCTCTGCCTACCCCGTGAGGGACTTGACGTGATGATATGTATGTATGAAGAGATTGATGAATGTAGAAGAAGCAAAAGAGGTGTGCAAGTCTCTAGTGAAATGTCGCTCTATACTCTCTGTCTACCCCGTGAGGGACTTGGCGTGATGATATGTATGTATGAAGAGATTGATGAATGTAGAAGAAGCAAAAGAGGTGTGCAAGTCTCTAGTGAAATGTCGCTCTATACTCTCTGCCTACCCCGTGAGGGACTTGACGTGATGATATGTATGTATGAAGAGATTGATGAATGTAGAAGAAGCAAAAGAGGTGTGCAAGTCTCTAGTGAAATGTCGCTCTATACTCTCTGCCTACCCCGTGAGGGACTTGGCGTGATGATATGTATGTATGAAGAGATTGATTAATGTAGAAGATGCAAAAGAGGTGTGCAAGTCTCTAGTGAAATGTCGCTCTATACTCTCTGCCTACCCCGTGAGGGACTTGGCGTGATGATATGTATGTATGAAGAGATTGATTAATGTAGAAGATGCAAAAGAGGTGTGCAAGTCTCTAGTGAAATGTCGCTCTATACTCTCTGCCTACCCCGTGAGGGACTTGGCGTGATGATATGTATGTATGAAGAGATTGATGAATGTAGAAGATGCAAAAGAGGTGTGCAAGTCTCTAGTGAAATGTCGCTCTATACTCTCTGCCTACCCCGTGAGGGACTTGGCGTGACGATATGTATGTATGTTATAGGAAGCAACACTCCCCTCATGAGTGTAAGCCGTGCAATAAGCGCTTCGCTCGCTACAACGGCCTGTGGTTGCACAACAAGACGCACCACACAGAGACGGTGGCCGCTTACTGCGTGGAGTGTGACAAGCGATACGCCGATGTATACAGGTAGGTGAGTCACTATGTAGCTCTACATGGATTTTATTATATACTAGCTGCCCGCCCCGGCTTCGCACGGGTAGACATTCATCAAATATTTTGTCTACCCGAGCGAAGCCGGGACGGGCAGCTAGTATAATATATAGCCTATGTTACTCAGTGATAACGTAGCTTTATAACGGTGAAAGAATATTTGAAATCGGTCCTGTAGTTTCGGAGCCTATTCAATACAAACCCACAAAAATACAAATCTTTCCTCTTTATAATATTAGTATAGATGTATTTCAACTAGCTCGTGCCCGCGACTTCGTCTGCGTCGAGCTTAAAATCCCAGAGGAACCTAACATTTCCCGGGATAAATAGTATCCTATATGTTAATCCAGGCTATATATTTTATATACGTGTACCAAATTATCATCATACAAATCGGTTGAGCCGTTTTTACGTGATTGAGCAACAAACATACATCCAGTCTTACAAACTTTCACATTTATAATATTAGTAGCTAAAGCTGGTAAGCAGTCACCGTAGCGTATAGCCGCTAGGAATACCAGGGGTATCACTAACGGGTTGCCAACCATGTTGCTGATGACTCACTGCGCTAGCAGCATTACTACTAGCCCAGCGTATCCTCGTGGAGCACTGGCAACCTTACTTACCGCAGAAACACAACACTACATCAAGTAGTGTTATTTCACTGCGGTCTTCTGTAAGGTGGAGGTACAGTCCCCAGTCGGGCGGCTACAATTTAAATGGGAAAACCCACGGGTGGTCATTTCGCTTTACCTCTTTCACTGCTTAGAAAAACTCATTGGTACAGGCCGGGGTTTGAACTTGGGCCCATCAGATGACAGGCCGGTGTTTGAACCACAAGGCCACCACGGCTTAACGAGATCCCATTTCGCCTTACCTCTTTCTATGCTCATGGTGTGAATAATAACTGAGCAATCATTGAGCCCATCAGTGCCGGTAGCAGGAACATTGACGACAACGTATTCGAAAACGTAACTCGCGAAATGTCAAAATTGTCATACTAATTTTTAGTTCCACTTTTCACCGCCGCAGCGCTCTGCATTTTCCAATACAAAAATAGTCGAAGGCGATACGGAAACGTTGTCGACAATGTTCCTGCTACCGGCACAGATGTCCACTGTTGAAACTTTCTCCACAACGCAGGTATCGGTGGCATCTAGCCAACAGCACTAAACACACACCCAGGATGAAGGTGAGAGTGCCTTGCCCCGGCTGTGACAAGATCTTCTCCAAGAATATCTACATGAAGGATCATTACAACTTGGTGCACCTCAAGAACTACAAGTACCGGTGCGAGCAGTGTGACAAGGTCATTTGAAAACATCGGCCAAGTTTTTTTGGGTTCCGTATATTTAAAAAGAGAGGTAGGGCGATTTGGGATTTCCCATGGGTTATCCCATTTAAATTGGAGCCGCCCGACTGGGGACTGTACCTCCGCCTTACAGAAGACCGCAGTGAAATAACACTACTTGATGTAGTGTTGTGTTTCTGCGGTAGGTAAGGTTGCCAGTGCTCCACGAGGATACGCTGGGCTAATAGTAATGCTGCTAACACAGTGAGTCCTCATCAACAACATGGTTGGCAACCCGTTAGTGATACCCCTGGTATTGCTGGCGGCTATAGGCTACGGTGACTGCTTACCATCAGGTGGGCTGTATGCTTGTGTGCCACCTAAGTGGTATAAAAAAAATTAAAGAAAAAAATGAAATCCTTATAGGATTACTTTGTTGTCTGTCTGTCTGCCAAGATTTTTTATCTCAGGAACGCGTGGAGTTATCAAATTGAAATTAATATCAAATACCCGGGTCTGTGGTCCCTTTCGGCTGTAAAATAATCAAACCTGTAAGTCAATATGAAGAAAAGATATGACCGTTTATGTCTTTTTAACGCGAATTTACTAAACAATATTCCTGTTTCGCGCTGTTGGGAGTCAAGTCACCAACGAATGACCTCATTTGAGGTTCGCCTACTTTTAATCTTACCTACAAGTGTGTACGGAACCCTCGGTGCGCGACTCCGACCCGCACTTGGCCGTTTTTTTAAGCTATTGCATAGCTTTTATCGCGGGCCTTGAGCGTGGGGACCGAATCCAGAAATTCCGTAACGAAAAAAACCTAACACCCCCCACTCCGACCGACACAGCGGTGATACTTTTTAGTTCCATCTATCGATAAATACCAGAACTTTTAATGACTTTTTGAAATATCACGCTTGTCTCTTTAGTTCAGCAACCCGCCTTTAGGTGGCATTGGTTGTATTGGAAAACTACCGTAATCAGCTGTTTGTGAGAAAGTATATAGGTATATAAAAAATACTGCATTAATAAAATAAATAAATAATTATAATTGCATAAGTTGATAAAAATTCTATGCAATAGCTTTACCGCTTTACCGCGGCAGTCTCCGAGTGCCACACCTAATTTTTTGTTTTATACCATTAAGTTGGCATACAATCATACGGCCCACCTGATGGTAAGCAGTCACCGTAGCCTATAGCCGCTAGCAATACCAGGGGTATCACTAACGAGTTGCCAACCATGTTGATGAGGACTCACTGTGCTAGCAGCATTACTACTAGCCAAGCGTATCCTCGTGGAGCACTGGCAACCTTACTTACCGCAGAAACACTACACTACATCAAAGTAGTGTTATTTGACTGCGGTCTTCTGTAAGGCGGAGGTACAGTCCCCAGTCGGGCGGTTCTTTTGACCAGACAGACCGCATGTTAATTTGTTATTTAGTTGGTGGTAAGTAAGTATTGTGAAATTGAATATGTCCGTATAGAACTTCATAAGGAACGCGGACCTGGTGAAACACAAGCGGAGGATCCACGAAGGCATCCTGCCGCCCAAGAACAAGATCTGTTACGTGTGCGGCAAAGGGTTTTCTGTGAGTACATAATACACGTAAATAAGTACTTATATACTATGTATTAAAGCCGTGGTGGACTTGTGGTTGAAGCAACGGCCTGTCATCCGATGGGCCCAGGTTCAAAACCCTGTAGCAATGAGTTTTTCTAAGTGGTACAGTGATTAATCACACCATGAGCTTTTAAAAAGAGAGGTAGGGTGATCTCCCATTTTAAATGTGGAGCCGCCCGACTGGGGACTGTACCTCCGCCTTACAGAAGACCGCAGTGAAATAGCACTACTTGATTTAGTGTTGTGTTTCTGCGGTAAGTAAGGTTGCCAGTGCTCCACGAGGATACGCTGGGCTAGTATTATAAATGCGAAAGTTTGTGAGTATGGATGGATGGATGTTCGTTACTCTTTCACGCAAAAACTACTCAACGGTAACCTGAAATAACACATAGGATACTTTTATTTTAAAATGTAGGTTCCTCTGAGATTCTAAGATCAACGCGAACAAAAGCCAGTCAAAATATATTTTGTAATGATTCCAGAGCAACAAAATCCTGTGTAACCACATACGTACGCACACAGGTGAGCGACCTTTCTCCTGCAGCCGCTGCGGCGCCAGCTTCGCGCAGACCACCGCGCTCGCAGCACACACTCGAGCTATACACACACACACCGACACATGATCATGACGAGACCGCTGGTCTAGTGGTTAGTATACCTGACTGCTACGCTAGAGGTCGCGGGTTCGATTCCCGCCGGGGCAAACATTTATGTAACAAATATGTTTGCCTTGCGTCTGGGTGTTTAGTATGTATTATAAGTATGTATTTACAAAAAAAATAAGTATATAAGTATTTTATCAGCTGCTGGTGCCCATAGTACAAGCTTTGCTTAGTTTGGGGCCAGATGGCGCTGAGTGATAATGTCCAAGCATTATTATTATTATTATACCATTTTGGGTTTTTAGGATTCCGTACCTTATAAGGAAAATAGGAACGCTTATAGGATCACTTTTTTGTCCGTCTATCTGTTTTATCTCAAGAACGCGTGGAGTTATCAAATTGAAATTAATATGAAATACCCGGGTCTATGGTCACTTTCGGCTGTAAAATAATCAAACCTGTAAGTCAATATGAAGAAAAGATATGACCGTTTATGTCGCAAATGTTTGCATATTTTGCGATTTCAAAAGGGAATCCAAACCTATAGGGTACTTCTCATTGACCTAGAACCATGAAATTTGGCAAGAAGCATTGTCTTACTACAGCACAAGTAAAGGAAAAAAATCTGAAAACCGTAATGTAGTTTTTGTTTAATGCGAATTTACTAAAAATATTCCTGAATCGCGCTGTTGAGAGTCACCGACGAATAATGACCTTATTTGAGGTTCCCCTACTTTACTCAGTGATAATGAAGCTTTCGAATGGCAAAATATTTTTTGAAATCGGTCCACTAGTTTCGGAGCCTATTCAGAACAATCAAATCTTTCCTCTTTATAATGTCAGTGTAGATTGCTAAGCGAAGTCGCAGGGCAAAAGGCCAATTGAAACATGAACAACAATTTATTCCTAATTTTATTAACTTTAAAGTACACTAATCGTAATTAATTAACTATATAATACTCAGCCTTATCATAATCTTAATCACAACGCATTGGCGCTAATTCTGTTGTAAAAAATACTAAACAAAACTAATTTGACAGGACTAAAAGTATTGCCATCCTTATTTAACCCCGCACATGAGAAAGGGATAGCAAGACTTTTGATCCTGTCAAATTGTTTTAGTTTAGTAATTCTTGTACACCAGAATTGGCACCAATATTATCATAATATAAAACAATATATATTATAAGTTATTCAATATACAATAGGTATTTTTAATAAAACAGATTTTTCCCATATTGTTATGTCAAATGATTAAAATAAAAATGTATGATATTTATTATTGCATTTTTTTTATATAAAAAGAACCTTATGGTTAGTCCGATGCAAACTGTATTGGTACCAATTCTGTTGTAAAAAATAAACTATACAAAGGACATCATCCATTTTGGTCTAAATCTGAAAGTGGCGGCCAACACATTTTTTGGTATATTCTGTTAGAAGTCTGAACATTTTTTACTATGGCACCAAAGCTGTATGACTGTTGGTTCGAAGATCTCAATTTTCATGCAATTAGTTGAAAATAGGAATTCCAAATCACTAAAACAATTTAAATGTCCTGTAATTTCCAACTTTGGTGCCATAGTAATAAATTCTCAGACAGACAAGCTCTAACAGAATACACAATAAAATGCATTGGCCGCCACTTTCAGATTTGGACCAAACCTCTATGAAACATGGATGATGTCCTTTGACAAGACTAAACATATTGTCATCCTTATTTAACCCCCCACATGAGAAAGAGATAGCAAGACTTTTTAGTCCTGTCACATTAGTTTAGTGGTTTCATACAACAGAATTGGCACCATTATATGTATGTCACCGGAAGATAACAAGAACCGCAAATTTATAAATTTCCTAGGAAATGTATCAACCTCCGTAGGATTCTAAACGAGAGATTAATTGTATTAATTTACGCCCAAATTTTCGCAAATTAATAAACTTACGGAACAAAAAAAACAACCAACGTTGGCTTAGGCCTTCTAACCTATTACGGCCATGTCGGACTACAATGTTACAAATGGTGAACGTAAATTAATACAATTATTCTCTCGTTTAGAATCCTACGAAGCTTGATAAATTTCCTAGAATTTCCATATACCAACAACTTTATTTAAATAAAATTAATTTAAAATGCTTGTACCCAATAAAATAACAATATTTTCACAGACACGGATTTAAAAGATTGTTTCTCCATTTCAAGTAAGGCATGCAAGAAACGCTTCTCAACCAAGATAGCCACTACCCAGTTCACTTTAAAATTTAGATGAAACATTACAAACAACAAAGTGACGCCGGTTTTTTTAACATGTAGTATGTAGACAAGGCATAGTTTTTTGTATTAGTTGTGGCCTTGTGGTTAAAGCAATGGCAATCTTCTGATGAGTCCAGAGCTCAAACGCGACAGCCTGTAGCAATGAGTTTTTGACTAAAATGTCCCATGGTCATTCCATTAAAATTGAAGCAGTCTGGCTAGCTGGTCAAATAACACACAACAAAATATGAATGAGAAAGCCCTAATTGTTTGAAGTCAGCATAAATTATTGCAAGCAAAATTCAACTGTGCTGCGATAAAATAAAATAGAATTTTATTGTTTTCAATTTATAACATACAAATATGAATGAGACAGCCCTAATTGTTTGAAGTCAGCTGATAAATTATAGCAAGGAAAATTCAACTGTGCTCCAATAAAAATATTTTTTAATGATTTCGATTTATAAAGTAATTTACATTCAGTCAGATTGGTGAGCTGTTATTCATGAATTTTGCACTAGACTCTACAGGGTGTTACAAAATACCCCGTAAAGCTGAAAGGAGGTTACATGGGGCCTTATAACAAGTCCATTCACAATATTCTGTTCTACAAAATCACTAAACTAATTTGACAGGTCTAAAAGTCCTGCTATCACTTTCTCATGTCCGAGGTTAAACAAGGATGGCAATTCATTTAGACCGGTCAAATTAGTTAAGTTTAGTAATTTTGAACAACAGAATCAACACTAATTATTAGGTAAAATAGGTATGTAGGCCATTCTGTTAAATAATCTGTGCCAGTAGCATGAACATTGTCGACTACGTAAACGAAAACGTTACTCGCGAAATTTCAAAATTGCCATACCGATTTTTAGTTCCACTTTTCACCGCTGCAGCGCTGTTCATTTTTCAATACAAAAATAGTTGAAGGCAATACGAAAACATTGTCGCAATTATTCATGCTAGCCCTACTGGTTCCCTGACATGTCAGCTTAGTAGGGTTGACAAAATTTTTGGCTTTGATATTTAATTAAATTTGTTACGGGGTATTTTGTAACACATTGTATATCCATGTATTATTTAGGTCAGTGTAATTATTTGAGTTATCTAGTCATTACTGTAGCTACATTTCTTATGTGAATTGCTAGCTTCAGCTTTCAAAATGAGTCCTCAACTTAGTTCAAGCCATGGGGTTTCTACAAGCCCTGTACTGACATATCTCAGTGTCCATATTGTCTTTACTGGCAGTAAAATTTACTTCCCAGGGGCATTATATGTAACTTTTGACAAACTGAATTCACAGTCAATATGACACTGGCGGTACTTGCGGCATTAAATTAGTATAAACACAATGATTCTGATCAACTGGCTTCATCTGTTGCATCTGTGGGTGAGGCATTTGGTTGTGTATCTGTTGTATCTGTGGCGGGGGCTGCTCGGGAGGTTTCTTATTTTTCTTTTCACACTTCTTGAATTTGATCCCTAGTTTATTTAACAATATAAGCCGTAGGGACTCCTTGCCCCCCCTATAATTCAGCTCGTGTTTGGCGGCTGCAAGTATTTTACCCAACGTAGGAACTTCTTTTCTTACCGAATAAGTGTTTACGATGCCTCTAAGAGCACACAGTTGGAAATAATCCAGCTGTACTTTAGTTTTCCTTACGCGTTTCTTCTTAGGACCTGTCATCTTTGTTTGAGTAGCTTCGGCTCGTAAACCGTCCCTTTTGATGCGTTTAATCGTGCTCTCAGAAAGCCCAGTGGCCGCGCAAGCCCTTTTAACGACATTTTCTACAGGAAAAGCATAACCCCTATTCTGTTTTTCACTCTCGAAGAATTTTATAACTTTGAAAATAATTTCGCGCGCTTGTCCGTCTATAGCCTCTTTTTTCTTGCGCTCTAACTTAGGCTTCCTCTCTTCTGGAAGAGGCTGTGATTCTGGAACAGGGTTGACGGGGTGCACTTGGTTTACTGTAATGTTTATATGATTCTGAGGCTCCGATACATCCGACGATATCATCTGTTGTTGTAAAGTCACATTTGCCACTGGAGTTCCTAATGAAACATCGTAAACATGCATATTCATCTTCCTAGATTACATATGAAACCACCACGACCAAATGAGGTATATAATTGCTTAGTTAGCATTTATTACAAAAACACTCGTTTACGACTTTACGTATTTTGTTGTCAGATACAGATACAATTACATTCGGCAGCCATTTGCTTAGAGAAACCATGGACAAACAAAAGAGTGAGTTCTTCTTCGTCTTCTTTTTTTCCGCTATGGCAATCAATCCTTTTCAAGGATTATTTTATGGAATTCAGTACGACATAAACTTGAAGTTTCTCGCGGGACTCAGTGGTTGAGATTTTTTCCAATGTTTCGTAAATTTTGATTTATTCATGTTATATATATATATATAATGTCACTGATTTATAGGAACATTAGAAAAATTTAATGCTGTAATATGGCAATTGTGTTATGTGATCTATCATTTTGGTCAATAGGTTCCATGTGAACTAAAGGCATGTTGGGATCTGCTACTGCCGTGGATTGTATCTCAGATGTCTACTATACTTGTCTGATTGTATGCAGCAACGCCCATTAGCGTTAGAATGCAAGACATCTGGCATTTAATGCAACAAACACAAAAAAATGATAAAAACACAACACTGGCAAAAATAGTCCTTGAAGAGGACTGATTGCCATAGGAAGAACAAGAATCATAAGAGATTTTACTCTGTGAACAAAAATAAATTTGTAATATTCTCACTTGGAATAATAACTAAAGCTCGCTAAGGAGTTTTTGGCGGGAATCAGGCGGAGCGGTTGAGATTTTTTTCCAGTGTGTCGTAAATTGTGTTATAGTGATCTTTAATGTGTATTTTTGGTGTCGATATGTGCAGTAAAGTTTCATTTAGTGACTGATTTATAGGAGCATTGGAAATAATGCCATAATACGACTTTTGGGTTAAGTGATTTATCATTTTGGTCAATAGGTTACCTCTAATCTAAAGGCGTGTTACGATCTGCTACTGCCGTGAGTTGTCTCCAGAAACTCCATTGGGCGTTAGAATGCATGACACTAGGCATTTTAATGCGGCAAACACGAGAAATTTTGCAACATGAAAATTCTCTAACACTCGACACTGGCAAAAATAGTCCCTGAAGGGATCGATTGCCATACTTAGAAAGAAGAAGAAGAAGAAGAAAGCTCGCTAAAGCTTTTTTCGCTCGTATTCACTGTCACCCGTCCCGAGTTATCACTCCGTCCTGACATGTCAGCTCGTTGGGCGCAGTCCTCGAAAAATAAAATTATTCGTAGGGTAAATGAAAATAAAATCAAAATTACTTACAGACAGTACCTAATGTATATTTTTAAAGCATTTCTAAAATACTTGGATAATGTATTTGATGTACAAGTACATTGGTGAAAAATATGTAAGGATCGGAGATGGGAGGTTAACTTACTAGCCTTACAAATGAATTGTTGAATTCCCGGGCATAGTAGGATAAAAGCTAGTACATAATACATAACAGACTGCAGTCTTCATTTGTTGTTGAAGCACTGGGTTTATTAAAAAACACCACGTCGTTATTTCTTAACCTTATTTAGCCTTTTTTTTCAACTGTCAACCAATTTGACGTTCTTTTTGGCGGGATATATGTTATGCACTCGTTTCCTGTGCGTGTAGAGCGAGGCGGACTGACGGAAGGTGGCGCCACAGATCTCACACGCTAGGGGACGCTCTCCTGAATGGATGAGCTCATGCTCGTGAAGGCCTCTTTTGTCCTGAAAAAACATTATAAATATCTTCACGCCTTCCCCAAGGCTCGCCGAAGAGGTAGGCAAAGGTTACTATACCCACTTTATAAGATAACTGTGCTTACCACGTGACATTGGCGGAATAGCTGTATTAAAGCTTGTCGCCATAAACATAAACTTAAAGATGAAGAAGATAATTTGGTGCCAACGTGACAGATGGTGAGTCCGTCGCCGTCTCTCAGGCACTACAATACGTCCTTGTATTTCTTCTCAGACGTATGCAGGTTTCCTCACCATGTTTTCCTTGTGGTGTGACTAATCACTGCACTTATGTTATAAAACTTATTGGTACAGACCGGTGGGATTGGAACTTGCGTCGCTAAAATAGCAGGCAACGCCACATACCCCACGGTCACCACGGCTATTATAAAATTATATACTAGAGCATTTACTATAATATTAGCGAAACCATTGTTAGGGTTCCGTAGGTAGCCCAAGGGTAACCAACGGAACCCTATTCCTGAGACTTCACTGTCCGTCCGTCCGTTTGAAAGAAAGAAAGAAATAATCCTATAAGGAATCCTTTTTTACTTTTAATACAAACTTATTATTTGCGGTTGATGCAATAGCCGTGTCTAAGGATCGAACCGCAAAGTTAATTAATTATTTGATTGTAACCAAAAATGTTGCCATACCCTAAAAGCTTTCCCGCATTGTTGGCATATTTTATCGCGCGCGCTCTCCTTGACACCGTCGTGAGCGCGGCGCACGTGGCGTGTGATGCATCGCCGAGTCGCTAGGGGCTGTCACAAACAGACAATCTATCTATTATATATAAAAGACTAGCTTTTTCCCCGCGACTTCGCCCGCGTATCAATCTATACTAATATTATAAAGAGGAAAGATTTGTATTTTTGTGGGTTTGTATTGAATAGGCTCCGAAACTACTGGACCGATTTCAAAAATTCCTTCACCGTTATAAAGCTACATTATCACTGAGTAACATAGGCTATATATTATACTAGCTGCCCGCCCCAGCTTCGCACGGGTAGGCAAAATATTTGATAAATGTTTACCCATGCGAAGCGGGCAGCTAGTCATTTACATATAGGAACACACATGTTGACTTATAAACTTTACCACGCGTGCGAAGCCGAGGCCAAAAGCTAGTAGTAACCTACCTTATCACACACGGGACATTTGTGCCTCGTGGTAGCCAGGTGCTGGTAGTTGACGTGATCGCGAAGCTCGCCTCTAGACCGGTATCCTTTGTCGCACATACTGCACTTGTGTCTGCCAACATTGTACAAGACATTGTTCAACACACACACACACACAAGTAGAATATACTGTGTACTATATTAATTACTAGATATGGTGTCGCGCCTCAGAGTTGACGTTGTGTGAGGACTGTTGTATTGGGCTGGATAACTCGCTATTTTGCATAAATAAAAGTCTTGTAATTAGCAGCACTCATCTTGTATATTTGGATGTTGGCGGGGGAGAGAGCGAGGGTTGCCAGCACATAAATTTACAAAAACTACTATTTTAGTGTTGCTATGCAACATATGGAAGAGCGGAGCCTCCTAACACAGGTAATGCATTTACTTAAAGGAGACTCCAGGCACGGATATAATGTGTGTACACGTGTTTTTTGATGAAATACATATTTTTGTATTTTGTGTAATTCTACGGAAAGTCTGCCAACAATGCGGGAGAGCTTTTACAACACACGAGACCGCTGGTCTAGTGATTAGTACACGTGACTGCTACGCTAGAGGCCGAGGGTCGATTCCCGCCGGGGCAAACATTTATGTGACAAATATGTTTGTCTGGGTGTTTGGTATGTATTATTAGTATGTATTTACAAATGTATATAAGTATTGTATCAGCTGCTGGTTCCCATAGTACAAGCTTTGCTTAGTTTGGGGCCAGATGGCGCTGAGTGATAATGTCCAAGCATTATTTTTATTATTAATATGGTGACGGGTTTAGGTACCTCTGGGATTATAAGCTCAACGCGGACGCTTGCGGACAGAAGCTAGATAATTCAAAATCAAAAATCATTTATTCAGTTTAGGCCCTAATAAGGCACTTATGAAGGTCTAAATTAACACAGGTTCGGAAAGAAATTGCCACCTGAGAAGAACCGGTAAGAAAGTCAGTATTATAGATACGCGGCCGAAGTCGCTGTAAAACTTACTGGGGACTGTACCTCCACCTTACAGAAAACCGCAGTCAAATAACACTACTTGATGTAGTGTTGTGTTTCTGCGTAAGGTTACCAGTGCTCCACGACGCTCCATACGATGGGCTAGTAGTAATGCTGCTACCACTGTGAGTCCTCATCAACAACATGGTTGGCAGCCCGTTAGTGATACCCCTGGTATTGCTAGCGGCTATAAGCTACGGTGACTGCTTACCATCAGGTGGGCCGTATGCTTGTGTGCCACCTTAGTGGTATAAAAAAAACGAATTAGCGAAATTGACGTGTGATGCCGTAACCAAGGGAAATAGGCATTCATTTTTATATACATAGATAACTAGCGGCCCGCCCCGGCTTCGCACGGGTAGACATTTATCAATTATTTTGTCTTCCCGTGCGAAGCCGGGGCGGGCAGCTAGTATAATATATAGCCTATGTTACTCAATGATAATGTGGCTTTCTAACGTTGAAAGAATTTTTGAAATCGGTCCAGTAGTTTCGGAGCCTATTCAATACAAACCCACAAAAATACAAATCTTTCCTTTTTATAATATTAGTAAAGATATATATAGATAGTATATATAGTATAGATACAGATAATGATACTGACTTGAGGACGTCTATGGGAGCGTGAGCCCTCGTGTACTTGAGGTGATGCTCGTAGGATGCTCGGCTTGCGAACCACTTGCCACACTCCCCGCAAGTCATACGCTCCCTGCTTTGACCAATCACAATTTAAAAGAGAGGTAGGGAGATTTGGGATTTCCCGTGGGTTATCCCATTTAAATTGGAGCCGCCCGAGTGGGGACTGTACCTCCGCCTTACAGAAGACCGCAGTTAAATAACACTACTTGATGTAGTGTTGTGTTTCTGCGGTGAGTTAGGTCGCCAGTGCTCTACGGGGATACGCTGGGCTAGTAGTAATTCTGCTAGCACAGTGAGTCCTCATCAACACCTCGTTAGTGATATCCCTGGTATTGCTAGCGGCTATAGGCTACAGTGACTGCTTACCATAAGGTGGGCCGTATGCTAAGCTGCTGTGCCACGTTAGTGGTATAAAAAAAATGAAAATAATAAAAAAAAAGTCGAAGGAAAACATCGTGAGGAAACCTGCATACGTCTGAGAAGAAATTCAAGGACGTATGTAGTGCCTAAGAGTCGGCGACGGACTCACCATCTGTCATGTTGGCACTAAATTATCTTCGGTGGAAAGTGGGTGTTGTAACACCTCTTCGGGGACCCTCATACCCTACCTGTTGGAATGTATCCTGGCGTGAATTTTGACCAGATCAACTCTGATCATCTTGTGGCATTGTGAACACTGTTCGCGTGGGAGAGGCGCTCGATGGAGTCTGCAACACCAAGTTTTAATTAATGTGGAAGATCTAAATCAATAGAGAATCTAAATCATAGATATGACGGGGAAGCCGTCCTATTACTCTAAACAACACGTCAAGACATGTTATCGGTCTCTTGTTGTAATTATGCAGCTGGCGGGCGCACGTGTTGCTTACGTCACTTACCCCCACTGCCAACAGACTACAATATAAAGCCGCACGCGGTGAGCGAGGCAACACTCCAGGAAGCCACTAAACGCGCACAAACCGCAAACCGACCCCTGTACCGCCCTCGCCAGCGAGGACCGTCGCACTCATCCCGTCTTCTTCGTCCCCAAAGCCAGTCTCGGCTCCGTAGCCCATCTCCCAACAACGCCCTTAGTTCTGTTGCTTAGATTAAGTCCCCCTTCTGGCTGGAGGCCTCAAATGGCCTCGCCACTTTAGTACGGTTAAGCAGTAAAAGTTCCCTCGAACTAACTGCGAGAGACCATATCCCAAAAAAAAAAAAAGCGAGGCAACAGTCTTGCCATGAGCGTCGCCCGGAGAGTATCGTGTAGTGCGCTCTCGATATTTAAAACCGCGTTATACAGTGATTAGTAAAATTATTAATAAAGATTACGTTGGTTATGAAACCATTGTTAAAATGACTGAACAAGTTAATAACAGAAAAAAATAAATTAGCTCAGTTATGGGCTACGCACTTTGCTTCACTTCTGATGTCATACCTGCCCCGACAGATATAATAATGTCTATGGTCCGTACATATACAGGATGACCCGGTTGGCACCGTTTAAGACGAGACTATATTGATGTAAACGCAACGTAAAATAGGGGATGAAAGTTTTTATGAAAATTCGTAATTTTTAAAATCAACTAATAATAATAATGCTTGGATATTATCACACAGCGCCATCTGGTCCCAAACTAAGCAAAGCTTGTACTATGGGAACCAGCAGCTGATATAATAATTATATCCTTTATTTTTGTGAATACATACCAAAAACCCAGACGCAAAGCAAAATTATTTTGTTACATAAATAATTGTCCCGGCTAGAATCTGGCGTAGCAGTGAGGTGTACTAACCACTAGACCAGCGATTTCGTCAATACCATGAAAATAGGTACTTATTTGGCCTATCGGTTACAAATCAAGAAACACATGCATATAAAAGTATCATTTTCAGGGTTCCGTAACGAAGGGTAAGCAACGGAACCCTAGTACTAAGAGTTCGCTTTCCGTCATTAAGGGGGCTCCCCTACTAGAAACGGGTTGTGGTGGGTTTTTTTTCTTAATAATGGCAACAGCTTGAAATGCTCATAGTGTGTATTGCTTAAATAAAAAAAAACTAATTTACTTTTACAAACTTATTATTTGCGGTTGGTGCAGTAGCCGTGTCTAGGGATCGCACCGCTAAGTTAAGTTTGACATTTAACCTAATTTGTTTTCACTTTAACCTATAGAAGTTTTCAATAGTAAAAAAATTAGGTGTGGCACTCGGAGACTGCCGCGGTAAAGCTATTGCATAGCATTTTTTATCAACTTATGCAATTATAATTATTTATTTATTTTATTAATGCAGTATTTTTTTATATACCTATATACTTTCTCACAAACAGCTGATTACGGTAGTTTTCCAATACAACCAATGCCACCTAAAGGCGGGTTGCTGAACTAAAGAGACAAGCGTGATATTTCAAAAAGACATTAAAAGTTCTGGTATTTATCGATAGATGGAACTAAAAAGTATCACCGCTGTGCCGGTCGGAGTGGGCGGTGTTAGGTTTTTTTCGTTACGGAATTTCTGGATTCGGTCCCCACGCTTTAGGCCCGCGATAAAAGCTATGCAATAGCTTAAAAAACCATCGCGAGTTCTAATAGTGCAAATGAGTTTGTACTCACTCATGTACTTGCTCATGGCGCGTAAGGTTATTCTTGAACGCGAACCGTTTGTCGCACACGGCGCACCGGTACCCTTCCCTGTGGAATCGCTGCACATGCTTCCATCTTTGATTTTTATTGCTAGAAAAATATCAATACATATGTATAGTATATAGGTACTAGCGACGTGCCCCGGCTTCGCACGGGTAGTCATTTTTTTAGATCATTAAAAGAGTAACTATTTTTTTTTATATAAAAAAACGGACTGGCTGACATATCAACGCACAGCCTAGAAATACCGTCATTTTTTTAAATTAAACGCATGAAAATTGGTATTCAGCCTTTCAGGTAAAACAAATACATTAATTAGAATTTTTGGAAATTCCACCGTTCGTAACCTAAGAGGGTAAAATAGGGGATGAAAGTTTGTATGAAGTCCATTGACTTCCATCCACTTTACCACGCGTGCGCAGCATCGGCATAAGCTAGTTTGACATATGAAATCATAGCTAAGAAGACAGGACAACGTCTGCCGGGACACCTAGATAGTTATAAAAAAGCCGTGTTGGTCGTGTGGTATCAAGCGTTGTCTGCTATTCTAGCGACGCAAGTTCCAATCCCACCGGTCTGTACCAATGAGTTTATATAACTCAAGTGCAGTGATTAGTCACACCACGAGCTTTACGGTGAAGGAAAACATCGTGAGGAAACCTGCATACGTCTGAGAAGAAATTCAAGGACGTATGTAGTGCCTAAGAGACGGCGACGGACTCACCATCTGTCACGTTGGCACCAAATTATCTTCGCTGGAAAGTGGGTGTTGTAACACTACTCTGCCTACCTCTTCGGGGACCCTTGTGGGGAGGCGTAAAAACGAAATGAGAATTACAACTGTTATAACGCCACGCACATCATCATATGTACGACATATGGAATTGTAAGAAGCATATATACATACATACATAAAAAAATAAAATCAAAATGTCTGTATATAGGTAATGTACAATAACAGATATTTATTAAATGCATATGAAAGTAAACACGATTCTATTGTCAAAAAACATATTTAAAAATACCGTTTGTCAGTTTTTTGGGGTTATCTCCGAAACGGCTGGACCGATTTAAACGGGACTTTCAATGGTAGATAGCTTATGTTGAAGGCGTCACTTAGATTATTATTCTGGAATAATGATTGGGGTTTCTTACAAACAAACATTTTTTGATTGAAATTGTGGACAAAATCTGATTTTACGCGAACGCAGTCGCGGGCGCAGCTAGTTAAAAATATATAAAAGTCTTACTCAAAATATTTGTTACACTCCGTACATAGATATCCTAAGGGTGTGCGTTTGTCCATCATAGTATGGTTTCTTCTGGGTTTGGAGCCCGGTTTCGAAGCCTGCCCTGTGTTAGCACCCTGGGAATAATAATAATGCTTGGACATTATCACACAGCGCCATCTGGCCCCAAACTAAGCAAAGCTTGTACTATGAGAACCAGCAGCTGATATACTACATACCAAACATCTGAACACAAGGCAAAAACAAATATTTAACACATGTTGGCCCCGGCGGGAATCGAACCCGCGACCCATAGCCAAGTATTAATGTATTTTTTTATACCACTAAGGTGCACAAGCATACGGCCCACTTGATGGTAAGCAGTCACCGTAGCCTATAGCCGCTAGCAATACCAGGGGTATCACTAACGGGGTGCCAACCATGTTGTTGATGAGGACTCACTGTGCTAGCAGCATACTACTAGCGAAGCGTATCCTCGTGGAGCACTGGCAACCTTACTTACCGCAGAACCACAACACTACATCAAGTAGTGTTATTTGACTGCGGTCTTCTGTAAGGCGGAGGTACAGTCCCCAGTTGGGCGGCTCCAATTTAAACGGGAAAACCCCTCTCTTTATATAAATAAAATAAATTGTACCTTTTTTTTCACTCCCCGTTCACTTTTAATCCCGTGACATATACTAATATGTTCCAGCACACTATCACGGGAATACGTGACGTAATCACAGATCACACACTGATACTTATTATAGTGATTGGTCACGTGATTTTCTAGAAATGTATCCTCAATATAACACAGACAAATATCACATTTACTGTGGTTGGGTTTCTGAAACAAATGTGAAGTATTCACTAGGTGGTAGGCCTCTTATTGCAAGAGTCCGGCTAGGTGGGTACCACCGCAGTGTCAGATATTCTGCCGCCAAGCACTAGTGTACGTACACTGCACTGTGTTCCGGTGTGAAGGGCACTGTAGCTAGTGACATTACTGGCCATAAGAGACTAGGTACTAGGTGGTAGGCCTCTTATTGCAAGAGTCCAGCTAGGTGGGTACCACTGCAGTGTCAGATATTCTACCGCCAAGCACTAGTGTACGTACACTACACTGTGTTCCGGTGTGAAGGGCACTGTAGCTAGTGACATTACTGGCCATAAGAGACTAGGTACTAGGTGGTAGGCCTCTTATTGCAAGAGTCCGGCTAGGTGGGTACCACCGCAGTGTCAGATATTCTACCGCCAAGCACTAGTGTTCGTACACTACACTGTGTTCCGGTGTGAAGGGCACTGTAGCTAGTGACATTACTGGCCATAAGAGACTAGGTACTAGGTGGTAGGCCTCTTATTGCAAGAGTCCAGCTAGGTGGGTACCACCGCAGTGTCAGATATTCTGCCGCCAAGCACTAGTGTACGTACACTACACTGTGTTCCGGTGTGAAGGGCACTGTAGCTAGTGACATTACTGGCCATAAGAGACTAGGTACTAGGTGGTAGGCCTCTTATTGCAAGAGTCCAGCTAGGTGGGTACCACTGCAGTGTCAGATATTCTACCGCCAAGCACTAGTGTACGTACACTACACTGTGTTCCGGTGTGAAGGGCACTGTAGCTAGTGACATTACTGGCCATAAGAGACTAGGTACTAGGTGGTAGGCCTCTTATTGCAAGAGTCCAGCTAGGTGGGTACCACCGCAGTGTCAGATATTCTGCCGCCAAGCACTAGTGTACGTACACTACACTGTGTTCCGGTGTGAAGGGCACTGTAGCTAGTGACATTACTGGCCATAAGAGACTAGGTACTAGGTGGTAGGCCTCTTATTGCAAGAGTCCAGCTAGGTGGGTACCACCGCAGTGTCAGATATTCTGCCGCCAAGCACTAGTGTACGTACACTACACTGTGTTCCGGTGTGAAGGGCACTGTAGCTAGTGACATTACTGGCCATAAGAGACTAGGTACTAGGTGGTAGGCCTCTTATTGCAAGAGTCCGGCTAGGTGGGTACCACCGCAGTGTCAGATATTCTGCCGCCAAGCACTAGTGTACGTACACTACACTGTGTTCCGGTGTGAAGGGCACTGTAGCTAGTGACATTACTGGCCATAAGAGACTAGGTACTAGGTGGTAGGCCTCTTATTGCAAGAGTCCAGCTAGGTGGGTACCACCGCAGTGTCAGATATTCTGCCGCCAAGCACTAGTGTACGTACACTACACTGTGTTCCGGTGTGAAGGGCACTGTAGCTAGTGACATTACTGGCCATAAGAGACTAGGTACTAGGTGGTAGCCCTCTTATTGCAAGAGTCCGGCTAGGTGGGTACCACCGCAGTGTCAGATATTCTGCCGCCAAGCACTAGTGTACGTACACTACACTGTGTTCCGGTGTGAAGGGCACTGTAGCTAGTGACATTACTGGCCATAAGAGACTAGGTACTAGGTGGTAGGCCACTTATTGCAAGAGTCCAGCTAGGTGGGTACTACCGCAGTGTCAGATATTCTGCCGCCAAGCACTAGTGTACGTACACTACACTGTGTTCCGGTGTGAAGGGCACTGTAGCTAGTGACATTACTGGCCATAAGAGACTAGGTACTAGGTGGTAGGCCTCTTATTGCAAGAGTCCAGCTAGGTGGGTACCACTGCAGTGTCAGATATTCTACCGCCAAGCACTAGTGTACGTACACTACACTGTGTTCCGGTGTGAAGGGCACTGTAGCTAGTGACATTACTGGCCATAAGAGACTAGGTACTAGGTGGTAGGCCTCTTATTGCAAGAGTCCGGCTAGGTGGGTACCACCGCAGTGTCAGATATTCTGCCGCCAAGCACTAGTGTACGTACACTACACTGTGTTCCGGTGTGAAGGGCACTGTAGCTAGTGACATTACTGGCCATAAGAGACTAGGTACTAGGTGGTAGGCCTCTTATTGCAAGAGTCCAGCTAGGTGGGTACTACCGCAGTGTCAGATATTCTGCCGCCAAGCACTAGTGTACGTACACTACACTGTGTTCCGGTGTGAAGGGCACTGTAGCTAGTGACATTACTGGCCATAAGAGACTAGGTACTAGGTGGTAGGCCTCTTATTGCAAGAGTCCAGCTAGGTGGGTACCACTGCAGTGTCAGATATTCTACCGCCAAGCACTAGTGTACGTACACTACACTGTGTTCCGGTGTGAAGGGCACTGTAGCTAGTGACATTACTGGCCATAAGAGACTAGGTACTAGGTGGTAGGCCTCTTATTGCAAGAGTCCGGCTAGGTGGGTACCACCGCAGTGTCAGATATTCTGCCGCCAAGCACTAGTGTACGTACACTACACTGTGTTCCGGTGTGAAGGGCACTGTAGCTAGTGACATTACTGGCCATAAGAGACTAGGTACTAGGTGGTAGGCCTCTTATTGCAAGTCTCCTTGTAAAATGTAGAATTATACCTTGGCATGAACCTCACTGTGATTATCGAAATCAATTTGACTCTTAAATCCAATAATACATGGTTCACATTTGTATGCTGCATCTGAGAAGGATATTACTAACTTCCTTCCTTCTCTACTTTCGTGTATCTCTGTCTCGCTCATGCGCGTTGTTGTGAAATACTTCTTTTTTACGTTATCCTTAATTTCATTCTTCTGTGATTTCATCTTTTTCTTATTCAACAATTTTCTGAAGGAATTTTCCTTAACCTAGAAACAAGATAAAAAAGTAAATACTTTTTAATGACTACCATTTCCATCCCTTTCACGAAATCACTCACAGGAAAGTGAGAGGCAAGATGTCACAAAAAAAAAACCAGTACCTCCTTAAAATTATTCTCAGGATCTGACATTAAGTTACTGTGCAGTTCAGATAAGGGTATGTCTTCCGATTCACTCTCCGACTTGATCTCAGCTAAGCCACAGTCTATAAAATTGTCTTGCAAGCTTGTTCTGCTAGATATTACGGCTTCATAATCTGTGGTGTGCTGTTCTGAAAGCCGTGAGAGTGATTCTGTTTGGGATTTGCTCTGGAAAGATACAATAATTGGCACAAATTTGTTTATTCTTTTATATTATCTTTCTTTTTCCTCTACTAAGGTGGCAAATCAGCATACGGGACGCCTGATGGTAAGCGGCGACCGTAGCGTATGGACCCTTGCCACACCAGGGGTATTTACCTCGTTGCCGACCCTACAGAAATCTCCTCACATCCTTCTTGAAGAACCCCATGTAGTACTCATCATGTGAAAAAAAAAAAGCAAAAGAGTAGTATGTATACTTTCTGCCTACCGGAAAGGGACTAAGAGTGATGATGTGTTTATAAATTTTAATGATAGGAGATCATAAAACCTGCAAACTAGCATACGCCTGAGGAGAAGAAATTCAAGGACGTATGTAGTGCTTAAGAGACGGCGACGGACTCACCATCTGTCACGTTGGCACCAAATTATCTTCAGTAGAAAGTGGGTGTTGTAACCTCTACTATGTCTTTGGACCTTTGTGGGAATGTGTGAAGATATATTATTATTACTGACATCATTCCGTCCCTCAATAATGCTGGACAGCAACTTCTGAGCCTCACAAGCCTGTTGCCGGAAGCTGGTGAGCTTGGTGATAACAGCTCTACACTCCCAGCAGATGTGAAGACTGGCAGAGTCTTTGTAGAAACCTTCCTGGAATACATTTTATTATGTTCTTCAATTCGCTAACAGTCTATTGACTGACCAATCTCCTGTACTTATCCCTATTTGTCATCTGCGCTTTATCTAGACCACTAGTCGAGACCACTGGTCTAGTGGTTAGTATACCTGACTGCTAGGCTAGAGGTTGCGGGTTTGATTCCCGCTGGGGCAATCATTTATGGGACAAATATGTTTTCCTTAGGCCTGGGTGTTTGGTATGTATTGTAAGTATTTATTTACAAAAAAAAAGTATATGAGTATTATATCAGCGGCTGGTTTCCATTCTTGTTTCATCTAGTTGCCAAACATCTCTTGGACAGGAGTAGAATCCAGTGATCCTTTTTAGCCTCATTGCAGTACTCTAGCCTACAGAGTTCAGACCTTTTGTTCAGACAGATTTTGTTTCATGTTTTTTGTAAGTTTTATTGAGTTTCATTTGCCCATGTGTGAGTGCCACTATTAAGCTGTTTTTATTTTTTTAATTGGCAGTTTTTCTTCTATTTAGTGAGTAGAGTACAGTACAGCTGTACTCACTACTCAAAGCAGGACCGACTTTACCCTCCCTCTGGACTGTCTGCCTTGAATAGTGAGTGAGTACAGAACAGACTGCCTAAACCCCTACCTTAAATCAAGGTGATATAGAGGCGATATCGCGTATAAGTCACGATTTTATGTCATTAAGTGTTTAGATCGCGAAAGTTTAAAAAAGAAAAACCGTATTTTTACCTATGAAAATCACAAAGTAAAGTTGGAAAATTGTTAGACATTGTCTTAATTTTTTCTGAATAATTATATATTTAGTAAGCTTCACTCACCCTATAGGCTTCAGAATCGTAAGACAACAAGAAATATAAATTGTTAACACCGTTTTTCAGCCTGCACAGTTGAAATAATTTACGATTTCTGCTCAAACAAGTGCAACATAACTTTTTTAACATATTCTCCGAACAGTCGTCCATTGTTACTGGCGATTGAATATTTTTAATTATTTAAGGATATTTCTCAAGCATTTGGTTTGTTCAACTTCAACTGTTTTATTATTGGCTTCTGCGGGGTTTCGCAACAGGTGAGCAATGTTTTGTTTTAATTTGTTGAAATGTTTGACCTTTTGACAGTTTCGATTCGACCTTGAGTTTTGCCATACGGGCATGCGTTCAAAAACAGCTATTTATCCATTAACTTATGTTCTCTTAGATAAATTTCTCCATTTTATTTAATAAAGTTAAGCTATAAATTTTCCACTGACCAGTCTCCATCGTTTATCTTCACCTACCATTAATAAACGTCCACTACGTTTAGTACTTATGTACTCCGTGCCTACCACACCACGTGACATTGGCGGAATAGCTGTATTAAATGCTCGTCGCCATTAACTTAGAGAAGAAGAAAGTAATTTAATATAAGTATTTTTTTCAGTCGAAACCATTTGTCGAAGTAGAGACAGCAATAAAATATTTTGATTGGGATAATTATAACATCAATTTAAGTAAAATAATTATATTTATTGAGTTCTGGCACTATGCAGCAACTTGTTGTGTGTATAGAGTGCTGCAGAGTGCGCGAATGTGGCTGCGCAATGACTGCACTGCAGCGGCCTTTCGCCTGTATGAGTCCTGATGTGGGACTGCAAGATTGTAAGCGTCTGAAAAAATATAACAAATAAAATTTTATTATTAAATTACTATTAGGAGATAAGTATAGGGAGGTAACGATCGTGGTTATCACAGGCAGATTAATTTACTTTATTAAAAAAACAACACGAGGTCGGTTTTTTTTGGGAACTGGACTAAATTTTAATCAGGACAAAGTTACACCCGTGCGAAGCCGGGGCGGGTCGCTAATATCTTATATATAAATTTCTCGTGTCGCGGTGTTGGTAGTTAAACTCCTCCGAAACGGCTTGACCGATTCTCATGAAATTTTGTGAGCATATTGGGTAGGTCTGAAAATTTGACAACATCTATTTTTCATCCCCCTAAATTAAAAACAAAGAATTTTTGAATTCAGTCCAGTAGTTTCGGAGCATATCTAGATATTTATCAAATATTTTGTCCACCCGTGCAAAGCCGGATAATCTAATATATAAAATTCTCGTGTCACAGTTTTCGTTGCCATACTCCTCCGAAACGGCTTGACCGATTTTGATGAAATTTTTTGTGCTTATCCGGTATCTATGAGAATCGGCCAACATCTATTTTTCATCCCCCTAAATGTTAGGGTTAGTCCACCCCTAATTTTTTTTTTCTTTTAGACCGATTTCAAAAATTCTCTCACCGTTAGAAAGCTACATCATCACTGAGTAACATAGGCTATATATTATACTAGCTTCCCGCCCCGGCTTTGCACGGGTAGACAAAATATTTGATATAAAAGTCTACCCGTGCGAAGCCGGGGCGGGCCGCTAGTCTACTATATAAAAATAAGTCGGGTTTTCCTTCCTGACGCTATAACTCCAGAACGCACGAACCGATTTCCACGGTTTTGCATTCGTTGGAAAGGTCTCGGGCTCCGTGAGGTTTATAGGAAAGAACATAACTGACTAGCTGCCCGCCCCGGCTTCGCACGGGTAGTCAAAATATATTTTGATAAATGTCTACCCGTGCGAAGCCGGGGCGGGCCGCTAGTACAGTATAGATAAACATATATTACAGTAAATCCCCTGCCACAGTAGTCACATATCTTGTTTCTGGGGGGACGCTTCTTCTCGTGGACGTACTCCTGGTGTCTTTTCAGTGCCGAGCTGTTCTTGAACACCTGCCAAGAAGACATAGAGAAAAATAGAAAAATAGGCTACGGTAACCGCTTACCATCAGGTGGGCCGTATGCTTGTTTGCCACCTTAGTGGTATAAAAAAATAAAATAAAAAATAGAGTTTTAAAAAACCGGCCAAGTGCGGGTCGGACTCGCGCACCGAGGGTTCCGTACACACTTGTGGGTAAGGTTAAAAGTAGGCGAACTTCAAATGAGGTCATTATTCTTAGTTGACTCTCAACAGCGCGATTCAGGAATATGTTTTAATAAATTAGCATAAAATAAAAACCAGATATTTACGGTTATCAGATTTTTCCTTTACATGTGCTGAAAGACACTTCTTGCCAAATTTCATGATTCTAGATTAACGGGATTATAGGTTTGATTCCCTTGTGAAATCGCAAAATATTTGTCTATTCCCACATTCATTTCGGTCTACCTGCACAGGTGGACCTTTCCGATGGACCGTAGCATGTATAGCAGCCATTAAGGTGCGGGGACCGAAGTAGTTGTGAATTTTTTGGTGCAATTAACTTACATTTGAACATTTATCACACTCGTGTTTTCTGTTCTTGAGGTGTATCCAATCTATGTGCTCTTGCAGGGCAGTTTTAGTTAGGAATTTGGCGGTACACTCATTGCATATGAACCTGCGGAGAAAGTTAAGCCATTTGTGTATCTTCTTTCAGTTAACCATGACCTACAGTGAGAGAAAACTGATGGCTGTAATGTCAGTCCCGTACAAAAAAATTACAAACAGTGCCGGATTCAGCAAGCGCGGGCTATGTAGCAAATTGTATCATATCAGGGGTCCTGTTAGTTTAGCAGTATTGCCAACTTGCGTGCAGTGCGGTGTAAAACATAAATTGTACTGTGACCAGCGCTCTATATTATTTTAAACAATATTTGAAAATATTCATACTAACTCTGTCGTAGTACATAATTTGAAAATAATATTTTCCACCCTTCGATATAAATAGATACTTTTTTATGGTCAGAAAGCGATGGTGGGCCGGCCCCCAAATGCTCGGTCCCGTAGCGTTTGCTGAGCTGGCTAATTGGCTGGCTAATCCGGCACTGATTACAAGTGAATATGAACACATATTAAAAATTGACAGGCGAATTATGTCACTTCCAAGATTTTCTTATTAACTGTAAAAACAGGCGGTGTTGGCGCTATTAAAGCATGACGTTTTTTTAACTGCTTTAATCCAAACAATGTATGCTCCGAAACTAATGTACCGATTTAAAAAAATATATATTTAGGGGGATGAAAAATATACGAGTATGTCCGATTCTCAGACCTACCTAATATGCACACAAAACTTCATGAGAATCAGTCAAGCCGTTTCGGAGGAGTTAACTACAAACACCGCGACACGAGAATTTTATATATAAGATTTGTCAGACCATAGAACTCTTTACAGGGGAAGTCCTTACCTTCTATCGGAATAGCTGACATGGTTCAAATGCGTCCTCAAATGATGCGCCAAGTTGTGTTTGGTCCGGAAGTGGACGCGGCATTGCTCGCAGTATGCGCTTGCGTCGGCCGAGTGGGCTGACGCGGAGTGAGCAAGAAGGCCTGACTTCGCGTTGTACACCTTGTTACAAGCCTCACAAGAGTACACGCGGGAGGACTGCTTGTGAACTGTACTGTAAGATCAGTAGGGCGAGCATGAATAATTTGCGACAACGTTTTCGTATCGCCATCGTTGGGTTTTATGTATGAATGTGGACGGGTACAGGGGTCGAGTGAGACATAAGAAAAGATTGATAGATTGTGTGAAAGATGACATGGCCAGAAAGGAAGTGAATACAGAGATGACGGCTGATAGAGAAAGATGGAAGGGAAATACATATCGCGCGGACCACAAATAATATGGGATAAGGGCAGGAGAATGATGATGTTTTCGTATCGCCTTCGACTATTTTTGTTCTGAAAAATGAACAGCGCTGCGACGGTGAAAAGTGAAACTAAAAATTAGTATGACAATTTTGACATTTGTCGAGTTACGTTGTCGAAAATGTTCTTGCTACCGGCACTGTTCATTTTCCCATACAAAAAATAGTCGAAAGCGATCCGAGTACTTAGTCGAAAGTTTTTCTTGCTTAGGCTGCATAAGTCCGTTGAACGGTGTTTGCCACCTTACTGTTAAAAAATAGCGCGTAAACTATACTTACTACATGTGTACTCGTAGCCCTGTAGCGTTAACGAAGGTACTCCCACAGATGGTACACTGTTGCTTCTGCTTATGTTTGTCGCGGTGATACCTGTAGCTGCGGTGGGACCTGTGATAGAGTATATATTATGGCCAGTAATGTCACTAGTTACAGTGCCCTTCACACCGGAACACAGTGTAGTGTACGTACACTAGTGCTTGGCGGCAGAATATCTGACACTGCGGTGGTACCCACCTAGCCGGACTCTTGCAATAAGAGGCCTACCACCTAGTACCTAGTCTCTTATGGCCAGTAATGTCACTAGCTACAGTGCCCTTCACACCGGAACACAGTGTAGTGTACGTACACTAGTGCTTGGCGGCAGAATATCTGACACTGCGGTGGTACCCACCTAGCCGGACTCTTGCAATAAGAGGCCTACCACCTAGTACCTAGTCTCTTATGGCCAGTAATGTCACTAGCTACAGTGCCCTTCACACCGGAACACAGTGTAGTGTACGTACACTAGTGCTTGGCGGCAGAATATCTGACACTGCGGTGGTACCCACCTAGCCGGACTCTTGCAATAAGAGGGCTATATATGTATGCAACGGTACTCACTCGGTTACAAACCCACAGTCCTGGCAGATGAACTGAGTGCTGATAGTGCCGTGGCACTCGTTGTAGTGTTTAACTACGGAGTACACGCTGTTGTTCCGCTTACCACACTCTTGACATTCATATCTGCAACGTACGAGACATTATTTCATGAAAGCAGCGACAAAACCAACTTGGTAGCTTTTTGTATTTGTAATTTCGTACCAATATCTAGAAGAATTTTGTTACAAATTGTTATATCATGATTGTTACATGGAATAAAAGACAGAGCACTGAGTTTCATGTCGGTTCTTCTCAGATGGCTTTTTTTTCCGAACCGGTGGTAATTTAGACCTTCATAAGTGCCTTATTGGGCCTAAACTGCATAAATGATTTTTGATTGGTGACGATTCTGTAGCGCGAGCATGAATAATTTGCGACAACGTTTTCATATCGCCTTCGACTATTTCTGTATTAGCTTCTGCCCGCGACTACGTCCGCGTTGAGCTTAGAATCTCAGAGGAACCTACAATTTTCCCGGGATAAAAAGTATCCTATGTGCTAATCCAGGTTAGAAATCATCTGTGTTCCAGATTTCATCCAAATCCGTTGAGTAGTTTTTGCGTGAAACAGTAACAAACATCCATCCATCCATCCATCCATACACACAAACTTTCGCATTTATAATATTAGTAGGATTGAAAAATGAACAGCGCTGCGGCGGTGAAAAGTGGAACTAAAAATTTGTATGACAGTTTTGACATTTCACGAGTTACATTTACGAATACGTAGTCAAAAAATGTTCATGCTACCGGCACTGTTGTACAAAATCACTAAACTAAACAAATTTGACAGGACTAAAAAGTTACTATCCATTGCTGATATGCGAGGTAAAATAATGATGGCAATACTTTAAGTCCTGGGCTAGTAGTAATGCTGCTAGCACAGTGAGTCCTCATCGACAACATGCTTGGCAACGCGTTAGTGATCCCTGGCATTGCTAGCGGCTATAGGCTACGGTGACTGCTTCCCATCAGGTGGGCCGTATGCTTGTGTGTACCTTAGTGGTATAAAAAAAAGAAAAAGTCCTGTCAAATTAGTTTGGCTTACGCTGGCAGTGACAGTGAACCGTGTGAGACTGTGTGGGGCCAAGATGCAACAGTGATACGACTAGAAGCTTCGGCTACCGCATCGGTAGGCAGGTAGGTATGTAGGCAGTTGCCTTGTAACAATCTCTGCGTCCTTACCTTCTTACGTGTCTTTTAGTGTGTTCCTTGTAAGACATCTCAGTACTGAGTACAGACTTGCATATTGTACACACGAATCCGCCTTTTTTCTAGAAAAATAAACAGATAGTATTGTTTAACGTACCTACATTCAATTGCGTTCTGAATAAGAACTTCAGAAGCATTAGCAAGAATACCTTGCGACTACACATTCGTATCGCCTCAGAGTAGATAATATTTAAGTATTTTAAGCTATTGCATAGCTTTTATCGCGGGCCTTGAGCGTGGGGACCGAATCCAGAAATTCCGTAACGAAAAAAACCTAACACCGCCCACTCCGACCGGCACAGCGGTGATACTTTTTAGTTCCATCTATCGATAAATACCAGAACTTTTAATGACTTTTTGAAATATCACGCTTGTCTCTTTAGTTCAGCAACCCGCCTTTAGGTGGCATTGGTTGTATTGGAAAACTACCGTAATCAGCTGTTTGTGAGAAAGTATATAGGTATATAAAAAAATACTGCATTAATAAAATAAATAAATAATTATAATTGCATTAGTTGATAAAAAATGCTATACAATAGCTTTACCGCGGCAGTCTCCGAGTGCCACACCTAATTTTTTAAGTATTTTTGTATGGAAAATTGCAGGGCGCCGCGGCGGCGAAAAGTGGAACTAAACAATGATATAAACATTTTGACAATTTGAAAGTTACTTTTTCAAATATGTAGGCGAAAGATGTTCTTGCTATCAGTAGCGCGAGCATGAATAATTTTGCGCAAATGATGCGCCAAGTTGTGTTTGGTCCGGAAGTGGACGCGGCATTGCTCGCAGTATGCGCTTGCGTCGGCCGAGTGGGCTGACGCGGAGTGAGCCAGAAGGCCTGACTTCGCGTTGTACACCTTGTTACAAGCCTCACAAGAGTACACGCGGGAGGACTGCTTGTGAACTGTACTGTAAGATCAGTAGGGCGAGCATGAATAATTTGCGACAACGTTTTCGTACCGCCTTCGACTATATTTGTATTGAAAACTGAACAGCGCTGCGGCGGTGAACCCTCGGTGTGTGAGTCCAACTCGCACTTGGTCAATTTTTAGTCCCAGTTTTCGCCGCCGCGGCGTTTTTCATATTCCCATACAAAAAAGGCGAAAGCAACTCATCATTCTCTCAGTTAAGGACAGTGGCGGCCTTAGGGGGTGACGAGCAGGGCTACCGCCCGGGGCCCCACTCTTGCAAGGGCTTCGCGCACTCACGCGCATTACTTCAATTGTTATTAATAATTAATTTCATTACACGTTATATATATTGTACAATAATAATACGATCTAAAACTAACCTAAAATAAAATAATTAAAACACTTGTTCCAAATTGTTGTCACGCGGGAGGGTGCCAAGAAGGCTGGCAGCATTGCCCCGCTGTATGGCAATGCTGATCCTTTGCGCAAAATGTGTTCCAGCCTTCTTGTCACTGCCTACATTTAATTAATTATTTTAGTCATAGAAAATAATTTCATACCAACGCTTATGATATGGTATCAAATGTAAGGGCGAAATGGCACAATTTTTATTAACTACAAATAAAGCGTCTTTTTTTTGTTATACCACTAAGGTGGCTCACAAGCATACGGTCCACCTGATGGTAAGCAGTCACCGTAGCCTATAGCCGCTAGCAATACCAGGGGTATCACTAACGGGGTGCCAACCATGTTGTTGGTGAGGACTCACTGTGCTAGCAGCAATACTCGTACAGCCCAGCGTATCCTCGTGGAGCACTGGCAACCTTACTTACCGCAGAAACACAACACTACATCAAGTAGTGTTATTTCACTGCGGTCTTCTGTAAGGCGGAGGTACAGTTCCCAGTCGGGCAGCTCCAATTTAAATGGGAAAACCCACGGGAAATCCCAAATCGCCCTACCTCTCTTTTGAACACAGCGTCTTGTCTATAACAAATCAAGCATCATAATTTAAACGAATTCCACAAAGACAAGGGCTTCGGAAAGATCTACACGCCCAGGGCCTCGCTTTGGCTAAGGCCGCCCCTGGTTAAGGACGTAGTATATTATCTACTCTGAGGTTTAAGGGTACTGTTTCTCACCTCGCCATGTCTCTTTTCCAGGTGGTCTTTTAATGTCAGTTCGTGGTCAAATCCAGTGATGCAACTCTCACATTTATACGGCAATTTTAAGTAGGCATCTTTGGTAGACTCCCTTTCTCGTTCCTCAAGCATCTCTTCTTTTGTCAGGATTATAATGCGTATTTTTCCTTCGTACTTGTCATCGACTGTCGGCCGCTTTTTGGGTTTGGTCTGTTAATTTATAACAATTGACTGATATATTTATAAAAATAAGTTTATTTGAATTAGAAAGAATAATTGAAAATAAATTTGAATTAAGGTTTTGGGTTTGATATCCGGTTGAGCATAAATGTTTAGATTTTACAAGCCTGTATTCAATTTCACCTGTCCAGTGTGTGTCAAATCTTGCAAGTGAAATTTCTTCTTCTTCTATAAGTTAATGGCGACGAGCTTTTAATACAGCTATTCCGCCAATGTCATGTGGTGTGGTAGGCACAGAGTACATAAGTACTAAACGTAGTATAGACTTCACATAGTCCGATTGAGCTGCAATTTGGCATGCACGTTTGGTTTCCGTAACAATGCATGATTACTTAAATGCCGCCATTTTAAATCCAATATGGCGGACAACACAAAATATAGATATATCATTATCACCGCAACCCCTATGATATTTAAAATGAAAGGGCTTGATGAGAGAAGCGAAGTGACTGATGACGATGAGCAAGTAAAGTGACGACATTCTAAGTCCAATATGGCAGCCGCCACAAGATGGCGATTTATAATTTCCTAATTAACTTCTATAGTATCAAATGAAAGGGCATGATGACGGAATAAGAGCTTGTATGTATAAATGAGACAATTACCTCTCTGAGCCATTACCTTAGTATTATTCTTCTTCTTAACAACCTTTTTACTTTTAAACACTGATAATGGAACATCCGTTTCAAAATCCGAACTGTCGCGTTCGATTTTTATGTCTGTCACGACTTCTAGGGATTCTGGCTCCTGATTGGTCGGTTGGTGAGATTCATTCTTTATCTCGCCCCCTATTGGTTCTTCTAATGTGATATTGTAGGTTTCTATTGGCGTTTGCGTGATGCGACATATTCTTTTCAGTTTTTGAAAATTGGGTACCTGTTGAAGTCACTGGCTGATGCAAGGGCGGATGCAGGGAGGTCATAGGGGTCATGATCCCTGGGCTGAGGAAGTCATAGCTCGTTTCGATAGTAAACAAAAGAACAAAGAAAATTGACATTTGATAACATTTTTGGATGTATAAAAATAAAATAAAATTTCTTTGTAATTGAATTTATGTTAGTGATAACACTTTTCCAGCTAAACCTCGACCATATGACCCCCTGACTTGAAAGATGGATCCCTTGCTTTAATGTATATTATTACTAGCTGACCCGACAGGCTATGTCCTGTCTTAGCTATGAATTCATTAAAGACCTTAAGTTTATCGCGAAATAAAAAAAAACGGTTTTTTTGTAATTTTTTTGTAATTTTTTTGTCCTTCGCCTGTCAATAACAAACACAAATAAAAAAGAATTAGCGAAATCGGTCCAGCCGTTCACGCGTGATGCCGTGAACAAGGGAAATAGGGATTCATTTTTATATATACATATATCAAAATGTGAAATTATGCAGTAGGTATGTATAATATCTATATCTAAGATCGGTATTCTAATACACGACTCAAATGTCGTTTGATCTCAGTTCGGGTGATCATTACTTGAGGATATATACAAAGTATATTTACCTGTTCATTCAATATTCCTAAGCTGTTTTCTACTTGTTTGTGGAATAACTGAAACTTTTCCAAGATGCTGTGGCATTGGTAACAAACTAAGTTATATGGAAACTCCGTCTGAAAATAATAAATAGAAATTAATGCGAACTCCATAAAAAATATCAAACATCTGCCATCTTTACAAAGACGCCAATCTTGAATGTCATCACTATATTAATATTTCCAATTTAATTAAATCTGCTGGTTTTACATTTATAATTTCCGCTTAAATTACAAGAAATGTGCAAAATAATTATTATATTTACCTTAAAAACAAAGAGATGTTTGAAAAGCTTTGTATGCTTGCACGTATTGAGAGAGACGAATGGCAAATTTTGAGATAAACAACATACGCAAACATTTTGCAACTGTGTTTTCGTGACTACATCTTCCTTAAAATTGAATTCAGGTACATTTAACTCTATAAAATTAGCCATTTTGCCATAATTTGGAGGATTATTTTTCACAATTTGCCAATCTAAATCGAAGCTGTAATATGGCGTTCCGTTTCACCTGCATATAATGCATGCATGCAAGTTTGTAACAAAATATGAAATACCACTTTTCGACTTAGTTTGGATAGGCGTAATATCAGTAAGATCACACGAATATGAAAACAAATTGAGAATTTTATACTGTTTTATGTCACACGATAAATATTTTGCGGTTTATTTGATTTAATTCTTAACATTTTTTGATTGTTAGAATTCTCTTTAATGACTTGCGTGCGTAGGAACGAATGGTTATTTACGTTTAGTTACATCTTTATTAAAACTTTCAGAAGATTAAAATCTTCCAATCACTTTAATTATAATATTTGAATATTATCATCCTGTTTTTTTTTTTTACCTAATAATATTGTCGTTTGTACTTCACATCCAACGAAAATTGTTAGCGAAAAGGCTAATAAATAATGTCCTAACAGTCAACAGTACACGGAGTAAGTATGTAGGGGAGAGTTTTTGGCGGGAATCAGGCGGAGCGGTTGAGATTTTTTCCAGTGTGTCGTAAATTGTGTTATAGTGATCTTTAATGTGTATTTTTGGTGTCGATATGTGCAGTAAAGTTTCATTTAGTGACTGATTTATAGGAGCATTGGAAATAATGCCATAATACGACTTTTGGGTTAAGTGATTTATCATTTTGGTCAATAGGTTACCTCTAATCTAAAGGCGTGTTACGATCTGCTACTGCCGTGGGTTGTCTCCAGAAACTCCATTGGGCGTTAGAATGCATGACACTAGGCATTTTAATGCGGCAAACACGAGAAATTTTGCAACATGAAAATTCTCTAACACTCGACACTGGCAAAAATAGTCCCTGAAGGGATTGATTGCCATACTTAGGAAGAAGAAGAAGAAGAAGTATGTAGGGACAGTAACAAAACTCTTTGATGTGTGTCTCTGTGTATTGACGTTTTAGTTTACAAACAAACATTTGGGGATTTGCGGAATAAGAGTGCGTTGTATAGAACAATTCAAAATAATGACTTGAAACTACATCAATTTGATACATTTTACAAGTTTTAATACATTTCACTAATTATGAACGCTGCCGTGGACAAAATCTGCGTCGGTTGCTTATGCGGTGACCGTAAAATGGTTCCCCTAATTAATGAACGTAAAAGGCATTGCTTTTTTAATTTATTAAATGAAACTCAGGTGAGACATACAGAAAATCTCTATATCTAAATCTATACTGATATTTTAAAGAGGAAAGATTTGTATTTTTGTAAAAAATACTGGACCTGACCGGTGTGAAGTCACCGTAGCCTCTAGCCGCTAGCAATACCAGGTATATCACTAATGAGTAATGCCATTGAGAAGAGAATGCCATACCTGTTGTTGATGAGGACTCACAATGCTAGCAGCATTACTAGCCATGAATATCCTTGTGGTGCACTGGCAACCTTACTCACCGGAGAAACACAACACTAAATCAACATCAAGTAGTGCTATTTCACTGCGGTCTTCTGTAAGGTGGAGGTACAGTCCCCAGTCGGGCGGCTCCAATTTAAATGGGAAAACCCAATTCACCCTACCTCTCTTAAAACATAACACAAGTTCATTCTAAAATGTCCTATTTTGTTGCACAGGTTCCCAACTGCAACAGTGTTCCAGTTTTTCTATGTTGGGAGTGTGAAGCCCTAATCAATAAGTTTGAGAAATTTAGACAACAAGTTAATAATGCAAATAAAATTCTAAATAACTATCTCATTTTGGTAAGTTGTAGTTAACTGTAAGCGTTTATTGTGTCTTAAGGTTCTGTACAAGGACAGTCACCATTGCCTATGGACTTGCAGTACCAGGGTGCAGGGGTATACCTTGTGTATTACCAACTTTAAAAAAAAAAGTACTAGTTTCTGATAACAACCAGTACAACATATCCTCTCAGCCGTCATCTCTGTATTCACATCTTTTCTGGCCATGACATCTTTCACACAATCCATACATCTTTTCTTAGGTCTACCTCGACCCGTGTCTGTACCCATCCACATTCAAACAACATACCTTTCTTACCACATTATCTTCATTCCTCCGCATAACGTGCCCATACCATGACAAACGCTTGCTCCTCAGCTTTCTGTCACTGGAACTACTTTCAAACTTCCTCTAATAAATGAAATTATTTTATTCTGGTGGTGTGATTAATCACTGTACTTCATTTTGAGTTGTGTTTCTCGTTTCTATAGGGCCTGTCTGTCAAGCAGATACCTTACACTCCTCACCTACAGACACAAGTACAAGCAACTGTATCATTCTACCCAGACACGCCACAAGAAGAGCCGATACAATTCAAGTTTGAACCAGACTTAGAACCAGAAGTGCACATCAAACAGGAACCAGACCATTCTGACCATTATTCAGAGGACGATAAAGTCCTAATAGAATTCACTGACAAGAGAAGTAAAATTGTAGCCGGTAAGAGAAAGAAAAAGAAGAAGAAGGTTCTGGAACCGTTTAAAGAAGTGAAGTTGAGTTTAAAAGAAGTGGATGAGGAGAGAAGATTGATGGAGCTCAAGGATGATTATGTAAATGCTTTGTTTCGTTGTGGGAAGTGTGTTGTTTCTTTTGCAAATGGAGAGGACTTGAAGGATCATTTGAGGATCAAACATGAATTGGTAAGAACTGGTTAGAATATTGTATTTATTCTAATGATGAAGGAACAACTTACAATTAAAATGTTGCAAGTTTGACCTGGTGGGTACCACTGCAGTGTCAGATATTCTGCCGCCAAGCACTAGTGTACGTACACTACACTGTGTTCCGGTGTGAAGGGCACTGTAGCTAGTGACATTACTGGCCATAAGAGACTAGGTACTAGGTGGTAGGCCTCTTATTGCAAGAGTCCGGCTAGGTGGGTACCACCGCAGTGTCAGATATTCTGCCGCCAAGCACTAGTGTACGTACACTACACTGTGTTCCGGTGTGAAGGGCACTGTAGCTAGTGACATTACTGGCCATAAGAGACTAGGTACTAGGTGGTAGGCCTCTTATTGCAAGAGTCCGGCTAGGTGGGTACCACCGCAGTGTCAGATATTCTGCCGCCAAGCACTAGTGTACGTACACTACAGGTCGCGGCACGAAACTCTAGCGCTGAGCGAAACGTGGAGGGGATAGCTGCGCATGGGTACCATCGCGCACGCAATACAAATTAGTAATTTAATTGCTTAGTTAAAAACAGCAAAATAATGTTTTAATGTAAAGTCAAATAGTAAGTCTAGCGGTGAACAAAATGTGGAACTTAACTGCGTATGGGTACTGTCACGCACGCAAATATTACTTCATGTTACCTACAATATAATTTTTAACAAGTTTATGGGGAGTAGAAAAATAAATACACTATCGGATTTGTAAATTTTTATATTAAATACCAAATAATAAAAAAAAAAATATTAAGTCCGAATTACATAAGAACCTACTGAAGTTTCTTCTCAGGATAGAAGAAACCTGCGAGTTCGGCAGGGTGTGGACATCAGACACCGCATTCTCCTTTCCGATATCTAGTCCGAATCAGACAATGGTCTTACACCTTCAATAGTATCCCAACAGGGCCTTTTGCTTACTGAGGGCCCCGGCTCAGGGCTGCTTCGGTCGTCGGCACTAACAGCGTCATCGTCATCAGACTCACCAAGGCTATCCTCTGAACTGTCACCATCAACGCGAATGATGAATTCTTCTGTAACCAAATCCACGACATGGTCACTCTTGACATATTGCTCTTCTATGTCCTTTACCTTTTGGCATAACTTTCCCCAATCCCAAGCACCCATCAGCAAAACTTTTTCTTGAATTAGTTCTATACATTTAGCAACACTCCACTTCACATTTTTACTGCCTACATATTGCTTTATGTCAGACCATGCCATTTCGATTGGATTTAGATCTGGGTGGTATGGTGGCAGTCTTAGCACTTGATGTCCTTGCTCTGCTAGTATCCTGTCAATTGAAAATGTTTTAAATCTATCTTTGTTAGCCCGTATTAAATTGTATAGTTGAGGTTTTAGTAGAGTTTCCTCATATTGTATGCCCTTTTCAGTAAGCCAACCCTGCATGTCAGCTTTTTTGGAATTAGAAGTGGGTGCAAGGTCCCATTGTTTATTATGGTATGATGCGTTGTCGACTACCACGACAGAATTAGGCGGTAAGTTCGGCAATAACTGTGTCCTCAGCCATTTTTCGTAGTTGTCGTAGTTCATATTGTCGTGGTAGTCGCCTGATTTCGCACCAGCTTTAAAAGTTAACAGTGCGTTCGGTATGAACCCAGCCTCTGATCCTGCGTGGACAATGACCACCCGCTGTCCTTTGGAGATAGGTTTTTTGAGACCTTTTGTAGTACCATCGGTCCAGGCTTTTGGAGCAGAGTGCGATGAATCTACGTAAGATTCATCTGTATATACGATGGGCCTTCCCTCTTGGCGATATTGTTTTATTTTGCGTAAGTATTCGATACGTAGTAAACGTATATTTGAACTTTCAATCAGTACTTTTCGATTGTTTTCAGTATTTTTCCACCGAAACCCTAAACTCTTAATTATTCGTCGAAGACTTCGTTCTGAGCCTTTGAAATTTATATCTTCCTCTAGCTTCTTTCTCAACTTTCCGACGGTGGGAAGTTCATTATTTGTCCTATGAAAGTTATGTATGCACCTCTTTATTAATCCTTGATCAAAGTTATCAATATCTGTGACCGGTTTTGATCTGGAGCGTTTTTTGCCTGGTGTTCTAAATACTGATAATAAGTCGGAATTATTGGCTTCAGTGGAGATTTTCCTTACCGTTGCTATGGACGTCTTTGTAGATTCAGCTGTCCTTTTCTGAATTTTCTGTAAGTCACTAATTATACTATTTAATTTTATATTTCCCGCCTGAATAACTTCTGCAGTTTGTTTTATTTCACTTATATCTACAGTGCTGCGGTCAGAATCGAGTAAAATACTCGCAGCTTCGCCAATTTCACTTTGAATTTGTTTCAGGGAATTAATGAAATCATTCGATTCCCTTTTCAGAAAACAATGCACGTCAAACACCATTTTCCGTGCCTGTCTTTTCAAAACAGTATTCCTTCTCGGCCTCGGCATTTTCACTGTTTAAAAACTGTTCAAACTTAATCAAACAGTGAATAAACTAACAAACACAACAAACAAATCAACAAAACAAACTTAACAAAAAACAACAACAAAAATTAACGATGACAACAAAACAATTCAGAACGCGACTGTACACTGGAAGTGCGCGGAGCGTCGTATCGGCACGGGGGACGGAGTACGACTGGAGAGCCAATCGGCGCAACGCACGCTCGCCCTTCACCCCTGTACCCCGCCAAGACACCTTATTTTTTACTTCTGCGCAATAACGGTCAGCGCTAGAGTTTCGTGCCGCGACCTATACACTGTGTTCCGGTGTGAAGGGCACTGTGATTTATGAAATTAATTGTAAAAATGCATCTTTTGAGAGTCATCAATGATTTCCTCATCACCAACTTGTTTAATTTCTTTTTTTTGTTACCAGAATGCGTCATACCTGCTATGTGATGTATGCGAGTGCTCGTTCAGAACTGATGTGTCATACAAGTACCATATGAACAAACACACAGTGCGGTTCCAGTGCACGCTGTGTGCTGAGATGAGTGGGAGTAAGCGAGCGGCCACCACACATTATGATGTTGTGCATTGTCATAGGTAAACATATTATATTTATTAGATACATTTAGTCTACTAGCTTCTACCCGCAGCTTCTCCCGCGTTCTAGATCAAGATGGCCTATGTCCTTCCCCTGGTTATAATATATCACATTGCCAAATTTCATTACGATCCGTAGCGGTAGCAGGAACATTGTCGACAACGTTTACGTATCGCCTTCGACTATTTTTGTATTGCAAAATGAACAGCACTGCGGCGGTGAAAAGTGGAACTAAAAATTAGTATGACAATTTTGACATTTCGCGAGTTACGTTTTCGAATACGTTGTCGACAATGTTCCTGCTACCGGCACCGTTCAGGCGTTTAGTCGTGTAAAGGTAGCTAACAAACAGTGTTACTTTTGCATTTATTTTATTAGTATGGATTGTTTTATTATTTACAAGCGACCCGCCCCGGCTTCGCACGGCCAGCGTTGGCCATATAAGTTAAATACATAGAATACACAAATAGAACATATATTATAAATGCGAAAGTTTTTGAGTATGGATGGATGGATGGATGGATGGATGTTTGTTACTCTTTCACGCAAAATCTACTCAACGGTTTGGGATGAAATTTGGAACACAGATAATTTATAACCTGGATACTTTTTAGCCGGGAGAATATTCTTATCCCGGGAAAATTTTAGGTTCCTTTGAGATTCTAAGCTCAAAGCGGACGTAGTCGCGGGCAGAAGCTAGTTATACATAAAAACCTTCCTCTTGAATCAGTTTGTCTATTTAAAAAAACCGCATCAAAATCCGTTGCGAAGTTTCAGAGATTTAAGCATACATATTCATTTCAATTCAAAAAGATCTTTATTTGACTAGACTTTACAGGCAAGCACTTTCAAATCGTCAGAATCTACCACCGGATTCGGAAGGTCGGTCTTGCTGAGAAGAATCCGGCAAGAAACTCAGCAATTACTCTTTTAAAAACCAAAAGAATTACATAAAGTTTACATTTCAAATACTAACTTAACATGGATAACACTAAAAAATTATTTGATTGATTGATTGATATAACGCTTGATATACGCATAGGGATAGACAGACAGACGGACACGGGAAGCGACTTATACTATGTAGTGATCATTACTAAATTAGAAACAGTTACATTCTACATCTGTTTATTTTTACAATAAAAATAATGGTGTAACCATTTGATCACCTTTGAATGTTTTGTCCACAGGACTGAGTTTGATTATGACGTGGCAAAGACACCGTTGAGGGACGGTGACGTGACAGTTAATGGTGACACCGTAATGAGGTACTTGTTATATCGATCACGTCACTCGAATTTCATGATTTTTTGCCCCCCTTTACGCATGGTCCCCCTCCTATGTCCCCCCTCACTCCACCTCTCGGGTCCAACCTTACCGCATGGTCCACCTCCCTTGTCCCTCCTCACCTCATGATCCACCTCCCATGTCCCCTCTCACCGCATGGTCCACCTCCCTTGTCCCCCCTCAGCGCATGGTCCACCTCTCGTGTCCCCCCTAACCTCATGGTCCACCTCTCGTGTCCCCCCTCACCGAATGATACACATCCCGTGCCCCACCTTACCGCATGGTCCCCCTCCTATGTCCCCCCTCACTTCATGGTCCAAATCACATGTCCCCCCTCTCCGCTTGGTCCACCTCTCGGGTCCAACCTTACCGCATGGTCCACTTTCCTTGTCCCCCCTCACCGCATGATACACATCCGGTGCCCCCCTCGCATGGTCCACCTCTCGGGTCCAACCTTACCGCATGGTCCACCTCCCTTGTCCCTCCTCACCTCATGATTCACCTCCCATGTCCCCTCTCACCGCATGGTCCACCTCCCTTGTCCCCCCTCAGCGCATGGTCCACCTCCCTTGTCCCCCCTCACCTCATGATCCACATCCCAAGTCCCCCCCTCACCGCATGATACACTTCCGTTCCCCCCCTCGCATGATCCAACTCCCATGTCCTCCCTCACCACACGGTCGTCAATGTAAATACAATATGGCGGCCGCCACGTTGGTGATTTTGATGACCGAACTCTCACTTGTGTCAACTGTGTACCAGTAAAGCTGAGGTGGCGAGCTATCCTTGCGAGTCCTGTGCGAAGGTGTTCCGGTGGAAAACCTCGCTCAGAAAGCACGCGGAGACTCACCGCATCGAGACAGGACAGAAGCGGCAGCCTTACTGTGAATATTGCAGGTTGGGACACTACATACTTTTTTTTTTTATGGTAAGCAGTCACCGTAGCCTATAGCCGCTAGCAATACCAGGGGTATCACTAACGCGTTGCCAACTTTGTTGTTGATGAGGACTCACTGTGCTTAGCGTATCCTCGTGGAGCACTGGCAACCTTACTCACCGCCGAAACACAACACTACATCAAGTAGTGTTTTTCACTGCGGTCTTCTGTAAGGTATAGTCTCCGGTCGGGCGGCTTCAATTTAAATGGGAAATCCCACGGGATATTCAAATCGCCCTACCATAATTTGCCCGACTTACCATAATTTGAACTCTGTTGAATTTGAAATCCAAGGTCCGGCTCGTACCTGGTTCAGCGTATTTCCTTGGCCAATCAGCCCGGTAATGTAGCTGGTATCTTGGGTACGTTTGAGCCGGGTACGTTCCGGTATTCTAGTCCTATCTTATATTTAATGTGTAATGACGAAGCATGTCGCTGATTACCCATTTTGTTTTTAAAAGCTACTATGTACATTAACGAAAACTGTGCCGGTAGCAGGAACATTGTCGACAACGTTTTCGTATCGCCGTCGACAATTTTTGTATTGGAATATGAACAGCGCTGCGACGGTGAAAAGTGGAACTATTTTTTTATTTTATTTTTTATACCACTATGGTGGCACACAAGCATACGGCCCACCTGATGGTAAGCAGTCACCGTAGCCTATAGCCGCTAACAATACCAGGGGTATCACTACAGGGTGCCAACCATGTTGCTGATGAGCACTCACTGTGCTAGCAGCAATACTACTAGCCCAGCGTATCCTCGTGGAGCACTGGCAACCTTACTTACCGCAGAAACACAACACTACATCAAGTAGTGTTATTTCACTGCGGTCTTCTGTAAGGCGGAGGTACAGTCCCCAGTCGGGCGGCTCCAATTTAAATGGGATAACCCACGGGAAATCCCAAATCGCCCTACCTCTCTTTTTTTAAAGGCTCATGGTGTGATTAATCACTGTACTTAAGTTTAGAAAAACTCATTGGTACAGGCCTGGACTCGAACCTGGGCCCATCAGATGACAGGCCTGTTGCTACGACCACAAGGCCACCTCGGCTTTTTAAAACTAAAAATTAGTATGACAATTTTGACATTTCGTGAGTTACGTTTTCGAATACGTTGTCGACAATGTTCCTGCTACCGGCACTGAGTTGAATTCTAACTATGTTCATTGGACGTAGCCTGCGCCGTGGATAGAAATCTATCTTTCCTTTTAACTCAAGAAATTAATCTCAATTTGAACTGTATATAATAACAGATTTTCCCCGCGACTTCGCTCACATATTCTATTGTACAAAATCATTAAATTAAACTAATTAGACAGGACTTAAAGTCTTGCTATCCCTTTCTCATGTGGGGAGTTTAATAAGGATGGCAATACTTTAAGACCTGTGATAAGTGTTTGGTTTAGTGATTTTGTACCACAGACTAGACGATGGTACTCAGTGATAGCATTGCATTCTTCTGGTTATAGAATTATTAAAATTGGTATAATAGTTTATTCATCTATACAAATAAATAAATTTGAAGTGTCTGTTTGTAATATCAAAATAACAGACTTCTACTAAATGCATATGAAAGTAAGAAACACGATACTAATAACAAAAAAAACTATTTCTAAAATTGTTGTCTGTCTGACTGGTTGGTCTGTTCCGGCCAATCTCTGAAACGGCTGGACCGGTATTGACGGGACTTTTACTAGATAGCTGTTGTTATGAGGAGTAACGTAGCCTACTTTTATTCAAGAAAATAATGAAGGTTCCGTGCAAACGATCCGGTAGCAGGAACATTGTCGACAACGTATTCGAAAACGTTACTCGCGAAATGTCAAAATTGTCATACTAATTTTTAGTTCCACTTTTCACCGCCGCAGCGCTGTTCATTTTCAAATAAAAAAATAGTCGAAGGCGATACGATAACGTTGTCGACAATGTTCCTGCTACCGACACTGGTATATAAATATTTAGCGTGCGCATGGTTGTGTCAGAACAATTCAATTTCTTTCAACTACTTTTTTCTTTCTACATGTAATTATTAAAAATTTTACTAATGATTAAATTTTACTAGACTACGGCGAAGGCATAGGATGGGTTATGATTTTAGCTGTCTATGTATGTATGTGAGTATGTAATACATATTAACCGACTTCAACAATACGAGGAGTCCAGTTTACCTTGTTAGCTCCCATTTTAACGGTTTTTTAGCGCTGGTATTTTTTTCTTCGCAGTCGGGTAAGTTTTTCAAATTCTTAATGCTATGTATTTTCGTTGCAGACTGTCATTCGCAACGACGTCCAACCTACAGAAACACGTGAAGACCAGCACTAAGCACCAGATACAACTAAAACTCAGGTACAGTCTGACAAAGAGTATATAATAATAGGGGCTGTACTGTGCCGTTCGTTATATATATAATCAAGACGGTGGATGCTCTATACGAGCTGCGGTTATATATTTATATTTATATATATATATATACAGCCACTAGCAAGACCAGGGGTCAGTAACGCGTTGCCAACCATGTTGTTGATGAGGACTCACTGTGCTAGCAGCATTACTATTAGCCAAGCGATCCTCGTGGAGCACTGGCAACCTTACTTACCGCAGAAACACAACACTACATCAAGTAGTGTTATTTCACTGCGGTCTTCTGTAAGGTGGAGGTACAGTCCCCAGTCGGGCGGCTCCAATTTAAATGGGATAACCCACGGGATTCCCAAAACGCCCTACTTCTCTATTTAAGCTCATGGTGTGATTAATCACTGTACTTAAGCTTAGAGCATTGGTACAGGCCGGGGTTTGTACCTGGGCCCATCTGATGACAGGCAGTTGCTTTAACCACCACTACCATTAAGGTGGCAAACAAGCATACGGCCCGCCTGATGGTAAGCGATTACCGCAGCCTATGGATGCTTGCAACACTAGGGGTGTCACTCTCGTTGCCGACCCTTGAAAAATCTATTCACAACCTTCTTGAAGAACCCCATGCTGTACTCCTTTGGGAAAACCACGGCGGGGAGTTCATTCCACAGTTTAATTGTGCGCGGGAGGAAGCTCTTTTGAAACCGCGCAGTTCGGGACCATTTTGGTTCCAATGTGTGGGGATGACGAGAGATGCGATGGTAAAATGTTGCCGTGGGCATCATTTCAAATATATACGATGGGGTAGTAGTATTGCTGCTAGCACAGTGAGTCTTCATCAACAACAGGGTTGGCAACCCGTTAGTGATACCCCTGGTATTGCGTGGCTATAGGCTTCGGTGACTGCTTACCATCAGGTGGGCCGTATGCTTGTGTGACACCTTAATACTCTTGTAGGAAACTTCAAGAGTCACAGCCGTTAGATTCAAACCCCGACAAGAGGGCGGCCCGCATCCAACAGATCACCAACAGCGTGATCAGCAAGCGGAAGCTGCACAACTGCCCGCAGTGCGACAAGACGTTCCAGTGGAGAGGGAACCTGCTGAGACACCTCCACAGCCACGCGGCCAGGTCTCCACTACATACTAGAGATTTCAATATTAGCTCACTATATTTATTAGATAAACGTTAACTGATAAAAAGAGATATCGATATTTTTAATGGGTGAAAATATTAGTTAATATTTTATTCAGGATTTGACATTAATTCGTATCATTTATCACATGCATAAAACATCGTGTATCACGTCAATGTTGAATGAGAATGCAATTTGAATCAACAACTTTTATTACTGATCGATATATTATGTACACTGATTGATTAATTAGATGATATAATCAAAGATTAGATGCTGACATTATTGGCTAGTTTACTTTGAAATGCCTGGACAACAGGCACAGGTCTTGCTTCGAAGGCGCCGTATGGGCAGCCATTGTTGGCCCTTGTAGATTTTCTTAAAAAGAGACTAAACTAATCAAGAATATAGAGTTATAGTTTTAAAGCATAGATAAAACAGTCTACATTTGACATATTACGTGACAGTCGACGATAAAAATATCGCGTAGTTGGAACAAATGAATTATTCGAACGTTGAATAATATATGAACGTTCGAAAATGTACCGTACATCTAACGAGTTAAAGTCTAAACTTCAATGCATTCAATTTCAATTATGTTAGTTCGGAGTTGATATTTTATTTGATATCATGCATTTTCTTTATTGAATATTATAATTAATGTTAGTTATTCGTTAATTTTAATGTTTAATGAATATATTCGACATCTCTAGTACATACATACTTAGCGTTGTCATCGCTACTAAAAAAACGGACTTTTGGGTCCTATAGCCGGACATAAAAAGAGAGGTAGGGTGATTTGGGATTTCCCGTGGGTTATCCCATTTAAATTGGAGCCGCCCTACTGGGGACTGTACCTCCGCCTTACAGAAGACCGCAGTGAAATAACACTACTTGATGTAGTGTTGTGTTTCTGCGGTAAGTAAGGTTGCCAGTGCTCCACGAGGATACGCTGGGCTAGTAGTATTGCTGCTAGCATAGTGAGTCCTCTTCAGCAACATGGTTGGCACCCCGTTAGTGATACCCTTGGTATTGCTAGCGGCTATAGGCTACGGTGACTGCTTACCATCAGGTGGGCCGTATGCTTGTGTGCCACCTAAGTGGTATAAAAAAATAAAAAAAAATAAGAAAAAAAACCGTCCAAGTGCGAGTCGGACTCGCGCACCGAGGGTTCCGTACACACTTGTAGGTAAGGTTAAAAGTAGGCGAACTTCAAATGAGGTCATTATTCGTCGGTGACTCACAAGTTCTCAACAGTGCGTAACAGGAATATATTTTAGTAAATTAGCTTTAAGAATAAAATATACCACATATTTACGGTTTTTAGATTTTTTCCCTTTACTTGTGCTGTAAGACACTGCTTCCTGTCAAATTTCATGGTTCTAGGTCAACGGGAAGTACCCTGTAGGTTTTGATTCTCTTGGGAAATCGCAAAATATGCGAAATTTTGCGACATAAACTGTAATATATTTTCTTCATATTGACTACATATTTTCGGTTTTCAGATTTTTTCCTTTACTTGTGCTGTAAGACTCAGTTTTCAGATTTTTTCAAGATGTGCCAAAGGTTCAATAATAGTATTGAATTTAATTCAATAGTCTGTCTGGTACCTCAGGGCTAACGGAGGCTTGGTGTGCGAGCCTTGCAAGCGCAGCTTCTCCTCGATAGCCACGTTCAAGCAGCACATGCAGATCAGCAGGAAACACGTCTCAGAAAACGACTTCAAGTAAATATTCTTTGTACTTATACATTTTACGTGAATGTGACGAGACCGCTGGTCTAGTGGTAAGTATAACTGGCTGCTTAGCTAGAGGTCGCGGGTTCGATTCCCGCCGGGGCTAACATTTATGTGACAAATATATTTGCCTTGTGTCTGGGTGTCACTTTAGTGGTTTAAAAACATAATTGAGGGAATTTTTAGACATCAATAACTCTAAAAATATAGACTTTTGGGGAGAGTTGTATATAGAAAAGTTATTTATTTATTAATACATACACACAGAGAGAACAGATTACAGACATGATTGGCCATTTGTTACGGCACGACGCATTTATACGAAATATCATAGAGGGAAAAATCGAAGGAAAGCGTGAAAGAGGAAGGCCAAGGATAAGTTACCTGCAACAGATAAAGACGAAGCCTAACGTTATGTCGTACCAACAGGTCAAAGAGATGGCTAACGATAGAACGGCTTGGCGGTTGCTCCACCGACAAGAGACAAGCTCTTAAATATATGATGATGACACATACAGTTTTTTTTTTTTTTTTTTATACCACTAAGGTGGCACACAAGCATACGGCCCGCCTGATGGTAAGCGGTTACCGCAGCCTATGGACGCTTGCAACACCAGGGGAACCGCTCGCGCGTTGCCGACCCTTCAAAAATCTCTTCACACCCTTCTTGAAGAACCCCATGCTGTACTCCTTTGGGAAAACCACGGCGGGGAGTTCATTCCACAGTTTAATTGTGCGCGGGAGGAAACTCTTTTGGAACCGCGCAGTTCGGGACCATTTTGGTTCCAACTACAAGATTACAATAAATTATTACAATTTACACAGAGCTAGATTGCAAATCAATGAATGTGTACACGGCATGGTTCGTTGTCTCTCTCTCTCAGGTCGGTCCCACCAAGTGACCACGATCCTCACTACTGAGGCTCGTGGTCACTTGGTCAATTGTACGATCTGCCTCCATCGATTCCGGTCCATTGACTTTATCACGGCTTGTTGGATATTGTATTACTTGGTCACACTAGCGTGTTGGGGAGCATAAATCTTATTTTTTATTACAATATGAGATCAGTGCCGGTAGCAGGAACATTGTCGACAACGTTTTCGTATCGCCTTCGACTATTTTTGTATTGAAAAATGAACAGCGCTGCGGCGGTGAAAAGTGGAACTAAAAATTTGTATGTCAATTTTGACATTTCGCGAGTTACGTTTTCGAATACGCTGTCGACAATGTTCCTGCTACCGGCACAGGCAACATAAAATATTCGTAATCATCGGTACTTTAATATGGTTTCAGCTTGCATAGCACTTTATGTGTAATGATTTTAGATTCATGTGCAGCGACTGCGGCAAGAGGTTTTCCGACAAGACCCGCTTGAAGGATCACGTCAACTGGGAGCATCTTAAAAATTATGTGCATACTTGTGGACTCTGCAAGAAGGTAACCTAACTCTTATACAACCACATCTTCATTTACCATCAGTGCCGGTAGCAGGAACATTGTCGACAACGTATTCGAAAACGTAACACGCGAAATGTCAAAATTGTCATACAAATTTTTTGTTCCACTTTTCACCGCCGCAGCGCTGTTCATTTCCCAATACAAAAATAGTCGAAGGCGATACGAAAACTTTGTCGCAATTATTCGTGCTTGCACTACAGGTGAGATCGTGACCCGTACTGTTATATATCTTCACGCCTTCCCACAAGGGTCCCGGAAGAGGTGAGCAGAGGTTACAACACCCACTTTCCACCGAAGATAATTTGGTGTCAACGTGAGAGATGGTGAGACCGTCGCCGTCTCTTAGGCACTACATACGTCCTTGAATTTCTTCTCAGACGTATGCAGGTTTACTCACGATGTTTTCCTTCACCGTAAAGCTCGCGGTGTGACTAATCACTGCACTTAAGTTATAAAAACTCATTGGTACAGACCGGTGGGGATGGAACTTGCGTCGCTAGAATAGCAGGCAACGCTTCATACCACACGGCCACCACGACTGTTACTACTATTACGTACTAAATAAAAAAAATCAAGAGCGGATCCAGAAGACCGCAGTGAAATAACACTACTTGATGTAGTGTTGTGTTTCTGCGGTAAGTAAGGTTGCCAGTGCTCCACGAGGATACGCTAGTAGTATTGCTGCTAGTACATCAACAACATGGTTGACACCCCGTTAGTGATACCCCTGGTATTGCTAGCGGCTATAGGCTACGGTGACTGCTTACCGTCAGGTGGGCCGTATGCTTGTGCCAAGACATCGCACGTAATGTTGAATCTGTTGCCAGATATTCAAGAGCCACACGTCTCTGTATCTGCACAAGCAAGTCGTCCACAAGGAGAATAAGGCGGAGCATCTGTGCGATCACTGCGGCAAGCCATTCCCGGTAAATCTATACTTCTATATCTATACTGTATACTATACTATACTATAATCATATTATAAAGAGGAAAGATTTGTATTTTTGTGGGTTTGTATTGAATAGGCTCCGAAACTACTGGACCGATTTCAAAAATTCTTTCACCTTTAGAAAGCTACATTATCAGTTAGTAACATAGGCTATATATTATAATAACTGCCCGCCCCGGCTTCGCACGGGTAGACAAAATATTTGATAAACGTCTACTCGTGCGAAGCCGGGGCGGGCCGCTAGTATAATAATAATTTACCCTTCTACCCTCTAGCTGTGTCCAGTACCGGGCGTTAAGGTCACTGACGCCCCGAGCAAGAATATTGTGACGCCCACTTAAGGCAATCATTATCGAGTACTAGCTTCTGCTCTGCCCGCGACTACGTACGTGTACGTGTACGTGCGACCACGTTAAGCTTAGGATCTCAGAGGAACCTAAAATTTTCCCGGGATAAAAAGTATCCTATGTGTTAATCCAGGTTATAAATTATCTGTGTTCCAAATTTCATCCAAATCCGTTGAGTAGTTTTTGCGTGAATGAGTAACATCCATCCAACCATCCATCCATACTCACAAACTTTCGCATTCGACAACGTATTCGAAAACGTTACTCGCGAAATGTCAAAATTGTCATACTAATTTTTAGTTCCACTTTTCACCGCCGCAGCGCTGTTCATTTTCCAATACAAAATTAGTCGAAGGCGATACGAAAACGTTGACAATGTTCCTGCTACCGGCACAGGTAATTTTGATAAGGAGGTATAATTTTTTAAACAGAATCAAGCTAAACTTCGGTGCCATATAACGGCGGTGCACAGCGGGGCGCAGCCCTACCGCTGCTCGTCCTGCCCCGCGCGCTTCAGCTGGCACTCCTGCCTCGCGAGACACGTCCGGCGGAGACATCCGCCTCAGGACCACTGACATAGTAAGTTATCTGTTTATACCACTAAGGTGGCACACAAGCATACGGCCCACCTGATGGTAAGCAGTCACCGTAGCCTATAGCCGCTAGCAATACCAGGGATATCACTAACGGGTTGACAACCATGTTGTTGATGCGGACTCACTGTGCTAGCAGCATTACTACTAGCCCAGCGTATCCTCGTGGAGCACTGGCAACCTTACTTACCGCAGAAACACGACACTACATCAAGTAGTGTTATTTCACTGCGGTCTTCTGTAAGGTGGAGGTACAGTCGGGCGGCTCTAATTTAAATGGGAAAACCCACGGGAAACCTCAATTCGTCCTACCTCTTATTTTCAAAGCTCATGGTGTGATTAATCACATAAGCTTAGAAGTTTAGAAGCTTAGAAAAATTCTTTGGTACAGGCCGGGGTTTGAACCTGGTTTCATATCATGACAGGCCGTTGCTTCAACCACAAGGCTACCTCAGAGAAAAAAAATATGTCATTGGTGCCAATTCTGTTGTACTAAATGACTAAACCAAACAAATTTGACAGGATTAAAAAGTCTTGCTATCCCTTTCTCATGTGCGGGGTTAAATAAGGATGGCAATATTTTATGTCCTGTCAAATTAGTTTAGTTTATGATTTTGTACCACAGAATCGACACCAATATGCATTTTTTTTTTGTGTTAATTTGCTCAAACAAACACCATTTTAATTTTGATGTTCTTCCTCAAATCTTAGTATAGCAGAAGTGGCGCCATCTAACGAGATGAAAGTTGCAAGATTCCTAAGCGAACCACTTTAAAAGGACGTCAAACATTTTGGTCTAAATCTGAAAGTGCCCGTCTGAACATTTTTTACTGTGGCACCAAACCTGTAGGACCATTGTAGTTGATTTTATTTGAGTACGAAAATCAGAATATTCATACAATTTTGTTGAAATAGGAATTTAAAATCATCAAGTAATGTCCAACTTTGGTGTCATAGTAATAAATGCTCAGACGGACAAGCTCTAACAGAATATACAAACAAATTCGTTGACCTGCACTTTCAGATTTGGACCAAATCTCTATGAAACATGGATGAAGTCTTATGACGTCAAAATACGAAACATAACAATAATCCTACATTCAAATGTTCCAAGTTATAATGTGCCATATGACAAAAATATGTTTATTTTGTAAATTTACACAACTGTTCCGATACAATATATTTCAATACAAACATATAACTTGTTTGTTTTAATGATCTTCCACGGAATGTGTATTGTAATATTTATGATTAATATGCATAAATAACAATAGGTGCTGATTCAAATGAAGTCAAATAACTATATAGTATAAAACAAAGTCGCTTCCCGCTGTCTGTCTGTCCCTATGTACGCTTAGATTTTTAAAACTGCGCAACGGATTTTGATGCAATTTTATTTAATAGATAGAGTGATTCAAGAGGAAGGTTTATATATAATTAATTTGTGTTTGTTGGTATTTAACTTATATGGCTAACGCTGGCCGTGCGAAGCCGGGGCGGGTCGCTAGTTGAAGAATATATCTATACTAATATTATAAAGAGGAAAGATTTGTATTTTTGGATGTAACGAATAAACTCAAAAAGAACTGGACCGATTTCAAAAAATCTTTCACCGTTAGAAAGCTACATTTTCACTGAGAAACATAGGCTATATATTATACTAGCTGCCCGCCCCGGCTTCGCTCGGGTCGACAAAATATTTGATAAATGTCTATAGGCTCCGAAACTGCTGGACCGATTTCAAAAATTCTTTCACCGTTAGAAAGCTGAACTATCACTGAGTAACATAGGCTAGCTGCCCGCCCCGGATTTGCACGGGTAGACAAAATATTTGATCTAAATGTCTACCCGTGCGATGCCGGGGCGGGCCGCTAGTGGAATATAGTAAGCTACAGATATGCTGCGGAATAAACTGATTTTGAAAGCAGATGGTTTTCAATTCTTGATCATAGTAATGAATATTTTTTTTGTGATATATTAGGTCCTTACATATGAAATTGGCGTTTTGTATGGGAGGAACAAAAAGTCGAATATTTTTTAATATAATATATTTAATTAATCAAAGTATGAACCATTATTTTCTATGCACTTTTGCCATCTCATAGGTAGTTCATTGATCCCTTTACTAAAAAAAACCAGTCGGACGGGAATCAATAAAATCTTTGAAGGCGATTTGGACTGCCCCATCCGAGTTGAATTTTTTCCCTTGCAAGAAGTTATCCAAATTTCGAAAAAAATGGTAATCTGTTGGAGCAAGGTCCGGGGAGTACGGAGGATGTCTTAGACTTTCCAATTGAAGCTCTTCTAATTTAGTAGCCGTCTGTAGCGCAGTGTGTGGTCTAGCGTTGTCGTGAAGCAGCAGTGGCGTGGAGCGATTGACCAGCCTAGGTTGTTTAGCCGCTAGCTTTTCCATCATGGTTTGCAATTCCTGACAATAGACATCAGCCGTAATAGTCTGGCCAGATTTGAAAAAACTGTAATGAACAATACCGGCACTAGTCCACCAAACGCTTACAAGTAACTTTTTTGGGGTTAATTTTCGCTTGGGGCAGGATTTGGCTGGCTGGCCAGGATCTAACCATTGCGCTGAGCGCTTCCGATTATCGTAAAGAACCCATTTTTCATCACAGGTAATGATTCGGTTTAAAATACCTTCATTATTGTGCCGGTTTAGTAATGTAACGCAGCAGTCGACGCGCGTTTGCCGGTTTGTTTCAGTCAATTCGTGAGGTACCCACCTTTCAAGCTTTTTAATCTTCCCAATTTGCTTCAAGTGAATTAAAACAGTTTTATCACTAACATTGCAGCCTGCAGCTAACTCGGACGTGGTTTGCGATGGATCCGCTTCCACAATAGCCTTCAACTCTTCATTATCAACTTGAGTCTCAGGCCGTCCACGGGGCTTTTTCTGCAGGTCGAAATTTCCAGAACGAAAACGTTGGAACCAAAAACGAACTGTGTTTTCTTTTGCAACACGACCGCCATACACATCATTCACCCTTCGAGTTGTTTCCGCAGCACTAGTGCCACGGCGGAACTCGTACTCGTAAATAATGCGATATTTAAGGTTTTCCATTTTGTAAAATGAGTGACGCAAACAGAAAAAAACAGAAGAAAAAAAACAAATGAATGACGATCATCGAAGCACAAATACATGAGTCTATAGCTGTACAAATTTGAATTTGGAATTCCTTACCAAAGAGGAGAAATTCGTGATTAAAGTGGCCAGTACGAAAAACGCCAATTTCATATGTAAGGACCTAATATTTGACAATTGTATATTTATCGAGGTTTCAACTTTTTCTACTTCCTAGCTATGACAATCAATCCTCTTCAAGTTCTACTTTAGATAAGATTAATTTAGATGACAATATTTTTTGTTTCATACTTTTTTGAGAGTGACTATTTCTTGGACTAGTTTTAGTTTTAAAACTTGCTTTTACTTAGAATGAGGACATCGCTTAGCTTAATTTCATTTCAATTATTTAGACTTTTATGAAATAAAATTTCTTTGTTATTGGATTTGTTAATGGAGCGTATCCACCTAGACCTCGACTATATAAACCCCCTGACTTAAAAGGTGGACTGCCCTTGCGTACAGACAAAGCGTTCCGTTAAAATCATTTGATTACGGATCTCTGATAACGTAGGTAGGGATTGCTACGGTTTCTAATTACGCACACATTTTAATTAAAAGTGACTTTGAATTACAATAATATACAAGTCTGTTTCTGTAAGCAGAATTTCTTGTTGTGCTTGATATTAGTAAAATTCGGTGATAATATTTTGAGAACTTCTTTAAATCGTCAGTGAATATATTGGTTTTCAGTTTTTTTTTTAAGTTATTTAAGAAAAAGGTACTACAATCTCTCTTAAACGTAAGTACTTATCGTTTTAGTATGTTGGTTGTTTAGTTTTAAGGTTCAATAAGGGACCTTATCATAATGACGAGACCGCTGGTCTAGTGGTTAGCATACCTGACTGCTACGCTAGAGGTCGCGGGTTCGATTCCCGCCAGGGCAAACGTTTATGTGACAAATATGTTTGCCTTGCGTTTGGGTGTTTGGTATGTATTATAAGCATGTATTTACAAAAAAAAACTACTGGTTCCCATAGTTCAAGCTTTGCTTAGTTTGGGGCCAGATGGCGCTGTGTGATAATGTCTAAGCATTATTATATAAGCATTATAATAAATCAATTGAATGCCTATGATTTTTTTCCTTATTTTTATCAATTCAGGAGTGTTACAACTATCAAAATTGAGTTTTTGGCGGGAATCAGGCTAGGTTGAGTTTTTTTTAAATGACTCGTAAATTGGGACGGATCGTTATTAATTTCCCCTGGGTTTTCCCATTAATTTAAGAGCCGCCCGACTGGGGACTGTACCTCCACCTTACAGAAGACCGCAGTCAAATAACACTACTTGATGTAGAGTTGTGTGACTGCGGTAAGTAAGGTTCCCAGTGCTGCACGAGGATATGCTACGCTAGTAGTAATGCTGCTAGCACAGTGAGTCTTCATCAACAACAGGGTTGGCAACTCGATAGTAGGCTACGGTGACTGCTTACCATCATAGTGTTATAAAAAATGGCAATGAGATAGATTTTAACCTCGAGAAGGGCATAAGAACCACGCGTGCGAAGCCGCGGGCAAGCTAGGACATTAGTAGGTACTAGCTTATATTAGGTCCTTACATATGAAATTGGCGTTTTGTATGGGAGGAACAAAAAGTCGAATATTTTTTAATATAATATATTTAATTAATCAAAGTATGAACCATTATTTTCTATGCACTTTTGCCATCTCATAGGTAGTTCATTGATCCCTTTACTAAAAAAACCAGTCGGACGGGAATCAATAAAATCTTTGAAGGCGATTTGGACTGCCCCATCGGAGTTGAATTTTTTCCCTTGCAAGAAGTTATCCAAATTTCGAAAAAAATGGTAATCTGTTGGAGCAAGGTCCGGGGAGTACGGAGGATGTCTTAGACTTTCCAATTGAAGCTCTTCTAATTTAGTAGCCGTCTGTAGCGCAGTGTGTGGTCTAGCGTTGTCGTGAAGCAGCAGTGGCGTGGAGCGATTGACCAGCCTAGGTTGTTTAGCCGCTAGCTTTTCCATCATGGTTTGCAATTCCTGACAATAGACATCAGCCGTAATAGTCTGGCCAGATTTGAAAAAACTGTAATGAACAATACCGGCACTAGTCCACCAAACGCTTACAAGTAACTTTTTTGGGGTTAATTTTCGCTTGGGGCAGGATTTGGCTGGCTGGCCAGGATCTAACCATTGCGCTGAGCGCTTCCGATTATCGTAAAGAACCCATTTTTCATCACAGGTAATGATTCGGTTTAAAATACCTTCATTATTGTGCCGGTTTAGTAATGTAACGCAGCAGTCGACGCGCGTTTGCCGGTTTGTTTCAGTCAATTCGTGAGGTACCCACCTTTCAAGCTTTTTAATCTTCCCAATTTGCTTCAAGTGAATTAAAACAGTTTTATCACTAACATTGCAGCCTGCAGCTAACTCGGACGTGGTTTGCGATGGATCCGCTTCCACAATAGCCTTCAACTCTTCATTATCAACTTGAGTCTCAGGCCGTCCACGGGGCTTGTTCTGCAGGTCGAAATTTCCAGAACGAAAACGTTGGAACCAAAAACGAACTGTGTTTTCTTTTGCAACACGACCGCCATTCACATCATTCACCCTTCGAGTTGTTTCCGCAGCACTAGTGCCACGGCGGAACTCGTACTCGTAAATAATGCGATATTTAAGGTTTTCCATTTTGTAAAATGAGTGACGCAAACAGAAAAAAACAGAAGAAAAAAAACAAATGAATGACGATCATCGAAGCACAAATACATGAGTCTATAGCTGTACAAATTTGAATTTGGAATTCCTTACCAAAGAGGAGAAATTCGTGATTAAAGTGGCCAGTACGAAAAACGCCAATTTCATATGTAAGGACCTAATATTAATATAGCTAGCTATGCATTCCCAACCATTGACGTATTAACTTTGTAGCGACCTCACGGCTACATAAACCAACGTTAGAAATCTACTAACTAGCAGGACAACATTCAACGAATGACAACTACATACGTCACAATCCTGCCACGCGCTAGCGAAGTTTTCTACGCAATTCAACATATATACAAGTTTCCGACTAGAACAGTCGGGGCCTTGTTCCCCAGGCACAACACCCGCCTAGCTGGAAGTTCTTCCCTTTGTGGCGGCTGAGCATGATCACCTCGCTCGCCCCACAGTATCATACATACAGTCTCCGACTAGAACAGTCGGAGCCTTGTTCCCCAGGCACAACACCCGCCTGGCTGGAAGATATTCCCTTTGCGGTGGCTGAGCATGATCACCTCGCTCGCCCCACAACTTAACTAATCTGACAGGTCTAAAAGTCTTGCTATCCCTTTCTCATGTACGGGGTTAAATAAGGATGGCAATATTTTTAGACAAATTAGATGTTTAGTAATTTTGCACAACAGAATTGGCACCATTGACTTATAAAGCAGCTTGTTGCATAGTGGTGTTTTTCTCTATACAATGGCAACAAGTAGACGCTTGAAATGCTCATAGCGTGTGTTTATTTTTTATGCCACTAAGGTGGCACACTAGCATACGGCCCACCTGATGGTAAGCAGTCACCGTAGCCTATAGCCGCTAGCAATACCAGGGGTATCACTAACGGGGTGCCAACCATGTTGTTGATGAGGACTCACTGTGCTAGCAGCAATACTACTAGCCCAGCGTATCCTCGTGGAGCACTGGCAACCTTACTTACAGCAGAAACACAACACTACATCAAGTAGTGTTATTTCACTGCGGTCTACTGTAGGGCGGAGCTACAGTCCCCAGTCGGGCGGCTCCAATTTAAATGGGATAACCCACGGGAAATCCCAAATCGCCCTACCTCTCTTGCGTATTTCTATATTTTTTTTTAAAATAGCATATTTACACATTCAAAGTCATTATTTGCGGTTGGTGCAGTAGCCGTGTCATGGGATCGGACCGCAAAGTTAAGTTAGTCAATTAAACTGTTTTGTGTTTAGTTCGGAACCGTCGATGTGCGAGTCCAACTTGCCCTTGGCCAATGTATTATTCACCACCCGTTACTTTACAGGTGATCAGCAGCAAGAAGTTAGTTTCAATAAGATGGAGCGATGCCAATACAAACAAATCGGTATAATTGATGTCCCAATTCAAAATCAACACACTTGGATTCCCTTTATGAGACAAGTAAGCACCAAAGCTGTAGGACCATTGTAGTTGATATGATTTGAGTTCGAAAATCTGAATTATCATACATTTTGTCGAAAATAGGAATTCAAAAACACCAAAACAAATGAAATGTCCTATAATGTCCAACTTTGGTGCCATAGTAATAAATGCTCAGACGGACAAGCTCTAACAGAATATACAAAAAACTTGCGGCAAAAATGGCCGGCACTTTCAGATTTGGACCAAATCTCTACGAAACATGGATGATGTCTTTTAGTCATGTCCATGAAAATTGTTTTTTTTTTCTTTCTGGCAGCTTCTAGTGTGCAGCGGTGTATGGACGCTTTATTTTGCAGTAGGCTTGTGTTTGGGAGCGCCTACCGTGTTCATTCCCCAATTGAGAAGGGACGCGAAAGACCCAAACTTCGTCACGCCTGAGATGGCGTCCTGGATATGTAAGTATTTATTTTATGCCACTAAGGTGGCACACAAGTATACGGCCCACCTGATGGTAAGCAGTCACCGTAGCTTATAGCCGCTAGCAATACCAGGGGTATTAATTAACGGGTTGCCAACCCTGTTGCTGATTAGGACTCACTTTAGTAGCAGCATTACTACTAGCGCAGGCCGCAGCGTATCCTCATGGAGCTCTGGCAACCTTACTTATCGCAGAAATAAAACAAAATCTACTAATGGGAGATCCCATTTCGCCCTACCCTGTCTTTTTAAGCTCATGGTGTGAATAATCATTGTATACAGGCCGGGGTTTGAACCTCGACCCATCAGATGACAGGCCGTTGCTACAACCACAAGGCCACCACGGCTCCTAAATAACCTAAATCTAAATCATTGAACTTTTAACACCCCTGTATGTATGTATCTGTGGCATCGTAGCTCCTAAACAGATGAACCGATTTTGGTTTATTGTTTTTTATTTCAAAGATCACTTAATCAAGTGTCATTTTAAGCCGGGGTTTTACATTTTTAATTTAGATTACTTATATTATGATTTCCTTTGCAGCATCAGTCTTCGGCTACACAGCGGTGCCGGCTGTTATAACCCTGTCAATTTTAATGAGACAGATCGGCAGAAAACGTACCTTCATCTTTGTAGTCTTCTGCACTTTGCTGTCTTTTATCTTCTTGTATTTCAGCACAGATCCTATCCACTTCCTTCTATCAGAGCTCTCTCAAGCTGTGACTCAAGCTAACACTCTAACGGTCTCAATAATTATCCTAACCGAGTACGCATCCCCAAAATATAGAGGATTATTCTTATCTTTGAAAACCGCGACCGTATTCTGGGGAATCTGGGTCGCCAATGCCATCGGAACATTCAGTCATTGGACTATGATTCCTGCGGTAGGTATCGTCTGCTCATTATACGCTTCCACCGTATTCATGTGGCCGGAATCACCATGGTACCTCGCGAGTAAGGGCCGTTACGAGGAATGTAAAAAATCCCACCGCTGGCTCAAAGGCACAGACGAAACAGCCGAACAAGAATTAGAAAACATGATTGCAAGTGTGATAACCTCAAAAGTTGATACATTCCAATTCAACGTAGATTATTTCAAGAACACGTTGTTCCTGAGCGAGTTCTACAAACCAGTACTCGTTTCGGCGCTTGTCATTTTTCAGTATCACGTTAGCGGCAAATTTGTGTGTAGCATGTACGCTTTAGACATCCTAAAAGATATAACTAGTGACGAAAAGACTGCATACGTCGGTATGTTAATTTTAGATGGTGTTACAGTAGCTGGTATGTATATTGGCTCCATACTTGCACGATATCTTAGAAGACGCACTATGTTATTCTCAGCAACGTCAATAGGCATCTGTTTTCACTTTATCATATCCTTGTATTTATATCTGATTCAATTGAAGATGATTGTTGAAGATAAATTCGTGACTATATGTTTGCTATCAGGCTTTACTGTAGCTATTAGCTGTGGACCAATATTGATGGCAACTACTCTATTTGGAGAGCTAATACCGCTAAAATTCAAGACTGCTTGTATTGTACCAATCGCGTTTGAATTCCATATACTGCAGGCAATTTTGTTGAAGCTAGCGCCTCGGTTGTTCAAAGCGTTCGGTTTGCACGGAGCGTTCCTCTTGTTCGGAATTAGTGTTGCCATCTGTAATATTGGCTTGTATAAATGGCTGCCGGAGACCAAAGACAAGACGTTGCAGCAAATTGAAGAGTGTTTTAAGAGGAAAGGTGAAGTGTCAGGTGAATGATTGTCAGAGTTGAATTCAGTGCCGGTAGCATGAACTTTTTCGACAACGTTTTTGTATCGCCTTCGACTATTTTTGTATTGAAAAATGAACAGCGCTGCGGCGGTGAAAAGTGGAATTAAAAATTAGTATGACAACTTTGACATTTCGCGAGTTCAATGTTGAGACAATGTTCCTGCTACCGGCACGGGTAGAAATTTATCAAATATTGTGTCTACCCGTGCGAAGCCGGGGCGGGCAGCTAGTATAAAATATAGCCTATGTTATTCAGTGATAATGTAGCTTTCTAACGGTGAAAGAATTTTTGAAATTGCTCCAGTAGTTTCGGAGCCTATTCAACACAAACATACACACAAAAATACAAATCTTTCCTCTTTATAATATTAGTATAGATATATATTAAAATAACTCAATTGTTATCCAAAATAGTTTTTCATTTCGCGCCTTCTTTCCTCTTCAATAAGAAATCAAACGATCTTCTTAAAAGCCTATCCATACCCTCCAGAAGATTTGAACACGAAAATACTATTTTTTTAATATCACTAAGGTGGCAAACAACTATACAGCCTATGTGATGGTAAGTGGTCACCACAGCCTATAGCCGCTAGCAATACCAACGGTAGCACTAACGGGTTGCCAACCCTGTTGTTGATGAGTGTCACTGTGCTAGCAGCATTAGTAATGCTAACTAGCCCAGCGTATCCTCGTGGAGCACTGGCAACCTTACTAACCGCAGAAACACAACACTACATCAACTAGTGTTATTTCACTGCGGTCTTCTGTAAGGCGGAGGTACAGTCCCCAGTCGGGCGGCTCCAATATTAATGGGAAAACCCACGGGAGATCCCAATTTGCCGATCTCTCTTTTCAAACAAACCAGACATGTGAAACTAAATAAAAACTTGTAACAAGTGTACATGCAAGTCAAGAGCGAAGGGACGCTCTATCCGGGCTCTTATAATAAGAGACCTGTATAATTTTGCATATATAAATAGTATGTTTTCTTATTTATATACAATAGAATGTCGCTTTTTCGAGAATCACTCAACGAGCTATGGAAAGGGCTATGCTGGTGTTGCTCTGCGAGATCAAATAAGAAATGAGGAGATTCGCAGAAGAGCTAAAGTTACCGACATAGCTCAGCGGATTAGCCAGTTGAAGTGGCAATGGGCAGGGCACATTCGTAGAACGGATGGCCGATAGAGTGGAGACCACGCACTGGAAAACGCAGCGTCTGACGGCCCCCCACTAGATGGACCGATGACCTGATAAAGGTCGCTGGCAAGCGTTGGATGCAGGCCGCATTGAATCGGTCATTGTGGAAATCTATGGGGGAGGCCTTTGTTCAGCAGTGGACGTATAGACGTCCACTGCTGAACAAAGGACTATAATAAGAACTATAGGCTGATGATGAGATGTCGCTTTTTACATTGAACACGCGCTATGGTTTCACTCCTGGCATTTACCTAATGTAAATATGTTTCTGTAAATAAATGTCGTTGCCTTGGAAACATTGGTTTTTGTTCAAGGCCAGTGCCGGTAGCACGAACTTTTTCGACAACGTATTCGAAAACGTAACTCGCGAAATGTCAAAATTTTCATACTAAATTTTAGTTCCACTTTTCACCGCCACAGCGCTGTTCATTTTTCAATACAAAAATAGTCGAAGGCTTTACGAATTTACGAAAACGTTGTCGCAAATTAGTCACGCTAGCCCTACTGTCTATAAATTTTATATGGTATTTTTATGACTTACTGAAATTAGATTGTTCAACATTGTGACATATTTGAAGTGGGTAGTACAATGAAACTATTCATACTGATTGCGTTTTCAATCGGTATGTGGGTATTTATATAGTGTCTTTTGGGAAAAATAGAAACGCGTAAAGTTTAAGTCCGTACGTTTGTGGACCGAGCGTCTGTGTTTGTGTGAAAGATGACATGGCCAGAAAGGATGTGAATACAGAGATGACGGCTGATAGAGAAGGATGGAAGAGAAATACATATTGCGCCGACCCCAAATAATATGGGATAAGGGCAGGAGAATGATGATGACGTTTGTGGACCGAGCGATAATTAAAATCAAAACTACGAGTTTTGATTGGTTTATTCACTAGTGTGTTAATATCGAATAATTAATTGACACCTTATCGAAATCAAAAATCATTTATTCAGTATAGGCCCTAATAAGGCACCTATGAAGGCCTAAATTACCAGCAGTGCGGAAAAAAAAACTTACTAGCTGTGCCCGCGATTTCGTACGCGTGGAATTTATTTTCTTAACAATTACATTGGTTTAAATTTTTATTACGCGGACCCATAATTATTTTTCTAAAATCAAAGTAGCCTTATACCATCAACTACCTTCCAGTGAGAGTCCCGTTCAATTCGGTCCAACCGTTCGGATTTTGTTCAGTTTTTTTAAATATTTGGCGCGGAACTCTGATTATTTGACCAAAATATGTCTTTTACCCATAGTAAAAGCTTTAGTTAGTTAGGGATCAAATGACGCTATGCGATAATCTCCGAAAATTTAACAACATCACCGCAGAATTGATAATAAATTCTGCCAAATTTCTTGCAGTTCCGATTCCTGCATCTTCGCTAGTAGACCCAAAAGCAGTTAATCTTCAGCTGGAGACCTCATTTCAGTTCAACAAACACGAAACCAACCTACCACTTATCGATCAAGTTAAGCAATTCATGGATGTACTAAAAAATACAATTGCACGGCCTGAATTCCGATCCACAGATACTGATACAAGACTGACAGATTTCCTTGTAAACCTATCTCGCATTGTAATTACATATAAAGATGACGATTTGAAAACTGTAGCACAAGCTCTTAATAATCAGTTTGAAAGCTACAACAACAACTTAGAAGTTTACCACGAAATATTCCCGGATGAAAACTTGAAACAATTCGTCAGAAGTGTAGTTTCCGAATGGGCAGAGAGCGAACTAAAAGATTTGCGACGTAAACTGGTTGGTTTCATTGAAGGAGACTACAATGCAGCCATTCGTGAGTTTATTCGAAATATTAATAAGTATTTTGATGATAAAGACGACAGAAAACTAAACAATACACTGAGAAGATTTGAAAAATTACCAAAAGGTGTGAATGCAGCGTCCAAATTAGTGAAAAACGCAATTGATATCGTTGTTTTCAATCGTTATTTAAAACTCAATGAGAGTGCTAAAGAAGATTTACGAACAGAATTCAATAAACTGTCCGATACATTGCAAAAGTTACAAGCTGATACCGAAACATCATTTTACAAAAGATCGTACCCAATTGTTTCTAGAAGAATTAATAAACTGAAGAAGCTTTATGGGAGTGAAGAAGATTTGCATAAAATAACGAAGAACAGTGAGGAAGACGCAAAAGTTAAGGAAGAAGTTGAAAATGAAATAGTAATAGATAAGAACGTTGAAATTTTCATACAGGGACCTAATGGAACTTCATAAAATATTAGATAATTTTATTAACACAAAACATTTTAAACCATTTACAAAAATACAGAATTCAACCAACCTACTTATAGATAAAAGGCCTGACCCAAACCAGAATCATGCGGGAGCGTGCCAAGAATGCTGGCATCATTGCCACGCTGGACAGCAATGCTGATTCTCTGATTGCATATTAAAAGCTAGAATAATTGTTTTAACATATTTTTATTAGCTTCACCTATATGTATCAATGTAACGGAATCTTTCAACGTCGTATTTCATCGACTTCAGGACTTCTGGTCATTTTGTAAATTTGCACACGTATTTAAAAAGAGAGGTAGGGCGATTTGGGATTACCCGTGAGTTATCCCATTTAAATTGGAGCCGCCAAACTGGGGACTTTACCTCCGCTCCGCTTAGGTGCCAACTTAATGGCATAAAAAACACCGATGACAATACAATATATTTTGAAGCGTGAGTTTAGTTATTAAACTAGTAATTTATTCACAACTTAATCATAGTATAAAGAGAGGGGAAGTAGGTTATCTTCATACAAACGCACCGCGCGCGGCTTGTATGTGTGCGCTATTGTATCTATGTGTCGACGCACGCACACTTTAACAAAATCTCGACCCGTTTCTCAGTGCGCCAGTCGGGGCTAACACTGCACAAGGTTCGCGCGCGCGTCACGGCTTTTCGGCACCGCTAAATGATTTATTCATCAATATCATCATCAAAATGTCTGATAATCGCAGAAGAACGTATTGCTGTGTGTTTGGGTGTCTTAATAATTCATCGATTCCAGACCTGTCTCTGTTCGGATCACCTATTGAACAGGAAAGGTAAGTTAGTCACTTATTCTAGCATAATATAATTTTACTTGATGATGAGATACCTACGTACTTACATATTTTTTGTTTGTATTAGTTTTCTATCACACAGGAAGTAGGCCTAATTTCCTACTAGAATGTATTAGGTACTTTTGATCTGGCAATTGGTTTGCCGCTATTTCTTTGTTTAAGTTTAGTTATGCCGATTTCTCAGTATTGTAGGTATAGTAACTAAGTACCTACCTACTTACTACTTGCCGCCTGTACCATCTAGCGGCGACATGGAGAGTCGGGACCGCGACTTGACGTTGCCGCTGTTCATGCGGTTGCTAGCGAAGCGCGAACAGCCGCGCCTAATATTTAGCTAAAAGTGACAACCCTAAGACAGTAGGCAATTATATCGCGAATTGGGCCGGAGATAGCCTACTCCCTCTTCTTTATACTATGACTTAATTGGCAAGCAAGGTCACTTGACGCCCCGGGCAAAAATACAAATCTTTCCTCTTTATAATCTAATATATAAAATTCTCGTGTCACAGTTTTCGTTGCCATACTCCTCCGAAACGGCTTGACCGATTTTGATGAAATTTTTTGTGCTTATCCGGTATCTATGAGAATCGGCCAACATCTATTTTTCATCCCAATAAATGCAAAAAAAATTGTCCACACGAGCGAAGCCGGGGCAGCTAGCATTAGTATAGATTTAATCTTTCCTTTAGCGTAACCTTAAAAGGAAAAAAGTAACCCTTATAGGATCACTTTGTTGTCCGTCTGTCTGTCTGTCAAGAATTTTCATCTCAAGAATCCGTGGAGCTATCAAATTGAAATTAATATCAAATACCCGGGTCTATGGTCTCTTTCGGCTGTAAAATAATCAAACCTGTAAGTCAATATGAAGAAAAGATATGACCGTTTATGTCGCAAAATTGCGCATATTTTGCGATTTCACAAGGGAATCAAAACCTACAGGGTACTTCCCGTTGATCTAGAACCATGAAATTTGGCAAGAAGCAGTGTCTTACAGCACAAGTTTGTTTTTTTTGTAAATGCGAATTTACTATAAAAATATTCCTGAATCGCGCTGTTGAGAGTTACCGACGAATAATGACCTCATTTGAAGTTTACCTACCTTTAATCTTACCCACAAGTGTATACGGAACCCTCGGTGCTCGAATCCGACTCGCACTTGGACGGTTTTTTTTTTTCGTATAGACCCCCCTAATTTGTCGCCCCATCTCACCCCCCCCCCTCCCCCCCAACGAAGACACGGGCTTAGGGCTGCAGAATGACGAACACATTGTTACATTTATAACTTATATTGCACAATATAAAATCAGTCTTTCTACATCAGTGTTTCTCAAACTTTTGGGTGTACCGCCCCCTTTAGCAAAAAAAAAATATACTCACGCCCCCAAATTTTTCATCTATTTTTTATAGAAATATGTAGGGTTATAAACAATAACGACTTCAGTTGAGTATTGAGTAATTTATAATTAACATCACTACATAGTATAGAACAAAGTCGCTCCCTGTCTGTATGTCCCTATGTATGCTTAGATCTTCAAAACTACGCAATAGACTTTGATGCGGTTTTCAACAATAGATAATGATTCAAAAGGAAAGTTTTTACGTTTAATTAATTTATTACGTTGGTATTTTACTTATATGGCTAGCGCTGGCCGTGCGAAGCCGGGGCGGGTCGCTAGAAGATTAAAAGCTTAGGTTCATTATTCAGTTATAATTCAACCTAATCGGTAATTGTGTGTTGTAGGCTGAGTTAATTACTTCCACCGCCCACTGATGTGTAGCGACCTCACCGCTACATAAACCAATGTTAGAAATCTACTAACTAGCAGGACAACATTCAACGAATGACAACTACATACGTCACAATCCTGCCACGCGCTAGCGAAGTTTTCTACGCAATTCAACATATATACAAGTTTCCGACTAGAACAGTCTAGGGCCTTGTTCCCCAGGCACAACACCCGCCTGGCTGGAAGATCTTCCCTTTGCGGTGGCTGAGCATGATCACCTCGCTCGCCCAACAGATGTTTATTCATAGCCCTGTGGGGCGAGCGAGGTGATCATGCTCAGCCACCGCAAAGGGAAGATGTTCCAGCCAGGCGGGTGTTGTGCCTGGGGAACCGCGGCTCCGACTGTTCTAGTCGGAAACTTGTATATATGTTGAATTGCGTAGAAAACTTCGCTAGCGCGTGGCAGGATTGTGACGTCATTCGTTGAATGTTGTCCTGCTAGTTAGTCGATTTCTAACGTTGGTTTATGTAGCCGTGAGGTCGCTACATCACTCCCCCCCGAGACCGGAGGTCGATCCAGAGCTTGATTACAGTCAGTGCTTGAATGCTTGCAAGTGCCAGTGTGCTTCGAAGTCTGCGGTGAGTCAAGACTGAGCGTTAGATGCCGACTGAGTCCAGTATCTCAATGCAAGCGTACGACGTGGAGATAAGACGGTGAGCAATGCCGAATGGACTCCAGAAGTGGGCTGTGTGAGGCGGACGTATGTAGTCGGTGGAGAGGTGAGTGCCAGGACCAGTAGCGCGGTGAGTCGGCTGAGTTGGACCTGTTGATACTCGATGCTGGCTTGCTGTGTGACTGCTGCTGAAGAATTTGATGGGGGTGGAGAAGGTTGCTGATGTTCACGCCAATACTGACGCAACGGGGTCACCAGTGTGGGGCGAGCGAGGTGATCATGCTCAGCCACCACAAAGGGAAGATCTTCCAGCCAGGCGGGTGTTTTGCCTGGGGAACAAGGCTCCGACTGTTCTAGTCGGAAACTTGTATATATGTTGAATTGCGTAGAAAACTTCGCTAGCGCGTGGCAGGATTGTGACGTCATTCGTTGAATGTTGTCCTGCTAGTTAGTCGATTTCTAACGTTGGTTTATGTAGCCGTGAGGTCGCTACAGCCCCAATATTACAAGTTTTAATCGCCCCCTCAGATAGCCCCCACTAGGGGGCGGTACCACCCACTTTGAGAGCCTATGGTGTACATTAATATTCTTTTACATACTTGACTTATAGCTATGAAAATAAATATAATATAAAATCTATATCATTCACACATTTTAGACATTATATCATAAAAAAAATCATAAGACATATATAACTAAACTCGGCGTAGAAAATGAATTGGGGATACAATTTTTATATTCAAACATAATTAAGTTATTAATGTCACTAGCTACAGTGCCCTTCACACCGGAACACAGTGTAGTGTACGTACACTAGTGCTTGGCGGCAGAATATCTGACACTGCGGTGGTACCCACCTAGCCGGACTCTTGCAATAAGAGGCCTACCACCTAGTACCTAGTCTCTTATGGCCAGTAATGTCACTAGCTACAGTGCCCTTCACACCGGAACACAGTGTAGTGTACGTACACTAGTGCTTGGCGGCAGAATATCTGACACTGCGGTGGTACCCACCTAGCCGGACTCTTGCAATAAGAGGTCTACCACCTAGTACCTAGTCTCTTATGGCCAGTAATGTCACTAGCTACAGTGCCCTTCACACCGGAACACAGTGTAGTGTACGTACACTAGTGCTTGGCGGCAGAATATCTGACACTGCGGTGGTACCCACCTAGCCGGACTCTTGCAATAAGAGGCCTACCACCTAGTACCTAGTCTCTTATGGTCAGTAATGTCACTAGCTACAGTGCCCTTCACACCGGAACACAGTGTAGTGTACGTACACTAGTGCTTGGCGGCAGAATATCTGACACTGCGGTGGTACCCACCTAGCCGGACTCTTGCAATAAGAGGCCTACCACCTAGTACCTAGTCTCTTATGGCCAGTAATGTCACTAGCTACAGTGCCCTTCACACCGGAACACAGTGTAGTGTACGTACACTAGTGCTTGGCGGCAGAATATCTGACACTGCGGTGGTACCCACCTAGCCGGACTCTTGCAATAAGAGGCCTACCACCTAGTACCTAGTCTCTTATGGCCAGTAATGTCACTAGCTACAGTGCCCTTCACACCGGAACACAGTGTAGTGTACGTACACTAGTGCTTGGCGGCAGAATATCTGACACTGCGGTGGTACCCACCTAGCCGGACTCTTGCAATAAGAGGCCTACCACCTAGTACCTAGTCTCTTATGGCCAGTAATGTCACTAGCTACAGTGCCCTTCACATAACAAAGCCTCGTTCAGGAGAGTAATGTAGCGCAGTTACTTGGTACTCCGGTATGGGCGGTTGTTCCGATACAGTTGGGTTTTCATTGTTTTCGTCCTTCTTTTTCTTGCATAAAGAGTATCGCTTAGATTTTATATTCAGATGAACCTGGAAACAGAAAAATACATACATATGTATTTTATACCACTAAAGTGGCATACAAGAATACGGCCCACCTGATGGTAAGCAGTCACCGTAACCTATAGCCGCTAGCAATATCAGGGATATCACTAACGAGCTGCCAACTCTGTTGCTGATGAGGACTCACTGTGTTAGCAGCAATACTACTAGCCCAGCGTATCCTCGTGGAGCACTGGCAACCTTACTTATCACAGAAAGGCAGTGGGCCGTATGCTTGTGTGCCACCTAGGTGGTATAAAAAAAAAAAAAACGAGTCACAATGGGTTTTAACGCCGTGTGTAACACTCTTTTTCCCCTAGAACAGGATATTCAATTTTTTCTACGCCTGAAACTTCACAATGACGAACTTTTTAAGCATGAGGAGTGAAAAGTATACGTACCTGTCTATTGTGCTTGTACAAGTTGGATTGTTGTGAGAATGTGGTGGGACAGTATTCGCATATGAACGGTCTCTCGCCGGTGTGCGTGCGCATGTGAGACTCCAACTGAACCTTAGTCTGGAACCACACACATACAGTCATACATATAGATAATAGACGGTGAAAAAAAAAAAGAAATGCCACTTTGTTCGAAAATTAAATTAGTTTTATATGCAGTTCGATAGAGTTTTGGATTCTCTATAGATCTGTCTAGGTTAGAAGCCAATGGAAGCTCACAAAATTTATAAAAAAATCTATTATTGAATAAAAAAATTAATTAATTTAATTCTTTAAGTTAAAATTAAATATATGTATAATTATATTAGATAGAATATAAATTATTACGTAAGTAATATAGTGCTCTCTACGTGGCTGTGCCCTATACCGATATTTTGTTATAATGTCAAAAGTTATTAGTACCATTGTAACAAAAATGTGCAATAAATAAATAAAAAAAGGTAAAATCATTTTATTTTAATTTTAAAGTTTGAGCATCTCTGCCGAACAATTGACCAAAGATGTATGTGTTTATGAAATGAAATTAAAACCATTAAATATGTATGTATGAATGCATGTAATACTGACGGGGAATCCCTTCCCGCAGTGGTGGCACATCTTGTTGGTTGGTCTACCTCGGTGAACGTTCCTCATATGCTGGTCCAAGCCCACGCGATTCTTGGACGGCTGAAATGTAAACAAGCCTATGAAAAAATCCCTTATCCCGTGAGATTTGTGAGAATCCCATGGGATATGGGATACACAGACCTAAAATATTTACAGTTTTTATTTAATTGTGATATGATTATATTAATTAGTGTATAATGTCATTATTTTAAGCTATTGTAATACTCGGTTCTTATATTATCTTGGAAAACAAAGGCTTTCACGAGATTTAAGAAAAACGGGATAGTTAGAACCAAGGAAATTTCGCAATTCTACGCGATTCAAACACGTGGGAAAAAGTAAATTATTATAACATACGTGTTAATCTAAACTACGCATTCGAAAACGGAACTCTCAAAATAATAAATATATAATATATAGCCTATGTTACTCAGTGATGATGTACCTTTCTAACGGTGAAAGAATTGTTTAAATCGGTCCAGTAGTTTCGGAGCCTATTCAATACAAACCCACAAAAATACAAATCTTTCCTCTTTATAATATTATTAGTGTAGATGTAGATAGTGTAGACAAGTTTAATCCTGCAACTTCGCCCGCATAGCAATATACTACATCGTCGGTGATAGCGCAATAGCGCGTAATTAGCTCTAGCTGTAGGGCTAGCATGAATAATTGCGACAACGTTTTCGTATCGCCTTCGACAATTTTTGTATTGGAAAATGAACAGCGCTGCGGCGGTGAAAAGTGGAACTAAAAATTAGTATGACGGAACTCTCAAAATCGCTATAATTTCATACGAATTTTCAGTTCCACTTTTCGCCGGCGCAGCGCTGTTCATTAACTCACACAAAAATAGTCGAATGCGATACGAATACGTAGTCATGCTCGTAGTTATGCTTGCTCGGGCTACAGTACTGATTGAGACACGGTACGTACCTTCATACAAACAGGACAGTGGAATGTCTTATGCAAGTGTTTCTCTTCAATGTGATCGCGTAGTTTCGTCTTGTCTGCAAACCTCTTGTTGCAGTGGTCACAGATGAATCTACGCACCAGAAATATCATCAAACTTACTGTATAATTATATACCTTCACGCCTTCCCTCAAGGGTCCCCGAAGAGGTAGGCAGGGGTTACAACACCCACTTTCCACCGAAGATAATTTGGTGCCAACGTGACAGATGGTGAGTCCGTCGCCGTCTCTTAGGCACTACATACGTCCTTGAATTTCTTCTCAGACGTATGCAGGTTTCCTCACGATGTTTTCCTTCACCGTTAAGCTCGTAGTGTGATTTATCAGTGCACTTTTGTTATAAAAATGGATGCATGTAACCTCTACCTATCTCTACGGGGACGCTCGTGGGAGGGCGTGAAGATATATTATTATATGTTAATAATATTTTTTATTATATAGTATCACCTAAGTTCAGCGTGCGACACGTGCTTGAGGCTAGTGTGGAGGTGCCTTCGATAGGAGCACAGCGAAGAAAAGCCGACTCCACACTCTGCGCAGTACGCAGCCGGTGACGACGAAGACGCCTGGATATACCAACCAAATCAGGTACCTGAGTCTACCAATGATTACATCCAAGAGACGTAGGGCGATTTGGGATTTCCCCAAGGTTATCCCATTGAAATTAGAGCCGCCCGACTGGGGACTGTACCTCCGCCTTACAGAAGACCGCAGTGAAATAACACTACTTGATGTAGTGTTGTGTTTCTGCGGTAAGTAAGTTTGCCAGTGCTCCACGATACGATGGGCTAGTAGTAATGCTGCTAGCACAGTGAGTCCTCATCAACAACATGGTTAGCAACCCGTTAGTGTTACCCCTGGTATTGCTAGCGGCTATAGGCTACGGTGACTGCTTACCATCAGGTGGGCCGTATGCCTGTGTGTCACCATAGTGGTATAAAAAATGGCAATGAGATAGATTATAACCTAGCACAGGTTTTATCTAGAACCACGCGTGCGAAGCCGCGGGCAAGCTAGGACATTAGTAGGTACTAGCTTATATTAATATAGCTAGCTATGCATTCCCAACCATTGACGTATTAACTTTGTAGCGACCTCACGGCTACATAAACCAACGTTAGAAATCTACTAACTAGCAGGACAACATTCAACGAATGACAACTACATACGTCACAATCCTGCCACGCGCTAGCGAAGTTTTCTACGCAATTCAACATATATACAAGTTTCCGACTAGAACAGTCGGAGCCTTGTTCCCCAGGCACAACACCCGCCTGGCTGGAAGATCTTCCCTTTGCGGTGGCTGAGCATGATCACCTCGCTAGCCCCACAGTATCATACATACAGTCTCCGACTAGAACAGTCGGAGCCTTGTTCCCCAGACACAACACCCGCCTGGCTGGAAGATCTTCCCTTTGCGGTGGCTGAGCATGATCACCTCGCTCGCCCCACAGTAGCGGTGAGGACGCTTCAGTGTCACCCAACATTAAAATTAAATAATTTAACCACCCACGTAAATGTGATGTAAAGTAATTGAAGCGGTCGCACCTTAGTGTCATGTTTCTCCAGGTGTCGTTTGAGGCTGGTCTTCCAGCGGAACACCTTGTCACACATGGTGCATGCAAACTCGTTCTGGAGTTCGTGCACTGCTCTGTCGTCAACATTTTATAGATTACTAGCGGCCCGCCCCGGCTTCGCACGGGTACACATTAGTTTCGGAGGATAGACGTTTATCAAATATTTTGTCCACCCGTGCGGAGCCGGGACGGGCAGCTAGTATAATTTATAGCCTATGTTACTCAGTGATAATGTAGCTTTCTTACGGTGAAATAATTTTTGAAACTGGTCCAGTAGTTTCGGAGCCTATACAAACACACAAAAATACAAATCTTTCCTCTTTATAATATTATTAGTGTAGATGTAGATAGTGTAGACAAGTTTAATCCTGCAACTTCGCCCGCATAGCAATATACTACATCGTCGGTGATAGTGCAATAGCGCGTAACTAGCTCTGTAGGGCTAGCATGAATAATTGCGACATCGTTTTCGTATCGCCTTCGACTATTTTTGTATTGAAAAATGAACAGCGCTGCGGCGGTGAAAAGTGGAACTAAAAATTAGTATGACAATTTTTACGTTTTCGAATACGTTGTCGACAATGTTCCTGCTACCGACACAGTGAAATCAGTGTCTCAATATCATTATCAAGGTGTAAAAGTAAAACCCTATAGCAAGCGTCCATAGGCTTCGGTAACCGCTTACCATCAGGCGGGCCGTATGCCTGTTCGCCACCTTCGTGGTATAAAAAAAAACAAAATAATGATTTACTTTTAATTTTGATTTCTGGTACGGAACCCTAAAGAGGTAGTAACAAACTCACAGTCGATGGTTCATGAGCCCCGCTCGGTGTCGGAAGGTCTTGTCGCACTGCGGGCACGGCACCCTTGCCTTGTGGGTGTCGCAGTGATAGCGGTGGGTGTCGATCGAGCTGCGCACACAAACACCCATGACCATTTGGACCAAAATACCGGAGGCCGGGATTGGAGTCCCGCGCTCCGGAACTGAATTGAATCGCTCATTCTGGAAATCTATGGGGGAAGCCTTTGTTCAGCAGTGGACGTCTATAGGCTGATGATGATGATGATGATGCTCCGGCATCGGCGGCGTATCCTCGTGGAGCACTGGCAACCTTACACACCGCAGAAACACAACACTACATCAAGTAGTGTTATTTCACTGCGGTCTTCTGTAAGGTGTGCTTTATACCAACTTAATGGTTTAAAAAAAAAAGTTAAACAACTGTCGACCAACTTGGAGACCATCCCGCACAGCCCGCAAGTGTACTGGCGCAGTGCGACCTCGTGCGCGGTGTAATAATGCGCCTGCATCGCCTTGGTGTCCACCGTGCGTTTGCCGCACGCTGTGCACTCATACCTGTGTAAAATACATCAATAGACATTAATATATAAAGAAAACCGTCCAAGTGCGAGTCGGACTCGAGCACCGAGGGTTCCGTACACACTTGTGGGTAAGATTAAAAGTAGGCGAACTTCAAATGAGGTCATTATTCGTCGGTGACTCTCAACAGCGCGATTCAGGAATATTTTTTTGTAAATTCTCATTAAAAAAAAAACTCCTACCTCCTCTACCACTGAAACAGTCCCAAAAGGCATCACAAGTGAAGTTGGATCCAGTTTAATCTTCTTTCTTTCGTTTAGAAGGTGTTGAAGGCGGCTATGAACAGTGCCGGTAGCAGGAACATTGTCGACAACGTATTGGAAAACGTAACTCGCGAAATGTCAAAATGTCATAAAAATTTTTAGTTCCACTTTTCACCGCCGCAGCGCTGTTCATTTTCCAATACAAAAATAGTCGAAGGCGATACGGAAACGTTGTCGACAATGTTCCTGCTACCGGCACAGATACCGGATATTCGGTCCTGTATCGCGTTACATGACGCGATCAGTGCCGGTAGCAGGAACATTGTCGACAACGTTTCCGTATCGCCTTCGACTATTTTGGTATTGGAAAATGAACAGCGCTGCGGCGGTGAAAAGTGGAACTAAAAATTAGTATGACAATTTTGACATTTCGCGCGTTACGATTTCGAATACGTTGTCGACAATGTTCCTGCTACCGGCACTGGTATCCATCAAAACCACTATCCGTTACATCACTAGTTTATATATATGTATAATTAACTAGCTGCCCGCCCCGGCTTCGCTCGTGTAGACAATTTTTTTTTGCATTTATGGGGATGAAAAATACATGTTGTCCGATTCTCAGACTACCCAATATGCACACAAAATTTCATGAGATTCGGTCAAGCCGTTTCGGAGGAGTATGGCAACGAAAACTGTGACACGAGAATTTAATATATTAGATTTTGTTAAAGCTGGCCGCATGGCCGTGCGAAGCCGGGTTGCTAGTTAACATTTTTAATGAACCTCACCTTCGCATATGTCTCTTATAATGCGCTGTGAATGATTCGACAGACGACAAGACAGTCTTGCATATAGGACAGCTGTAATCACCCAGTGTCTGAAACACAAAACATATCTATATATATAAAAATGAATCCCTATTTCCCTTGGTCACGGCATCACACTTAGCTAGAAGGATTTCGTTAATCCTTTTTTTCATTGTTTTTGTTTTTATAGGGGTATCACTAACGGGTTGCCAACCACGTTGTTGACATGGCCTCACTGTGCTAGCAGCAATACTACTAGCCCAGCGTATCCTCGTGGAGCACTGGCAACCTTACTCACCGCAGAAACACAACACTACATCAAGTAGTGTTATTTGAATGCGGTCTTCTGTAAGGTGGAGGTACAGTCCCCAGTCGGGCGGCTCCAATTTAAATTAACCCACGGGAAATCCCAAATAGCCCTACCTCTCATTTTTTAAACTTAGAAACTTATGTTAACTTAAGCTTATTGGTACAGGCCGGGGTTAGTGGTATAAAAAGATCTTCTTGCTTCGCCGTAGTCGAGGAAAAAGCTGATGAAAGTTACCATATCATGTTTGGCCGCGACATGCGCCTTATAAGATTTTTTATAGTTGAACCCGACGAGGCAGTCTTCACACCGATACTCGGCCTTCAAATAATTCTCCTTCTGGGCGTCTTTCTCTCTCTCCTGCAGCATCTCTTCGTAGGACAACTCTACTGTCAAGATTTTTTGGTCCTTAGACGATTTTTTACTCTAGAAAAAAAAACTATTTCATCACATGGATATATTGATAGATAACTCTTTATTGTACACCTTAAAACCATAATACAGAAACAGAATTTATTGTACATATCGGTACAAATGTCCGCCTTATCACTAGATGTGTGCCGGTAGCAGGAACATTGTCGACAGCGTATTCGAAAACGTAACTCGCGAAATGTCAAAATTGTCATACTAATTTTTAGTTCCACTTTTCACCGCCGCAGCGCTGTTCATTTTCCGATACAAAAATAGTCGAAGGCGATACGAAAACGTTGTCGACAATATTTCTGCTACCGGCAGTGATCTCTTCCAGACAAGTCAAGTGTTGTTAAGTAAACATGACAAGTAGCGCCATCTAGTTCTGCCTAATGTAACTAGCAAGTAAAGCCATCTAGTTCTGCCTAATGTAACTAGCAAGTAGCGCCATCTAGTTCTGCCTAATGTAACTAGCAAGTAAAGCCATCTAGTTCTGCCTAATGTAACTAGCAAGTAAAGCCATCTAGTTCTGCCTAATGTAACTAGCAAGTAAAGCCATCTAGTTCTGCCTAATGTAACTAGCAAGTAAAGCCATCTAGTTCTGCCTAATGTAACTAGCAAGTAGCGCCATCTAGTTCTGCCTAATGTAACTAGCAAGTAGCGCCATCTAGTTCTGCCTAATGTAACTAGCAAGTAGCGCCATCTAGTTCTGCCTAATGTAACTAGCAAGTAGCGCCATCTAGTTCTGCCTAATGTAACTAGCAAGTAGCGCCATCTAGTTCTGCCTAATGTAACTAGCAAGTAGCGCCATCTAGTTCTGCCTAATGTAACTAGCCTTGTATTTTTCTCATTTTGTTCTGTGCTCGCACGACCGTCACATGTAGTTAATATTTAAATAAATTTTAATTTATTAGTGTCTCCTTAGTTTCGCTTTAGCTTTAGCCTTTTTTATATTAATTAATACTTTTTAAGTGCACTAATTATCTATGTAATTGTATTTTACGAACGCTGTGATTTCCTATAATTGGGGAAACTTATTGATTTTGTACTTCTGTCTAGCTATAAGAATTTCATTAAGTGTTTCTTGTTGGAAACCCAAAATAAATAAATAAATAGATCTAGACTTTACAGGCAAGCACTTTCAAATCGTCAGAACCTACCACCGGATTCCGAAGGTCGGTTTTGCTGAGAAGAATCCGGCAAGAAACTCAGCAATTGCTATCTTCATATTAGTTACTAGCGGCCTGCCCCGGCTTCGCACGGGTAGACATTGATATCAAATATTTTGTCTACCCGTGCAAAGCCGGGGCGGGCAGCTAGCCTATGTTACTTAGTGATAGTGTAGCTTTCTAACGGTGAAAGAATTTTTGTAATCGGTTCAGTAGTTTGGAGCCTATAGACATTTATCAAATATTTTGTCTACACGAGCGAAGCCGGGGCGGGCAGCTAATATAATATATAACCTATGTTACTCAGTGATGATGTAGCTTTCTAATGAAAAAAAAAAAAAAATCGGTCCAGTACTTTTTGAGTTTATTCGTTACATACAAAAATACAAATCTTTCCTCTTTATAATATTAGTGTAGATATCGTCATATTTGTTTAGTTTTGTCATTTTGTACAGCATAAATAAACTCAACGTTATGTCGTACCAAGAGGTCAAAGAGATGGCTAACGATAGAACGGCTTGGCGATTGCTCCCCCGACAAGAGCCTAGCTCTTAAATAGATGATGATGAAATAAAATCAAAAACTACAGAACCGATTTAAGAAATTCTTTCACCAACATAATGCTATATTATCACTGAGTAACATATGCTATATATTATATTAACTAAAAAGCTTATGAATTATATATAGAATGCACACGGAACCGGCGATGAAGAGATTGATGAATGTAGAAGAAGCAAAAGAGGTATGCAAGTCTCTAGTGAAATGGCGCTCTATACTCTCTGTCTACCCCGTGAGGGACTTGGCGTGATGATATGTATGTATGAAGAGATTGATGAATGTAGAAGAAGCAAAAGAGGTATGCAAGTCTCTAGTGAAATGGCGCTCTATACTCTCTGCCTACCCCGTGAGGGACTTGGCGTGATGATATGTATGTATGAAGAGATTGATGAATGTAGAAGAAGCAAAAGAGGTGTGCAAGTCTCTAGTGAAATGTCGCTCTATACTCTCTGCCTACCCCGTGAGGGACTTGGCGTGATGATATGTATGTATGAAGAGATTGATGAATGTAGAAGAAGCAAAAGAGGTGTGCAAGTCTCTAGTGAAATGTCGCTCTATACTCTCTGCCTACCCCGTGAGGGACTTGGCGTGATGATATTTATGTATGTATGCATGTATCCATTTTTGTGACATACCTTTTCAACTTTCATTCTTTTCTTTAGGTTAGCGGTCTTTTTAACTTTTTTTTTTGTTTTCTTCTCTTTTTTCCTTGTTATGAGCGTTTGACTGTCTGTTTCACCGGCCGATTTATCGTCAGAACAAATTGACATACTACCATTGTCTGCTAGGGTGTCTGTTACATCTGAAAAATGAATAATCCATATAGCCTGAATAAATTAATGCATAGTGTACATACACTAGTGCTTGGCGGCAGAATATCTGACACTGCGGTGGTACCCACCTAGCCGGACTCTTGCAATAAGAGGCCTACCACCTAGTACCTAGTCTCTTATGGCCAGTAATGTCACTAGCTACAGTGCCCTTCACACCGGAACACAGTGTAGTGTACATACACTAGTGCTTGGCGGCAGAATATCTGACACTGCGGTGGTACCCACCTAGCCGGACTCTTGCAATAAGAGGCCTACCACCTAGTACCTAGTCTCTTATGGCCAGTAATGTCACTAGCTACAGTGCCCTTCACACCGGAACACAGTGTAGTGTACATACACTAGTGCTTGGCGGCAGAATATCTGACACTGCGGTGGTACCCACCTAGCCGGACTCTTGCAATAAGAGGCCTACCACCTAGTACCTAGTCTCTTATGGCCAGTAATGTCACTAGCTACAGTGCCCTTCACACCGGAACACAGTGTAGTGTACATACACTAGTGCTTGGCGGCAGAATATCTGACACTGCGGTGGTACCCACCTAGCCGGACTCTTGCAATAAGAGGCCTACCACCTAGTACCTAGTCTCTTATGGCCAGTAATGTCACTAGCTACAGTGCCCTTCACACCGGAACACAGTGTAGTGTACATACACTAGTGCTTGGCGGCAGAATATCTGACACTGCGGTGGTACCCACCTAGCCGGACTCTTGCAATAAGAGGCCTACCACCTAGTACCTAGTCTCTTATGGCCAGTAATGTCACTAGCTACAGTGCCCTTCACACCGGAACACAGTGTAGTGTACATACACTAGTGCTTGGCGGCAGAATATCTGACACTGCGGTGGTACCCACCTAGCCGGACTCTTGCAATAAGAGGCCTACCACCTAGTACCTAGTCTCTTATGGCCAGTAATGTCACTAGCTACAGTGCCCTTCACACCGGAACACAGTGTAGTGTACGTACACTAGTGCTTGGCGGCAGAATATCTGACACTGCGGTGGTACCCACCTAGCCGGACTCTTGCAATAAGAGGCCTACCACCTAGTACCTAGTCTCTTATGGCCAGTAATGTCACTAGCTACAGTGCCCTTCACACCGGAACACAGTGTAGTGTACATACACTAGTGCTTGGCGGCAGAATATCTGACACTGCGGTGGTACCCACCTAGCCGGACTCTTGCAATAAGAGGCCTACCACCTAGTACCTAGTCTCTTATGGCCAGTAATGTCACTAGCTACAGTGCCCTTCACACCGGAACACAGTGTAGTGTACGTACACTAGTGCTTGGCGGCAGAATATCTGACACTGCGGTGGTACCCACCTAGCCGGACTCTTGCAATAAGAGGCCTACCACCTAGTACCTAGTCTCTTATGGCCAGTAATGTCACTAGCTTCAGTGCCCTTCACACCGGAACACAGTGTAGTGTACGTACACTAGTGCTTGGCGGCAGAATATCTGACACTGCAGTGGTAGTCATATTGTTCTCTTTTCCTACCTTTGTCCCACTCCTCTTTGACTTCATTCTTCAAATAGACCAACTCTGGCTTGTTATCTTCTTCTGTGACCACATCATAACCATCAACTGAGATGGATTCCCTGATCACTCTCCTCAGCTGTGGTTGTCGGAAGACATCTGTCATTAAGCATTCTTGTAGGTTCTGTAAGAAGGGTGGTGTTGTAATGACTGCACCAGCCAAAAGAGGGTTATGGTTCGGACAGTTTGTTATTTTTTTAACAAATACTACACAGCACTCAGCTATCTGGCCCCAATATCAGTACCATGTGAGCCAGCAGCTGATGTAATACTTTTATAATAAAAAAATTTGGTGTGGCACTCGGAGACTGCCGCGGTAAAGCTATTGCATAGCATTTTTTATCAACTTATGCAATTATAATTATTTATTTATTTTATTAATGCAGTATTTTTTATATACCTATATACTTTCTCACAAACAGCTGATTACGATAGTTTTCCAATACAACCAATGCCACCTAAAGGCGGGTTGCTGAACTAAAGAGACAAGCGTGATATTTCAAAAAGTCATTAAAAGGTCTGGTATTTATCGATAGATGGAACTAAAAAGTATCACCGCTGTGCCGGTCGGAGTGGGCGGTGTTAGGTTTTTTTCGTTACGGAATTTCTAGATCCGGTCCCCACGCTCAAGGCCCGCGATAAAAGCTATGCAATAGCTTAAAAAAAATGTATCAAACACACAGACACAATAGCATGTTTTTTTTTTATACCGCTAATGTGTCACACAAGCATACGTCCCACCTGATGGTAAGAAGTCTGCTAGCCTTTAGCCGCTAGTAATACCAGGGGTATCACTTACAGGTTGCCAACCCTGTTGTTGATGAGGAGTCACCATGCTAGCAGCATTACTACTAGCGCAGCGTATCCTCGTGGAGAACTGGCAACCTTACTTACCGCTGAAACACACATTATTTCACTGCGGTCTTCTGTAAGGCGAAGGTACAGTCCCCAGACGGGCGGATGGCGAGAGTTGTGGTGGTAAAAAATATTTTGCTGTGGGCATCATGTCAAACAATTCCTAATTCTTCTTCTTCTTCTTTAAGCTAATGGCGACGAGCTTTTAATACAGCTATTCCGCCAATGTCACGTGGTGTGGTAGGCACAGAGTACATAAGTACTAAACGTAGTGGACGTTTATTAGTGGTAGGTGAAGATAAACGATGGAGACTGGTCAGTGGAAAATTTATAGTTTAACTTTAAAATATAAAATGGAGAAATTAAAATGTGTGAAATTAGATAATATACTCACTTCTCTAGTATATGTTTGCAGTATTCTATAGGAATCTTTAACTTGCTCCCTGAACAGAACAGACTTCCTCAACTTTGCTTTACATTCCCAGCAGATCAGAGGAGTGGTTGCAGTGTAGCACAGCTGGAATGAAATTATAATTATTTATTTATGTTATTATTTGTTTGTTTGAAAGTAGTTGTTTGAAGTTTGAAAGTAGCTCCAGTGATAGATAAGTTGAGGAGCAAGCGTTTGTCATGGTATGGGCATGTAATGCGGAGGAATCAAGATAACGTGGTAAGAAAGGTTTTATGTATGAATGTGGACGGGTACAGGGGTCGAGGTAGACCTAAGAAAAGATGGATGGACTGTGTGAAAGATGACATGGCCAGAAAGGAAGTGAATACAGAGATGACGGCTGATAGAGAAGTATGGAAGAGAAATACATATTGCGCCGACCCCAAATAATACGGGATAAGGGCAGGAGAATGATATATGTTATTATTTGGCAGTTAATAAGCTGATACGTGTGTATCAAAATAGCTTGGAGATGGTGGAATAAATGTAAAATTATCAGTACTAGCTTCTACCCGTGACTTCTTCTGCATTGAACTTAGAATCCCAGTGGAATTTTCCCGGGATAAAAAAAATTTGGGATAAACATATCCTAGCTTGGAGACAGGAGATGGTGGAATAAATGTATAATTATCAGTACTAGCTTCTGTCCGCGAGTTGTTCTACACTGAACTTAGGATCCCAGTGGAATTTTCCCGGGATAAAAAAAACCTGGGATAAAAAGTATCCTATATGTTGTTGCAAGCATCCATAGGCTATGGTAACTGTTTACCACCAGGTGTTTGATATATGCTTCTTTACAACCTTAGTGGTGTAAAAAAAATGTGTTTAAAAGCTATATGCTAAATGTTAACAAATCCCTTGAGCCCTGTTTACATGATTTAGCAACAAACATTAATTGTTTCTTACAAATGTTTACATGATTTTTTTCTTTTTTATTAAATGTTTATGGATGTATGTATGTTACTCTTACATTTTTTGGAACACAGATAATTTATAACCTGGATTAACACATAGGATACCTCTTATCCCAGGATTTTTTTTTGTACCAGAAAAAAATGAGGTTCTTCTGAGATTCTAAGCTCAATGCGTACATAGTCGCAGGCAGAAGCAAGTGAAAACATGTAAATTGTTTTGAGATGTGTAACATCGCTCCTGCCACTGTCCTGGGAGTGATTAAGTGAAAAGGGACCTAAATGCATTACAGAAAACCAGAGAAATGTTTTGAATTTAATTTATATAACTGGGAAAAACCTTCTATACCTCTTCTATGTAGAAGAACACAGTAAAATAACACTATTAGGCTACTGCTGTGATTACCGGCAACAGAGCTCTGAGAGCATATGCTGTATGGACAGTAAAGAAAGAGGTACTTATACCCCAATAGCTGCCAGTTATAGGTTGCGGTGAACGCTTACCATCAGGGGCGTTTGTGAGTCAACTAAGTGGTTAAAAAACGGAAAGAAAAGAAGACTTAATTAAATTAAGAGTATACCGGTATTTCATTTAATGCATTTATATAGTACTGCTTCATTGTGTCATCTCTTATTTCCTGCAAAGATCTTCCCACACAGAGACATGCATTGCATAGCTGATGGATCCCTGAGAAACCTTCACGTATTTCATTACTCTCAGTCATTGTAATAAACAATCACATTGCCATACAGACGGTAGATTAGATTGGAAGGATTTGAGAGTATTTGTTTGTAGACTTTAATTAGCACTGTTCACTGCATTATTAATTAACTTTCACTATATACTACTAATAGATGCAATGGATTTTTCGTTTTAGAGTTTATTTTTACGAAAACGCAATCAATTTGAAAGCAATTGCATAAACAATATTTGACTAGTGTTATAGTATGTACTCTGAGCTACTGTATAGTTAAATAGGTAATTAATCGATTATAGCGACAAGAGAAAATATTATAAGTTAGTTTTATTTAATATCGCCAAAATAAACAAACAATACAAAAACAAAAACTCCGCCATTTTCTAACTAGTGCTGAGCTTGGGAATGTGGCACTACGTTTTCTTCTTCTTTAAGTTAATGGCGACGAGCTTTTAATACAGCTATTCCGCCAATGTTATGTGGTGTGGTAGGCACAGAGTACTTAAGTACTAAACGCAGTGGACGTTTCTTCTTCTTCTTCTTCCTAAGTATGGCAATCAATCCCTTCAGGGACTATTTTTGCCAGTGTCGAGTGTTAGAGAATTTTCATGTTGCAATATTTCTCGTGTTTGCCGCATTAAAATGCCTAGTGTCATGCATTCTAACGCCCAATGGAGTTTCTGGAGACAACCCACGGCAGTAGCAGATCGTAACACGCCTTTCGATTAGAGGTAACCTATTGACCAAAATGATAAATCACTTAACCCAAAAGTCGTATTATGGCATTATTTCCAATGTTCCTATAAATCAGTCACTAAATGAAACTTTACTGCACATATCGACACCAAAAATACACATTAAAGATCACTATAACACAATTTACGACACACTGGAAAAAATCTCAACCGCTCCGCCTGATTCCCGCCAAAAACTCCCAGTGGACGTTTATTAGTGGTAGGTAGATAAACGATGGAGTGCTAAGTGTTGTCCGATGTGTCAATCATCGTCAGTCATCAAATAATTTACTAAATAAAAAAAGCGACAATGTTTTTGGCGGGAATTAGGCAAAGCGGGTACAAGATTTTTTCAATTAAAAAAAAAAAAAAAATATCTTTAACTAAAGCGGGCTACACACGTTCGTGTATTTTCGGTCTCATTATACGTAATAAAGTTTCATTCCGTGTCTGACTCAACAAATCGACTTATGGAACATTGGAAATAATTATTTTGGGTGAAGTGATTTGTCACTAGCCTCGGACTTGAAGGCATACTATGATCTTTTTTTAAGCTATTGCATAGCTTTTATCGCAGGCCTTGAGCGTGGGGACCGAATCCAGAAATTCCGTAACGAAAAAAACCTAACACCACCCACTCCGACCGGCACAGCGGTGATACTTTTTAGTTCCATCTATCGATAAATACCAGAACTTTTAATGACTTTTTGAAATATCACGCTTGTCTCTTTAGTTCAGCAACCCGCCTTGGCATTGGTTGTATTGGAAAACTACCGTAATCAGCTGTTTGTGAAAAAGTATATAGGTATATAAAAAAATACTGCATTAATAAAATAAATAACTAATTATAATTGCATAAGTTGATAAAAATGCTATGCACTAGCTTTACCGCGGCAATCTCCGAGTGCCACACCTATTTTTTTTATTATATTAATATTATTTATTGACACAAAACAGATTAAACTATTCACAAAAACATATATTAACCTACCTACTTATAGATAAAAGATATGACCCAAACCGGAATCATGCGGTAGCGTGCCAAGAATGCTGGCAGCATTGCAACGCATTGCATAGCAATGCTGATTCTCTGAGCGAAATATGTTCCAGCTACTGTCGTGGCACGTGTCCAGTAACGCCATTAGGCATTAGAATATATGATACTAGGCATTTTAATGCAATATAATATATTTTTGAGAATCTTTTTAATTCTCTAACACTCGACACTGTTAAAAATAGTACTTGAAGAGGATTGATTGCCATAGCTAGGAAGAAGAATACTCACTCAACTCAACCAAACCAACTGTCAGAGTGTCAGTTGCCAAGGTCAGTCTGTAGTCAGTTAGTCAATTTTCATTTAGTTTGCTTGCGTCATGTTTGCGTCACAGCGAGTCTATGTTTGGTCAAGTTGAAGTTGATGTTTAATTTTCATTCGTGAAAAATGTGTTCTCTTAGATAAATTTCTCCATTTTATTTAATAAATTTAAACTATAAATTTTCCACTGACCAGTCTCCATCGTTTATCTTCACCTACCACTAATAAACGTCCACTACGTTTAGTACTTATGTACTCTGTACCTATCACACCACTTGACATTGGCGGAATAGCTGTATATAAGCTCGTCGCCATTAACTTAAAGAAGAAGAAGAAGAATCGATAAAACCACTCATTTCAACCATATTAATTTTCTTCCAATGGTACTTTGATTTATTGAATTCCTACCTGTAGTAGTTGAAAATTCAGCAAAATGTGTGCATAATCAAAAAAGCCGGTTGACTAAGTTAAAAAATATGGAGTATAGTGATCTTAAATCCTACATGATGTCGTTGGACGAGCTGGATTTGAATTATATAAACAGGAATAACCTGGAACCAGACTATGAGCATTTATACAAACCTTTATGGAGGGCCAGTAAGAAGCCTCAAGAGTTTTATAAACTTGAAATTTTCTCAGATTACGAAGGTGAGTTTAATGTCATTTTACATTGCCTACTATAGCCTGTAATGTCTGTATTACTAAGTAAAACTATAGTCTATAATCTCTTTGATTTTGTGAAAAAGTATCACGAAACCTCATTTTCACATCTAAATATTTTATACTATTTTTTTCAAAAATACATTCCAAATTTGAACATGTCCTGACGATACCTCAAATATAAAGCTGGATCTGACCTTTTTGTTGAGGACTCAATTATGCTAGCATATCCTTACTGCCAGTGTCTCATGGAGCTCTAGCAACCTTACTCACCATGTTTCTACTTTCAGTATTCACTCCGAAGTACAAATGCCATGTATGTGACATACAAGTGCCGGTGATGTACTCGGATGATCACGACCTCAGCGAGAGGCACAGGATCTGTCTGGAGATCATGGACATAGCCCTGGAGAGAACCAGAGCCTATGTCAAACACAAAACTGATACCACTCACATTTCACCCAAATCCCATACATACTTCTGTAATGTATGTAATAAAGCTGTGTCTCTGGATCGAATGAGCAAACATACTTCATCCAAACAACACTTGAAGAGCATGAAACAAGAACAGTTTCTTAGTAAGTTACTGTCTTCATACAATAATGAAGAAATTGATGATTTCAATTTGATGGGTGCGAAGGATGAGAAAAAAGAGCCAGTAGAAAATGACTTTTTTACTGTCATAAATAAAATTGCAGAACCGCAACTAAAATTAGATGAAAAACCAATTAAATATGACAAGGAGGTGATGGTGCAAATAAATGATTTCATGGATGAGAAAATTATTGAAAGAGAAGTACCCAAAAACAATGGAAATGATAATGAAAATCATGATGACAAATCTAATATCCTAGGGCAGGAAAAGGTACATCATTATAAGGGTGTAAATCATATGATACTTATAAAATCAAAAGATGGATGTAAAATAAAAGTTCCCTTTGAGAACTACAACGGGATAATAACCAAGGATTATAATAAATATTGCTTATTATGTTCAGAGTGTGTTGCAGACGTAGAATACCATGTTTCATTGGCGAAACATAGGCATATAATATCAACGACAGTTGAAAATGTGAATTGTTTAAGACAGGTGAGAAAGATACAGTTTATTTTAACTTATACATAAACATGTATGAAGAGATTGATGATTGTACAGTCTGGCTAGAAAGAGTATAAAATATTGGGGTTGCCACTGTGTTGTTTGTATGGCAGCCTGTATAGAGCATCAACTGTCTTGATTGGTTTGTTTACAGTACACGTCATAACATGGATTACATTTTGTGAAGGTTTGCAGTAGCTAAACATTTCAGTTTTTAGACTTTTTTTGCCAAGCTATAGAAGAAGCAAAAGAGGTGTGCAAGTCTTTAGTGAAATGCTCTATACTCTCTGCCTACCCTTGAGGGACGTGGCGTGATTTTATTTATGTTCTTAACAAAGCGGCTTGTGAATGTGGGTAAACAATTTAGCAAGTTAAATTTTACCCACTTCCCAGTGTCTGATTGAGCTGAATTATTTGACATACATTTGGTTCCCGTGACAATGCACAATTATCTAAATGCTGCCTAGTTTAATCTAATATGGCGGATGTAAAAGAATTGTGATTAATCATTTCCACATTAGCCCCTATAATACAGGTATACAAAGTAGACCATGATAAGTGAAACATCCATATTTTATTAACAAAATAAAAGGTGTATAAAAAGAAAACATTTTATTAGCAGTCTCACATAAATAATCATCATCATCATTCTCCTGCCCTTATCCCATATTATTTGGGGTCAGCGCAATATGTATTTCTCTTCCATCCTTCTCTATCAGCCGTCATCTCTGAATTCACTTTCTTTCTGGCCATGTCATCTTTCACACAGTCCATGCATCTTTTCTTAGGTCTACCTCGACCCCTGTACCCGTCCACATTCATACATAAAACCTTTCTTACCACGTTATCTTCATTCCTCCGCATTACATGCCCATACCATGACAAACGCTTGCTCCTCAACTTATCTATCACTGGAGCTACTTTCAACTCTCACATAAATAATATTAGTATTTTATTTACAGATCAATGATTTTCTCAAGCACTGCATAATATGCAACGATTTGGCATTACACTCAGAAACACACAAAAACAGTGTTGAACATTTGGACATAATGAGCAAATTGTTATCAGATTTAGATAATATGTTTGATGACGATGATGATGAAACATCTGATACAAATGAACAAAGTAATGATCACGATAAAGTTGGTAATTATCATGATGTAGTTAGTGAAAATCAAAATGTTACTGATAAATCTGAATCGGTTACCTTTGATGACAAAAAAAACAGTGACTGTGAAACAGCAACTCAACCAAAAGTAGTAGATAAAACATTCTGTGAAGTTTGTAACGCACATGTACCTGTGGACATGAAAGGACATGAAAGAGGCATGAAACACAGGATGAAATTGAAACAGGCCGCAGAATTAGAAAATAATGCATTAAATTATCAAATTCAAAAGATAGACACAGATGATTTGGTTTGTAGAGTCTGCAACGAAGTAGTAATAGATATTGATGCCCATCTCTCTTCAGCAGAACATTCCAGAAAGTATAAAGACTTATTAGACGAGAATAAACTGAAACTGTTGCCTGGAGACCGATTCTTATGTGCCATGTGTAATTGTTATATACTGAAAAGTTACGAGCTGTACCACGTGACAGGCAAACGACACTGGAGGTTCTTAAAAAAAGAAAGGCGTGCGGCTAAACGGTCTGGATCAGTGAATTCTGAATCAGGTTCAATTAATAATGTGTCTGAATATGAATTTCTATCAACATCTGCATTGAACTCAATGAATCATGTTACCAGATCAATAAACTCTGCATTTGGATCAATGAATTCTGTAACTGGGTCAATGAATTATGAATTAGGACCAGTAATTAATGTGCCGGAATCTGCAGTTGTATCAACATCTGGCTTGAAATCAATTAATCATGTTGCCGGATCAATAAACTCTGCATTTGGATCAATGAATTCTGTAACTGGATCAATGAATTATGAATTAGGATCAGTAATTAATGTGCCAGAATCTGCAGTTGTATCAACATCTGCATTGAAATCAATTAATCCAGGCGCCGGATCAATAAATTCAGCATTTGGATCTATGAATTCTGTAACTGGATCAGTAAATTCTGTCATTAGTGACAATATATGCCCACCATATTTCTGCGAGATTTGCCAAGTGCAAGTGCCGAATCGCATAGCGAACATAGAAGAGCATAAAAATGGAGTATCTCACAAGAAAAAGTTGCTAGCCGCAAAAAATACCGTCAGTAATGTTGCTGGCAACGCTGAAAATGTCATAAAAAAAGATCAATTCTGTAGACTATGTAATATTATGCTATCGAGTAAGATAGCAATGGGTACGCACATTAAAAGTGATTCACACATGCAACTCCACGCGTTGGTGTTGAAGACGAACAGGATTTGGAAACGCACAGATACAACATACTTCTGCGATTATTGTAAAGTGGAAATTAGTGCGTTTAACGAAACGGACCACGTGAATGGCGCTAAACATTTGAAAAACAGGAAGAATCCTACCAATTTGGGGCTAGAATTGTTTAAGCCTTGCTAAATATAAAATTGCAGACGCAATTTAGGGTCAGCAACGCGCGAGTGATAATGTTTTCGTATCGCCTTCGACTGTTTTCGTATTGAAAAACGAACAGCGCTGCGGCGGTGAAAAGTGGAACTAAAAATTTGTATGACAATTTTGAAATTACGCGAGTTATGTTTTCGTATAGATTCGATTTGGGATTTCCCGTGGGTTTCCCATTAAAATGGAGCCGCCCGACTGGGGACTATACCTCCACCTTACAGAAGACCGCAGTGAAATAACACTACTTGATGTAGTGTTGTGTTGCCAGTGCTCCACGCTGGGCTAGTAGTAATGCTGGTAGCACAGTGAAGTCCTTATCATCAACACAGTTGGCACCCCGTTAGTGATACCCCTGGTATTGCCAGCGGCTATAGGCTACGGTAACTGCTTACCATCAGGTGGGCCGTATGCTTATGTGCCACCCTATTGGTATAAAAAAAACGTAGTCGAAAAATGTTCCTGCTACCGGCACTGGTGTTTTAAGCCATAGGCTACGGTAACCGTCATTTTTTCTTCGCCGTAGTCGGGTAATAAGTTGCCGTGTGCTGCTCGATGCGTATGTGTAGAATGTATACCTGTTTACTTCTATATACGTTTTTACTTATAATATTGTCGTTTTATGTAATATATTGTGTAAGGTTCATAATTAGGTGTATGTAACATTTATAGATATATTAAATGGAATTTTAAATTAAAAAAGATCTTTATTTGACTAGACTTTACAGGCAAGCACTTTCAAATCGTCAGAATCTACCACCGGATTCGGAAGGTCGGTTTTGCTGAGAAGAATCCGGCAAGAAACTCAGCAATTACTCTTTAAAAAACCAAAAGAATTACATAAAGTTTATATTTCAAATACTAACTTAACATGGATACCTATTGCTCAAAGTAATATATAAAAACAATTGATAACACTAAAAATAATATTAACACATAGACAAGTATATAACGCTTAAATATTTATATCTATGGGTTAAAATAAAGTCGTTTCACTAGTAGCTTTTTTTGTTATTAATTTATTTACACATATAACATACCTAAAAAAAAAATTGAAACGCCAGACTCAAAATGCTCTAAAAATCACAACTAAACTTGATCAATTCACCTTTGAAGCAAGAAAGCTGAATTAAAATGTCGGTTCATCCGTTTAGGAGCTGCGATGCTACAAACACTACTTGATGTAGTGTTTCTGCGGTAAGTAAGGTTGCCAGTGCTCCACGAGGATACTTGTGTGTCACCTTAGTGGTATAAAAAAAATCTAAGCCCCCCCCCCCCCCCTCCTGTGACTGAGCGTAGTATGTTGAAGACCCCCTCCCCCCTTAAACGGGTCACGTAGTATGAGTACGATCCCTTATGTGCGTGCGCCGTACTGAATTACGGTCGAATGGGAATAAAATCAAAACATGTCATTAAAATGTTAGGAAAATAAATGTTTTATTCAAAATTGGATACAAAATAGTAAATATTATCTATATGTACTAATATTATAAAGAAGAAAGATTTGTATTTTTGTATGTAACGAATAAAATCAAAAAGTACTGGACCGATTTCAAAAATTCTTTCACCGTTAGAGAGCGAAATTATCGTTGAGTAACATAGGCTATATATTATACTAGCTGCCCGCCCCGGCTTCGCTCGGGTAGACAAAATATTTGGTAAATGTCTATAGGCCCCGAAACTACTGGACCGATTTCAAAAATTCTTTCACCTTTAAAAAGCTACATTATCACTGAGTAACATAGGCTATATATTATACTGGCTGCCCGCCCCGGCTTCACACGGGTAGACAAAATATTTGATGTCTATGCTCCGAAACTAATGTCTACCCGTGCGAAGCCGGGGCGGGCCGCTAGTTTTTAATATAATTAATTTAAACAAATAAACAATTGAAATCTCCATATTGAAACTCACTACAAGAATTAACCTTGCACTATTATAATAATAACATATCTTCGCGCCTTCCCACAAGGGTCCCCGAAGAGGTAGGCAGAGGTTACAACACCCACTTTTCACCGAAGATAATTTGGTGCCAACGTGACAGATGGTGAGTCCGTCGCCGTCTCTTAGGCACTACTGTCCTTGAATTTCTTCTCAGACGTATGCAGGTTTCCTCACGATGTTTTCCTTCACCGTAAAGCTCGTGGTGTGACTAATCACTGGTCTTAAGTTATAAAAACTCATTGGTACAGACCGGTGCGGTTGGAACTTGCGTCGCTAGAATAGCAGGCGACGCTTCATACCACACGGCCACCGACTCTATTTTATTATAGTTGGATTTCAACCTGCATTCCAGTAGGGTATTTTAAGGGTCGGCAACGCGCGAGTGATGCCCCTGGTGTCGCAAGCGTCCATAGGCTACGGTAACCGCTTACCATCAGGTGGGCCGTATGCTTGTTTGCCACCTTAGTGGTATAGAAAAAAAAAAGTAGGGTGAATCATAAACTTGCTATCGCAGAAATTACGTAGATATTTGATAAAAAAATCTTATGAGAGTGGGTCTCTACCGTTGTTTGCTTCATGCAACGCATATTCAACCTTATCTTCATACAGTGACGGTTGAATGTGTGTATGGCACCATACTGGGTCCTGGTGGTGGAGGCAGTCAGCAGCAGGTCTTGTTGTGCGTGGTGGTAAATAAAACTAGTTGGTTGTATGCGTAGTGCGGTTTACTGGTTTGATTGAGCTCCTGGTCGGTATGTTCGGTTTGTTCAGTTTTTTTTTTTAATTGTCTCTCGTAGCGTGAGTTCCGGTAACTTTTGCTACTTAACCGGACAAAGGCGAGACCAAGGTGGCCTCCAGCCAGGCACTATTACATGCTAAGCAACACAGCTAAGGCGCCCCATAGAGGGGCTCGGACCCCGGGCCAGGGGCGTTGCTGGGGGGCAAGCTAGGGAGCTGGGCTGGGCTGGTATTATTATTTAAATTTAGGGGCGTGTTTAAGACTAGAGATAAGAGATATTCGCGTCGAGCCTCGCGGGCGAGGACGGAACAGCGGTCGCCTTTGTGAAGTGTCTTTCTGTATGGCTTCCTGGAGGACCGTGATGTCGTCATCGGGGTCGATGAGGACATGTCGCGGTCGCCTTTTCTATGAGATGCGAGTGAAGTTGTCACGGCGTCGCTGAGATATATAGCACAGCGACGGAGACTCTCTACCGCGCGTGCTAATAATGCCTATTTACATTACAGCGACATCTAGTGGTCAAAAGTCCGTTAAACAATGTGGTTCTGCATTTGGATCTGACATAAGGTTTCTTTTGTACCACTAAGTTCGTCAGATTCTTTCTTATTTAATGAATTATCTTCTTTCGACGATAAAGAGTCAAGAACAGCGCATTGCTTTTTAGATTTTAATTTGCTTCTATACCTTTTAGCGCGATCTGCGGCTTGTTTTTTTCTAAAAAAAAATAAAGAATGTGAAAATAATTATCTTATATTACACTAGCTACAAAACCCGCCGTTGCACGGGTCACAAGAATTTGTCGCCACTCACAAATTTAAATTGGAGCCGCCCGACTGGGGACTGTACCTCCACCTTACAGAAGACCGCAGTGAAATAACACTACTTGATGTACTGTTGTGTTTTTGCGGTAAGTAAGGTAGCCAGTGCTCCACGAGGATACGCTCGGCTAGTAGTAATGCTGCTACCACAGTGAGTCCTCGTCAACAACGTGGTTGGCAACTCGTTAGTGATACCCCTGGTATTGCTAGCGGCTATAGGCTACGGTGACTGCTTACCATCAGGTGGGCCGTATGCTTGTGTGCCACCTTTGTGGTATAAAAAACTCTAATTACTGGCAAAAATAATCATTGAAGAGGATTGAGTGCCATAGCTAGGAAGAAGAAGAAGAAGACAGATATAATACCTGGCCAGCATCAAAGCTTCACTCTGTTGCATCTGTTTTTGTTTCTGCCGGAATTCTTGTTGTCTTTGTGCGTTAGTCTTACATTTTTTTTTCTCACCTTGTTTTTCTAGTCTCTTTCTCTGCCTATACTCCTTTTGACGTTGAGCAGATTTGTTTTTTTTCTCCCTGCAATGTAAGTTAATGTGCAGTGCCGGGGCGCAGGCTACAATTGCTTTTTATACCACTAAGGTGGCAGACAGGCATACGGCCCCCCTGATGGTAAGCGGTTACCTATAGCCGTTAGCAATACCAAGGGTAGCATTCTCGCTGCCGACCCTGCAGAAATCTCTCCACTCTTGAAGCACATCTCTTCTTAAAGGACTAAAAATAAATGGTTTTTTTTTAAACGAGCTTTTCAATATGTTATTGCGATACACTGTTTTTAAACATACACAAATATATTCTATATACATTTCAATTTAAATGGGAAAACCCACGGTATATCCCAAATCGCCCTACCAGTGCCGGTAGCAGGAACATTGTCGACAACGTATTCGAAATTCAATTTTCAATTCAAAATTGTCATACTAATTTTTAGTTCCACTTTTCACCACCGCAGCGCTGTTCATTTTCCAATACAAAAATAGTCGAAAGCGATACGAAAACGTTGTCGACAATGTTCTTGCTACCGGCACAGTACGTAACTGTACTGTGACGTTACTTTTAAGAAAAACTCATTGGCCGGGGTTAGAACCTGGGCCCATCTAATGACGCGGATGACGGAGCGGGCCGCTAGTTTTAAACTGGCCCGCCGTGGTTTTCCCAAAGGATTACAGCATGGGGTTCTTCAAGAAGGGTGTGAAGAGATTTCTGAAGGGTCGGCAACGAGAGTGATACCCCTGGTGTTGCAAGCGTCCATAGGCTGCGGTAACTGCTAACCATCAGGCGGGCCGTATGCTTGTTTACCACCTTAGTGGTATAAAAAAAAAGACTTACAATGTGGTGAAGGGGCAGGACTTGCACGCGTACACCTTGTCTCTTGAGTGCGTTCTTCTGTAGTGGGCGAGTGCTTCATCGTGCATAAGGAATAAGCGGCGGCAAACAGAACATTTGTGCCTGGAACGAATGTTATTGACATTTTTACCCGACACCAACGAAACAGAGGTAGGCCGAATTGGGTTATCCCATTTAAATTGGAGCCGCCCGACTGGGGACTGTACCTCCACCTTACAGAAGACCGCAGTGAAATAACACTACTTGATGTAGTGTTGTGTTTCTGCGGTAAGTAAGGTTGCCAGTGCTCCACGAGGATACGCTGGGCTAGTAATAATGCTGCTAGCACAGTGAGTCCTCATCATCAACATGGTTATCAACTCGTTAGTGATACCCCTGGTATTGCTAGCGGCTATAGGCTACGGTGACTGCTTACCATCAGGTGGGCCGTATACTTGTGTGCCACAAACCAAAAGGAAAGTTTACGATTTTCGCAGTATACGTACATATTTGTTTGTCAAGAATTTTGTTAAACATTGTTATATCATGATTGTTACATGAAAAAAGACAGAGCACTGAGTTCCTTGCCGGTTCTTCTCAGGTGTTTTTTTTTCCGAACCGTTGGTAATTTAGACCTTCATAAGTGCCTTATTAGGGCCTAAACTGAATTATTACTTTGTGGGGCGAGCGAGGTGATCATGCTCAGCCACCGCAAAGGGAAGATCTTCCAGCCAGGCGGGTGTTGTGCCTGGGGAACAAGGCTCCGACTGTTCTAGTCGGAGACTGTATGTATGATACTGTGGGGTGAGCGAGGTGATCATGCTCAGCCACCGCAAAGGGAAGATCTTCCAGCTAGGCGGGTGTTGTGCCTGGGGAACAAGGCCCCGACTGTTCTAGTCGGAAACTTGTATATATGTTGAATTGCGTAGAATACTTCGCTAGCGCGTGGCAGGATTGTGACGTATGGAGTTGTCATCCGTTGAATCTTGTCCTGTTAGTTAGTAGATTTCTAGCATTGGATTATGTAGCGGTGAGGTCGCTACAACTTTTTCATTTTCTTCTTCTTCTTCTTTAAGTTTAAGGCGACAAGCTTTTAATACAGCTATTCCGCCAATGTCACTAGGACTAAGGACTAGAAAAAATAAAAGTATGCATACCTGGTATAATGCTGGTGCATGTGAGCGGATATGCTGCCTGCAGGGTACACAGTCTGCAGGCACAGCTCACACGTCACACTGCCCACTTTCTGCGAAGGGATCGCACGCTGTTATAATAATAATAATAATGCTTGGACATTATCACACAGCGCCATCTAGCCCCAAACTAAGCAAAGCTTGTACTATGGGAACCAGCAGCTGATACAATACTTATATACTTTTTGTTTGTAAATACATACTTATAATACATACCAAACACCCAGATGCAAGGCAAACATTTTTGTCACATAAATGTTTGCCCCGGTGGGAATCGAACCCGCGACCCCTAGCGCAGCAGTCAGGTACACTAACCACTAGACCAGCGGTCTCGTCGAATCGTGTTATTTATGTAATAGTACCTTTTTCCCGCGGCTTTGCACGCGTGGTAAAGTGGCGGGCCGTACACAGTTTGCCACCTTTTTAGGGGCCTTTTTTTACTTAGCTTATTTTTGATGACACGGAGGGTGGGGGGCTCTAGATCGTGATTACGGTAGCATTATTTATTTACTTTTTTACACATATGGCAAACCACAAATTGTCTATGCTTGAAAACGGGGATTCCCAGACATAATTCCCACATTAAAAGAAAATTCATATACCAATGCTTACGTGCATGGGACATTGGTGAGTAAGCATAGATGGGGGAGGGGGGCTAGATGAGGGAGGGGGAGGGGCGAGTAAATATTTGTAATAAATCTGCTTACGTAATACTTGAACGGCCCCTTAGTGGTAAAAAAAATAGTTTCTTCTTTTACATATATAACTATTAACAAGACTGACCGGACCGTGTTTCCTCGCGATATGGTCCACTAGGTTCTCCTCATATATGAACCCGAGCACACAATCCTTACACCTGTGCTTGTACCTCGCAAAGCCAGGGGACACCAGCCGGTCACACTTCTCCATCAGGAACTCCTCTTTGGTCATCGTCACCGTTTCTATCACTGAGGGTCTGTCTTGGTTATCTTCTGCTGAGAAAAAAAAGAACAAAAATCAAATAAGTGCGAGTCGGACTCGCGCACCGAGGGTTCCGTACACATTTGTAGGTAAGATTAAAAGTAGGTGAACTTCAAATGATGTCATTATTCGTTGGTGACTCTCAACAGCGCGAAACAGGAATATCTATTATGAAATCCGCATTTAAAAAAACCTGCTACATATTTAAGGTTTTCAGATTTGTCCCTTTACTTGTGCTGTAAGACACTGCTTCCTGCCAAATTTCATGGTTCTAGGTCAACGGGAATTACCCTGTAGGTTTTGATTCTCTTGGGAAATCGCAAAATATGCGAAAATACGGAACCCGCCGACCTCAAAAAGACGACATTCTTATTTTTAATAAGAATGTCGTCTTTTTGAGGTCGGCAACGCGCGAGATACCCCTGGTGTTGCAAGCGTCCATAGGCTGTGATAACCGCTTACCATCTTAGTGGTACAAAATTGTTTGGACAGATGACTGTCATGTTGGAACCAAATTAACTTAGATTGTAAGTTGGTGTTGTAACACCTATGTCCACTCTTTTGTTGGGACCCTTGGGCGTGAAGATATATAAAATTTAAATAAAAAATCTGTTCTTACTTAGCGTAATTATTTCTTTGCCTAATTCTATTTCCATTTTCACTAGTGAGTCAACATTACTGACAGGTTTTACTTCTGGTAATTCTGGCTTGTTTTCTGAAAAAAAAAACAAAAAAACATTGTTTTTTTTTTATAAATATCCTTAAAATCTATATTCTGTCAAAGGATAGTCTGTGACAGGCGTGCTGGAACATATCTCGCTCAGAGAATCAGCATTGCTATCCAGCGTGGCAATGCTGCCAGCATTCTTGGCACGCTTCCGCATGATTGCGGTTTGGGTCAGATCTTTCTATACTTTATCATAAAAAGGAATGATTATATTTTTGTGTGTATGTTTGTATTGAATAGGCTCCAAAACTAGGGGACCGATTTTCAAAATTCTTTCACCGTTAGAAAGCTACATTATCACTGAGTAACATAGGCTATATATTACACTAGCTGCCCGCCCCGGCTTCGCACGGACTGCTAGTGTCACATAATATAGATTAATAATTTCACCTGTCTCACACTCTGGGGGTTCAATGACTTCGATTTTAACAACAGAACTCTGATTGGGTGTCTCCATATCTTCGGCCTTAACAGACATCAATGGTTCTTCCTTCACATCATCAGGAGCACTGACATTTCCTTGTTCAGATTTAATAGTTTTCAATATCTCAATTCCCGTGGATATGACACCCAAACTGTCTATATTTCTCTTCAATATGGCTAAACCAGTTTGTATGTTGGTCAGTCTCTTCTTAGCTAATTCTGTATCATCCACTTTAGTTTCAGTTATTGCATCTGTTCGTAACATCTCCTGATCTATTTGCGGTAATAATATGTCCACCGTTTTGATACATGAAAGGTTTGCTGTCTTTGGTTTCAGATTGTCTGTGGTTTTCTATAACATAAGTAATTAAATTGTAATGCTATGGTAATAGAACTAAGTTTCATCCCAATTGAACAATATACAATTAAACCAATTTTTTTTATACCACTAAGGTTGCAAAGTAACATATGGCCCACCTAATGCTAAGTGGTTACCGTAGCCTATGGACGCTTGCAACACCAGGGGTATAACTCTTGTTGCCGACCCTGCAGAAATCTCTTCACACCCTTCTTGAAGAACTTCATGCTGTACTCCTTTGGGAAAACCGTGGTGGAGACCTCATTCTACAGTTTGACTGTGCTATTATAGTATACTAGCTTTTGCCTGCATTATTACATGCATGGTTCTAGAAATATTGTGTGTCACATAATAATATGTCAATGTCAAATGTAGACTGTTTTATCTATGCTTTAAAACTAAAACAGTATATTCTTGATTAGTTAGTCTCTTTTTAAGAAAATCTGCAAGGGCCAACAATGGCTGCCCATACGGCGCCTTCGAAGCAAGACCTGTGCCTGTAGTCCAGGCATTTCAAAGTAAACTAGCCAATAATGTCAGCATCTAATCTTTGATTATATCATCTAATTAATCAATCAGTGTACATAATATATCGATCAGTAATAAAAGTTGTTGATTCAAATTGCATTCTCATTCAACATTGTGCTTGTATAATGCACCAATATTCAAAAATCTTTATACATTTGGTTCCTATATGACATAGCCCAAGGGATTAGCCAGTTGACTTTGCAGCTGCGGGCAAAAGCTAGCAACTGTTTTATTTTATAAAAAAAAATTCAGGGGTTTTAAGTGTAAACAATAGGAGATGCTTACTCCACTCATCAACAGCTTGAAGCTAGCCTCTACCTGCTCATGAAATGCTTGGATGTGTTTCAGTATTGCATGACATCTGAAGCACACCACTTGGTACACTGGTTTCAACTGAAAATACATAAAAAATATTAATTTAAGTTTTTTTTATACAATTTCATTGTAGGCCACTTATGCCATGGCTAGTTTTTTATAGTTCCATACCTAAAGGGTACTCTTAGCTATTACTAAGAATAAAAAAAACATTTATTCAGTTTAGGCCATAATAAGGCACTTATGTAGGTCCAAAATCACCACCAATGATAAGGCTTAGCTGATGCCTGTCTGTCCCTTAGGTTACCTAAAATTTGGCGTTTGGTTTCATTGGCCATAGCACCTCAGGGTCCAGTGGTCCTGTTCTGTATGAAGGTTGCACAATGGTAGCAACCATTCTAACATCAATTTAAGGATATATTTTTTTTTTTATCTTTCGGCTTCAGCCCTATATTTGATAACAAAAATATAGCTTTTATGAGATTTGATAACAAAAAGTTAAAGTAAAGATAGATTTATTTCATAAAACATGAGTACATAAAAGATAACATAGCAGCAAAATAAACAATTGTGGTTTGGATTACTAATGACACAATCACAATTTTTTTGGTTGTAGTTTTAAATGATATTGGAATTATTACCAGCATACGGAATAAGCCCAAAGTTCAAATGGCGCAAAAGGCAGCAATCAAGTTTCGGAACACTACTTAATACACAAAGCGCAATCCATATTAATATTAAAAAATGCGAAAGTAAGTCTGCTTGATTGTTTGCTAATTTTCAGGTGTAAACGGCTTAACAGATCGTAATAAAATTTGACAAGAAGATAGATTATATCCTGAGGTACGACATGTGCTACTTTAGTCTTTAAAATGCAGACGAAGTCACGGGTAACAGCCTAACAGCTACTTAAAAAATATTAGTACCTCAACATGTTGAAGAAACTTAGCTAAAAACGCAGAATGGTTACAATTCACCAAGCTAATGTATTGAACATCCTTAGCTAGACAACAAACGCACATCAATGCGCGACTCTGGATAGTTTTCGTGATGTCCTGATTCAAACCGAAGTCTTTAAAGTTCAATAATAAGAATTTAGACATCTTCGGGACTTACAAATAATGAACTGTCCTATGTTAAAGTGTATTATCTATGAACATAACAATCACAGAGTACATAACCAAATAACAATCGCGAAATTCACAGAGTACATTATCCACTCTAGCGAGTCTAGTGTAGCGGTTGTATTCTCTTGGTTATCCACTACATTTAGCGAAATTCGGGAATGAAAATTTCTTCATCTTTAAGTTTATGGCAATGATGTTAAACTTAGACAAAGACAAACTTTGTTAAGATATTAAATATGTAAATTATTAACATTGGTTTGGAGTTTTTGGCGGGAATCAGGCGGAGCGGTTGAGATTTTTTCCAGTGTGTCGTAAATTGTGTTATAGTGATCTTTAATGTGTATTTTTGGTCGATATGTGCAGTAAAGTTTCATTTAGTGACTGATTTATAGGAGCATTGGAAATAATGCCATAATACGACTTTTGGGTTAAGTGATTTATCATTTTGGTCAATAGGTTACCTCTAATCTAAAGGCGTGTTACGATCTGCTACTGCCGTGGGTTGTCTCCAGAAACTCCATTGGGCGTTAGAATGCATGACACTAGGCATTTTAATGCGGCAAACACGAGAAATTTTGCAACATGAAAATTCTCTAAAACTCGACACTGGCAAAAATAGTCCCTGAAGGGATTGATTGCCATACTTAGGAAGAAGAAGAAGAAGAACATTGGTTTATGGCTTTTCCGGCTGATTGTCAACTTCAACTTTTTCTATAATGGCTTCTGCGGGGTTGCCACTATTTCGCCAATGTCGCGTTGGTACAACTAAGAACATGACAAGCCAAGAGCCATACAACCGCTGAAGACAAGTTTGTTGAAGTTTGACATTAGGTACAATTTTATTGTACCATAGTGGTTAAGTACTCTGTGTATTGTACATTTTCATTCTTGGAAGATATCTATCTACGCTATAAATAAAACAACTTTTCTTTTGTATAAAAATAATTGTATTTCGTGTAATGTTGATTATTTGATTACAAATTTGATAATATACAGACGTTCTTCGCTCAATTTACACCAGTATCGTCATACACTTGGTGCATATTTCAAACGAAATGTCGCTAAATAAGTGTTCTAAACTGTAGCATTTGTGATATGGATGCATATTGTTAATTCAACAATACGTTCCGAAACTGTTTGATTGTTGTATTCAAGTGATAGCAAATTGGCGCTGGGCGTAACAAGCAAAAAGCAGGAACTACGTAGTTAACTGTAAGTTTATTTACATCTTACCAAAAGATTCAATTGGTCATGAGTAATCTGTCCATATTGAATATTATTGAACTAAATTGTAGAGAAATAATCATACTTAGTGTGTGAACCAATAGATTTGTCTCTTTTATTCATCAAATATTAACATGTACCTGTTAGAGCTATGTGATGTCAATAACTGAACTTGTTAGTACATTCACTGGCTGCGTGCCTGCTCAGTGGCTGCGTTGATGAACTCAGCGCAGACCGAACCTAAGCCTCACCGCGTAAGGCTGAGTAGGCACGCAAAACACGAGCTCAATTTAACTATCAATGTTACTGTGAGCCTAATTTTATAGTTTATAAATATGTATTTTCGATTCTTGTTATTTTATTTTTCATTGTCATACCTATTATTATTATTATTTTAAGTCCGAGTGCGACAAATTTCCACAGTCAAACCGAGTAATCGGTTTTGTGGTGACCAAAAAAAATTTTAAGTGTTATTTTCATAAAATAAAGAAACTTTTATTATTATTTTATTATTATGAAAAGGTATAGGGCACAAATGCCATATATTTATGTATTTAATAAGGCTACTAACACAGAAGACACTAATTACATGCATAAACAACACTCTAAGAACAAGGTTAGTGGCACTATAATTATAAGTAGCGACTGCAGGTAACAAATTCAAAATCATCTTTATTTGACTAGACTTTACAAGAACTTTCAAATTGTCAGAATCTACCACCAGATTCAGAAGGTCGTTTTTTGCTGATAAGAATCCAGCAGAGACTAAAGCATATATCAAGAAAAAAGATGTTGAGCATTGACCTAATAATGCATGGTCTAGTACGAAAATTAACTAAAATTGTGTCCTAACCTTAGTGTACACTAAACACTACATAGTGAGGAAGAAGACTCTACTGGAAAAATAATACTGGTTGGAAATATGTAAAGCTTAATATGTCCATTGAATATTTATGAGCTAAAGTTATTCACCTTGATAGTATTTACACACCTATATAGTTATTAATTTACATTTAAATGTTAAGTGTCACATACCTCTTCTTTATTTGTTTCCTCAATGCCCTCTATGCCTCAATTCATTCATCTTCACCTACCACTGATATTGGCGGAGTAGCTGTATTATAAGCTTGTCACCATAAACTCAAAGAAGAAGATATTGTCAAGACTCAAGTGTCATTTGATCTCAGTTCATCTGATTTATTCACCACTATTTGAGGATAAAATTTATGTTTCAAGTGTACATTGACTGGAGTTTATTTCTACAATTTTATTAATATGCACTCTAATATACATAGTACTAGCGGCCCGGCCCGGCCTCGCACGGGTAGACATTTATATCAAATATTTTGTCTACCCGTGCAAAGCCAGGGCGGGCAGCTAGTATAATATATAGCCTATGTTACTCAGTGATGATGTAGCTTTCTAACGGTGAAAGAATTTTTGAAATGGGTCCAGTAGTTTCGGAGCCTATTCAATACATACAAAAATACAAATCTTTCCTCTTTATAATATTAGTATAGATATATTAACAGTTGAGATATATAATATAATTTATATTTATATTATTATGTTAGTACTGCACATATGTTAACTTGATAGGAATCTAAATAAGATCACACTACACTGAACAAGAACATCTTTATTTAATCCTTAAAATCTATTTTCGAAAACATAAGAGGTAGGGCAGTTTGGGATCTCCTGTGGGTTTCCCATTAAAATTGGAGCCGTCCAACTGGGGACTATTCCCCTTATACTATACTACTACTATACCTTACAGAAGACCACAGTCAAGTAACACTACTTTCATGTAGTGTTGTGTTTCTGCGGTAAGTAAGGTTGCCAGTTCTCCACAAGGATATGCTGCGCTATAGTAATGCTGCTAGCACAGTGAGTCCTCATTAACAACATGGTTGGCAACCCATTAGTGATATCTCTGGTATTACTAGCGGCTATAAGATAAGCTAGTACTGCTTACCATCAGGTGGGCCGTATGCTTGATGACAGGATAGAAGTATAAAAAAAACTAAGAAATAAAACCATAGTCACATTTACTTTTGCTAATAGCAACATCTTGTGAGCCAAAAGGGAAACTTCATTTAATACCAAATTGATCATTGATGGTTTCACGTACATAATCAATTCTAACTCATGTGAAATGTTAATTTCCAGGTGAAGTATTAGAAGTACAAAATGGAAACAGTACAAACAAACCGAATAAAGGAAACTAAGAGGGATGACATGAACAACGAAGTGTCATCGACCTCGAGCGACGACCTAACAGACACCTTAGCAAAACTCAACAGATACTACAGGAACGACACTTCAATATCTGACCACGAAATAGAACCGAGAAAGATTCAACAGCGGTCACACTACAAGAGTATGGGGAACATTCATGACAGATCATTCAGGAACTCTAGAGTACAAAGTAGCATAAGCAATGTAGATTTAAGCTTCCACAGGGAGGAGATAAAGAAATTTGACACGCTACAGATACCGATAGTCGGGTATGAGGTTATGGAGGAACGGGCTAGGTTCACAATATACAAACTCAAAGTTGAAGACGATAAAAGGGACCAATCCTGGTTGGTGTTCAGAAGATACACAGACTTTGTGCGTCTCTATTCTAGGATTAAAGCGGAGAAGCCTAATCTGCTTCTACCTTTACCAGGCAAGAGATGGTTCAGAGACAACTTCGAACCGGCATTCCTGGAAGAACGGGTCCGTGGTTTGCAGATATTCGTCAATGCTATCTTGAATAAGCTGCCTAATCATCCAGTAGTCCGGGAGTTCTTTTGCTTGGATGAGCCTCCGCAAGTATTCAGCTACCAACCGGAGGTGCAAGCTGTTTACGGAGCCCTAGAAGATTCCATTACGTCACTCAAGATGCAGTTGAAGCAAAAGGATGCAACCATAATGCATTTGCAGAAAAGGGTAGCCCAATTAGAAACCACGATGAAAGGTTGTTCAAATTGCAGTACAAATAACTAGTTCTAAATGAACAATTGGTGATATTATAATTATAATATTAGTTTTATAATATATGTATAATATAAGTAATATGGACTTCGGGTCTAGTACAAAATTGACGAAAAAAGTGTCCATAGCCCTCCTACATGATTTTTTATACGTGTTTATTACTACTAGCTGTTACCCACGGGTTCGCCCGCGTGCTTTTACAGAAAAATATACTTAATTATGTAATAAGAGCACTCTGAATGAGCTGATTAAGATTTGGGTTTAACCCCCGTAAAGGTAATTTGGATTTCACCCCTTGAGAATTATTTTTGAGACAAAAGATAGCTTATGTCCTTTCCGAGGTTATAATCTACCTCATTGCCAAATTTCATTACGATCCGTTCAGCCGTTTGTCGTGAAAAGGTAGTTACTTTCGCATTTATAATATTAATTTAGTAGGGATAAAAATCGAAAACATTGAAAATTAAGTCTTAACTCATTACCGCAAAGCTTAATTTTGATTACAACAGTTTATCATGATCAATCAGTTGATCAAACGGAGATTGGCGCGTGGTTGTAATGTATAAGCATTTTGTAGTGTTTTAGCTCCGGACTCTATTGAGGACGGCCCCGAGGTCGATTTGTTGATTATTGGAGATTTATTTAAGGGGTTGGTGTTGTGGACCTCGTGATTATTGACCCCCTTAAATGACTTACTTATTGCAATACTTTTTTAAATAAATTTATATGATGTTTGGGACCAAACTTAAAAAGTGTGCTTTAAACTGTTGATTGCAATCAAAAACCAGCATATAAAAATGTACTGCATTTTTTAGACGATAATGGTGCCAATTCTATTGTACAAAATTACTACACTAATTTGACAGTTCTCAAAGTCTTGCTATCCCTTTCTCACGTGCGGGGTTAAATAAAGATGGCAATACCTTTAGAACTGTCAAATTAGTTTAGTGATTTGGCACCAATAAATACATAGACAAGTAATAGTTTAATAATAATTACAAACTTGACGATACCGCTGGTCTAGTGGTTAGTATACCTGACTGTTACGCTAGAGGTCGCGGGTTCGCGGTCCCGCCAGGGCAAACATTTAAGTGACAAATATGTTTGCCTTGCGTTTGGGTGTTTGGTATGTATTATAAGTATGTATTTCAAAAAAAAAAAAGTATATAAAGTATTGTATCAGATGCTGGTTCCCATAGTACAAGCTTTGCTTAGTTGGGAGCCAGATGGCGCTGTGTGATAATGTCCAAGCATTATTATTATTATTATTAACTTGCGCTACAATATTACATTGTGAAAGGGGCGCGGCAGCTAAAACAACTTTGTTTTTCCAATTCTGATGAGACAGCTGGTCTGGTGGTTAGTATACCTGACTGTTACGCTAGGGGTAGGTTCGTTTCCCGCCGGGTCAACATTTATGTGATCAACATGATTGACTTGCGTCTAGGTGTTTGTTATGTATTATATAAGTATTTACAATAAAAAGTATATAAATATTGTATCAGCTGCTGGTTCCCATAGTACAAGCTTTGCTTAGTTTGGGGCCAGATGGCGTTGTGTGAATAAAACAACCGTTTATGCTGTCGCGTTGCTTTCGCCATTCTATGAGTGGCGTGATTTTGGACCGCAAATAAAGTTTGTAATGAAAATGTATACATATAAGTATTAAATAAGTCGTAACATATACTATATCTGGGTGCTATTAACTGTTCCTTAGAATTTACATTACATATACAAAAGATCAATTCTCTAGTTCATAAAAAATACTATTATTATTAATGTACAAGCATTGTTTTTAATATTTTGTTGTATTATGTATGATACTTTGATTATGCACTTTTGTTTTTTTTTATACCACTAAGGTGGCACACAAGCATACGGCCCACCTGATGGTAAGCAGTCACCGTAGCCTATAGCCGCTAGCAATACCAGGGGTATCACTAACGGGGTGCCAACCATGTTGTTGATGAGGACTCACTGTGCTAGCAGCAATACTACTAGCCCAGCGTATTCTCGTGGAGCACTGGCAACCTTACCCACCGCAGAAACACAACACTACATCAAGTAGTGTTATTTCACTGCGGCCTTCTGTAAGGCGGAGGTACAGTCCCCAGTCGGGCGGCTCCAATTTTAAAAATCGCGCTACCTCTTTTTTTAAAAGCTCATGGTGTGATTATCACTGTACTTAAGCTTAGAAAAACTTATTGGTACGGGCCGGGATTCGAATCTGGGCCCATCAGATGACAGGCCGTTGCTTAAATCACAAGGCCACCACGGTCACGGCACTTGTCTAGATAGAGTTCGAGCGTATAAACGTCAAAAAACCGGTGCGAGACAGTGGCCTTAACGCCGGTACTTCGCTCAGTGTATAATCAAAGTGTTCGGTATGTATTTACAAAAAAAAATGTATATAAGTATTATATCAGCTGCTGGTTCCCATAGTACAAGCTTTGCTTAGTTTGGGGCCAGATGGCGCTGTGTGATAATGTCTAAACATTATTAAAAAAAACGCTGGATAGCAACTGATTCTCTGAGCGAGATAAGCATTTAGTTGAATCTGACTTACATAATATTTTTAATATTATAGTTGTGATACGATACAGAATATTTTTTATGTTATCTATTTTTGTAGTTGGTTCAGTAGCCTTAGCAACAATTTTCAACTACGTATTCGTATCGATTTCGACTATTTTTGTATGTGAACATGAACAACGCTGCGGCGGTAAAAAGTGGAACTAAAAATCTGTATGACATTTTGAGATATGGCGAGTTAAGTTTTCTAATACCTAGCCGCAAATTATTATTGGGGCAGAATATACATATTTTAATATAATTATATGAATAAATCCAAACTATGTAACAGTCTAACAGATATACGTTGTATAGGCCTCTTGTTGTAAGAGCCCGGTCTCTGCTCGGTCGCCAGAGCCTCGTCAGTTATCTATTAGGGAATACCACAGACGGCCTAAACCGCTGCCACTGGCTATTCATACGAACCGTCAGCGCGTGCAGGTGAGGTTGACTAGGGCCGGATGAGGTGTTGGTTCCGTTCTCCCCTTATTAATAATAATAATATGTCCCGATAGTCGTTTCTGCGAACGGTCTCATAGCGAAGAATCTCGACCAACACCTCAAGACGCTCTCGCTCGATGGTTGGGTCAAGGGTCGGATACAGAAGGCAGTACTCCTCGACACGGCACGCATTGTCAGGAGGTTCCTCACTTTGTAACCCTAACCACCGGTAGCTTGGGCTCGCGCCTCGTGGCTCCCTAGTTTTGCTGTTTTTTTTGTAAGAATATTGTAAAAAGAAACCAAAACTAAGATGTAAAATAAATAAAGGGAATAATAATATATTTCTTTCTTATATATATTTATTAACGTAGGTATATTTGTTTGTTATAATGTGTTTATTCAAAGTTAATGTACCGTCAGGGAACACACTGTGTTGGTCGAGTAAAATACCTTTTATGGATTGGAGTATTGTATTCATTTGTAATGTTAAATTTTATGATTATAATTTATTATTTTATAATTTTATGATTATTAAAAATATAGGTAACAATTTTATTAATTCTTCTTTTATTAATACTCAATAACGTTTTTAAAGTAAATTGTTTTTTTTTATTAAATTAGCACTGCTTGATAGTGTTTATAAATAAAATAAATAAATATCCTTTGGATTTCAAGAGATCTAGCATTTAAAAGAGAGGTAGGGCGATTTGGGATTTCCCGTGGGTTATCCCATTTAAATTGGATCCGCCCGACTAGGGATTGTACCTCCGCCTTACAGAAAACCGCTGTGAGATAACATTACTTGATGTAGTGTTGTGTTTCTGCGGTAAGTATGGTTGCCAGTGCTCCACGAGGATACGTAGTAGCAATGCTGCTAGCACAGTGAGTCCTCATCAACAACAGGGTTGGCAACCCATTAGTGATATCCCTGGTATTGCTAGCGGCTATAGGCTACGGTGACTGCTTACCATCAGGTGGGCCGTATTCTTGTGTGCTACCTAAGTGGATTATAAAAAAACTCTCTAACTGTGAACGAAGTTTAGAAATCGGTCCAGTAGTTTCGGAGCCTCAATACAAACATACACTCAAAATACAAATCTTTTCTCTTTATAATATTAGTATAGATAAAGATGGTGTTAGTAAAGACTTGCACAGCTCTTGCTTATTCAACATTCTCGCAGGTTCAAGTGTGAAACGAATTTGTTTTGAGAAAAAGTTTATCCAAAATATTTAACAGTATTGGCGTGCATCACTTACTAGCGTTAGATATTCAATTTCAATTGATTCGGTGTCGTCTTTTACGCTTTTATAAACATTCGACGGCTTTCTACTCTTCTTTAATTCAACTTCTTTATTCTTTAAATGTCTAGCGCCATTTATATGATCTATTTCTTTAAAGATAGCAATTTCAACTTGACAATAACCACATAAGAATACATTATTAGATTGCGCTTCAATTCTATTCGTTTTCAACACTGATTCGTAGTGCGTTGTATGTGTCTCGCTTTCTATGTGTTTATTCATACTGGGTACGTTGAATGGGATTATGATGGCGCAAACTAGACAGAACAGTTTACTGCCTGTCATTTTCTTCACTTGATAATTGATTTGCACGGATTTTTTATCAAGATCTAGAAATTTAGGCATCTTATTGTAAGCTGCATTGTGTTTTAAATTCTGTATTTTAATATGGGATTCGCAGACATCGCCAACGTTTGTAGAGTCTTTATCGGTAACAGAATCATTTTCAGCTCTGTTTAATTCTTTCAGTCTTCGTCTAGTGAATATAGGTCTATCGGAAATTTTGAACGAACTCAATGTTTCTATAATTTTTTTGTGCTGTTTTACCTCTATGTGGTTAAGTTCTTGGTTTTTAGGCAGATAGCGATTGCAAATAGTACATACAAGCCAATCTGCAGTCAATATTATAAGTCTATTAGCCTCCACTAGATCGTCGTACTTTCTAGAATGATCATTTGACAAGATGTGATTATCAATATCTGTCATTATTTCATCGCAAACTTTGCAACACAATTCATCATTCACAGTTTTACTGAATTGATAGTTGAGTGAAAATATTTCTGGATCGTCTTCTGTCGTTTTCATATCAACTGAATTTATTGGTTCAGAAATAGTTGAGCTAGATGCAAGCTTAATGGATTGAGATATGGCATATTTTAATTCAGATGAGATTGAATCAATAGCATTTGTTGATCCAGAAGTAGGTTTACTCAATTGTGATCGGGCATTTGTTAATCGAGACATGTGCTTAGCCGATGTATATATAGTATTTGTAGAGCCAGAAATATTATTAGCCTTATTCAATTGGGATACGGCAATTTTTGCTTCAGATACGGCATAAGTTGACATTGCAGTGCGCTTAGGAGATGGATGCATGCCTGTTTTTGATGAAGGTATGACATTAGCTGATCCCCAAGTAGTCCTAGGCGATTGTGATATGGCATTAGTTGACGCGAAAATACATTTAGGAGATTGAGATATGGCATTGATTGATCCAGAAATGGCTTTAGTTGATCTCGACGTAGGCTTGGGCAATTGAGATATGGCATTTGTTGATCCAGACATGGCATTAGTTGATCCCGAAGTAGGTTTGACTGATTGAGATATGGCATTTATTGATCCAGAAATGGCTTTAGTTGATCCCAAAGTAGGCTTGGGCGATTGAGATAGGACATTGATTGATCCAGAAATGGCTTTAGTTGATCCCGAAGTAGGCTTGGGCGATTGAGCTGTGACATTGATCGACCCAAATATGGGTATAGTTGATGCCACAGTAAGGTTAGGCGATTGAGTTACGGCATTCGTTGATGCAGAATTGGCTTTAATTGATCCCGAAGTAGGCTTAGGTGATCGAGATATGGTATTGATTGATCCAGAAATAGACTTTGTTGATGCTAAAGTAAGCTTAGGCGATTGAGATATGGTATTGATTGATCCAGAAATGGATTTTTTCGATTCCGCACTAAGCATAGGCGATTGAGATATGGTATTAATTGATCCCGAAGTAGGTTTGACCGATTGAAATATGGCACTGATTGATCCAGAAATGACTTTAGTTGATCCTTTAGGCGAAGTAAGCTTAGGCGATTGCGATATGGCATTACTTGACACAGATATGGAATTAGTTGATCGAGCAATATGCTTAGTTGGTTGAGATAAGCCCCTTGTTGATACAGATATGTCATTATTTGAATCCCAAGTAGGCCTAGGCGATTGCGATATGGCAGATGTTGGCTTAGGCGATTGTGATACACCATTCGTTGATTCAGATATGGAATTATTTGATCGAACAATGGGCTTCATTGGTGGAGATATGGCATTGGTTGATCCAGATATGGCTTTCAATGAACCCAATGATGATTGTAATATGCCATTACCTGATCCAACTATAGCATTAGTAGGACCAGTTCTTAAAGGCACATCCTTTTCAAATCTAGCTACTCGATTCGCGCTTCTTAATTTGAGTATGTGCTCCTTACTGTGTATATGGTATAACTCGTAACTTTTCAATAAGTAGCAATTACATGTGGTACACTGCAAGCGGTCTTCACTTAGCATTTGTAGTGTATTTTCTTCCAATAGATATGAATACTTTCTGAAATGTTCTTTGGTCGAGATGTGAGTATCAATATCGATTATTGCTTCATCACACACTCTGCAAAGCAACTCATCATTGCTTATTTTTATTTGATAGATTAGAGCTTTGTTTTCCGATGCCTCTGTCTCTTTCAGCTTTATCACGTGGTTCAAACCATTTGGGTGAGCTTTAAGACAGTCAATAGGTACCATAACTTTACATATATTACAGAATTCATGTGTATCATTATCAACAGGAATTTCTTTGCTTTCTGTATCAGAATAGTTTGTCGTATTGTCTGTATTGGATTGATCATTGTATCTGTTATTTGAATCATCATCATCAGAATTTCTGTCTGCTTCTGTATCAGAACAGTTTGATGTACTGCTTGCAATGGATATATCTTCATTCTTAGCTGTGTTCAATTTGGCTTTAGGCTTAGCATCTTCCATGTGAATATTTTGATCTACCAACGTGTTGCATATAAAGTGGTTCAAGTATTCATTTATCTGTAAGGAAACAGTAGTAATAAGACATTATGTATTTTTTGTACACCCAATTTTTTTCGGCAAAGCGCGAGTGATACCTTTGGTGTTGCAAGCCCCCATAGGCTACGGTAATCGCTTACCATCAGGCGGGCCGTATGCTTGTTTGTCACCTTAGTAGTATAAAAAATGATTTGTGATAAATAAACCACCCCAGCGGAAATCGAACGCGCAACACCTTGGCTTAGCAAGACTTTCGACTACGCATTTGTATCGCTTTGATATTATGAGGGTTAAGTTTTCGAATATGTAGTTGAAAGATATTTTTGCTACCAGTGCTGATATACTATCTGCTAGACTGCCACCAGTTCTCTGGTTCTCTAATACAAGCTTAATTTAGTTTTTTTTTCCTACATACTGGTCTAACGCCATTAACATCTATGAGGGTTGAAATATTCTCTGCATGTTTATTGGACAAAATATGAGTATCTAGCAGACATTCTCGACAAACAATACAAAATGCCGTATTGCTTATTCTAACCATTCCATTATAGTTTCATCCATATACTTTCAACTTAGATCCATTTGAAATCATTTTCAGCTAAACTGTTCTATTTTATGATATCTTGGTAAAATTATCTTTTTTTGAACATTCATTGTTAACTGGATTATTATTTACCTTTGGTTGTTTCACTTTATCATTAGAAACATCAATATCTTCAATTTCATTGAGATTCTGATTAGTTTCTCCAATAATCTTATCTGTAGTATTATGATCTACATTTACTGCATCATAATATTCTTCATTAGAATACAAATAAAGTAGTTTTTGCAATAACTCCTCCCTTTCTAGACTTTTCAAGTGTTGTTGCGAAGAATTGTGTTGTGTTTTACGTCGTAACAATACAGAAATTGAGCATACATTGCAAAAATATGTCCCATCTAATGTATTTGTATCAGAGTTTTTAGTTTTGTGTTTGACATAGCCTCTAGTCCTCTCCAGGGCTATGTCCATGATCTCCAGACAAATCCTGTGCTTCTCGCTGTGCTCGTGATCATCGGAGTACATCACCGGCACTTGTATGTCACATATGTGGCATTTGTACTTCGGAGAGTAGTCTGAAATTATTATAAAATCAATCTAAGACACATCTATACTTCCCATTTATTATAAAGAAAACAAAAAAGTTCAACTTCAACTTTTTTATGAGTGGCTTCTACAGGATTGCCACATTTTCGGCAATGTCGCATTGGTAATACTAAGAACATGCACTGAGGATTATTTTATGACCAGTACTGAGAATTTAAACATTCTGAATTATATATAACTAGGACAGTACATCACAATCACATAAAATAGACAAGTGATAAGGAATATCTACATTCATAATCTACATCTACACTAATATTATAAAGAGGAAAGATTTGTATTTTTGTGGGTTTGTATTGAATAGGCTCCGAAACTACTGGACTGATTTCAAAAATTCTTTTACTGTTAGAAAGCTACATTATCACTGAGTAACATGGGCTATATATTATACTAGCTGCCCGCCCCGGCTTCGCTCGGGTAGACAAAATAATTGGTAAATGTCTATGCTCCGAAACTGCCTACCCGTGCGAAGCCGGGTAGGCAGTTGCGGGCCGCTAGTATTAAAATAATAATGGAGTGATATTATCACGTTACCTAAGAGTTGCACAGCAAAAATTTTTTTAAGAAGCTTTGCTTAGAAGTCCTTTATAATATACCGGTTTCTAAAGTTCAGAGATAACTACATCTTTGGCAAAAAATACTTTTAGAAGTTAGGTATTTTAATTCGAATTCTAGCTTACCTTTGTAATCTGAGTAAATTTCAAATCTATAGTAATCTTCAGTATTTTTTAACCTCCACAATGGCTTAACTTTCAGGTCATATTCAGTTTCAAGGCAATTGTGGTTTATATAATTCAAATCTAATGGGTCTAACGGCAATATAAAAAGATCAGAATTCTCCATGCTGTTTAAGTTACTCACTTAAATAGTAAAGTATATTTTGGAGACTTAACTTTTTCTAAGTTTGAATTCGTAGAGGCGTTGTTGGTTGAATTATAATGTAAGATTGCGATTTTGCGGAATTTGCGGTTTATTTGTAAACTTTGTGAAATAATTGCGAGAGACAGAACAGAGAAAGGTAGATTTAGAGAGAGAGAGCACATTCCGCCGGTTTTGCAACGTAGTGGTTCTTCTTCTTCTTCTTCCTAAGTATGGCAATCAATCCCTTCAGGGACTATTTTTGCCAGTGTCGAGTGTTAGAGAATTTTCATGTTGCAAAATTTCTCGTGTTTGCCGCATTAAAATGCCTAGTGTCATGCATTCTAACGCCCAATGGAGTTTCTGGAGACAACCCACGGCAGTAGCAGATCGTAACACGCCTTTAGATTAGAGGTAACCTATTGACCAAAATGATAAATCACTTAACCCAAAAGTCGTATTATGGCATTATTTCCAATGCTCCTTTAAATCAGTCACTAAATGAAACTTTACTGCACATATCGACACCAAAAATACACATTAAAGATCACTATAACACAATTTACGACACACTGGAAAAAATCTCAACCGCTCCGCCTAATTCCCGCCAAAAACTCCAACGTAGTGGTTATGTACTCTATGCAATCCGCCTCTGACCCACGGAAAAAAAATACTACTTTTGTGTGATATGACATATTATACCTACATATTTTTTTTTCAAATTTTCTTTTACTAAATCATAACAGCGGTTTTCATATATAATTCTGCCTACAAATTAAATGTTACCGGTATGTTGATGTTTGATTGATTCATAAACGATTTCATTGAAACGTGGTTATGTACACTTCTTCTTCTTCTTCTTCCTAAATATGGCATTAAATCCTCATTAGGGACTATTTTTGCCAGTGTCGAGTGTTAGAGAATTATCAAGTTTCTCAAATATTTCGTGTTTGATGCATTATAATGCCTAGTGTCATGCATGCATACTGATGCCCATTGGAGTTTCTGGAAACAATCTACGGCAGTAGCAGATCGTAACATGCCATTAGATCAGAGGTAACCTATTGACCAAAATGATAAATTACTTAACCCAAAAGTCATACTATAGCATTATTTCCAATGATCCTATAAATCAATCACTAAATGAAACGTTACTGCACATAACGACACCAATAATACACAATAAAGATCACTATAACACAATTTACGAGACACTGGAAAAAATCCCAACCGCTCCGCCAGATTCCCGCCAAAAACTCCCCGGTCTTGGACTCTGCGGATTTCATACTATATGTTCATTGCCAGCTAGAATAATACGATTATGAACGTCATTTCCAGGTGGACTGTAAAATAATAAAAATAATAAAAATCTTTTATAAGCCCGTAAGACCCATACTATTTTTTATTTGAATTTAAATCCGTTTTCTGTATAAACAGAAAAGCTTTGAACTTTGAATTTTTTTTGAAAAAGCGTAAATGGATTGATATTAGCAATAAATATTTTTAGAATAGCAACACCAGGTAAAGCAGCCATTTTGTGGTGTCCTAATCGAGTTGAATGTTCTTCACCAATTTTCGTCTATTTTACATGGGAGTATTACTTTTTGTTGTGGAATTCAAAAGTAATCTTTAAAATATTAGTTTGCGAAAACGAATTATTTGAGTTGTAATTAGTTTAAAATGGAGCAAGATGTGGAAAATGGATTCAGATCTGTGTGCTGTACTTGCCTTAGCAATGATCGCGACTTGTTTTCAATAAATAACATTAGTCAAATATATCAAATATTCCGACTAATAATGTACGATTTCGCGGGCGACAGGGTAAGTTTCAAACTTTTTTTATTTTATTAGAAGATGTACAGTGTACTTTCAGCATTAATTAATTAACTTCATTACGTAAAGGTCGTTGCACTCGTTTTCGTGTTTATAATAAATTTAGTTTCGTAGTTTGTTTTTCTAAGCCTAATGCTTAGAAATGAATAAAATTATTTTCTGCTATTATCTTCGTCAACTTGTAAGTGTAGTAATTAAGATGTTTATTATTTATATATTGACAAGATTTAAATTTAATGTATATTAAAGCATTTTTATGCAGCCATTGTTCCCAATGATAACCCCATAGTTCCTCTGAAAACTTTATTTTCATGAGGAAATGTTATGTATGGCATATACATATATTCATTTAGTAATGCTCAGTTTGTTATTTTTATGAAATGCACAGGTAAGAAACAACTAAATGGAAACAAACACTAAAACATAGTGGTTATGTACTCTGGGACAAACACTACCTACCACCTCCATACAAATTGAATTATTCTGCATTCACCTGCCTTGTCATGCCTAGAATTTTGGTCATTATATCTAACATAAGGAGTAATTTTTAACGTTTATCAAAATTTGTCACACATGTCAAAATAACATAACAAACAGTCATACTTAAATTTTGTTTATTTGTATAGTTTTCTACATCTACACTAATCTACACTATCTACACTTCTACACTAGTCTACACTTCTACACTAGTCTACACTTCTACACTAGTCTACACTTCTACACTAGTCTATACTTCTACACTAGTCTACATCTACACTAATATTATAAAGAGGAGAGATTTGTATTTTTATATTTTTGTAGGTTTGTATTGAATAGGCTGTGAAACTACTGGACCGATTTCAAAAATTCTTTCACCGTTAGAAAGCTACATCATCACTGAGTAACATAGGCTATATATTAAACTAGCTGCCCGCCCGGCTTCGCACGGGTAGACACATTATTTGATAAATATCTACCCGTGCGAAGCCAGGGTGGGCGCTAGTAGTTGATATAAAAATAACATGGTATGTCCAGTTTGGTGAGACGCAGCCGGAGATTGAGCAGTTGGTGTGTTGGGAGTGCATGGCACTGATGAAGAGGTTTGTCAAGTTCAAATGGCAGGTGCACAGCGCTCAGGAGCATCTGAGAGTCCTCGCCTTGAGTCACACGCAAGAGGTTAATATGTATAAAAATGATATGTACTAATTCTCTTGTTCATCTGTAGCCCAGCAAGAATAACTTGCGACTTGTATTCGAAACGCTACTCGCGAAATGTCAAAACTTTCATACTAATTATTGAAATTATTTCACTGGCGCAGCGCTGTTAATTTTCCCAAACAAAAATAGTCGAAAGTTGTTGTTGCTAGAGCAACTGTTTTATTTTTATGTTTTTTATACAATGCATAAAAGCATCAAGCCCACCTGATGGTAAGCATTCACCATAGCCTATAACCGCTAGCAATACCAGGTGTATCACTTGCGCGTTGTCGACCCTGCAACAATTTCTTCACACACTTCTTGAAGAACTGTTTTTAGAAAATTCGTCATACACATTTGGTTCCCGTCACAATGCATGATTATCCAAAAGCCGCCATTTTTAATCCAATATGGCGGCAACCGCAAGATGGCGATTTATAATTTCCTCATTAACCTATGATCCTATGATATGAGTATCAAATGTACGGGCTTCATGAGCAGAATACAGTTTTTAGTGTTCCATACCTTAAAAGGAAAAAAGTAACCGTTATGGGATCACTTTGTTGTCCGTCTGTCTGTCTGTCTGTCAAGAATTTTATCTCAAGAACCCGTGGAGCTATCAAATTGATGTTTATATGAAATACCCGGGTCTATGGTCCCTTCCGGCTGTTAAATAATTAAACCTGTAAGTCAATATGAAGACAAGTTATAGGTCGCGGCACGAAACTCTAGCGCTGACCGTTATTGCGCAGAAGTAAAAAATAAGGTGTCTTGGCGGGGTACAGGGGTGAAGGGCGAGCGTGCGTTGCGCCGATTGGCTCTCCAGTCGTACTCCGTCCCCCGTGCCGATACGACGCTCCGCGCACTTCCAGTGTACAGTCGCGTTCTGAATTGTTTTGTTGTCATCGTTAATTTTTGTTGTTGTTTTTTGTTAAGTTTGTTTTGTTGATTTGTTTGTTGTGTTTGTTAGTTTATTCACTGTTTGATTAAGTTTGAACAGTTTTTAAACAGTGAAAATGCCGAGGCCGAGAAGGAATACTGTTTTGAAAAGACAGGCACGGAAAATGGTGTTTGACGTGCATTGTTTTCTGAAAAGGGAATCGAATGATGTCCACACCCTGCCGAACTCGCAGGTTTCTTCTATCCTGAGAAGAAACTTCAGTAGGTTCTTATGTAATTCGGACTTAATATAATTTTTTTTATTATTTGGTATTTAATATAAAAATTTACAAATCCGATAGTGTATTTATTTTTCTACTCCCCATAAACTTGTTAAAAATTATATTGTAGGTAACATGAAGTAATATTTGCGTGCGTGACAGTACCCATACGCAGTTAAGTTCCACATTTTGTTCACCGCTAGACTTACTATTTGACTTTACATTAAAACATTATTTTGCTGTTTTTAACTAAGCAATTAAATTACTAATTTGTATTGCGTGCGCGATGGTACCCATGCGCAGCTATCCCCTCCACGTTTCGCTCAGCGCTAGAGTTTCGTGCCGCGACCTGTATTACCATTTATGTCGCAAAATATCGCATATTTTGCGATTTTATTATTACAAGGGAATCGAAACCTACAGGGTACTTCCCGTTAACCTAGAACCATGAAATTTAGCAGGAAGCAGTCTTACAGCACAAGTAAAGGATAAAATCTGAAAACCGTAAATATGTAGTATTTTTTTAATGCGAATTGACTGAAAAGTATTCCTGAATCGCGCTGTTGAGAGTCTGACAACTAATAATCTCATTTGAAGTTTGCCTACTTTTAATCATACCTACAAGTGTGTGAACCCTCTATGCGACTCGCACTTGCCCGGTTTTTTTATTAACAAACTAGCTAAATATTTTGTCTGCCCGTTTTTAGACGTTTTCAGGCAATATAAAAAAAAAGAATTAGCCAAACCAGGATTCATTTTTATATTATAGATAGAAGAAGATAATTAATGACTTTATTGACACAAAACAGATTAAACTATTTACAAAAACACATCTTAACCTACCTACTTATAGATAAAAGATCTGACCCAAACCAGAATCATGCAGTAGCGTGCCAAGAATGCTGGCAGCATTGCCACGTTGGATAGCAATGCTGATTCTCTGAGCGAGATATGTTCCAGCACGCCTGTCACGGGAGGCCTCAACCAGCCTACGTGAGATAATAAATATTTCCCTTCCAGACTCTGGAGCACTCCTACATGTCCCAGTCATTGTCATCTTTAGAAGTACACACGAAGACCGATTACGACAAAATATACTTTGAGTTCCCCACAGTGCCTGAGCCAAGGCAGTACATAGCCATCACATCCGGCTACAGTGTCAAGAACGAACAGCTGGACGTAGCTCAAGTTGTGAAGGATAATATGAATATTGATATTGATGAGCATCTCTTGGAAGGTGTGTACTATAATTGTAATGTAAAAAGAGAGGTAGGACGATTTGGGATTACCCGTGGGTTATCCCATTTAAATTGGAGCCACCCGACTGGGGACTTTACCTCCGCCTTACAGAAGACCGCAGTGAAATAACACTACTTGATGTAGTGTTGTGTTTCTGCGGTATGTAAGGTTGCCAGTGCTCCACGAGGATACGCTGGGCTAGTAGTAATGCTGCTAGCACAGTGAGTCCTCATCAACAACATGGTTGGCACCCCGTTAGTGATACCCCTGGTATTGCTAGCGGCTATAGGCTACGGTGACTGCTTACCATCAGATGGGCCGTATGCTTGTGTGCCACCATAAGGGTATAAAAAAAAAAAAACTTTTTTTTTTATACCCTTATGGTGGCACACAAGCATACGTCCCACCTGATGCCTATAGCCGCTAGCAATTTTAACCGTGTTGCCAACCATGTTTTTGATGAGGACTCACTGTGCTAGCAGCATTACTACTAGCCCAGCGTATCCTCGTGGAGCACTGGCAACCTTACATACCGCAGAAAACACTACTGCATTAAGTAGTGATGCAGTACGGCGTGTACGAAAAACTCGGTGCGCGAGTCCGCGAGTTGAAATGCTCATAGTGTGTACTGCAATATATATAAAATAAAGAGCGAATTTACTACTCCAAACTTATTATTTGCGGTTAGTGTAGTAGCCGTGTCAAGGGATCGAACCGCAAAGTTAAGTCTGTCATTTAAACTGGTTTGTCTGAACCCTAGGTGTGCAAATCGCAGTTTTCTGTGCAATTCCCAGTGACTGAAATAATTTCACTGAAATTAGAATTGAGGGTAGCTTTCTGAGATTCTATTTATCTATTTCTAGATATAATTGTTGTATTGTATGTTCTCAGTGCCCGAGATAGTACTGGAGAATCCGGTCACCGGTGTGATGTCCCACATTGTAGTGGACACAGATGCCTTAGTTACCCCAGCTGACCCCTTCTCAACCGTTAAAGGAGAGTTACCCGAGCTGACTGTTGGGTGAGAGTTGATTTCCTAGACTCTTATGGCCAGTAATGTCACTAGCTACAGTGCCCTTCACACCGGAACACAGTGTAGTGTACGTACACTAGTGCTTGGCGGCAGAATATCTGACACTGCGGTGGTACCCACCTAGCCGGACTCTTGCAATAAGAGGCCTGCCACCTAGTACCTAGTCTCTTATGGCCAGTAATGTCACTAGCTACAGTGCCCTTCACACCGGAACACAGTGTAGTGTACGTACACTAGTGCTTGGCGGCAGAATATCTGACACTGCGGTGGTACCCACCAAGCCGGACTCTTGCAATAAGAGGCCTACCACCTAGTACCTAGTCTCTTATGGCCAGTAATGTCACTAGCTACAGTGCCCTTCACACCGGAACACAGTGTAGTGTACGTACACTAGTGCTTGGCGGCAGAATATCTGACACTGCGGTGGTACCCACCTAGCCGGACTCTTGCAATAAGAGGCCTACCACCTAGTACCTAGTCTCTTATGGCCAGTAATGTCACTAGCTACAGTGCCCTTCACACCGGAACACAGTGTAGTGTACGTACACTAGTGCTTGGCGGCAGAATATCTGACACTGCGGTGGTACCCACCTAGCCGGACTCTTGCAATAAGAGGCCTACCACCTAGTACCTAGTCTCTTATGGCCAGTAATGTCACTAGCTACAGTGCCCTTCACACCGGAACACAGTGTAGTGTACGTACACTAGGCGTATCTGTCCGTACTAATATTGTCAATATATTACAGGCCACTGACCGGAGAGAAGATCGAGTCTGTTATAATGGCGTGTGCGAAGGACACTAACCATGAGAAACGAGAAGCAAAGCTTGGCTATGTCACTGAATACATGACAGAAGCTGACATGCTGGCTAGCAGGTATGTATGTGCGTTGAAACTCATTTCATAAATCATAAATTTTTATTGCAATAGTGTACAGCATTTTAAAATTATACTAATACAGTACACACCCTGTTTATAGGGCACAGCAATTGTGATAGCGAGAGGGCATTTATTAAATTATATTAATATCTATTTTATATTACAACTTATATTATATATATATTATATTATTTATATATATATATTTATAATTAATTATATATATAATAATTCACATCTAACTTATTAATTACAATAATATGTTATATTTAATATTGCTGTTTAATATCTCACCTTGTCAATTCTCGTAAATTGTACAGGTGTTTATTTATTGGTGTATCCTTGATAACTTTTTGTGATTTATTCTTGTCATTTATAGGCTAATAAAGTCTTTGTATAGGGTCGGCAACGCGCGAGTGATACCCCTGGTGTTGCAAGCGTACATAGGCTGCGGTAACCGCTTACCATCAGGCGGGCCGTATGCTTGTTTGCCACCTTAGTGGTATAAAAAAATAATAATAATAAGAAATTAACTTAAATGGAAAAGTTGTATTTTGTTGTAAAAGAGTAATTAATGAGTTTCTTACCGGATTATTCTCAGCAAAAAACGACTTTCCCAATCCGGTGGTAGATTCCGACGATTTGAAAGTACTTGTAAAGTCTAGTCAAATAAAGTTTTTTTTATACCACTAAGGTGGCACTCAAGCATACGGCCCACCTGATGGTAAGCTGTCACCGTAGCCTATAGCCGCTTGCAATACCAGGGATATCACTAACGGGTTGCCAACCATTTTGTTGATGAGGACTCACTGTGCTAGCAGCTTTACTACTAGCCCAGCGTATCCTCGTGGAGCACTGGCAACCTTACTCACCGCAGAAACACAACACTACATCAAGTAGTGTTATTTCACTGCGGTCTTCTGTAAGGTGGAGGTACAGTCCCCAGTCGGGCGGCTCCAATTGAAATGGGATCACCCACGGGTAATCCCAAATCGGCCTACCTCTCTTAAATTTATTGGTTTTCAGAGAAGAAGCCAAGAAGAAAGTCCACTACGCCACTTCGGTGTACAAGTGCGAGCTGTGCATTATCGGGTTCTACACACAGCAGGAGGTTGAAGACCACTTCGTGAAGGCGCATCGAGCTGTGAGTAATTTATTTTTGTATTAGCTTCTGCCCGCGACTACGTCCGCGTTGAGCTTAGAATCTCAGAGGAATTTAAAATTTTCCCGGGATAAAACATTTTAGGGGTCGGCAACGCGCGAGTGATACCCCTGGTATTGCCAGCGGCTATAGGCTACGGTGACCGCTTACCATCAGGTGGCCCGTATGCTTGTGTGCCACCTTAGTGGTATATATTCTCGTTAACCCCTATGTTACGGGAGCTTGACGATAAAAGCGTGTATTTTTATATAGCATTTAATTAATTATTATTACTTTTGATAAGTTTCATCATAAAATGTTTCTCGGAGGTGGGCGTTGTCATCTGCGACACAGTTCTAAACTTCTGCAGATGGCATCGATTCTTCAACATGTAAAACTAACTTATATTAATTAAAATTAACTTGTCCAATTATTTAGTGTGACAATGGTGCCAATTCTGTTGTGCAAAATTACTAAACTTAACTAATTTGACAGGTCTAAAAGGCTTGCTACCCCTTACTCATGTACGGGGTTAAATAAGGATGGCAAGACTTTTAGACCTGTCAAATTAGTTAAGTTTAGTAATATTGAACAACAGAATGGACACCAATCTCCTTGTAACAACTGTTTGAAGTTAGAGCTGGCCGCGTGTTATAATGAGGAACCATTCAAACTATATTTGAATTTTAGAAGCGATTGTCTTTTGTCTTCTTTCACATTATTATTGATATTGCATTCAAAGAAATATAAAATGTTTGATTTTATGTAAATACTAGCGGCCCGCCCCGGCTTCGCACGGGTAGACATTTATATCAAATATTTTGTCTACCCGTGCAAAGCCGGGTGCCCTAGCCTATGTTAATCAGTGATAGTGTAGCTTTCTAACGCTGAAAGAGTTTTTGAAGTCGGTCCAGTAGTTTCGGAGCCTATAGACATTTATCAAATATTTTGTCTACCCGAGCGAAGCTGGGGCGGGAAGCTAGTATAATATATAGCCTATGTTACTCAGTGATGATGTAGCTTTCTAACGGTGAAAGAATTTTAGAAATCGGTCCAGTAGTTTCGGAGCCTATTCAATACATACAAAAATACAAATCTTTCCTCTTTATAATATTAATATAGATATTTCGATAAGTGTTTGTCGGGTTTTATTGTATCGCATACCATCAAGCGGCAGCACAGTGCCGGTAGCAGGAACTTTGTCGACAACGTTTTCGTATCGCCTTCGACTATTTTTGTATTGGAAAATGAACAGCGCTGCGGCGGTGAAAAGTGGAACTAAAAATAAGCATGACAATTTTAACATTTTGCGAGTTACGTTTTCGAATACGTTTTTTGAAGATGTTCCTGGTACCGGCACAGGAATATTGAAGTAAACAGAAGAATTATTTATATTGTATTATTCTATTTGTTTTTTTTTTTGTCAGCGTCCCGGCGTGGTTCCCTGTCGCGTGTGCTACGTGTACGTGGAGGAGGGCCGGCTGGGCGCGCACGTGGACGGCCACTACACGCGCCACGCCTGCCGCCGGTGCCGACACCGGGACACCAGCGCCGCGCTCATGCTGCGCCACGTGCGCGCGCACCACTCCGCCAACGACGGCATCAACATCGCCCCGCACAAGGTACACACGTGGTACATCAGCGTGGTGCACTCACCGCGTGGTCCATAATCGTGGTAGACTGACATGGTACATACACGTGGTACACACCACACATGATTATTGATTCTGTAAAAATTATCGTCATATATCATCCAACTCGAAAACCATACCATTTTTTATTTTGTTATTATAGACATTTACCAAATATTTTGTCTACCCGAGCGAAGCCGGGGTGGGCAGCTAGTATAATATATAGCCTATGTTAATCAGTGATAATGTAGCTTTCTAAAGGTGAAAGAATTTTTGAATTCGGTCCAGTAGTTTCGGAGCCTATTCAATACAAACATACACACAAAAATACAAATCTTTCCTCTTTATAATATTAGTTTAGATATAGATTTACTTATTTGAATAATATTCATTCCAGAACCGAAAGAAAAAGAAAGATTCCAGCGAGGTGCCAACAAAACCTGCCGATCTGAGAAAACTGCTCTCCAAAACTACCATAGTCGGCTACAAGTGCCTCGAGTGTGATATGTTCTTTAAGTAAGTATAGTGAGCTGAGAGTTTAACGAACTGTGCCGGTAGCAGGAACATTGTCGACAACGTATTCGAAAACGTATCTCGCGGAATGTCAAAATTGTCATACTAATTTTTAGTTCCACTTTTCACCGCCGCAGCGCTGTTCATTTTCCAATACAAAAATAGTCGAAGGCGATACGAAAACGTTGTCAACAATGTTCCTGCTACCGGCACTGTAGCTACCTCTTCACTATACAGGTTGTTTTTTTAAATACACCTTCAATAGAACATGTATCAATCATTAAATTATATTATACTAGCGGCCCGCCCCGGCTTCGCACGGGTAGACATTTATCAAATATTTTCTCTACCCGAGCGAAGCCGGGGCGGGTAGCTAGTATAATATATAGCCTATGTTACTCAGTGATGATGTAGCTTTCTAACGGTGAAAGAATTTTTGAAATCGGTCCAGTAGTTTCGGAGCCTATTCAATACAAACACACAAAAATACAAATCTTTCCTCTTTATAACATTAGTATAGATTGTTCATGTTTGGTACGAAAAAGAACCCCATGTTGTAATCCTTTGGGAAAACAACGGCGGGGAGTTCATTCCACAGTTTAATTGTGCGCGGGAGGAAGCTCTTTTGAAACCGCGCAGTGGTAGACCGTTTCGTTCCAATGTGTGGGGATGTATACACCTGGTGTTGCAAGCGTCCATAGGATACGGTGACCGCTTACCATCAGGCGGGCCGTATGCTTGTTTGCCACACTAGTGGTATAAAAAAAGCATTATATATTAGTATTTCGGAGTCTATAGACATTTATCAAATATTTTGTCTACCCGAGCGAAGCCGGGGCGGGTAGCTAGTATAATATATAGCCTATGTTACTCAGTGATGATGTAGCTTTCTAACGGTGAAAGCATTTTTGAAATCGGTCCAGTAGTTTCGGAGCCTATTCAATACAAACCCACAAAAATACAAATCTTTCCTCTTTATAATATTAGTGTAGAAAATACTATACATTTTATTGAACAGGACAACTCGCGCGCGCAAGAACCACGTGGCGAGATTCCACCGCGAGGGATTGCAGTGCGATGTGTGCAAGAAGAGATTCGTTAACAAGACCACCCTGGCCACCCATCTTAGGTGAGTTACGCCATACCATACGCCTAGTGGCTGAATTTCAACCACAATTGAACTGAAGCCGTCTGATATGCCCAGGTTCGAATCTCGGTCTGTAATAACGAGTTTTTCTAAGCTTAAGTACAGTGATTAATCACACCATGAGCTAAAAAAGAGAGGTAGGGCGAATTGGGATGTCTCGTGGGTTTTCCTATTAATATTGGTTCCGCCCGACTGGGGACTGTACCTCCACCTTACAGAATACCGCATTCAAAAAAACTACTTGTTGTAGTGTTGTGTTTCTGCGGTGAGTAAGGTTGCCAGTGCTCCACGAGGATACGCTGGGCAAGCTCAGTTAGTCCTCATCAATAAAAGGGTTGGTGATAATCCTGGTATTGCTAGCGGCTATAGGCTACGGTGAGCGCTTACCATCAGATGGGCCGAATGCTTGTGTACCACCTTAGTGTTAAAAAAAATCGCTTAAATGGCGCTGCATTTGTTTTTACTTTCCACCTTAATAATGTTAGTTTTTTCTGAAGGTTGCACGAGGGTCCCTTGCCCCGGGAGCGTTGCCACATCTGCCACAAGATGGTCCGCAGCGTGCAGCTGAAGTACCACATCCGTCGCCACGAGAGCACCAGCCGTTACGAGTGTCGCGACTGCAACAAGCTGTTCTCCCACCTGGCTACCTACCAGGCGCACCTCAAGTACTCGAGAGCACACGCCACCGATCACGTCCTCAAGTGAGTGCCACTTCCAGACACGTCCTCAAGTGAGTGCCACTTCCAGACACGTCCTCAAGTGAGTGCCCCTTCCAGACACGTCCTCAGAGTACCCCCTTCCAGACACGTCCTCAAGTGTTCCTTCCAGACACGTCCTCAAGTGTTCCTTCCAGACGCGTCCGCAAGTGTTCCTTCCAGATGCGTCCTCAAGTGAGTGCCTCTTCCAGACACGTCCTCAAGTGAGTGCCCCTTCCAGACACGTCCTCAAGTGAGTGCCCCTTCCAGACACGTCCTCAGAGTACCCCCTTCCAGACACGTCCTCAAGTGTTCCTTCCAGACGCGTCCGCAAGTGTTCCTTCCAGATGCGTCCGCAAGTGAGGGCCCCTTTCAGACACGTCCTCAAGTGAGTGCCTCTTCCAGACACGTCCTCAAGTGACTGCCCCTTCCTGGCACGTCCTTAAATGACGTTTTAGTTTAAGAAAAATTTATTATAGATAAAAAAATTTGGTGTTGTGTCGGGTGTGAGTAAAAATGAAATATTATTTCTTTCTTTCTTTTCCTTGTATGTTTGTGTGTAGGTTCCCATGTCCGATGTGCAACAAGGGGTACCCCAGTAAGGAGGCGATGCAAGACCACTTCAACTATCAACATCTTGGCAAGACGGCGCACAAGTGTCCCATCTGTGAAAAGGTTAGTTTACGTTGAATTGACAAAACAAAATGGCCAGGTTCCGTACTAAAAGACAAAAACACATGTTTCTTAGTAGTGTAGGGTTTATATTATGTCAGCAATTTATGTAAGCCTGCCGCGAGGCGCTAACACACTGTGTGATCACTCGTTCTGTGACACTATAGATTGTCAGACGTGTCAATAACTATTTACTAGAGAATGTTATCTATCATTTACAAGACTCGTACGACAGGTACCTATTAGTATATACTGTGAGAACAGTACATAAAGTAGAAACGTTGTTTTTTTGTTTGTCTAGACTAGAATTAGAGCCATCTGTGGCCATCTAACTTATTTTAAAATTAGGTAAGTGGGTTACCTAGGGCTAGATGGTACACAAAAATACCCGTATCATGATATGTATGTATGAAGAGATTGATGAATGTAGAAGAAGCAAAAGAGGTGTGCAAGTCTCTAGTGAAATGTCGCTCTGTACTCTCTGCCCACCTGATGGTAAGCAGTCACCGTAGCCTATAGCCGCTAGCAATACCAGGGGTATTACTAACGGGTTGCCAACCATGTTGTTGATGAGGACTCGCTGTGCTAGCAGCATTACTACTAGCCCAGCGTATCCTCGTGGAGCACTGACAACCTTACTCACCGCAGAAACACAACACTACATCAAGTAGTGTTATTTCACTGCGGTCTTCTGTAAGGCGGAGGTACAGTCCCCAGTCGGGCTTCAATTTAAAAGGGAAAACCCTCTTGTAATTGTATATGTATGTATGTTGTCGGCAGCCGATAGCGTCCCGCGCCAACGTGGACCGTCATATGATGAGGGTCCACGGGGAGAAGAAGGAGAAACCCAGGAACCACGTGTGCCATCTGTGCGGGAAGGCGTTCACAGTACGTATCCAATATCCATACTTATGATATAAAGGAGAAAGTTTGTGAGTATGGATGGATGGATGTTTGTTACTCTTTCACGCAAAAACTACTCAACGGATTTGGATGAAATTTGGAACACAGATAGTGTCATTCTCCTGCCCTTATCCCATATTATTTGTGGTCGGCGCAATATGTATTTCTCTTCCATCCTTCTCTATCAGCCGTCATCTCTGTATTCACTTCCTTTCTGGCCATGTCATCTTTCACACAGTCCATACATCTTTTCTTAGGTCTACCTCGACCCCTGTACCCATCTATATTCATACATAAAAACTCAGATAGTTTATAACCTGGATTAACACATAGGATACTTTTTATCCCGGGAAAATGTTAGGTTCGCGGCCGAAGTCGCGGCAGAAGCTAGTTATATATAGAAAAAAGCCTTATGGTTGACGCAACGGTCTGTCATCTGATGGGCCCAGGTTCAAACCCCGGCCTGTAACAATGAGTATTTCAGATTTAATTGAAATCTAATTCCGTTGTACAAAATCGCTAAACTAAACTAATTTGACAGGACTAAAAAGTATTGCCATCCTTAATTCCTTATTCAACCCGCACATGAGAAAGGGATAAGCAAGACTTTTTAGTCCTGTCAAATTAGTTTACTTTAGCGATTTTGTACAACCGAATTAGATTTCAATTAAATCTGAAATACTCATTGTTACAGGCCGGGGTTTGAACCTGGGCCCATCAGATGACAGACCGTTGCTTCAACCACAAGGCTTTTTTCTATATATAACTAGCTTCTGCCGCGACTTCAAAATCAAAATCAAAAATCATTTATTCAGTTTAGGCCCTAATAAGGCACTTATGAAGGTCCAAATTACCACCGGTTCGGAAAAAAAGCCACCTGAGAAGAACCGGCAAGAAACTCAGTGCTCTGTCTTTTTTTTTCATGTAACAATCATTATATAACAATTTGTAACAAAATTCTTCTAGACATTGGTATGAAATTACAAATATCAAAATGAAAGCTACCAAGTTGGTTTTGTCACTGCTTTCATGAAATACATATTTTAAACTATTACAACTACCAGGAGCGGGGAGCCACTTGTGCAGAGTGAGTCTATATATTCCAAGCATTTTTATCATTTACATAATCATTAATTTTATAATAGGCTTTATTTATCAAAACTCTTTTGACATGAGTCTTAAACTTATCATAATTTAATTCGGTAATAGATTGTGGGATTTTATTGTAAAAACGGACGCAGTTTCCCATAAATGATTTATTTACTTTTGTTAGTCTAAACCTAGGAGCCACAATTTTGTTTCTATTTCTTGTATAAATATTATGGTTGTCTGAATTTAACTGAAAACTTCTAATGTTCTTTTTTATAAACAATAAATTCTCAAAGATGTAAAGAGCCGGTAACGTGAGAATATTAATTTTCTTAAACAATTCTCTTAACGATTCTTGGGGACCCATTGCAAAAATTGCCCTGATTGCCCTTTTTTGTAGAATGAATATTGTATCCAGATCCGCCGCAGATCCCCATAATAACACGCCATAAGACATGAGGCTGTGGAAATATCCGTAATAGAAAATTTTGCATCTAGTGTTAGACCTAGAAAAATCGTGTTATCAACTAAATCAAGTTTTCTGCCATCCAATTGTACATTCGTGTCTACCTGCGATGAGTTTGGAGGAGAAAACCGTATACATTTTGTCTTTTTTGAATTTAAAACTAGGTTATTGTCATCAAACCATCTAGAAACGGATGCTAGCGTTTCATTTAGACTTATCATTTCTTTGTCTTTTCTGCTCACTCTAAATACCAGAGATGTGTCATCCGCGAATAAGACAATGTCACAGATATTATCCACTACAAGTGGGAGATCATTTATGTATGCCAAAAATAAGAACGGACCTAATATTGAACCCTGCGGAACTCCCATTTTCATTAATGTGCCTTTGGAAGTTATGCCTCCGACACCGACTTTTTGCTGACGACCGGACAAATATGAGGCTACAAGATCAAGGGCATTTCCGCGGATACCATAATATTTTAGTTTGAGCAGTAGCGTACTATGTTCAACGCAATCAAATGCTTTAGATAGATCGCAAAATACACCTAGGGCATCATGTGAACTTTCCCATGCTTCAAATATATGTTTCAGTAATTTTGCCGCCGCGTCACTTGTTGATCTACCTTTAGTAAAACCGAATTGGTCTCCATGTAATATATTATGCGCATTAAAGTGACCTAACATTTGATTTAACATAATTTTCTCAAATATTTTACTCAAAGCCGGCAGTATTGATACTGGTCTATAATCAGAAGGATTTTCTCTAGATCCCGCCTTAAAAATCGGTATTATTTTACTATATTTCATTAAATCAGGAAATATTCCTTGATCAATGCAAGTATTAAAAATGGTTGCCAGTATAGGAGCAATCGTTGGTAGAATTACTTGAATAACTTTAATCGAAAGTCCCCATAAATCTTCCGTGTTTTTAATTTTGAGTGTTTTAAATGTTTTAATAATATCATTTGCATTTACATGTCGAAAGTAAAACTCTGGAATAACTTTATTAAACGATTTCTTAAGTAAACCTTCGGCTGTATTTGCACACGAGCTAAGGTTTTTTGTAATTTCTGACGGAATATTGGCAAAGTAGCTCTCAAAAGCTGCTGCGACGTCTAACTTATCCGACACAAGATTCTCGTTAATTTTAAGTGTACTTAATTTTTCTTTAATTCCATTCTTTCCCGTTTCCCTATTAATAACTTTCCAAACCGTTTTTATTTTATCATCGGAATTACTTATTTCATTACTTATATATTTTGATTTTGCTTTTTGACAAACAGTTTTAAATAATTTAGAATATTTTCTCACGTAACTGTAAAACTCTTCATTAGTTGTATGAGACTTCTTATAATACAACTCATACAAAGTGTCTCTACTTTTCCTTATACCTTTAGTTGCCCAGTTACTAAATTGCAATTTGTTATTTAGCTTCATCTTTCGTTTAGGACAGGCCTTATTAAATTCACTGCATATAACGTTATGTAATTTTTGAAAACATTCATTGGGCTCACCAGACTTAGAATTATAAATTTTTGATTCTAAATTCTTCCTAAACCTTTCCATTCTATTCTTAGACAGGGGTCTACACTCTTTCATAGAGGTGCTAGGTTGTGCACTATTATGCAACTCAACTAATTGAGCCATATGATCTGATCTAATGCCACTTATTAGCGACTTATTTTTTATATTTCCATTTGATATTATATTATCAATGCAGGTAGACGAAGTGGCTGTTTGAAATTTGAAAAAAAATTGAAAAGATTTTAAATAAGCGTGCCTCAGTTGACATTTTTAAAGTATCTACATTAAAATCACCACATATAACTAGGTTTTTATTTGTATAAAATAATTTTCTAAGCATTGCCTCCATTGTTGAACAAAATAAACGAATATCCGAATTTGGAGGTCTATATACACATAAGATTATGTAGTTATCTATCTCTGCACAAGCTGCTTCACAAACCCGCTCAACAGACAAGCTAGTGATATCATTTCTATCTTTGCACTTTATATTACTATTCAATAATATAATCGATCCACCACCCTCCGCTGAGAGTCTGTTAAACATACTGGCAATTGTAAAGTTACTAATATTGAAATGCATGGTCTCTGGTTTTAACCAAGTTTCTGTAAAACATAGTAAATCAATTGGAAATTTATCTAGTAATAATTCTATGTCGAGAATTTTGCCAGAGAAGCGGTTAATATTTTGGTGTAAAAGGTGTATATAACATGCATCCGACTTCTCTCTTGTCTTACGGACTAGTTTAAAGTGTCAAAATGACTATTCACAGTGCTAGTAGAACCACTACCTAGCACTGTTTCGTCTCTTAACCTATTCGTTGTTATATTAGATATAACAGAGTTAATATAAAAACCTAACAATGTAGCAATATGCAGTCTGCATTTCTTAGGGATAAATAGTGATTCCCCGGTCGGTCTTACACCACTAATAAAATGGTTTGTGTCAAATAGACTAAAACTTTCATCATATGTCGTCATAATATGCATTAGATTATTTATATAGGCTATCTGTTTATTCTCAGTCTCAGTGTAGTATGTACTATAAGGAAATGTACACAATATAATTTTACCAGCATTTAGGCTTGTCAAGACATCAAAACTACTACTAAACTCTTTTCTGCTTATGTTTAGACATTGACCTACTAAAATTATTATTATTGTGGAACTGTCATGGTTATTTTGTCTTATTTTATCTACAATTTGCCTATATGAGGCTCCTGGCATACAATAATTAATAAAAGTGTGAGCTATTTTATTATTTAAAATAAAACCTAAATCTTGACCTACTTTGTCAGAATACAACACTATTTTGTGTTTAGTGGGACATGATCTCATTTGTTGCACAGTCTCACCCAACTCAGCAACCTGCAACTTACAGGGCAGTGTCACAGGCTCAGGTTCAGGCTCGCTGGCTGATGGTATATTATATGCACAGCTACATGTGTGCTTGGTTGTCAATGAGTCAAAACGGTCTGCATTATAATTACACAAGTCTACCAGCTCTGTTGTTGCCAGAATATGTTCACTAACTTCGTCCGCGAACCTCACATTTTCACTAAAAAGTCTTGCTATGCCTTTCTCATGTGCGTGTTTAGATTTAATGATTGATTTCGTACAACAGTAGCCCTAGCCACAACTACTTCCGTCTACGTTTTCGTATCGCCTTCGACTATTTTTGTATTGGAAAATGAACAGCGCTGCGGCGATGAAAAGTGGAACTAAAAATTAGTATGACAATTTTAAGATTTCGTGAGTTACGTTTTCGTAAACGTTGTCGCAAATTATTTCTGGCTTGGGTACAGAATTAGCACCAATATTTATTGTTCATAGCTAAATTAAAATTCAATACATTCAGGGTTGGGAACGCGTTAGTGATACCCCTGGTGTTGCTAGCGGCTATAGGCTACGGTGACTGCTTACCATCAGGTGGTGGTGGGCGTATGCTTGTGTGCCACCTTAGGGGTATATAAAAAAAAACCTTGTTCCCAGGACAAGAAGGCGCTCACCCAACACGCGGTCATCCACTCCGGTGCGCGGCCTCTCTCCTGCGACGTTTGCCATCAGACCTTCAAGCAGAAAGCTTCTCTGTACACCCATCGCAAGCGCGTCCACAAGTTGATACCGACCAAGCGAATAGTTACATACATACATGATGAAAAATCTGACCAATAGAGCTTCATAACGTTATAATAAAACCGTCCAAGTGCGAGTCGGACTCGCGCACCGAGGGTTCCGTACACACTTGTAGGTAAGGTTAAAAGTAGGGGAACTTCAAATGAGGTTGAGGAGGAGGTCTATGGTCTCTTTCGGCTGTAAAATAATCAAACCTGTAAGTTAATATGAAGAAAAGATATGACCGTTTGTGTCGCAAATTTTCGCATATTTTGCGATTTCACAAGGGAATCAAAACCTACAGGGTACTTCCCGACGACCTAGAACCATGAAATTTGACATGAAGCAGTGTCTTACAGCACAAGTAAAGGATACAATCTGAAAACCGTAAATATGTTTTTTTTTAAATGGGAATTTACTAAATAATATTCCTGTTACGCAATGTTGAGAACTTGAGAGCCACCGACGAATAATGACCTCATTTGAAGTTCGCATACTTTTAACCTTACCTACAAGTGTGTACGGAACCCTCGGTGCGCGAGTCCGACTAGCACTTGAACGGTTTTTTACATATATATTGAATATTTAATAACAGTAAAATAGGTGATAACTCTAAAAAAAAAAGTTGATAAATGTCTACCCGTGCGAAGTCGGGACGGGTCGCTAGTTAAATATAGTTATGTTAGTTTTAAATATATTCAAAGAGCTTCCATTTACCGAGAAATAATGTAAATACAATACATATATATGTATCCTACCTACAATTGGTACTGTACCTCCGCCTTACAGAAGACCGCAGTGAAATAACACTACTTGATGTAGTGTTGTGTTTCTGCGGTACGTAAGGTTGCCAGTGCTCCACGAGGATACGCTGGGCTAGTAGTAAAGCTGCTAGCACAGTGAGTCCTCATCAACAACATGGTTGGCAACCCGTTGGTAATATCCCTGGTATTGCTAGCGGCTATAGGCTACGGTGTCTGCTTACCATCAGGCGGGCCGTATGCTTGTTTGATAGTTTGGTAGAATGAAAAAAGGGATTTTTATACCACTAGCAGACACCGCAGCCTATAGCCGCTAGCAACACCAGGGGTATCACTCTCGTTGCCGACCCTTCAGAAATCTCTTCACACCCTTCTTGAAGAACCCCATGCTGTAATCCTTTGGGAAAACAACGGCGGGGAGTTCATTCCACAGTTTAATTGTGCGCGGGAGGAAGCTCTTTTGAAACCGCGCAGTTCGGGACTATTTTGGTTCCTCGTGTGGGGATGAATTCCCCGCCGGTGGCGAGAGGTGCGAAACTTTTTATTGTATTTTTCAAAACAAATTCTTAATTAATATGGAATTTTTATTCTTAGTAATTTGCTAATATGTTAATTATAATAAAGTTATAGATACATATTATATATTATGTAAATAACATAATTGAATAAATAAACGGATTTTATTATAATACTTATTTAATTTATTCCAAACCCACAGCGTTACGTACGTGTTTATTTTAGTAGATCGTGTGTGGAATAATTAGTACCGATATCTTATATCTGCACGCCTTCCCACAAGGGTCCCCGAAGAGGAAGGCAGAGGTTACACATCCACTGAAGATAATTTGGTGCCAACGTGACAGATGGTGAGTCCGTCGCCGACTCTTAGGCACTACTGTCCTTGAATTTCTTCTCAGACGTATGCAGGTTTCCTCACGATGTTTTCCTTCACCGTAAAGCTCGTGGTGTGACTAATCACTGCACTTAAGTTATAAAACTCATTGGTACAGACCGGTGGGATTGGAACTTGCGTCGCTAGAATAGCAGGCACCGCTTCATACCACACGGCCACCACGGCTACCAATATAACAGTAGCCGAGCATGAATCTTTCGACTACGTACCTCGTTAAATGTCAAAATTTTCACACACATTTTTATTTCCACTTTTCGCCGACGCAGCGCTTTTAATTTTAATACAAAAGTAGTCGAAATCGATACGAATACCTAGTCGATAGTTGTTTTTGCTAAATCTACTGAATGAAGCAACAACAACCAAGCTACCTTTCGAAATTTGCATGTAACCTTCGTGTTATAGTACTAGCCTCGGACTAAAAATTTAAATTATCCAACATGGCGGCTGTTTGGCGCTCTGTCCTACACCCGGGAAAAACCTCGGGCGCCAGTTTTACGAGTCAAAACTTAAGTATGCAATTTGTATTACTTGTACGTACATATACTAGCATTTTCCTGCGGCTACGCACACATGGTAAAGTGAATTAAGTCAACATGTACCTATAAAAATATAGCTTTTGCCTGCAACTATCTGTATATATATACTTGTATATGTTATTTTTCTACTATTTGTAAACAATGGGTTTTTTGCCTGAAATAATAATAATAAAAAAGTTTTTATAATCTGTTGTTTTAGCGGCAACAGAAATACACATTCTATGAAAACAACTGTATACAGCCCGCTGACAGACAAACGGATGGAAAGCGAAGTCTTACACTAACTAAAAAGGTAACTATGTTACAACTACATTTTTATCCTTTCAGTGTTTTTTCTTCTTCTCTAAGTTAATGGCGACGAGCTCTTAATCCAGCTATTCCGCCAATGTCACGTGGTGTGGTAGGCACGGAGTACATAAGTACTAAACGTAGTGGACGTTTATTAGTGGTAGGTGAAGATAAACGATGGAGGTTGTCGTATAATAAACAAAGACTAAATTTATTAGTGTCACATAATATGTCAATGTCAAATGTAGACTGTTTTATCTATGCTTTAAAACTATAACTCTATATTCTTGATTAGTTAGTCTCTTTTTAAGAAAATCTACAAGGGCCAACAATGGCTGCCCATACGGCGCCTTCGAAGCAAGACCTGTGCCTGTTGTCCAGGCATTTCAAAGTAAACTAGCCAATAATGTCAGCATCTAATCTTTGATTATATCATCTAATTAATCAATCAGTGTACATAATATATCGATCAGTAATAAAAGTCGTTGATACAAATTGCATTCTCATTCAACAATTAGGTCAGTGGCGTGAATTATGTTGTTCAACATTACTAAACTAATTTGACAGGTCTAAAAGTCTTGCTATCCCTTTCTCATGTGCGGTATTAAATAAAGATATACTACTTTTAGATAGATTGTCTGGCAACCCTCACTGTGATTATATTGCCCAAAAATGTGAAAAAAATATCAACATTCTTCGTTCCCTCTCGGGGGTTTGGTGGGGATCTCACCCTTATTCCCAGAAACTTTTATATAACGCCATAATTCGAAGTCACTTCGATTATGGCTCCTTCTTATTAAATAGTGGTAATTAATCTGGACTGGACAAAATTACCAAAATCCAATCAAAATGTATGCGTATTATTCTTGGAGCCATGAAATCTTCCCCAATTAATGCTTTGCAAGTAGAGTGTGGAGATCCGCCGCTAATAATTCGCAATCAATTCCTATCAGATAGGTTTTTCTTCAAATTAATTCAGAACCCCAATCATCCTCTTCTTCCTAAATTAAAACTTCTCTCAGACTTGTATGACTCATATAATATTTCCGGTAAAACCCCTTGCTTACTCCTTAGTTATAGTAAATTTACCAAGCTCCCAAACCCAGTTAATCAATGTATAATTAATCCTCTGTACTCAACCCCGTACGAGTCTTTAATTTTTAAGCCAAACATTATATTAGACTTTGGTATAACCAAAGATTCTATTAACCTCAGAGGCATATTTTATGAAAAAATATCAACTAAATTTACAGGTTGGCAAATGATTTTCACAGATGCATCCAAACTCTCTCCTAGCAGCAATGTTGGGGCAGCAGTGTGGATCCCTTCTTCCAAGTTATGCCTAAGCTTTAAAATTCCCTCCTACTCATCTGTATACACCGGAGAAGCTCTTGCTCTCTTGGAAGCCATTCTCTTTGTAAAGTCCCACAACCTACAAAATTCCATTATATTCTCTGACGCAAAAAGCTGTCTTCAATCTATCCTCTCCAAACAACTCCTTTATGAATGTCACAATCTTTGACTCAATATTGTAATTTCTTGGATCCCAGGTCATTGTGGAATTCCTGGAAATGAAACTGCTGATTCTTGTGCCAAATCTGCCTCTCAGATTGGATCACTGGAACATTTTAAAATATACTCTCACGACCTTTGCCTTATTTCTAAAACCCATCTTCATGAGTCCTGGGCCAATTCTTGGGAAATTTCGAAAAAACAGAAAGGCAAACACTATGCAGACATACAACCAGATATTCTACGTACCCCATGGTTCTACAAATTTTCCAAGGCCAATGAATTAACTACCTACACTATCTGTAGGCTTAGATTAGGACATGTTTGTACCCCCGTGCATTTGGCAAAGCTTAGGATCAGGGATCACTCAATGTGCGAGTGTGGTCTATGTGAAGGAAGCGTGGACCACATATTCTTCGAATGCCCTAAGTTACGTTGCTCCCTATATGATATGCTCCCCTCCGATATCCCCCGTCCTACCTCCGTAAAATGTCTACTTTCCCTCGCATTCTCCCCATTAGTCAACTCTATGTCAATATTTTCCAGGTCAAATCAACTGGGTTCATAATTGAGTAGAACCTCCCTCTACTACACTGGCCGTAAAATATTCATTAGTACCCCCTCCAGAGTTTATGTTACTAGCACAAAACGGACATTGGCAGAATTGTGACATTCAGACACAAAAGCCATAAATAAAGAAAAAAAAATATTGGCACCAGTGTAAACAAACATACAATATTACACATTTACGATATTATTAGGAAGCTGGACATCGATTTACATTTAATTTATTGTAATGATATTCTTCCTTTAAAAGTTCATCGTCAGTTTTCCGGGTATAAGTTCCTTGCTGCAACTGCTCGCAGTTGATTTAACTGCGAGCAAGGAACTTATACCCGACCTGTCTGGTATAAGTTCCTTGATTGCGAGATACACGCTGCATAATAAATAGGTAAGACTTGTTTTTGTAACCGATACATCTACCATTACCGTTTTAAATTCTGCTTGTTAGCAGCTCTTAGCCGCGGCTTCGTTCGCGTGGCTTTAGAGAAAAACTTTTATGTCAGCTTCGTAAAGCTTTTTTTAATTTGAATCTGCATAAAATTTCTATACGGGGCCTTAAATAATATATTACATCTAACATTTACTATTCTTGGTACATTAAAAGGTACCGGATAAACATAGTTTTTTTTTAATATGTTGGTACGTCCATAAGGAGTACCTAAACTACAAGAAACGTGGTGGGAACTGGGAAGAGAGTAAAGAGCGCCATTTCAGTCTTAACTTGCACACTCTCTGCCTACCCCGTGAGGGATTTGGCGTGATGATAATATTTGTTTGTACCTAGTATATTATCTACTCTGAGTTAATATGTATGTAATGTGTGTATGAATATAATTGACACTAGCTTTTGCCGCGTAGCTAAAAGATAACATAAACCATAATGTTGCCTAGTAGCGATACTCTCACTCCTATATACTTCAATTACTGTAATCTGTGGTGAAGTGAAGCTTTTCATTCGTTTTTTTTTAAATCGATGACAGTAATTATCATATCTCAAACAAACAAACGAACGAAACTATTAAGTATTGTGTTTAACTATTAAATTGTCAGCGCTATTGAAACTATTGTATTGGCTTTGGGCCTTATCGGGCTTTTCATCGTAAACTGGTAGCGCAGGTTTTAAATTTTCAAGGTTGCAAGGACGGACGCAACTATGCAAGCACTGAGCCTCCCGGGACTTTACTACCTCCTAAACGGTGTGCACTAGCGTCGGCGAGCAGACGTTATTCTGAGGTTCGCACAAAGTACCACCAAAAATAGTAGCTAAAAATATTTAAAAGCACACTTAATTTATCTGATGATGCTGATCAGGATATGTATTAGGATAAATGTTTAAAATAACTGTATTGTGATCAGTCATTAATACGTGTGAAAATATTCAAAATGATCCCATGTGTAAGTCTATGAAAAAGATGTTAAAAAAATCCGTAACTTATTGTTATAATAAATCCTAGGTCTGTGGTATTGACATATATTAGATACATATAGGATAAAGGATAAGCTACATAAAAAAAAGCGTGTTAATAACTAAAATCTGCCCATCCTTTTAGAAGAAGTTCAATGACAAACAGACCCGCAGAAGATTCATATAGATTAAGATAGTATACATTATAGTTAAATAATTTATCATTGAAAGATCTCGCCTCATCAGAACTGAAACAGCTATGAGCTGCAGTTAAGCGCGGGGCGGCGAGCTGTAAGATCAAAATTATTAGAAATGTTTGAAGCACACCACGAGACGCCCCTCATAGCGAAAACGCGCGCTGTTTAATGCGAGCGAATCGCCACAGCGAGCGGCGCGCGGTGTGGGGAGCGGCAGGAACAAAAGTACAAGTGAATGAGTGCGACGCCACGAAACAGAACGGCCCCGGCGCCGACAGCGGTGTAGGAGCAACGTACTCAGCGGCGTAGCTTAATACTAAACTAACTAACCGCTACTGAGGGTACGCGTGCAAAACGCGATAATCGATATTTAAAAAAAAACTGTAGTATTTTTGTTTTGAAGTTGTAGCAACACAGACGAATGATATGTCAACGACTCAATGTCACAAGTGTCACAACTGTCAATTCTCACACACAATCGGCAAGTTTTGGCATTGCTCGCAATGCTCTCTCGCTAGAGTGCCTACGATCGACTCGTGCGCAATAAATTACAAGGTGTTCCGGTTTATAAATTTAACAAAACAGTTGGTGGAATTCCGAGAAATCTATGTGTTTGTTTTTTCGACATTAAATTCAAGGGTTACTGTGCATTTCTGGATTGCGGTGAAAGTGCGGCTTAAAAACTACGCAAAAAATAAGACGGTGTAAATTGTGAAGACTTTTTTCTCCATTTATACATTCGGTCGTCTGGCGAGCCGAGGTGAGTGTCCTATTTTTTTCATAACTAACTATATCAATTGAATAGCCGTCTTTGAGCCAATGCACTTTGTGAAAGAACAAACTTTACTTTTTGTAACGTGTCTGTCTGGCGTCAGTATAAATAAGACTGCGTTGAGTTCCTAGAACTAGCCAGGGGTTATCGGTTTTATCTTTTTTTTGCATTATCTTTAAATTACGAATCTTCTACGTCTTCGTCAGTGTAACTGTCTACTATCACAGTTGATGTAGGTGGAGTTAGGATTTGCTGAAAAAAAACTGAATTTTCTCTTATCTATTACATGCATTGATAAACCTATACATTTAAAACTAGATTCTGCCCGCGACTTTACCGCGTTGAGCTTAGAATCCCAGAGAAACCTAACATTTTATCCAAGATATATATGTGCGCCAAAATAAATGTGAAATAAACAAGTATGTTCTTGAGCAAGAAACATATATCCATTATAACAACCTTTCACATTTATAATATTAGTAGGATAGGCTGGGGAATGTAAAATACTATTTTACAGTGGTAACCAGTATTTATAACAATTAAAATGTTCAAAATTAAGATTATTATATATATACATATATATTAAAATTGGGCAAAGGCCACTTTTAGTCATGCTCAAGTTATGTATGACACCATACTGGGTCCTGGGAGTGGAGGCAGTCAGCAGCAGGTCTTGTTGTGCGTGGTGGTAAATAAAACTTGTCGGTAGTATATGTAGTCCGGTTTATTGGTTTTGTGCTCGATGAGTCTCCGTCGCTGAGATATATACCACAGCGATGGAGACTCTACAGCGCATGCTACAGTTGGTTCATTTAAATAATGCACCCTCTATGAGAGGAAATGAAAAACACTAATGTCCGATAAGTTAATTTAATTTAAAACTGAATACTGTAACACTAGTCTAATCTAAAGCCTAATAATTTCTAGTGGCCACTAACACATTTTACATGCAAAATTGTATTTTTATGACACTTTAAACAGATATGTGGGCTTTAAAATGTGTATGTTTGTTTCTTTATCTGTCCATAAATTTTATATAAAAAAAACTTCAAGAAAAGTGTGACACTATTTTGTAGTTACTCAATATCCATTGTCCCTCAGTAGGTCATAACAAAATAACCCAAAAAAATCTCAATATTCAAGCAATATTCAAATAATAACATGGCACTTGACTCTTCACAATCTTAGTTCATAAATTATCTTTGTCAAGAAATTTCTATAGCTCCAGTCAGTGCCCCTTAAACTGGAACACAGATAATAATGCTAGGCAGCAAAATATCTGACATTGCAGTGGTACCCACCTAGCCCTCTTGCAATAAGAGGCCTATCACCTAGTACCTAGTCTCTTATGGCCAGTAATGTCACTAGCTAGGAACACAGTGTAGTGTACGTACACTAGTGCTTGGCGGCAGAATATCTGACACTGAGGTGGTACCCACCTAGGCTGGACCCTTGTAATATGAGGACAAATGTGTGCCTTTAGTACTAAATTAATTGAGTATAGATAAGTGTAACAAAACAACACAGATAAGAAACAAGTAGCTCATTAATTTTAATATGTTAAATGGTCAATTTACCTTATTTTATAACAGTGCTACTTATATATATATTATGGTAGGCACTGTAGGCAGGCATATCATTGCGGTTGATATTATCATGTTTATTTGGTGCTTTGGGCATGGTCATATATGTATATTTATGGTTATAATTGGCTCATGTTGTGGATAATATATTTAATTATATGTTACAACTGTTTATGGCATGTCTTTGGTGCCATGGAGATTAATTCGGCCCTTGGTGCTGGATGCAACCTGTGTCGATGCCCTGGCGCCGTCTTCTCTCCCTGGCACCGTAGTGGCGACCGGCGCTGCTGCTGTTCAGGAGTGCCTCAAGGGCCGAATATATGCATGACTTGGTCCAGGCCACATATTTTCTGCATTTGCGGTTCAAAATCTGGGTCCATGGGGCCCGGATGCTCTTCAACTTTTAAAGGTCTCTCGTCGGCTGGTTGAGGCCTCCCGTGAAAGGCGTGCTGGAACATATTATCTCGCTCAGAGAATCAGCATTGCTATCCAGTGTGGCAATGCTGCCAGCATTCTAGGAATGCTCCCGCATGATTCTGGTTTAGGGCAGATGAAGTAGTGACTGAAGTAGGTAGAATAAGTTCTGTTTTTTTTAATAGTTTAATATGTTTTGAATAAATATCACCACTACTTCATTTAGATATTAGAGATTAGGGTACTACATCAACTTCAACTTCTTTTTCTTTATGAGTGGCTTCTGCGGGGTTGCCACAATACCGCCAATGTCACGTTGGTAGAAATAAGAACGTCACGTGTTTGGTAGAGTCATGCACCAATTATTTTATTCCATACCACTACATATTCTTTATATTATAGCACCTTTATCTTTTGACTTTCACACTAGAGTTCCGTACCCAAAGGGTAAGCAACGTGACCCTATTACTAAGCTTTTGCTGTCCGTCCATCCTTCCGTCTGTATGCTGCGTGATCGAACGGCAAAGTTATGTTTGTCCTTGTTTGTCTTTGAGTACGGAACACTCGGCCCACGAGTCCATTTCGCATTTGACCCATTAATTGTAGATTTGGTCGTCAAACGTCACGCTCACGCCGCACACTAAATTTTCTTGTGCATATATAAAACTAGCGGCTCGCCCCGGCTTCGTACGGGTAGACATTTATCAAATATTTTGTCTACCCGAGCGAAGCCGGGGCGGGCAGCTAGTATAATATATAGCCTATGTTACTCAGTGATAATGTAGCTTTCTAACGGTGAAAGAATTTTTGAAATCGGTCCAGAAGTTTCGGAGCCTATTCAATACAAACATACAAAAATAAAAATCTTTCCTCTTTATAATATTAGTATAGATTAAAATAGTAAAGCAGCATAACATAGCCGCTTAGCACGGTAAGGATGTCTTTAATTATAGTCTAGTGTGTGTTACTTGTCCTTGATATCATTGCGTTGTAGGTAGCTTATGGACTGGTACGTCTGCGTGAGAGTGAGACAGACTATGCATGAGGAATGGAAAGCCCCATTCAGGAATGCTAAAGCTATGACTGGCTTGTGAACAGACACACATACTCTCCGTACCTACCTATATAGGTCAGGTACCTACTCGTAATCATGGCATGGCCCATCCTTGTAAAATATATGTATGCTGATGATCCTGGTCAGGATATTAGGATAAAGTTGTGGAATTATTGTATTGTCATCGGTCCTTAATACTTATGCAAATTTACAAAAGGCAGGCGTCTTGAAGTCGGTGAAAATTACGCGGAACGATTGTGACGAATTTACCACCGGATTCGGAAGGTCGGTTTTGCTGAGAAGAATCCGGCAAGAAACTCAGCGATTGCTCTTTTCAAAAGGAGCCCTCCCACAGAGGGGGTCATTTTCCAAGAATGACTTTATATAAAAATCCTATATATTACATGTTTTTTTATCGATGAGGTGGGCCACATGCTACCTGCTGATTTCGACAAAGAAGATTGTCCGGGCTCCATTATTTCGCCCTCTTGCTCATTCCTACAGCCGAGTGAGCAGAACAACAGTATGTGGCTTTTTGATAATCCCTTAATGCATCTTTGATTGGCTCTCTCGTTACTGTAATTAAAGACGGACTTATCTCATTGTCAAGAATTAACGTGCTATTCTGTCACGTCCATCTTCAAATGAAGCCCAAATGATTTATGGACTGGTGACTCCCAGTCTCCAATATGGCTTGTCAGCGGTTAATTAATGATTGTCTGTAATTAAATTAAGTTATTTTTGTTACAATTAAGATACGATGGGGCTGGCATAAACATTGTTTCAAAGCCCCTTAAAAATAAATAAGAATAAAAAAAACAAAGAATTAACGTGCATGAAATTCTAGCTGTTACCCGCGACTTCGTCTGCATTTTTAGGGTTCCGTACCTCTAAAGGAACCCTTATAGAATCACTTTGTTGTCTGTCTGTCAAGATTTTTTTCTCAAGAACGCGTGGAGTTATAAAATTAAAATTAATATCAAATACCCGGGTCAAAAATATTAAATCTGTAAGTCGACGTGAAAAAAGATATGAACGTTTATGTCGCAATATTCGCATATTTTGCGATTCCAAAAAGGAATCAAAACCTATAGGGTACTTCCCGTTGACCTAGAACCATGAAATTTATCACATCCTCTGTCCTTACGTACAAGAAAGCGTACAAGTTTGTACGGAACCTTCGGTGCGCGAGTCCGACTCGCACTTGGCCGGTTTAATTATTTTAAAAACAATAATAGCCTATGTTCTTGCCCGTGATATATTCTATCTCCTTGCCAAATATTATATCGATCCTTTCAGCCGTTTTGTCGTGAAGAAGACGCAAGCAAACAAACTGAGTTACTTTCGCATTTATAATATTAGTATCGATTTAAAGGCTAAATAATAAATCGAAATTCAAAGTCTAAAAGCCCATTTAACTTTTCGGAGAGCGTCTAATTTTTTTTAATACCTCTAAGGTGGCACACAAGCATACGGCCCACCTGATGCTAAGCGGACACCGTAACCTATAGCCGCTAGCAATACCAGGGGTATCACTAGCGCGTTGCCAACCCTGATGTTGATGAGGACTCACTGTGCTAGCAGCATTACTACTAGCGCAGCGTATCCTCGTGGAGCACTGGCAACCTTACTCACCGCAGAAACGCAACACTACATCAAAGTTTGTTATTTGATTGCGGTCATCTGTAAGGTGGAGGTACAGTCCCCAGCCGGGCGGCTCAAATTTTAAAGGAAAAACCCACCTCTCTTAGGATATTTCCGTAGTAGTTACGTAGGCGGAGCCGCGAGCGAGAAGCTAGTGCTCAATAATTACCCTACTCTACTCCTATTTCTAGCACACGTCGTTGATAATGTCCAAACCGCAGATCAACCGTTTGACGTCAATTATGAGTACATATATAATATAAGAATTATTAACAATAATATAATATCTATTTTTGCTACATAAGCTTGTGATAAGAGCCATGTGCCGGCCATGGGCATCTTAAATGTACTTGTGCGCCACATTTTATTACCCGACCACGAAGGCAAAAGTAAGGGTTATGATTTTAGCAGACTATGTATATATGTTTGTACTGACGTATGTTCCTCCGTAGCGCCTCAACTATTCGTCTGATTTTGTTGAATGAGACAATCGATGCGTTATTATGGCCCGGGTCTTCTTCTTAACCGACTTCAACAATAGGAGGAGTCAATTTTACCTTGCTAACCCCGATTTTTACAGATTTTTTCCAAATTCTGCTTACAGTTTCAAACCTTTTTTATATTATCTATGCCCGAGACCCCGTCACGTGAAAGGACGAAGCTAAGCCATACAGAAAGACACCTCACAAAGACGACCGCTGTTCCGTCCTCGCCGGCGAGGCTCGACGCGAATATCTCGTAACTGCCCCCCCCGACCCTTGCATCTGCCGGCCCGCGCCGAGCGAGTAGTCTTAAACACGCCCCTAAATTTAAATAATAATCCCAGCCCAGCCCAGCTCCCTAGCTTGCCCCCCAGCAACGGCCTACCAGGAACTCACGCTACGAGAGACAATTAAAAAAAAAAGGACGAAAAGCTATTGTAAGGGAACCTATTGTATTTCCTGGTGCAAAACAATATTTTATTGTTTGAAACCCGGGCAAAAATGTAGACCTCAGACGCAAAAAATATGGATGTTATATATTATATACTAGCGGTCCGCCCCGGCTTCGCACGGGTAGACATTTATATCAAATATTTTGTCTACCCGTGCAAAGCCGGGGCGAGCAGCTAGCCTATGTTAATCAGTGATACTGTAGCTTTCTAACGGTGAAAGAATTTTTGATATCGGTCCAGTAGTTTCGGAGTCTATAGACATTTATCAAGTATTTTGTCGACCCGAGCGAAGCCGGGGCGGGAAGCTAGTATAATATATAGCCTATGTTACTCAGTGATGATGTAGCTTTCTAACGGTGAAAGCATTTTTGAAATCGGTCCAGTAGTTTCGGAGCCTATTCAATACATACAAAAATACAAATCTTTCCTCTTTATAATATTAGTATAGAGTAAGTTTAACGTGTGTCTGTCTCATCTCTCCGTGTGTCAGTCTGTGGCATCGTAGCTCCTAAACAGATGAACCGATTTGGATTTATGTTTTTCTTTTACAAAAGTGATAATCCAAAGTGTGCTTAGCTATGATTTTTAGAGGATTCGTGTCAAGTTTTAAAAATAATATGCATAAGAATGAATAAAGGACATCATCTATGTTTCATAGAGATTTGGTCCAAATTAAAAGAATCCCAAGATTCGCCTTATAACGTCAGCTGTCATTGCTGCCAGTGTCAGTCCTGCTAAAATCGGTCCACCCGTTTCGGAGATTAGCCGGAACAATCAGACAGACTGACAGACAGACAATACATACTAACAGTTATTTTGTTATAAAAAAACTGTGAGTATTTTTTAATTAGTAAAAATGTAACATTCTTTCTTCTTTCGTATAGGTAACGAATAATTAATATGCATTTACTAGAATCCTGTTATTTTGATGTTACAAACAGACTCTTTATCTTTTTATAGATTTTATAAATGACTAGTGGCCCGCCCCGGCTTCGCACGGGTAGACATTGATATCAAATATTTTGTCTACCCGTGCAAAGCCGGGGCGGGCAGCTATCCTATGTTACTCAGTGATAGTGTAGCTTTCTAACGGTGAAAGATTTTTTGAAATCGGTTCAGTAGTTTCGGAGCCTATAGACATTTATCAAATATTTTGTCTACCCGAGCGAAGCCGGGGCGGGCAGCTAGTGTAATATATAGCCTATGTTACTCAGTGATGATGTAGCTTTCTAATGAAAAAAGAGTTATTAAAATCGGTCCAGTACTTTTTGAGTTTATTCGTTACATACAAAAATTCAAATCTTTCTTCTTTATAATATTATATAGATATAGATGATAATGCTTACTAGGATATATATATATGAGAAACTTTCACTGTGACAAATAGTTTCAATCATATTATATGTGTAAAAAGGCATTAAATTGCAAATGGAATGAGTCATGAGCAGACAGAGCTTTCTATGGAATCTGGTTTCTTGCCGACAGTAGGTTAGGTACTAACGACTCGAGTATATATACCGCACATAACGAAAACGTATGTTTCATTATTACAATTTACATTTTTTTTTGTATATTCTGTTAGAGCTTGCCCGTTCTAACATTTTTTACTGTGGCACCAAACCTCTAGGACCATTGTAGTTGATATTATTTGAGTTCGAAAATCTGAATTTTCATACATTTTGTTGAAAATAGAAATTCAAAATAACCAAAACAAATGAAATGTCCTGTAATGTCCAACTTTGGTGCCATAGTAATAAATGCTCAGACGGACAAGCTCTAACAGAATATAAAAATAAATGCGTTGACCGGCACTTTCAGATTTGGACCAAATCTCTATGAACATGGATGATGTTCTTTATTTGTGCAGATTGTTAACCCATGATGTAATATAATGATATAAATAAACAAATAATTATGCACACACATGCTATACATACCTATTTACCTACCAAATACTGGTTTACTTTCAACAATGATATGAATGACATAATACGAACATGAACTGAATTGGTATACATCACGTAACTCGTGACACGTTCATCGACTTTCTTTATCTAATGTCACAGTGCCAAACTTATAAAACTCGCAATAAGAGGCCTACCACCTAGTACCTAGTTTCGTATGGCCAGTAATGTCACTAGCTACAGTGCCCTTCACATCGGAACACAGTGTAGTGTACGTACACTAGTGCTTGGCGGCAGAATATCTGACATTGCGGTGGTACCCACCTAGCCGGACTCTTGCAATAAGAGGCCTACCACCTAGTACCTAGTTTCGTATGGCCAGTAATGTCACTAGCTACAGTGCCCTTCACATCGGAACACAGTGTAGTGTACGTACACTAGTGCTTTGCGGCAGAATATCTGACATTGCGGTGGTACCCACCTAGCCGGACTCTTGCAATAAGAGGCCTACCACCTAGTACCTAGTCTCTTATGGCCAGTAATGTCACTAGCTACAGTGCCCTTCACACCGGAACACAGTGTAGTGTACGTACACTAGTGCTTGGCGGCAGAATATCTGACACTGCGGTGGTACCCACATAGTCGGACTCTAGCAATAAGAGGCCTACAAAGTCTCGAGCAGACGAGAGCGCTGCTGTGTTATTAGCGTGTCTGGTTGACATAAAGCGATTCGTTCTGATCTGCCTCAGCGGAATCAATCATGCGTAACGCTGTCAATTTGGTCACAAAAAATATGTTAAAATTTGCCACGATTCTATTTTATGTAGTTTTTCAATAATGTTAATTTTGATAATTGTAAATTCGGCACAGTGTTTTTTTAATGATGCTTCTTCTTCGTAACTATGGCAATCAATCCTCTTCATGGATTTTTTTGCCATGTCGTGTGTTAGAGAATTATCAAGCTTCTAAATTTATCGTGTTTGTTGCATTAAAATGCCTAGTGTCATGCACAGTTGCACACTAATGTTTATTAGTTTCTGGACACAATCCGCGGGTGGGATGATGCTGTCAACAACCAATGAAATGTCAATCAGCACCTCTGAATAATTACAATCGTTCTTAGATAATTTAAATCATTTGTTGGATAAAAATAAAAGTGAATCATTTATTTTGGTACAATAGGTAATATATATATATGGGACAACAATAATACAATCTAAAACTAAAACAAGAAAAAAATAACCTAATATAAAACAACTTCAACTTCAACTTTTTCTATAATGGCTTCTGCGGGGTTGCCACAATTTCGCCAATGTCGCGTTGGTAGAACTAAGAACAAGTGTTGGAGATTATCTGTATGGTGTAAAATTTTATGTCTGGTATTGAGCATTCATACATTCTGAATTATATATATAGGACAGCACAGCACTATCACAGGACAAATAGACATATAAAAAGTTATATGTACATACATAATATTTATATAAACAAAAAAACACTTGTCCCTAATCGTTGTCACGCGGGAGGGTGCCAAGAAGGCTGGCAGCATTGCCCCGCTGTATGGCAATGCTGATCCTTTGCGCAAAATATGTTCCAGCCTTCTTGTCACCAGAGGCCTCAATCAGTCGTCGCGAGACCTCCTTGTATAGCAGATGAGCCTCTGGACCCCATGGCCCCAGGGTCTCCACCGCAAACACAGCCAATATGTAGCCCCTCCCGAGGCTAGTTAAACATTTATCAAAAGCGATAAAACCCACTCAGTCTGTCTATATCTACCAAAATGATGTCATCATTATTTTTATCACAAGCGTACGGCGGAAGTTAACAAATATTGGTTGTAACCAATCTGTAAATTAGGTACAAATACATAATACCGAGATAATAATAAATTATAGATCAAAAAACCGGCCAAGTGCGAGTCGGACTCGCGCACCGAGGGTTCCGTACACACTTGTAGGTAAGATTAAAATGAGGTCATTATTCGTCCGTGACTCTCAACAGCAGCGCGATTCAGGAATATTTTTTAGTAAATTCGCATTAAAATAAAAAATAAACTACATATTTACGGTTTTCAGATTTTATCCTTTACTTGTGCTGTAAGACACTGCTTCCTGCCAAATTTCATAGTTCTAGGTCAACGGGAAGTAGCCTGTAGGTTTTGATTCCCTTATGAAATCGCAAAATATGCGAAATTTTGGGAAAGTATGATAGACGACGACGCGCGACTGATTAAGGTGTTTTGATTCATTGATTGCAAATAAAGGTACACATATATATATTTACTTACTAGCTTATTCCCAATATAGTATACTATTACCCGTTTTCCCGTAGGAATGAAGCATTTTCCCGCGGTAAAAAGAAGTCTATGTTCATCAGGGATAAATTCGGCTTCTAATGGTGAAATAAATGTTCAAATCGGTCCAGTAGTTTCGGAGCCTATTCAATACAAAATAACAATATCTTAATAATATTAGTGAAGACATGTTATGTTAAGTTAGACATTAATTGAACCCATGGTGTATACTGCATTGTGCTGACTGACTGACTAATTCTTCACGCACATAATCCAAAATAAAGTATATCACTAGCGTGACGCATTTGTGACACGTTGCGCCATCTCCCGGTGGAACTGTGTACTAATTGAACTTCTTGAGTGTAGGTTAGTTTTATTGTTATTACCACAGACCAAAGACACGTACAAGGACACGTATAAACAAATAATCGTAGGTAATGTCCCCGAATATAAACTGTTCTTTCTTTTTCTTATTGACGCCACTTATACGGCCTGCCTGATAGCTATGAACTGTCACCGTTTTAAATGGACGCTTGCACTCTGCCGACCCTGCACCTGTCTCTTCACATCCTTTTTAAAGAACTCCATGCTGTACGCCTTTAGGAAAACCGCAACAGGGAGTTCATATCACAATTTGATTGTGTGTGAAAAGAAGCTTCATTGGAATCGTTCAGTGCGTGACCATTTTGGTGTCAAAATGTAAGGAAGTCCCCGCAGATGAGAGGTGTGGTGGTAGAATGTTACCGTGGGCATCATGTCAAACAATTCTTGAGCAAGGGCGGAGGGCTGAGCCAGGGGGGCATGGGGGTCAAGGGGGTCATGACCCTCCTGGGCTATCCATTTAAGTAAAGGAAGTCATAACTCGTTTCGATAGAAAATAAAATTTAAAGAAAAATATTTGATTAAAATTAAAGGGTGTATAAAAATAAAATAAAATTTGTGTGTAAATCGATTTATTTTATTGTCATCGAATTGGAGCGTGTCCTTACTAGATCGACTATATGACCCCCACCTGACTTAAAAGCTTTATAATCAAAGCTTAAAAGCTGTATCCGCCTTTTTTCTTGAGAGAACTGTATGAGCCGAATATCGACTAACATTAAAATGTAGAATCTTTTATCACCTGACAAACTGAACTCCGTTCCAGTGCAGAATCGCATCGAAATTTGCATTTAAAATGGTTGATGAAACGTTGACCCGCTTCACGCGTCGAGTGAATGCTCAAAGCGATGCGTTGACGTCACAAGTGGCTTGCCTATAAATAACACGAAGGATTTTGTTGAGGCACTCCTGCATAAAGGTTTATACACAACACTATAATAGAAAGCTTAGATTTAGAATGACAAAAACAACTTGAAGCCGTGGTGGCCTTGTGGTTGAAGCAACGACCTGTCAACTGTTGGGCCCAGGTTCAAATCCCGGCCTGTACCAATGACATGAAAACGGGCTGACCAGCCCGTGACCACGGCCGATGCATCTCGGTCGAAACGTCGGGAGGTAAATAAACAATTTAATATCGCGTATAAGACCCGTTTTCATGTCATTACTATGTGTTTAAATCGCGAAAGTTTAAGAAACAGTACTGTACCAATGAGTTTTTCTAAGCTTAAGTGCAGTGATTAATCACAGCATGAGCTTTCAAAAAGGGAGGTAGGGCGATTTGTCATTTCTCGTGGGTTTTCACATTGAAATTGGAGCCGCCCGACGGGGACTGCACCTCCATCTTACAGAAGACCGCAGTGAAATAACACTACTTTGATGTAGTGTTGTGTTTCTGCGGTAAGTAAGCTTGCCAGTGCTCCACGAGGATATGCTGGGCGAGTAGTAATGCTGCTAGCACAGTGAGTCCTCATCAACAACAGGGTTGGCAACTCGTTAGTGATAACCCCGCTATTGCTAGCGGCTATAGGCTACGGTGACTGCTTACCATCAGGTGTGCCGTATGCTTGTGAGCCACCTTAGTGGTATAAAAAAAAATCCTTAGTATTGGCCCTACTATAGGGACCTGACAATCACAATTTTAATACAAATTTTTAGTTCCACTTTTCACCGGCGCAGCGCTGTTCATGCCCATACAAAAATAGTTGAAAGCGTTACGAATACGTCATCGAAAGTAGTTTTTGCTAAGGCTACATAATTTTCTGAGTTTATCGTGTGTGAGTGTGTAGCAAGAGGTAGTGTCTAGACATACAGACAGCCGTGGCAGATGGAGTTTGTTTTATAATATTTAGATATGACTTAAGATAGATATTCCAATATTAATTTTAAGATTAAGGAAAATCATTTGATTGAAGGATCAATGATATTATTACAGACAGCTCGAAAAATATATATTGATCAAAGAGCTTATGGAATACGGTTTTACCAATGATGCTATCCTACTAATATTATAAATGCGAAAGTTTGTGAGTATGGATGGATGGATGTTTCTCTTTCTCGCATAAACTACTCAACGGATTTGGATGAAATTTGGAACACGGATAATTTATAACCAGGATTAACACTTAGGATACTTTTTATCCCGGGAAAATTTTAGGATCCTCTCGGATTATAAGCTCAACGCGGACGTTGTCGCGGGCAGAAGCTAGTTGATGATAAAGCAATCCATCCTAATAATTTAAATGCGAAAGAAAATTTGCGACATGAACGGTCATATCTTAAGGTATTCTCACTGGAACAAAATCAATTTGATCATTGGATCTACAGATGATAAAAGTTCTTGTTAGAACCAAATCATCAGAAATGGATCTAAAGAGAAAAAGTTTTCTCAATGGAATCAAATGGATCTTGATCACTAGATCTACAGAGAGTAAATGTTTTCTTCATATTTGTTTGATTACAGCTGAAAGAGACCATAGACCCGGGTATTTCATATTAATTTCAACTTCATAACTCCACGCGTTCTTGAGATAAAAATTCTTGACAGACAGACGGACAAAGTGATCCTATAAGGGTTCCTTTTCTCCTTTGACTTTTTGACGTTTGACTTCTAAATCCCTTATCACGAAATCACAAACACAGATTTGCAGTAAAGCGAGAGGTAATGTAACACGTCAAACAGAATCAGTATCTAGTGAATAAATAGAGTCGGAATAATTACATTAATTCTCCTGCCCTTATCCCATATTATTTGGGGTCGGCGCAATATGTATTTCTCTTCCATCCTTCTCTATCAGCCGTCATCTCTGTATTCACTTCCTTTCTGGCCATGTCATCTTTCACACCATCCATCCATCTTTTCTTAAGTCTACCTCGACCCCTGTACCCGTCAGAGTCGGAATAATTTATTATACTAAAACTAGCTGCCCGCCCCGGCTTCGCACGGGTGGACAAAATATTTGATAAATGTCTATATGCTCCGGAACTACTGGACCGAATTCAAAATTATTGTATTTTTAATTAAGGGGATGAAAAATACATGTTGTCCTAGCCAATATGTACACAAAATTTCATGAGAATCGGTCAAGCCGTTTCGGAGGAGTTTAACTACAAACACCGCGACACGAGAATTTTATATACAAAATGTTGCTCTAAACTTTATTGAATAGGTAATGAACTAAGGTGACTGCAAGGTTAAGTTCTTGGAATATATAAAAACAAAATGTATGTTCGCAGCGCATGCGCGCAATAACGCCATGTTGGTCGACTGCCAGTTTCTGAACGGCCGGCTATCACACCGTAATGTAATTCGTGGATTACAATAAAACAGACCAATACCTACTGCTTCGACATTTTGTTATTAAGCTATTGTATAGCTTTTATCGCGGGCCTTGAGCGTGGGGACCGAATCCAGAAATTCCGTAACTAAAAAAACCTAACACCCCCCACTCCGACCGGCACAGCGGTGATACTTTTTAGTTCCATCTATCGATAAATACCAGAACTTTTAATGACTTTTTGAAATATCACGCTTGTCTCTTTAGTTCAGCAACCCGCCTTTAGGTGGCATTGGTTGTATTGGAAAACTACCGTAATCAGCTGTTTGTGAGAAAGTATATAGGTATATAAAAAAATACTGCATTAATAAAATAAATAAATAATTATAATTGCATAAGTTTGTGGGGCGAGCGAGGTGATCATGCTCAGCCACCGCAAAGGGAAGATCTTCCAGCCAGGCTAGTGTTGTGCCTGGGGAACCGCGGCTCCGACTGTTCTAGTCGGAAACTTGTATATATGTTGAATTGCGTAGAAAACTTCGCTAGCGCGTGGCAGGATTGTGACGTCATTCGTTGAATGTTGTCCTGCTAGTTAGTCGATTTCTAACGTTGGTTTATGTAGCCGTGAGGTCGCTACATCACTCCCCCCCGAGACCGGAGGTCGATCCAGAGCTTGATTACAGTCAGTGCTTGAATGCTTGCAAGTGCCAGTGTGCTTCGAAGTCTGCGGTGAGTCGAGACTGAGCGTTAGATGCCGACTGAGTCCAGTATCTCAATGCAAGCGTACGACGTGGAGATAAGACGGTGAGCAATGCCGAATGGACTCTAGAAGTGGGCTGTGTGAGGCGGACGTATGTAGTCGGTGGAGAGGTGAGTGCCAGGACCAGTAGCGCGGTGAGTCGGCTGAGTTGGACCTGTTGATACTCGATGCTGGCTTGCTGTGTGACTGCTGCTGAAGAATTTGATGGGGGTGGAGAAGGTTGCTGATGTTCACGCCAATATTGGCGCAACGGGGTCACCAGTGTGGGGCGAGCGAGGTGATCATGCTCAGCCACCGCAAAGGGAAGGTCTTCCAGCCAGGCGGGTGTTTTGCCTGGGGAACCGCGGCTCCAACTGTTCTAGTCGGAAACTTGTATATATGTTGAATTGCGTAGAAAACTTCGCTAGCGCGTGGCAGGATTGTGACGTCATTCGTTGAATGTTGTCCTGCTAGTTAGTCGATTTCTAACGTTGGTTTATGTAGCCGTGAGGTCGCTACAAGTTGATAAAAAATGCTATGCAATAGCTTTACCGCGGCAGTCTCCGAGTGCCACACCTAATTTTTTTTATACCTCTAGTGGCACACGATCATACGGCCTACCTGATGGTAAGCAGTCACCGTAGTTTTAAGCCGCCAGCAATACCAGGGGTATCACTAACGGGGTGCCAACCATGTTGTTGATGAGGACTCACTGTGCTAGCAGCAATACTAGCGCAGCGTATCCTCGTGGTGCACTGGCAACCTTACTCACCGCAGAAACACAACACTACATCAAGTAGTGTTATTTCACTGCGGTCTTCTGTAAGGTGGAGGTACAGTCCCCAGTCGGGCGGCTCCAATTTTAATGGGAACACCCACGATGTGTTGAGTCTAAAATGAATACATTTGTAATAGTGTCGATAACGGCGTTTAAAGAAAACCTAAAATTGCTCTCAGGGTCGGCAACAGGCGAATGATGCCCCCTGGTGTTACGTGTCCATAGGCTACGGTGACTACTTGCCATCAGATGGGCCGTATGCTTGTTTACCACCATAGTGGTACAAACCAATTTCTAAAATTACGCATCGGTGTAAATGCAGTCCCAAATAATAAAGAATTTAACTCATTATGCGACATACAAAGACAAGTTTTAAATCTCCTTAGGGACAGATAAGATTGAAAATTGTTACAGACGGAAATTTTAAAAGATTTTTGCTGTGTTTTCCTGCACGCAAATTCTAAATTGTTGTAAAAAAAAGCGTACTATTCAACTTTACTCCTTAAGAATTAATTTTAATAAAAAAGATATGCCCTCGGTATAGAAATCTTATGAGGACTTAAATGTATGCATAAATCCTAAATCTTATCCAACAGGAGATCCCAATTCGCATAATCTCTTGCTAGTGGACGTGTATAAAAATCTGTTGGACCTCTTTTTTAATCTTATTTCATGTATGTATTATATAAATAATCTTGCATTTACCGTACCTTACACGGTCACAATCTACGTAGAGCTTAAATCCCTCGTCACAATGCGATACTTAAGGTCCATTTTCTTTTGTTCCAGGATGTCCAAGAGGCTGACTTATTCCTAGAAGGAATTAACTATGGGAAGTGCCAAAGTGTACTCTAAACCTCAGGCACCAATGGCGGAAAATTCAGACAAGAAATCAATCAAGAACATCCTGAAATCGCTCTTCCACAAAGACAAGAAGAAAGGAAGAAAAGAAGATATAAAGAAACAAGTGCTAGAAGTAGAAAAGAAAAATCTAACGCACCCAGAAAATGATATAGCTGAGAACTTTAAAAAGCTAGAAATTTCAAATGAACCCTCAGACGGAGATGATGACTTTCTAAATTTCGAACGAAAAGTGATAGAGGATGAAGGTAGAGTTGAGAGGATTGACTCCCAATCTTCAGAGGACAGTGGCTTTGCTGAAGTCAAAGATAATGACGTAGTTGAAGCTCTAGAGAATTTGAAGATAAAAGATGAGCTCGATAAAGTTGAGAAGAAGAAGAGGCTGCAGACGGTGTTGGTCGCGAGAGGTCCCATCCGCGCAAAGCATGGAGATTACTCAGTGCGGCCATATCCTATTGGGCAAGAGGGCAGTGAAAATTCATACAAACAGGTGAGCAATTAATTTATTGAAAACTAACTTTTAAAAACACAAGAAAAAAATAAACTAGATATAAAAAAATAACTTCAACTTCAACTATTTCTATGAGTGCCTTCTGCAGGGTTGCCACAATTTCCCAAATGTCGCGTTGGTAGAACTAGGGACAAGTGACGAGATTATCTGAAAGTTGTAAAATTGTATGACCGGTGTTGAGAATTTAAACATTCTGAGTTATACAAATAGACAAGAATTAAAATAAATAAATAAACAGGTCACTTGACATTCTTCCTTTTCTTTTCTGTATTTTTTATACCACTATGGTGACACACAAATATATGGCCCACCCACACGGGTTCCCGTGGGTTTTCCCATTAAAATTGGAGCTACCCGATTGTAACTGTCAAATAACACTACTTGATGTAGTGTTGTGTTTCTGCGGTAAGTAAGATTGCAAGTGCAGTGCTCCACGAGGATACGCTGCGCTAGTAGTTGCGCTGCTAGTACAGTGAGTCCTCATCAACAACATGGTTGGCAACGCGTTATTGATATCCCTGGTATTGCTAGCGGCTATAGGCTACGGTGGTTGCTTACCATCAGGTGGGCCGTATGCTTGTGTGCCACCTTAGTGGTATAAGTAAGCCACATGTTAAACATTCTCTCTCACATCGAGTAAGCTTATGCATTCACTATTTTTGTGCCAGATTTCGTTTACGCAACTGCAGTCACCTAACCGGTGCACTACCGGCAGGCGGCATACAATTTCGCAAGCCCCACGCCATATTATTATTATCATACAGGCTGTGTAAAACTAGGGTTTTTGGATTGCTATCTTCTGTATGAGAAAGTATTACCTGTATAGAACCCTCATTTGTTAAACCTACTTTTACGTGTAATGTGTAACATATAAGTGTACTCTTTTGGCAAATATAATAAAAATAATGTGATACCCCTGGTGTTGCAAGCGTACATAGGTTACGGTAACCGCTTACCCTCAGGCGATTTATGCTTGTTTGTCACATTAGTAATTAAAAAAAAGCCTAAAAAATGGCCTTCGGGTGGTTACCCTTCAGGTACAAAACCCTAAACACGAAATCAAAATATGTAGTTTTATCCGTTTTGGCGCTAGACGTCACATACTCTGTCTGTGTGTCCACACAGATACACACTACAAACTTATAGCATCCCACTTTTTGCGTTAGAAAACGGTCTATTCCCACTAGTTCAGTTGACTGAACTAGTGGTTTTTTTTCTCGGTTGTTCATTTACTATTTAAACAAGCTGTGTACTCCTTAGTTAAGTTTATTTTAAGTTTTTAATTCCTTGTTCTTCTTCTTCTATTTAAGAGTTTTACTCTTGTCGGTGCAGCCGATGTATTTCCTTCCACTTCTGCCTGTCCAGTGCTATTTCTTTGACCTCCCTATACGACGTGACGGATATCTTATCCTTAACTTGCTTGATGTAACTTATCCTTGGTCGTCCCCTGCCATGCCTTCCTTCTATTTTACCTTCCATAATTGTATTTATAAAACCGTCATGTCGTATAAGGTGACCAATAATTTTCCAATTAATAGTAGACATATAATTCCTTGTTAAACCACCATATAAAGTCACGTTAATAAAAAATAAAAAAACGAGCTGTTGCATCTGGTTTTAGTCGCCCAGTTCAGTTGACTGAACTAGTGAGAATATTATTCTCGTTTGTTCAGTTAAAATTTAACAAGCGCCGTAATAATATTGATACATATTACTTAACAGCTGTCTTACTTAATAGCTACTTGATTTGCTCCACCTGGACTTGTTTAGAGTGATCACGCGGAAAACGCGTGCGCATGACTAACGCCATAATTATGTATAGTATAGATGTTGTATATGTATGATGTTGGTTGGATGTAAAAAAACATATTTATGACCCACACATTTGTAATAATAATTATTTTTATACCACTAAGGTGGCACACAAGCATACGGCCCACCTGATGGTAAGCAGTCACCGTAGCCTATAGCCGCTAGCAATACCAGGGGTATCACTAACGAGTGGCCAAGCCTGTTGTTGATGAGGACTCACTGTGCTAGCAGCATTACTACTAGCCCAACGTATCCTCGTGGAGCACTGGCAACCTTACTTACCGCATAAACACAACACTACATCAAGTAGTGTTAGTAGTATAAAAAAAAACTAAATCAAAATCCTTTCATCTTTTTAGGAGCTACGATGTCACAGACAGACACACTACAAACTTATAACAGCCACTTTTGCGTCTGCAGATAATTATGTATGTATGAAGAGATTGATGAATGTAGAAGAAGCAAAAGAGATGTGCAAGTCTCTAGTGAAATGTCGCTCTATACTCTCTGCCTACCCCGTGAGGGAATGGCGTGATGATATGTATGTATGAAGAGATTGATGAATGTAGAAAAAGCAAAAGAGATGTCCAAGTCTCTAGTGAAATGTCGCTCTATACTCTCTGCCTACCCCGTGAGGGACTTGGCGTGATGATATGTATGTATGAAGAGATTGATGAATGTAGAAGAAGCAAAAGAGGTGTGCAAGTCTCTAGTGAAATGTCGCTCTATACTCTCTGCCTACCCCGTGAGGGACTTGGCGTGATGATATGTATGTATGAAGAGATTGATGAATGTAGAAAAAGCAAAAGAGGTGTGCAAGTCTCTAGTGAAATGTCGCTCTATACTCTCTGCCTACCCCGTGAGGGACTTGGCGTGATGATATGTATGTATGTATGTATGTATTAGTGTACAAGATAAGATCAAGGTAACTTGTCCCATCTTTGCGTTCGGTAAATACCATATATGTATTTATAATTTTCCTGTATGTGATGGATGTTAAAATTGCTCGCGTCAAGTGTCCCGTGTATATAAATAATGGTGTAAGACGCAAATAGGATTATACACCTAATATGTATATATTACTAGCGGCCCGCCCCGGCTTCGCACGGGTAGACATTTATCAAATATTGTGTCCATCCGTGCGGAACCGGGGTGGGCAGCTACTATAATATGTAGCCTATATTACTCAGAGATGATGTAGCTTTCTAAGGGTGAAAGAATGTTTGAAATCGGTCCAGTACTTTTTGAGTTTATTCGTTACATACAAAAATACAAATCTTTCCTCTTTATAATATTATGGTGTAGATGTGTGTCGTAAAATGCCTTCAGTATTATACATACAAACGCCAGTATCACTTTTATGTATATTATTTACAGCGGCAACAGAAATACACATTCTGTGAAAATTTCAACTTACTAAGTGTCTACCTATTGGAGATTGTGAGACACAGCCAGCTGCCACAGAAATACAGGCGGACAGACGGACGGACAGCGAAGTCTTAGTAATAGGGTTCCGTTGGTTACCCTCCGTGTACGGAACCCCAAAAAATGTAATTGTGAATATTAATCAACTCCACGCCTACAAGTCGCGGGCGCAGCTTATCACTACATAGTATAAAACAAACTCGCTTCCCGCTGTCTGTCTGTCCCTATGTATGCTTAGATCTTTAAAACTACGCAACGGATTTTGTTCAGGTTTTTTTTAATAGATAGAGTGATTCTAGGAGAATGTTTAGGTATATGTCTTTGATTTTATAATAATAATAATGCTTGGACATTCTATCATATATCATTATATCACACAGCGCCAACTGGCCCCAATCTAAGCAAAGCTTGTACTATGGGAGCCAGCAGCTGATATAATACTAATATACTTTTTTTCACAAATAAAAGACACAATTAATTATCTGAATTTATAAAAAACCATAAAAGATATAACGTACGTAATGGTAATTTTCGTACGTAATGTAATGGTAATTTTCAATAACATTAAGAGATTTATCCATTCCTTCTTGATTCCAGATTAGTCTAAACACACAAGCCCTGTCAGGCGGTCACGTGATAGTAAACACAGCCCAAAGCACTGACTGCTACTCTGAAGTGGATGTCGCGTGTGATATGGTGAAAGAGATCTCAGCCCACTCCTTGAACGAACAAGAATACTGGAAAGATGTTCTGGAGTTGATTGATGAGGACACAAAAGCTAAGAATGAATCGCATATAGACTCAGACCTCCTATCAGACTTCCAAGTGGACAGATCACCAGACAACTACGAAATCCCAATCCTACCACAGGAGATCGAAGAGCCGAATCCTATAGAGTTGTTCTCCAACCAAATAGTCTATGAAGATAGCATGGAAATGTCAAGCATTTTTGATGACGCTCTAGCACAAGGATTCAGATCTCCAGTAGATTCAATATTCCCAACTCCTCCTCATTCTGAGAATGTGTCCAGTCCCATGCCAGGATCCCCAGGGTCGTTCTATCCGGTAACTTCGGACTACACCTTGTCTCCTGAAAGATCGTCTCCAACTTACCATAGTGATTATGAGAAGTATCAGGATATTGGACACTTTGAAGAAACTCCTGCTGAAGAGAAGAGTCTAGAGAAGACTAAAGCTAAAGATAGGACTTCGTCAGTATCTTCAATGACGATGAAACAGTTTAAGGATCTTCAAAAGGAGATAGCGATGAACTTCAGCAAGATGGAGTGCTGTCAGACTGACAAGAAGCCGTGCAAAGATATATTTAACGATCACTTGCAGAAATTGAAAACGGTTGAGCGAAAGAATCTTTGTTTGAAAGTCTCCAAGTTGGATCTCAAGACGGCTTACGGGTAAGTTTGTTTTTTATACCACTAAGATGGCACACAAGCATACGGCCCACCTGATGGTAAGCAGTCACCGTAGCGTATAGCCGCTAGCAATACCAGGGGTATCACTAACGAGTTGCCAACCGATGTCGATGAGTACTCACTGGGCTAGCAGCATTACTACTAGCGCAGCGTATCCTCGTGGAGCACTGGCAACCTTACTTACCGCAGAAACATAACACTGCATCATATAGTGTTATTTCACTGCGGTCTTCTGTAAGGTGGTCATCATCAGAGTAAAGTCATTTATGTAGTGGGAAATCGTAGGTAGAAAAATCAAAGGAAGCCGCTTCTTTAGCTTTATATGATATAGCTTGTTCCCTGCGACTTTACCCGCGTATCAATATACCTATGTTCCTCGGTGATAATGTAGCTTTCTGCTGGTAAAATATTTTTTCAAATCGGTCCAGTAGTTTATAAATTTATCCGTTACATACAATAATAAAAATAGGATAGATTTGTAATTTTGTATGTAACGGATACATTTATAACGAAGCGGCTTCCTTTGATTTTTCTACCTACGATTACCCACAAAAAATCTTTATAATATTATCGTAGAAAAATAAATTCCACGCGTACGAAGTCGCGGGCACAGCTAGTGATGTAATAACAATCAAATTTGTAGGTACATTGTACTTGTCTAGATTTCTGTCTACCGACATGACCGCTTTGTAGACAGATATATTTTTCTCCGAACAAATTAAAATTCTGTTATCTCGTATGTTAACAATGCGCCCCACTTGAAATACTTGGTGTGGAAAATTAATATAAGCACGTTTTGTCTCTGTCCCTCTCAATTGTGTGAGGGAGATAGAAATACTATGCTAATGCCGACCGTTTCATATCGACGAGTTGCTTATATTAAGTAGATGGTCTGGGTTTATTAATAACTTCATGGCCGATCGGACTATGACGCTTGTTGCGCAGGAGGCACTTGAGACTGACCTCTGTAGCCTTAGCAGAAGGACTATAGAATTCGTATCGCTTTCGGCATTTTTGTACGGGAATAATAACGGCGATGCGCTGGCGCAAAGTGGCACTTTTTTTTTAACTACTAAGGTGGCACACAAGCGTACGGCTGATGGTAAGCAGTCACCGTAGCCTATAGCCGCTAGCAATACCAGCGGCACGCCCCGGCTTCACACGGGTAGACATAAAATATTTTGTCTACCCATGCGAAGCCGTGGCGGGCAGCTAGTATAATATAGTTATATATAGCCTATGTTACTCAGTGATAATGTAGCTTACTAACAGTGAAAGATTTTTTGAAATCGGTCCAGTAGTTTCGGAGATATACACAAAAAAACAAAAAACTTTCCTCTTTATTATATTAGCATAGATTTAATAGGTTGGTTAAGAAAGATAGATTACTGAGTTTCTCGCCGGTTCTTCTCAGATGACTTTATTTCTGAACTGGTGGCAAATTAGACAGTAATCCGGCTTAAACTGAATGCTGCAGATTTTTGGTACTTTTTAGGGTTCCGTACCTTAAAAGGAAAAATGAACCCTTATAGAATCACTTTGTTGACCGTCTGTCTGTCTGCCTGTCTGTCAAGATTTTTTATCTCAGGAACCCGTGTAGCTATCAAATTGAAATTAATATGAAATACCCGGGTCTGTGGTCCCTTTCGGCTGTAATATAATCAAACCTGTAAGTGAATATGAAGATAAGGTATTACCGTTTATGTCGCAAAATTTTACATATTTTGCGATTTCACAAGGGAATCAAAACCTACAGGGAACTTCGCGTTGACCTAGAACCATGAAAATTGGCAGGAAGCAGTGTCTTACAGCACAAGTAAAGGATAAAATCTGAAAACCGTAAATTTGTCGTTTTTAAATGCGAATTTACTTGAAAATATTCCTGATTCGCGCTGTTGAGAGTCACCGACGAATAATGACCTCATTTGAAGTTCTCCTACTTTTAACCTTACCTACAAGTGTGTACGGAACCCTCGGTGCGCGAGTCCGACTCGCAATGGCCGGTTTTTTTTAAGCAGTCAAGTTTTTATGTACCTAAATCTGTTGTTGTGTTCCAGCGTGCTACACCACGTCCTGCTAAGCCTGTCAAAGAGTGCCGAGCGCGAGTCTGTGCAGTTCGCCCTCTTCGCCCTCATATGTGAGAGGGTACTGCCACAGAAGCCCTCGCCCTTCCTCGGGGAGTTTGGTCAGTAATTTTCTTTACTCATTTATCAGTAAGAACAATTAACGATAACGAAGAAAGTAACGCTCAAAATTTAATATTGTTCGTTCGATTTTTTAGGCTATTGGTGAATTCTTCTCCAAGTGGCTCCCCGCTCCTGGTAATTGTAATAGTTTAAAATATGTATTTCATGAAAGCAGTGACAAAACCAACTTGGTAGCTTTCATTTTGATATTTGTAATTTCGTACCAATATCTAGAAGAATTTTGTTACAAATTGTTATATCATGATTGTTACATGGAAAAAAAAGACAGAGCACTGAGTTTCTTGCCGGTTCTTCTCAGATGGCTTTTTTTTCCGAACCGGTGGTAATTTAGACCTTCATACTTATTCAGTTTAGATAAATGATTTTTGATTTCTATTCACGCCGCAAGCGCAGTCTCTCATTCCATAACATCTCACAACACTTTCCTCGCAATATTATCGAAGACGCAACCGACCTCCAAAGCTGAATATTGGAAACTAGCTTCTGCCTAGCGTCCGCGTTGAGCTTAGAATCTCGGAGGAACCCAAAATTTCCCCGGTACAAAACATTTTCCCGGGATAAAAAGTATCCTATGTGTTAATCTAGGTTATAAACTATCTGTGTTCCAAATTTCATCCAAATCCGTTGAGTAGTTTTTGCGTGAAAGAGTAACAAACATCCATCCATCCATACTCACAAACTTTCTCCTTTATAATATTGGTAGAATAATAGATTGTATTAAAAACAATTACTTTACCTACTTGTTTAAACTGTATCTTTTTCCCCAGGTCTCGGTCTGTTGAAGGCGGCTGCGTTACGGTGTCCGCAGCACCCGGTGCTCACTCGATACCTGGTGCACTGCGTGAGGGAAGCCCTCAAGGCGGACCCCACCATCTACGCCGGGAAGGAGTGCATCTTCCACGAGGTAGCCATTTTTTAATTTTTTATACCACTAAGGTGGCACACAAGCATACGGCCCACCTGATGGTAAGCAGACACCGTAGCCTTTACCCGCTAGCAATACCACGGGTATCACTAACGGGTTGCCAACCATGTTGTTGATGAGGACTCACTGTGCTAGCAGCATTACTACTAGCCCAGCGTATCCTCCTGGAGCACTGGCAACCTTACTCACCGCAGAAACACAACACTACATCGGCTATGTGAACTTGGCACCCGACTTTTGAAAATCATTTTTTTTATTTTTTTATTCTGATTGTTTTTGGTATGTAGTTGATTGTAGTAAAAAGTAGTGTAGTGTTATTTCACTGCGGTCTTCTGTAAGGTGGAGGTACAGTCCCCAGTCGGGCGGCTCCAATTTTCGGGCGGGAAATTCCAAATCGCCCTACCTCATCGAAATTTGGAACACAGATAATTTATAACCTGTTTTTTTTTTATACCACTAAGGTGGCAAACAAGCAAACGGCCCACCTAATGGTAAGCGGTCACCGTAGCCTATGGACGCTTACGAAACACCACTCGCGGGTATCATTTGCGCGGTTCCAACCCTACATTAAAACACATATGATTCTTTTTAATCCGGGGATTTTATTATCCCGGTAAAAAAATTGGTTCCGCTGAGATTCTAAGCTCAACGCGGACGTAGTCGCGGGCAGAAGCTAGTTTATAATAGTAGTATGTATGTATGTGTGTATGGTAGGTGGACTCTCTAGGCGAGCATTTGGTAACGGCGTGCGCCCGCGCGGGTGACCGCTGCGGCCTCGTGCTGGCCGCTTTGCTTACCCCCGCGCCCGGCCAGCCGCCGCTCTTCCGGATACACCACGCCAATGCTGATGGTGACTAACTGTTACATACTTCTTCTTATTTTTTTAAAATATCTGATTTTTTTAAGAATATTGTAAAAAAAAAATCTAGCCTAAGATTTGAAATAAATAGTGGGAATAATAATAATAAGTTTCTGCGAACGGTCTCATAGCGAAGAGTCTCGACCAACACCTCAAGACGCTCTCGCTCGATGGTTGGGTCAAGGGTCGGATACAGAAGGCAGTACTCCTCGACACGGCATGCATTGTCAGGAGGTTCCTCACTTTGTAACCCTAACCACCGGTAGCTTGGGCTCGCGCCTCGTTATCGGTGGCTCCCTAGTTTTGCTGTTTTTTTTGTAAGAATATTGTAAAAAGAAACCAAAACTAAGATGTAATATAAATAAAGAGAATAATAATAATCTCGTTTATTGTTTTTTAAATACATTAACCATTATATTGGAAACTTAAATTCAAATTTATAGTTTAATTAATGTATAATAATTAAAAGCAAAGGGGCGTGGCTCAGCTTCTGCAGCCATGGCAATCAATCCTCTTCAAGGTAGACATCATCCATGTTTCATGGAGATTTGGTCCAAATCTGAAAGTGGCGGCCCACACATTTTTTTTGTATATTCTGTTAGAGCTTGTCCGTCTGAACATTTATTACTATGACACCAAAGTTGGACATTACAGGACATTTCAATTGTTTTGGTTATTATGAATTTCTATTTTCAACAAAAATGTATGCAAATTCAGATTTTCGATCTCAAATAAAATCAACTACAATGGTCCTACAGGTTTGGTGTCATAGTAATAAAATTTTCAGACGGGTAAACTCTGACAGAATATACAAAAAAAAATCTTTCAGGTGGGACCAAACTGGATGATGTCCTTTTTGCCAGTGTCAAATGTCAGAAAATTGTTTAGTTTCTCAATAGCATGTCGTGTTGAATTAAAATGTCTAGCATCATACATTCTAAAGCTTAATGGAGTTTCTGGAGACAATCCACGGCAGTAGCAGATCGTAACTAAATGGCGACCAAAATATACAATCCAATTGACCAACATCATAATTCACTTAACCCAAAGTCATATAACATATATTCCAATGTTCCTATTATAATGCTTGGACATTATCACACAGCGCCATCTGGCCCCAAACTAAGCAAAGCTTGTACTATGTGAACCTGCAGCTGATACAATACTTATATACTTTTTGTTTGTAAATACATACTTATAATACATACCAAACACCCAGACGCAAGGCAAACATATTTGTCACATAAATGTTTGCCCCGGCGGGAATCGAACCCGCGACCTCTAGTGTAGCAGTCAGGTATACTGACCACTAGACCAGCGGTGTCGTCATTATATCTAAATATTTATATATTTTTCTGATATATTCATGACACTTAAGTAATTGAAATGTTAATTATAATTATTTGCAAAGGGTATTTGCTGAATTTCTTGTCGGATTCTTGTCAGCAAAAAAACACCTTCCGAATCCGGTGGTAGGTTCTGACGATTTGAAAGTGCTTCTCTGTAAAGTCTAGTTAAATAAAGGTGATTTATTTCAGAGCCATTTATAAACTTTTTCTTAACCAACTTCTATACTAATATTCTAAATAGGAAAGATTTGTATTTTTGTATGTATTGAATAGGCTCCGAAACTGCTGGACCGATTTCAAAAATTCTTCCACCGTTAGAAAGCTACACTATCACTGAGTAACATATAATATATATTATACTAGCTGCCCGCCCCGGCTTCGCTCGGGTAGACAAAATATTTGATAAATGTCTACCCGTGCGAAGCCGGGGCGGGCCGCTAGTGTCAAATAAAATTTGAACGGAAACACACACGGTAATTTTTATCCTGTTTTTTCTGGAACCACACGAGCCAAGCCGGGGTTAGATAGAAGTTAGTGAAATATGATTGTGTGTGTGTGTGTGTCAGGTTGTACGGCGCTCCACGTGGCGTGTAGCGAGCATCGCGCCTCCAGCCCGAGACTACACACAGTGCATGTCCTGCTGGAACACGGACAGGCAGACCTGTGGAAAGGGGTATGTATATACATCTAGGTACTAGGTGGTAGCCCTCTTATTGCAAGAGTCCGCCTAGGTGGGTACCACCGCAGTGTCAGATATTCTGCCGCCAAGCACTAGTGTACGTACACTACACTGTGTTCCGGTGTGAAGGGCACTGTAGCTAGTGACATTACTGGCCATAAGAGACTAGGTACTAGGTGGTAGGCCTCTTATTGCAAGAGTCCGGCTAGGTGGGTACCACCGCAGTGTCAGATATTCTGCCGCCAAGCACTAGTGTACGTACACTACACTGTGTTCCGGTGTGAAGGGCACTGTAGCTAGTGTCATCATGTAGTGTGTGTGTTGGCAGGATGTAAAGGGTGGTGACACGGGCCTGCACCTGGCGGTGAACTCTCCTCACTGTGACCTGCAGCTGGTGATGGTGATGTTCCGACACGTCGACCGCAAGCTCTGGAAGAAACTCGCTCATTGCCATAACATGAGGTAGGTGCCATAATCTAGTGTATAATACTAGCTTTTGCACGCTGCTTCCCACGCGTGGTAAAGTGAAATTCAATCTATTTTAAGAAAGGTAGGGCGATTTGGGTTTTCCCATTTAAATTGGACCCGACTGGGGACTGTACCTCCACCTTACAGAAGACCGCAGTGAAATAACACTACTTGATGTAGTGTTGTGTTTCTGCGGTAAGTAAGGTTGCCAGTGCTCCACGAGGATACGCTGGGCTAGTAGTAATGCTGCTAGCACAGTGAGTCCTCATCAACAACATGGTTGGCACCCCGTTAGTGATATACCTGGTATTGCTAGCGGTTATAGGCTACGGTGACTGCTTACCATCAGGTGGGCCGTATGCTTGTGATCATCTTAGTGGTATAAAAAAAAACTTATATTATAAAGAGGAAAGATTTGTATTTTTGTCTTTGTATTGAATAGACTCTGAAACTACTGGACCGATTTAAACAATTATTTCACCGTTACATAATGTAGCTACATCATCACTGAGTAACATAGGCTATATATTATACTAGCTGCCCACCCCGGCTTCGCTCGGGTAGACAAAATATTTGATAAATGTCTACCCGTGCGAAGCCGGGGCGGGCTTCGCTGTCCGTTCGTCCGTCTGTCTGTCAGCGGGCTGTATCTCATCGGTAAACATTTGAAATTTTCACAAAATTAGTATTTCTATGCCGCTATTAAAAGAAGCAGAAATTGATTTTTTTTTAATATGTGGTGCTAGCGAGGTGATCATGCTCAGCCACCGCAAAGGGAAGATCTTCCAGCCAGGCGGGTGTTGTGCCTGGGGAACAAGGACCCGACTGTTCTAGTCGGAAACTTGTATATATGTTGAATTGCGTAGAAAACTTCGCTAGCGCGTGGCAGGATTGTGACGTATGTAGTTGTCATTCGTTGAATGTTGTCCTGTTAGTTAGTAGATTTCTAACATTGGTTTATGTAGCGGTGAGGTCGCTAAAAATAAATATACCAATCCATACTCTATGAGCATTACAAGCGACTACTTTATTATAGGTAGCGTTATCATTATCATTATTATAGGTAGAGCAAAGAAAAACTTAAATATTTTTGGTATTCTTGTGTTTATTGTAAAATTTTCTAAAAAAAATAAGCGAATTTACTATTACGAACTTATATTTGCGGTTGGTACAATAGCCGTGTCCACGGTTCGAAAGGCAAAGTTAAGTTCGTAATTTACGGAACCCTTTTTGTGCGAGTCCAACTCTTACCTCACGTAGCTGTTTGTTACTCGTAATATATAATGTAATTTGTTTTGTTGTAGCTCCGTGACGCCACTAGAGTACGCGCGGTCGGCGACGAAATCGACCACGAGACAAAACTACCCTCCAGAAGTATTGGAATTCCTCAAAAAATGCCGTTGAACATACGTCCGTCATGATCTATTTAGGAATTGGTAAAATAAATTCTACATTAGATGGCGAAAGGACCTAATTTCGAGGCCGAAGAAATTGTAAAAAAAAAACATACGGTCTGAGCCTGTGAGATTGTTTTCTGGACGGAAATATTAATATTTTGGAGTTTTTTTTGGTTTAATTGTTATTTTTAAAGAATTATGGACCCGTATAACGCATTTGTAACCATTACGCTCAGATTCAGAACAAATAATCTCATATTTTATTTCATGTGTATCATCTTTTCTCTCGCTCTACTCGTAGTGATTTCGTGAATAGGGAAATGCATTTACAGTAAGCTGATAACAGTGTTGACAAGTGACGACTTACTCCTTCTTCTTTAAGTTAATGGCGACGAGCATTTAATACAGCTATTCCGCCAATGACACGTGGTGTGGTAGGCACGGAGTACATAAGTTCTAAACGTAGTGGACGTTTATTAATGGTAGGTGAAGATAAACGATGGAGACTGGTCAGTGGAAAATTTATAGTTTAACTTTCAAATTTTTTTTCAAATAAAAAACACATCACAGTAGAGAAGACTTATTTACAAGTCTTAGCGACTACAATGTGTCAGATTGTCAGATCTTACACACCATACGCGACTACTGTACGTACGGCTCACTATTTTTTAAATATTATTATTACACCGAGATCCAGAACAAATTGTCGTCAAATAAACGCTTTTTTGTTCGGTGTTCATAAGTCTTGTGGTCGATTCTGTTGTACGAAATCTATAAACTGAATTAATTTGACAGGACTAAAGTCTTGCTATCCCTTTCTCATGTGCGGGTTAAATAAGGATGGCATTATTTTTAGACTTGTCAAATTAGTTATGTTTATAGATTTGGTAGCATTGTAAATTTTATTGTATTTTATCGTTGATAAAGCGATTCTTGTTATAATTAAGTTGATAAATATATTTTTATGATGATTTTTTAAATAAAAAAATACGTTCTGTAAATATAAAATAAAAAAAACTTTTTAGTATACGTATTTTTTTACTCCAATAACTATAATGTACCTACTTGTACATAAGGAAAATTTTATTTAAAAAATGTCTGCTTGAAATATATTTTTGTAGATATAAACAGAGTTTTTACAATAGCAACACCAGGGGTGTCACTCTCGTTGCCGACCCTGTAGACATCTCTTCACGCCCTTCTTGAAGAATTGTTGTCCTTTGTGTTCCCAAAGGACACGGCTAATGAGCCGAAAGCTTTTATGATCTTGAGGGTTTCTGTAAAAGTAAGCTCCTTTGGAAATATGGTTTACTTCCAATACATAAGAATTAACTCGCAAAAGATCATTGAATCACTATAGGTTGTGTTAACTTTAAGTAAATCGAAGACTGAGTAAATAATAGATGCAATAAAATCTGCCTCATACAAAAAGAGAAGGCTATATACGGTACTAATGTACACGACAAGGATACAGCTATACTATTTGTTGTCCTTTAGCGTTCAGCGTTTTTCAAGTTTCGTAAAATACTTTACGGAACTTAACCTATCTTGGTTCAGCTAAGCGGTAGACGTCACTTGTGTGTCAGCACTTTACGCACACATTGATAAGTATCTCCATCTCTTTCTTATACACGCGGCGCCTTCGTCTATTAGTTATTCAGTCTACGAAACAAACAAGAATATTCTTATATATATTCATATATAAGAATATTCAAGCAAACTTACGAGTAGATACTCGTAAGTTTGCTTACAATCTACTATATAAAAATAAGTCGGGTTTTCCTTCCTGACGCTATAACTCCAGAACGCACGAACCGATTTCCACGGTTTTGCATTCGTTGGAAAGGTTTCGGGCTCCGTGAGGTTTATAGCAAAGAAAATTACTTACTAGCTGCCCGCCCCGGCTTCGCACGGGTAGACAAAATATATTTTGATAAATGTCTACCCGTGCGAAGCCGGGGCGGACCTATAGTTGTAAATATTTTTTATTATTATAATTCATTAAGATAGTATTTTGACCCAATTAGTGATAAAACTGGTTTGTCATATGTTTGTATCATATTTTTATTACGTAACATGTCTTTCAATCGTACGAATATTATTTGTAATATCGGATTAAGCAAGCGCGGGCCCCGTAGTAAATTGTATCAGGGGGTCTTGTTATTTCAGTATTGCCAACTTGCGTTCCATGCGGTGCAAAAGATAAATTGTGGTGTGACCAGCGCTCATTAAAATGTTAACTATATTTGAAAATGTTCATACCAACTCTCTCGTGGTATATGACTTCTCTTGTATTGTGTATATGTATGTACTAATTCTTATGATATTTCAATCATTTTGTTCGACTATAATAATAGTCTCGGAATAATTGTTAAAATATTGTGTGTTTGTTGCATGAGTAAGTTGCGAAGTACCTTGTATGAGCAATTATGAAAAAATATTTTTTATATCCGTTAATATTGACAATAAAGTATTTTTTTATTATGTAAGATATTTATTTTTACTTTCGAGCAGAACCAAATCTATACACATAAATAAAATTGAAGTGTCTGTTTGTCATTACAAACAGACACTTCAATTTTAATGTCAAAATAACAGCTTTTTACGAAATGCGAAAGTAAACACACGCTTCTAATACCAAAAAGCAATTAAAAAAAAAATCGTCTGACTGTCTGTTTGTGGTAATCTCCGAAACGGCTGGACCGATTTGAACGAGACTTTCACTGGTAGATAGCCAATTTTACTGGGCGTAACATAGGCTACTTTAATTTTGGAAAAATAATAACGGTCCGCACGACGAATAAAAAGCCATAAAATTGTGAACAAAATCCGAACGGCTGGACCGATTTGAACGAGACTTGTACTGGTAGATAGTTTATTATAGGCTACTTTAATTTTGGAAAAATAATTAGGGTTCCGAACAACGAATAAATAACCATAAAATTGTGAACAACATCCGAACGGCGGGAATTGTTTGAACAGGACTCACTAAAAAGTAGCTGATGCTATAAGCATAACTTAGGCATTTTTTTTATAAGTTTATATTGTACGGTGCAAATGAAATTGTCAACAAAATTAATTCCACGCGAACTAAGTCGCGGGCACAGCTAGTATATAATAAATAAAGTTAGCGAAACACACTTCTAAATTCAATATGCTGTCCGCCGCAAGATGGCGATTTATAATTTCCATATAAAGTTTATAAGTCGATCATCCCTACATTATACGGTTTTCACATCCAAGTATACCTGACGAATATCTGACGAAGCCTTGAAGAGGGTTGATTGCCATAACTAAAAACAAGTAGGTGAAAACCAAATAAAACACACAAAGAATCCCAACAATGTTTATTCTCTTTTGATTCGAGATTTCCGTTTTTTTTCCACAATGTCACAACATGCAGAGCCGGAGTGTTGCCACATAGAACCATAACAACACCACAGCATCACGCACACTACACATGTATATAAATGCAGATTAGTTATAAAAAAATATTCTAAATTGACTTATCCCAACACGGCTTTCAGATATGTATCAGATTTATACAGAGCTCTCAACACACATCGTCCTTTAGAAACAGACAATCGGGTAGGAGAGCTTAGTACTGGCGTTAGGGTCACTGACGCTCCGGGCTAGAATATTGTGGCGGCCACTTAAGGAAATCACCAGTGGGAACTTGTATGAATAATTAAATATTAATATTTCCTTTAGCGTTACCCGACGCCAACGACACGGACGTAGAAAACTTTGGAAAACATTTTTTTTTTCCTATTGGGCCCCCACAAATATCGCCCCATCACGCCCTCCTAACGCCGGCACTGACTTCACCTTTGTAGCGCGCCATCTCACGACACTAACCAGAGACAACGCTCCACAATAATGACGCTAGAGTATTGCCATCTCTTCCTTAAAGCTCGATGTGTATTAGCTATCATTGTTGATTCGGTGACACAGAAGGCGAAACATAGAAAGCCCTGCTAATTATAATACAGCAAGTGGAAATCTAAGCAGTTATTTTGATCTCTAATTCAGTACCTAGTTTAAATTAAACACATATTCTCAACATTTTTTACAACAAAAACGCTTTCCTCATTCACAAAGATTATTTTTCTACCAAAAAACCGGGAAAATTGTTGTTCTTAAAATATTTCAATTCTGTGATGATGTTAAATTTATCGCCGCATACTTATCACAGGATTAAGTTACACAGTTTATTCGGGATTGAAAGCAAACATTATACTGTAAAAAAACAATTTGATTTTTGCAAATAAAAATTATGCCTAGATTTTAAAATTCTGTTTAACTGAAAATGCCATAGTAAAATCATTGTTCACCACAATAATTTTGGATTAACTGTTAACTGGACCCCAGTCATATTTTGAGGGGGCAGTTCAGTATTGCCATTTAACCAATGTATGATAATGGACATCGGAACACTTAGAGAAAGCGGTCACCGCTACAATCGGAAATAATGACTGAATAAAAAAGAAATTACATACATACATTACATTAATTACAAATTGTGCTAAAGTTCCATCAAAAGTCATACATGACCGCAAAATAACCTGAGATCATTTTTTTGATATTTTTTTCAGATTTGTATTTTTTTTGTCATTTATTTTTATTCCTATAATTTAATTAAGAAATAAGTATCAAATATTAGATTTAACTAACTAAAAGAAAGATTAAACTAAAAATGGCGCATTTTTGACAAATTTATTAATATGCTGTTTTTTTCTAAACTCCGCGAAAGAGTTAGTCGAGACAAAAATAATTGCAGAAAAATATATTATTTATTATAATTATTATTTTTACATTATTATTTTAATACTTAACTTTATAAAGTTGTAATTTAAACAAAGAATACCTCGGTGGATTTTTTCACATTTCAAAACTTATTAACTTACGAGAGTAGCCATAGACAACAACATTTAACGCATTTTTGATAAAACCATACAAATAGATTCGAAAATCGTTTAAGGTGGCAAACAAGCACACGGCCCGCCTGACGGTAAGCGGTCACCGCAGCCTATGGACGCTTGCAGCACCAGGGGTATCACTCGCGCGTTGCCGACCCTAAAGTGCTGTAAGGTCCTTAGCGGTTGAACCCGACAGATGGCGCTGTAATTGAGATGTATATTCTCACGAAAAAGATTGCATATAACATATGCAACCTTTTTCGTTTTATATTACAATTGTCTACGGCTACCGTTTAGTCGGTTGCACCCACAATGTGACTCAAACGCTTATAAATAATTGAATCATTAACTTAACACCTAGAAAGTGTGGAATCGATTTCTTTCCTTCATTTTCTTATTAAAAATCACAGTAAGTCGGCTACAGTCTCCACACAAGGCTACCCTTTCGTGAAAGTGTGTCATCCCAAATACTCTATACTCGTGTCGTCACGAGTCACAAATGTTTAAAAAATTTATTACATCAGTAAAGCTATATATTTATTTACACACTGAAAGAGGAACCTCGGCTGGAGTTACAAAAAAATAAAAAACAAAACCTAAACACATAAGACAGAATAATACGATATTTTTTTAAGGATTTTCCGAAAATTTTCTGAATTGCACTTTTTTTTAAGTATTATTTTTTATTGTTTTTTTTTTTCGTGTTAAAATTATACTTAAATCTAGATGTCTATGCTATCTTATGTTATTACCACAAAGTAGTTAGCCTTCTTCTATTTATGTAGTAATAACATATTTTAAGGGTCCATTTAATAATGCCACTAAATAGTGATGTATAGGTTTATTATAAATGTCGTAAGTAACAGATAGAAGAGTTATCTATAGTGAAGATCCAGTTAAGTATTTTTTTTATTAGGAGCACCAGTAATTCAAGTCAATTTTTTTTTAAGAATTTGTACTAGAAATTAGTCACCAAACAATAACACCAATTTTTTTATTTACTTTCAACAATATTACGATTTATAAAACTCCAAAATTACAAATAGACTATCATCCGTATGCCTACAGCGCACACTGACATACTTTGGCCATATAATGCGGAGATGAGATGTCTCAGTCTGGAAAACCTAGTCATTGTTGGGCAGACAGAAGGCAAAAGAGCGCGAGGCCGATCCCCAACACGCTGGTGTGACCAACATTATATTAAAAAAATCTTACTTCTTTGATATTTTTCAAAAAAAATTGGATGACCTTGAAAACGTCATTGAGTAACCTTGACCTTGATTTTTTTTTTGTTAATATTTATTAAAACTAATTTACAAATTGTAACTCACTATGTATAATTTATGAAGAGTAAACAACGACAATTTAAAAGCACTATAACGAAACAAATTCAAAACGCATAAATATTAACCTATTTATAACTATTTGGACATTATTAAACAAAACCATCACTTCATATCTCAAGGCCATCTCAATGTTTTGACTTGTTCAAAATAAGGATCGCAATTTCACTTTTTGAAGAGCTGAGTCAAAGCAACGTCTCGCCATCGCCATTTCTATACCAAATAGTTTTTTATAAATTGAAATTACGAGTCACTATGTGAATACGTATTAAAGTGTAAATAATAGCTGCCTCTGCTTAAATTTCTTTTTTGATTTTGTTATACAAAATTTTGTGTAGTATATTTTTTTTCTAAGATGTTTCAAACAAAATTGTTTAAGGACCAATTTAAAATAACGCCATAAGTCTTTCTAAATATTTTCTAAATTTGTATTTAACAAAACTAAAACATTCATAAGATTATCAGGTTAAATATATTAAAGATTGAAGGATTTTTTTAAATTATTTATATTAATTTCCGAATAATATTCAGCAAATCTCCACAACTCTTAGGCTGTCTAAAAAACAACAGAATTTCGCAAAACTAAGACACATTGTCAAATCAACGTTTTTTTTCGGCTTTCTTAAAATGTTACCGATGATAAAATTGACACTAAATATATAATAAATGGATAAGCAAAAGGAGTATACAAGTCCAGAGTAAGCGCGCTCTTTACTCATTCCTTACCCTTAAAAAGACTTATACTAGGGCCACGATATAAGGTGATTTTTGACAGGTCTTTTACGTGTAATCGTTGTCTTGCGTCACTTTTTTTATCTGTCAAAAGTCACCATTTATCTTGACCCTACTGTAGAGTGATATGTATGAAAAAAATACGAATATTTTATTATAATAAAAAGATTTAAAACGGAGAATGCATCTTTTAAATGTTTTGTTTCGCTCAGCTCACGACTACTCAAATAAGAGTGAGCGAGAAGTACACATTGAAACTAGATACTATAATATTATAAGACATTACTTATTTATTTCTTGATATAGCTTATTGAACAACTAGTGGCAGTTTAGGAGACATCCTAATGAAGATCCCAATTCAAGGTTTCCTACAGACTTGCGTAAAAACGGTAAAGCTATTTTCAATTTATTCTCTGCACAGTATTCACTATTAGGTTTTTAAGCTATTGCATAGCTTTTATCGCGGGCCTTGAGCGTGGGGACCGAATCCAGAAATTCCGTAACGAAAAAAACCTAACCCCCCCCCACTCCGCCATCTATCGATAAATACCAGAACTTTTAATGACTTTTTGAAATATCACGCTTGTCTCTTTAGTTCAGCAACCCGCCTTTAGGTGGCATTGGTTGTATTGGAAATCTACCGTAATCAGCTGTTTGTGAGAAAGTATATAGGTATATAAAAAAATACTGCATAAATAAAATAAATAAATAATTATAATTGCATAAGTTGATAAAAAATGCTATGCAATAGCTTTACCGCGGCAGTCTCCGAGTGCCACACCTAATTTTTTTTTAACCGGCTACGGAGAAGCCAAAGGAACGGTTATGATTTCAGTATCAATCTATGTATGTATGTATTAATGGCTCGTTAAAAAGGATGTGTGCAAGAATACACACGATTTGTTTATTAAGAATAAATGCGAAAACGCGATTTTTTATCGCATCTGTGCAGGAGACTTTATATATCTAATATTTACAAATTTACGGCTTAGAAAATACATATTAAAATTTAAAAGCGTCTATACAACGAGTGGGAATGAACCAGAAACATTAATTGTACTATCAAGACCGATGCACTGTCTTGATGCAAGTTCATTTAAAATTCAGTCTAATTACCTTGACATAAGATTTAATTTACTTTACAAAAATTTAACAAAAAGTTTATTTTTTATTTCTGGTCAATTCTTTTCAAGGATGCCTCGGAAAATATGGGTTTGTTTAAGTTTAAGGCTGGTATCCCAGCCGTTTAATCTTAAGTTCACATTTTTTTAATACCACTAAGGTGACACACAAGCATACGGCCCACCTGATGGTAAGCAGTCAGCGTAGCCTATAGCCTAATACCAGGGGTATCACTAACGGGGTGCCAATCCTGTTGTTGATGACTCATTGAACTAGCAGCATTACTACTAGCGCAGCGTATCCTCGTTGAGTACTGGCTATCTACAATAAATATCCTCTCGTCTTCTTGGCATACCGGCCTTAAAAATATTTCACAAACAGAATGCTATACTATCACTGACTAACATTAAATTGCTACGCGGGCGAAGACACATTGAATAAGCTAGTATTATCATAGGTTCCAGATTTACAACTTTAATCCAGCCTTTATTTAAATTAATAAAATAGATTGAGAATACTTCCTAAGACCAGCCTAAGCCAATTTCAATTTTAAATTATTCACCATCACTTTCGGTCAATTTTTTCTTTTTTTTCCTGAAAGTGACGTAATTTCCTCCATCAATTTATCGGTATAGAGTGTGGGTATGGCGAGACCCAGTCGCGTTGTCCGACGGTAGCGACCGTGCTTCACTGGTGGCAGTAGACCGGTAATACTGGACTGCGGGGCCAATCACTGGTCTCCTCATTCTCACTGGACTCACTGCCTGATCTGTTATAATAAAAAAAAAAATGTTTTAAATCTCACTTTGACCACATACGATGAGTTAAAGGACTTCATCCATGTTCGGAAGTTGGGAAGAAATATAGATCAAATATGAAAGTGACGGCCAACGCATTTTTTTATATATTCTGATAGAGCTTGTCCGTCTGAACACTTTTTACTGTGGCACCAAACCTGTAGGACCATTGTAGTTGATATTTTTTGAGTTCGGAAATCTGAATTCTCATATATTTGGTTGAAAATAGTAATTGAAAATAACCAAAACAAATTAAATGTCCTGTAATGTCCAACTTTGGTGCCATAGTAATAAATGCTCAGACGGACAAGCTCTAACAGAATATACAAAAATGCATTGGCCGCCACATTCAGATTTGGACCAAATCTCTATGGAACATGGATGATGTCCTTTATTGGATGTCATGTTTAAGCTAGGTTTTTTAATCAATATGGCGGACGTGACAAAATGTCGATTTATCAGTTCCACGGTAACCGCTATGATATGGGTATCAAATACAATGGCTTGATGACCGAAACATACGATTTGTATGTTTGCATGTGTCCGGTGTTGTTTGCACGCGCATGTGTGTGTGTGTATGTGTGTGTGTGTGTAGTATGTTGTAATGTATGTATGTATGTATGAACGGAAGAGTGTAATACCTGTTCCGTGCTGGCGCGGGGTCTGTGAGGTGTTGCTCTTCGATGGTGGGCAGCAGTGACGTCAGCCGGTCGGTGGGCCGCAGCACCTGGGGGCGATAATACGCGATGTAGCGAGCAAGGAAGTTAAAAATAAATATATGTATAATTATAATATTAGATAGAATATTCATTATTACGTAAGTAAGATAGTGCCTCTCTACGTAGCTGTGCCCTAACCGGATTTTTTGTTATAATGTTTCTTTAGGGGTGGAGTTTCTAAAAATCCATCCTAAGTGGATGCCTACGTCATAAAAGGAACGTACTGTCAACATTTCAAGTCTGTAACCCCAGCCGTTTAGGCTGTACGTTGATATATCAGTCGTATTGTCGTATCGCCTTCGACTATTTTTGTATTGGAAAATGAACAGCGCTGCGGCGGTGAAAAGTGGAACTAAAAATTAGTATGACAATTTTGACATTTCGCGAGTTACGTTGTCGACAATGTTCCTGCTACCGGTACTGATTAGTGAAATGTATTGGTTAATTATTGAACATGTGATATTACCTTGAGTGTCCTCTCCGACAGTCTCCAGACTAGCCGCTGCCGCTGCGGCTGCGCCCGCCTCGCCTCGTACTGAGAAATGGCTCGTCGCACCTCCGTACGGACAGACACCAGGGATGATTCAGACATCTGTTACAATATAATAATAATAATAATCTTTATTGTCATAAAACATGTTTACTAATAATAGTATCCCCTGTCTTCTGAGCTTGGCTTAGATACCTGTGTTACAGTAGACAGTGAATCTCTCATAATGTACATAGTTTAAAATAGTTTAATGAAAATAAAGTGCATGTATAAATAGATTTAAATTAACAATTTTGACAATAAGTACATTAGAACCTAATTAATATTCCATATGCCTGATAGCGGTAAATGTGTGTGTGTGTGTGTGTGTGCGTTTGAGTTTTATTTTAGTAACTCTTCAATTTCTTCATAATGCAATCCAGATAACCAATTTTTTATTTTACTATATGTCAAGTATTATTCAGGTATCAGTATCACTCGGGTAATATTTAGACTGTCAAATTCTAGGCCTCCACGAGACAGGCTCGACCTAGTGTGGAAGCCACTCGCAATTGGGTTCGTAGTTTATCATATACATACATATTATAATTATTTTGAAAGGAAGTTTGAAAGTAGCTCCAGTGATAGATAAGTTGAGGAGCAAGCGTTTGTCATGGTATGGGCATGTAATGCGGAGGAATCAAGATAACGTGGTAAGAAAGGTTTTATGTATGAATGTGGATGGGTACAGGGGTCGAGGTAGACCTAAGAAAAGATGGATGGACTGTGTGAAAGATGACATGGCCAGAAAGGAAGTGAATACAGAGATGACGGCTGATAGAGAAGTATGGAAGAGAAATACATATTGCGCCGACCCCAAATAATACGGGATAAGGGCAGGAGAATGATGACATATTATAATGATTTGATAGCGTTAAGAACTAATATGTAATATTGTCTTTGGTAAATAAAATGTTTTTTTTTAATTTTTTTTTTTTAATATAATTTAAGAGCGGTAGGTTGCATTTGGGATCACAAGTGGGTTGATCTGGGGCCTGTACCTCCGCCTTACAAGAGACCGCAGTGAAATAACACTACTTGATGTAGTGTTGTGTTTCTGCGGTGAGTAAGGTTGCCAGTGCTCCACGAGGATACGCTGGGCTAGTAGTAATGCTGTTAGCACAGTGAGTCGTCATCCACAACATGGTTGGCAACCCGTTAGTGATACCCCTGAAATTGCTAGCGGCTATAGGCTACGGTGACTGCTTACCATCAGTTGGGCCGTATATTTTTTATTATTCTTTGTTGTTATTATGGCAACAGAAATACTCATGTGAAAAAGACATAATCCATGTTTCATAGAGATTTGGTCCAAATCTGAAAGTGCCGGTCAACGCATTTTTTTGTATATTCTGTTAGAGCTTGTCCGTCTGAGCATTTATTACTATGGCACCAAAGTTGGACATTACAGGACATTTCATTTGTTTTGATAATTTTGAATATCTATTTTCAACAAAATGTATGGAAATTCAGATTTTTGAACTCAAATAAAATCGAGGACAATGGTCCTTCAGCTTTGGTGCCATAGCAATATATATTTTCAGACGGGCAAGCTCTAACAGAATATACAAAAACACTGCGTTGGCCGGCACTTTCAGATTCGGACCAAAATGGATGATGTCCTTTCAACTGTCTACCTCTACCTCTACCAGACAGACGGTCGGACGGAGAGCGGAGGCTTAACAATAGGTTCCCGATGATTATCCTGTGTGGTACTGAACCCTAATAATGAGGTGACTGACCTGACAGTACGCCTGCAACTGTGTAGCGAGGTCGTAGAGGAAGTAGGCGGAGTCTGGTACCGGAGCGCCGCCAGAACTCGCCGACCGATGCCACGCCGATACTTGCTCCTCTGCACAACAACACACAACATATACAACAAAGCCGAGAGGAGGTTAAATAGGGCCTTACAACAAGTCCACTCACAATATTTAAGAACCGTAGTAACATACACCGGCGATTTGGGATTTCATGTGGGTTATCCCATTTAAATTGGAGCCGCCCGACTGCAGACTGTACCTCCACCTTACAGAAGACCGCAGTGCAATAACACTACTTGATGTAGTGTTGTGTTTCTGCGGTAAGTAAGGTTGCCAGTGCTCCGCGAGGATACGCTGGGCTAGTAGTAATGCTGCTAGCGCAGTGAGTCCTCGTCAGCAAAACATGGTTGGCAACTCGTAAGTGATACCCCTGGTATTGCTAGCGGATATAGGTGGGCCGTATGCTTGTGTGCCACCTTAGTGGTATTAAAAAAAAACACCAAAACAATTAATATAATTTTCACTTATGTGCAAACCCTATTTCAGTAAAATTCAAGAGTAAACTATGCGGAATGTACCTACATTTCTTCGCGGAGGCTTTTTTTCAAACTTGACATATTCAAAGCCATATTACTTGAGTATAATGACGTCCTTGTATTGAGGTAGCAAACATTTATGAATGAAAAATATAAAAACTATTAAAGTAGACAATTATTAGGTACAATAGGTACGTAGGCCTTTCTGTTAAATAATCTGTCCCTTACATGACAGCTTACTAGGGTTGACAAATTTTTTGGCTTTGATAAATAATTATATTTTTTACGGGGTATTTTGTAACACGTATATATATATATATATATATATATATATATATATATTATATATATATATATAATATATATATATATATATAATATATATGACACACAACTCCATTTACTAACTAGCATTTAACCGCGACTTCGTCCGCGTTGAGCTTATAATCCCAGAGGAACCTAAAATTTTCCCGGGATAAAAAGTATCCTATGTGTTAATCCAGGTTATTAACTATCTCTGTTCGAAATCCGTTGAGTAGTTTTTGCGTGAAAGAGTAACAAACATCCATCCATACATCCATACTCACAAACTGTCGCATTTATATTAGTAGAGAATTAGTTTTAGGTATATTTTTGTCTGTCCGTCAGTTTCTTCCGGGTTTTCGAAACGGTTGGACTGATTTGAAGGGGAGATTCACTGGCCGTATGCTTGAGTGCCATTTAAGAGGGAACAGGTGAACATACATACGTATCGGTCAAAATCATAACCCTCCATTTTGCTTCACCGTAGTAGGTTTTGTTATAAACAACAACATACCCAGCTTGTGGAAGAGCAAGACGAGCGCCAGTTCGCTGCTGCGGGCGTTGGCGCAGGTCGCGTCGCACATCGCTATCTCCAGCAGATGGACCAACTCGCTCTCCTGGGAACAACATGACACCAATATGTTATGTGATATTTGTAAATACTTAATTATGTCTAGAACTATTTTGTTATACATTCTTGTATCATGATTGTTAAATGAAAAAAAAAAGCATGTCTATTGGGCCAACGTGCGAGCATGTTAATTTAAATTCTCAATATTTAATAATATGATGCGCGGTGAGAGCCCCGATAGCCCCAGCTAACCTCCCTTAACCCCAGCTTATCCTAGCCCCAGCTAGTTCCCCTCACCTGGCATTGCACCTGGCAGTCCCTCAGCAGCAGCCGCATCAGTCGCAGCCAGTGGAGCGCGGTGACAGCCCTGCCGCCGCCTAGCCCCAGCTTGTCCCAGATAACGCGCGCCATCCGACACACGTCGCCCGCCGTACACGCCGACTGGGATATTGATACTGCAACGATATATAATCATTATATATGAGCTGACCCATTATTATATACATACTGAAATCATAAACGCGAAAGTAACTTTAAACGACTAAACGGATAGCAATGAAATTTGGCAATCAGATTATTTTCTAATTACTTTAATGTTGAATTTATTTAAAAAGCAATAAACGTGATTATTATTATTATTATTATCATCATAACCTGGGCAAGGATATGGGCTATCTTTCTATAGAATTACGCGGCAGAAGCCGCTGGCAAAAGCTAGTACATAAATATAAAAAGATTTTTTTTAAAACAACTTTTATTCTCTCAAGCTCATTCATTTGATGCCCATATCATAGGGGTTAACGTGGAAATGAGAAATCTCCGTTTTGTGTTGTCCGCCATATTGAATTTGAAATGGCGGCATTTAGGTAAACGTGAACCAAAATCAAAAACATTGATTCACTGTCAGAACTAATAAGGCACATATGGAGGTCTAAATAACCAAACGTATATGCCCAATTTCAGCTTAATCGGACACTGGGAAATGGGTCAAATATTACTTACAACACCGATTACACACACCGGACAGGTGTAAAATAAAAGCTTCCAACTAAGAAGAAGAAGAAGAATGTTTATATGTATAAACAAACAAAATTGTTATAAAAAGTTTTATCTGCATATGTATATAAAAAATGAATCCCTATTCCCTTTGCCACGGCATCACGCGTGAACGGCTACACAGATTTCGCTTATTCTTTTTTTTTTAAAAACGGAACATTTTTAAATTTTAGGATACACTAAAGGTCCCTTTTTATGGTGAATTTGACATATGAATTCATAGCTAAGACAGGACAACGCCTGTCGGGACAGCTAGTTCAATAATAAAATCAGGCAAAATCGTATAGGTGTCAACCCTACTAACGTTAAACGGCAACGCGCGACTCATACCCCTGGTGTTGCAAGCGTCCATAGGCTACGGTAACCGCTTACCATCAGGCGGGTTGCTTGTTTGGCACCTTAGTGGTATAAAAAAATTAACTAACCTAGTTCTTCAACAGATACGGCCCGTTTGGTGTTGGTGTGAGCGGCGTGTTCGTCTAGAGCGAGATGCATACACGCCACCGTGATACAAGGCACGTGGCACGGACGCACCTTCATCTTCGTGAGGAACCTGCAAGGGGCGTGAGGGTCAGTGGGATCAATACTGGGTCTTAAGCGTGCTACCCACCTTCAGAGCCGGTAGCAGGAACATTGTCGACTACGTAAACGAAAACGTTACTCGCGAAATGTCAAAATTGCCATACTAATTTTTAATTTAAATATTCAACGCCGCAGCGCTGTTAATTTTTCAATACAAAAAGGCGATACGAAAACGTTGTTGCAATTATTCATGCTAGCCCTACAGTTTTAACTGCACAGTTCGACTGTAGGTGTGTAGGCAAAACTGACAACTGTACAGTTCTAAACTGAACGTGTGTAGACTCTAGGGGCGTCAGTTATAACTGCACAGTTCGACTGTACAGTTAAAACAAAACTGAAGGTGTGTAGCCCGCTTAACTTCAGGGGGTCATGGGGATCATTGACCTCCTGAGCCGGGTCTACCAATTCAAGTGGTGGAAGTCGGTGGAGGAAGTCAACTTCAACTTCCTTATGAATAGCTTCTGCGAGGTTGCCACAATTTCGCCAATGTCGCGTTGTTGGTAGAAAGAAGAGAGTTTCAAGGATGTAGGGCGATTTGGGATTTCCCGTAGGTTTCCCCATTGATATTGGAGACGCCCGACTGGGGACTGTACCTTACAGAAGACCGCAGTTAAATAACACTACTTTGATGTAGTTGTGTTTCTGCGGTAAGGTTGCCTGTGCTCCACGAGGATACGCTGCGCTAGTAGTAATGCTGATAATCAACAACATGGTTGGCAACGCGTTAGTGATACCCCTGGTAATGCTAGCGGCTATAGGCTACGGTGAGTGCTTACCATCAGGTGGGCCGTATGCTTGAGTGACACCTTAGTGGCATACAAAAAAAAAAAATATTGGAGAAAACCCACCGGAGATCCCAATTCGCCCACTGACACATTTGACTGAAAATTCAGACATTTTGGGAGTTACGTTTTGGAATAAGTGGCCGAAAGATGTCCATGCTAGCAGTACAGGGCTAATGAGGTGATCTTACCGGTCAAACAAGTTGATAGCGTTGATCAGGACGTCTGCTGGCAAGTCGTACCACACCTTCAGGGAGCGGAGCACGTGTGCAGCGCCGTCTCGGGCTCCGGTAGTCACTTCTCCATTCTGATTAGAGATGTCCAATATATTCTTTAACTATTCAATTTAACGTTTAACTAAAAATAATTATCATATTCAATAAAGAAAATGCATGATATCAACTAAAAATATCAACTCTAACGAACTAACATAATTGAAATTGAATGCATTGAAATTTAGAATTTAACTCGTTAGATGTACGGCACATTTTCGAACGTTCATATATTATTCAACGTTCGAATAATTCATTCGTTCCAACTACGCGATATTTTGATCGTTGACGTGATACACGATACTTTTATTCCAATGATATTTTTATGCATGTGATTCACGATACGAATTAATATGAAGTCCTGAATAAAATATTAACCAATATTTTCACCCATTAAAAATATCGTTTTTTTATCAATTAATATTTATCTAATAAATAATATCAGCTAATATTGACATCTTTAATTCTGATGACAAACATATTCTATAGCTAGTGTTTAGTATATCTGTATACTAAATCTGTCTCTTTCCTTTGTCTCTCTCTACCGTAGGCCGTCCAACTGTGTGCAGGTGCTCCTCTCAATATTAGTTGATTTTTGAGTTTTGTATCACATTAGGCCAAGTATACAGCGAAAATAAACGATTGAGTGAGTGAACAGTGTTTGTGTGTATTTCTACCAGCCTTAAGATCCTAAACAGCTAGCTTAGAATTTTTTATACCACTAAGGTGACACACAGGCATACGGCCCTGATGGTGAGCAGTCACCGTAGCCTCAGCCGTAAGCTAAACCAATTTAGGCATACATAATTATTATTTTTTAAATGATGTGCTGTAACCTTTGATTATACTGTAACTTGCTTGTTCTTCAAGTCATATATTAAATATTTTGCATGCCTTTATCTAATGTGGGCCGTGTGACCGATCTTACATGCATACTTACACCTATTTGTACACACTTCAGCAAAATATTTTTTTATTATAATTATTTGACGAGACCGCTGGTCTAGTGGTTAGTACACCTGACTGCTACGCTAGAGGTCGTGGGTTCGATTACCGCCAGGGCAAACATTTATGTGACAAATATGTTTGCCTTGCGTCAAGGATGTTTGGTATGTATTATAAGTATGTATTCACAAAAAAAAAAGTTTATAAGTATTATATCAGCTACTGGTTCCCATAGTACAAGCTTTGCTTAGTTTGGGGCCAGATGGCGCTGTGTGATAATGTCCAAGCATTATTATTATTAATAACAATATTATTATTATTATTATTACTAGCGGCCCGCCCCGGCTTCGCACGGGTAGACTTTTATATCAAATATTTTGTCTACCCGAGCGAAGCCGGGGCGGGAAGCTAGTATAATATATAGCCTATGTTACTCAGTGATGATGTAGCTTTATAACGGTGAAAGAATTTTTGAAATCGGTCTGAAAAATAAAAAATAAAATTTAGGGGTGGACTACCCCTAACATTTAGGGGGATGAAAAATAGATGTTGGCCGATTCTCATAGATACCGGATAAGCACAAAAAATTTCATCAAAATCGGTCAAGCCGTTTCGGAGGAGTGTGGCAACGAAAACTGTGACACGAGAATTTTATATATTAGAAGATAGACTAAAGATAATATCTAAAACAACTATAGCGTACCAAATTCATATTGTCAATACATACGAGCGTATAAGTATTGCGAGTCCAAGGTAAACTATCTAGCAATACATTTTGCATGCGCTGAAGGTCAACCTTCGAAAACAAACTCAGATCCACACTTTTATCAACCTTATCTTGGGTAAATAAAGGCGTTTTCGCCTTGTCGTTTGCTCGAGGTCATAATAGGTAAATATTTAAAGTAGATAAGACTGAGTTCTGTGTACATGGATGGGTACAGGCAGACCAAAGAAAAGATGGATGGATTTTATGAAATTTGACAAGTTTTAAAGAGAAGCAGGGCAATTTGGGATTTCCCGTGGTGTTTCCCATTAATATTGGGGCCGTCCGACTGGGGACTGTACCTCCCCCTTACAGAAGACCGCAGTGAAATAATACTACTTTGATGAGGATTAGGATACACTGGGCTAGTAGTAATGCTGCTAGCGCAGTGAGTCCTCATCAACAAAAAGGGTTGGCAACGAGTTGGTGATATCCCTGGTATTGCTAGCGGCTATAGGCTACGGTGTCTGCTTACCATCAGGTGGGTCCTATGCAAATAAAAGGAATTGAATACAGAGATGGTTATGGACGTTGATGGGTAAAAGCAAACCAAAGAAAAGATGAATGGATTGTATGAAAGATGAAATGGATAGAGAGGAAGTGAATACAGAGATGACGGCTGATAGTAGTAATAATAACTAAACCACTAAGGTGGGCACACAAGCATACGGCCCACCTGATGGTAAGCAGTCACCGTAGCCTTTAGCCGCTAGCAATACCAAGGGTAACAATAAAGGGAATGAAGCTGCCTACCTCAGATTCAGCAGGCAGACAGAGCCTTGGCTGGAACTTGTGCTCCATCATCAGGTACTCGGTGAGCGTCGCGTACAGCCGCTGCGCGTCGTGCTGCGCGGGGTCTTCGTGCGACGTGGACGCGCAAGGCTCGTCAGCATCCGGGTGCCTCGCGCCCGCCCTCGACATGATCGGGCTTGGTGGAACGAGCGGAGGGTGAATCGGCACCTACCGACATTCAAGATTCATTTACACCGGAGGGTGAATTGGCAGCTAGCGACATTCAACATTCATTTACACCGGAGGGTGAATCGGCAGCTACCGACATTCAACATTCATTTACACCGGAGGGTGAATCGGCAGCTACCGACATTCAACATTCATTTACACCGGAGGGTGAATCGGCAGCTACCGACATTCAACATTCATTTACACCGAAGGGTGAATAGGCACCTACCGACATTCAACATTCAATTACACCGGAGGGTGAATAGGCAGCTACCGACATTCAACATTCATTTACACCGGAGGGTGAATAGGCAGCTACCGACATTCAACATTCATTTACACCGGAGGTGGAATCGGCAGCTACCGACATTCAACATTCATTTACACCGGAGGTGGAATCGGCAGCTACCGACATTCAACATTCATTTACACCGGAGGTGGAATCGGCAGCTTCCGACATTCAACATTCATTTACACCGGAGGATACCGACATTCAACATTCATTTACACCGGAGGGTGAATCGGCAGCTACCGACATTCAACATTCATTTACACCGGAGGGTGAATCGGCAGCTACAGACATTCAACATTCATTTACACCGGAGGTGGAATCGGCAGCTACCGATATTCAACATTCATTTACACCGGAGGTGGAATCGGCAGCTACCGACATTCAACATTCATTTACACCGGAGGTGGAATCGGCAGCTACCGACATTCAACATTCATTTACACCGGAGGTGGAATCGGCAGCTTCCGACATTCAACATTCATTTACACCGGAGGATACCGACATTCAACATTCATTTACACCGGAGGGTGAATCGGCAGCTACCGACATTCAACATTCATTTACACCGGAGGGTGAATCGGCAGCTACCGACATTCAACATTCATTTACACCGGAGGTGGAATCGGCAGCTACCGACATTCAACATTCATTTACACCGGAGGATACCGACATTCAACATTCATTTACACACTACTTTTTCTCGTAGACCACTTTTCAATTTACTAGCTTTGATGGACCCCCTGCTGCTAAAACTATCATATTCCCAAAACTCGTCACATTGTGTGAAGATTAGATCTGGCGATGGAAATCTCAAATTGGTGGTGATTTTAACAAGCGAACAAGTCTTTGGGGATTTCTTAAACTCATTGATGATTTATGATCATGTACGACAGTAAATATTGGAATAATCGGTTCTTTATTTTCATGTTTTCATACAAATTGTGTGTTATAGTCATATTTGTATGATTGGAATAAAATTTTCAAATTTTCTATTGTCGTGATTTGTAGCTTTATTTTATATGCTCACAATACTATGGCCTCTCAAATATGACGTCATATAGGTTTGGAACCTTCATACTCTACACAGACTTTGAACCACAAAATCGACACATAAGCACTCTCGACATTCAGGTGGCCGCTAAGTATTGATTTCTAATCTAAGGGCTTCGTAATAAACCTTCACCTTGGCCTCGTCTAATCCTACAGCCATTGAATAAGTTAAGCCTAGATTTCAAAGTCACAGAACAATTAAATTCAACGGTCGAGTGATTGTATGGAGGCCTACAATGTGAAGTAAAAGAAATACAGGAAAGAAATACTGTTTCTAGGAAAGCAGCTGCAAAATAATGGACTCACCTAAGCGTGCGCAGGAGCAAGCAGCGGTGTTAACGTTGTTTATGCTCGCGCCGATCCCCCCAAGGCTCGTAGACCCGACGATTCGAGCGACCGGGCGCGAAGGCCTAGTACCTGACCAAAAGAGAGCGCGCTAGTCAACGCAAGACGGCTGCTTAAAGCCTTCGAGCGCTGATAGTATTGTGGTCGGAAGACAACAATGTCGTCTAGATAGGTGAAGGAGATTCGAAGGTATTTGGTTTTGGTGAAATTAAAGCACAAGTCTTTAAACTAGATTCGAGTAAGACGTAAGGTTTAAACGCCTTGAAAAGATCAAATTGGTTGAAAATATCAGGTACTCAGGTAGGTATAGGAACTGTTTTAGATTTGATTTGATAATATCCCAAGGATATATTGAAGGTTAGGAAACTTGGATTCAAGGATTCTGCACCGAAAGGTTACCGGGATCAATGTCTTGTTGAAAAACAATTGCCCAGCCGCCTCGAGCGCCTCTTTACAACAGTCAGATACGTACAGATGTGGTTGAGCACAACTGTAGGCCTAGTACACTGCACTCGACAAACAAGACGCAGTGACACTAAAGCTTTGGTAAAAAAAAACTTTGACAACAAGCCACGGTCGAGTCCCTTGACCCTTTAGTATACAGCGGGTCGTTAGCCCTTAATACTATTTTTATGGGAACCTTTGACAGTTCGTCGCAGCAAGCGATAGGGTCTCTTCACAGGGATCACTGAATATGGCGTAAAAATAAATTTTCAAAAACCTGTAAACATGTTGAAATGAATATGAGATGATGAATGGTCAACTGTACTTAACCAGAATATTACTTCTTTTTAATAAATTGAACAACCAAACTCGTGCCAGTATTAAAAACCAACTACATTGATTGAAGTGCATCGATTGGTTACCTATAAGGATTTTTTTCGTATAGACTGGACAGAATCCGGTTGGTCAACAAAATTTGGTACTAATACCAAAAACATACGTATAGTACAAGAAACCAAAAACAACAGTGACATCTTAAGGAAATTAATGACGAGCGAAAATATCTTTTTAACGGTTTGCATGACTGATAATATTCTATTTAGGAATAGTTCAACAAACATGTGATAAGAAAATGTAAACAGCGATAAAGACGATAAAGCTACAATATTAGAATTATAATTGTACCGATATTAGCATCTAGGATGATATGGTAAACTAGTTTGCTAATGGATTTGAGACAGTTTAATCAATGTTTAACAAATATGATAGTTTATCACTCCACACGTATAATTACGATGAAACAGTTGAAAATGTTGACAGATATTGGAACTGTGCCGGTAGCATGAACTTTTTCGACAACTTTTTAGTATCGCCTACGACTATTTTTGTATTGAAAAATGAACAGCGCTGCGGCGGTGAAAAGTGGAACTAAAAATTAGTATGACAATTTTGACATTTCGCGAGCTACGTTTTCGAATACGTTGTCGACAAAGTTCCTGCTACCGGCACTGATAATATCCTGATATAATACGTGCTTTAATATCAATTACAGTAGATTTAAGCAGGTAAAGAGGAAAGATTTGAATTTTTGTATGTAACGAATAAACTTAAAAAGTACTGGACAGATTTCAAAAATTATTTTGCCGTATGGAAGCTAATTTTTTTTCTGAGTACCTGTAACTGAGCGAAGTCGCGGGGACACGCTATACGTGTCTTAAAACAGTCCAGTCATGCAACTCATGCATGAGTAGAAAACTAGTGCCTATTACTGATAAAGCTAAAGTCGTCATTCAACTGATAATGTAAGGTGGTAAGATACACAATTTCCTAAGAGAGTTTTTTTTAAGTTTGAGAACATTCACTAAAGTCCTCTGCAAAACTGACCAAAAGCGTTACAAACGCACTAATTATTTATGATTATAACATGACGCCATTGCATTCCAGTAATAAATGCTGATAAATTACTATTCCTGTTTACAAAACGTCTGAGCTTTAAAATTCTAATTTTGATCAATGATCATACATATTTAACTAATTTTGAAATATAGAGATTGTTTACTAAGCAAATGTCCAAATTCTGTATAATATGGAAGGATTATTTATGCGCATATTAATAAAGTTTTTATCCTTGATTCTTCACAACCGCTTCTTTAGTTGTCAATTGTTTACAAAATTTATTAAATAGTTGTTTTTAAGAATTTTAACAATAACACGATGTCGTTAAACAACATTTAACGGGATAACTTCGTCAATATGCATAAAGAAATTGTACCTTTGGTCTGCAATTCAAATTTTCTGCCGACAGTGTACTTATTAGTCACACCACGAGCTTTACGGTGAAGGAAAACGTGAGGAAACCTGCATACGTCTTTCCAATCCAATCAAAGTGGGTGTTGTACTTCTGCCTACCTCTTCGGGGACCCTTGTGGGAAGACGTGAAGATGTATTTTTATTTTTGCTGTAATTTTGGCCCTGACCTCCTGGATGCCCCCGTGTCCAGACCTCTAAATCCGGCCCTGGCGTCATACCTAGCCCACAATTGTTTCAGACTGCAGAAGTATTTTTTGAAGAAAGGATTTTTGATGGTCAGCTTTACATAATCGTTGCATATGGCACTGTCTTCGAGAATAATCTATAGATTCTAGAAACATCCATTGTGTCTCGTCTATTCGTAGGAACGTGCTAATAATATAACACGTTATTTACCTCGTGTATACATATAACTTTATCTTTACAAGCGTGACGCAATTGTTTTCAATCAGATAACTACATGCGCGTTTTATGTTCTGCCAGCTGATCTACACTGGTAAGATCCCTAATGGGATTGGTTTAATAGTAGAAAAGTGATATTTTTTTTAGTGTGATTATTTATTTCTTTATTCTCATTTGTGAAATATGAAGGGCGTTGAACTGGTGTTTATTGACGCAGTGTATAAAAATATAAATTAGCTTCTGCCCGCGACTACGTCCGCGTTGAGCTTAGAATCTCAGAGGAACCTAAAATGTTCCCGGGATAAAAAGTATTACATGTGTTAATCCAGGTTATAAATTATCTTTGTTCCAAGTTTCATCCAAATCCGTTGAGCATTTTTGCATGAAAGAGTAACAAACGTCCATCCATCCATCCATACTCACAAACTTTCCCATTTATAATATTATATAGTAGGATGTACATACTTATAAATAATACACCATACAAAACTCCTATAAATGTTTGCTTCGGCGGGAATCGAACCTGTAATACGAACCATCGAACGAAGGAATGGAAGAGAAACATAATTATATTGCGTCGACAACAAATACGGGATACGGGTAGACGGATTAGACAAAACAAACTTGGTAGCTTCCATTTTGATATTTGTAATTTCCCACTTAATCTAGAAGAATTTTGTTACAAATTGTTATATCATGATTGTTACATGAAAAAAAAGACAGAGCATCGAGTTTCGTGCCGGTTCTTCTCGGGTGGATTTTTTTCCGAACCGGTGGTCATGTAGTCCACCTTACCAGACCAGACTTATACTAATACACACCCTGTTTATAGGGCACAGCCATTGTGAGAGTGAGAGGGCATTTATTTATTTCTCAAACTGATTAAGTCACAATTCTTACCACATATTTTAAGGTAAACGTATAAACATTTTTTAACATCTGTGGAGTTGTTTTGATATCAGCGCTATTATACTATTTTCAATACAAACAGATGTTGAGTTCAAAGTACTGCAGAAGTACTGATAGCGTGTGTGAAGACGCATACTATGTAATGTTATAAGGTTGTCGACCTCGCGACATAGTTTTAAGTCTTTCGTGAGTTACGTGTTATCTACAACTATTTTAGAAATCCATGGGGGCCTTGTGGTTGAAGCAACGGCCTGTCATCTGATGGGCCCAGGTTCAAACCCCGGCCTGTACCAATGAGTATTTATTTATTTATTAGGACTGCCAGTGAAAATTACATTGAATCATACATAGGATTAACAACGACAAATGTTCATGCAAAATATAAAATTCTATTAAAGGCTGCCACATCATGCTTTAAATACGGACGGTTTTATAGCAAAATATTATGTTAAGAAACTAAAAAACAAGAAACACTTATGAATACATAAACCTAGTAGTAAAGAAGGAAAGTAGATTACATGTAATAATTGATAAGAAACACCTGAATAAGACTATGCATCACTCAACAACTCTGTCACCTTATTTTTAAACTGACGGAAAGAGCTGTGAAAAATGTCAACATTCTCATGCAATTTATTGTAAGTGTCAGGCAAGCGGTATGCTGCAGCGTGTGTCTGGACATTAGTGCGAGCTAAAGGTTTGCTGAATAATGGAAGTGGGTACCGTGGTGGTTTGCGCGGGACTCTAATATTGATTTGACTGAGAAATTGGGGACAATCCACAATATTCCTAAGTATTTTAAACAGGAGGGTTTAAGTCTAAAATGTTTCGTCTAAAATTCGTCTTATGAGAAGACTATCAATTTTAAAGTGTTTTAGGCGTTCATTATAATTACATTTTTTTGTACGTAGACCACTGCTGTATGAAAGATTCCGTATGAATCGTTTTTGAATGCGTTCAATACGTAGTTGGTGTACACTATACTGAGGAGACCAAACCACTGAGCAGTATTCCAAAATGCTCCTAACAAAACAGTTGTATATAATGATCTTAGTAGCGGGATTTTTGAAAACTTTGGCATTCCTGATCACAAAGCCAAGTGTTTTAGAGGCCCTAGCTACAATGTCATCTATGTGTGGTATGAACGTTAACTTGGAATCTATTGTAACACCCAAATCACGAATAGCATTTACCTCTAGTAAGATGATATCATTTACTTTATATTGTGAATTAAACGGTTGTGACTTTCGGGATAATTTGATGTGAAAACATTTTTTTGTATCAACTGTCATTTTGTTGTTTTTGCACCATTTTACTAGATTATCGATATCGGATAGCAGAAGTTTGGCATCCTCAGCACAATGTATAGTTTTGGTTAGCTTTAGATCGTCTGCATATAGAAATACCTCACTATGCTTGATTACATCAACAACATCGTTTATGAAAACGTCGAAGAGCAATGGTCCTATATGGGAGCCTTGAGGTATACCTGATGTGGCAAAATATGGATTGGAGCGATATCCCTTTAAAACAACATACTGTGAGCGATTTATCAGATATGACTTCAACCATTGCAGTAAAAGTCCGCCGAATCCATAGCCCGCCAACTTATTTAATAATATCTCGTGACAGATCCTGTCAAATGCCTTGGAACAATCAGCATAGATGGCGTCAGTTTGTGTTTGTGAATCCATGTTATTGACAACGACATTAGTGTATTTCTAAGCTTAAGTACAGTGATTAATCACACCGTGAGCTAAAAAAGCGAAGTAGAGTGAATTGGGATCTCCCGTGGGTTTTCCCATTAGAAGACCGCAGTGAAGTAACACTACTTTGATGTAGTGTTGTGTTTCTGCAGTAAGTAAGGTTCCCAGTGCTCCAGGAGGATACGCTGGGCTAGTAGTAATGCTGCTAGCACAGTGAGTCCTCATCAACAACATGGTTGGCAACTCGTTACTGATACCTGATATTGCTAGCGGCTAAAGGCTACTGTGACTGCTTACCATCAGGTGGGCCGTATGCTTGTGTGCCACCTTAGTGGTATAAATAAAAACTATATAATTAATATATCCATGACGACGAGTAACATTACCGACATTTTTTTATACCACTAAGGTGGCACACAAGCATACGGCCCACCTGACGGTAAGCGGTCACCGTAGCCTATGGACGCTTGCAACACCAGGGGTATCACTCACGCGTTGCCCACCCTGTGTTTCCGTGTCTTTTTTAAATTAACGTTTTGGATTATTAATGGTCGAATTTTGAGTTCCCCAATTTCTGCGATTATAAACCGCACTGCCGATTTTCCTAGCGATGAGTCACTATCATATCACTATATAGTATAAAAACAAAGTCACTTCCCGCTGGCTGTCTGTCCCTATGTATGCTTAGATCATAAAAAATACGCAACGGTTTTTGATGCGGTTTTTTAATTGGTAAATGTCGAATATTACAGGTCAATAACATAATGATTAAATAGTAAAAATAACGAAAATTGCATTATTAATATAACAACAGTGTCAACTAAAAAATTCTTCCACGTCATAGAAACTCCGCTCGACCAACCAACGCTTTAGTTTTGATTTGAAGCAGTTCCTGCTATTTGCAGATTTAATGTGTTCTGGTTGTTTATTATACACTGTTGGACCCATAATGTGACTCCGCTTGGAGTCTGCATTACGCGTACTTGTTATATTTGTTGAACTTATCAAGTTCTTCTGATTCAAGAGGCAGGTTTATATGAAGGTATAATTCATGTGTGTATTGTAGGTATTATCTTATATGGCTAACGCTGGCCCTGCGTAGCCGGGGCGGGTCGCTACACTCGCTACTCATATATAAAAGTCTAGCGGCCCGCCCCGGCTTCGCACGGGTAGACATTGATATCAAATATTTTGTCTACTCGTGCAAAGCCGGGGCGGGCAGCTAGCCTATGTTACTCAGTGATAATGTAGCTTTCTAACGGTGAAAGATTTTTTGAAATCGGTTAAGTAGTTTCGGAGCCTATAGACATTTATCAAATATTTTGTCTACCCGAGCGAAGCCGGGGCGGGCAGCTAGTATAATATATAGCCTATGTTACTCAGTGATGATGTATCTTTCTAATGAAAAAGAATTATTAAAATCGGTCCAGTACTTTTTGAGTTTATTCGTTACATATAAAAATACAAATCTTTCCTCTTTATAATATTAGTGTAGAAGTGTAGATAGTCCACATATATGACAATGTGACACAAACAAGACGTCATCAAAGAGTCGCCTAGAATATTCTAGAGCAACATAACATAACACGTATACCGTTGTATGAGAAGAAATAGTGCCAACTATTCAGATATTTACATTATTACTTTGTTTTCATATAGAGATGTGATAATTACGACATTTATCTTACGTAAAAAACAGGTGACCTTATTTTATTCTGTTAATTACCCTCTACGCATAAAGAGGGGTGTTATAATAAGTGTAACGTGTGTGTCTGTCTGTGGCATCGTAGCTCCTAAGCGGATAAACTGAAGTTTTTTAGGGTTCCGTACCCGAAGAGTAACCAACGGACCCCTATTACTAAGACTTCGCTGTCCGTCCGTCCGTCTGTCTGTCAGCGGGCTATATCTCATGATCCGTAATAGGGAGACTATTGAAAATTTCACAGAACATGTATTTTTGTTGCCGCTGTAACAAGTAATAAAAATAAATCAAAATAAAGGGGGCTCCCCTACTAGTAGCGTGTTTTCTTTTGGGGCTTTCTTTGCCCTACGTTAATAATGGCAACAAGTAGACGCTTCAAATGTACATAGAGTGTGTATTGCTATATTTAAAAAAGCGAATTTACTAACACAAACATATAACTTGCGGTTGATGCAATAGCCTGTGTGTCTAAGGATCGGACGGTAACGTTAAGTTTGACATTTAACTATCTAGGGCTTCATACCACAAGGCCACAACGGCTTCAAACCTACACCTGTTATACCATGATTGTTACATGAAAAAAAAAGACAGAGAACCGAGATTCTTGCCGGTTCTTCTCGGTGGCTTCTCGGTGGCTTTTTTTCACGAAACCGGTGGTAATTTAAACCTTCAAAAGTGCCTTAGGGCCTAAACAGAATAAATGATTTTGATTTTGGCACCTTACGAATAAAGAAAAAGCATTTTAATATACATACTGTTATTAAAATGTGCCCAGCCTTAAATTTATGTATAAACCAAATGAAAATAAACACCTACGAGGTCATCCCTTGAAACTTTGGGGAAACTCAGCAAAAAGAGACCCAATGATGCATTTCCTGCCTATCAGAGTGGTCACAGCATGGAATAAACTCCCACAAAAAGTTGGCTCCAAACCTAATCTCCTTTAAGAACAGATTGGACAAGGAAGATATCTCCAAGCTATTTGGTACACACGCATCAGCTAATTAGCTGCTAGTGAGTCTTACCAAATAATAATAATAAAAATAATACTAATTTAATGATGTAATCACATTAAAAATCTAGATGTCATTACTGTAATGTAGCATTGTGTTGGTGGGATACAAGATAAAAAATAACAGTGCGTGTTTTCTCCAATAAATCTTAATGTTTTCATTGTGATAATTTCTCTGAGAACATTTCAGAGCGCAGAGAAAGTCTACGTTTTATATTCGCAATCATGACCAGACTAGATGAATTGTAATTTTAATGCGAATAAGATGACATATATCTAGTACTAGCTGTCCCGACAGACGTTGTCCTGTCTTAGATATTCATATGTCAAATACACCATAGAAAAAAGGACCTTTCTACACTAATATTATAAAGAGGAAAGATTTGTATTTTTGTATGTATTGAATAGGCTCCGAAACTACTGGACTAATTTCAAAAATGCTTTCACCGTTAGAAAGCTACATTATCACTGAGTAACATAGGCTATATATTATACTAGCTTCCCGCCCCGGCTTCGCTCGGGTAGACAAAATATTTGATAAATGTCTATAGGCTCCGAAACTACTGGACCGATTTCAAAAATTCTTTCACCGTTAGAAAGCTACATTATCACTGATTAACATAGGCTAGCTGCCCGCCCCGGCGTTGCACGGGTAGACAAAATATTTGATATAAATGTCTACCCGTGCGAATCTGGGGCGGGCCGCTAGTAGTTTATAAAGAAATTAAAAATGCTCCGGCTCATTTTAATTTTTTTCTTTTCATAAGAACCTTCTGACAATAAGAAACACAAAGAAAATAATTATCGAAATCGGTTTAGCCTTAGAGTTCTTCATGCGTGATGCCGTGACCAATGGAAATAGGGATTCATTTCTATATACATAATATCCTGTATTATGTACCTTTCAAACTAGTCACCCATCTGGTAGATGGGTTGTTTAGGCTACCTTAATTAGCATACAGTCCCTTCAAGCACAGGGCCTCTACGGCTATTAAAATCATTTAACAAAAAAATACGCTTCAAAATTTATTATCTTTATGTATGTATTAACCCTGGTCAGAATATTAGGATAAAGTTATGAAATTACTAGCTGTTACCCACGATTTCGTCTGCATTACTTTAAAGACACAATATAGCCTATGTCCGTCCCCAGGATATAATCTATCTCCTTGTTAAATTTCATTACGATCCGTTCAGCCGTTTAGTCGTGACAAGGTAACAAACAAACAGAGTTACTCTCGCATTTATAATATAAGTATGGATTTTGAAATCGGTCCTAAATAAGTTAGCAAATTTTCAATCAGACGGCTTGCTGTCGGTAAAATGACATTGGAAGATTTCGTACCATTGATAGCTACAAACATACTCATAAAGGCATGTTAAAAAAGAAGACCTACCTTGTTAATTGCTAAAAGAAATTCTGGGGAAAGGTCTATGTCCAGCAAACGACAATTAGATACCTACAAACGCAGATAGTAGGTAATAATTATGTACCGGCATGCACTGTGATCATTGTGCCTATTGTAATGAGAATAATGTGATGTAGTTTTAAAGTTACTGTGCTAGATATAATTAAGAATGAGCGCTTCTCCAACAAACTGCATTGCAGTTTGGCGATTATTTTTAATTGTTTTGTTATTGCACTATAATAAATAAATAAAAAACAACAATCCAAGAACAACAGTCTGCTATCTCTCTCACAAATAACTCTATCCTTGTCTTGTATTATGTTACAATTAAACGTTACCATCGAATATGATATCATATTAAAAACGTTTATTGGTGAAACAAGAAGCTCAACTAGCATTGTGTCACTCGATACATAGCTTGCATTTTCAGGCTTATGATTTTAGCAGTTTATGTAATTATGTACGTATGTTTGTATTGACGTACGTTCCTCCGTAGCTCCTAAACCATTAATCCGATTTTGATGAATAAGGTGTCAATCGATTCGCTATTATGGTCCGGGTAATAAGGGGCTATATTTTAACTGACTTCAACAATCGATCGGAATCGATTTTACCTTGTAAACCCCGATTTTAACCGATTTCATTCCTTTTATTAACGCGCGTTTTTTTTTCTGGTTACAGTTTTCTTAACTATTTACTTGTAACATTTAACACTGCTGTAAACAAGGCACTTCGATGTGTTGCCAAATTAGGCGACATAGCATTTTTAATTTATTTTTGTGCCACACCCACATTTTGTTTGGGACCTATTTTGGCGAGTCTAATCTAAATATATATTCCTTTTGGCATCGCATCCTGAGTTTGCATTCGCTACTCAAAACTAATATTATAAACTAGCTTTTAACCACGGCTTCGCCCGCGTGGTTCTCGATAAAGATAGCCTATATCCTACCCTAGGTTATAATACATACCAAACATCCAGACCCCAGTTACTTTCGCATTTATAATATTAGTAATTCTGTTAGTTTATTTGTTACCTTTTCAGGACTAAGCGGCTGAACGGATCGTAATAAAAATTTACAAGGAGATAGATTATATCCTGGGGCCTTCCCCAGCTACTATTATCTTAAAGGAAATGCAGACGAGTCGCGTGTAACAGCTTGTATAATATATTAGTAGGATTGGACTCAATATCGCTTAGATAACACGCTAGCGATAACCAAATACACAGTGGGCTCTTCAAACTTTGGATTATTGCGTGACATTGCGTAAATTTTGACACCCGTCTGTGTAATAAAGAAAAAGAAACCGTATTGCGAAATATTGGTTGCCAACTTCATACGAAGCGCGAATACAAATTTGGTTAAGCCAATTACAGCTTTGTGTATACGGACGGTAACTTTAAAAGCCGTGGTGGCTTTGTTGTTGAAGCAACGGCCTGCCACATGATGGGCCAGGGTTCAAATCCCGACCTGTACCAATGTTTTTCTAAGCTTAAGTACAGTGTTTATTCACACCATGAGCTAAAAAAGAGAGGTAGGGCGAATTGGGATCTCCTGTGGGTTTTCCCATTAATATTGGAGCCGTCCGACTGGGGACTGTACCTCCACCATACAGAAGACTGCAGTCAAATAACACTACTTCGATGTAGTGTTGAGTTTCTGCGGTAAGGAAGGTTGCCAGTGATCCACGAAAATACGCTGGGCTAGTAGTAATGCTGCTAGCACTGTGACTCCTCATCAACAACACGGTTGGCATCTCGTTAGTGATACCCCTGGTATTTTGCTAGCGGCTATAGGCCACGGTGACTGCTTACCATAAGGTGGGCCGTATGCTTGTGTGCATATGCCCCCGTCATGTGAGATCCTAACGATATACCTTTCTAAGGGCGCAGCGTATCCTCGTGGAGCACTGGCACCCTTACTAAATACTCCGATACCGTTATGCTAAAGCATATGAACAAACAAACACGGATATTTTATCATATCATTTTATACAGTGGGTCAACAAGCCAACTGATAAGACCAAATTCAAGGATATGCGTTAATAAAATGTTATTCCAAAACGGTCTAAGTCGCGTATCCAGCCGATATCCAATATCTGTACGAATAATGAGGTACGATAAGCATTTCATAAATCATAAATTAGCATAAATATAGCAATAAAGCATTTGGTTGCATATTGGTGGTTTGGTCATATTTTGATAGGAGTAGGTACTCAGAATCGGCGGGCATGTATGAAAAGATTGATGAATGTAGAAGAAGCAAAAGAGGTGTCCAAGTCTCTAGTGAAATGTCGCTGTATACTCTCTGCCTACCCCGTGAGGGACTTGGCGTGTTGATATGTATGTATGAAGAGATTATTACTGAGTAACATAGGCTACATATTATGCTAGCTGCCCACCCCGGTTCCGCGCGATGAACAAAATATTTGATAAATGTCTATGCTCCGAAACTAATGTAGACCCGTGCGAAGCCGGGGCGGGCCGCTATACATTATATATCACATCAGAAACAAGAGCTTTATTTTTTTGTTCGTAGTTCCAATGAAATATTTTTTTAGGTTCTCCTTCTGAGTCAGCTTCCACTGGACTTTAAAATGCTTATTTTACTGTAAACGCTATGACGCAATATAATATTTCCGTTACTCTGACTTATCTGTGTGTCACACACGCAAGGAAACATCGGCTATATCTATATATAGCGTTCGAATTATGTTTGCTGGCCAACATAGACCAAGTCTTTCATATGTTCTTGTCTTCAAACATCCTAACTTAAATACCTACTTACGTCTAAAATAATTTTGTTAAACATTGTTATATCATAATTGTTACATGAAAAAAAGACAGAGCACTGAGTTCCTTGCCGGTTCTTCTCAGGTGGCTTTTTTTCCGAACCGGTGGTAAGTTAGACCTTCATAAGTGCCTTACTAGGGCCTAAACTGAATAAATTATTTTTGATTTTGATTTATAACTTTCTTTCGTTATTGTGAAACTTTGTATAATTGTACCAACGACTTCCAAACGGTTGAAAAAGTCGGTACCTACCAATCTTGGCGCAAATTATGGGGTACAAGATGGCCGCTCCGCGTTAACGAAACGTTCTAAATTCAAGCGATGTTCTATTTCTGGCGAACATTGGCCAAATTGGCGGGAAATCAACAACCGTTAGTTTGATAACAACTTTAGGTACAGTACAGCTAAAAAGTTATTGTATGGTTCAAACGCCATATTTTGATAGGTTTGGATTTGGAAGGCATTGGTATAAAATCACTAAACTAATTTGACAGGAGGAATCAGAGTAGGCACTCTTAAAATTTTCAAATCTAAATATACCTTTAAACACATTTTCTTTATCTACACTCATGTATAAATAAAGATTTTTATATGTTACACATAAATTTAAAAACTACTGGACCGATGTCAAACATTATTTTGCAGTCAGTTAGCTACATTATCACCGAGTAACATAGGCTATCTAATATATAGCCTATGTTAGATAGTATCTATATCTATTACATAATATTATAAAGAGGAAATCTATACTAATATTATGAACAGGAAAGATTTGTATTTTTGTGGGTTTGTATTGAATAGGCTCCGAAACTGCTGGACCGATTTCATAAATTCTTTCACCGTTAGAAAGCTACATCATCTCTGAGTAACATAGGCTATATATTATACTAGCTGCCCGCCCCGGCTTCGCACGGGTAGACAAAATATTTGATAAATGTCTACCCGTGCGAAGCCGAAGCGGGCCGCTAGTATACTATATTGATACGCGCGTGAAGTCGCGGGGAAAAAGCTAGTTACATGTATTACGAAAGCAGTGACAGTAAAGTATCGGCGCTCAAGTTCAGAACGAAGCGAGTACAAATATAAAAATTACAGCGTATATAACGTTACCTCGCAACCTTGGCACTGTTACGAGGCAACGAATATTCTAGAGAATGTACTCATCACAGGGACAAGGGAATATTACATATATCTCTTTTTTTAAAAGAGAGGTAGGGCAATTTGGGATTTCCCGACTGGGGACTGTACCTCCACACTACAGAAGACCGCAGTGAAATTAAAAACAGCATGATGTAGTGTTGTGTTTCTGCGGTGAGTAAAGTTGCCAGTTCTCCACGAGGATACGCTGGGCTAGTAGTATTGCTGCTAGCACAGTGAGTCCTCATAAACAACATGGTTGGCACCCCGTTAGTGATACCCTGGTATTCTAAGCACCTATGAAGGTCTAAATTACCACCGGTTCGGAAAAAAAGTCACCTGAGAAGAACCGGCAACGAACTCAGTGCTCTGTCTTCTTTTTTCATGTAACAATCATGATATTACAATTAGTAACAAAATTCTTCTAGCCATAAGTGGGAAATTACAAATATCAAAATGAACTCTTTGGTGATAACCCTGGTATTGCTAGCGGCTATAGGCTACGGTGACTGCTTACCATCTGGTGGGCCGTATGCTTGTGTGCCACCTTAGTGGTATAAAAAAAAACAAGCATATTGCCCTGATAACCTTGCTTACTCATATTAACACTTAGAATGCAGAAGGTCAAACCACGAGGTGAACAACACGCATAATATTCATCATTCGGAAGCGATTTAGTGATTAAAATGTGCTGTTTTACAATTTAGAGAGGTGGGCTGTATGGGGTTCACGCGACTGGGGACTGTACCTCCACCTTATAGAAGACCGCACTCAAATAACACTACTTTGATGTAGTGTCCAGAGCTCCACGAGGATACACCGGGCTAGTGGCAATGCTGCTAGCACAGTGAGTCCTCATCAACAACAGGGTTGGCAACTCGTTAGTGATATGGTATTGGTAGCGGCTATAGGCTACGGTGACTGCTTACCATCAGGTGGGCCGTATGCTTGTGTGCCACAGTAGTGGAATAAATAAAAAGCGTAGTCTGGCACTTTCAGATTTGGACCACAATGGATGATGTCGCTTCAATTCTAAGGTCAACGCAGATAAAAACGTTGGCAGAAGCTAGTTACTTAGTGTCACCTTGACTAATCACGTAAGAATTACGGGCAAGAGTCCATGGCAATGAACCATAAAAATTAAAAACAATCTTATACTAGCGACCCGCCCCGGCTTCGCACGGCCAGCGTTACCAATAAAAGCTATGTACCTACAAAACAAAAATGAATCTATACTAATATTTATTATAAAGAGGAAAGATTTGTATTTTTGTATGTATTGAATAGGCTCCGAAACTACTGGACCGATTTCAAAATATCTTTCACCGCTAGAAAGCTACATCATCACTGAGTAACATAGGCTGTATATTATACTAGCTTCCCGCCCCGGCTTCGGTCGGGTAGACAAAATATTTGAAAAATGTCTATAGGCTCCGAAACTACTGGACCGATTTCAAAATATCTTTCACCGATAGAAAGCTACACTATCACTCATTAGCATAGGCTAGCTGCCCGCCCCGGCTTTGTACGGGTAGACAAAATATTTGATATAAATGTCTACCTGTGCGAAGCCGGGGCGGGCCGCTAGTTATACATAAAAACCTTCCTCTTGAATTACTCATCTATTAAAAAGAACCGCATACATAGGGACAGACAAACAGCGGGAAGCGACTTTGTTATATTCTACTAGCGGCCCACCCCGGCTTCGCACGGGTAGACATTAGTTTCGGAGCATAGACATTTATCAAATATTTTGTCCACCCGTGCGGAGCCGGGGTTGGCAGCTAGTATAATATATAGCCTATGTCACTCAGTGATAATGTAGATATCTAACGATGAAAGATTTTTTGAAATCGGTCCAGTAGTTTCGGAGCCTATTCAATACAAACCCACAAAAATACAAATGTTTCCTCTTTATAATATTACAGTGTTGATGTAGTGATACTTTGTTTGTGCTCAGTATCTCATTTAGACATGACAAACGCGCATCTATTTTCTGGATGGATGTGTATTACTCTTTCAAGCAAAAACTACTCAACCAATTTGGATGAAATCTGGAACACAGATAGTTTATAATCTGGATTAACATATAGGATACTTTTTATCCCGGGCAAATTTTAGGTTCCTCTGAGGTTCAAAGCTCAACGCGGACGAAGTCGCGGGCAGAAGCTAGTACGTAATAAAAAACATAGATGTCAAGCCCCTGACGTGGTAGGCAGAGAGTACCTCACGGGGTAGGCAGTAAATATAGAGCTCTCAACATGCACACCACTTTTGCTGCCCCAAAATTAATCAATCTGTTCATACATGCCTACCGGATCCGAGTAAGAATAATCTAACGAAAAAAAACAAGTGTTTTTCTTAATTGAATTAGTTACCGAAGATAAAGACCGAGAACAACATGCAAAGCGCGTCGTGTGAAGTCACGTCGACCAATCAGAAGACAGAGGACAGCCTCCTATAGGTCGCGGCACGAAACTCTAGCGCTGACCGTTATTGCGCAGAAGTAAAAAATAAGGTGTCTTGGCGGGGTACAGGGGTGAAGGGCGAGCGTGCGTTGCGCCGATTGGCTCTCCAGTCGTACTCCGTCCCCCGTGCCGATACGACGCTCCGCGCACTTCCAGTGTACAGTCGCGTTCTGAATTGTTTTGTTGTCATCGTTAATTTTTGTTGTTGTTTTTTGTTAAGTTTGTTTTGTTGATTTGTTTGTTGTGTTTGTTAGTTTATTCACTGTTTGATTAAGTTTGAACAGTTTTTAAACAGTGAAAATGCCGAGGCCGAGAAGGAATACTGTTTTGAAAAGACAGGCACGGAAAATGGTGTTTGACGTGCATTGTTTTCTGAAAAGGGAATCGAATGATTTCATTAATTCCCTGAAACAAATTCAAAGTGAAATTGGCGAAGCTGCGAGTATTTTACTCGATTCTGACCGCAGCACTGTAGATATAAGTGAAATAAAACAAACTGCAGAAGTTATTCAGGCGGGAAATATAAAATTAAATAGTATAATTAGTGACTTACAGAAAATTCAGAAAAGGACAGCTGAATCTACAAAGACGTCCATAGCAACGGTAAGGAAAATCTCCACTGAAGCCAATAATTCCGACTTATTATCAGTATTTAGAACACCAGGCAAAAAACGCTCCAGATCAAAACCGGTCACAGATATTGATAACTTTGATCAAGGATTAATAAAGAGGTGCATACATAACTTTCATAGGACAAATAATGAACTTCCCACCGTCGGAAAGTTGAGAAAGAAGCTAGAGGAAGATATAAATTTCAAAGGCTCAGAACGAAGTCTTCGACGAATAATTAAGAGTTTAGGGTTTCGGTGGAAAAATACTGAAAACAATCGAAAAGTACTGATTGAAAGTTCAAATATACGTTTACTACGTATCGAATACTTACGCAAAATAAAACAATATCGCCAAGAGGGAAGGCCCATCGTATATACAGATGAATCTTACGTAGATTCATCGCACTCTGCTCCAAAAGCCTGGACCGATGGTACTACAAAAGGTCTCAAAAAACCTATCTCCAAAGGACAGCGGGTGGTCATTGTCCACGCAGGATCAGAGGCTGGGTTCATACCGAACGCACTGTTAACTTTTAAAGCTGGTGCGAAATCAGGCGACTACCACGACAATATGAACTACGACAACTACGAAAAATGGCTGAGGACACAGTTATTGCCGAACTTACCGCCTAATTCTGTCGTGGTAGTCGACAACGCATCATACCATAATAAACAATGGGACCTTGCACCCACTTCTAATTCCAAAAAAGCTGACATGCAGGGTTGGCTTACTGAAAAGGGCATACAATATGAGGAAACTCTACTAAAACCTCAACTATACAATTTAATACGGGCTAACAAAGATAGATTTAAAACATTTTCAATTGACAGGATACTAGCAGAGCAAGGACATCAAGTGCTAAGACTGCCACCATACCACCCAGATCTAAATCCAATCGAAATGGCATGGTCTGACATAAAGCAATATGTAGGCAGTAAAAATGTGAAGTGGAGTGTTGCTAAATGTATAGAACTAATTCAAGAAAAAGTTTTGCTGATGGGTGCTTGGGATTGGGGAAAGTTATGCCAAAAGGTAAAGGACATAGAAGAGCAATATGTCAAGAGTGACCATGTCGTGGATTTGGTTACAGAAGAATTCATCATTCGCGTTGATGGTGACAGTTCAGAGGATAGCCTTGGTGAGTCTGATGACGATGACGCTGTTAGTGCCGACGACCGAAGCAGCCCTGAGCCGGGGCCCTCAGTAAGCAAAAGGCCCTGTTGGGATACTATTGAAGGTGTAAGACCATTGTCTGATTCGGACTAGATATCGGAAAGGAGAATGCGGTGTCTGATGTCCACACCCTGCCGAACTCGCAGGTTTCTTCTATCCTGAGAAGAAACTTCAGTAGGTTCTTATGTAATTCGGACTTAATATAATTTTTTTTATTATTTGGTATTTAATATAAAAATTTACAAATCCGATAGTGTATTTATTTTTCTACTCCCCATAAACTTGTTAAAAATTATATTGTAGGTAACATGAAGTAATATTTGCGTGCGTGACAGTACCCATACGCAGTTAAGTTCCACATTTTGTTCACCGCTAGACTTACTATTTGACTTTACATTAAAACATTATTTTGCTGTTTTTAACTAAGCAATTAAATTACTAATTTGTATTGCGTGCGCGATGGTACCCATGCGCAGCTATCCCCTCCACGTTTCGCTCAGCGCTAGAGTTTCGTGCCGCGACCTGTACCAAGGCCGATGCGCACGCGTCGCGTACGTGACGCGAGTCGCGCTGTTCAAATTAGGTCACTGTTTTAATGTGGATCTACTACTACTACTCTCAAATAAAAAATCGAAATGCTTGTTGGACTCGCAAAACGAGGGTTCCGTACTAAAAACATACTATGTAGGTTAAATGACAAACATAACTTTGCCGTTCAATATCTAGACACGGATATATTACACCAGCCGCAAATAATTAGTTTGTTATGGTAAATTACCTATTATTTTAGAAAAAAATAGCAATACACACTCTTTGAGCATTTCAAGCGTTCAGTTGTCATTATTAAGATAGAACAAAAGAAACAAAAAAGACATGTTACTAGTGGAAGAACCTACTTATTTTTCAACAGACAAAAAAAAGGAGGAGATTCTCAATTCGACTGTATTTTTTTTATATTTTTTACAAACTTCCAACATCCGTAACAGGGTTTCTAAAACTCCTAAGTTATATAGGTAAGCAAGGCAAGTAGATATTTGGTTTATCCTGGATTAACACATACGACACTTTTTATCCCGGGAAAATGGTAGGTTCCCCTGGGATTCTAAGCTCAACGCGGACTAGGTCTCGGGCAGGAGCTAGTGATTTATAAATATTCAAATATTATCTGAAAAAATATCATAATTCTGAATACCGTCATAAGTCATATTTAATAATATAAAATACGTCATTTGCAAGTATATGTATCGTAATATGTATTTATGTATACTTTTTGTTTGTTCTGCTCCACTTAGGGTTAAAACTGCGTAGTTTTGATAACCATCTGATTAAATACTAGGTATTTGGCGAGCATTATTCGCAACTAAAGTCATAGCAACGAAGGACGTCCAACTATAGGATAATGACACTGATATTATAATCTGTGTCTATCTGTTTGGTAACTTCATGCCTAAGCCGCTACTAATTATGTTTTATGCCTAATCCAAAAAGGGGGGGGGGGTTATTAGTTTAACGTGTTTATTTTTTTATACCACTAAGGTACAGGCACACAAGCATACGGCCCACCTGATGGTAAGCAGTCACCGTAGCCTATAGCCGCTATATTATCTGTGTCTGTGACATCGTAGCTCCGAAAGGGATGTACCGAATTAGATTTATTTTTAAGGTTCCGTACCCGAAGGGAAACCAACGGAACCCTAATACTGAGACTTCGCTGATCGTCCGTCTATCTATCAGCGGGCTGAACCTCATGATCCTTAATATGTCAGAATGTGTATCTCTGTTACAATAACAACAAATAATAATAAATTAAAATACTAGAAACGTGTTTTTACTCAATTAGTACGGAACCCTCGTTGCGCGAGTCCCACTAGCACCAAACATGTTGCCTAAATTAACAAGGCCAACGTCATTGGCAAAAACTAAACGTATTCCGTCTCTGCAAGTAGGTACCTATGCTTTTTTCTGTGTACATGCCGAAGCTACAGAGTATAAACATGTAGTAGGAAAAAAAAAGCAAGTTTTTGTGCATGTATGAGTAGTATGACTGACTGGTTGTAATGTATGGCCTTGGGTGGTGACGTAATTACGCACGTTAGACTCATAGCGACGCATTAGGATGTATCTATAGAAAACATAGACATATATGTCATGGTATATATATAGTGTGTTATTTAAGTTCATTTATTACTTTTTTTTTATACCACTAAGGTGGCATACAAGCATACGGCCCACCTGATGGTAAGCAGTCACCGTAGCCTATAGCCGCTAGCAATACCAGGGGTATCACTACGGGGTGCCAACCATGTTGCTGATGAGGACTCACTGTGCTAGCAGCAATACTTAGTAGTATTGCTGCTGGCTAGTGCCCAGCGTATCCTCGTGGAGCACTGGCAACCTTACTTACAGCAGAAACACAACACTACATCAAGTACATCCAATTATTCTTGTGGGCGAATAGCAAAATGATAATTATATATAACCGACTTCATCGGTGCTCTATACTCTCTGCCTACCCCGTGCGGGACTGGGCGTGATGATATGCACATCCTACTGATATTATAACTGTGAAAGTTTGTGAGTATGGCTGGATGTTCGGTACTCTTTCAAGCGAAAACTACTCAACGGATTTGGATGAAATTTGGAACACAGATAATTTATAGCCTGGATTAACACATAGGATACTTTTTATCTCAGGAAAATGTTAGGTTCCTCTGAGATTCTAAGCTCAACGCGGACGTAGTCGCGGGCAGAAGCTAGTAGACTTAAAAAAATCTCACAAACACTGGCACATCTGTTTCACATTAAAATGAAAAATAAATAGGTCAAAACGTAAATACTATTAACCAATTATTGCCATAAGGACCATCGCAGTGTTAAAACAATCATGTTGATGTTGCTAGTTTATTGCCAAACTAGCTTTAACCCGCAGCTTCACCAGTGTGGTTCTAGATAAAGATTTATTTATTTATTTATTTATTTAGGTTAAGGATCACCAACAGATGAATACATTCAGACAATATCTTAGTGCTAATATAAAAGGAGATTATATAAATGTACATCTACTTATACGCAACCACAGCTAATAAACATAACTAGTATGTAAGCATTAAGAAAATAAGTTAAATCTAAATAAAATAATAACAAAAACTATGCCAGTTAACATGTGTATACAGATTAAAATAAAATAATTACAATATTAAAATGTTGAAATGAGAAAGAGAACAAAATTTGTAAAACACGAAAGCCATTAAAATCATACAAAACCGGGATTTTAAAATGAGTAAATGTAACCTAAGTAAAGATAGCATATGTCCATCCCCAGATTATAATCTATCTCATTGTCAAATTTCATTACAATGAGTTCAGTCAGTGGTTTAGCCGTGAAAATGAAGCAAACAATCAATCTACTTTCACATTTATATAATTTGGATTGGATGGATTTCATATTTTTTTATGGTTACGTTTTTTTTTATAAATGTCTACCCATGCAAAGCCAGGGCGGGCCGCTAGTAATGAATAATTTAGACCCACTGCAAGATTGGTGTTAAAGACTAAAGTTTAATGTGCTATATTTGTTTTCATTGTTCGATGGTCTAAAAATTGAGGTCAGCCCCAAGTATTTTGTGAGATAGCAATTCCATTTTTTTTTTTTTTATTTCGTCAATGCGTTAACTTTAACAAACAAAAAGAGCTATCAGCAACATGTTTCGTCATAACACATTAAAATATAGCCTATGTTACTCAGTGATAATTCAATTCCATTGACAATACAATTCCGTTTGGTTAGTTCAGAATGTCATCATGCCTTCATTTATCTTTGCCCTAAATGCCTTATCATTTCGGAACACGTCTAGGTTACTCAAGTACATGGGTATGAATAAAACAATAGCACCATGCACCAAATTCTTGTTAAATAAAAAGGAACCTTTTTGTGCGCGTACTGGCACATTAGAAAAAGTAGTTCTTATTTTGATTTTCTTAAGTCAATATATATGTTCTGTCACTTTTTCTTACAATAAAAAATATCTTCAAGGCATACATTTGATTTCAGTTAATTAAAAATACAAATTCACATATTATACAATACTATTGATGGTGGAATAGAAAACAAATGAAACGCCACTTTGGGCGAAAATTATTTTTATATGCAGTTTGATAGAGTTCTGGATTCTCTATCAATCTGATCTGTCTAGGTTAGAAACCAATCGGAAGCTCATAATTTTTTTAAAAGTCTATTCTTAACTAAAGATGTAATTATTTTATACAAATTTTAAACTTTGAGCAGCCGTGTTGAACAATTGGCCAAAAAGCACTTCATATGTTGTCCCTTTCCACCTTCGATATGATTTTGTTGAAGCTTTTCTTAGTTGTTGTTTAACTGTTATACCCTAAAACTTTCAGCAGATCTTGACAAGAATGACATCACTACTAAAACTCAATCCAACTTCATACATACTTCGCAACTTTATGCAGTAAAATAGCTACCCCATATTCGGTATGTCTTTTTGTATGTGACTCATTTTATATGTATGAAATTATATTTTACAGTAATATGTATGAAATATTACGTAATAGTTTGACGTGTTAAATTTAAGCTTATATGCGTGTCTTAAGCACAATAATCGGGGTAAAACTTTCTAGTGTATAAATAGCGAATATTGGGCAGGTAGGCCCGATTTCACCACTTGAGACACCGTTTTATGCAAAATATCATCGCATACACGATTTCGTCACAATGATGACACTCGATGACCCAAAAAGGTGGTATAAAGTACCTACCTAGCAACAGCAGCAACCCGTTTTGAGGTTATGATTTCAACAAAAGATATTTTCGCCGCAAAAGAAGTGTCACGGATTGAGATTTTTCAAAAACAACACAAGCAATCACTCACCCGGATGCTTCCGTGGTTGCGATTTTAATTAAACACTCCTATGTGCTGATTTTTTTTATTTCACACCCGCACGAACAAATTCCATAGGCTTTTGACAGATGACTGATTGTTCAAAAAAAAGATGGCCGTTTCTAGCGAGCATTACGTCATTTCGCGGGAAAATTAAAAATCCGTTACACTTCCCAAGTTCTAAACTGTTTTAGGTGTGAAAAATTATAAAAATTATCGTTTATAATCACTTACCTCATAAAAAAAGAGTCTGTGTGGTAGATTCAAACAATATCCAAGGGGCTTTGTTAATACATCAGAAAGTTTGTATTCAGTCCGAATCCGTGCGCTGTTGCCAGTCTGCTATTGCGTCAGAAATTGTACAGCGTTCAAATTCACACATTTCAACACAGTGAAGCATAACTTGTTGATTTGCACACTGAAATATTAACATAGAAAGGTTTACAATCGAGAAAAAACAGCTACAAAAGCCATCCAGCTAAATAATCCAATTAGAAAACTCTATAGTTGGAGCGGCAACGTCGCTATTAATTTTCACTTCGAAACAAAGAATTTTATTACAAATTTAAGATTAGATTAAATATTTACTTTTAATTCACGTTAACTCTTAGTTGAATGTAATAAACCTTTCTTAAAAGATAATTAAAACTCGCGTATCTAATAATACAGCACTGATGTTTGTCTAGACTGCGCACAAAAATAACTGAATTGGTTTGAACTTGTTTTTGTTTCGATTTCGTTCGTTCGCGTTGTAAACAAAGGAATGGTGTTACCATGTAATTTTCATTCATTTCTACTATTCACTACTAAGAAATATAAAAAAACTGTTATATTTGGACCGTATTTTTTAGTAATGGTCTTCCTTTTATTTCTGACACTGTTATTTAGTAAAAAATATCCTTATAATGAAGCCTTTCGATCGGTGTGATAAAGCTAAAGTTGATTATTTTTCTCGTGTAACGGGTTCGATTCCCGGTTCAACCAAATAATTATTTAAATAACTATGAATGCAGTTTAAATTGTTTTTTAAATTCAAATAATGTCTTCCTTCAGTATAATGTTTCATCTACAAAATTCAAGGTGCTTTCCTTCCATATGGCAAATCTGTGTACAGTAATTGTTTATTTAATGTGTTTGTCCTAAATCCACACGGATCATTCGTTACTCTTCCTCGCAGTTTCCCAATTAGCGTTGCCACCCGATAAGTAGGTACTGTAAGACCTCGTTGGTCTTACAAAGTGTAGGCCAGTACACGATTGTTAAATGTAGAACTATTTTTTTTAATTAATTTGATATTATAAATAAAAATATGTAGCGGTTGTAGCCTTCAGTTTGAAGTATTCGTAGGACGACTTGACTTCGTTGGCGTCAACTGTACTGCTTGCCATTTTCTCCAATAATGCATTTTTTGCTTGCGTAAAACACCGCCGCGCTACCGATCTTTCCTTGACACGACCTTCCATTTTTATTTCACTGGTTTTACTAATCACGGTCGCCAGAAATGTGAGGTAAATTCCTCTGTCAGGTCCGCCGGTGAAACTAGAAGTTTCTGTGGCGTTATTGGGTATTTTAATTATTATATATATATAATATATTTGTTTTAGTGATCTGACGACACCGTTTATTAAAACCCAATTGAGTTTCTCTGTAATAAAAGATTTAATGTGTTAATTTTACATAGGATCTAGATAACATAAATAAAAGTGTTTAATAACAAAACCTTACATGTAGGTAATAAAAGAAACGACATTTAATGTTATTAATAATAAAACTACATATGCTTACAACAATAACTTAATATGTAATTAAATTATCACAATAAATTATATATCTCTTCTTCTTCTTCTTCTTCCTAAGTATGGCAATCAATCCCTTCAGGGACTATGTTTGCCAGTGTCGAGTGTTAGAGAATTTTCATGTTGCAAAATTTCTCGTGTTTGCCGCATTAAAATGCCTAGTGTCATGCATTCTAACGCCCAATGGAGTTTCTGGAGACAACCCACGGCAGTAGCAGATCGTAACACGCTTTTAGATTAGAGGTAACCTATTGACCAAAATGATAAATCACTTAACCCAAAAGTCGTATTATGGCATTATTTCCAATGCTCCTATAAATCAGTCACTAAATGAAACTTTACTGCACATATCGACACCAAAAATACACATTAAAGATCACTATAACACAATTTACGACACACTGGAAAAAATCTCAACCGCTCCGACTGATTCCCGCCAAAAACTCATTATATATCTCTTCTTCTTCTTCTTCCTAAGTATGGCAATCAATCCCTTCAGGGACTATTTTTGCCAGTGTCGAGTGTTAGAGAATTTTCATGTTGCAAAATTTCTCGTGTTTGCCGCATTAAAATGCCTAGTGTCATGCATTCTAACGCCCAATGGAGTTTCTGGAGACAACCCACGGCAGTAGCAGATCGTAACACGCCTTTAGATTAGAGGTAACCTATTGACCAAAATGATAAATCACTTAACCCAAAAGTCGTATTATGGCATTATTTCCAATGCTCCTATAAATCAGTCACTAAATGAAACTTTACTGCACATATCGACACCAAAAATACACATTAAAGATCACTATAACACAATTTACGACACACTGGAAAAAATCTCAACCGCTCCGCCTGATTCCCGCCAAAAACTCCATTATATATCTCTTCTTCTTCTTCTTCTTCCTAAGTATGGCAATCAATCCCTTCAGGGACTATTTTTGCCAGTGTCGAGTGTTAGAGAATTTTCATGTTGCAAAATTTCTCGTGTTTGCCGCATTAAAATGCCTAGTGTCATGCATTCTAACGCCCAATGGAGTTTCTGGAGACAACCCACGGCAGTAGCAGATCGTAACACGCCTTTAGATTAGAGGTAACCTATTGACCAAAATGATAAATCACTTAACCCAAAAGTCGTATTATGGCATTATTTCCAATGCTCCTATAAATCAGTCACTAAATGAAACTTTACTGCACATATCGACACCAAAAATACACATTAAAGATCACTATAACACAATTTACGACACACTGGAAAAAATCTCAACCGCTCCGCCTGATTCCCGCCAAAAACTCCCATTATATATCTCAATCCCTCGCAAAACAATGACAGGTAAAGTGTCCATAGATTATTATTAAACCACAGATTACAAATGTAGGCCAGTATCAATCTAATGTTGTACCACGACGGAGGTTGATGTCCGGAAATATAATATAATAATTAAATTAAACAAAAATATATGTTTCTTTACATATATAAAAATAAACCATAAAGGTTGGGTCGAGTTCCGACAATTCTCTTAGAAAAATATTCAAATTACTCATTTTGTAATAAGCTGTCGAATATAATAGACGTCATAACTGAGAAATAGTTTATGATTTGTAATTTAGCTGATCTAATATAGAACAGTCTTTGTACGATTCCGGAGTAACTGTGAGAGTCTGATCAAGTTGGGGTTGTGCTCTCACAGTACTATCACGCCAAGTCCCTCACGGGATAGGCCGAGATGTAGGGAGGGGAGCCCAAGAGGGGATTTACTCAAACGCGTTAGATTAATATAAGGCGATACCCTTGCACCATGATGAGTACCTCTGCTATATATGAGCCCTCCATATAGGGCCGCGTCTTGGGCATCTTTTTTTTCATTCAAATTATCACTGTACAGTAATTGGTATGGACATATAGGTACGATCAATAGACCAGCAATAGTTTGACTATCGATAGTACCGAATAGTACCGATAGCTAAAATATGGCAACACTCTTGATGACGTGCAATACTAAAACAAATAGTGAAGGATTTTAAACGCAAACGAAAATAAGCCATAAAGGTGTCCGGTATAGAGTTCGGACAGTGTCCCACTGTAACAAGAGGAAAGGCTTATCCCAATAGTTATTTGATAAATAAAGACATACGCAGATTATAATTATTTATAAATTTATTAACGTAAATACCATGCATACACATCATATAAATGTTATATTCTAAACAAAGATAACCTTAAACAGTTAATAGAGTACGATCTTTTAAAATAGATAACTCTTGCATTTAATTTTGTAGACACCAATTATTGAAGTCAAGACTAATTCTAAAAACATATCCGAATCTTTGGCAGTTCCGTAAATTGAGGTTAGGTTATTACCATTGACATATACAGAGGGGAGGATTGAGGGGCACCTTTGTATAGCTACCCATATACAATTGGGACTTTGGCCTTATCTTAGATACATCTTTAAGTCCTCAGGAAACAGCCTGAGATACGCCAATGGTAGATACACGAGCTGTTTTAACACAATTTCATTGCGTAATTAATGTGCAAGTGATTTAGGCCCCATAATTTTTCTTAACACTTTCGAGCTTATGAAACAATTTTCAATATATTATGCAGTTCATCGGATAAGGGTCCGAATGCAAACATTAAAAGTTACAGCAATTATTTGGATTTATGAACTCATCTAACAGTCTTCGAAAATTAAAAAAATATATCTTATTTTTATAAGGACACTTATATAATTACTTAATGACAAGGTAGTATTTACTAAATAAGTACATTAAAATATTTTCAAGCATGTGCTTAAAATAAATGCAATCTAAAAGCCTTCACATACAATGCAAAAAAATGCACAAAAAACTACCAGTCCAAGAATAATTTAAGTATCTGGCAACCCAGTGCAATCAGATGTTTCAATACACAGTTAGTTACGGAGAATTCACAATTCTCACCATGCGATCGATTCTATTAAATAAAAGGTTAAAACATTATTACTTCCAATAATAATATTTACTACCCTTTCGGAACACATCACCTTTTAAACATGACTTGACAATAATAACCATGACTTGATCTACATGGAAAAATTTACATCATCGAAAAAATATACACCGAAATTTATAAACCTTTAAAATAATCCAATAAAAAATCCATTTAACCTAAAAAATTCTAAAAAACATCTCAATCGTATACAGATCTTAACGTCAAATTCAAATAAGCGAGCCCACGAATTGGCCGTGGTACGAGGCAGCTATGGTATAGGCACTCAATTTGTTAAATATATCCTTAGATAGTTACCAACTTTATATGCGGTTCGAAAACACGCCACCCATAGGCTGCGAAAGCATGGCGACAGAAAAACAACTCGGTAATACGACTTTAGAGTAATGTATCCCATGATACTATTATATCCAAAAGGATAATAAATTTTATGTGAATATAGAAATGTAATTGTCAATATTCATATTATAGTGTTTTTATTTGCAACTAGCGGCCCGCCCCGGCTTCGCACGGGTAGACATTGAATTTTTCTTGAATTTTTGCTTTGCTATAAACCTCACGGAGTCAGAGACCTTTCCAACGAATGCAAAACCGTGGAAATCGGTTCGTGCGTTCTGGAGTTATAGCGTCAGGAAGGAAACCCGACTTATTTTTATATAGTAAGAAGATTAATACACTCAAAAAATACTGGACCGATTTTTTAAACTCTGTCATCTACATTATGCTATATTATCACTGAGAGATAGGGAAGTCGCGTGGAAAAAAAAAATTATATAAAAAAATATCCGCGATTTCTTTGAAGATATATTATTATGATTATAATATATCTTCACGCCTTCGCAAAAGGTTCCCCAAAGATGTAGTCAGAGGTGTTATAACCCCCAATTTTTACCGATTGTGTAAATAGAATTATAATTTAGACTTTAGAGTAAATTACCGCGGTGTAACTGTAATAAAACGATGCATAAAAGTTTGTTTCTTTGTATCACCTTTCTTTTCAGCCAAATCTTCATCAGTATCATGAATATCCGCCATAGACTTCTGTTCTATAGTATTATCACCATCAGAGCGTCTCTTATGCTTCGATTTGCATTTCTTATCAATTTCGAAATGCAACTTATTGTCTTTGAACATAATTTTCAATTTAAATTGTTTATCCCTGACAGACACCCTGGTTTTCGTTTTTTTATCACGTTTCTTCTTTCCAATGGAAAGTTCTACGTTATTTCGCTTTCTTTTCCCGTCCCTTGGATTCTGTTTATCGCAAGCTTTGAGCAATTGTTCCTCCAAAGCCATATTATATTGGAGTTCATCAATTTCTTTCTGTAAAGCAGCAGCCTTGGCGAATTCGATCGCCGTACTAAGATTACTTCCCAAATCCTGAGAAGGTTCATGGTTATGGTTGAACATACATCTATGTTCTTCTACTTTAGATTGTTTCAATTTCCTCAATGCATTCTGCACACTGCTAGGCATAGACAAGGGATTTATATATTTCAATGGTTCTATGTTTGTCTTCTTGTCAGCATCTACATCAACTGATATATCTTGACTGGATTCTGTTTTAGTATCAGTCGGATGATCAATAACTTCTTCATCTGCAACTTGATCACCTAATTCATCACACGCTAAATTCTTACATTTGTAATTTTTCGGACCATCTTTTAGGATACACATTTTTAAGGGAGAAACTTGGGGTAAATCTTCATCGGCCTTCTCTATAATCTCCATCTTATTATCAGTCTGTAACTCTTGTTCGCAGAGAATTTTAGGTTTTTTCTGACGCCTATCCATTACTGCTTCCTGACTATCTATATCTTCAGTGACTTTGTTATCGTGGGAATTCTTTCGTTTACGAGAATTTAATAGTGTATTATCATCAATATGATTTTCATCTTGTACATCTTCAACAGATTCCCCATTAACGCGTTCACTTTCAGCAATTTTCCTATTGTTCGCACTCCTATCCTTTACTGCTTCTTGACTATCATTGTCTTTAGTGATGTTGTTACGGTGATATTTTTTTCGTTCACGTAGAGCCGTTAATTGTGTATTATCGTTAATGTCATCATCTGGTACGTCTTCGATAGATACACTATTTTGACGTTCACATTCAATTGTCGCTTCATTAGTAACATTAGTTTCTGTAACGGCTACATTATTTTCATTTGTAGCTCCTGTCTTTTTAAAGATACTATCCCTTGCTTCTTGTACTATCTGTTTTATTGGTGAATCGTTTTCATTAAGGAAATATCTTAACATTAGATTTTTTTTAACTGGCAACCTATTTTCTTTGGGTGACGATTCTGGACCTTCTACATTCACCTTTACATTATCATCTTCACTTTCTTCATCATCATCATCGCTAATTTCAATCAATGGTATACTGGAGGTATCCATATCTATATTATTAGGTGACTGTAGGTAAGCCCGAGTTGTTTCAACTTTAACAATTGATATATCCATTGTGGCATCATCACTATCATCAATATTATCTCGAGCTCTATCATTACAATGTCCATTTGCATTGGTTGTGCAATTACTAATATCATTTACACTATCAGTCGTACTGCTATCTTTATCCTTACTACATGTTTCACTACCATTATGAACATCATTCACTTCTACTTTAGTAACAACATTCATATCTGTTTGTTTAGTAGATAATTGTTTTATGCGTTGCAATGTATTTTCAAGATTTCTGCTCTTCATAACTGGACTTATTTGGCCCCTTTTTGTGTTGCTACGCGAAGGTGAAACAAAACATTGGGTTCTGTTACTCTTGACTGGAGTTGCGCATTCTGTTTTGATGTTTTCAAGGTCGATCAGTGGCTCATCGTTGTCGTTTGTAGAAGGACCAGCTTCATCACCAACCAACTGTTGGAAATTAATTCAATAACGTTATTATCAGGCATCATTACGCTTAAAAGGAGACTCTGGTTATGGTAATAGTATTAAGGAATAACTTTGCTACAGAATAAAAAAATATTATTGTTATATATAATTTATAGCCATGGTGGCCTTGTGATTGATGCAACGGCCTGTCATCTGATGGGGCCAGGTTCAAACCCCGGCCTGCACTTAACAATGAGCTTTTCTAAGTTTAAGTACAGTGAATAATCACACCACGTGCTTAATAACAGAGGAAGGGCATCTCTCGTGGGTTTTTCCATTAAAATTGGATTTGATTGGCTGGGGTCTTCTGTAAGCTGAAGGCAGCTTACAGAAGACCCCAGTCAAATAACACTACTTTCATGTAGTGTTGTTCCTGCGGTGAGTAAGATTGTCAGTGATTCAAGAGGATACGCTGGGCTAGTAGTAAATCTGCTAGCACAGTGAGTCCTCATCAACAACATGGTTGACGACCCGTTAGTGATACCCCTGGTATTGCTAGCGGCTATTGGCTACGGTGAATGCTTACCATCAGGTGGGCCGTATGCTTGGGTGGTATACAAAAAAGATTGCTACACATAAGAAATCGAATTTGGATCACAGTATAGTATAAAAAAACATGCGAAAAAACATAAAGAAATTACCTCAGATTGGTCCACCTTGCTCGGTAAATTCTCGAATATGCATTCGATGATTTCCCTGCAACATAGATAAAGCCCAAATTTAGCATGTGGCCCGACATGCTAAATAAAATCAAATAAAAAAAAAACACAACTCAAAATCCTCCGCATAATAAAAAAACAGGCCAAGTACGAGTCGGACTAGCGCACCGAGGGTTCCGTACACACTTGTAGGAAAGATTTAAAGTAGGCGAACTTCAAATGAGGTCTATCGTCGGTGACTCTCAACAGCGCGAAACAGGAATATTTTTTAGTAAATTCGCATAAAAAAAAATTAAACCACACATTTACTGTTTTCAGATTTTATCCTTTACTTGTGTTGTAAGACACTGCTTCTGCCAAATTTCATGGTTCTAGGTCAACGGGAAGTACCCTGTAGGTTTTGATTCCCTTGTGAAATCGCAAAATATGCGAAATTTTGCGACATAAACGGTCATCTTTTCTTCATATTGACTTACAGGTTTGATTATTTTACAGCCGAAAGGGGCCACAGACCCGGGTATTTCATATTAATTTCATTCGACAAATCCACGCGTTCTTGAGAAAAAAATCTTGACAGACAGACAAACAGACGGACAACAAAGTGATCCTATAAGAGTTCCTTTTTCCTTTTAAGGAACGGAACCGTAAAAAGCAACGGGTCTCCAAGTGTTACATCTTACTAACGAGGCCGTGTCATGAAAAAAGTTGAAAAACACTGCTTTCAACAAAATAATTAATCAAATTTCTTTGTATTTAGATTTATGTTATTGTAATTGAAATTGGATCGTGTCCTGATTAGTTGTCAACTATATGACCCCTCTGACTTGAAGCTGGATTCGCCCTTAGCCCCTGGGCTTGGAACGCATACCTTCGTAGGGCGATTTGGGATTTCCCGTGGGTTTTCCCGTTTAAATTGGAGCCGCCCGACTGGGGACTGTACCTCCACCATACAGAAGACCGCAGTGAAATAACACTACTTGATGTAGTGTTGTGTTTCTGCGGTAAGTAAGGTTGCCAGTGCTCCACGAGGATATGTTGGGCTAGTAGTAATGCTGCTATCACAGTGAGTCCTCATCAACAACATGGTTGTGTCACCTTACACTCACATTCCCCTGGTATTGCTAGCGGCTATATGCTTGTGTCACCTTAGTGGTATAAAAAAATTATCACCACGGCTCAACAAAAGATGGTACTCACAGCATTTTATCTCGTTTCTTGCTGCGTGGCCCTGGTTTCTGCATCTTTTCAAAGATAGTTTCGATTATCTTGTCCACATCCACATCGGAGAGTCCCAACAAAGCTATTTTGTAGTTCAACTGCTCTCTGATCAGCTTAGAGGGGGAAGCTTGTACGGTATCAGGCTCCATCTTCGGTGTTCTAAGGATCTGTTCTTCACAGGTCGTGGTCACATTCGCTCTGGAAAAAAAAGTTTTTTTTTTAATACCACTAAGCTGGCACACAAGCATACGGCCCACCTGATGGTAAGCAGTCACCGTAGTCTATAGCCGCTAGCAATACCAGGGGTATCACTAACGAGTTGCCAACCATGTTGTTGATGAGGACTTACTGTGCTAGCAGCAATACTACTAGCCCAGCGTATCCTCGTGGAGCACTGGCAACCTTACTTACCGCAGAAACACAACACTACAACAAGTAGTGTTATTTCACTGCGGTCTTCTATAAGGTGGAGGTACAGTGCCCAGTCGGGGGGCTCCAATATAAATGGGATAACCCACGGTTAATCACCAAAATCGCCCTACCTCAGTTAACGTTGGTTCCAACGTTACACTATCAGCACCAAAATTTAAGAAACTTGTTATAGACCATTTGTTAATTAATAGAGATGACTTTTTTTTAATAATGATGTTATGTACACACATTACTTATATTTTTATTTTCTTTTCTGCACTAGCGCCAACAGTGCCGGTAACAGGAACATTGACGACAACGTATTCGAAAACGTAACTCGCGAAATGTCAAAATTGTCATACTAATTTTTAGTTCCACTTTTCACCGCCGCAGCGCTGTTCATTTTTAATACAAATATTGTAGATGGCGATACGAAAACGTTGTCGAAAAAGTTCATGCTACCGGCACAGGAATATAATTAATCCGTGGATAATGTTGTTGGTCATACATTTACGACTAATTATATTTTTATAGTATATAGCCTAGAATAATTAATGTATCTCTGTTAATTGTGCCAAATAAAAAAATTAAAAAGAATGTGTGTGTACACAGGTTTTACAATTAGATTCTGTGTTGTCGACAATGTTCCTGCTACCGGCACTGGCGATGCTAAGCTAAATTACCTTTTATTTCTAGCTAGGAACAGTCTAGAATTGTTGAGCACGGCCCTCGGCATGGTGCGACGGAGCGACATGCGCGTCGTCATCACAGGGGGCTGGTCACCTCTCTCTATCTCGCGTACAGTCGCTGAAAGGGACAAATATAACATTAATTATAATACCAAAATAAGTATGACAGTCTCTAGTGAAATGTCGCTCTATACTCTCTGCCTACCCCGTGAGGGACTTGGCGTGATGATATGTATGTATGAAGAGATTGATGAATGTAGAAAAAGCAAAAGAGGTGTGCAAGTCTCTAGTGAAATGTCGCTCTATACTCTCTGCCTACCCCGTGAGGGACTTGGCGTGATGATATGTATGTATGAAGAGATTGATGAATGTAGAACAAGCAAAAGAGGTGTGCAAGTCTCTAGTGAAATGTCGCTCTATACTCTCTGCCTACCCCGTGAGGGACTTGGCGTGATGATATGTATGTATGAAGAGATTGATGAATGTAGAAGAAGCAAAAGAGGTGTGCAAGTCTCTAGTGAAATGTCGCTCTATACTCTCTGCCTACCCCGTGAGGGACTTGGCGTGATGATATGTATGTATGAAGAGATTGATGAATGTAGAAGAAGCAAAAGAGGTGTGCAAGTCTCTAGTGAAATGTCGCTCTATACTCTCTGCCTACCCCGTGAGGGACTTGGCGTGATGATATGTATGTATGAAGAGATTGATGAATGTAGAAGAAGCAAAAGAGGTGTGCAAGTCTCTAGTGAAATGTCGCTCTATACTCTCTGCCTACCCCGTGAGGGACTTGGCGTGATGATATGTATGTATGAAGAGATTGATGAATGTAGAAGAAGCAAAAGAGGTGTCCAAGTCTCTAGTGAAATGTCGCTCTATACTCTCTGCCTACCCCGTGAGGGACTTGGCGTGATGATATGTATGTATGAAGAGATTGATGAATGTAGAAGAAGCAAAAGAGGTGTCCAAGTCTCTAGTGAAATGTCGCTCTATACTCTCTGCCTACCCCGTGAGGGACTTGGCGTGATGATATGTATGTATGAAGAGATTGATGAATGTAGAAGAAGCAAAAGAGGTGTCCAAGTCTCTAGTGAAATGTCGCTCTATACTCTCTGCCTACCCCGTGAGGGACTTGGCGTGATGATATGTATGTATGAAGAGATTGATGAATGTAGAAGAAGCAAAAGAGGTGTGCAAGTCTCTAGTGAAATGGCGCTCTATACTCTCTGCCTACCCCGTGAGGGACTTGGCGTGATGATATGTATGTATGAAGAGATTGATGAATGTATAAGAAGCAAAAGAGGTGTGCAAGTCTCTAGTGAAATGGCGCTCTATACTCTCTGCCTACCCCGTGAGGGACTTGGCGTGATGATATGTATGTATGAAGAGATTGATGAATGTAGAAGAAGCAAAAGAGGTGTGCAAGTCTCTAGTGAAATGTCGCTCTATACTCTCTGTCTACCCCGTGAGGGACTTGGCGTGATGATATGTATGTGTGAAGAGATTGATGAATGTAGAAGAAGCAAAAGATGTGTGTAAAGTTAGTTGAGTACTGACGCAGCGGTGTGAGCGCCATGTGCTCGGTGGGGTGCCAGCAGGTGGAGCAGCGGTGCGGCAGGGTGACCGCACACCGCTCGTGCAGCGCCTCGCCGCCGCACGACACGCACACCACCAGCCTCCACTCACTGACGAACACACAGATAACAACATTTTAAACTTTTTTTTCGCACAAAAGCATACGGCCCACCTGATGGTAAGCAGTCACCGTAGTCTATAGCCGCTAGCAATACCAGGGGTATCACTAACGAGTTGCCAACCATGTTGTTGATGAGGACTTACTGTGCTAGCAGCATTACTACTAGCGCAGCGTATCCTTGTGGAGCACTGGCAACCTTACTTACCGCAGAAACACAACACTACATCAAGTAGTGTTATTTCACTGCGGTCTTCTGTAAGGTGGAGGTACAGTCCCCAGTCGGGCGGTTCTAATATTAATGGGAAAACCCACGGGATATCCCAAATCGCCCTCCGCCCGTCGGGCAAGGGTTCTAACCCGCGTCCCCTAGCGTAGCAGTCAGGTATAGCCACTAGACCAGCGGTCATGGTAGGCGGTGGTTCCTCACCCGGTGTCGTCATCGCGGCTCCTGTTGAGGCACCCCTCGGCGTGGCACTCGGGCGGGGGCTCCTCGAACGCGTTCTCTTCCCGCTCCCACGACGCGTCCCTGCAAACAAACATAACTGTACCATTACTATACTCAATACTTCTAATATATAAAATTCTCGTGTCGCGGTGTTTGTAGTTAAACTCCTCCGAAACGACTTGACCGATTCTCGTGAAATTTTGTGTGCATATTGGGTAAGTCTGAGAATCGGACAACATCTATTTTACATCCTCCTAAATTTTTTTAATGTCTTCCCGGAGCGGGTAGCTAGTAATATTATAAAGAGGAAAGATTTGTATTTTTGTGTGTATGTATTGAATAGGCTCCGAAACTAATGGACCGATTTAAAAATTTCTTACACCGTTGGAAAGCTAAACTATCACTGAGTAACATAGGCTATATATTATACTAGCTGCCCGCCCCGGCTTCGCACGGGTAGACAAAAATATTTGAAAAAATGTCTTTAGGCTCCGAAACTACTGGACCAATTTCAAAAATTCTTTCACCGATAGAAAGCTACACATCACTGAGGAACCTGGGCTACAAATAATGCTAAATATTTGATAAATGTCTACCCGTGCGAAGCCGGGGCGGGCCGCTAGTACCTTCATAAGTAACTAAAAAGGCATTAGGGCCCAAAACTGAATAAATTATTTTTGATTTTGAGTTGCTAACCCATTTGCTCTCTATGCTAGCAGCATTACTACTAGGCCAGCGTATCCTCGCGGAGCACTGTCAACCTTACTTACCGCAGAAACACAACACTACACCAAGTAGTGGCTTTTAGATTCACAATTTAATGAGTTTACAGTTTAGGACTCGTGTGTGAAAAGATAATTGACGACTCTCCGTTACTAGCGCGATGTAACTGACTTGCAACGCCATCTGGCGGGGAGGGTGTGTACTAACTCACCTGTCAGGTATGTAATAGCCGCAGCGCTCTAGGGCCTCGTTGAATTCCTTCTTATTGTTGCAAAGGGGACACTTTAAGTGATACAACCCGGCATGAAAGGCCAGTCGCTGCAAAAAAAGAACGGTAAGGTGTGGTAAGCGGTCACCGGAGTCGGTCATGCTACGGATGTCGTCTACGCGTTATTGTGTATTCAATTTAAGCTAGCTACAGTGCCCTTCACATCGGAACACAGTGTAGTGTACGTACACTAGTGCTTGGTGGCAGAATATCTGACACTGCGGTGGTACCCACCTAGCCGGACTCTTGCAATAAGAGGCCTACCACCTAGTACCTAGTCTCTTATGGCCAGTAATGTCACTAGCTACAGCGCCCTTCACACCGGAACACAGTGTAGACTATCTAAGAGGACAGTAATTTTACTGTTTCCGTAGTTCCGTACCTCGAGGCAGCTTCTATGAAACCACTCATCCTTCTCGGCCCCACAGCAAGGAGGCCAGAATGTGTCATAAGAGGGACTCTGTTCCACTTCTTGTAAGCAAATCTGACATTGTTTCTCAGGCAATGGGACTGAAACAAGAAATCGGCATTATTCTATCAGCCTTAGCTAGCAAAAATTATCTTACTTCTATACTAATATTATAAAGAGGAAAGATTTGTATTTTTGTGTGTATGTTTGTGTTGAATAGGCTCCGAAACTACTGGACCGATTTCAAAAATTATGTTACCGTTAGAAAGCTACATTGTCACTGAGTAACATAGGCTATATATTATACTAGGGGCCCACCCCGGCTCCGCACGGGTAGACAAAATATTTGATAAATGTCTACCTGTGCGAAGCCGGGGCAGGTTGTTAGTATATTATAAGTGCGAAAGTTTGTGCGTGGTTCTGTTATCACGCCTCAACGGTTGAACGAATTTGTATGAAATTCGCAATGGAGGTAGCTTATAAGCTAAATTAACATATAGGATACATTTCATCCAAGAAAATTGTGTAGTTACCGAGGGATAGTAGAATAAGGCAAAGCCGCGGGTAATAGCAAGTCTATATGAGGTTAATGAGAGCCGTTGTGGTCGTGTGATATGAAGCGTTGCCTGCTATTCTAGCGACGCAAGTTCCAATCCCACCGGTCTGTACCAATGAGTTTAATTACTTACTAGCGGCCCGCCCCGGCTTCGCACGGGTAGACATTTAGATCAAATATTTTGTCTACCCGTGCAAAGCCGGGGCGGGCAGCTAGCTTATGTTACTCAGTGATAGTTTAGCTTTCTAACGGTGAAAGAATTTTTGAAATCGGTCCAGTAGTTGCGGAGCCTATAAACATTTATCAAATATTTTATCAAACCGAGCGAAGCCGGGGCGGGCAGCTAGTATAATATATAGCCTATGTTACTCAGTGATGATGTAGCTTTCTAACGGTGAAAGAATTTTTGAAATCGGTCCAGTAGTTGCGAAGCCTATAGACATTTATCAAATATTTTGTCGACCCGAGCGAAGCCGGGGCGGGCAGCTAGTATAATATATAGCCTATGTTACTCAGTGAAAATGTAGCTTTCTAACGGTGAAAGAATTTTTGAAATCGGTCCAGTACTTTTTGAGTTTATTCGTTACATACAAAAATACAAATCTTTCCTCTTTATAATATTAGTGTAGAAGTGCAGTGATTAGTCACACCACGAGCTTTACGGTGAAGGATAACGAACTCTAACAGCGCCACATTTCATATTTCACCATCCGTGTTCACGATTAAAAAGTTTTAGCATCACGTTTTAATATTATGATAATTGGTACATGCATAGCCAATTTGACTGATTTAACTGATAAGATAAAAAATCTGTTACATTGATAAAATACCAGTGCCGGTAGCAGGAACATTGTCGACAACGTATTCGAAAACGTAACTCGTGAAATGTCAAAATTGTCATACTAATTTTTAGTTCTACTTTTCACCGCCGCAGCGCTGTTCATTTTTCAATACAAAAATAGTCGAAGGCGATACGAAAACGTTCTCGAAAAAGTTCATGCTACCGGCACAGAAATAATAATAATAATGCTCGGACATTATCACACGGCGCCATCTTGGCCCCAAACTGAGCCAAGCTTGTACTATGTAAACCGAAAATTTTTATGTAAACAAAATAATTGTAAAAAAAAAAAACTGGATTTTATTGTACCACTTTGTCAGCGTGATTAATATTTATTCATGTATTTGTTATAAGGCACTTATAACAGTATTTTAACAAACATTGTATGCTGCTAGCACATTGAGTCCTCATCAACAACATGGTTGACAACGCGTTAGTGATACCCCTGGTATTGTTAGCGGCTATAGGCTACGGTGACTGCTTACCATCAGGTGGGCCGTATGCTTGTGTACCAGTGGTATAAAAAAAACATGTGGTTGGGGCACAGCAATATTTTATATCTATTCCAAATTACAGCTCTCTAGTGCTAAGATTCTCTGAGCTAAGCCGCGGACGGTCAGACAGACAGACAGACGGACGGACATGGCGAAGCTATAAGGGTTCCTTGTTGACCACGGAACTCTAAAAGAGGCGAAATAACTATTACAAACGTATTATTTGCGGTTGGTGCAATAGCCGTGACTATGGATGGAAAACGGCAAAGTTTGTAATTCAACCTAGTTTGTCTTTTAAACTCGCTCTTGGCCGATTTCTATAATTTCTCTGTGTATATATGTATATATGTCAAATGTATATATGTCACCGAAAGATAACAAGAACCGCAAATTTATAAATTTCCTAGGAAATTTATCAACCTTCGTAGTATTCTAAACGAGAGATTAATTTGTATTAATTTACGCCCGCATTGTCACAAATTAATAAACTTACCGAACAAAAAAAAACAACCATCGAATCCTACGAAGGTTGATAAATTTCCTAGGAAATTTATAAATTTGCGGTTCTTGCTATCTTCCGGTGACATATATACATCTACATCTACACTGATTAATATTATAAAGAGGAAAGATTTGTGTTGTTGTATGTAACGAATAAACTTAAAAACTACTGGAGCGATTTCAAAAATTCTTTCTACAGCAGAAAGCTGCATTATCACTGAGTAACATGAAGTAGTATATTATATTGATTCGGGGGCGAAGTCGCGGGGAAAAGACTGTATTATATTAACTCACCACCATCTTCAGTTTTAATATCGAGCCGAGCTATTCTGGCGGCCAGCACCCTATCCGGTATTTGTTGTTTTTGTGAGTGTTGTTTGCAGAAAACCCTGTAATATAAAAAAAACTTATACAAATCTCCGACAAGAACAGTCAGAGCCTTGTTCCCCAGGCACAACACCCGCCTGGCTGGAAGATCTTCCCTTTGTGGCGGCTGAGCATGATCACCTCGCTCGCCCCACAGTATCATACATACAGTCTCCGACTAGAACAGTCGGAGCCTTGTTCCCCAGGCACAACACCCGCCTGGCTGGAAGATCTTCCCTTTGCGGTGGCTGAGCATGATCGCATCGCTCGCCCCACATACATACAGTCTCCGACTTGTACCCCTTTGTTAGGCATTTTATACTAGTTCAATTCAATTTGCTGAAACCGTGTTATTTCAAAAGTAAAGTATATTAAAGATGACGTTTACTTAAATGTTTTATTCATTTATTTCTTGTCAAAATTCCATTATTCAGCGTCCGGCTTTGGAATTTAAATGTACGGCTTTTAAATATGTGTTTTATTCGATATTTTTGACAAAAATCCTAAATTTTTCTTAATGTTCGGCTTTGGGACCGAAAAGTCCGGCTCAATTTTTTAGAGATAGCAACGGTAACTTAGCAAAGTGGACGCGACGAACTCACTCGAATGTATCGTAGAACAGGCAGGTGGCGTGGTCTCTCCGCGCGCACGGCAGATGGTATTGCTTCTTGCATGTCTTCTGGGCGCATCCCAGAGTTGCGCCCTTCTTCTTGCAGGAAGCACATGTCTGAGAACAAACAACACACATCATTAAAAACAATCTATATAAACTATAGCTGTTTCCACGCAGCTTTTTAACGGTGAAGGAATTTTTGAAATCAGTCCATTAGTTTCGGAGCCTATAGACATTTATCAAATATTTTGTCTACCCGAGCGAAGCCGGGGCGGGCAGCTAGTATAATATATAGCCTATGTTACTCAATGCTAATGTAGCTTACTAATGGAGAAAGATTTTTGAAATCGGTCCAGTAGTTTCGGAGACTATAGACATTTACCAAATATTTTGTCTACCCGAGCGAAGCCGGGGCGGGCAGCTAGTATAATATATAGCCTATGTTACTCAATGCTAATGTAGCTTACTAATGGTGAAAGATTTTTGAAATCGGTCCAGTAGTTTCGGAGACTATAGACATTTACCAAATATTTTGTCTACCCGAGCGAAGCCGGGGCGGGCAGCTAGTATAATATATAGCCTATGTTACTCAGTGATAATGTAGCTTACTGATGTTGAAAGATTTTTGAAATCGGTCCAGTAGTTTCGGAGACTACAGACATTTACCAAATATTTTGTCTACCCGAGCGAAGCCGGGGCGGACAGCTAGTATAATATATAGCCTATGTTACTCAGTGCTAGTGTAGCTTACTAATGGTGAAAGATTTTTGAAATCAGTCCAGTAGTTTTAAAGTCTATTCAATACAAACACACACAAAAATACAAATCTTTCCTTTTTATAATATCATAGTATATAGTATAGAAGTATAGATAGTATAGACTAATTTTACCCGCGACTTCGTAGGCGTAGAATTAATTTTGATTCTAATTTCATGGGTATATATTTTTTTGAGCTAAACCCTATTTTTTACTAAAATAAAAGTAACTGGAAAAAAATATCCTATAATATGTCAATCCAGCTTATAAGCTACCACCATTGCAAATCCATTCAGCCGCTGAGGCGTGACGAGGGTAATAATACAAATGTTTTCTGGTGAACTTTTAATCCCAGAAGAACCGAAAAATTTCCCGTGATGAAAAAAAATATCCTCGGATAAAAACTACCCTACGCGTTAATCCAGGCTATAAACTATCTGTGTTCCAAATTTCATCCAAATCCGTTGAGTAGTTTTTGCGTGAAAGAGTAACAAACATCCATGCATACTCACAAAGATTCACATTTATAATATTGAGTATTATGAATAAAGTAATAAAAACAAATATCTATTCGTACGACCGGTCCTCTACACACTCTCTACACACTCGTCTAAGCTGATATCAAATTCAAGGTCAGTGCCAAAACAAACAGGGCAATTTCAATTCAACAAACAGCAATGCTGCTACACTGGGAATACCCGTTGGGTTACGGCCTATGGACGTTGATATGGGAATGTTTTGTGAGGCTCCCGCAGGGTGAGCGCTGACCGGGAATGACTCACACAGAGCGCTGTGTAGTGTATACTAATATAAAGTAATATTGGTGCCAATTCTGTGCCGGTAGCAGGAACATTGTCGACTCCGTAAGCGAAAACGTAACTCGCGAAATGTCAAAATTGACAAACTAATTTTTAGTTCCACTTTTCACCGCCGCAGCGCTTTTCAATACAAAAATAGTCGAAAGCGATACGAAAACGTTGTTTTAAATGATTCATGCTTCCGCTACTGTTGTTAAAATTACTAGATTAACTAATTTGACAAGTCTAAAAATATTACCATCCTTATTTAACCCCGAACATGAGAAAGCGATAGCAGGACTTTTATACCTGTCAAATTATATTTTGATCAACAGATCCGACACCATTGTATCTTTTTTTTTTTATAGCACTAAGTTGGCAAACAAGCATACGGCCCGCCTGATGGTAAGCGGTTACCGTAGCCTGTGGACGCCTGCACCAGGGGTAACACTCGCGCGTTGCGACCCTAAATGAATGCAAGGCGTAGTTGCTTTGTATTAGTTGTGTGTGCGTGTAACAACTAACCGCGTATACGTACACTGCAAGGCGTATATTTAACCGGCGTTACTTCGTCGTTCGCTTAGTTTCATCTACATTTTTGTATGTAATGAATAAACTTAAAAACTATTAGCTGCATACGTCTGAGAAGAAATTCAAGGACATATGTAGTGCCTAAGAGACGGCCTCAAACTCACCATCTGTCACGTTGGCACCAAATTATCCTCGGTGGAAAGTGGGTGTTGTAACCTCTGCCTACCTCTTCGGGAACTTGTGGGAATGCGTGAAGATATTATGATAAACTTACATTCTTCTTGCTCCTCTTGACCTCCTTACTGATGTCCTTGTACAGAAAGCCCAGGAGTCCTTCATCATCATCACCGTGCTGCTCAGAGCCTGAAGAGAGCAGCTGAAACAATAAAAAGTTTTTTTTATTTACTTTCAGCCAGCATTAGCCATATAAGTTAAATACCTACAGAAAACAAATTAATTATACATAAAAACCTTCCTCTTGAATCACTCTATCTATTAAAGAAACTGCATCAAAATCCGTTGTGCCGTTTTAAAGATTTAAGCATACATTACAGGCAGACAGCGGGAAACGACTCTGTTTTATACTATGTAGTGATGACATCTTGATAGGATAGCCTAAAATGATGTGTATGTATTTACTAGAATAACAATACACACAACTTAACCAATGTACCAACAAATAAATATTTTGTATACTACACATATCTGTTTTCCCCCACAACTTCGCCCGCATATCAATATAATATATAGCCTATGTTACTCAGTGATAATGTAGCTTTCTAATGGTGAAAGATTTTTTTAAATCGGTCCAGTAGTTACGGAGCCTATTCAATACAAACCCACAAAAATACAAATCTTTCCTCTTTATAATATTAGTGTAGATATAGATAGTGGCGAACAAACATTACTATAAACAGATAAAGAACAATTTTTTCTAAATCTTTTCTACTGCCATTTTGTTTTTGTTATTCCTGAGCACTGTAGGTTATTATTTAACCTTTTTAACCTCTAGTTTAGTGGAAGATAGATAACTTTTTATATTATAATTAAAAATAATAAAATGATATTTTTACATCAATTTCTACTGTATTTGAAAGCAATAAATGTGTTTATTATTTTTATTTAAATTTAGATTCTTAGCTTAGGTACATATATTTTATTTACAATATTCTTAATTTCTTTTTTTTAAAAACACCCAAACTAGAGATTGGATACTATTTTTATTATTGTACACCAGAATCAGTACATAACTCAGGAACATAAAATACAATATCCTACTAATTAATCCTACTATCCTGCTAAGTATGGAAGGATGTTTGTTACTCTTTCACGCAAAAACTACTGAAGGAATTCGAATTAAATTTGAAACATTGCTAGTTTATAACATAGATTAACACATAGGGTGTTTTTTATCCCGGGAAAATGTCAGCGTCCTCTGAGAATCTAAGCTCAATGCGGACGAAGTTACGGGCAGAAGCTAGTACATTTTAAAATGGTAGATTTGTTGCCCTTATTACAAGTTGTGATCTCTTTCAGACATAAAAAGAAAGATATACAAGAACAACAACATTCAAAATGTTTAAACTGCTAGCATGTTTATGACTATTGAAAAGTTTGAAGTAACCAAATGAAGTGTTAAGACTAGTAAAAATTATGAGAAAACTTTACAAATATACATATATGTAGATATAACACGAAAAGTGGTTTGGATTGGTTCCTACTGAACCTCACACTCTAAATCATAAAGAAATTCACCAAAACTGAACTACATGCTTCTTTGAGCCAAACTTGACAAACATCGGTAATTAAAAGCATTAAAAGTACTTACGACACAGAAATAGTGTACAGCGATGTCTCCTATCTTGTACAGGTTGCCGAAAGTCAACTCATCATCCACATTTTCTCGGCACAGATCACAGGAGATTCCAGTCACCCGTCTTGCTATTAATTCATCACAATTTGCACTTCTAATCGTGCGAACGATCCCCTTTCTTGGCGCCATCTCGGCCGGTCTTTCTTATCTTTACTTAAACTTGGAAGTTGGAACTACTCACTTCACCACATAAAAACAATTCCATACCTACATGACACTTTTAGCCAGTTACTTATGAAGAAGAATGATAATCCTATAATAAACGAATTGTATTGTATCACAATAATAACTTGTACAATCTACCGCAGAGCACCATCAAGTTTTCAGTCAAAGACTACGATTGTATTGTATTCTCAGTTTCTCAGAAATGCACGATAGATAACATAACTTTTTTATTAATGGCTTCTGCGGGGTTGTCACAATTTCGCCAATGTCGCGTCGGTAGAACTAAGAGGCGCGTATTTTAGAGCAAGAGAAGCTCCACCTACTAGGTGATGAGTACTGCGTAAAACTAGTGATACTAGTGATTATTATGTACTCTGTGAGTGCTGCCAACATACACTATTGAAAAAGTGCAATACAGTAGTTGAAACCGAATTTGTTCACTAAGGTCAGCTATTCAGAGGGATTTTGCAGATTCCCTTCCGCGTATCAAAATAATGTATAGCCTATGTTACTAATGATAATGTAGCTTTCTAACGGCAAAATTATTTCTAACGGCGAGATGGTGCGCGCAGCTTCCCCAGCATCCAGGAAAAAACTTCCGTCCCTTTTACAAAATAACTCCTACAGCCAGTGCCGGTAGCAGGAACATTATTCGACTACGTATTCGAAAACGCAACTCGACATGTCAAAATTGTCATACTAATTCTCAGTTCCACTTTTCGTCGCCGCAGCGCTGTTCATTTTTCAATAAAAAAATAGTCGACGGCGGTACGAAAACGCTGCCGCAAATTTTTCATGCTAGCCCTACGGATGCAGAAAAGCGACTGGAAAAATGTTACACGTCCATAACATTATTTTTGTTTAGTTAGAGTTAATGAGGTGTATTCCAAATTAGTAGTGGGCGCTATAAATCTATATTTAAAAAAATATCGATACATGTACGCGATATATCGCTTCAATCCGATATTACCGAATCCGCTAGTATCGAATGTAATATCGATATATTTCATCCGATATACCAAATATCGTGTCACATACCATTTTTTTTCTTTATATCTACTTATTCCTTCGCTTTGTTTGAGGGCTTCAGTCAGTAGATTTAGCGAAAACCCATTAGAAGTGTGGACAATATATAAAATACAGTTCCCAACGTTATACAATGTGGCATTTAAATATTTAACTATGGTGGCTAGCTCAGTTCCATCTGAACGACTTTTCTCAAAAGCCGCACAGGTTCTTACACAGCAGAGAAGCAGATTGCAAGCCAAAAAGGTAAATAAAATTTTGTTTTTGCAAGGTTTAGAGAAAAAGTACTGGGATTTATAAATCTTTCATATTGGTATGATAGAAAATAAAACGCTGCAATTCTTTACGCGCAGATGCTAAACATGGCTTTTGAGTCGTATGGCCTTGGATTCATTTTCGTATGATTTATATATAAAGTTTATTTGTTTCTTCTTCTAAACTGTTTTTATTTAATATTATAGACTAGTTAAATACAAGTACTTACTTACGATATTTAAAAAATATCGATATATTTGTTCGATATATCGCAAAGTATCAATATAACACTACGATATATTTTATCATATCGAAAAATTACGATATTTGTTATACATAAACATCCCTATTCCAAATTACGTTGTTAAGTCTGAACTTCTATATCTATACTAATATGAAATAGAAGAGATTCGTATTTTTATTTGTAATTAATAAACTCAATAAGTTCAAAAACTATGGCCGTCTACGGAAAAATCACGCTCTATATTAAGTATCAAAAAATAAAATATTCTCATCTGGTATATTTTAATGAGTTATGAGGGAACAGATGAACACGCACTCATAAACCTCCTTTTTGCTTCACTATATTCGGGTAAAAACTATTTATTTATTTATTGCACATTTTTGTTACAATTAGTTACAATGGCACTAATAATTACTTATAATACGGTGAAACTTCCTTCATCAGTAGAATGCAATGTCAACACGGTCGAAGTCGCGGGGAAAAATTAAGTGCCGTAATAAACCTTTAGATAAATTAAGAAAGATACCACACCCAATGCTAAAAATATGCTAGTTTGGCACGAAAACTTCATACGTGGCAACACTGCAATTGCAAGGAATAAGATGGGAGGGGTATTTTATTTTTGTTCTGTTTCTGTGGGGGGATTAACCGATAAACTTCCGAGAAACCACGGCTATTTTGTTGTTTTAGGTACCGAATATACCGCGCGGCCGATTGCTGATGTAAGGATGATGCAAGCTTTTAAACACTCAAATTCCTGTAGCTTATATTTTTTATGTGTAATATCACAGAGTACATAACCACTACGTTGTAATAGCTTTCATGGGAGTGATTTCGTGCGGTGCTGCACACAGGTTCATAACCGCTAGAATTTGGTGACTTCTGTGTAAGTCAGTAGAGACTCTACCGAAGTGGTTTATATGTTTTATAACGTGTGCAACTCTACTGTAGAGTAGTTATTCCATGTACCTACGGTAAATAGAGACTCGGAAGGCAATTCTTGTAACTTAAAATGTTCAAATTTCGATTCCGATTGCATTTCGATCTCACGAATCTTGCTCGATTTAAGGGTTCCATTCCATACCCGAAGGGTACCAATAGAAATCTATTAATAAGACTTCGCTGTCCATCCGTCCGTCTGTCTGTCAACGGACTGTATCTCATGATCCATAATATGTAGACAGTCACTAATAACTACGAGTAACTAATTGACGAAGATACCGCGTGCCCTTGATAGTGATGGAGAGAGTTATCAATGTGTATACTTTGTGCGTAAAATGCTGATACACAAGTGACTTCTCCCGCTAAGCAAAACCAAAAATGGGTGAAGTTACAACAAGTATTTTACGAAATCTATATCTATACGTCTATATCTTTACTAATCTATACTCTATACTCTATACTATAATCTTAATCTAAATACATATAATTCAAAGGTGACTGACTGACTGACTGACATAGTGATCTATCAACGCACAGCCCAAACCACTGGACGAATCGGGCTGAAATTTGGCATGCAGGTAGATGTTATGACGTAGGCATCCGCTAAGAATTTTGATTAATTCTACCCCCAAGGGGGTAAAATAGGGGTTGAAAGTTTGTATGAAATTCCGTCGTTTTTGAAGTTAAACGTATGAAAATTGGTATTTGTCCTTTCAGTTAAAAATAAATAAATACGTGTTTCAGGATTTTTGGGAATAACACCCCTAAGCGGGTAAGATAGGGGATGAAAGTTTTTTAAGAAAATTCGTCATTTTTGAAGATTAACGCATTGACATTGGTATTTGACCTTTCAGTTAACAATTAATAAATACGTTTTTGTGGATTATTGGAAATTTCACCCTTTAGGACGTAAAATAGCGAATGAAACTTTGTATGAAAATCCGTCATTTTTGAAGTTAAATCTATTAAAATTGGTAGCAGTGGGCAAAAGCTATCATTTTGAATTTTAGGTATAGGTACATGTTGACTTATTTACCACGCGTGCGAAGCCACGGGAAAAAGCTATTTATTTATATTATAAAGAGGAAAGATTTGTAATTTTTTATTTTTGTGGGTTTGTATTGAATAGGCTCCGAAACTACTGGACCGATTTCAAAAATTCTTTCACCGTTAGATAGCTACATTATCACTGAGTAACATAGGCTATTTTATACTAGCTGCCCACCCCGGCTTCACACGGGTAGACATTTATCAAATATTTTATCTACCCGTGCGAAGCCGGGGCGGGCCGCTAGTGTGAAATATTTATGGACAAAAAATGTATAGCTGTGTCCTTCTCTTTGGGTGTGAGTATAGTAGAATATGTCATTGCATATTATTATTATCTGTCTATGATTAAAATGTAGTGGTTATGTATGTACTCTGTGGAGTATATATAATCACTTGATGGCACTTGGCAAGAAATTGTAATTTCCATGTAGAGACATGTGTAATGACGTCTCTATTTCCATGCATGGTTTTAATCAGCGGTTGTATTCTCTTGGGTTTCTTCTTCTTCTTTAAGTTAATGGCGACGAGCTTATATACAGCTATTCCGCCAATGTCAAGTGGTGGGGTTTTAATATTATTATTATACATCCATGACGTGTCGTATCCATAATCAATGGACTCCATGGATGGTAACTTCGGAAACCATAGACTACCAAGTGCCAATCAATGATTCAGATGAGAGAAAGTAGTTTGTCTATGATTAAAATTATATGAAGAAGATGAAAATTTTCTAAGCAATTAATCAAGCAAAGTAGCAACACTAATATTAAAAACGTCAAAAAAATAATAAAAAGCCGCAAAGGCTACGTAGTTTTATTTTTATTTTTATTGTTATTTGTTTGTTGTATAGAAAACTCTAGATGAGTGCAATAACCATAATTTTGTCTAGTCTTAAATATACATTTACGTCTACTGTAATTTTAACTTGCAATTACGTGCGGGACGACTTTTATGTGCCATAAACTTGTGACGAACGGGCCTTTGTTTTTTAGACCGTATTTCTTGGGTTAAACAAGCGAATTTTTAAGGAATTCAGTTGCGATAACTCTATTCATGATTATTCGGAATGTGTCCGCGTCTCGTTTCATGGCATAAGTCTGGAAAAGTGGTCAAAACAAGCTGTTGTATTACGTTCATTTCGTAACATATTCGGCCAGCTTGCAGCAGTTATTATGGGTTTGTTGCTCAACTCTTGCCTCAATATCCAGTGCAAGGCAGTAAGTTTGAAGAAGATACGAATAGACATCCAATAAGAGTCTTATTAGGGAGACATTTTGCAAAAATGTCCGCCATACAAAAGAATCAATTTAACTGGCCTTCTACTGATGAGAAACTAGATTCCAAGTACGAAAAATGTCGCAATATCACAGAGGAAATATACAAACGGATCAACATAACGTTTCAAATTAAGAAACTGGAAGAAACCCACAGTGATGTATCAGAATGCAGGTTGGATTATTTTTGCATATGAAAACTCTTTTGTGACTTTATTCTTCAAGGTTATGTGCGTTTTACATTATTCGTGTAGATTTAAGGCATATTAGTATGTAAATATTGAATATTCATTTAAAATTAGCATGAGCTAACAAATTAGAACCTGTAGTGTCACGTTGCTATATTTGTCTATGGTATCCAATGTAGATGACTACACCAATTTAGATGATCTTGGTTCATATCCTAGCATATACCCATGTCCCACATGCTTAAGAAATACTGTGATCAATAACACCACTAGGATTTTACAGAAAACACCATACAGAAGACTGCAGTCTAACACTACTACTTAATAACACTACTTTGTGTTTCTGCGGTGAGTAAAGTTGCCAATTCTCCCCAAGGATACAATGTGCTGGTAGTAATGCTACTAGCACAGTAAGTCCTCATCAACAACAGGGTTGGCAATGCATTAGTGATACACCTGATATTGCTAGCCTAGCCTGCAGTGACTGCTTATCATCAGGTGGGCCATATGCTTGTGTAACATCAATGTGGTATAAAAAAAAAATAGGTGTGGCACTCGGAGACTGCGCGGTAAAGCTATTGCATAGCATTTTTTATCAACTTATGCAATTATAATTATTTATTTATTTTATTAATGCAGTATTTTTTTATATACCTATATACTTTCTCACAAACAGCTGATTACGGTAGTTTTCCAATACAACCAATGCCACCTAAAGGCGGGTTGCTGAACTAAAGAGACAAGCGTGATATTTCAAAAAGTCATTAAAAGTTCTAGTATTTATCGATAGATGGAACTAAAAAGTATCACCGCTGTGCCGGTCGGAGTGGGCGGTGTTAGGTTTTTTTCGTTACGGAATTTCTGGATTCGGTCCCCACGCTCAAGGCCCGCGATAAAAGCTATGCAATAGCTTAAAAACCTTCAAAAAATATTGGTTACCACTATGGTAAACAGTGGCACACACTTCATAGCAGTTTTGAATTCCAGTGACCTAATAGACAGCAATGAACTTAGCAACGAGACGGACCTGTTTGCGTGCGACAAGAGTGACTGCATATCCAGCAGCTCGGAGGCGGAGAAGCCCCCGGGCACATGTGAGAAGTACATCAACATAAACAATAATGAGGAGACCAAGAAAAAGGCTGCTGTGCTCTCCAAGAGGCCTAAGAAAAGGTATGTATGTGGATAAGCAGGGTGGTACTATTTATGCCAAAGTGGTGGATTAAAAAATAATGCGTAATAGTGGGGATAGCGGCCCTGGGGACTGCCCTATGCCAGTACCCGCAATGGTGAAACTGGTGCACACCTCTCGACACCCTACAGCCACCTGTGCTGGTGTTGCCCCTCAGCGATTTCCCTCACTTTCAGATTTGGACCAAAATGGATGATGTCCTTTGTGTGTGCATATAGAATTTTGTAAATATTAAACAAACAACTTCAATGACATTTATTTTGTATATGTCGGCGATAGCGCACATCAGGCAGCGCCATCTGTGCAGATCCACGGGGCAACAACCACAACGCTTGCTATTGGACAGGAAACCCGAGCGGTCGACCCCACCGGCTCGTACGCGATCGTTGGCAGAAAGCGGAGTGCACCGGCCAGTGTATAACCTACAGGCCGCCACGATAGACGGACTTTCTTATTTGTAACGTGTGATAGTCATAGTATTTGTTAGAGCCAAGCCAACGCACGTGTTAGTTTACTGAGAGTTGTAATTGTAAAAAGAGTAAAGTGGTTATCTACGTACTTTTGCTATTTTGTTCAAATTCGCTCGAGTACCCACGACAGTGCCCACAGTACCTACGCCATCCTGAACAGAACCTGACAACTAGAAGGCCTAACTATAAACCTATTTCTGATGATATGGATGCTTGCCGCGTCTACATATAAAATTGTATGCAAAATTATTTTTGGTGTGTAACATATTATCTGTCACTTGCATGCAATTTGTTGGACTCAAACTCAACTGAAAAATGATTTCGTGAATCGGGATGGAAGTGTGTAACAATAAGCAGGGGAAGCGTGCGCTATTTGACTCGATCCATGAGTAGCGCGAGGGTAGAGTTTGCCTTCAGATGTCAAATGTCATGCCAAAGGACATCACTCATTACCTTCTCTCCTTGGTCTTCACTCCTTTCCTTAACACTCTCAATAAATTTATTATGACTAACAAAATACAATTATAGTATTAATATTTCTTATAATAACAACACCCCATCATTATTTTAATATTATGTATGTACATATAACTTTTTATATGTCTATTTGTCCTGTGATAGTGCTGTGCTGTCCTATTTAAATCAGAATGTATGAATGCTCAATACCGGTCATAAAATTTTACACCATACAAATAGCTTGTTCTTAGTTCTACCAACGCGACATTGGCGAAATTGTGGCAACCCCGCAGAAGCCATTAATAGAAATAGTTGAAGTTGAAGTTGGTGCAAATCTGAAAGTGCAGGCCAACGAGTTTTTTTTATATTATGTTAGAGCTTGTCCGTCTGAACATGTTTTTCTGTGGCACCAAACCTGTAGGACCATTGTAGTTTGATTTTATTTTAGTTTGAAATTCACAATTTTCATACATTTTTGTTGAAAATAGGAGTTCAAAACAAATGAAATATCCTGTAATGTCCAACTTAGGTGCCATAGTAATAAATGCTCCGACAACAAGCTCAAACAGAATATATAAAAAAAATGTGTTATCGAGCACTTTCAGATTTGCACCAAATCTCTATGAAACATGGATGATGTTCTTTAAATCATCAGACTCTCCATTGATAGATGATACAATAGTTGACCAGGGTATTGAAAAGTACGTTTCTTGGCAGGTTTAGAAAGCGCATCAAGAAACGCCAGTCCAAGACTGCAGAATCAGATGGGTCCAGCGACGAAGCGCCGCTCAGCCGCATAGTGGACGGGCCCAAATTGAAAACATGCGGCAGCGAGTCCCCAGAAAATATTATGGGAGTCCCCAAAATCATCATTGTCACTAAAGGTCAGCTATTATTAACTTTGTTATACTATTAGGTTGGCAGGTTGCAAGCAAGACACCAATGCCGGTAGCAGGAACATTGTCGACAACATTTGCGTATCGCCATCGACAATTTTTGTATTGATAAATGAACAGCGCTGCGGCGGTGAAAAATTGAACTTAAAATTAGTATGACAATTTTGACATTTCGCGAGTTACGTTTCGAATACGTTGTCGACAATGTTATCCTGCTACCGGCACAGTAGCTAGAATAATTTGTGTAGTATAGATAAGTAATAAGTATAAGTATAGATTAATTACATTTTCAGATCTGAAACCAAAAATCAAAGAGCCATCCAAACAGACAGACTTACAAACAAAGAGTGAGACAGAAAACGCTCCGACGCCGATAGACTTCTCCCAAAGACGTGAGGAGCGAGAGAGACAGAAAGAGACGAGTGAGAGAGAGTGGAAGAGCTGTCACTTATGTAGTCTCTCGTTTCGCGGTGAGCGCGGGTTGAGGTGAGTAGGTACATATAATTGAGGTTTTGTTGGCTAAGGTAGGGCGAATTGGGATCTCCCGTGGGCTTTCCCATTAATATTAGAGCCGCCCGACTGGAGACTGTACCTCCACCTTACAGAAGACCGCATTCAAATAACACTACTTGATGTAGTGTTGTGTTTCTGCGGTGAGTAAAGTTGCCAATCCCCCACCAGGATACGCTGGGCTAGTAGTAATGCTGCTAGCACAGTGAGTCCTCATCAACAGGGTTCACAACTCGTTAGTGATACCCCTGGTATTGCTCGCGGCTATAGGCTACGGTGACTGCTTACCATCAGGTGGGCCGTATGCTTGTGTGCCACCTTAGTGGTATAAAAAATGTATGTCTTTTTAATTTACAGGCGCCACTTATCCATGTCTCATATCACCAGTCCAGTGACCGTGGGGTCCAACACAACGGAACAACGATTTACACCGGCTTAGAACGGTATTCTCTTAACAATTGCCATTTTTGAGGATAAATTTACTATTGGTATCAGTTTTTCGATACAAAAACAATGTTTGAAAACTTAAAAATATTTTTTGGTATGCTGATGATCCTTGTCGGGATGTTAGTATAAAGTTACGATATTATTGTATTGTCATCGGTCCTGAATGCGTGTGAAAATTTATAAAATAAAATACAGATTGGTATTTAAAAGAAATTTCGACATGATGACATGGCCAGAAAGGATGTGAATAAAGTATGGAAGAGAAATACAAATTGCGCCGACCACAAATAATATGGGATAAGGGCAGGAGAATGGTGATGATTTAAAAGATATTTCGTTGAAAATAATTTATCCGCAAAAATGGCAATTGTTTCGTAGTTTTTTTTAAAGTATTTTAAATGGTCTTGCATCAGAAATGTTTGACGTACATAGAACATGCGCTGTACATAATGTTTTTTGCTCAAGAACTTGTTATATGAAAGTCCCTACTTACTTTATGTCTCTCTCAAATTCAGTTTACATGAATAGCGCGGACGAACATACAGACAAATGAAACGGGTTATAGCTGCTATTAGCATATAGGCTTACGATTTTTTAATCAAACCAGCGGCCCGCCCCGTCCTCGCACGGGTAGACATTTATCAAATATTTTGTCTACCCGTTTTTAGACTTTCAGGCGTTTTTTTATTTATTTATTAAACCATCCTCGTACTTCAAGGAATATTAAAAAATCGAAATCGGTTCAGCTGCTCTCGAGATTTGCGCTTAGCAACACATTCAGCGATTCATTTTTATATTATAGAAGATGGTTATTTCAAAATATAACACAAAAAACTTATGCTTTTTTGGGATTATGCAATTGCGGCGTAAGTTAACAATGTACAAAACTTAAAAAAATCAGTATTGATGATTTTCAACAGGTTTTCGTTACGTGACGATTTTTTCCTTTACCCTTAGCAAGAACAACGTTCGACTCGTTTCGTATCGCTTTCTAATATTTTGTACGGGAAGGGGAACAGCGCTGCGACGGCGAAAACTAAAAATTCGAATGAAAATTGTCATTTTGAGAGTTATGCTTTCGAATACATGTCGTAGAAATATATTTTTGCTAGGTACTCTGTAAACTTCTACTTAGCTTAATTATAACAGTGCCGGTAGCAGGAACATTTTTCGACAACGTAACTCGCGAAATGTCGAAATTGTCATAAAAAATTTTAGTTCCTCTTTTCACCGCCGCGGCGCTGTTCATTTTTCAATATAATAACAGTTGAATGCGATACGAAAACGATGGCGCAAATTATTCATGCTCGCGCTACTGAAAATTAATTATACAACCACATGTTCAATGTATTTTAACATTTTTGAATGATAATACTATAAGTTTTATTAGTTTAAAAAGCTAGTTAAACAAGGAAATTGTGATTAGAATGCGATTGGAATTTGTATGTTTGTATGTAGCGTTTGACTGCGCGTGCTGATTTCATGTTGGGTTACACAGACAGACTCGCAAACTCATGAGACATATGGTGTTACAGCTGCACTTTATATTATGTAAAGTGTTGCTGTATATAAGGCAGTGTACAGTTGCAGTGTTGATTTAGTGCAGTGTATACTATATACAGTGCACTGTACATTATATACAGTGCAATGCACAGTTTATACAGTATAGTATTGAGTGCAGTGCACCCAGAGCTGACGCATAGCGGAAGACATTTTTTTTATAATATATACAATGTAGTGCACATTGTATATATTACAATTTATGTGCAGTGCACACAGAGCTGAAGCATAGCAGAGGCCTTTATTTGTAATAGTATAAACAGTGCAGTGCACATTGTATAAAGTACAATTTATGTGCAGTGCACATTGTATAAATTTCAATTTATGTGCAGTGCACACAGAGCTGAAGCATAGCAGAGGCTTTTATTTGTAATAGTATATACAGTGCAGTGCACATTGTATAAAGTACAATTTATGTGCAGTGCACATTGTATAAATTTCAATTTATGTGCAGTGCACACAGAGCTGAAGCATAGCAGAGGCTTTTATTTGTAATAGTATATACAGTGCAGTGTAAAGTACATACAGTGCATTGCACATTGTATAAAGTACAATTTATGTGCAGTGCAGTGAACTCAGTACCCGTATTCTGTATGAAAATGTCAATCGAATTTCAACCTCATTTTGACGTAATAGCAACATAAAAAATGCGGTGACTAATGTCAGAACTTTGATCTAAAAATTACGCCATAGTCATTGAAATTTTCATACAGAACTAGCGGCCCGCCCCGGCTTCGCACGGGTAGGCATTTATCAAAATATATTTTGTCTACCCGTGCGAAGCCGGGGCGGGCAGCTAGTAAGTAATTTTCTTTGCTATAAACCTCACGGAGCCCGAGACCTTTCCAACGAATGCAAAACCGTGGAAATCGGTTCGTGCGTTCTGGAGTTATAGCGTCAGGAAGGAAACCCGACTTATTTTTATATAGTAGATAAAGGGCCCAAATATATAGTGAATGACTTTGTGTTTTGACGGTATATAGGGAAGGATCGAGTTAGTTATTATTGAGGTACCTATATATTGTGATCCAACATGTTATCAGCACACAGTTGGGATAAAGAATCTGTGATCAACATGAGATGTGATGTAGAATATGGAAAAGTATGAATGGTTTTAGATTTACCTTTTTTTAATCTTATATACTTGGGTTATAAGCTACGGCTTAAATCCTGATTCCGTTTTCGTAAATTTACCAAAAACATCTTCAAAATTAGCTCATATCATCACGCCAAGTCCCTCACGGGGTAGGCAGAGAGTATAGAGCGACATTTCACTAGAGACTTGCAGACCTCTTTTGCTTCTTCTACATTCATCAATCTCTTCATACATACATATCATCACGCAAAGTCCCTCACGGGGTAGGCAGAGAGTATAGAGCGACATTTCACTAGAGACTTGCACACCTCTTTTACTTCTTCTACATTTATCAATCTCTTCATACATACATATCATCACGCCAAGTCCCTCACGGGGTAGGCAGAGAGTATAGAGCGACATTTCACTAGAGACTTACACACCTCTTTTGCTTCTTCTACATTCATCAATCTCTTCATACATGCCCGCCGGTTCCGAGTACTCTTTACCATTCCATCATTGAGTATTTTGTCAAGTTATTATATATTTATATATATATATATAATATATAACGTTATAATAAATAAACCTGATTTATCCCTAAAGGGACTCTTAAAAAGGTAAGTCTAAAACCAAGGTAAGAAAAAAAATAGTTTTGGCCGTTTTTGAGTACAAAATTACTATTTTAAAACCTAGATAATAAAGAAACAAATTATTAAAAAAAAAAACTTTTTAAAATTCCTAGCCGGTAAGTAAATTAGTACTTCTAATTAGTTGTTAACAGTTTGAAAAAGGAATGCGTTTTGCGGTGTTGTTGTTTAAGAAACATTGTCTATGGTTAGGGTGTTGCAATATTTGAAAATTATTTTTTTCACTATTATTATTTTTAATTGCGGTGCTAAGTTTTTCACCACTTATGTAATTAATTTACCTTGTGGTGTTACTATTTAGGTTTTAATAGAGTTATAAATGTCGATGTTAACTTTTAAGTGTGTAATTTTATTGGAGTGAGTAATTTGCGCATTGTTTTATCGTAATAATTGTCGTAACGTTTATAAAGAGTTAATTGTATATGTTTTCTTATCTTATAATTGGGCTTTATTGGGTCCAGACTGCCCCAGACGAACGGCGACCCTTGTGATGCCCTTCGCCCTGTGCGCTCTCCTTAGCTGCTGTGTCAAATACTCCCTGTATGCAGATCTTGCCAGCAGGGCAGAGCATATAACCTATTTGTACTTTTTATAATATATATTTAACTCTTTTATTAACGGCATTGTAAACATATTAATATGTACCCAGCGATTCTCAACCAATTCCTTGGCCTTCATCTTTAACACTAACTCGTATTGCAAAAAGATGCAGACCTAAACAAGACTAAAAAAAGACAGCATTTCCAAAAACCTACAGAATAACAAAAAAAAAACTTATATGTTTATCATCACGCCAGGTCTAACTCGCTGTGCTAGCAGAATTACAATTAGCGCAGCGTATCCTCGTGGAGCACTGGCAACCTTACTTACCGTAGAAACACAACACTACATCAAAGTAGTGTTATTTAGGCCTTCCACGACTTTTTCCTTACGAAATTAGGCCTTCCACGACTTTTTCAAAAGTAATGGGTGCTTTTAGGAGGAGACGTTCAATTTCTAACTCTGATTCAGTCCTTGCGGTCAAGAGAATCGTTGAGAAACGCCATAATATTATGTACAGTCGATTTATATATAAAACTAGTCAAAATTTAATTTGCTAACACACTATGAGTTCCTGATAACTGGTCACAGTTGCCATTTTAAATGATAAATGAGCTTAAAAAGAAATTTTTCATTTAATTTAAGATTAAGCTCCGACAAATACTAGTGTACAGTTTAACGGTGATAAAATTGCATGCATTTTTGATGTGTAACAATATATCTCTCGTATTCCTGCGAGTGATTTCGGGTAACGGAACGGAGTTGCATTACAGGAGCCGGGACCAGTGCTGCCAACTTCGCTTTCTCGCTAGATGTGACGACTTTGTTTTGGTCTTAATGTAAAAACGAGTATTTTATATTGATTTGATAACTCCACGCGTTCTTGAGATAAAAATTCTTGACACAGACAGACGGACAACAAAGTGATCCTATAAGGGTTCCCTTTTTCCTTTCAAGGTACGGAACCCTAGTTAATTGTAGACTGCGATTCGTAGACGTACTAGCTAAGAGGGACAATAAAATCTTCTGCTCTCCTCACACACAAAGAGAAGGCTATATGCGGCACTAATGTACAAGACAAGGACACAGATATACAACTTTTTGTCCCTTCAGGGTTATTTCACGTTTCGTAAAATACTTTATGTAACATAACCTATCTTTTGGTTCAGTTAAGCGGGAGAAGTCACTTGTGTGGCAGCAGTTTACGCACCGTTGATAACTATCTCTAGTAGTAGTCTATAGCCGCTAGCAATACCAGGGGTATCACTAACGCGTTCCCTGCCCTGTTGTTGATAAGCAGACACTTTGCTAGCAGCATTACTACTATCTCAGCGTATCCTCGTGGAGCACTGGCAACCTTACTTACCGCAGAAACACAACACTACATCAAAGTAGTGTTTCACTGCGGTCTTCTGTAAGGTGGAGGTACAGTCCCCAGTCGGGCGGCTCCAATATTAATGGGATAACCCACGGGAGAGCCCAATTCGTCCTACCTCTCAAAAAGCAATTGCAAGTCAGTTACACATCATTATGCTACTGTAAAAATCGCTCGTTTTATTCTATCGATAGCTTTGCATATCGATCTTTATGGTCAATTATATTATCGATACTTCCCTTAACTTAATTGACCTTAAATATAGCTATACAGTAACGCCGGTATTCAATTTTTTGTAAAGAATTTCAACAACAGTAAAATACATATCATTCTAATTCCAAACAGTCCTCAATACGTGAGATTCATTTAAATTACAGATTTATGTTCCAAGCAGTATGGTTGCGTTTTTATACATGCATTGCTTCGCTCGAAAACGTAAAATAGTGTCTATGGAAATATTATTTTTATTATGCATGTCACAGACACAAAATACTAAAACCATTAATTGATCTCTTTTATTGTGTCATTGGTTCTTAAAGGTGCAATTTAGTGTTGCCATAAATGTTATAATATTATTTCACTGTATTATATTAATTTGATTAATTATTGTATTGTATTAATTCTAGATCTGCGTTGCTGGAAGGCATTTGCTATTGAAAATACAAGTCTTTTTAAAACAAATATATAAAAAGCTGTGTCGTCATACTTTTTATGACAATTTTTTTTTATACCTCTAAGGTGGCACACAAGCATACGGCCCACCTGATGGTAAGCAGTCACCGTAGCCTATAGCCGCTAGCAATACCAGGGGTATCACTACAGTGTGCCAACCATGTTGCTGATGAGGACTCACTGTGCTAGCAGCAATACTACTAGCCCAGCGTATCCTCGTGGAGCCCTGGCAACCTTACTTACCGCAGAAACACAACACTACATCAAGTAGTGTTATTTCACTGCGGTCTAATGCAGTCTTTAGCCGTGCTAAGAGATTTAGGGACAACGCGTCATCGAATTCGACACGATAATAGGCCGTTCTTGAGTATTAAGTTTACATTTCCGTGGGTAGTCCCAATAATAGACTTTTTTTTATAAAAAAAAAGCACAGCCGTGCTAGAACATATCACGCTTGCTAACCAGCATTCCTGGCATGCATGCGCATGATTTTGGTTTGGGTCAGTAGCTATAGGAACAATAACATTCGACTAGGTATTTGTATCGCTTTCGACTATTTTTATATGGGAAAATGAACAGCGCTGCGCCGGCTAAAAGTGGAAATACTGAAGTAATTATTGAATGAAAATTTTGTCATTTTGAGAGTTGCGTTTTCGTATAAGTAATCGAAGATGTTCTTCCTACCAACCAGTACTGATCTTTTATCTAAAAGAAGGTTTAAGTTCAGTTTTTTTTGTAAAAAGGCTCGTATTTTCAATAGCAATTTTTATAATTTGTGTAATATGTAAATAATTGTTGTATTTTTGTTGCTAAAGGCTGACTTGTTATCTAGTTTGTGTTAAATTAAAAAAAAGATAAAAATTCGACGTCACGACACCGTTGGTCTAGGTAGTGGTTAGTATACCTGACTGCTACGCTAGAGGTCGCGGGTTCGACTCCCGCCGGGGTGAACATTTACGTCACAAATATGTTTGCCTTGCGTCTGGGTGTTTGGTATGTATTTACAAAATAGAGTATATAAGTATTATGATTAAAATTTCTGCTCAGCCGTTCTCGATTTTTAGCGAGACTAACGAACAGCAATTGATTTTTATATATATATAGAAGAAGAAGATTTTAGAAATATATTTTGTGAATATAAAAAAAACGACTTGAAACACTATAGAATAACATTTATTGATTGTTTTTAATACATATATGTTATATGATATCATATTATATACACGATAGATACAAGTCAGCCCAAAATAATAGGTACATATACAATTTATGTTCATTTAACGACATCATCCATTTTGGTCCAAATCTGAAAGTGGCGGTCAACGCATTTTTTGTATATTCTGTTAGAGCTTGTCCGTCTGAACATTTATTACTATGACACTAAACCTGTAGGACCATTGTAGTTGATTTTATTTGAGTACGAAAATGTGAATTTGCATACATTTTTGTTGAAAATATGAATTCAAAATAACTAAAACAAAGGAAATGTCCTGTAATGTCCATCTTTGGTGCCATAGTAATAAATGCTCAGACGGACAAGCTCTAACAGAATATACAAAAAAGTATTGGCCAGTACTTTCCAATTTGGACCAAATCTCTATGAAACATGGATGATGTCCTTTATGGAAAATTGAAAAAAATATGTTTTTGTTATCGATTTGTTTTTAGTGTAGTGTGTTGGAAGCTGCATTCTAGAAATTAGTTTTAACAATAAGAACTGTAACATCGTTCCTCCCGCTTTTCTTCGTTAAAAGGGACGGAAGGTTTCTACGGGAGCCGGCGAAGCGCGCGCTATTTGATCTGACCAATGACTGCGCGCGGTGGTAGAGTCAGAGCTTCAAATACCGTTATAAAATCATAACGTTACCACATGCTGGTGTCTATAACGTTATTCGCCTGTGCCGGTAGCAGGAACATTGTCGACAACGTATTTGAAAACGTAACTCGCGAAATGTCAAAATTGACATACTCATTTTTAGTTCCACTTTTCACCGCCGCAGCGCAGTTAATTTTCCAATACAAAAATAGTCGAAGGTGATACGAAACGTTGTCGACAATGTTCCTGCTACCGGCAAATATAACGTTATTTGTCATATCACAATAACGTTATATCAGTAAACGATATATATATATATATAATATATTAATAATGTTGTTTGCCGCGCGGGTCGGGTAAGCCGATACAATAACGATATTATAACGTTATTTTGATATTGTTATTTTATAGCGGTATGATTTAAAGTGATTTTTGGTAACGTTATTAGTCTTTTCGTTTAAACATGATAAAGAAATAATGATGAATTTGTATAACGTTATGTAGCTCTGGTAGAGTTGGCCGTCAGATGTCAGATGTTACACATCTTAAGCGACTAGTTTAAGGCTAGATCTTTTTTTATTTACATTCATCGCTCTGACAGGGTATATAAGAATATTATTTCAGTTAAAAACATAGCTTCTAGCATTTTTTTAGATCTAGTCTTTAGTTTAAATTGTTTCATAATGGTGTGGTTTTTTTCTTGTGTAAGAATTAGTTTTTTGTTAATTGGTTAATGGTACTAATTCTGTTGTACGAAGTCAATACTAAACTGATTTGACAGGACATAACAGTATTGCCATTCTTATTCAAAGTAAAAATAAAAATCATTAATTTATTTTAGGCCCTAAGAAGGCACTTATGAAGGTCTAAATTACCACCGGTTCGGAAAAATGCCACCTGAGAATAACCGGCGAGAAACACACTCTTTTCTTTTCATGTAACAATCATGATAAAGGTCTATACACCATCAGTTTTAACTGTACAGACGAACTGTGCAGTTGAACTGACGATCTAAACTGTACCGGTAGCAGGAACATTGTCGACAACGTATTCGAAAACGTAACTCGCGAAATGTCAATATTGTCATACTAATTTTTAGTTCCACTTTTCACCGCCACAGCGCTGTTCATTTTTCAATACAAAAATAGTCGAAGGCGATACGAACACGTTGTGGACAATGTTCCTGCTACCGGCACTGAACGTGTGTAGTACAATAGGGGCATCAGTTTTAACTGCACAGTTCAACTGTACAGTTAAAACTGAAGGTGTCTAGCCCGCTTTAAGTAAGGATGTTCAGCTCGGACAGGTCTAAAAGTCCTACTATCCCTTTCTCAATACGGGGTTATTCCTTATTACACAAATTAGTTTAGTGCTTTGTACAACAGTATATAAACATTCGTCATATTTGATTTGCCAAAAAGGCCTTTTTGTTTTAAAATGAGCTATTGTGTATCAAGCTAAGAAAATAGCTATAACCGATGTATTTTAAGCATTTCAATAATTCCAACATTGTGAACGTGGGGCGTTATTTACGTCGTTAACCCGTTAGTGATACCCCTGGTATTGCTAGCGGCTATAGGCTACGGTGACTGCTTACCATCAGATGGGCCGTATGCTTGTGTGCCACCTTAGTAGTATAAACTTAGTTTTGCTGTCGCGCCCAGTTCACGATGTAAGCACGATTTGTTCTTGAAGCGCAAACACATCAGTAATTGTTAATAAAGGACATGATCCATGTTTCATAGAGATTTGTTCCAAATCTGAAAGTGCCGGCCAAAACATTTTTTGTATATTCTGTTAGAGCTTGTCCGTCTGAGCATTTATTACTATGACACCAAAGTTGGACATTACAGGACATTTCATTTGTTTTAGTTATTTTGTATGCCTATTTTCAACGAAAATTCAGACTTTCGAACTCAAATAAAAACCAACGACAAACATAAAAAAAATGCGGCACTCTCACCAAAATGAATGATGTCTTTTAAACATTTTTCTTTATTTCTTTCTTTATCTTGAGCAGTTTTAGCGCGAACTGAAAGTATGTCAACAAAAAGTAATGTGTAAGATGACATTCGCTCAATTTAAACTAAACATAGGTAACAGCTTACCAAGGTAAAGTCATTAGGTAGGCATCTTTTAAAATCTAAATTCTTGCCATATTTTTAAAGTACCATTCTGTGTAGTGTAATATTATGATTTATGTCAAAACGAACAATATATTGTTTATTGTGGCTTTCGATATTATGAATATGGAAAATGGTGGATAAATATTTAGGCAAAGCATTAGTTTAAGAAACGATTGATTAAACCCATTTGTGATCGGTAATAAATTGCAATTTATGAAAATTTGATAAGATCGTTTCATTTCATTAAATAATTGTTACTAACATATCTCCACGCCTTCCCACAAGGGTCCCCGAAGAGATAATTTGAGGCCTTCACTCCGTTGTTGCCGTGAGGCCTCCATACCTCTAAATACAACCAGTCCACACTAATCAGAGTCCTCTCGATTATAAACAATTCTATTTGACTTGATCTGATGGAATATCTTGAAGAAATCCGAGGTGGGAGCCAAAGCGCCTTTGGATACCCAACTTTGAAGGCTCTTCGCCACGTTCTCACTCTTCAACTGTATCGACAAATTCATAACTTTGCTCATCCGGGACGGATCAAAGAATGGCTTGCTAGTATTTATTCTGAGGTCGGTCAACAATGGCGGCTCAGGGCCGAGGATATTCCGGACATAATATTCGTCATATTGTCTGTTTGTGTAGTCAATCCCATGATTCGTTACGACCGGAATGGGCGCGTATTGTGGGACTTCTGCCAAGTGGTCCGCATTGCCATTCCAAGCCCTGTCATTGATGCGGAGTAGCGATTTGATGTCACTGCCGTGGAGGTTCGCATTCTCATAGGACTTGTAACCGAGACCTGGAGAGGAGATATAGAAAAAAAAAAGTATTTCGTACAAGAAGGGTAAAGAACGGACAATATCGGCGTTAGGGTCATTGACGCCCCGGGCTAGAATATTGTGGCGGCCACTTAAGGAAATCACTCAAAAATCAAAATTCAAAAAGATCTTTATTTAACTAGACTTTACAGGCAAGCACTTTCAAATCGTCAGAATCTACCACCGGATTCGGAAGGTCGCTTTTGCTGAGAAGAAACCGGCAAGAAACTCAGCAATTACTCTTTTAAAAACCAAAAGAATTACATGAAGTTTACATTTAATTATAGAGCGTACATTGCTTGCTGAACCAGTGGGAACTTGTATTAAGAATATAAAACTTAGAAGGACTTTAGAATAAGTACTTCCGTTTTTTTTATTTTTGAGGGGTTGGCGAGGGTTGGGGGGGGGGAGCCCCCCCTGTGACGGGGGGGGGCGCGGAACCTTGTACTTTTTGAGATATTCAAAAAACTGTGATAATAAAAACCCACGGCGTCCGGAGGTCATATTTATAAGGTGTACGCTATCTCTATCCAACATTGGACGCCGTCTTGCATCTCTTTCTTTCCGTGGGCACTGTCTACTACTATTTCGGTCGTGTAATTCAAATAAACAAAAAAAAAAAAAGAAACAACCAACGTCGGCTAAGGCGGGTGCTCCGCTACGCTTCGCACCCGGCTTAGCCTTCTAACCTATCACGGCCATGTCGGATTTGCGTTCCGTTCGCAAATTTTTGTCGTGACATTTCCGATTTGTGCCCCAAATGTCATGACTTTGACACATTAATGCGCTTATTTATGACAAATAAATCGCAACCCGTAAAACGGAACGTTAATATGCGTTTTTGTTAGACAATTTCTGTACAGAAGTAAATAATTTCAAAAATTTATTTCTCGCAAACCGCTCATCTCCGCGTTTTGAAATTTTGGATTTATTTACATCTAATTAATGTCTAACCCCACAAAAAATTTGACGCGCGTAGCTCGCAGAACCTAATCTAAAGTTGAGCCTAAAACTTTCCTTTAGCGTTACCCGGAGCCAACGACACGGACATAGAATGTTTTGGAGATCATCTTAATTATTTTATATTTTTCGTACGGTCCCCTCCCCCCTGGGCCGTCGCACCATCAAGCCCTTCCCCCCCTCACTCCGGCGCTGCCAACGGAATTCTATTACTAAGACTTCGCTTTCCGTCTGTCCGTTCGTTTATCTGTCAACGGGATGTACATATGATCTATAATAGGTAAACAGTTGAAAATTTCAGAGAATGCGGTGATATAATAATATATATAGGCTACGGTGACTGCTTACCATCAGATGGGCCGTATGCTTATGTACCACCTTAGTGGTAAATAAAATTAAGATAATAGTAAAAAAATTATAATAAATTGTTAATTCAGTAACACTACAGGTTAACATTTCAGGGTTAGAAGCCTCCTTTTAAGCAAGGGTGTGCTTGTATTAGGAGATTAATTTATGAATACCTTCAACACAAGGCCTCAGTAGGCCCACAAGAGACAAGGAGTTGACGAGTGCTACGGGCTGCCCTGGAGGAGTCGCCAGGTAGAGCACAGAGCCCTGCCTGCTCTCAGTCACCAGCTGCGCACTGAGGTACATAAGATCACCAGAAAATACTGACTCCACCTGAAAAACAATACATTAGTTTAATAAAAATAATGAAGTAAGCTTTTAAATGTATTTTTATGGATCACTTTGTCTGTCTGTCAAGAATTTTTATCTCAAGAACTTGGAGAGTTATCAAATTGAAATTAATATGAAATACATAATGATATATTACTATTAATATTGCTATCCAGCATGGCAATGCTGCCAGCAATCTTGGCATGCTACCGCATGATTCCGGTTTGGGTCCGATCTTTTATCTATAAGTAGGTAGGTTAAGATATGTTTTTGTAAATAGTTTAATCTGTTATATGAGATACTGAGGTCTATGGTCTCTTTCGGCTGTAAAATAATCAAACCTGTAAGTCAATATGAAGAAAAGATATGACCGTTTATGTTGCGATTTGACATCATTTGAATCGCGCTGTTGAGTCACCGACTAATAATGACCTCATTTGAATTTCGCCTACTTTTAACCTTACCTTTAGAAGTATGTATGGAACCCTCGGTGCGCGAGACCGACTCGCACTTGGCCAGTTTTTATGAATGTTTATGACTAGTTCATTCGTTTATTTAACTTTACTACAAAATTATTATTTTTGGAAGGAAATAAAGTGGCCTATACTCATAAAAAAAAGTCAAATCAGGCACTGGAGAGCTGCTAAATTTTTTTAAAATTAATTTGTTGTTTTTGAGAACATTCAACTTCTACCTAAAATCTTAAGATCATGAGATACAGACAGATGACAGACAAATGATCAGTGAAATAAGTAGCTATATGTATAAACATTTCTTACCTGTGCCAATCTCCCATTATTCTTGCCCTTCTTCAAGGCATGCGTGACTCTGGCGGGCAGTTTGTGCAGTAGTGACGACAGAGGCTCGTCCGTAATCCGCTCCACAAGTCTCACTACATGCCAGGTGCGTGTTTGGATTACTACCACTGCAAATATAGAAAACATTCAAATATCCATTAGGACCCAAGTAAAGAATGAGAGGTAGGGTAAATTGGGGTTTCTCACAGGTTTTACCATTAAAATTGTAGCTGCCCAACTGGGGACTGTACTTCCACCATACGTAAGAGCGCAGTCAAATAATACTGCTTGTGTTGTGTTTCTGCAGTGAGAACAGTTGCCAGTGCTTCACGAGGATATGCTGCGCTAGTAGTAATGCTGTTAGCACAGTGAGTCCTCATCAACAACATGGTTTGCAATGTGTTAGTGATACTACTGGTATTGCTAGCAGGTTGTTCAGATGGGCCATATGCTTGTGTGCCACTTAATTTGTGGAGCACTGGCAACCTAACTCACCGCAGAAACACAACACTACATCAAAGTATTTGACTGTGGTGTTCTGTAACGTGGAGGTACAGTCTCCAGCTGGGCGGCTTATATTTTAATGGGAAATCCCATGGGAGATCCCAATTCGGTCAACCTTTCATTTAAGCTCATGTCCCATCAGCAGACAGGCCGTTGCTTGGACCACAAGGCCACCACAGCTTTTAAAAAAGTTGAAAAGAAGATTCAATTTTAGTCAAAGAAATCTTTGCAGGTGAACACAAAAATAAATATACAAGCTGTACTCACACTTCAACCTCAACCTGGCAATAATATCCTCCACGTCTGCAGCAGTCAAGGACTCAGTAGCATGCTTGCAGAGCACCCTAGCTATACTCGCTGGTGCCATTGCTAATCTGGATTCTTTGACTGCCCTGGCAACTTCCCGCCATTTCACGCCGAACTCCGGCAAGACAGCCACGCAGCACACATCTAGAGGCATCTTCGTGATGATCGACTGCAGCTCTGCTAGCCCTAGAAGCCCGAAATACCATATAAAGTAGTTCCACAAGATTTCATTTTCATGATAAGACTGAAACTTTATTGAGCGTTTTATAAAGTTAGCTTGGCGATTTCAACGCTCGTAATAGTATGTAATATCTATGAAGGGAAATTTGATGATAACATAACAAATTTAGTGGACTTTGTATAAAAATATATACTTACTTTTCGTTGACATTGTTTCCAGTATAAACTTTGCTATGTATCTCAGAGTAGATAATATACTACGTCTATGTATTGAACTTAAAAAATAGCTATAGCGGTTTTATCTCTTGGATCGCTATTACAATATTATTGCTAGAATATCAACGTTTTCTTCTGATTTGTTTTGTTTATTTTCTTTTCGATCAAATCCAGATTACAGTTTACATTTGAAATTATTTTTTAAATTTGTAACTTCGCAAGTTGATAGTTTGCCTTGTCTATGGCCAACCACAGAGTACATAACCACTACGTGACCCCTTCATCTTCTTAAACTTGACACTGGCAAAAAAATCCTTGAAGAGGATTGATTGCTATAATTATGAAGAAGAAGAAAAGAAAACTTATCGCGCGCCAAGAGAATACAACCTGAAGGAGTTTTTGGCGGGAATCAGGCGGAGCGGTTGAGATTTTTTTCCAGTGTGTCGTAAATTGTGTTATAGTGATCTTTAATGTGTATTTTTGGTGTCGATATGTGCAGTAAAGTTTCATTTAGTGACTGATTTATAGGAGCATTGGAAATAATGCCATAATACGACTTTTGGGTTAAGTGATTTATCATTTTGGTCAATAGGTTACCTCTAATCGAAAGGCGTGTTACGATCTGCTACTGCCGTGGGTTGTCTCCAGAAACTCCATTGGGCGTTAGAATGCATGACACTAGGCATTTTAATGCGGCAAACACGAGAAATTTTGCAACATGAAAATTCTCTAACACTCGACACTGGCAAAAATAGTCCCTGAAGGGATTGATTGCCATACTTAGGAAGAAGAAGAAGAAGAAGAGAATACAACCGCATCGCGAGTTCAAGTCCTTGCTTTATACGCCAAAATATTTTTGATGATTCCGAATCAGAATTTGATAGCGTGGTGTTTACCTAGTAGCAACAATAAACTCATTGTAACTAGGTAGGTACTTATTCTATTTTAATAAAATACCTTTCTTGCCATAAGGTACAATACTTAAAACGACTTCGTACAGTAGTCGCACGTAATGTGTAAAATTCGACTACTTACAGAGACACTACTACATCTTTTCTTGTGGCTAAGACTGTCACTTCTAGCTCAGAGTAGTTAATATACTGCGTACCACTTCTAGTAATAAGGTTGCTACATTGATAATGCATTCCCGTCCTTTTTCTACATATTATCACTGAGTAACATAGCCTATGTTTATATTTTTTTATTCATAAACTCCAAAACTCGGCAATAGCGGGACGCTGGCAGCACTACGGTACACGTTAATTTTATTAATAAAACATGCTTTGATAATAAAAAATACGTAATTTATTTGTTACATACATAATCATACAAAGAAAATCTTAAGGTAGACGGAAGTACATTCCTCCTTCCTCCATTACACATCATTATTGTTTTTGGTCTTATTTACACTTGATTTGGCCAATAACATGTAAAATTAACAACTACATAACACGCATCTTCAATGTAACGGATTCTTTCGACATCATTTTCACCAACTTCTAGACATCGGTAGCGCGAGCATTTATAATTGCGACCACGTTTTCGTATCGCCTTCGACTATTTTTGTATTGAAGAATGAACAGCGCTGCGGCGGTGGAAAGTGAAACTAAAAATTAGTATGACAATTCTGACTTTCGTTACGTTTTCGACTACGTAACTCGCCAAATGTCAAAATTGTTACACAAATGCATTTTCAATACAAAATAGTCGAAGGCGATACGAAAAAGTTGGCGAAATTTATTCACTTTCGCGCTACTGATTATTTTGCGAAATTTATACACGTATTAAGAATTAATGACAATATAATATTTCTGATAATTTCATTACTTAACCTGACCATCAGGATAAATAAGCTTTAAAATAGTTTTATGCGTGTTTTGAAACTTTAATTTATTCAGAGCTTAATTTATTATATTACATAGCAACTAGAATCTAGTTCTACCTGTCTTGCTCACACACATCAACAGCTCAGTGCCGGTAGCAGGAACATTGTCGACTACGTAAACGAAAACGTAACTCGCGAAATGTCAAAATTGCCATACTAATTTTTAGTTCCGATTTTCACCGCTGCAGCGCTGTTCATTTTTCAATACAAAAATAGTCGAAGGCGATACGAAAACGTTGTCGCAATTATTCATGCTAGCCCTACAGAAATCAGAATAGGTTATTTAGTTAACTTTATTCCACTTTAATTTATTAACAACTAGCGGACCACCCCGACTTGGCAGTGGTTACACAAAACCTAAAAGAATTATACATAAAAACCTTCCTCTTCAATCACTCTATCTATTGCTGATAACTGCTTTAAATCCGTTTAGTTTAAAAGACCTAAGCGAACAGACAGCGGTAGCGATTTCATTTTATACCATGTAAAAGGACATCATCCATGTTTCATAGAGATTTGGTCCAAATCTGAAAGTGGCGGCCAACACATTTTTTTGTATATTCTGTTAGAGCTTGTCCGTCTGAGCATTTATTACTATGGCATCAAAGTTGGACATTACAGGACATTTCATTTGTTTTAGTTATTTTGAATTCATATTTTCAACAAAAATGTATGCAAATTCATATTTTCGTACTCAAATAAAATCAACTACAATGGTCCTACAGGTTTGGTACCATAGTAATAAATGTTCAGACGGACAAGCTCTAACAGAATATACAAAAAAATGTGTTGGCCGCCACTTTCAGATTTGGACCAAAATGGATGATGTCGTTACAAATGTGTTTCCGCTTTATTAACATATCGTGCCTACACCGACGGAACCCAATTACTAAATTTACTACACTGTCCGTCTGTCTGTCAGCGGGCTGTATCTCATGATCCGTAATAGGTAGACTATTGCAATTTTCACAGAATGTATATTCTGGAGCCGCTATAACGAATAACAGAAATAAATTTCAATTTTTAGGGGCTCCCCTATTAGTGTTTTTAAATCTTGTACAATGGTGCAGAACCTTTCATGCGCAAGACCGACTCGCACTTGGCCGCTTTTGCCTTAGCACTCTTTGTGTGGCGTGTTTTAATCGTAGATCCCACTTATATGTTTGTTACTCTCACGCAAAAACTACTCAACGGATTTGGATGAAATTTGTAACACAGATAATTTATAACCTGGATTAACATATAGGATTTCATTTTTATCCCGGGAAAATTTTAGTTTCCTCTACAATGCAAGTATTCTAAGTATTTGGATAACACAAAATTTTGCAAACATCCGCCACTTCTTGGTAAGCGGTTACCTAAACCATAACAGCCACACCAGCAGTGTAAGTTATTTTTAGGGTTCTCTACCTCAAAACGAAAAAGTAATCCTTATTGAATCACTTTGTTGTCCTTCTGTCTGTCAAGACCCTTTTTCACATGAAAGCGTTCAGGTATCTTTGATATAAAAATGAATCGCTGAATGTGTTGCTAAGCGCAAATCCTAAGCGGCTGAACCGATTTCGCTCATTCTTATTTTAGAATATACCTTGAAGTACGAGGATGGTTCTTACGGAGAAAATATTAAAAATTTGCCTGAAAAAGTCTAAAAACGGGTAGACATAATATTTGATAAATGTCTACCCGTGCGATGCCCGGCGGGCCGCTAGTCAGTGATAAATTCCATCGAATACTCGGGTCTACGGTCTATCTCAGTGCCGGTAGCAGGAACATTGTCGACAACGTTTTCGTATCGCCTTCGACTGTTTTTGTATTGGAAAATGAACAGCGCTGCGGCGGTGAAAAGTGGAACTAAAAATTTGTATGACAATTTTGACATTTCGCGAGTTACGTTTTCGAATACGTTGTCGACAATGTTCCTGCTACCGGCACAGCTGTGAAACAATCAAGCTTGTAAGTCAACGCGGTCTAAACATATATCTTGCAATAACATTGGCTAAATCTATGCTAACATTATAAATGCGAAAGTAACTCTGTTTGTTTGCTAGTTTGATCGTTTTTTAGAACTAAGAGGACCGTAACAAAAAATTACAAGGAGATAGACTATATTCTGGGGAAGGACAGGCTATTTTTATCTTTAAAAAATGCAGACGAAGTCACGGGTAACAGCTAGTAACTATATAGTTAGATGTTGCCATCAAATCATACGAAACATATTAGGAGCTAGGAGAACCTTAGGGGCCGCTCAAGTATTACGTAAGCACTACAGGGGGTCTATACTTTGCTTATTTTCGACGACATGGGGGGTGGGTGGCTCTAGATCTTGATTACGTCAGCTGTGCCGGTAGCATGAACTTTTTCGACGTTTTCGTATCGCCTTCGACTATTTTTGTATTGAAAAATGAACAGCGCTGCGGCGGTGAAAAGTGGAACTAAAAATTAGTATGACAATTTTGACATTTCGCGAGTTACGTTTTCGAATACGTTGTCGTCAATGTTCCTGCTACCGGCACTGTAGTTATTTACATGTATATTCCAATATATCGTGTATTCTAGCTATAAGTACTGTACAATGTATGTATACTATGTGATACACGTGCAATTATTAAATATATAAACTTTTTTACACATATGGCAACCCACACATTGTCTATGCTTGAAAACGAAATACATATTCAGGGATTCCCACAAATAATTCACACATTAAAAGAAAAATGCATATACCAATGATTACGTAAGCATGGGAGGGGAGGTAAGAGCTTTGCTTACTTTTGATGGGGAGGTGGGCTAGATAGGGGAGGGGGAGGGGCAGCTAAATATTTGTAATAAATCTGCTTACGTAATCCTTGAATGGCCCCTTACACTTATCTTAGTATCTAATTTATCAGTCGGACAACTGTTAAAACTTCAATATCAATATATTACAATCATTGTCCCTCTCTTTCACTTCATATTCTACCTCTGTCACATCGCGGAACTTGACATCTTGTTTACTGGTCGGTGAAACTGTCTTCTTCGGTGATAATATATTGGGTTTAAACTGACCAATTTTAGTTTTAACAATCTGCTTCTTCCTCGTTTGCGTTGGGGTCTTCTGCTGTACTGCTAGAGGTTTGGCTTTAGGAGTCCCATCAACTTTAAAATTGTTATCAACAAAATTCTTGTACGAATCGTTGAAAGATGACGGGGAACTGATCAGCATCTGAGGCTTTGGCATCGGAGTGCTCGTGACCAACTCATTGGGTTCTTCAACCTCTTCTGCTTCTTCCTTGACAACAATCTCTTCTTTAGGCTTTACTAGTGTCATTTTCAGTTCAATCTTCTTTTTAACCTTAACCGCAGTAGATTTTGCATCTGCAGCTTTCTTTTTCTTTTCAATTACTTCTGGCGGGGAATCAAGTTTTCTTTTACCGTTCTTTTCTTGTAAGGCCAGTGTTATTTGATCATCCATTAGAGGCCTATCCATCGGTACATCATGTTCTGCATCTTCATTATAATCGTTTAGAACTAGGGTCATTTCGTAAGCTTTCTCCAGCAGTATCTTGAGTGATGTGATATTGATCTTGGCTGCGTCTACCACAATGCCTTCCATTAGATTCTTAAACTGCAAATACAAATCACCATCAGAATTAACATTAGACTCTTTGATTTTACTAGTTCTTGTGTTGTTAACTTTAACGAAATTAGTTATGGAGAACTTTTTAAACTTAAATCCAATATGGTACGCTTTAACTGAGTGAGCAATGTGCTTCTTGTAGAAGTGTACTTGTATGCCGTTGGCAAACTTTTGCGTGATCATGGTAGACGGACACATGATTCTGACACCATCGGCCATTTCTTGGTGGTTGCACTTATATATGTGTTTTTCATTGTGATCCTTCACCGTGGAATACGTCGCTTTTGTTTGGTACACCATATCATCCTTCCAGGATTGGAAATCTGGAAAATTAACAACACACTTTTAAATCTTACTCAGAATCAGAGTAAGGAAAAATCAGAGTAACTCGCGACTACGTATTCGTAACGCCTTCGACTATTTTTGCATGAAAATGAACAGCGGCGATGAAAAGTGGAACTAAAAATGCTGTACTCCGCATGGGGTTCTTGGGGAAGGGTGTGTAGAGATTTCTGAAGGGTGGCGGTGCGCAAGTGATACCCCTGGTGTTGCAAGCGTCCATAGGCTACGGTAACCGCTTACCATCAAGCGCGTCGTATGCTTGGTTGCGACCATAGTGGTATACAAAACAAAAACCGGCCAAGTGCGAGTCAGACTCGCACACCGAGGGTTCCGTACACACTTGTAGGTAACGGGAAGTACCCTGTAGGTTTTGATTATCTTGTGAAATTGCAAAATATGCGGACGTTTGCGACATAAACAGTAATATCTTTTCTTCATATTGACTTACAGGTTTGATAATTTTACAGCCGAAAGAGACCATAGACCCGTGTATTTCATATTAATTTCAATTTGATAACTCCACGCGTTCTTGAGATAAAAAATTCTTGACAGACAGACAGACGGACAACAAAGTGATCCTATAAGGGTTCCTTTTTGATTTGTTTGTATTTGTATACCACTATGGTGTGTTAAACCATCTGATTTAAACATTGAATGTGCCTGTTATTGGTGCGCATATCAGAAACTGTATACATACATTAAAGAACTCTGTAAAGTTTTAATATGTGTACTGTTGACATATCATAAATAAATAAATAAATGGTGGCAAACAATGCTACTCGCCTGATGGTAAGTGATTACCGACAAAGTAAAAAGCTTGTTAAAAGGACTCACCACTCTCTGAAGGGAAGAACATACTCTCAAGGCCATCACTGTGCATCCTGGACACGTGCTGGTCGAACATATTCTGGCTGTAGTGCACTTGGCTACAGCCGAGACACTTGAATATCGATATGTCATCTTTCTCGAGGCACGTGTGAGGTTCTGAGTGGATAGCCATTGCGCACGTACCACACTTCTCTGTCAGAATTGGCTTGATGATGTTCGGTGAGCCTGGTGACCTGAACAGAGAATTTTACTCGTGGATAACACTAGTGTCAGACCGATGCTTCAGGTTCAGGGTCTGCAATGCATGTGATACTTCTGGTGTTACAAGCGTCCATAGGCTATGCTAACCAGAAAAACGTTACGGCGCGTTACATGGGTGGATAGGGTGGTCAAAAATCTCTAAAAATTGCATTACATAATACTTGAAGGCTCCCATAACTATAAAAAGTAAAGTTTGAATAACTAATACCTTTCAAACCCATGCTAAAAAGGGTTTACAAGGTTCAATTGACACCTCCTTTTATTGAAGTTGGTTATGAGAAAGCAGTCTATGTTACCGGGCCAGAATAAACACCTTGATTAAATGAACCCTACCAAACAGATAGTGCTGCTAGCACAGTGAGTCTTCATCAACAACATGGTTGGCAACTTGGTAGTGCTAGTTAGTAATATTGCTAGCGGCTATAAGCTATGGTTACTGCTTAATATCAGGTGGGCCATATGCTTGTGTGTCACCTTAGTGGTATAAAAGAAAAGAAAATATTTTCTAGAATTTTGTTAAAAACTAAAATACAGTTTTATAAATACTATAAAGTGATGATACAAAAAATATTTTTTACTCAAGATCCTGGTCAGGGTATTAGGATATAAATTAATGTATTATCATTGTCATGTCCTTAAATATCCATGCAAATTTTGAAACTAATCAGACACCTTGAAATTGATGAAAATCACATTCAATGATTCTTTGACACACCCTTCTAATATCATAAATGTGAAAGTTTGTAAGAATGGATGTATACTTTATAGCCTGTATAAACATATAGGATAATTTTAATCCCAGTTTTTTTGTTATCCCCGGAAAATGTTGGTACCTCTGGCATTTTGAGCTCAACACAGTCATAGTGGCAGGCAGTAGCTAGTACATACATAGATACAGATGAAAATAATAAAAGTCATCATAAAATATAATCACCATACCCTTTATAATTTTGTCAGGTCTGTTATCATTATGTTATCACAACTACACTAAATCATGTAGCTCATTAAGAATTACAAAAACTGGGGCAGGCATGAGTTTTCCATTTCAAGTTTCTAGTGATTGGTTACAATGATTTCATTGTACAGTCAATTCTGACAACTATTTTAAATATCCTAAGATGAAGTACTAGTGTACGTACACTACACTGTGTTCCGGTGTGAAGGGCACTGTAGCTAGTGACATTACTGGCCATAGGAGACTAGATACTAGGTCTCTTATTGCAAAAATCCGGCTAGGTGGGTACCACCGCAGTGTCAGATATTCTGCCGCCAAGCACTAGTGTACGTACACTACACTGTGTTCCGGTGTGAAGGGCACTGTAGCTAGTGACATTACTGGCCATAAGAGACTAGGTACTAGGTGGTAGGCCTCTTATTGCAAGAGTCCGGCTAGGTGGGTACCACCGCAGTGTCAGATATTCTGCCGACAAGCACTAGTGTATGTACACTACATTGTGTTCCAGTGTGAAGGGCACTGTAGCTAGTGACATTAGTGGCTTTGTGCAAAGGAAAAATTAACCCTTATTCCAAAAAGGGTGTGCCCTTAGGTTATTGGAAAAGGAATAGCAAGGAAACTCCTTGTTAATAAATAAAAATCATTTAGAAAACAACTACTGCTATCTGGACCGTCTTATTTATCACCAATACAACATACCTATATGAAATAAAGTGAGGTGATATAACAAAAACAGTTTTTCAACTGAAAGTCTACTGTGACATACAAATAATAATGTATAAATTTCCTAATGTCTTAAGGCATATTTTTGTATTAAAAAATGTTCTACTTACACCGGTTCGTCTTTACTATCCACGCAATGCGTTTTCTGTATGTGTTTAATGGCCTGGAAGTAGTGTGGAAATGATAGAGAACATTTTGGGCACATAAACTCGATTTTCGTCTGTTTCATGGTTTCCTCCACTGTTTTTACTGTTTCTGTTTTCTCTACCACCAATTTACGTTGCAATATAGCTGGTTTCTGCTTCACGACACGACTACCGAGTTTATTTTTAATAGAAGTCTTAGCCCGCGCTTTGTGTACGCTTTCGTGAGACCTCAGCGCTTGAACGGTCATGAATTTTTTACCACACATATGACATTTAGTCATAGAACGCAGCCGCCGGTCTTTAAGTCCTCTACGACCGTCCATTTCCTGCACTGCATTTGAACTCTAAACACAATTATTATGGTGAATAAAACGAAAGTTTTATGCACAATTGAAAATAGGACAGCTCAATTTTAATTTGATGCCGATCGTCGAGTTCGTTCATCCGTTTGACGTACTCACTCGCGGTCGCACCTCGCGTTTCATGTACACAATTTATAATGTGTAGGTTTGGTAGAAAGAAACGACGTATACGTGCAATAAAAAAATGCGATTGATTTTCTATACTAATGTTACAAATGACAAATTTCTTCGTTTGGAACACAGTAGTGGCGCTTCTTTTCATTTTTATATGTATCCATGATGCCGAAGCAAGGAAACAAATTGATACAGCCCTGTGTTTGATTTAGTATGAGGCTAATGCAAAACTAAAAATTAATATTATTTTATTATCCGCAGACGCTAATTTAAGTAATATAAGGCATAATTATATTTATTTATATATAATACGTACTCACGCTATGTCACTTCTACATTATTCTACAACTAATTGTTCTGTTCTACCAGTCTGGCACTAGATGGCGTTGTGTTATAAAATCCAATATTTATTTCTAAGTTATCATCTCTAAACAAACTAATTGTTACTAGATAAAGTCGCTTCCCTGTCTGTCTGTCCATATGTATGCTTAGATCTTTGATAGCACGCAACAACTTTTTTTAATAGTTAGAGTGATTTAAGAGGATTTTTTTTTATGTATACCTAATTAATTTGTGTTATCTGGAATTTCTGGGTATTAAACTTACGGCTAATGCTGCCCGTGCGAGGTCGGGGCGGGCTACTTAGTATTAAATCAAAGCTCAATTTAAAGAGAAACACAGACAAGGACTTAGATATTTAAAATCTTACTGTCAATAAAAAATAATAGAACATTAGGTATAAATAATAAAAACTAGATAAAAATATTTTATTCCTCCATCATTTGAACACCCCACAATTTGATTTCATCTTCGGATGCTGTTAAAAGATAGCTTTTTGTAGGGTGATGACTAATAGAAATAACGGGTTTATTCGTATTATGAACTAGCTTTTGCGTACAAGTACTACTAATAAGGTCCCAATAGAAGACCTCACCGGTTGCGGAGCCAGATATAATATGACTATCTCTCTCATTGACTGCATTTTCCAGCATAAAGTCACGACTATCATGCCCTGTAAACGTATTCAACAATTCACCGGAATCTTTATCAAACAATTTAACGGTACTATCGTCACAGCTCAAAACAAAGCATTGCCCGTCATGTGTTATTGTCCCAAATGTTACAACATGACCTATATAATCAGATACCATCTTTCCCATCCTTATATCATACAGTCGAACGTGGCAGTCTACTGAACAAGTCATAACTTCATGATCCGTTACTTGTATAGAAGTTATTGTATCCTTTGCATCTTTCAAAACTTGCACCGGCTCCTGTCTGCGACTAATAATGTCGTAAAATGCGACTGTGTTGTCAACAGACCCTGAAATAGCCATTGTGGACTCCTCGTTAAACTTTATTCGTGTTACGGAGCTTGCATGTCCGCGGTATCTTCTTATAGGCTGCCCGGTCGTAACGTCCCATAAAATAACAGATTTATCAACACTACAAGATATTATATGGCTGCTGTCGCAAGAGCCAGCTGCGTCCAAGACCTCGTTGGCGTGGCCGCCGTACGTTTTGAGAAGTAACTGCCGATGGGGATTCCACAGTTGGATTTTTTTGTCAGCTCCACAAGTAAGACAGTATGTACCATCTACGTTGAAGCGCACGGCGCGCACGACTTGCTGCTTGCATTTTATTGTAGCTAATTCCGTTAGTTCTGTCATTTATAAGAAATTCTAGAATGTACTTAAAAAAGTTTTAAGTTGTTTTGTTTTGATTTACAGGATATTGAGGTTATACTTAAATGTCAAAACAAATGGTATGTCATTGACAGCTACGTGTCAAATTATGTTTAAGTTTTATTTTAGTTGCGCAGCCTTGGACATAGGGCCAAAACCTTCCAATAAAAGAATAATAGGGTCTCTTGAAAATATAAAACGAAGCCGGGCGGGCAGCTAGTATTATATATAGCCTATGTTACTCAGTGAAAATGTAGCTTTCTAACGGTGAAAGAATTTTTGAAATCGGTCCAGTACTTTTTGAGTTTATTAGTTACATACAAAAATACAAATCTTTCCTCTTTATAATATTAGTGTAGATTATATTGAAATTATAAATATATCCTTCCCTGTCCTGTCCTAATAGTAATTGAGGTAAACTCTACTAACAGAGCTAAGCGACTAGACTAGCAGCTCTTATGCTTGACGGTAAGCAAGCATCATATCCGCCCATACAATGTTACATCCAGTATTTCATTAGCTATATTTTTTTATACCACTTAGGTGGCAAACAAGCGTACAGCCCACCTAAAGGTAAGCGGTTACCGTAGCCTATGGACGGAAATGCAGTATTGCATGCGTTTCTACTTGGCGACAGTATGTCTTAAAGGTGGTACCCCACTGTGAATAGTCGAGGGTCGGCAACGCGCGAGTGATTCCCCTGGGGTTGCAAGCATCTATAGGCTACGTGTGTCGGGTCGCGGGCCGCAATAAAAACAAGGTACATATGTAATAATTTCATAGGAGCAGAACCTATGTACTCCACGCTTTCATTTTATCTTATGGGCTCGAATTTCATAACCTTTCCCATATTAGTATAGTAGCGAACGACCCGCCCCGGCTTCGCACGGCCAGCGTTTGCCATACAAGTTAAATAGCTATAAAACAAAAATGAATTATACATAAAAACCTGCCTCTTGATATATTAAATAAATCACATCAAAATCCGTCGCGTAGTTTTAAAGATTAAGCATACATAGGGACAGACAGACAGCGAGAAGCGACTTTTAAGCTATTGCATAGCTTTTATCGCGGGCCTTGAGCGTGGGGACCGAATCCAGAAATTCCGTAACGAAAAAAACCTAACACCGCCCACTCCGACCGGCACAGCGGTGTACTTTTTAGTTCTATCTATCGATAAATACCAGAACTTTTAATGACTTTTTGAAATATCACGCTTGTCTCTTTAGTTCAGCAACCCGCCTTTAGGTGGCATTGGTTGTATTGGAAAACTACCGTAATCAGCTGTTTGTGAGAAAGTATATAGATATATAAAAAATACTGCATTAATAAAATAAATAAATAATTATAATTGCATAAGTTGATAAAAAATGCTATGCAATAGCTTTACCGCGGCAGTCTCCGAGTGCCACACCTATTTTTTTTTTATGAGTTGATTATCTTAAGGAGCTTAGATAAGGACTCAAGCTCTCGCTTACGCTAAGAGAGGGCTTGTGTCCTTATTCTAAGGTAGGGTGAGTATAGCTGGTATAGAAGATAAAGCAGTGTGGTTTATCAAGAACTCCTTGTTACATGCCGCCGGGGCTTGAACTCGGACCACTTCAAGTGATAAGCGGTCACTTCAACAGCACGACTTGTCAAGATAATTAAGAGAGGTAGGGCGATTTGGGATTTCCCGTGGGTTTTCCCATTTCAAATTGGAGTGGCCCGACTGGGGACTGTACCCGCACCTTACAGAAGACCGCAGTGAAATAACACTACTGGATGTAGTCTTGTGTTTCTACGGTAAGTAAGGTTGGCACTGCTCCACGAGGATACGCTGGGCTTAGTAATGCTGCTAGCACAGTGAGTCCTCATCAAAAAAATGGTTAGCAACCCCTTAGTGACACCCCTGGTATTGCTAGCGGCTATAGGCTACGGTGACTGCTTACCATCAGGTGGGCCGTATGCTTGTGTGCCACCTTAGTGGTATAAAAAAAAATGATTTAATGTATAATTTATTATCGCAATAAATTATCAGTTCACGTCATTTTATTGCGAACGAATTTAATGGGGACAAAACATAAATGGAACAATTCGATAGCAAATATATTTTGGTAGTAATTTATATTTCCTCTGACGCAAATTACATGCAATATTATTTACATAAGTACTTTGTATTTCACGCGCAATAAATTGTGATTCGTTTCGGTTCAATAGGTACATACGGAGGCTTTGTTTTTTTTTTAAATGTAAAACATATTATGGTCCTCAAACTTTGAATGATCATTATATTCGACGAGACCGCTGGTCTAGTGGTTAGTACACCTGACTGCTACGCTAGAGGTTGCGGGTTCGATTCCCACCGGGGCAAACATTTATGTGATAAATATTTGTGTTTGCCTTGCGTCTGGGTGTTTAGTATGTATTATAAGTATGTAAAATTATAAGTATTGTATCAGCTGCTGGTTCTCATAGTACAAGCATTGCTTAGTTTGGGGCCAGATGGCGCTGTGTGATAATCATCATTCTCCTGGCCTTATCCCATATTATTTGGGGTCGGCGCAATATGTATTTCTCTTCCATCCTTCTCTATCAGCCGTCATCTCTGTATTCACTTCCATTCTGGCCATGTCATCTTTCACACAATCCATCCAATTTTTCTTAGGTCTACCTCGACCCTTGTACCCATCCACAATTCCACATTCATACATAAAACCTTTCTTACCACGTTATCCTCATTCCTCCGCATAACATGCCCATACCACGACAAACGCTTGCTCCTCAACTTTTCTGCCACTGGAGCTACTTTCAAACTTCCTCTAATAAACTCATTTCTTACTTTGTCCATTCTCGTTACGCCACACATCCATCTCAACATTCGCAACTCAGTTGCATGCAGTCTTCTTTCATCCGTCGCCTTAGTGGCCCAACATTCAGATCCATACATGACAGCAGGCCTTATCATGGTCTTATAGATTTTCCCTTTAAGCTTAAGCGGGAATCGGGAGTCGAATGTAGTTCCCGTGACCTGCCGCCATTTCATCCATCCTGTGTTAATTCTATGCTGCACGGCCCTGTCTACATCGCCGGCGCTGTGTGATAATGTCCAAACATTATTGATATTGAATCTTTTAGATAAACATGTAAAGAAATTTGTTAAATCTTTTAAATCGTATGTCCAAAATATATATCATTTTAAAATGTCAACAAAAGTATAAAATTACCCAAAATATACCGATTGCATAACATATTTCTTTTATAACTAGCGAATATTCTTTATTTTATAACTAGCTTATCCCGCGACTTCTTACGAGTGGAATTAATTTTAATTTAATTTTCTTTATATTACGCGGAATCTCTAACTATTTTACCAAAATAAAACTAGTGTAGGTTACGCCTCACAGCATCAGTTAAAGCCAGTGAAAGTCCAGTTCAAATGGATCCAGCCGTTCAGAATTGTTCACATTCTTTTTTGTTGCGCGCGTTTACTCTAATTTCTTTTTCGCACTATCATTGTTTCATTTTTTCTTACACCACTAAACTGGCAAACCAGCATACGGCCCGCCTTCTGTTAAGCGGTTAATAGCTTATGGGCGCTTGCAACACCAGGGGTATTCACTTGCGCGTTGTCGACCCTAAAACACTGTACAAAGTGAGAGGACGAACGTTAGTCTCTAAACTTTAACAACCACACAAATGAGTAATGACTCAGAGTTGATAATACACTAGTGATGACAAAGAAAAGTAACGACAGATAGGCATTGTGTACCTACTAAAATTGTATTTACTCAAATGCTATACCATTCTTTTTGGGCATGTATGATATTGGCAATTAAATTGAACTTTTGGGCAAATATGGACATAGTCAGTAAGTTATAGACGACGGTCGCCAGCAGTCTCTTCGTCCTCATTAAAGTGTTTTTAACACGATGAGGGTCCTCCACATCCTTTGCACTGTTCTTGTAAGTTATTTGTCTTTCAGGGCACTTATTTTATTAAGTCCTTAGGGCCCGGATGCTCTGCAGCTTTTCAAGAAGGTCTCACGTCGGCTGGTTGAGGCCTCCCGTGACAGTGCTGGAACATATCTCGCTCAGAGAATCAGCATTGCTATCCAGCGTGGCAATGATGCCAGCATTCTTGACACGCTCCCGCATGAATTGGGTCAGAACTTTTATCTATAAGTATGTAGGTTAAGTTCTGGTTTTTGTAAAGTTTAATTTAATTGGAATTAATGTATCAGTTATTTGTTAACCATATTTATAATTTGTGAGGATTAACCATGATATTCTTTCATGTTACATACAGGTGCTGCATAATGTGCGAGCGTACCCCACGCCAGGTAAAATAATATTACTAGAAATAGATTATCTGACACTGCGGTGGTACCCACCTAGCCGGACTCTTGCAATAAGAGGCCTACCACCTAGTACCTAGTCTCTTATGGCCAGTAATGTCACTAGCTACAGTGCCCTTCACACCGGAACACAGTGTAGTGTACGTACACCAGTGCTTGGCGGCAGAATATCTGACACTGCGGTGGTACCCACCTAGCCGGACTCTTGCAATAAGAGGCCTACCACCTTGTTCCTAGTCTCTTATGGCCAGTAATGTCACTAGCTACAGTGCCCTTCACACTGGAACACAGTGTAGTGTACGTACACTAGTGCTTGGCGGCAGAATATCTGACACTGCGGTGGTACCCACATACAATTAAATCTTTATATTTCATAGCCTTAGTGGTATAAAAAAACACTTTTGCTTTATTTTTGCAGAAGCGGAAGAGAGCTGCATCAAAATGAGTAAAGAGAAAGAGGCTGAAATAGACACAATTATTGAGAAACTTACTATTTATCTGGATACTATAGCGTTGGAGCATGAAGATATTGACATAACACTTGTCAAAATTAATATTGAAAAGCACTCTGACGACGAAAAAGCTGATAAAGAGACAATGGTCGAATTGTCTGTCAATGATTGTGCAATTATTGGCAAGAATACTACTTATTCCAATCCAGTGAATAAAAGTAATAAACAATTAAAAAATAAACCTAGGGAAAATAATAATAATTCGAGAAAGGGGGATTTTGGTTCAGATGAAAATGTAGAAACGTCCACCAAACTGTCAAAGGCTATTTCGAGTACAACAAGCACTTCTGCAACAAATGTCAGCTCCAGAACCTATTCAGAAGTTAGTCATGATAACAACAAGAACAGAACAACAACTTTCCAAAAAGATGAAAGAAACAATGGTAACAAAGCACATACAATCGACGATGAAAAGGAAACTCAAAATCATACACAAACAATCACAACATCAAGTACAAAAGATATTAATATAAGAAATAAAAAAGACATTGATAGTACCAAATCAACAATTTCTAAGGAACACATTGATAAGAATAATGATCACAGTGCCAAAAAAAATAATTTTGCCAAAAACAACTTAAATAAAACTACAATTGGTAACAGTGTGACAAATGAAAATAATTTGAAAGTGGAAAGTCAGTCTACCAACAGTCTAAACCCAGAAAGTAATTTTAGACCCATCCAGTTTACAGACACCAATGAGCCCAAAAAAGAGATACATCCTGATAAACAACAGTCTCATCCTAAAGAAAATAAAAAAATTGAATCAGAAAGGTCAACGACTACATCTACATCTGCAACAATTACTGATGCAACAACAACAAAGAATTCTGTAAAACACAGCTCTATCAAATCAACAAGTACTAATACATCTAAAGAAAAATCTGACGAAAATAACAATCCCAAAACAGGGAAACTTCCTCAAGTACCTGAAGAAGAAGTAAAGAAGGAAGTATTCGTGAAATACGCAGAAGTTCTTTTGGTTCCCGTAGAAATGAATGAGAGCACTTCTAAAGAGCAACCGGAGATTTTGAAAGCTGTTAACATAAATAGAACAGTTGATCCTTCCTATGTTTTCGTTTCAGACAAGGCAAATAAACGGCTTATTCTAACCGATTTAAGTAACAAAGACAACGAACCAAACGAAAAAGCAGACGTTAAAACTGAATACTACATACCCATAAACGGTGGTACAGATGATGTTTCGAGATCAGTTAAAAAAGACTTTGAAGTAGATTTATCTAAAAATGCAAATGTAGTAATCGTGCTCGATGGCGAGAATAGAGTTGAAGTGTTGCAAGAGATAGAAGAACAACAAACAGAGAAACCCTTCGTGGTATTGTTGAACGAGGAAGAAGATCAGAAATTAGTATTTTTAAATTAAACGATTATGTGACCTCAATTAATAAAAGCATATTTTTTTTGTAAACTGGCAACATTTAATTTTGTAATATTATATGAAAAAAAAATCAAGTAAACAGATTATGCACGTACGCATCTTTTTTATTAACAACCAGCAGCCCGCCCCGGCTTCGCACGGGTAGACATTTATCAAATATTTTGTCTACACGTTTTTAGACTGCTTCAGGTATTATTAAAAAAAAATCTCTCCATAAGAACTATCCTCGTACTACAAGGAATATTAAAAAAAAATAGCGAAATTGGTTCAGCTGCTCTCGAGATTTGCGCTTAGCAACACATTCAGCGATTCATTTTCATACTATAGGCTAGCTGTGCCCGCGACTTCGTACGAGTGGAATTTATTTTTATCTTATAAATCTAACGAATTGCCTTCTTTTGAATTTTGAACACTCAGGAACAAATTTAGAGGAACGCAAAAAATGTCATATAGTTATTTTTGACAATTAAGTTTACTAATTTGTATTTAAAGTTTAAATGTATCATTCGGTAATTAAAAATTGGAGGGGAAATAGTAGATTGTTATACAAACTGCTAAGTGACCCATTGTATACGAGGTAGATTTTAGCGCCGTGTGTAACACTCTGCTTTTCACTACAACGAAATAAAATAATCCAATAATAAATTATGGTCATCAATTCAATTTGTAATTAGAGAAAAATTCAAAAGATTTCGCGCCAATGACTTTTTATTTGTTCTGTAGCCGCAACGCAATGCACGTATTGCTCCGAAGAAATCACCGATTTGGTAGTTCCATTTTCAAAAATTAAATATCATTCATTTTGATAATACAGTAATAAGTCGAGTTATTATAATTATTAACAGTATAAACAGTAATAATTAATAATTGTTCTATTTATGAATAAATACTAATTGTTTTTATGAGTAACAGAACAAAATAAAAAAAGGTAAACCAACCAGCCGACGTGAGACCTCCTTGAAAAGCTGAAGAGCCCCAGGGACCCAGAGTTTCAACCGCAAATGCAGAAAATATGTGCCCTGGACCAAGACATGCATATTTACGGCGCTTGAGGCACTCTTGCTGAGCAGCAGCGGCGCCGGCCGCTACCGAGGTGCCAGGGAGATGAGACGGAGCCAGGGTATCGACACAAGTTGCATCCCACACCGGGGGCCGACCCAATCTCCATGGCACCAACGACATGCCATTCGGCCTCCGGCCATCGCCTCGCGCCAAGCCGAGTGGTTTCAGTACAGCAGGTACTCCGGCGGTGACCAGAGCCCGGCGTAGCTGGTCATTAAGGGCCGAATGACGGCGTTACCGACACATGAAGGCCATGGTGCCCAAACACGTCAACATTATCCCTGCAATGACACCGATTTGGGACAATACACTTTACACCTAAGCGCAAGCAAACACACAGCCTGAAAGTTGCACCAACCAACAAGGTACCAATATTAAAAGAAGGCAGCGCATGAAGCCAGAGCCCGGACTCCCACTTAGCAACTGCCAGGAGACGTGCACGGTCAGCAGAATAGGAGGAACTCTCGAGAAAAGAATTATAAGTCACCCTGATGACGGGCTCGTCCCACTGCTTGTGCGATTGTGGTCTCAGCGGAAAGTCTGAGTTTAAATCGAATTAAACACAGAAGGTGCTTCATATAACTGCGATGAAAAAAATAGCATTATAGAAGACATTTCTTTAGAGCGGTAAAATAATTTATTTACCACGAGCTTTTGGCCGCAGCTTCGCACGCGTAGCAAAGTTAATAATTCAACATGTACCTATGTACCTACGGGCAAATGCTATCGTTTATATAGGCTCGCACTTCAAAAATGACGGATTTTCATACAAAATTTCATCCCCAATCTTACCCCCTTAGGGATGAATTAAAAAAAACAAGATAATTATTAATAAAACGACCGTGTGCATTCGAACAAAAAACCAACCAACTGACGTTTTTATTGAAAAATGACATTACATACATGGTAACGCTACATGAACACAGATGTCGCTACTTGTAGCATACATGAACAAATTACAATATTTTGATATCCTTACATAGTATTAATACCCCCACTATATCAAAATTTTATACAGTAAATACAACATATTAAGATACTAAATTAATTACATTTATTTTGCACCCCCATCAGTTCCAAAAACTTATAATGTTTTACACAGCTTAAAGATTTCGTTAAATCCATATCAGCTGTCGGCAGGTACTCTACTTTAACAATATTGTTATTAATACACTCTCTTCCAAAATGATATCTAATATCTACATGTTTTGATTTACAATGAAAAACTGCGTTATACAACAATTTATGGGCACTTTGATTGTCATTAAATATAAGAATAGAATCAGAACTACCAGTTATTTCTTTACACAAATTCCTTAAGTAAACAGCTTCCTTACAACTTTCAGAGATACCAATATATTCTGCTTCTGTGCTAGACAGAGCTATATTATTTTGCTTTTTACTACTCCAAGAAATTACACCTCCTGATAGGCTGAAACAAAATCCAGTGTATGATTTTCTATCTAAAGGATCATTGCCCCAATCTGCATCTACATAACCAATTATGTCCTTATTACCTTTACCACAATATTTAATGCAATAATCTTTAGTTTTCTTTAAATATCTTAAAATCCGCTTAGCATGAGCCCAATGCTCTCTATCATAGCAATTCTTAAAATGACTTAGGTATCCTGCTGAGAATGCAATATCTGGACGTGTAAGTATGGCAAGATACATTAAACAACCGATTAATTGCTGGTATGGTAAATTCTTATCACAATTACTATGTTTAGCCAACTTCAGTCCACTTTCCATAGGAGTATCTATAGTTTTACAATTTTCTAAATTAAATTTTAATAATAACTGTTCTATGTAATGACTTTGATCTAATGTTAACACTTTATTTTCTTTATCATAACACACTGACATATCAAGGCATTGTTTTATTTGGCCTAAATCTTTAATCTTAAATTGAGACTCTAATACACACTTTAATTTATCAGTTTCTTCAGAACAATTAGAAAAAATTAAAAAATCATCAACATATAATGCAATTATAGTCATATTTTTATCTTCATTCTTTACATACAAACAAGGTTCATATTTAGATTTTAAATAACAATTTTTTGTTAAGCAAATATCTACTTTGTTATACCACATTCTTGATGACTGCTTCAATCCATAAATGGCTTTCTTTAACTTTAGAACTTTATTAATATCTGAACTATCAAAACCTTCAGGTATTTGCATGTAAATATTTTCATGAAGTTCGCCATTTAAGAATGCCCATTTAAGAATGCGGTTACCACATCAAAATGTCTAATGTCAAGTCCTAGTTTTACCAACAAAGCAAAAAGTAATCTTGAAGAACTATGTCGCACCACTGGTGAAAATGTCTCTGCATAGTCTGCATAGTCTATACCCGGTTGTTGCAAGAAGCCCTTTGCCACTAATCTCGCACGATAACGCACTTTATTATCAGGTTCTATTTTCTTTTTGAGCACCCACTTACACTGCACAATTGTACCACTACTAGGAATATCTACCACATCCCAAGAGTCATTTTCTTCAAAGCACTTCAGTTCATCTTTGACAGCCTGCAACCACTGGTTTCCCTCAGGCCCCTTTAATGCTTGCTTCAGTGTAAGAGCAGCTCCGCAAGCCATATCATTCTCCGAGTAGCAGATTCCACCGAAACCAAATCTGTTTGGAGCACGACATCGCCTTGTAGGTCTGACTCGATGATTAACATCATCTATAGTTTCTACCAAATCCTCATACTCACTCGGCATATAGTCTGAAATAGAATCATCTTCTGACACTTCTTTTAAAGTTGAATCTGTGTCTTCCCCCACTGAATCTTGTAGATTCGGGCTTTCTTGTGGACTGCCATCATTCACAGACTCCTGATCCTTGCTTTCAGATGCAACCTTCATCATGATTGATTCTTTTTCCATTACAATCACATCTCTGCTAGTGGTTATAATTCTTTTCACAGGATCATACACTCTGTAGCCCTTGATGTTCTCGGGAAATCCAACTAGTATACATTCAGTGGATTTCTTGTCCCATTTTGACCTCTTCTCTTTATTGACATGGACCATGACTGGTGATCCAAAGATCCTCAGATTGCTAAGATCTGGTTTAATACCTGTCCATAACTCAAATGGCATTTTACCATTTAATACAGATGAAACTGTCCGATTATGCAAATATACGGCTGTATTACAGGCTTCAGCCCAAAACTTTTTATCCATCATGGCATCATATAACATACATCTCGCCTTCTCAATGATGGTTCTGTTCATCCTTTCACATAACCCGTTCTGCTGTGGCGTATATGGATTCGTTTTTTGGTGAACTATGGGCTCAACTTTAGATTAGGTTCTGCGAGCTACGCGCGTCAAATTTTTTGTGGGGTTAGACATTAATTAGATGTAAATAAATCCAAAATTTCAAAACGCGGAGATGAGCGGTTTGCGAGAAATAAATTTTTGAAATTATTTACTTCTGTACAGAAATTGTCTAACAAAAACGCATATTAACGTTCCGTTTTACGGGTTGCGATTTATTTGTCATAAATAAGCGCATTAATGTGTCAAAGTCATGACATTTGTGGGACAAATCGGAAATGTCACGACAAAAATTTGCGAACGGAACGCAAATCCGACATGGCCGTGATAGGTTAGAAGGCTAAGGCGGGTGCGAAGCGTAGCGGAGCACCCGCCTTAGCCGACGTTGGTTGTTTTTTTTTTTTTTTTTTGTTTATCATGTATTTAATCACATAATAATATGTACATTTCACATATTATTATATTATACACTAACTACATTTAGTTTTTTTTTTTTTTTTTTTTTTTTTTGGTTATTTGAATTACACGACCGAAATAGTAGTAGAAAGTGCCCACGGAAAGAAAGAGATGCAAGACGGCGTCCAATGTTGGATAGAGATAGCGTACACCTTATAAATATGACCTCCGGACGCCGTGGGTTTTTATTATCACAGTTTTTTGAATATCTCAAAAAGTACAAGGTTCCGCGCCCCCCCCGTCACAGGGGGGGCTCCCCCCCCCCCCTGAAAAATAAAAAAAAACGGACGTACTTATTCTAAAGTCCTTCCGAACTATGCTATATTGTTTTAAGAAAACATCAAGGTCTGAATTACAGAACTCCTTTCCATTGTCACTTCTGAAGAATTTCACTTTTCTATTAGTTTGATTCTCTGACATCACCATAAACTCTTTGAAATATTTCAAAGCTTCATTTTTATTCTTTAAAAAATAAATGAAGGTCATGCGACTAAAGTCATCAACAAATAAAAGAAAGTAGGACGAACCTCCTAGTGATTTCTCCTCCATGGGTCTACAAAGATCACTGTGCACCACATTTAATAGTTCTGTGCTTCTCGTACCAACATTCGTGAATGGTAGCCGACACTGCTTGCCCTCACAACATGTCTTGCATGATAATTTGCTTATCTCAATTTTCTCAACGAAATCCATTCCTGTTACAGCATTCTTCGTTTTCATCAAGCTATCACTGTTCACATGACCTAATCTGCGATGCCAGATGTGACCTGAGGTGGTGGCCGCAGCTATCAACCTCTCTTGTGTGTTCAATCTATAGACACCATTCAACAATGTAGCAGTAGCAACTAAATCTCCACCTCTGTTGTATATAAGACAGCCATGCTTATTGAAATACACTCTATTTCCTTTTTCTATCAATTTGCTCACGGAAATGAGATTAGTTGTCAATTCTGGTACACAAAACACATCTTCGATGTTGATGTCGATTTCACTGTCATTCACTGTAGTTATTATCTTAACATCGCCAGCACACGTAACTGAAACAGTTTCTTGATTTGCAACTATGATATTTTCTTGAACTTTACGGTATCGGCTTGCTATCCAATCTGTGTTAGCGGTTAAATGGACGCTAGCGCCGGAATCGATATACCAGTCCTTTTTATTGAAACTTCCACTTAGAAATACAGCTGAAAATGCGTTGGTTTGTTTACGGTCTTCGTTTTTATTGTTTATATTCGAGTTATTTGGACATTGAGTTCGGTAGTGTCCGACTTGTTTACAACGGTAGCATTTGACATTGACAGTTTTTATGTTGGCATTACTTGTCTTTGGAAAATTTGAGGTCGAGGCGCCATCTTTATTTAGTGTTGTGGATACCTGTTCTTCTTCTTCTTCTTCCTAAGTATGGCAATCAATCCCTTCAGGGACTATTTTTGCCAGTGTCGAGTGTTAGAGAATTTTCATGTTGCAAAATTACTCGTGTTTGCCGCATTAAAATGCCTAGTGTCATGCATTCTAACGCCCAATGGAGTTTCTGGAGACAACCCACGGCAGTAGCAGATCGTAACACGCCTTTAGATTAGAGGTAACCTATTGACCAAAATGATAAATCACTTAACCCAAAAGTCGTATTATGGCATTATTTCCAATGCTCCTATAAATCAGTCACTAAATGAAACTTTACTGCACATATCGACACCAAAAATACACATTAAAGATCACTATAACACAATTTACGACAAACTGGAAAAAATGGTAAAAATCTCAACCGCTCCGCCTGATTCCCGCCAAAAACTCCGGATACCTGTTATATCCTTACATAGTATTAATAATAATATTACTTCTTTATTTTTAACTCAAAAAAAAAAATCTGGTACTGAAGCCTAATTAAAAAATAATTTCAAGATGAAATTCTGTAATAAGAAATAACAGGTTGATTGAAAAAATAATATTAATGATTACTAGCCTCAGAGTAATGACTACCGTCACAGTAATGACTAATGAATGACTAATGACTAGCCTCAGAGGAATAGCTAGCATCAGAGTAATGACTACCCTCAGAGGAATGACTACCCCCAGAGTAATGATTAGCTTCAGAGTAATGACTAGCGTCAGAGTTGTGACTAGCCTCAAAGGAATGACTACCCTCAGAGTAATGACTAGACTCAGAGTAATGATTAGCCTCAGAATAATGACAAGGCTCAGAGTAATGACTACCCTCAAAGGAATGATTACCCTCTGAGTAACGAATGGCCTCAGAGGAATGGCTACCCTCAGAGTAATGACTAGCCTCACAGTAGTGACTAATTTGCTAGCTTTAGTCCTTATACTGGGTCTGAAACAAAATTGCTGGGCGATATCTATACACATAAATAATATTGAAGTGTCTGTTTGTAATTTCAAAATAACAGCTTTCTACGAAATGCATATGAAAGTAAACACGCTTCTAAAGACAAAAAGTCAGTTAAATTTTTTTTTGTCTGTCTGTCTGTTTGTTTGGGGTAATCTCTGAAACGGCTGGGCCGATTTGAACGAGACTTTCACTTGTAGATAGCTGATTTTACTGGGCGTAACATATGCTACTTTTATTTTAGAAAAATAAAAATAATTAGGGTTCCGCACAACAACAAAAAATACCTGCCTTTTTCTTAAGCTCATGGTGTGATTAATCACTGAACTAAAGCTTAGAAAAACTCATTGGTACAGGCCGGGGTTTCAACTTGGTCCCATCAGATGACAGGCCGTTGCTTCAACCACACGGCTTTTAGTCTCTTGAAAATAAATGTCCTCGCATACCCACCAAGTCGCTAGAACCTTCTAGAATATTCAAGATACATTTCTGTGCCGGTAGCATGAACTTTTTCGACAACGTTTTCGTATCGCCTTCGACTATTTTTGTATTGAAAAATGAACAGCGCTGCGGCGGTGAAAAGTGGAACTAAAAATTAGTATGACAATTTTGACATTTTGAGTTACGTTTACGAATACGTTGTCGACAATGTTCCTGCTACCGGCACTGTAAAGCTAACAATGTATACTCGCGAATTACACTTGTCCAAATTACACTTTGTAAGTCGAACAGATGCAAATGAATTTCTTTTTATTGTTAATCGAAAATAAATGGATAATTCTTAACTATTTGTCGAGCGTAATGCGTATATCGAATTCAAATAGTGGCATACGCTGTGGCAGCATTGTTTGGGACTACGTATGATCAATGCATAATTACCACACCTGTTTCAACATTAAACACAGCAATACAAATGTATTGTTTATATCGAACAATTAAATGGTCCTTTACGTGTTTTTGTTCAATTAGATTACCTCGGATGTATAACACTGTATTATTATTCTATTTTACTACTTACTATAATCATGTATGTAAGTGTAGCGACCTCGCCGCTACATAAACCAACGTTAGAAATCTACTAACTAACAGGACAACATTCAACGGATGACAACTACATACGTCACAATCCTGCCACGCCCTAGCGAAATTTTCTACGCAATTTAACATATATACCAGTTTCGGACTAGAACAGTCGGAGCTTTGTTCCCCAGGCACAACACCCGCCTGGCTGGAAGATCTTCCCTTTGCGGTGGCTGAGCATAATCACCTCGCTCGCCCCACATAAGTATACATGTACTTACAGTACCGGCGTTAGGGTCAGTGACGACCTGGGCAAGAATATTGTGGCGAGTTTGAACATTGCAACCCAAATTACGAAACAATTCCGTTACTACATATCAGAAAAAAAAACACCATGTGTTAAAGCCTAGCATGCATTTTCTACTAATGCACGCTGACCGACGGGAGCGGGCTACACTACGGCTCGTTCCAACTGCGACTGGTCGGCCATCTTCCCGACCAGTTCATTCGACTCTGCGTCTGCGCCCACTCACTCGACAAGAAGCCACGCGGCGTACGAAATTAATGTACCTATCTATTCCATCTTTTAATATATTTCAAGTGATTAACAAAAAGAACATTTTATTTCAAACACCACCGATCGGCACCGTCATCAAGAAAATTCCCTGCCTACTAGCGTCTTCACCATGCTTAAGGATATCATAAACCAAAATCCTGATCTAAAAATACGGACGCGTTTAAAAGATTTAATAAAAAAAAATAGTGAGCATACCTCTAAAAATCTGGAATCTTACGTTTTGCTCCAACACGTCGTTATCGAGAATAGATTGTTTGCTGAACCATAATCTTTCCTTTAACCGGGCGCCAACGACACGGGTTGGAAAGTTTTGGAGCTCATACATTATTTTTCTTATTACCCCCCCCCCCCCCCCCCTCCAATTTGGCGCCCTGGGCCGTTGCCCCTCCTAACGCTAGCACTGTGTAAAAATATATTATTTAACGTGTCCCTCCCTTACCTTATCACATGAACCCGCTATCGTGTACCTCCCTAACCCGTGGACCACCTATTATGTTCCACTTGGACCACCTCCCGTGTCCCTACTTTACCACATGAACCACGTCCTATGTCCCCCTCTCACCACATTGACCACCTCTCGTGTCCCAACCTTACCATATGGACCACCTATCGTGCGCCCCCCCCTTACCACATGGACCACCTATCTTGCGACGACTATTTTAGCTAGTGTCGAGTGTTAGAGAATTATCGTACATCTTATTGCATTAAAATGCCTAGTGTCATGCATTCTAACGCTTAATGGAGTTTCTGGAGACAATCCACGGCAGTTATAGATCACAAAAAACCTTGAGGTCAGAGCTAACCCTATAGACTTGAAAGAAAAAAAATAAAGAAAATTATTTATTCCATAATTTAACTACAAACAGTAGATTACTTCACACAAAGGCCATATTACAACTTTATTTCCAATGTTCCTATTAATCAATCACAAAATGAAACTTTTCTGCACATAATGACACCGAAAATACACACAAAAAATCACTATAACACAATTTACGCAACAGTGGAATAAATCTCAACCGCTGAATCCCGCCAAAACCTCACTTTCGTTCCCAAAACCATGACAGGAACGCTCACCATAGACTAATTTTTTTTTTCTATCATTGTTGTAGAATGCGTTCATTCTTGCTGACCAAGAGAATACAACCGCTACCTTGCTGACACAGTTGTGTAGTTGGCTGGCAACAAAGCGATTTGAAAAATCGTCAACGCTAACTCGTTACAGCTTAGTAAAAAAGTCTAGCAACAGGCAAAAGTCTAGATAGAAATAATAGGCAAAAGTCTAGATAGAAATAATAGCCAAAGAGTCTACGGAACAATTTTTTTGGCTACTGGCAACCTTTCCAAATGGAATCTATATTATAAAATTACTGGAGTCAGCGAATCGAAGTCCTTATTCTAAGTGTTTGGGCCTCCTAAAGCACTATTGAGGTTTCATGTAACGGCTGAGACACCCTCGCCTTCATGGATGCAAATCGGAAGTGCATCGGCCTGCGCATATTCCACCGCGCATTTTCCGCCGCGCAATTGCTGTCATATTAGTGTGTGATTCGTTCTCAAGAGAATTCAACCGCTACGCTACCGCAATATTATTTCGCACCGCGCCGCTGACATTATAAGCTCAAAAGGATTGTGCAGTGCCGGAAGCAACTGAGGAGCTGAAATAAGGTAAGGGCTATCAGTTGTTTTCGTGGAAGATCAGTGTGCTTTAGAAGTGCTGCACATGCCCGCCGCCGCATCTTTTTGAAACGAGGATTAAAGAGCGTGTTGAAGCCCTAACAACAAAATACAGTCCACTAGATATTTCGCCCCATCATTTTTGGCCTTCGAGCCGCACGCTTTGTAGTTTATTCCCGTTCAAAAATCTATTAATTTCCGTAACTATTTTTACAGTTTGAATTTTCATCCGCCATTTTCCGCATATATGAATTAATATTTCTCTCAAACTACGCATACATTCTTGCCTATAGGCCATTGAGGCTTGGGTTCTACCGCTATATTATTTGTTCTCAATAATGTTTTGAAAAATACCGCTGCTATAATAATAATTTACATAAATAAAATTTGCATATGAATTCCTGTGTGCAGTCACAATAACGTCAATAACACGGCCATATTGTAATTTTCTCAATATTATTTTGAATTTTACGGTGACTTTTGGTTGACGTTTGGAGTGTTCCACGACTTTTGAATAATGTCGACCGAACTAACGCTTCTTTTAAGTAAACGCGAATCATACTTCGCACGCATTAAAAATATTTACGATTCGATCCCTAAGACTAAACGCGACGTTAGTCCTTTGTTTGCCTTGCAGGCGGAGAATATAAATAGTCTTAGAGAGGAGTATGTTCAGATAGTTGAAAATATAAATTCGACTAGTCTAAAATTAAACTCAAAATATGAGCCTGACTTTAAATCTTTATGGGCATTTGATGATCTGTACTACGCTATTAAAAATGCTCATAACAAAGTAAATGAGTCTAAGGCCTCCGATCATACTTCATCTAACCTAAAACTACCGCGTTTAGAAATACCCGAATTTCATGGCGATATTCAAATGTTTCCATTATTTATCGAATCATTCCGAAATATTGTGCATCATAACACAACTTTGAATGATGCAGAACGCATTCAATACTTGATATCGAGGTTGAAAGGCAAAGCGCATAATATTTGCATCGGTATTGCACCTACCCCCGATAATTATAAAGTTCTTTATGACGCATTAATTACCAAATATGAAGACACGCGCGCTATTGCTATTTCATATTTGGAAACCATTTTGAACATCAAGCCATTGTTAACTAGTAAGGCTTCCCCAAACAATTTAGAGGCATTCATAGATCAATTTTCAACTTCAATTTCCGCATTAAGACAATTAAATATAAAAAATTTAGCTGATTTCATTTTTGTTCATTTGGGACTACGCAAATTAGATCCAGAAACCTCTAGAGCGTTTGAAATGTCCATTGGTAATAAGAACGATTTTCCAAAATATGACGATTTTGTTAAATTTATCCGCGAACAAACAAAGATTTTGTATCGTACCGCGCCGGCATCGCCTGCAGCTGGTTCATCTTCTCGCTCGGGACAAGTACATCGCAGCGAACCGGTTAGTACGATTCGCGCGCCTAAATCTTTTTTGGTAAATAATGTTAATTCTGTTTGTTGTCACTGTAATAGTAAGAAACATTGGCATTTATACCAGTGCGAACCATTCTTAAGATTGACTCCTATCGAGAAGTACAATATTATTAAAAAACTTAATGGTTGTGTCAACTGTCTAAGTGTCCGCCATACGCTTGCGTCATGCAAATCTACACTGAGTTGTAAACATTGCAACAAGGCTCACCATAGCCAGTTGTGCCGTTATCCGCCACATAATCCGCAATCCGAAATTATTCCGTCGTCATCGCATCGCTCCGTTCCGCTTCACACTCCCGCTTCCGCTTTCGTTCCCGCTCCCGCTTTCGTTCCCACTCCCGCTCCCGCTTTAGTTTCCGCTCTTGCTCCCGCTCCCGCTCCCGCTCCTGCTCCCGATCATCGTAATCGGAATGATAATTCCGCAGCCACACCAGCGCCACAGTTTTCAGGCGCTGCGACTTGCAAACAATCTTCCCTTAAAACAGTGTTGCTCGGCACTGCTATTGTGTCTGTATTAGATGCCTTTGGTAATCGTCGCAATATCAGATTATTAATTGATATGGGTTCACAGAATCATTTCGTTACATCGCGTTGTTTACGAACTTTAGGTATAAATATATTACCTGATAACAAAAACACTTTAGTTCATGGTATCGGTGAAAGCACGCAATCCATAAAGGGTCTTTCTAATTTGACTTTATTTTCGAATTATGATGAACAATTTTCGATTGATTTGCAAGCATTGGTCATCAATAAAATTTCTGGCAATCTGCCTGAAAGTCAGATAGACACCGCGTCTCTTGATTATTTACGCAACGTTCCTCTCAGTGATCAGCATTGGTATTTACCTGGTAGGATCGATCTTCTTCTAGGCGCTGAAGATTTCGTTAAACGTATCTTAAAGACCGATCGCGTTGTTGGACCTGCTGGTCTTCCTGACGCTATTGATACGGTTTTCGGTTATATAATTTCCGGTTCCGCATTCACATCGAACCCTAAGCTTTCGTCCGCAAATAATTTCTTTATTACTACGGAAAATGTAGATCAACTGTTAACAAATTTTTGGAATGTGGAAGAAGTTCCCACTAGAAAGCATCTTTCTACCGATGAAAAACGGTGTGAGGACATTTATTTGCAACACACGACCCGAGATAATCGTGGACGTTATGTTGTACCGTTGCCATTTTGCCGAGACTCGAAAGACTTAGGTGATTCTTTAACGACCGCAACTCGTAGATATAACGCGTTAGAAAGGCGATTCAAGCAAAACAATTCCCTTCATAAAAAATATGATGAGATTATTCGGGAGTATTTAGAGAAGGAGTATATTTCTTTAGTTACAAATCTGGATAATGATTCTTCCAACTTTTACATCATACCGCATCATCCTGTTGTCCGTGATGACAAACTGACAACTAAGGTCCGCATCGTGTTGGATGCAAGCGCCGCTACCTCAACTAATCTATCGTTGAATGACTGTCTATTAACAGGACCAAATTTACAATCTGATCTTTTGACTATTATTTTCCATTTCCGCTTATTTCCTATCGCAATAACTGCCGATATTCGTCAGATGTATTTACGAATATTAGTTTGCCCGGAATTTCACCGCTATCTTCGCATTATGTACCGCTTCTCAAATGAAACTGAACCGCAAATATATGAATTCAATCGCGTTTGTTTTGGATTAAAATGTAGTCCATATTTGGCAATGCGCACGATAAAAAAATTAGTCGAAGATGAAGGCGCTTCCTTTCCCGCCGCTTCCGCTATTGTTTCCCGCAATCTGTACATGGATGACCTAGGAACCTCGGTTATGGACGAAGTAACCGCTGTTAATTTATCTCGTGATTTGATTAATTTATTTTTGAGGGCCGATTTAGAGTTGGTCAAATTTTCAAGTAACTCGCAAAAACTGCTAGAACAGTTGCCGGAAAAACATCGGTTGTCCGCTTCTGTTGATATTTCTGATAATGATGATTTAAAAATTTTAGGTTTACGCTGGAGTCCGCTGGATGATCAGTTTTCTATTACAGTTAGGTTAGACCCGCAAAACATTATAACTAAAAGAACTATACTGTCGACAATCGCTAAACTTTGGGATTTAATTGGAATTGCTGCTCCTATTATTTTGTACGCGAAGCTATTAATTAAAGAACTTTGGTTGATGAAGCTTGACTGGGACGAAGAGCCTCCCGAACATATTTGCACGCAGTGGTTGCGTTTCAAGTCTGAACTTCCGCTTTTAGAAAAACTTAAAATCCCGCGTCATTTAGGTATCAATTCCACAGATTGTGAATTGATACTGCTAGGATTTGCTGATGCAAGTACCTCTGCTTACGGAGCCGTGGTTTATTTATGTGTGGTACATCCAGACTTTCCAAACAATATTATTAATATTGTTTGCGCTAAGTCTAAGGTAGCCCCGGTTCAAGTACTTACATTAGCTCGCTTAGAGCTTTGTGCGTCGTTACTACTTGCTAAACTTTTGCGTTATGTATCTGATAGTATATCAGATAAATGTACAATTTCTAGGATTCTCGCATTCACAGATTCCAGTGTTACATTACATTGGATTCATTCATCTCCGCACCGCTTTAATGTTTTCGTTAGCAATCGCATTGCCCAAATTAATGATTATTTACCCGCATCTCACTTTTTTCATGTCTCTGGTAAAGAAAATCCGTGCGATTGCTTATCGCGAGGTCTCACACCTAGTCAATTACTTGTTCATCCGCTGTGGCTACATGGCCCTTCATGGATTCGGAAACCTTTATCTGAGTGGCCTCTGAACCGTTTTGTATTTGACAAGGACTCAGTGTTACCAGAGGTTAAATCTACAACTAAAACGTTTTTAACGACGGATCGCAACAAACCTTTTTTGTGCGATCTTGCTACCCGCTTCTCCTCTTGGAGCAAATTTCTTCGCGTTGTTGTTTATATATTCCGATTTTTAAAGAAGTTACCGCGCTCAAACCATATTACGCTTGCAGATCTGAATGTGGTTGAAAGAGCTGTGCTTATAGCTGTTCAATCAGTACATTTTGAGCAAGAAATAAATGATATAACGAGCAGTAAGCTTCCGTCGAAACAGTTACGCCCCCTCTGTCCATTTGTAAACGATGGCTTATTACTTGTCGGTGGTCGATTAAATAAATCTGATCTGGACTTTTCCGCCAAACACCCTATTCTGTTGCCGAATAACGATCATGTGGTGGATTTGATTATTGACGCTTACCACAACAGATATTTACATCCTGGACCAAATTTATTAATGTCGTTATTACGTCAAAAATATTGGATAATTTCTTGCCGCAAAATAGTTCGCAAACGTTTCCGAATTTGCAATCGTTGCTTTAAGGTAAACCCAAAGTTTAATTCTCCTTTGATGGCAGATTTGCCAACATGCCGCGTAATTGAATCTAAACCGTTTTTGCACACCGGTGTGGACTACGCTGGTCCTATACCAATTCTTATCAGCCGTTATAGAGGTGCTCGACAACAGAAATCGTACATTTGTTTATTTATTTGCCTTGTTACGCGCTGTACACATATTGAACTTGCCGTCGATCTAAGCACGCCTGCTTTTATTAATGCTTTTAAACGTTTCGTGTCCCGAAGAGGCACTTGTTCTACTTTATATTCAGATCAAGGCACGAATTTTATAGGAGCTAAAACTTATTTTGATGAACTAACGGAACTTGTCAACTCAAATAATTTTAAAAACGCATTTTTTGATGTAGCTCGTAATGAAGGGGTTGACTGGAAATTCAACCCTCCAAGCGCTCCACACTTTGGTGGATCTTGGGAGTCAAATATTCGTAGTGTTAAATTGCATTTAAAACGAGTCATTGGTGAACAATTATTAACTTACGAAGAGATGCTTACAGTGCTCGCGCAAATAGAATCTTTACTCAATTCGCGTCCGTTGACACTTTTAAATTCGGATCCTTCTGAACCAACAGCGTTGACACCGTCCCATTTCTTGACATTTGGTCCATTAAACTCGCTACATAATGTTGATGTTTCAACTTTATCTTTAAATTTAGTAAAACGTAAATATCTATTAGATAAAATAATTCAATCCTTCTGGAAACGATGGAGGATAGAATATCTTCATTCACTCCAACATCGTCAAAAATGGAACTCTCCAACCACACCTGTCACAAAGGGTACTGTAGTATTGATTCATAATGATAATGCTCCCCCTTTAAAATGGCCAATGGGTGTAATTGAAGACGTTTTTCCAGGTAAAGACGGTGTTGTACGCGTTGTGTCTGTACGCACGACTTCTGGTGTTTATCAAAGACCAGTGGTCAAAGTTTCCCCTTTACCGCTTCAATAAGCAACTAATTAGGTTGCCACCAGTTTTAAGTGGCAATTCCCATCATTGTTTAGGAGAGAATAATTTATGCTTTATTTATCATTATTTTAATTGTTAACCGCGTTTTGTTAATGTGTAGTTTGAGAGATGTTATCTTTTGTTTTCCCTTCGCTTCTGCCACGCGCTTTTTGTTATTAGAAGAACAAAGAGATCTTTGTTCTCCTAGGCGGGGGGAATGTTTGGGCCTCCTAAAGCACTATTGAGGTTTCATGTAACGGCTGAGACACCCTCGCCTTCATGGATGCAAATCGGAAGTGCATCGGCCTGCGCATATTCCACCGCGCATTTTCCGCCGCGCAATTGCTGTCATATTAGTGTGTGATTCGTTCTCAAGAGAATTCAACCGCTACGCTACCGCAATATTATTTCGCACCGCGCCGCTGACATTATAAGCTCAAAAGGATTGTGCAGTGCCGGAAGCAACTGAGGAGCTGAAATAAGGTAAGGGCTATCAGTTGTTTTCGTGGAAGATCAGTGTGCTTTAGAAGTGCTGCACATGCCCGCCGCCGCATCTTTTTGAAACGAGGATTAAAGAGCGTGTTGAAGCCCTAACAACAAAATACAGTCCACTAGATATTTCGCCCCATCACTAAGCTTTGATTATATAAAAGATTCTAAGTTGAATTGCTATATTTTCTAATAAATAAGAACAACTACAAACTTACTATTCTGTTCTAGGGGAAAAAGGTTTAACTTTTTTATTTTAGTTTGTTACTTATAAAAATATTTAATAAAAATATAACAAAATTATGAATTAAAACTCGACTCATTTCTGGTTTATAAAAAAGAATAATATTTAATTTTTGAAAATGGAACTACCAAATCGGCGATTTCTTTGGAGGAATACGTGCATTGCCGTGCATTGCGTTGCGGCTACAGAACAAATAAAACTTATTGGCGCGATATCTTTAGAATTTTTCTCTAATTACAAATTGAATTGATGACCATTATTTATTTTTGTATTATTTTATTTTTGCGCACTCGTAGTGAAAAGCAGAGTGTTACATACGGCGCTAAAATCCATTGCAACTCAGTTTCTCTATTTACTAGCTCGCTAAAGCTCGTGAGTAAAACTACCTCGTATACGTGTATAGTACTCGTATAGTGGGTCACTTTAGCCCTTTGGATAACAATCCACTAATATACCTTCAGTTTTAGTCAACAAAGCGGATCCAGCCAAAACCACATGCAGAAATGTTAAAACTAGGTTACCTACAAGTTCACCTAATAAATTAAACTGAACATATTTAAACACCAAATATAATAATTCATTTATAAGCAAACATTGGCCGCACATTAACGTACTGACATGGGTATCTTATTGTTCGGAATTATAATAATATATTTACCAATGTATATGATAATTTATGGTCTGCAAACACAAATGTTCATTCGGTATGGTATATAAAGCTGATGTTTCAGTATTTTAACATAGTCTAGCACGCTTGACTTCTGGTCTACTTAGGGTCAAGAAGATCCAGGGGCCGAAATGCGTTTTCTTACTGCAATTGTGCTGGTCTGCACACACGGTGTAAGTAATCTTTATTTTTTTTATAATCTATCTTTTGTTGTTTTGTCTTTTTGTCTCATTGAGTGTATCTTTTTAGGATTCCGTACCAACGGAACCCTATTACTAAAACTTTGTTGTCTGTCCGTCCGCCCGTCTGTCTCTCAGCGGGCTGGATCTCGTAATTCGTAGCTATAAAGTTGAAGTTTTCACAGAATGTGTATACTGTTCGCTGTAACAACAAAAAAAACAACAACTAATAAGGGGATTCTGCTAGAAACGTGTTTTTCTGTTTAATTTTGTTTTTCTTATTACTGGCAACAAGTAGCTTGGATTTCTATCTACATCTACACTTCTTCTACACTTCTACACTTATATATATATATATTGTATATCTACACTAATATTATAAAGAGGAAAGATTTGTATTTTTGTATGTAACGAATAAACTCAAAAAGTACTGGACCGATTTTAATAATTATTTTTTCATTAGAAAGCTACATCATCACTGAGTAACATACAAACAGACAAAATATTTGATAAATGTCTATAGGCTCCGAAACTTCAGAACCGATTTCAAAAAATCTTTCACCGTTAGAAAGCTACACTGTCACTGAGTAACATAGGCTAGCTGCCCGCCCCGGCTTTTCACGGGTAGACAAAATATTTGACATCAATGTCTACCCGTGCGAAGCCGGGGCGGGCCGCTAGTTATATATATATTGGTGTCGATTCTGTTGTTCAAAATGACTAAACTGAACTAATTTGACAGGTCTAAAAGTCTTGCTATCCCTTTCTTATGCGCGGGGTTAAATAAGGATGGCAATATTTTAAGACCTGTCAAATTAGTTAAGATTAGTAATTCTAAACAACAGAATTGGCATCAATATATATATATATGATATATTTATATATAATATATTAATATATAATATTATCAAGAGGAAATATTTGTATTTTTGTGGGCTTGTATTGAATAGGCTCCGAAAATACTGGACCGATTTCAAAAAATCTTTCTCCCTTAGAATGCTAAATTATCACTGAGTAACATAGGCTATATATTATACTAGCTGCCCTCCCCGGCTTCGCACGGGTTCACAAAATATTTGATAAATGTCTATGCTCCGAAACTGATGTCTACCCGTGCGAAGCCGGGGCGGGCCGCTAGTATTTTATAAAAAGGCGAAATTACTATTACAAACTTATTATTTGCGGTTGGTGCAATAGCCATGTCTTGGGAACGAACAGCAAACTCGCACATGGCCACATTTTGCTCTAATGACAAGAAGTAGACGCTTGAAATGCTAATAGAGTTTGTAATGCTATATTAAAAGAAAAGATATATCGAATTTACTGTAACAAACTTATTATTTGCGGTTAGTGCAAAGGCCGTGTCATAGTACTGTCACTAGTCTAGTTATCTCTCTGTGGTAATTTAGACCTTCATAAGTGCCTTATTGGGGCCTAAACTGAATAATTGATTTTTGATTTGATTTGATTTGATCTCTCATATACTATATATTATTTCTTTGTCTTTCAGCTTGTCCGTGCAGCACCCGATCAGAGTGAGTAATTGAAACAAAGATTACATCACAATCATACATTAATATCATTTCGCCAAGTCTCTTTCGAGCAAGGCAGAGAGCGCCATATACATATTGACTCATATTGACTCTTTTTAGGGTTCCGTACCTTAATAGGAAAAAAGAACCCTTTGTAGGATCACTTTGTTGTCCGTCTGTCTGTCTTTCTGTCTGTCTGTCAAGTTTTTTTTATCTCAAGAACGCGTGGTGTTATCAAATTGAAATTAATATGAAATACCCGGGTCTATGGTCTCTTTCGGCTGCAAAATAATCAAATCTGTAAGACAATATGAAGAAAAGATATGACCATTTATGTCGCAGATTTTCGCATATTTTGCGACACACAGGGAATCAAAACCTATAGGGTACTTCCCGTTGACCTAGAACCATGATGTCAAGCTGTTGCTTCAATAACAAGTACACCGTGGCATCTAAATAATAAAAAAAAGTTACATAAAAGATCGCTTAATCAATTTTCACTTTCGTCATTATTTCATGGCGCCTAGTATCAAACTTAATTTTTGAGAACAAAAATTTTCACAGCGGATTCCAAAGTGATTTTAGAAGTCAGCTTTGTGGTATAGCTTATTTTAAGAATTCATAAAAATATTAATTCACGTTTTTTAGCGCCGACAATAATAGTTGAGAAACCGATCCCCAACTGTGAGTTATTTCAGACGAAGCTAATATGTCTAGTAAGTTTGATAGAGAAAACGTCCTGCTTATTTAACATAATCCCTTTTTTTTCAGCAAATGAATACAATATTGAATCAAACTTAAACATTGAATCAGGTTACGATGATTCCTATGATCACAATGGAATATATACGGACACATCTGGATCCAGCTATAATTATGATGCTAGCAAAAAATCTGGTATCTCCGAAGTGAATGACGATGGGTCCAGTTCCAGAGATGTTCAAAACGAAAATTACAACTCTGGCGGAGTCCAAGCCCAGTTTAATTTTGCACTAGGAGACAGCTCTCTAAGCGGCAACCTATACAAATATAAAAACCAAGGCAGTGCCAGTGAATCTCAGAACTATTTAAATTCTGACGGAACCTCTTATGACTCGAATAAAAACGTTAACGTAGCTAACGGTGGTAGCGAGTCCAATGCCCAATACTCCGGTGTCGATGGCACGAAGGCCGGTAACACTAACCGAGATGCGTACAACGTCGGTAGTTATAACAACAACGTTCAATATAGGTCTGATGGTTCTACTTACGATTCCAACAGCCAGGAAGATGTCTACGATTATGATAAAGATGATCAATCTTACTACTACAACCACGATGGCACTATCAATGCTGAAACTAACAAAAAGCAAATCACTGGTGCTAGTGAAGCCAACCACCAATATTTTACGCAGTCAGACGGATCTGAGGCTAGAAACGACAATAGTAAATACGCTGAGGTTCAAACGAATAGCCATAATAGCTACTACTCCAATCCTCAGGGCACTTCTGCCGGTCAGAATAAGGACAGCTACTCGAAAGTTTCTGGTGAACAAAGTGAGAACTACACCAAAGGTTCTGATGGTTCAGTGAGTTCCAACAGCCATAAAGACTCTCACGTCGCAGCTGCTGAAAATAACCAAGCTTTCTACAATGAACCTAATGGCTCTCAAGCTAGCTCAACGAGCTCTGCCTATACCGCTGATAAAGAACAAAGTCAGAAGAGTTATGTAAGTCAAGATGGGTCTGAAAGTGTAAAATATTCTTCTAGTTCTGAAGAAAACAGCTCTAGGACAGCCACATCGGAAACCATAACTACTAAAGGTGAGAAGATTGTACATAAACCCTGGTTGATACCATATTTTACAATATTTTATTTCAAACATAATATTGACCTCCCGTGACAGGCGTGCTGGAACATATCTCGCTCAGAGAATCAGCATTGCTATCCAGCGTGGCAATGCTGCCAGCATTCTTGGCACGCTACCGCATGATTCCGGTTTGGCTATAAGTAGGTAGGTTAGGATTAAACTATTTACCAAAACATATTTGGTAAATAGTTTAATCTGTTTTTTTAAACTTTCGCGATTTAAATACATAGTAATGACACGAAAACCAGCATCGGCCGTAGTCACGGGTCAGTCAGCCCGTGACCACGGCCGATGCAACTCGGTCGAAACGTTGGGAGGTAAATAAACCATTTAATATCGCGTATAAGACCCGTTTTCTTGTCATTACTATATAGTTTAATCTGTTTTGTGTCAATAAATAGAGGCCCTATATTGACCCGAATGACAATATTTACTTCAATATCGTCCGACATAAATACCTCTAATAAATTAAATTTCTTTTAGGTTCCCCAAACAAATACCATCACCTCATCGATCTTCCAATACCAGGTAAGCCATCATATTCAAATTTAGAGCCAAAAACGATCTTCAGTGTTGTAAATGATAAAATTCTAAATGTAAATGCTAAAACTCCAAATATAAACGATAGAATTCTAAATGTAAACTAGTGTAGGTATCCGAGAGTGATGGCTATAGCGTGACTTACGTTACTGATAAAACCGGATATTTCATGATTTCAAACGAATAAATTGTATGGGGTTGCAGGAGATTTTAAATACGATATGTACACCTTTGGGAAGAAGATAGGCGATCAGGAAATGCTTACGTTGGAACTTGTACCAGCTGGTGAGTATAAAGGAAATTTGATGATTTCATCAGTCATATATTGCTAAGTGATAACAATCTGATAGAGAAGAATGGAAGAGAAAAACTTACTGCGCCAGCCCCAAAAGATATTAGATAAGGGATGGGAAGGGATGAGGAATATGATGGTAAATTGCTAAGCTTCACTGAAAGGTTAAGAAGATTCATCAAATCAACAAAGTAAAACATATGATTTGCTAAACAAAGAAACTAAGTACTTTCAAATCGTCATAATTTATTACTGGATTCAGAAGTTTGATTTTACTGAGATCAATCAGAATTCAGGAACGAATGATTAAAATCTTTGAAATGGCGTTACTGATGCTCGAGTTGAATTCTTTTTCATGCAAATGTTCTCAATGAAATGAGTATCTTTGCATATTGCAAACTAAATGGATTTCTTTCTCAAAAGAAAAGCTTGCTTAATAAGCATTTCTTTAAAGGAAGAACTATACAAAATCATGGAAATAATAAAAAAAAAATGTAATGGTTAGCTCTGCAATTGGTACACCAATCAAGACATCCAACAAATTATTGCATAGTACGAGAGAGATCATTGGAATAGATTTAGGTCCCAAGAAGTATGTATCGAGACGTAGAAATTTAAATTGACTTCACATTTTTGTACTGTTATCACCACAACACTCATATTTAAAGTTGACACCAGGGGAAATGTACTTACATATATCATCATTAAATTTCTTTTGGGGTAGGCGCCATTTACTTGATTTGCACACTTCTTTCGCTTCTTAATTAATTTTCATTTAAAAGAAATCTTCGTAAATTGTAGGTTTTTATGAAGACACTTTAATAAAATTCTCAGGCATGAAATTACCACCAGCGTCTCCCTCTGATGACATTATTCCTTATATCGCTGGACCTCCAAGCCACGCCCCTGGTTCGAATGATGACGTGATATCATTTTTCAAGGCCCAACCAAATACCGAATGGGTACCAGCACACATAGAACCTAAATCAGGTATTTCAACTCTCACTCGTCAAAATTCACGTAGAATCGCAATAGTCATCACTCTTAATATTAATCCGCCATTTTAATAAGAATTCATCGTGTAATAAGAGCACTCATGGGTTATATTATATTGGACCATTGCATTCCTATTTATAGGAAACTTGGTTTAAAATCTCTCGTAGAAATGTCGGCTAAAGATGTAAATATTTTTTTTGCAGATTATGGTAGACACGTAGTTGGAACTGTCCGAAAAACACCTTCAAACTCAAGCCCTGAACAAGCGAAACCAAGATCACACCCAAAAACACGCCAGTCAGCACCAGTGCACAGAGGTAGTCCTAAAGGTTAGAAGCGTTTAATTAATAGGGAAATTGGTTTCTAAAGGACATCATCCATTTTGGTCCAAATCTGAAAGTTCCGGCCATCGCAATATTTTTGTATATTCTGTTAGAACTTGCCCGTCTGAAAATATATTACTATGACACCAATGTTGTAGGACCGTTGTTGTTGTCGTTGATTTTATTTGAGTTCGAAAATCTGAACAATACATTTTGTTGAAAATAGGAATAAAAAATCACCAAAAACAAATGAAATGTCCTGTAATGTCCAGTTTTGGTGTCATAGTAAAAAATGCTCAGACGGACAAGCTCTAACAGAATATATTTAAAAAAGCATTGGCCGGAACGCTCAAATTTGGACTAAATTTCTATGATACATGGAGGATGTCCTTTTGCCTTCTTTAACTCGTAGCCATTTCGTATAAACTAAAGACGTAAAACATTATTTTGCAGATGATGGTAGTCCTGTTAGTGGACCTGTGCAGAAATCGCCTCCACAGAACAGGCCTGGAAACATAAATCCAAGATCACCTGGACCTAATCCATCAAATCCAGAAGCAGGATCACGCCTGAAACCGGTCAAGACAGCACCAGTTCACAGTGGTAGCCCTAAAGGTGAGTGTGGTTGGAAGTAGAACCATTGCATTAGTAGGAAAATTTGACCTTCTTTAACTCGTAGCCATTTCATATAAACTAAAGACGTAAAACATTTCTTGCAGATGATGGTAGTCCTGTTAGTGGACCTGCGCAGAAATCGCCTCCACAGAACAGGCCTGGAAACATAAATCCAAGATCACCTGGACCTAATCCATCAAATCCAGAAGCAGGATCACACCCGAAACCGGTCAAGACAGCACCAGTTCACAGTGGTAGCCCTAAAGGTGAGTGTGGTTGGAAGTAGAACCATTGCATTAGTAGGAAAATTTGACCTTCTTTAACTCGTAGCCATTTCATATAAACTAAAGACGTAAAACATTTCTTGCAGGTGATGGTAGTCCTGTTAGTGGACCTGCGCAGAAATCGCCTCTACAGAACAGGCCTGGAAACATAAATCCAAGATCACCTGGACCTAATCCATCAAATCCAGAAGCAGGATCACGCCCAAAACCGGTCCAGACAGCACCAGTTCACAGTGGTAGCCCTAAAGGTGAGTGTGGTTGGAAGTAGAACCATTGCATTAGTAGGAAAATTTGACCTTCTTTAACTCGTAGCCATTTCATATAAACTAAAGACGTAAAACATTTCTTGCAGATGATGGTAGTCCTGTTAGTGGACCTGCGCAGAAATCGCCTCCACAGAACAGGCCTGGAAACATAAATCCAAGATCACCTGGACTTAATCCATCAAATCCAGAAGCAGGATCACGCCCAACACCGGTCCAGACAACACCAGTTCACAGTGGTAGCCCTAAAGGTGAGTGTCCATTGCTTAACTACATTGGATGAATTTAAAAGGAACAAAACAATAATAAGTTCATCTGCTAACCTCTTAGCTGTCCGAATACTGAAGTATTTGAAATATTTCAATCGATTTTATTGATTCAGTTATTTTATAATCAATGTTTACAAAGATCAAAATAAAAGTAAAACTATTGTTTATTAAAATACTGTTTGCTGGTACACTCTGTGGCAAAACAACTTGAAATTTATTTCACTCGTTAACCAAATCGTACCTACACTGTGAACGCCACGTCATGGCAGCAAAACCAACTTTGTATTAAACCGTTCAGCTGTCCCTTTACTTTCACAAATTAGGGATGGCGTTGTTCTTGGTGTGCAAATAAAGTTGTTAGGCAGCCAAGTAGATTTGATACAAGGATATACAGGTCGTCCCACGGATACGCCACATGGAGGGAAAGTACCTTGAATATTGTAGATGGAAAATTTTACTGAGAGACATTATTTGAATTTAAAAAACAATTTAAACTGCATTCATAGACATTTAAATAATTACATGGTTGAGCCGGGAATCGAACCCGTTACACGAGAATAATAATCACCCTGTAGCTTTAACATACCGATCGAAAAGCTTTATCATAAGGATTATATTTTTCTAAATAACAATGTGTCAGAAATTAAAAGGATGACCAATCACTGATCGTAGAGACCAGAACTTGGACGGTGAGTTTTTTGTATGACGTAGATATCCGATAATAAAGGATTTTCCGAAACTATACCACTAAGGGGGTGAAAAAGGGGGCTAAAGTTTGTATGGGACGACGTGATTCCTTGGTCCAATCTACTTAAAATTATGATAAACCTTTTTTAACAGAATTGATTGAAAAATTGTCGTGGGCAACAGTCATCATTTTAGATATAGGTACATGTTGACTTATTCACTTTGCCACGCGTGGGAAGCCGCGGGCAAAAGCCTAGTCTTTCTATAACAGGAAAAGTATTTAACTTATTATCGCACTAGCTTTTTTCCCGCGACTTCGCCCGCGTAGCAATATAGTATACCCGTTTTCCCGTAGGAATGAAGAAGCATTTTCCCGCGGTAAAAAGTAGCATATGTTCTCTAGAAATCATTTCGGCTTCTAACGGTTCAGTAGTTTCGGAGCCTATTCAATACAAACAAACAAACGATCAAATCTTTCCTATTTATAATATTAGTGTAGATGTCGATATACGACAGTGGTGCGAACCTACTTCATGAAAGGACATCATCCATGTTTCATAGAGATTTGGTCCAAATCTGAAAGTGCTGGCCAACGAATCTTTTTTGTTATTCTGTTAGAGCTTGTCCGTGTGAGCATTTGTTACTATGGCACCAAATTTGGACACTACAAGACATTTCATTGGTTTTGATTAATTTGATTTACTATTTTCATGAAAATGTATAAACATTCTGATTTTAGAATTCAGATAAAATCTAGGACAATGGTCCTTCAGCTTTGGCGCCATAGCAATATATATTCAGACGGGCAAGCTCTAACAGAATATACAAAAAAAATGCGTTGACCGGCACTTTCAGATTTGGACCAAAATGGATGAGGTCCTTTAGTTGATTTATGAAGAAGCCAACATAGTCTGTTTTACATATTTTCATCAAACAATTTGAGGACCTCCTTTTTGAAGTCGGTTAAGAGGACTTGCTGTCACGGGATAGCTTAGCATGAACAAAAACAATTGAATTTAGCTGAAAGTGGAGAAAATTGCTTACGTAAATAAGTTCAGTAATCCCTTAACAGCTTCGCAAGTGCCTGTCCCAAATTTCTTCCAAACACAAAAGATGGTAATTTTTCCAAAAAACTGTATTCCACGTTTTTATTGTTAATCACATTGACACTACAATCATATACTGTAAGAACATCACTCCCATACCCACAGGATCAAAACCATCAACACCAGGAAATAGACCACAACAAGGGAACCCCAATAACGCCCTTCAGGCTAGGGATACCCCAGCACCGGGATCACCATCCGCAGTCAGACCGCAACATAGCCCACGTCGCCGACCTAAGCACCCAGCTCGAGGAACTAAGGGGCGAACAATCCATCCAAAATCTTATAGTGGTAAACTGTTTACTGAAGTAATACCACAAGTCACGTATAGCGAGGAACCAATTTATGTGCCAGCGCATGATGGCATGCCAGCGGTGTGGATTTACCGTGATCTGCAGGGCCCACCTCCACGTTTCAACGATAAACCAAATACCAAGAAACCAGGTCAAGATAACTATGGTCCATCGGACAAGCCCACTCCTGAGGCTCAGGGACCAAAGGATCAGCCGCAGTCAGAATTTGAGCCTGAACAATCTGGCCAAGAGCCTAAGGGTAAAGTAAACCCAAATCCAGGCCAAAACGATCAGCCCAATGATTTATATGAAGCACCTGAAGACGAGCAAAACCCACAAACCTTTGCTGGACCACGTAGGAATGGCAAGCCAAAGAGACGACAGCATCCACAGCAAGGGTACCCAGAATACCAAGAAGAGGAACCAGGTACTAAACTAAGACCAAAGCGTTTGGATGCATTTTCTATGGCAATGTCGGATCCAAACATTATATATCATGGTTTTCACCGCAATCACCTTTTAAAATAGCCTTTATCGTTTCACATCAGGCCCTCACCTCATGATTTCTTTACTACAGAAGTCACTTGAGGCGATACTCATCTCATTACCATCGCCTATAAATTGTATGCGGCTTTTCCCATACATTGAGTCCTAAGTTTATTTTATTCCGATCACGGATTAAAAATTACTTGGCTTTTAAGTTTTGTCATCTTTGTTGTTTTTGTGTTATAAGCCTGCCAAGATCAATGTTTGCTTGGAATGCAATTAAAGTTCGTATGCACCGACTTAACCGCATTATCACAATCAGTTTTCTTGGGAAATTCTCATTTGAATAGTCTGGAAGAAATTATAATAAAAATTGCCGGGGTATTGCGATAGCGCAACCTGTTTTTGGACTAAGAATAGCATCATTTTTATAGGTAATCGATAGCAATGCTCTTTCATATGATATATATACCTTACACTAATGTGTTCCCGACTCTGTGAGCATGAACTGTGTAAGTAGCCAAGACGAGCAGCCAGCTAGATATATTGCATCTTTTAGTAAAGAACCTTAATATTTATGTCTTTAACAATCTTCAAAAGAGGTCTTCAAGTTGACCCGGTAATATGTCATTCTGGAATAGTCGGATGTACGTTTTTTTAATGTAAATATAGGTCATATGTCAAATTTACAGCAAATCAATCTACGCCAATTACTACGTCACTAGATTTTGTACTAATGTAGATTTGTGTTTTTTATCGGTCGCATACTTAAGAATCCTCAATTACATCTATATTATCTGTTCCGGCACCAGCCCATAAAATAACTTCTATTTCTTTATTTTTATACCTCTTACGTGGCACACAAGCATACGACCCACCAAAGCTGGACCATAGTTGCTGATTATATTTTAGTTCGAAAATCTGGATATTCATACATTTTTGTTGAAAATATGATTTCAAAATAACCAGAACAAATGAAATGCCCTGTAATGTCCAGCTTTGGCGCCATAGTAATAAATGCTCAGACGGACAAGCTCTAACAGAATATACAAAAATAATGCGTTGGCCGGCACTTTAATATTTGGACCAAATCTCTATGAAACTTGGTATCAACCAGTCCTTTGTATCTGAAGAAGTCTGTAAAATAGATAATAAATCGTTTTGTGAGATTCATAGATGTAAGATTCAACATCGTTATCGTGAAGGTAATGTCAATCTTCAAATGCGGTGAGACGGACTTACCAACATTTAATTGTTTTCAGTGAATTGGTTAATTTTTTTTCCATGTTAGTTATGTACATTTTCTTAAAAACCACATTAACACAAAAAATACTATCACAGATGTCACAGATGATGAGATCACAGAGACCACCGTTTACGAGACGGACGGGACAAGTACCACACAAGACATTAAAACATCAGCTGTCGGTTCAAAAACAACAAAAACGAATACAGTCAAGTACGGTCGCAAACGACCACAAAAGGGTAAAAGACCATTCTATAACGACTTTGAAGAGTACTCCGACGAAGATAATTCAGACGAGCCTCTAAACAGAGAGCCAAGAAAGAATTATCTAGACCATAAAAGAGGCCCGGTACCACAACAACCAGGCAAGAAACCACAAACACCAGGAAATGGTCAGCCCATAAATCACGGAGGCCAGCCACAAAATCCTGCCAAAAACCGAAAACCAGGACAAAACCTTGTTGATGAACCGATAAAGAAGGAACCTACATCTCAACTACCTAACAAAACAGATAGGAGTCCGTCCGAGGAGGGTAACCCTTCTAAAATATCTTACGAACCAAACTATGGCTACGACACTATACCTTTCGATTACGAAGAATACCCACTCTATCAGCCTAACTACAAACCAAGAAATCTTTATCCACACAATAAAAGAGGCCAGGTACTAGAACATCCAGGCAAGAAATTAAGTCCTCAACAAAATCCCGATAATTTGCCACAAAATGAAGCACCAAATTCTACACCAGTTGAAACTCAACCAAATAATAAACCACAACAACCTGATACAAAAACAGATAAGGAACCAAAGGGAGGAAAACAGCCCGTTGATGTACCAACAAACATAACACCTTCATCTCGACCAGACGAACAATCACCATCCCAAGGTATGAATTAAAATAACAAACAGAAACAGCATCATCAAATAGTTAATTTAGCTAGAATGGTTGAGTTATATATACGTAAGTCATCTGGTTGCACCACATATTTTATTCAATATTTCTAATCACTAAAGTTAACACTTACATACATATCATCACGCCAAGGCCCTCACGGGATAGGCAACTACTCAATTTTGACTTGCACACCTCTATTGCTTCTCCTACATTCATCATGCCCGCCAATTCAGAGTACTCTTTGCCTTTCCATCATTATCATATTAAAGTATATTAGATTAGAGTCTTTGCCACTTTGATTTAGAAGGTTTGACGTTGAACTTTCGCGGGTTCTTCAACAGAATAATAAATTAACATCATGTGTACATAACACTATACGTAGCATTTAAAACCTAACCTTCATTTTAGGACTTAGTTTATTATTTGGTACACAAAACTTGCAGTAATTTATACACCCATTTATTGTTAAATCGCACCCTGATAGGTACACAATCAAGGACACAATCCCAACCAAATAATAATGATAAGGATCTGCATAAAGAGGAATGTGATGATCAACCAGATTACCTAGACAATGATGAATTTAGTGATAACATTGAAAAGCCAGGTAATTTGTCGCGAGTATTGCGACAAAGTACTAACGATAACTCCCTGTACCTGTAGCCATGTTATCTACAATCGTTAACGCTACAAACGATAGACATGTATGGGAATTGACCCCGTGACATAAAGATAAGAGTTTTTTTTATTCCGATACATTACCTAAGTTTTTTATAGCGTTAACGGTTTTAGATCGTAAACATGGCTAAGCTTGCAGTAACACTTAGAGTAGTGAACAGTGGTTTGTACGGCTTAGTTGGAAGATGTATTCATATAAAAATAATCCATAAATGCTAAAAGTATTTTTACAAAAGTACTTGTGCTTTACCACGAATATAACGAGACTGTAGTTTAATCTACACATAAGATTCATGCTTGGATTCTAGACACAAACAACATAGTTACAATACTCAAGACAATTTTCTCTAAAACATTGCAAGCTAAGAGGAAAATAAAACTAAGGATATTAAGCATTCTATAAAATGTTGAATGCTCTAAAATTTTAGGTAAAACACCTTCAAAAAAAGACACAACGGCAACAGCTACAAGCACAGCTACTGCTACCGTCACCACTGGTTCGCCAAATGCCGGCCCCAAACCATACGATAACCCAGAACAACCACAACGCGAGGCACACCCAGGCAAGCCAGGAAAACCATCAGGCCCTGACTACACTAAAAACACACCAGGTTAGCATGGTTTTAGAATTCAGATACTATAAACGAGGCTGGGATGATCAATCAGAATATTTGTTCAGTCTAGCGCTGTCGCGTCACTTTATGTTTTTAAACATTGGTCTTACGGTGATAATGTTACCAGTTGTGTATTTTGCTTGATACACTACATATCTATGCTCGACTTTGATATGAAATCTATAATATTATTTTATTTCAACAGGGCAACAGACACCTTCCGGTGGCAATCCAAGCGCGCCTGGCTCACCCATCGAATCAGGGTCACCCAAACCAGGTAAAGATTATATTACAGGTTCAATCAGCATTTGCATTCTCGAGAACTCTTACCTTTCCATCAATGAGTATTTGGCCATCTTGATCTGGAACGTTAGACGTTGGCCTATCACAGATTATGTTTCTACAGAACAATAAATTTACAAGAATTAATTCTCACACAAGTCTGTACACGGAAGATTGCATTACAATATACACACCTTTCTAAGCCTAACCTTCATTTTAGGATTTAATTTATCATTAAATACAGTTTACACAGATTTATTTTTAAAATCGCACTTTGCAATAGGTACTCAATCAAGGACACAACCACACAAAAATGATAATGATAATGGTCTCAAAGAAGGTGATGATCAGCCAGATGACCTAGATTATCTAGATGATGATGAATTTGATGCTGATTTAAATGATGACACAGAAAGGCCAGGTAAGGACTTGTCACGAGTATTGCGACAAAGTACTAAGGATACACACCAGTAGCACATAGAATAAATAGTGTGCAGCACATAGCACAGAATGGAAGGATTAAGAATTTCAACATTAAGTAATTTCAATTTTATTCAACGTCCAATGCGATGTACAAAATTGATGTAATTTGTCCGAAGAAAATTTGGCGTAATATAAATGCCACACGTATTGTGGAGTTCCGATCTTATTGACGTTGCTGCGTAGCAAATAAATTCTAATCGAGTCTGCGACACATTGAAGAAGATTTTGTTCTGATTGTCTCAATTGATTCCACTCCTAAATTCACTAGTTTACGAGTAACAATCGAAGTTTTCTTTTCTTACACATAAAATGCGACACTCTAAGTATCTTCATGTAAAAAAATATTATGTTTTCAAGCTTAACGGTTTAGTTGGTATATGTACTCATAGATAAAAACAAAATGCTAAAAGGATTCCAATTAAAAGTCCACATTTGGCTTTAACGCCAATATTTTGACTAACAGACGAACGAGACGAATTAAACTACCCTTATGATTCGTGTTTGAATTCTAGACCCAAGCCACGTAAGTGCAATACTCAAGACATTTTTATCTTAAACGTTGCACGCTAAGACGAAAACAAAACTGAGGATATGATAAGCTTTCTATAAAATGTTAATTGCTCTGAAATGGACATGATTCCACAACATCGTACAATTTAGGTACTAAGACACCTACAAAAGGAGGCGACACAACGGCAACAGCTTCAAGCGCAGCTACTGCATATGTCACCACTGGTTCGCCAAATGCCGGCCCCAAACCATACGATAACCCAGAACAACCACAACGCGAGGCACACCCAAGCAAGCCAGGAAAACCATCAGGCCCTGACTACACTGAAAACTCACCAGGTTAGCATGATTTTAGAATTCAGATACTATAAACGAGGCTGGGATAATCAATCAGAATTATTGTTCAGTCTAGCACTGTCGAGTCTGCGACTAGCAATATGCACGTGCGAACTCATTAGCAGCCCTTAAAAGATTAATAATAATAACTTCATCCATACAAGTCATCACGCCAAATCCTATTAGGGATAGACAGAGTGTATGCATATAGGCATATTCCACTCAAAACATAATTATCAAATCCATTTTGCGATTTTGCAAGTCTGTACCCACAAGTTTTCATTTCAATATACACACTTCAAAGCCTAACTTTCATTTTTGGATTTAATATATCATTAAACACAATATACATAAATTTATTTCTAAAATCGCACTCTTCCAAGTTCCTATGTACTGGATCAAGGTCACAACCACACACAAATGATAATGATAAGGATCTAAAGGAAGAAAATGATCAGCCTTCCATAACATCATACAATTTTTCATGACATCATACGATTTAGATGATAAAACACCTTCAAAAAAAGACGACACAACGGCAACAGCTACAAGCACAGCTACTGCTACCGTCACCACTGGTTCGCCAAATGCCGGCCCCAAACCATACGATAACCCAGAACAACCACAACGCGAGGCACACCCGAGCAAGCCAGGAAAACCATTAGGCCCTGACTACACTGAAAACACACCAGGTTAGCATGATTTAAGAATTCAGATACTATAAACGAGGCTGGGATGATCAATCAGAATATTTGTTCAGTCTAGCGCTGTCGCGTCACTTTATGTTTTTAAACATTGGTCTTACGGTGATAATGTTACCAGTTGTGTATTTTGCTTGATACACTACATATCTATGCTCGACTTTGATATGAAATCTATAATATTCTTTTATTTCAACAGGGCAACAGACACCTTCCGGTGGCAATCCAAGCGCGCCTGGCTCACCCATCGAATCAGGGTCACCCAAACCAGGTAAAGATTATATAACAGGTTCAATCAGCATTTGCATTCTCGAGAACTCTTACCTTTCCATCAATGAGTATTTGGCCATCTTGATCTGGAACGTTAGACGTTGGCCTATCACAGATTATGTTTCTACAGAACAATAAATTTACAAGAATTAATTCTCACACAAGTCTGTACACGGAAGATTGCATTACAATATACACACCTTTCTAAGCCTAACCTTCATTTTAGGATTTAATTTATCATTTAATACAGTTTACACAGATTTATTTTTAAAATCGCACTTTGCAATAGGTACTCAATCAAGGACACAACCACACAAAAATGATAATGATAATGGTCTCAAAGAAGGTGATGATCAGTCAGATGACCTAGATTATCTAGATGATGATGAATTTGATGCTGATTTAAATGATGACACAGAAAGGCCAGGTAAGGACTTGTCACGAGTATTGCGACATAGTACTAAGGATACACACCAGTAGCACATAGAATAAATAGTGTGCAGCACATAGCACAGAATGGAAGGATTAAGAATTTCAACATTAAGTAATTTCAATTTTATTCAACGTCCAATGCGATGTACAAAATTGATGTAATTTGTCCGAAGAAAATTTGGCGTAATATAAATGTCACACGTATTGTGGAGTTCCGATCTTATTGACGTTGATGCGTAGCAAATAATTCTAATCGAGTCTGCGACACATTGAAGAAGATTTTGTTCTAATTGTCTCAATTGATTCCACTCCTAAATTCACTAGTTTACGAGTAACAATCGAAGTTTTCTTTTCTTACACATAAAATGCGACACTCTAAGTATCTCCATGTAAAAAAAAATTATGTTTTCAAGCTTAACGGTTTAGTTGGTATATGTACTCATAGATAAAAACAAAATGCTAAAAGGATTCCAATTAAAAGTCCACATTTGGCTTTAACGCCAATATTTTGACTAACAGACGAACGAGACGAATTAAACTACCCTTATGATTCGTGTTTGAATTCTAGACCCAAGCCACGTAAGTGCAATACTCAAGACATTTTTATCTTAAACGTTGCACGCTAAGACGAAAACAAAACTGAGGATATGATAAGCTTTCTATAAAATGTTAATTGCTCTGAAATGGACATGATTCCACAACATCGTACAATTTAGGTACTAAGACACCTACAAAAGGAGGCGACACAACGGCAACAGCTTCAAGCGCAGCTACTGCATATGTCACCACTGGTTCGCCAAATGCCGGCCCCAAACCATACGATAACCCAGAACAACCACAACGCGAGGCACACCCAAGCAAGCCAGGAAAACCATCAGGCCCTGACTACACTGAAAACTCACCAGGTTAGCATGATTTTAGAATTCAGATACTATAAACGAGGCTGGGATAATCAATCAGAATTATTGTTCAGTCTAGCACTGTCGAGTCTGCGACTAGCAATATGCACGTGCGAACTCATTAGCAGCCCTTAAAAGATTAATAATAATAACTTCATCCATACAAGTCATCACGCCAAATCCTATTAGGGATAGACAGAGTGTATGTATATAGGCATATTCCACTCAAAACATATCAAATCCATTTTGCGATTTTGCAATTCTGTACCCACAAGTTTTCATTTCAATATACACACTTCAAAGCCTAACTTTCATTTTTGGATTTAATATATCATTAAACACAATATACACAAATTTATTTCTAAAATCGCACTCTTCCAAGTTCCTATGTACTGGATCAAGGTCACAACCACACACAAATGATAATGATAAGGATCTTAAGGAAGATAATGATCAGCCTTCCATAACATCATACAATTATTCATGACATCATACGATTTAGATGATAAAACACCTTCAAAAAAAGACGACACAACGGCAACAGCTACAAGCACAGCTACTGCTACCGTCACCACTGGTTCGCCAAATGCCGGCCCCAAGCCATACGATAACCCAGAACAACCACAACGCGAGGCACACCCAAGCAAGCCAGGAAAACCATCAGGCCCTGACTACACTAAAAACACACCAGGTTAGCATGATTTAAGAATTCAGATACTATAAACGAGGCTGGGATGATCAATCAGAATATTTGTTCAGTCTAGCGCTGTCGCGTCACTTTATGTTTTTAAACATTGGTCTTACGGTGATAATGTTACCAGTTGTGTATTTTGCTTGATACACTACATATCTATGCTCGCCTTTGATATGAAATCTATAATATTCTTTTATTTCTACAGGGCAACAGACACCTTCCGGTGGCAATCCAAGCGCGCCTGGCTCACCCATCGAATCAGGGTCACCCAAACCAGGTAAAGATTATATTACAGGTTCAATCAGCATTTGCATTCTCGAGAACTCTTACCTTTCCATCAATGAGTATTTGGCCATCTTGATCTGGAACGTTAGACGTTGGCCTATCACAGATTATGTTTCTACAGAACAATAAATTTACAAGAATTAATTCTCACACAAGTCTGTACACGGAAGATTGCATAACAATATACACACCTTTCTAAGCCTAACCTTCATTTTAGGATTTAATTTATCATTTAATACAGTTTACACAGATTTATTTTTAAAATCGCACTTTGCAGTAGGTACTCAATCAAGGACACAACCACACAAAAATGATAATGATAATGGTCTCAAAGAAGGTAATGATCAGCCAGATGACCTAGATTATCTAGATGATGATGAATTTGATGCTGATTTAAATGATGACACAGAAAGGCCAGGTAAGGACTTGTCACGAGTATTGCGACAAAGTACTAAGGATACACACCAGTAGCACATAGAATAAATAGTGTGCAGCACATAGCACAGAATGGAAGGATTAAGAATTTCAACATTAAGTAATTTCAATTTTATTCAACGTCCAATGCGATGTACAAAATTGATGTAATTTGTCCGAAGAAAATTTGGCGTAATATAAATGTCACACGTATTGTGGAGTTCCGATCTTATTGACGTTGCTGCGTAGCAAATAAATTCTAATCGAGTCTGCGACACATTGAAGAAGATTTTGTTCTGATTGTCTCAATTGATTCCACTCCTAAATTCACTAGTTTACGAGTAACAATCGAAGTTTTCTTTTCTTACACATAAAATGCGACACTCTAAGTATCTTCATGTAAAAAAATATTATGTTTTCAAGCTTAACGGTTTAGTTGGTATATGTACTCATAGATAAAAACAAATGGTAAAAGGATTCCAATTAAAAGTCCACATTTGGCTTTAACGCCAATATTTTGACTAACAGACGAACGAGACGAATTAAACTACCCTTATGATTCGTGTTTGAATTCTAGACCCAAGCCACGTAAGTGCAATACTCAAGACATTTTTATCTTAAACGTTGCACGCTAAGACGAAAACAAAACTGAGGATATGATAAGCTTTCTATAAAATGTTAATTGCTCTGAAATGGACATGATTCCACAACATCGTACAATTTAGGTACTAAGACACCTACAAAAGGAGACGGCACAACGGCAACAGCTTCAAGCGCAGCTACTGCATATGTCACCACTGGTTCGCCAAATGCCGGCCCCAAACCATACGATAACCCAAAACAACCACACCGCGAGGCACACCCAAGCAAGCCAGGAAAACCATCAGGCCCTGACTACACTGAAAACTCACCAGGTTAGCATGATTTTAGAATTCAGATACTATAAACGAGGCTGGGATAATCAATCAGAATTATTGTTCAGTCTAGCACTGTCGAGTCTGCGACTAGCAATATGCACGTGCGAACTCATTAGCAGCCCTTAAAAGATTAATAATAATAACTTCATCCATACAAGTCATCACGCCAAATCCTATTAGGGATAGACAGAGTGTATGCATATAGGCATATTCCACTCAAAACATATCAAATCCATTTTGCGATTTTGCAATTCTGTACCCACAAGTTTTCATTTCAATATACACACTTCAAAGCCTAACTTTCATTTTTGGATTTAATATATCATTAAACACAATATACACAAATTTATTTCTAAAATCGCACTCTTCCAAGTTCCTATGTACTGGATCAAGGTCACAACCACACACAAATGATAATGATAAGGATCTTAAGGAAGATAATGATCAGCCTTCCATAACATCATACAATTTTTCATGACATCATACGATTTAGATGATAAAACACCTTCAAAAAAAGACGACACAACGGCAACAGCTACAAGCACAGCTACTGCTACCGTCACCACTGGTTCGCCAAATGCCGGCCCCAAACCATACGATAACCCAGAACAACCACAACGCGAGGCACACCCAAGCAAGCCAGGAAAACCATCAGGCCCTGACTACACTAAAAACACACCAGGTTAGCATGATTTAAGAATTCAGATACTATAAACGAGGCTGGGATGATCAATCAGAATATTTGTTCAGTCTAGCGCTGTCGCGTCACTTTATGTTTTTAAACATTGGTCTTACGTTGATAATGTTACCAGTTGTGTATTTTGCTTGATACACTACATATCTATGCTCGACTTTGATATGAAATCTATAATATTCTTTTATTTCAACAGGGCAACAGACACCTTCCGGTGGCAATCCAAGCGCGCCTGGCTCACCCATCGAATCAGGGTCACCCAAACCAGGTAAAGATTATATTACAGGTTCAATCAGCATTTGCATTCTCGAGAACTCTTACCTTTCCATCAATGAGTATTTGGCCATCTTGATCTGGAACGTTAGACGTTGGCCTATCACAGATTATGTTTCTACAGAACAATAAATTTACAAGAATTAATTCTCACACAAGTCTGTACACGGAAGATTGCATAACAATATACACACCTTTCTAAGCCTAACCTTCATTTTAGGATTTAATTTATCATTTAATACAGTTTACACAGATTTATTTTTAAATCGCACTTTGCAATAGGTACTCAATCAAGGACACAACCACACAAAAATGATAATGATAATGGTCTCAAAGAAGGTGATGATCAGCCAGATGACCTAGATTATCTAGATGATGATGAATTTGATGCTGATTTAAATGATGACACAGAAAGGCCAGGTAAGGACTTGTCACGAGTATTGCGACAAAGTACTAAGGATACACACCAGTAGCACATAGAATAAATAGTGTGCAGCACATAGCACAGAATGGAAGGATTAAGAATTTCAACATTAAGTAATTTCAATTTTATTCAACGTCCAATGCGATGTACAAAATTGATGTAATTTGTCCGAAGAAAATTTGGCGTAATATAAATGTCACACGTATTGTGGAGTTCCGATCTTATTGACGTTGCTGCGTAGCAAATAAATTCTAATCGAGTCTGCGACACATTGAAGAAGATTTTGTTCTGATTGTCTCAATTGATTCCACTCCTAAATTCACTAGTTTACGAGTAACAATCGACGTTTTCTTTTCTTACACATAAAATGCGACACTCTAAGTATCTCCATGTAAAAAAATATTATGTTTTCAAGCTTAACGGTTTAGTTGGTATATGTACTCATAGATAAAAACAAATGGTAAAAGGATTCCAATTAAAAGTCCACATTTGGCTTTAACGCCAATATTTTGACTAACAGACGAACGAGACGAATTAAACTACCCTTATGATTCGTGTTTGAATTCTAGACCCAAGCCACGTAAGTGCAATACTCAAGAAATTTTTATCTTAAACGTTGCACGCTAAGACGAAAACAAAACTGAGGATATGATAAGCTTTCTATAAAATGTTAATTGCTCTGAAATGGACATGATTCCACAACATCGTACAATTTAGGTACTAAGACACCTACAAAAGGAGACGACACAACGGCAACAGCTTCAAGCGCAGCTACTGCATATGTCACCACTGGTTCGCCAAATGCCGGCCCCAAACCATACGATAACCCAGAACAACCACAACGCGAGGCACACCCAAGCAAGCCAGGAAAACCATCAGGCCCTGACTACACTGAAAACTCACCAGGTTAGCATGATTTTAGAATTCAGATACTATAAACGAGGCTGGGATAATCAATCAGAATTATTGTTCAGTCTAGCACTGTCGAGTCTGCGACTAGCAATATGCACGTGCGAACTCATTAGCAGCCCTTAAAAGATTAATAATAATAACTTCATCCATACAAGTCATCACGCCAAATCCTATTAGGGATAGACAGAGTGTATGCATATAGGCATATTCCACTCAAAACATATCAAATCCATTTTGCGATTTTGCAATTCTGTACCCACAAGTTTTCATTTCAATATACACACTTCAAAGCCTAACTTTCATTTTTGGATTTAATATATCATTAAACACAATATACACAAATTTATTTCTAAAATCGCACTCTTCCAAGTTCCTATGTACTGGATCAAGGTCACAACCACACACAAATGATAATGATAAGGATCTTAAGGAAGATAATGATCAGCCTTCCATAACATCATACAATTTTTCATGACATCATACGATTTAGATGATAAAACACCTTCAAAAAAAGACGACACAACGGCAACAGCTACAAGCACAGCTACTGCTACCGTCACCACTGGTTCGCCAAATGCCGGCCCCAAACCATACGATAACCCAGAACAACCACAACGCGAGGCACACCCAAGCAAGCCAGGAAAACCATCAGGCCCTGACTACACTAAAAACACACCAGGTTAGCATGATTTAAGAATTCAGATACTATAAACGAGGCTGGGATGATCAATCAGAATATTTGTTCAGTCTAGCGCTGTCGCGTCACTTTATGTTTTTAAACATTGGTCTTACGGTGATAATGTAACCAGTTGTGTATTTTGCTTGATACACTACATATCTATGCTCGACTTTGATATGAAATCTATAATATTCTTTTATTTCAACAGGGCAACAGACACCTTCCGGTGGCAATCCAAGCGCGTCTGGCTCACCCATCGAATCAGGGTCACCCAAACCAGGTAAAGATTATATTACAGGTTCAATCAGCATTTGCATTCTCGAGAACTCTTACCTTTCCATCAATGAGTATTTGGCCATCTTGATCTGGAACGTTAGACGTTGGCCTATCACAGATTATGTTTCTACAGAACAATAAATTTACAAGAATTAATTCTCACACAAGTCTGTACACGGAAGATTGCATTACAATATACACACCTTTCTAAGCCTAACCTTCATTTTAGGATTTAATTTATCATTTAATACAGTTTACACAGATATATTTTTAAAATCGCACTTTGCAATAGGTACTCAATCAAGGACACAACCACACAAAAATGATAATGATAATGGTCTCAAAGAAGGTGATGATCAGCCAGATGACCTAGATTATCTAGATGATGATGAATTTGATGCTGATTTAAATGATGACACAGAAAGGCCAGGTAAGGACTTGTCACGAGTATTGCGACAAAGTACTAAGGATACACACCAGTAGCACATAGAATAAATAGTGTGCAGCACATAGCACAGAATGGAAGGATTAAGAATTTCAACATTAAGTAATTTCAATTTTATTCAACGTCCAATGCGATGTACAAAATTGATGTAATTTGTCCGAAGAAAATTTGGCGTAATATAAATGTCACACGTATTGTGGAGTTCCGATCTTATTGACGTTGCTGCGTAGCAAATAAATTCTAATCGAGTCTGCGACACATTGAAGAAGATTTTGTTCTGATTGTCTCAATTGATTCCACTCCTAAATTCACTAGTTTACGAGTAACAATCGACGTTTTCTTTTCTTACACATAAAATGCGACACTCTAAGTATCTCCATGTAAAAAAATATTATGTTTTCAAGCTTAACGGTTTAGTTGGTATATGTACTCATAGATAAAAACAAATGGTAAAAGGATTCCAATTAAAAGTCCACATTTGGCTTTAACGCCAATATTTTGACTAACAGACGAACGAGACGAATTAAACTACCCTTATGATTCGTGTTTGAATTCTAGACCCAAGCCACGTAAGTGCAATACTCAAGAAATTTTTATCTTAAACGTTGCACGCTAAGACGAAAACAAAACTGAGGATATGATAAGCTTTCTATAAAATGTTAATTGCTCTGAAATGGACATGATTCCACAACATCGTACAATTTAGGTACTAAGACACCTACAAAAGGAGACGACACAACGGCAACAGCTTCAAGCGCAGCTACTGCATATGTCACCACTGGTTCGCCAAATGCCGGCCCCAAACCATACGATAACCCAGAACAACCACAACGCGAGGCACACCCAAGCAAGCCAGGAAAACCATCAGGCCCTGACTACACTGAAAACTCACCAGGTTAGCATGATTTTAGAATTCAGATACTATAAACGAGGCTGGGATAATCAATCAGAATTATTGTTCAGTCTAGCACTGTCGAGTCTGCGACTAGCAATATGCACGTGCGAACTCATTAGCAGCCCTTAAAAGATTAATAATAATAACTTCATCCATACAAGTCATCACGCCAAATCCTATTAGGGATAGACAGAGTGTATGCATATAGGCATATTCCACTCAAAACATATCAAATCCATTTTGCGATTTTGCAATTCTGTACCCACAAGTTTTCATTTCAATATACACACTTCAAAGCCTAACTTTCATTTTTGGATTTAATATATCATTAAACACAATATACACAAATTTATTTCTAAAATCGCACTCTTCCAAGTTCCTATGTACTGGATCAAGGTCACAACCACACACAAATGATAATGATAAGGATCTTAAGGAAGATAATGATCAGCCTTCCATAACATCATACAATTTTTCATGACATCATACGATTTAGATGATAAAACACCTTCAAAAAAAGACGACACAACGGCAACAGCTACAAGCACAGCTACTGCTACCGTCACCACTGGTTCGCCAAATGCCGGCCCCAAACCATACGATAACCCAGAACAACCACAACGCGAGGCACACCCAAGCAAGCCAGGAAAACCATCAGGCCCTGACTACACTAAAAACACACCAGGTTAGCATGATTTAAGAATTCAGATACTATAAACGAGGCTGGGATGATCAATCAGAATATTTGTTCAGTCTAGCGCTGTCGCGTCACTTTATGTTTTTAAACATTGGTCTTACGGTGATAATGTTACCAGTTGTGTATTTTGCTTGATACACTACATATCTATGCTCGACTTTGATATGAAATCTATAATATTCTTTTATTTCAACAGGGCAACAGACACCTTCCGGTGGCAATCCAAGCGCGTCTGGCTCACCCATCGAATCAGGGTCACCCAAACCAGGTAAAGATTATATTACAGGTTCAATCAGCATTTGCATTCTCGAGAACTCTTACCTTTCCATCAATGAGTATTTGGCCATCTTGATCTGGAACGTTAGACGTTGGCCTATCACAGATTATGTTTCTACAGAACAATAAATTTACAAGAATTAATTCTCACACAAGTCTGTACACGGAGGATTGCATTACAATATACACACCTTTCTAAGCCTAACCTTCATTTTAGGATTTAATTTATCATTTAATACAGTTTACACAGATATATTTTTAAAATCGCACTTTGCAATAGGTACTCAATCTAGGACACAACCACACAAAAATGATTATGATAATGGTCTCAAAGAAGGTAATGATCAGCCAGATGACCTAGATTATCTAGATGGTGATGAATTTGATGCTGATTTAAATGATGACACAGAAAGGCCAGGTAAGGACTTGTCACGAGTATTGCGACAAAGTACTAAGGATACACACCAGTAGCACATAGAATAAATAGTGTGCAGCACATAGCACAGAATGGAAGGATTAAGAATTTCAACATTAAGTAATTTCAATTTTATTCAACGTCCAATGCGATGTACAAAATTGATGTAATTTGTCCGAAGAAAATTTGGCGTAATATAAATGTCACACGTATTGTGGAGTTCCGATCTTATTGACGTTGCTGCGTAGCAAATAAATTCTAATCGAGTCTGCGACACATTGAAGAAGATTTTGTTCTGATTGTCTCAATTGATTCCACTCCTAAATTCACTAGTTTACGAGTAACAATCGAAGTTTTCTTTTCTTACACATAAAATGCGACACTCTAAGTATCTCCATGTAAAAAAATATTATGTTTTCAAGCTTAACGGTTTAGTTGGTATATGTACTCATAGATAAAAACAAAATGCTAAAAGGATTCCAATTAAAAGTCCACATTTGGCTTTAACGCCAATATTTTGACTAACAGACGAACGAGACGAATTAAACTACCCTTATGATTCGTGTTTGAATTCTAGACCCAAGCCACGTAAGTGCAATACTCAAGACATTTTTATCTTAAACGTTGCACGCTAAGACGAAAACAAAACTGAGGATATGATAAGCTTTCTATAAAATGTTAATTGCTCTGAAATGGACATGATTCCACAACATCGTACAATTTAGGTACTAAGACACCTACAAAAGGAGGCGACACAACGGCAACAGCTTCAAGCGCAGCTACTGCATATGTCACCACTGGTTCGCCAAATGCCGGCCCCAAACCATACGATAACCCAGAACAACCACAACGCGAGGCACACCCAAGCAAGCCAGGAAAACCATCAGGCCCTGACTACACTGAAAACTCACCAGGTTAGCATGATTTTAGAATTCAGATACTATAAACGAGGCTGGGATAATCAATCAGAATTATTGTTCAGTCTAGCACTGTCGAGTCTGCGACTAGCAATATGCACGTGCGAACTCATTAGCAGCCCTTAAAAGATTAATAATAATAACTTCATCCATACAAGTCATCACGCCAAATCCTATTAGGGATAGACAGAGTGTATGCATATAGGCATATTCCACTCAAAACATATCAAATCCATTTTGCGATTTTGCAAGTCTGTACCCACAAGTTTTCATTTCAATATACACACTTCAAAGCCTAACTTTCATTTTTGGATTTAATATATCATTAAACACAATATACACAAATTTATTTCTAAAATCGCACTCTTCCAAGTTCCTATGTACTGGATCAAGGTCACAACCACACACAAATGATAATGATAAGGATCTTAAGGAAGATAATGATCAGCCTTCCATAACATCATACAATTTTTCATGACATCATACGATTTAGATGATAAAACACCTTCAAAAAAAGACGACACAACGGCAACAGCATCAAGCACAGCTACTGCATCCGTCACTACTGGTTCGCCAAATGCCGGCCCCAAACCATACGATAACCCAGAGCAACCACGCGAGGCACAACCAAGCAAGCCAGGAAAACCATCAGGCCCTGACTACACTAATAATACACCAGGTTAGCATGATTTAAGAATTCATATACTATAAACGAGGATGGGATAATCAATCAGAATATTTGTTCAGTCTAGCGCTGTCGAGCTCGCGACTGGCTATATGCAAGTGCGAACTCATTAGCAGCCCTCCAAAGAATACTACTAATACATCCTGAATACATTCGTGTCATGACGCTTAATCCCATTCCGGATAAGCAGAAAGTAAGGAGTGCGTTGCCACGCTCATAATTTCAAATGTTATTTAATATATAAATTGCCAAAATTGTAACGCGTGTTTATTATTGGAGTAATTCTTATCGTATACAATTGAAATCCTACCTTACTCAACACTAGACTAGTGAAATAAAGAAAACCGTTATATTTTTCAATCATGAGCCTCACGGTGGTAATGTTTCCAATGGTGTATTGTTTTTAAACAATACTTATCTTTGTTCAACTCTGTTATGAAACCCAGAACTAAATGTTTTTTTTCAACAGGGCAAAAGACCCCGTCCAGTGGCAGTCCCAACGCACCCAGCTCACCCATCGGAAACGGGCCATCCAATCCAGGTAAAAATTATATTTCAGGTTCAAACAGCATAATAATAATTAATAGTGCAGCTGGATCAACAAGCAACGCTCAAAGCGCATCAGACCAATATGATTCAAGTGGAGGAGCGTCTAGCACCGGCTTTGGTAGCAGCAATGCCAACAACAACGCCATTTCTAATTATGCCCAACCGGATTCCTTCTCATCGGGACCCTCTGCAAATAGTGCAGGTGGATCAACAAGCAACGCTCAAAGCGCATCAGACCAATATGGTTCAAGTGGAGGATCGTCTAGCACCGGCTTTGGTAGCAGCAATGCCAACAACAACGGCAATTCTAATTATGCCCAACCGGATTCCTTCTCATCGGGACCCTCTGCAAATAGTGCAGCTGGATCAACAAGCAACGCTCAAAGCGCATCAGACCAATATGGTTCAAGTGGAGGAGCGTCTAGCACCGGCTTTGGTAGCAGCAATGCCAACAACAACGGCAATTCTAATTATGCCCAACCGGATTCCTTCTCATCGGGACCCACTGCAAATAGTGCAGCTGGATTAACAAGCAACGCTCAAAGCGCATCAGACCAATATGGTTCAAGTGGAGGAGCGTCCAGCACCGGCTTTGGTAGCAGCAATGCCAACAACAACGGCAATTCTAATTATGCCCAACCGGATTCCTTCTCATCGGGACCCACTGCAAATAGTGCAGCTGGATTAACAAGCAACGCTCAAAGCGCATCAGACCAATATGGTTCAAGTGGAGGAGCGTCCAGCACCGGCTTTGGTAGCAGCAATGCCAACAACAACGCCAATTCTAATTATGCCCAACCGGATTCCTTCTCATCGGGACCCTCTGCAAAAAGTGCAGCTGGATCAACAAGCAACGCTCAAAGCGCATCAGACCAATATGGTTCAAGTGGAGGACCGTCCAGCACCGGCTTTGGTAGCAGCAATGCCAACAACAACGCCAATTCTAATAATGCTCAACCGGATTCCTTCTTATCGGGACCCTCTGCAAATAGTGCAGGTGGATCAACAAGCAACGCTCAAAGCGCATCAGACCAATATGGTTCTAGTGGACGTGCGTCCAGCACCGGCTTTGGTAGCAGGAATGCCAACAACAACGCCAATTCTAATTATGCCCAACCGGATTCCTTCTCATCGGGACCCTCTGCAAATAGTGCAGCTGGATCAACAAGCAACGCTCAAAGCGCATCAGACCAATATGGTTCTAGTGGACGTGCGTCCAGCACCGGCTTTGGTAGCAGCAATGCCAACAAAAACGCCAATTCTAATTATGCCCAACCGGATTCCTTCTCATCGGGACCCTCTGCAAATAGTGCAGCTGGATTAACAAGCAACGCTCGAAGCGCATCAGACCAATATGATTCAAGTGGAGGAGCGTCTAGCACCGGCTTTGGTAGCAGCAATGCCAACAACAACGGCAATTCTAATTATGCCCAACCGGATTCCTTCTCATCGGGACCCTCTGCAAATAGTGCAGCTGGATCAACAAGCAACGCTCGAAGCGCATCAGACCAATATGGTTCAAGTGGAGGATCGTCTAGCACCGGCTTTGGTAGCAGCAATGCCAACAACAACGGCAATTCTAAGTATGCCCAACCGGATTCCTTCTCATCGGGACCCTCTGCAAATAGTGCAGCTAGATCAACAAGCAACGCTCAAAGCGCATCAGACCAATATGGTTCAAGTGGAGGAGCTTCTAGCACCGGCTTTGGTAGCAGCAATGCCAACAACAACGCCATTTCTAATTATGCCCAACCGGATTCCTTCTCATCGGGACCCTCTGCAAATAGTGCAGGTGGATCAACAAGCAACGCTCAAAGCGCATCAGACCAATATGGTTCAAGTGGAGGAGCGTCTAGCACCGGCTTTGGTAGCAGCAATGCCAACAACAACGGCAATTCTAATTATGCCCAACCGGATTCCTTCTCATCGGGACCCACTGCAAATAGTGCAGCTGGATCAACAAGCAACGCTCAAAGCGCATCAGACCAATATGGTTCAAGTGGAGGAGCGTCCAGCACCGGCTTTGGTAGCAGCAATGCCAACAACAACGCCAATTCTAATTATGCCCAACCGGATTCCTTCTCATCGGGACCCTCTGCAAAAAGTGCAGCTGGATCAACAAGCAACGCTCAAAGCGCATCAGACCAATATGGTTCAAGTGGAGGACCGTCCAGCACCGGCTTTGGTAGCAGCAATGCCAACAACAACGCCAATTCTAATAATGCTCAACCGGATTCCTTCTTATCGGGACCCTCTGCAAATAGTGCAGGTGGATCAACAAGCAACGCTCAAAGCGCATCAGACCAATATGGTTCTAGTGGACGTGCGTCCAGCACCGGCTTTGGTAGCAGGAATGCCAACAACAACGCCAATTCTAATTATGCCCAACCGGATTCCTTCTCATCGGGACCCTCTGCAAATAGTGCAGCTGGATCAACAAGCAACGCTCAAAGCGCATCAGACCAATATGGTTCTAGTGGACGTGCGTCCAGCACCGGCTTTGGTAGCAGCAATGCCAACAACAACGCCAATTCTAATTATGCCCAACCGGATTCCTTCTCATCGGGACCCTCTGCAAATAGTGCAGCTGGATTAACAAGCAACGCTCGAAGCGCATCAGACCAATATGATTCAAGTGGAGGAGCGTCTAGCACCGGCTTTGGTAGCAGCAATGCCAACAACAACGGCAATTCTAATTATGCCCAACCGGATTCCTTCTCATCGGGACCCTCTGCAAATAGTGCAGCTGGATCAACAAGCAACGCTCGAAGCGCATCAGACCAATATGGTTCAAGTGGAGGATCGTCTAGCACCGGCTTTGGTAGCAGCAATGCCAACAACAACGGCAATTCTAAGTATGCCCAACCGGATTCCTTCTCATCGGGACCCTCTGCAAATAGTGCAGCTAGATCAACAAGCAACGCTCAAAGCGCATCAGACCAATATGGTTCAAGTGGAGGAGCTTCTAGCACCGGCTTTGGTAGCAGCAATGCCAACAACAACGCCATTTCTAATTATGCCCAACCGGATTCCTTCTCATCGGGACCCTCTGCAAATAGTGCAGCTGGATCAACAAGCAACGCTCAAAGCGCATCAGACCAATATGGTTCTAGTGGACGTGCGTCCAGCACCGGCTTTGGTAGCAGCAATGCCAACAACAACGCCAATTCTAATTATGCCCAACCGGATTCCTTCTCATCGGGACCCTCTGCAAATAGTGCAGCTGGATTAACAAGCAACGCTCGAAGCGCATCAGACCAATATGATTCAAGTGGAGGAGCGTCTAGCACCGGCTTTGGTAGCAGCAATGCCAACAACAACGGCAATTCTAATTATGCCCAACCGGATTCCTTCTCATCGGGACCCTCTGCAAATAGTGCAGCTGGATCAACAAGCAACGCTCGAAGCGCATCAGACCAATATGGTTCAAGTGGAGGATCGTCTAGCACCGGCTTTGGTAGCAGCAATGCCAACAACAACGGCAATTCTAAGTATGCCCAACCGGATTCCTTCTCATCGGGACCCTCTGCAAATAGTGCAGCTAGATCAACAAGCAACGCTCAAAGCGCATCAGACCAATATGGTTCAAGTGGAGGAGCTTCTAGCACCGGCTTTGGTAGCAGCAATGCCAACAACAACGCCATTTCTAATTATGCCCAACCGGATTCCTTCTCATCGGGACCCTCTGCAAATAGTGCAGGTGGATCAACAAGCAACGCTCAAAGCGCATCAGACCAATATGGTTCAAGTGGAGGAGCTTCTAGCACCGGCTTTGGTAGCAGCAATGCCAACAACAACGCCATTTCTAATTATGCCCAACCGGATTCCTTCTCATCGGGACCCTCTGCAAATAGTGCAGGTGGATCAACAAGCAACGCTCAAAGCGCATCAGACCAATATGGTTCAAGTGGAGGAGCGTCCAGCACGGGCTTTGGTAGCAGCTATGCCAACAACAACGCCAATTTGAAAAATCCCCAACCGAATTCCTCCTCATCGGGACCCTCTGCAAATAGTGCAGCTAGATCAACAAGCAACGCTCAAAGCGCATCAGACCAATATGGTTCAAGTGGAGGAGCTTCTAGCACCGGCTTTGGTAGCAGCAATGCCAACAACAACGCCATTTCTAATTATGCCCAACCGGATTCCTTCTCATCGGGACCCTCTGCAAATAGTGCAGGTGGATCAACAAGCAACGCTCAAAGCGCATCAGACCAATATGGTTCAAGTGGAGGAGCGTCCAGCACCAGCTTTGGTAGCAGCAATGCCAACAACAACGGCAATTCTAATTATGCCCAACCGGATTCCTTCTCATCGGGACCCTCTGCAAATAGTGCAGCTGGATCAACAAGCAACGCTCAAAGCGCATCAGACCAATATGGTTCAAGTGGAGGAGCGTCTAGCACCGGCTTTGGTAGCAGCAATGCCAACAACAACGGCAATTCTAATTATGCCCAACCGGATTCCTTCTCATCGGGACCCTCTGCAAATAGTGCAGGTGGATCAACAAGCAACGCTCAAAGCGCATCAGACCAATATGGTTCAAGTGGAGGAGCGTCCAGCACGGGCTTTGGTAGCAGCTATGCCAACAACAACGCCAATTTGAAAAATCCCCAACCGAATTCCTCCTCATCGGGACCCTCTGCAAATAGTGCAGCTAGATCAACAAGCAACGCTCAAAGCGCATCAGACCAATATGGTTCAAGTGGAGGAGCTTCTAGCACCGGCTTTGGTAGCAGCAATGCCAACAACAACGGCAATTCTAATTATGCCCAACCGGATTCCTTCTCATCGGGACCCTCTGCAAATAGTGCAGCTGGATCAACAAGCAACGCTCAAAGCGCATCAGACCAATATGGTTCAAGTGGAGGAGCGTCTAGCACCGGCTTTGGTAGCAGCAATGCCAACAACAACGGCAATTCTAATTATGCCCAACCGGATTCCTTCTCATCGGGACCCTCTGCAAATAGTGCAGGTGGATCAACAAGCAACGCTCAAAGCGCATCAGACCAATATGGTTCAAGTGGAGGAGCGTCCAGCACGGGCTTTGGTAGCAGCTATGCCAACAACAACGCCAATTTGAAAAATCCCCAACCGAATTCCTCCTCATCGGGACCCTCTGCAAATAGTGCAGCTAGATCAACAAGCAACGCTCAAAGCGCATCAGACCAATATGGTTCAAGTGGAGGAGCTTCTAGCACCGGCTTTGGTAGCAGCAATGCCAACAACAACGCCATTTCTAATTATGCCCAACCGGATTCCTTCTCATCGGGACCCTCTGCAAATAGTGCAGGTGGATCAACAAGCAACGCTCAAAGCGCATCAGACCAATATGGTTCAAGTGGAGGAGCGTCCAGCACCAGCTTTGGTAGCAGCAATGCCAACAACAACGGCAATTCTAATTATGCCCAACCGGATTCCTTCTCATCGGGACCCTCTGCAAATAGTGCAGCTGGATCAACAAGCAACGCTCAAAGCGCATCAGACCAATATGGTTCTAGTGGACGTGCGTCCAGCACCGGCTTTGGTAGCAGCAATGCCAACAACAACGCCAATTCTAATTATGCCCAACCGGATTCCTTCTCATCGGGACCCTCTGCAAATAGTGCAGGTGGATCAACAAGCAACGCTCAAAGCGCATCAGACCAATATGGTTCAAGTGGAGGAGCGTCTAGCACCGGCTTTGGTAGCAGCAATGCCAACAACAACGGCAATTCTAATTATGCCCAACCGGATTCCTTCTCATCGGGACCCTCTGCAAATAGTGCAGCTGGATCAACAAGCAACGCTCGAAGCGCATCAGACCAATATGGTTCAAGTGGAGGATCGTCTAGCACCGGCACTGCTAGAAGCAATGCCGGCAACAATTCGAATCTGAGTGGCCGTCAAGGGGGTTCCTTACTTTCAACAAGCTCTGCAAATAGTGTAGCCAGATCTAGATCGTCACCAACTGGCACTATTACGGTACCAAAAACCCCATGTCGCCGTTTGACTGGTAAGAACCAGAACATGTTACAACTACCACGAACTGACATCCAAACATAATTCAAAGAAAATGTACATAACGGAACAGTTATGTCAAGTGATAAGAAACGATGAGTCACATTTCAAAACTAACTCACAGAAGGTGGGCCATACAGTTACAGCAAAACATGCAGGACTACACTGAACTGTAAATATACCACAGATCTTAGATGCTGATACAAAAGCATTTGTTGCTTTACAAGATATTGATACTATACCGTCGATCAAACATTGGAAAAATTGGATTTTTCACGTTGAATGCACGAGAGACACAACCAAAGAAACCGAAGAAAAAGACATACAATTCTATCCAGTTGCAATATTTCTTCAGAAGTCTCATAACGCCTTACTAGTCTTCAGAACACAGCGGCATCTACCTGACCTCCTTTTCAGGGAACCACTACACTAATAAAACGCTTCCCTCTTTCATTTCAGAACACATCTCAACTGATATTATTTTTACAGCTTTTATTTTTATTTAACATGTTACATTCAATATAAGTTAACTGCGTACTCGATACTTATTCACTTCAAAATTAGCACACTCGGTCGTACAAGCCACGACAGTGAAATATTTAATTAAAGTAATATTTATTTCTCTACAATATATATATATATATGTGTCACAGAAAACAAATTACTTTAAAAATTACGCATCCACATTTCAATGGTATTCTATATTGTAAAATATCGTTCAAAGCGTAATGAATTTTGGTTTGATTGCACAGGCTCTGGACCACAGAATGGCCCGGCATCACCAGGACAAAGCCAACCGACTAGACAGCAATCACCAGGAGACAGCAGACCATCCAGGGGAAATAAAACGCCAGCATATCCAGGATCTAAGCCATCAGGTGGAACTCAACTCTGCCTCTGCTACAGACAAGTATCAGATATCCCATTTATTCTAAGGAGGCAGATTGGAATCTAAATGACGACGAGAAATGCCAGACCGATCTATTGTACCGTGATAATAAAATAGTTTACTCTGATAAACTTGTATGTATCTATATTTTTATGTTGAACTATGAGCATAGCAAAAAACCCGGTTACAAACTGGGATAAAAAACTTTTAATAAATAAATTTCTTAATATATCACATGCAGTGTTTAATTTAATTCTGTGGGAATCACGGACCTTTTAATATAAGGATTTCGGGTCTACGCTTAAGTGTCCGGAGCTGTAACCGGCCAAAATTAAATATTTTAACACCCGACTAAAAAAAACGGCCAAGTGCGAGTCTGACTCGCGCACGAAGGGTTCCGTACACACTAAGAAGGCAAACATCAAATGAGGTCATAATTCATCGGTGACTCTCAACAGCGCGAAACTGGAATATTTTTTAGTAAATTCGCATTAGAGTAAAACTTTGCAGAAAGTTTTCAGACTTTTCCCTTTACTTGTGCTGTAAGACACTGTTTCATGCCAAATTTCATGGTTTAGGTCAACGGGAAGTACCCTGTAGGTTTTGATTACCTTGTGAAATCGCAAAATATGCGAAAATTTCCGACGGTCATATCATTTCTTCATATTGACTTACAGGATTGTTAATTTTACAGCCGAAAGAGACCAAAGACCCGGGTATTTCATATTAATTTCAATTTGATAACTCCACGCGTTCTTGAGATAAAAATTCTTGACAGACAGACAGACGAACAACAAAGTGATCCTATAAGGGTTCCATTTTTCCTTTTAAGGAACGGGACCCAAAAAATTAATATGTACGTGTCGTAATATGTACCATATTTTGTGGATATTACTCTTTCCCACGTGACAAGCATTGCCTAGTGTGCGAGTCTTATCATCATCATCATCAGCCTATAGACGTCCACTGCTGAACAAAGGCCTCCCCCATAGATTTCCACAATGACCGATTCAATGTGGCCCGCATCCAACGCTTGCCAGCGACCTTTATCAGGTCATCGGTCCATCTAGTGGGGGCCGTCCGACGCTGCGTTTTCCAGTGCGTGGTCTCCACTTTAGAACTTTACGGCCCCATCGGCCATCCGTTCTACGAGCTATGTGCCCTGCCCATTGCCACTTCAACTGGCTAATCCGTTGAGCTATGTCGGTAACTTTAGTTCTTCTGCGAATCTCCTCATTTCTGATTTGATCTCGCAGAGAAACACCCAGCATAGCCCTCTCCATAGCTCGTTGAGTGACTCTGAGCTTTCTTATGAGGCCCATAGTGAGTGACCACGTTTCCGTTCCGTATGTCATCACTGGTAACTGGTAAGTCTTATGTTACTGTAATGTTACTCTTAATCACGTGTGCAAAGCCCCGGGCAAAAGCTAGTATCTGTATAGACTAGCTCTATCCGTGACTTGCAACAGACGCCTTGTAACTATATAACTACAATGGGTTATCCGACCATTGATCTTAAGTGGCTCCTTTTGTTAAAAGACCTCAGTATTAAGCGGACAACGTTATGCAGAAAGGGGTCATTTGCGTATTATTAATAAAAAAAAATATACCCACTAAGGTGGCACCCACCTGAAGGTGTGCAGTCACCGTAGCCTATAGTCGCTGGCAATGCCGGGGGACACCCCTGGTATTGCCAACCATGTTGAGAATTGCTATATTTGCCTGATGCAGTCAGGCCGGACAATAGGTCAAAAAGCCTAACACTGGTGCCAATTCTGTTGTTCAAAATTAATAATCCTAACTAATTTGACAGGTCTAAAAATATTGCCATCCTTATTTAACCCCGCAGATGAGAAAGAGATAGCAAGACTTTTAAACTTGTCACATTAGTTAAGTTTAGTAATTTTGAACAACAGTATTGACACCAGTGTCTGACTTTATCCGGTCGTATGGCAACGCGAAACCGTATCAAGTACATTGTATTTCACTGCACTATTGTTGCATGACTCCACTCAACGCTATTATTAGACATATTATGAGCTCAGCTCACATTATTGAGTCAAGTAACGAGCGATACGGTAGCTTTTAGTGCTGCAAAATGCGTAAGTAAATATTATAGCAACGATACATGTTGTGCTAACTCTCTCGTGTATAACAATCTACTATTAATATACATATATAAATAATATCCCCATGTCCCTTGGTCGCGGAATCACGCGTGATCGGCTCCGATTTCGCAAATTCTTTCATTTTGTGTTTGTTATTGTCAGGTGGTGTTATTAAATATGATCCGGTTCTTGTGAAAAGAACCGGATCATATTTAATTTTTGTATTTGACATATGAATTCTTTACTAAGATGTACAGCAGTTTGAATTACTTTTTTTTTTATACCACTAAGGTGGCACACAAGCGTACGACCTACCTGATGGTAAGCAGTCACCGTAGCCTATAGCCGCTAGCAATACCAGGGGTATCACTAACGGGTTGCCAACCCTGTTGTTGATGAGGATTTACTGTGCTAGCAGCATTACTACTAGCCCAGCGTATCCTCTTGGAGCACTGGCAACCTTACTTACCGCAGAAACACAACACTACATCAAAGTAACGTTATTTCACTGCGGTCTTCTGTAAGGTGGAGGTACAGTCCGCAGTCGGGCGGCTCCAATATTAATGGGAAAACCCACGGGAGTACCCCAAATCACCCTACCTCTTTTTTAGCCCATGGAGTGATTAATCACTGTACTTATGCTTAGAAACACTCATTGGTACAGGCCGGGATTGAACCTGGGCCCATCAGATGACAGGCCGTTGCTTCAACCACAAGGCCACCACGGCTTGATTGACGTAGATCAAAAATTGCAGACATGTCAATGGCATTTCTGATAATAAAATACCTGATAATAGTTTCTACAGTGTGGGACTGTAGGTATTTGCGATAACCTCTGCGACTGGTGCAGAAATGAACTTCACGACACGACTGACCGCACACACTCGCATGCAAATTGCAACATTTTATTAAGTACTTTTATTATCTATACCAATATTATAAAGAGGAAAGATTTGTATTTTTGTATGTATTGAATAGGCTCCGAAACTACTGGACCGATTTCAAAAATTCTTTCACCGTTAGACCGTTAGACACCGTGATGATGTAGCACCGCTAGAAAGCTACATCATCACTGAGTAACATAGGCTATATATTATACTAGCTTCTCGCCCCGGCTTTGCACGGGTAGACAAAATATTTGATATTAATGTCTACCCGTGCGAAGCCTGGGCGGGCCGCTAGTGTATTATATTACTTTATACACACAAGCTTACGGCCTACCTGATGGTAAGCAGTCACTGTAGCCTATAGTCACTAGCAATACCACATATATCACTTACGAGGTCCAACCTTGTTGTTGACGAGGACTCACTGTGCTAGCAGCATTACTACTAGCCCAGCGTATCGTCGTAGGGCACTGGCAACCTTACTTACCGCAGAAACAACACTACATCAAAGTAGTGTTATTTCATTGCGGTGTTCTGTAAAGTGGAGGTACACTCCCCAGTCGGGCGGTGGGAAAACCCACGGGAGATCCGAATTCGCCCTATTTCCCTTAGTCTACGCGTGAAAGGCTAGACTTACTTCGCTAATTATTATTTTTGTGTTAGTTATTGTCAGAAGTTTGTTCTTATGGAAAGAAAAAATGATAAAAATCGACTTTTTTAATTTCGGATTAAACTAAAGGTCTTTTTTTCTACTGCATATTATTTATTTATTTATTTTATTGGCACACCAACAGCTTATAGGCTAATTTCACACATAAATGAATACAATTTGTCTTATTATCTAGCCTACTTACTAATAACAGGTGTGAGACAGCTTTTAAAGAATAATTATAAATCAATCTAATCATAAAGTTAGAAATATATCTAATCGAAATACTAAATAAATTATAACAAAGAGAATGTATCTAATCTAAAGACAGTGATGGACCTGACTGCAGTACTTTACGTTTCCACTGGGAGGTATATTTGACATATGAATTTATAGCTATGACAGGACAACGTCTGTTGGGACAGCTAGTAGGTAATAACTAAAATGAACACATACCAATTGCATTAACTTTCATAAACTAACATTATATCTTTTTTTTATTTTCAGTGCCATTTCTGCTCTCTCTATTCATAGCGACGGCTGCAGGCCTTCCATTGGTTGAAAACGAGCCGACAGACAATCCTCACGTAATCCAACTACAGAAAGACCTGGACCTTGCAGTCTTTGTCAATAACTTCAAACACAGCATGGCAGAATACATCACAAATCAACACACAAATTTGACGTTTGCAGAAATAGAAAAAGTGAAGCAAGTTCTCGAGAATTTTCTAAGAATATTCGCTGAAGATTTGCGTGAAGTGTTAAAAGGAGATGGGAAAAAATTCGACGCACATGAGACTATAAATGACGGCTTGCCAGATTCAACTTTCAATGAGATCAAAACTGCAATTAGTGCGGAGTTTAAAGACATAGATGAGGCTGCGGCTGAAGAAATCGTTTACAGACTGAGAAAGAATCTAAATAATACTAAAGTGACAATTGATGATATTATAAGAGAATCTCAGAGGGCACAAATGGAATATTCTCTCGATACAAATTAAGGGGTGTATTAGTTAGTGCTTATTTGAAAGAAAGAAGGAAAGCAAGAAAGAAAAAAAGAAAGAAATTAAAAATATATAGTGTCGTTGTGAAACGGTCCCAACTCAGCATGTGCTGGTAACCTTGTAACGGACAACCAGCGCTAATCTTCCGTTAGGACCGGCCCGTGACGTCACATGTGTCGAAAAAAAAGGGCAAATTGATAATAAAAACACAAATTGATGATAATAAGTAGGTATAACAATACTAATAAATTATATACTGAGAGATAAACATAGAATGTCCATCGGCTTGTACAAGCTACAAAAGATATAGTAATTAAGATTGTACCAGGACAAACACATAACGACACCTAAAATACAAATATCCCTATAACGCACCTTAATATCGACTTGTGAATTAATTGACACAAAACAGATTAAACTATTTACAAAAACATATCTTAACCTACCTACTTATAGATAAAAGATCTGACCCAAACCGGAATCATGCGGTAGCGTGCCAAGAATGCTGGCAGCAGTGCCACGCTGGATAGCAATGCTGATTCTCTGAGCGAGATATGTTCCAGCACGCCTGTCACGGGAGGCCTCAACCAGCCGACGTGAGACCTCCTTGAAAAGCTGAAGAGCATCCGGGCCCCAGGGACCCAGAGTTTCAACCGCAACTTAATTTAACTTAATTTCAACTTGTGAATTGTTTGTTTGTCTGTTGTTAGTCTACCCACTTCTGTATTTTTCTCCTTGTGATCGTGCTATGCTCGAATCGTACAAATTTATAACTACCTTATAAATTATTATGTATTCCTCGTAAGTGATTTATAATCTTAAGAGAAATAATAAAGATCTAAACATTATAACACAAAGGACATCATCCATTTTGGTCCAAATCTGAAAGTGGCGGCCAACGCATTTTTTTAATATTCTGTTAGAGCTTGTCCGTCTGAACATTTATTACTATGACACCAAACCTGTAGGACCATTGTAGTTGATTTTATTTCAGTTCGAAAATCTGAATTTTCATACATTTTGTTGAAAATAGGAATGGAAAATAACTAAACCAAATGAAATGTCCTGTAATGTCCAACTTTGGTGCCATAGTAATAAATGCTCAGACGGACAAGCTCTAACAGATATAAAAAAAAATGCGTTGGCCGGCTTTCAGATTTGGATCAAATCTTTATGAAACATGGATGATGTCCTTTCCGAGACACGTCTGGAAAACATGTCAACCGTTCCGCCTGATTCCCGCCAAAAAACCATGCTTACTGTCACATATGGCAATGTCAAAATAAAGAGTTATTGTCTATGATCTTAAAGTCTACTTTATTGATTTGTCATAATCAACCGAAACTACAGGACCGATTTGAAAAATTCTTACCATTAGAAGCCGACAGTATGCCTGATGAACATATGCTACTTTTTACCGCGGTAAAATGCTTCATTCCTACGGGAAAACGGGTAATAGAATACTATATTGCTACGCGGGCGAATAATTAATAAATCAGAGCGTAAGTCATGAGCAAATAAATATCGTTGATACAACACCGTATATTATTCAATAGCTTTTGCCCGCGGCTTCGCACGCGTGGTAAAGAAGTCAATATCTGAAATTGTAAATGATAGCTTATGCCCTATTTTTATGGATTGAAATTAAAAAAATATAAGATTTTCATACAAACTTTCATCCCCTATTTTATGCCTAATGGTTGGAATTTCTAATAATCGTCTAATACATATTTATTTATTGTTAACTGAAAGGCCAAATACCAAATGTCGGGTTTTCATACAAACTCTCATCCCCTATTTCACCCCCTTAGGGATGGAATTTCCACAAATCCTCACATACGTATTTATTTATTTTCAACTGAAAGGTCAAATACCAGTTGCCATGCGTTCATCTTAAAACTGACGGATTTTCATACAAAAATTCATCCCCTATTTTACCTCCTCAGGGGTGGAATTTCCAAAAATTCTGAAATACGTATTTATTTATTTATTACTGAAAGGCACAATACCAATTTTCATGCTCTTAACTTAAAAAACGACGGATTTTCAAACAAACTTTCAACCCCTATTTTACCCCCTTAGGGGTGGAATTCCCCAAAATCCTAAAATACGTATTTATTTATTTTTAATTGAAAGGCCAAATACCAATTTTCATGATCTTAACTTAAAAAACGACAGATTTTTAAACAAATTTTCAACCTCTATTTCACCCCCTTAGGGGTGGAATTCCCGAAAATTCTGAAATAGGTATTTATTTATTTTCAACTGAAAGGTCAAATACCAGTTGTCATGCGTTAATCTTCAAAACTGACGGATTTTCGTACAATCTTTCAACCCCTATTTTACACACTTAGGGGTGGAATTTCCAAAAATCCTGAAACACGTATTTATTTATTTTCAACTGAAAGTATAAGGTCAAATACTAATTGTCATGCGACAATATTCAAAAATGACGGATTTTCATATAAAACTTTTCCCCTATTTGACCCCCTTAGGGGTAGAATTTTCAAAAATCCTGAAATACGTATTTATTTATTTTTAACTGAAAGGCCAAATACCAATTTTCATGCTATTCACTTAAAAAACGACGGATTTTCAAACAATCTTTCAACCCCTATTTTACCCCCTTAGGGGAGGAATTCCCGTAAATTCTGAAATACGTATATATTTATTTTTAACTGAAAGGCCAAATACCATTTCTTATGCTCTTAACTTAAAAAACGACGGATTTTCAAACAAACTTTCGACCCCTTTTTTTACCCCTTTAGGGGAGGAATTCCCGTAAATCCTGAAATACGTATGTATTTATTTTTAACTGAAAGGCCAAATACCAATTTTCATGCTCTTAACTTAAAACACGACGGGTTTTCAAACAATCTTTAACCCCCTATTTTACCACCTTAGGGAAGGAATACCCAAATATACTGAAATACGTATTTATTTATTTTTAACTGAAAGGCCAAATACCAATTTTCATGCTCTTCACTTAAAAAACGACGGATTTTCAAACAATCTTTCAACCCCTATTTTACCCTCTTAGGGGTGGAATTCCCGAAAATCCTGAAATAGGTATTTATTTATTTTCAACTGAAAGGTCAAATACCAGTTGTCATGCGTTAATCTTCAAAACTGACGGATTTTCAAACAATCTTTCAACCCCTATTTTACACACTTAGGGGTGGAATTTCCAAAAATCCTGAAACACGTATTTATTTATTTTCAACTGAAAGTATAAGGTCAAATACTAATTGTCATGCGACAATATTCAAAAATGACGGATTTTCATATAAAACTTTCATCCCCTATTTTACCCCCTTAGGGGAGGAATTCCCGTAAATTCTGAAATACGTATATATTTATTTTTAACTGAAAGGCCAAATACCATTTCTTATGCTCTTAACTTAAAAAACGACGGATTTTCAAACAAACTTTCGACCCCTTTTTTTACCCCTTTAGGGGAGGAATTCCCGTAAATCCTGAAATACGTATGTATTTATTTTTAACTGAAAGGCCAAATACCAATTTTCATGCTCTTAACTTAAAACACGACGGGTTTTCAAACAATCTTTAACCCCCTATTTTACCACCTTAGGGAAGGAATACCCAAATATACTGAAATACGTATTTATTTATTTTTAACTGAAAGGCCAAATACCAATTTTCATGCTCTTAACTTAAAAAACGACGGGTTTTTAAAAAAACTTTCAACCCCTATTTTACCACCTTAGGGAAGGAATACCCAAATATACTGAAATACGTATTTATTTATTTTTAACTGAAAGGCCAAATACCAATTTTCATGCTCTTCACTTAAAAAACGACGGATTTTCAAACAATCTTTCAACCCCTATTTTACCCTCTTAGGGGTGGAATTCCCGAAAATCCTGAAATAGGTATTTATTTATTTTCAACTGAAAGGTCAAATACCAGTTGTCATGCGTTAATCTTCAAAACTGACGGATTTTCAAACAATCTTTCAACCCCTATTTTACACACTTAGGGGTGGAATTTCCAAAAATCCTGAAACACGTATTTATTTATTTTCAACTGAAAGTATAAGGTCAAATACTAATTGTCATGCGACAATATTCAAAAATGACGGATTTTCATATAAAACTTTCATCCCCTATTTTACCCCCTTAGGGGAGGAATTCCCGTAAATTCTGAAATACGTATATATTTATTTTTAACTGAAAGGCCAAATACCATTTCTTATGCTCTTAACTTAAAAAACGACGGATTTTCAAACAAACTTTCGACCCCTTTTTTTACCCCTTTAGGGGAGGAATTCCCGTAAATCCTGAAATACGTATGTATTTATTTTTAACTGAAAGGCCAAATACCAATTTTCATGCTCTTAACTTAAAACACGACGGGTTTTCAAACAATCTTTAACCCCCTATTTTACCACCTTAGGGAAGGAATACCCAAATATACTGAAATACGTATTTATTTATTTTTAACTGAAAGGCCAAATACCAATTTTCATGCTCTTCACTTAAAAAACGACGGATTTTCAAACAATCTTTCAACCCCTATTTTACCCTCTTAGGGGTGGAATTCCCGAAAATCCTGAAAACTTATTTATTTATTTTTAATTAAAAGGCCAATACCAATTTTCATGATCTTAACTTAAAAAACGACGGGTTTTTAAAAAAACTTTCGACCCCTTTTTTACCCCTTTAGGGGAGGAATTCCCGTAAATCCTGAAATACGTATGTATTTATTTTTAACTGAAAGGCCAAATACCAATTTTCATGCTCTTAACTTAAAACACGACGGGTTTTCAAACAATCTTTAACCCCCTATTTTACCACCTTAGGGAAGGAATACCCAAATATACTGAAATACGTATTTATTTATTTTTAACTGAAAGGCCAAATACCAATTTTCATGCTCTTAACTTAAAAAACGACGGGTTTTTAAAAAAACTTTCAACCCCTATTTTACCACCTTAGGGAAGGAATACCCAAATATACTGAAATACGTATTTATTTATTTTTAACTGAAAGGCCAAATACCAATTTTCATGCTCTTCACTTAAAAAACGACGGATTTTCAAACAATCTTTCAACCCCTATTTTACCCTCTTAGGGGTGGAATTCCCGAAAATCCTGAAATAGGTATTTATTTATTTTCAACTGAAAGGTCAAATACCAGTTGTCATGCGTTAATCTTCAAAACTGACGGATTTTCAAACAATCTTTCAACCCCTATTTTACATACTTAGGGGTGGAATTTCCAAAAATCCTGAAACACGTATTTATTTATTTTCAACTGAAAGTATAAGGTCAAATACTAATTGTCATGCGACAATATTCAAAAATGACGGATTTTCATATAAAACTTTCATCCCCTATTTTACCCCCTTAGGGGAGGAATTCCCGTAAATTCTGAAATACGTATATATTTATTTTTAACTGAAAGGCCAAATACCATTTCTTATGCTCTTAACTTAAAAAACGACGGATTTTCAAACAAACTTTCGACCCCTTTTTTTACCCCTTTAGGGGAGGAATTCCCGTAAATCCTGAAATACGTATGTATTTATTTTTAACTGAAAGGCCAAATACCAATTTTCATGCTCTTAACTTAAAACACGACGGGTTTTCAAACAATCTTTAACCCCCTATTTTACCACCTTAGGGAAGGAATACCCAAATATACTGAAATACGTATTTATTTATTTTTAACTGAAAGGCCAAATACCAATTTTCATGCTCTTAACTTAAAAAACGACGGGTTTTTAAAAAAACTTTCAACCCCTATTTTACCACCTTAGGGAAGGAATACCCAAATATACTGAAATACGTATTTATTTATTTTTAACTGAAAGGCCAAATACCAATTTTCATGCTCTTCACTTAAAAAACGACGGATTTTCAAACAATCTTTCAACCCCTATTTTACCCTCTTAGGGGTGGAATTCCCGAAAATCCTGAAAACTTATTTATTTATTTTTAATTAAAAGGCCAATACCAATTTTCATGATCTTAACTTAAAAAACGACGGGTTTTTAAAAAAACTTTCGACCCCTTTTTTTACCCCTTTAGGGGAGGAATTCCCGTAAATCCTGAAATACGTATGTATTTATTTTTAACTGAAAGGCCAAATACCAATTTTCATGCTCTTAACTTAAAACACGACGGGTTTTCAAACAATCTTTAACCCCCTATTTTACCACCTTAGGGAAGGAATACCCAAATATACTGAAATACGTATTTATTTATTTTTAACTGAAAGGCCAAATACCAATTTTCATGCTCTTAACTTAAAAAACGACGGGTTTTTAAAAAAACTTTCAACCCCTATTTTACCACCTTAGGGAAGGAATACCCAAATATACTGAAATACGTATTTATTTATTTTTAACTGAAAGGCCAAATACCAATTTTCATGCTCTTCACTTAAAAAACGACGGATTTTCAAACAATCTTTCAACCCCTATTTTACCCTCTTAGGGGTGGAATTCCCGAAAATCCTGAAATAGGTATTTATTTATTTTCAACTGAAAGGTCAAATACCAGTTGTCATGCGTTAATCTTCAAAACTGACGGATTTTCAAACAATCTTTCAACCCCTATTTTACACACTTAGGGGTGGAATTTCCAAAAATCCTGAAACACGTATTTATTTATTTTCAACTGAAAGTATAAGGTCAAATACTAATTGTCATGCGACAATATTCAAAAATGACGGATTTTCATATAAAACTTTCATCCCCTATTTTACCCCCTTAGGGGAGGAATTCCCGTAAATTCTGAAATACGTATATATTTATTTTTAACTGAAAGGCCAAATACCATTTCTTATGCTCTTAACTTAAAAAACGACGGATTTTCAAACAAACTTTCGACCCCTTTTTTTACCCCTTTAGGGGAGGAATTCCCGTAAATCCTGAAATACGTATGTATTTATTTTTAACTGAAAGGCCAAATACCAATTTTCATGCTCTTAACTTAAAACACGACGGGTTTTCAAACAATCTTTAACCCCCTATTTTACCACCTTAGGGAAGGAATACCCAAATATACTGAAATACGTATTTATTTATTTTTAACTGAAAGGCCAAATACCAATTTTCATGCTCTTAACTTAAAAAACGACGGGTTTTTAAAAAAACTTTCAACCCCTATTTTACCACCTTAGGGAAGGAATACCCAAATATACTGAAATACGTATTTATTTATTTTTAACTGAAAGGCCAAATACCAATTTTCATGCTCTTCACTTAAAAAACGACGGATTTTCAAACAATCTTTCAACCCCTATTTTACCCTCTTAGGGGTGGAATTCCCGAAAATCCTGAAATAGGTATTTATTTATTTTCAACTGAAAGGTCAAATACCAGTTGTCATGCGTTAATCTTCAAAACTGACGGATTTTCAAACAATCTTTCAACCCCTATTTTACACACTTAGGGGTGGAATTTCCAAAAATCCTGAAACACGTATTTATTTATTTTCAACTGAAAGTATAAGGTCAAATACTAATTGTCATGCGACAATATTCAAAAATGACGGATTTTCATATAAAACTTTCATCCCCTATTTTACCCCCTTAGGGGAGGAATTCCCGTAAATTCTGAAATACGTATATATTTATTTTTAACTGAAAGGCCAAATACCATTTCTTATGCTCTTAACTTAAAAAACGACGGATTTTCAAACAAACTTTCGACCCCTTTTTTTACCCCTTTAGGGGAGGAATTCCCGTAAATCCTGAAATACGTATGTATTTATTTTTAACTGAAAGGCCAAATACCAATTTTCATGCTCTTAACTTAAAACACGACGGGTTTTCAAACAATCTTTAACCCCCTATTTTACCACCTTAGGGAAGGAATACCCAAATATACTGAAATACGTATTTATTTATTTTTAACTGAAAGGCCAAATACCAATTTTCATGCTCTTCACTTAAAAAACGACGGATTTTCAAACAATCTTTCAACCCCTATTTTACCCTCTTAGGGGTGGAATTCCCGAAAATCCTGAAAACTTATTTATTTATTTTTAATTAAAAGGCCAATACCAATTTTCATGATCTTAACTTAAAAAACGACGGGTTTTTAAAAAAACTTTCAACCCCTATTTTACCCCTTTAGGGGTGGAATTCCTGAAAATCCTGAAATACGTACTTATTTATCTTCAACTGAAAGGTCAAATACTAAATGTCATGCGACAATCTTCTAAAATTACGGATTTTCATACAAAACTTTCATCCCCTATTTTACCCCCTCAAGGGTGGTATTTCCAAAAATCCTGAAATACGTATTTATTTATTTTTAACTGAAAGGCCAAGTACTAATTTTCATGCGCTTATCCTCAAAACTGACGGATTTTCATACAAAACTTTCATCCCCTATTTGACCCCCTTAGGGGTAGAATCTCCAAAAATCCTGAAATACGTATTCATTTATTTTTAACTGAAAGGCCAAATACCAATTTTCATGGGTTTAACTTCAAAAACGACGGATTTTCATACAAACTTTCAACCCCTTTTTTTACCCCCTTAGGGGTGGAATTTCCGAAAATGCTTTCTTAGTGGATGTCTACGTCATGAAAGGTACGTACAGTCAAAATTTTATGTCTGTACCCCTAGCCGTTTAGGCTGTGCGTTGATATGTCAGTCAGTCAGTCAGTCAGTCAGTCAGTCAGTCAGCCTCTTCTTTTATATATACACACACACAAGAAGATGCTTCCATCCTACCTAATATTATAAATGCGACAGTTTGTGAGTATGGATTTATATGTACTGTTTCACGCGAAAACTACTGAACGGATTTGTATGAACTTAGGAACACAAATCGATACTATTATAAAGAGGAAAGATTTGTATTTTTGTTTGTATTGAATAGGCTCCGTAACTACTGGACCGATTTCAAAAATTCTTTCACCGTTAGAAAGCTACATCATCACTGAGTAACATAGGCTATATATTATACTAGGTTCCCGCCCTGGCTTCGCTCGGGTAGACAAAATATTTGATAAATGTCTATAGGCTCCGAAACTAATGGACCGATTTCAAAAATTCTTTCACCGTTAGAAAGCTACTCTATCACTGATTAATATAGGCTAGCTGCCCGCCCCGGCTTTGCACGGGTAGACAAAATATTTGATATAAATATTTACCCGTGCGAAGCCGGGGCGGGAAGCTAGTAGTTTATAACTTGGATTTACACATAGGATACTTTTTATCCCGGGAAATATTAGGTGCCTCTGGGATTCTAAGCTCAACGCGGATGAAGTCGCGGGAACAAGCTGAAGCGGGATACTAGCTAGTATCACATAAATATCTGCCCCGGCCAAAAATATAGAGGTCTGTGCGGCCACAAATTCAGATTTAAGGTTGCCAGCACAGTGAGTCCTCATCAACAACAGGGATGGCAACTCGTTAGTGATATCCCTGGTATTGCTAGCGGCTATAGGCTACGGTGACTGCTTACCATCAGGTGGGCGTATGCTTGTGCCACCTTAGTGGTATAAAAAAAACGAGCCAGCAATAAGTGCAGCAATCACATATAGGTACTAGAACCACTAGACAAGCGGTTTCGTCGATTTGTGCGAGTTTTTCTTTCCATTTAGTTTCATTAAAAGTTATTTGTTACTTTTAATGAAACTAATGGATAAACATACGAACGTATAACGGCGATACACGTGGGTCGACAGATCCGTACTTATTTCCTTTAATTTTCCAAGCAAACAAACAAATGTTGCTAGTGTAAAATATCTCCTCAAAATTGAGGCTTTTATTATAAACTAGCGAGCCCGGCTTCGCACGGGTGCATCCTACTAATATTATAAATGCGAAAGTTTGTGAGGATGGATGGATGGATGGATGTTTGTAACTCTACCACGCAAAAACTGCCCAATCGATTTGGATGAAATTTGGAACACAGATAATTTATAACCTGGATTAACACATAGGATACTTTTTATCCCAAGATTTATTTTTTATCTCGGGAAATTTTAGATTCCTCTGAGATTCTAAGTAATAAATAAAAAGCAAGTAAAATTATAAATGGTGGAGAGTAAAAATTTGTGTTACACACTGGCAGCCCCATTGCGTTCTATTTGCTACGCAGCGGGACTGTAGGGAGCCGTTTGACATTAACAAATCCACCATCTAATCGGAGACATTTCAAGCATAGATTTGTCTCAATTTAGCACTAATACCTTTAGACAATTGAGGGAGATAGGGGAACAGAGAACGTTCCAAAAAAAATAATATTTTTCCAGTGTCTCGCTAATTGTGCTATAGTCTCTATGGATCTCTAATCAAAGATCTTTAGTGTGTATTTTCGGTGTGTGTATTATGTGCATTATAATTTAATTTAGTAACTGATTTATGGGAAGAAGTTTGTATTTTTTGGATACGATTTAATTTTGTAACCTCGCCCACTTGACCCTGTTCCATATTCATATCGCCACACCAAATTCCTCTTGGGGTAGGCAAAGAGTACCTATAGCGCCATTTCACTTTTGACACCCTAAGCTTTTTTGCTTCTTCCACATTCATCAATCTTTTCATACAGCCTCTCTACAAATAAACTTTATGCTGCTCAGCAGGAGTGCCTCAAGCGCCGGAAATATGCATGTCTTGGTCCAGGGCACATATTTTCTGCATTTGCAGTTGAAACTCTGGGTCCCTGGGGCCCGGATGCTCTTCAGCTTTTCAAGGAGGACTCACGTCGGCTGGTTGAGGCCTCCCGTGACAGGCGTGCTGGAACATATCTCGCTCAGAGAATCAGCATTGCTATGCAGCGTGGCAATGCTGCCAGCATTCTTGGCACGCTACCGCATGATTCCGGTTTGGGTCAGATCTTTTATCTATAAGTAGGTAGGTTAAGATATGTTTCTGTAAATAGTTTAATCTGTTTTGTGTCAATAAAGTGCCATTATCTAAAACCCATGTGTCCGGCTCTCCCCTATCTCCCCTTGGTGTTCCACCCTCATTAACATAACATTTCAATCTCCCCGAGTATAAAAGGGTCCCTGAAAACAACTAAGGCATCAGTGAAAACGAATTGTAAGCCGAAGAAGTCGTATGGCAATTGTGTATGGACGATATTATCATTTCTAAGATGGCACAATTTGATAAAACAATTTTTATTATTGCGGTTCTCAGTTACAGTTTTGTATTTGCCACTGGGAGCGATGTTAAGGTAATACTTTTCTCATTCACCAATACCTGTAGCCATGTTTATTATCTACGCTACAGAAAACGAAAGAAATTTATGGGAATAAAAACTCCACGTGACATAACGTAAAAAAAATATTCTCATAAAAATCACATTTGCTTCACAAATTGAAGCACAATAAAATGATATATTTTATTGCGCATCAATTTGTGTGTCAACGGATCAACCAGTGTTGGTCCTCTATGAATTATGTGACCATGGTGCCTATTCTGTTGTTCAAAATTACTAAACTTAACTAATTTGACAGGTCTAAAAATATTGGCAACCTTATTTAACCCCGCACATGACAAAGGGATAGCAAGACTTGTAGACCTGTCAAATTATTTAAGCTTAGTAATTTTGAACAACAGAATCGACACCATTGTGTGTGTATGTCAGAAATAAAGATCATTTCATTATTTTTCTATAGCGTTACCGATTATAGATAGTACAATGGCTAAGCCTGCTCTTCCGTTTTCGGGGTCGACGTAACTTCTATTTATCCCTTCTTTCCATCATCTCGACATTTTCTCCTCTCTCTCTCTCTCTCATATTGTCTTTCACTAGTCCATTCCTCCAGTATGACAATAAGGGGCCATCCATATACGTGTGTGTCAAAAACTACTTTTTGACAGCAAGCAAGCGGAGTGGTTGGTATTAAGGATTTTTTTAACACTAAGGTTGCATTCAAGCATACGGCTGATGGTAAGCAGTCACCGCAGCCTATAGCCGCTAGCAATACCAGGGGTATTACTAACGCGTTGCCAACCATGTTGTTGATGAGGACTCACTGTGCTAGCAGCATTACTACTAGCAGTACTAGCGCAGCGTATCCTCGTGGAGCACTAGCAACCTTTCTCACCGCAGAAACACAATACTACATCAAAGTAGTGTTATTTAGCTGCGGTCTTCTGCAAGGTGGAGGTACAGTACCCAGCCAGGCAGCTCCGATTTTAATGGGAAAACCCATGGGATATCCCAATTTCCCCTACTTCTCTTTTTTATGCTCATGGTGAAATTAATCACTGTACTGCTTAGAAAAACTCATTGGTACAAGCCGGGGTTTCAACTTGGGCCCATCAGATGACAGGCCGTTGCTTCAACCACAAGGCCACCACGGCTTTATTTGTATTGACATTACTCTATTATCATTATTGACATCTCTATATATAAAAATGAATCCCTATTTCCCTTGGCCACGGCATCACACGTAAATGGCTAGGCCGATTTTGCTAGTTCTTTTACTGTCAGTAGAAGGATCCTATGAAAATAAAATTTGAAAAAAGAATCGGGAATATTTTCTATTTCGGGATTAACTAATGGACCTTTGTTCTATGGTGTATTTTTCATATGAATTCATAGCTAAGACTGAACAACGTCTTTCCGACAGGATGATGGGTTAGGCAGGGAGGCCCACAGCGACCGTGGAGCCCTATGGTTTGGTCCACGGCTGGGCAAACGGTCTTCTAGTCTTAGCGGCGAAGACAGACAAGTGTTCTTCAAACTGCTCGAAGCAGCGGACACTTTGAAGTACTATTACGATCAACTGCCATACTATGAGAAACCGATTGAGAATCCAGAAACTAGAGGTATGAGTTAAAGTTATTTTTACGGCCGAATTTTAATACAAAGAAAGCATTTAACACAAAATAGTACACACTTGTAGGTAAGGGAACTAAAAATATCTAAAGGTAACAAGTTATATTCGTTGTATAGAAATAAAGCAACGTGACATTGTACTTGAACTGTATGAAATTATACACATTAACTCCTTAAAAAGAAAAAAACTAACCTAATATAAACAATTTAAATAAATAAAACACTTGTCCCAAATCGCTGTCACGCGGGAGGGGTGCCAAGAACGCTGGCAGCATTGCCTCGCTGTATGGCAATGCTGATCCTTTGCGCAAAATATGTTCGTTGTATTAAGTAATTTGTTAAACTGGGGTTTTTTATATTTTTCAGTCACAAAGAAAGTAATCTTCACCCCAAAACTCGGCAGGAGTTTGGACAGCTCCCAGAGCTATGAGAATTTGGACTTTACCCCGCGGCTAGGACGCAGGCTGGCTGTCGACATGCCAGCCACGCCTTCAGACGAAGACATGTACGTACCTATACCATAATTACCATCATCTATACTAATATTATAAAGAGGAATGATTTGTATTTTGGATGTGTGTATGTTTGTGTTGAATAGGCTCAGAAACTACTGGACCGATTTCAAAAAGTATTTCACCGTTAGAAAGCTACGTTATCACTGAGTAACATAGGCTATATATTATACTAGCTGCCCGCCCCGAATTCGCACGGGTAGACAAAATATTTGATACATGTCTACCCATGCGAAGCCGGGGCGGGCCGCTAGTATTTTATAAACTAGCTATGCCCGCGATCTTTTGTTCACAATTTCATAGGTTTTTATTTGCGCGGAACCCTGATTATTTTTCCAAAATAAAAGTAAGTAAGCAGCTATCTGTCAGTGAAAGCTCGATTATAATTTTTATAACAGACAGGCAACATTTTTACAAATAGTTTTTTTCTTCTGGCATTTAAGTTACACAATAGCAACCCATAACTGTATCTCTTCTTCTTCTTCTTCTTCCTAACTATGGCAATCAATCCTCTTCAAGGACTGTTTTTGCCAGTGTCGAGTTTAATGAAATATCGAGCGTCTCAATATGTTTCGTTGTCCATAAAAATGTCTATATAGTGTCACATGCATATATTTAATGCTTATGGGAGTTTCTGAAGGTAATCCACGGCAGGAGCACATGCCTTTATGTCAGAGATAACCATTTGAACGCAATTATGAATCACTTCACACAAAATGTATATTATAGCATGATTTTCCTATTATAAAACCACGTCTATCGTCGTTTTTAATAAATCAGTCACTAAATGAAACTTTAATGCACAAAATGACACCAAAAATACACACAAAAGATCACTATAACACAATTTACGAGACGCTGGAAAATATCCCACCAAAAACCTCAAATGTCTTTTTATATTCAGGTACAGGCCGGATCCAGAACAAATTGACAGTAGAACAAAATATTTCTCTCCCCGACTCGGCAGGAATATGAATTTCTCCCCGCGCCTAGGACGGGAGCTAGTGTATGGTAAGTTTTATCCGAGCTCTGGTGGCCGTGTGGTATGAAGGCACACAAGCATACGGCGCACCTGATGGTAAGCAGTCACCGTAGCCTATAGCCGCTAGCAATACCAGGGGTATCAATAACGGGGTGCCAACCATGTTGTTGATGAGGACTCACTGTGCTAGCAGCGTTACTACTAGCGCAGCGTATCTTCGTGTAGCACTGGCAACCTTACTTACCGCAGAAACACAACACTACATCAAGTAGTGTTATTTCACTGCGGTCTTCCGTAAGGTGGACCTACAGTCCCCAGACGGGTAGCTCTAATTTAAATGGAATAACCCACGGGAAGTCCCAAATCGCCCCGCCTCTCTTTAATTTAAAGCTGATGGTGTTATTTATCACTGTACTTAAGCTTAGAAAAACTCATTGGTACAGGCCGGGATTCGAACCTGGGCCCATCAGATGACAGGCCGTCGCTTCAACCACAAGGCTACAACGGCTTCCGACGACTTCGTCCGCGTTGAGCTTAGAATCTCAGAGGAACCTAAAATTTTCCCGGGATAAAAAGTACCCCATGTGTTAATCCAGATTATAAATTATCTGTGTCCAAATTTCATCAAAATCCGTTGCGTAATTTTAAAGATCTAGCATACATAGGGACAGACAGCGGGAAGCGACTGTTTTATACTATGTAGTGATTCCATCGATATTATCGTCAATAGAGGACCGAATTGTTTTTTTTACAGAATCAATATTTCCTGACAAAGTAAGAGTTGCTAGAAGCACAAACAGAACGCAACCTCAAAAGTAAGAAATAATGGCGCGGAGACTGGACCTTAACGATAATATTTTGGACGAAACCCTTTGAATTAACTATTAGTGATTAACTAAGACTATTGTATTGAACAACTATTAAAGAATTATATATATTTGTTGTTTTATTTTAAAAAACAACTTCTTTACCCGACTACGGTGACGCCAAAAGGAAGGGTTATGATTTTAACAGTCTATGTATGTATGTTTGTATTGACGTAAGTCCCTCCGTAGCGCCTAAACTATTCATCCGATTTTGATGAATAAGGTGTCAATCGATTCGTTATTATGGCCCGGCTAACATAGGGTACATTTTAACCGACTTCGATAATAGGAGGAGTCGATTAGACCTTGTAAACCCGGACTTTAACTGATTTCACGCCGTCCTTCCGAAGTCGGGTTCTAGACACGCGGTAGCGTGTCAAGCCAGTTCAAGCTAGGCGAGCAGCACCGTGTGTAAGGAGGAGCCACTCTTGAACCCCTCATAACTCAAAAACTGTTTCACATAAACATGTCAAATATGGCATATAATATTGAGACTTGAGGTATATACGAGAGGTACATATATTGCAGGTATATGCGCACCAAATATTATAAAATCACTTCTAACGGTTATTTAGATTAACGTCCAAAAATCGTCATTTTTATCACTGACCTATATATTAAAACTATAACCCACTCCCAGATCTGGCAAGATGCTTTGTCTTACAGCACAAGTAAAGGAAAAATCTGAAAATCATAAATATGTAGCTTTTTTATTTAAATGCGAATTTACTATAAAATATTCCTGAATCGCGTTGTTGAGACTCACCGACGAATAATGACCTCATTTGAAGTTCCCCTACTTTTAACCTTACCTACAAGTGTGTACGGAACCCTCGTTGCCTCGCGCACTGGCACTTGGCCGGTTGTTTGGTATAATTAGCTTTAATATATCGACACCTTTTACTTATAATAAATATCATTTAAAAGAGGTAGGGCGATTTGGGATTTCCCGTGGGTTATCCCATTTAAATTGGAGCCACCAGACTGGGGACTGTACCTCCGCCTTACAGAAGACCGCAGTGAAATAACACTACTTGATGTAGTGTTGTGTTTCTGCGGTAAGTAAGGTTGCCATTGCTCCACGAGGATACGCTGGGCTAGTAGTATTGCTGCTAGCACAGTGAGTCCTCATCAGCAACATGGTTGGCACCCCGTTAGTGATACCCCTGGTATTGCTAGCGGCTATAGGCTCCGGTGACTGCTTAACATCATGGGCCGTATGCTTGTGTGCCACCGTAGTGGTATAAAAAAAAATAAGGTATAACCTGCATGGCTTAAAAAAGGCTTCAAACTCAATATCTTGCGATACATATTCGTTTTTATTATGTACCAACCGATATATTGACTATAAAAGAATGTATATTGTTATTCGATTTCAAAATGCATTTTTTCTCGACCACTGTTCTGGCATGTGAGTTATCGTTATAAACATATAATTTTTGCTTCACATACTACTTCGTTGTTATTTCAGAGTTCAGTGCCGGTAGCAGGAACATTTTTCGACAACGTATTCGAAAACGTAACTCGCGAATTGTCAAAATTGTCATACAAACTTTTAGTTCCACTTTTCACCGCCGCAGCGCTGTTCATTTTTCAATTCAAAAATAGTGGAAGGCGATACGATAATGTTGTCGCAAATTATTCATGCTCGCGCTACTGAAGGCTTTAGGTATTAAGCATATACTTAAGGTTACGATTCTTTAATGTCATCTCGATGAGTTACACGTAATATATATGGGACTATAATAATACAATCTAAAACTAAAGGAAAATAAACTAACCTAATATAAAAAATAATACACTTGTCCCAAATTGTTGTCGTGCGGGAGGATGCCAAGAAGGCTGGCAGCATTGCCCCGATGGATGTTCTATGTTGCTCTTGAATTTGATATCAAATACCAACTTTACTTACGTAAAAGATCCGTAAACCAACTGGAGTAAAAAGGGTGTGATTGTCAAGATGAAAAAGAGCTGCTTTGTTTTTTTTTATACCACTAAGGTGGCACAAGCATACGGCCCACCTGATAGGTAAGCAGTCACCGTAGTCTATAGCCGCTAGCAATACCAGGTGTATCACTAACGAGGTGCCAACCATGTTGTTGATGAGGACTCATTGTGCTAGCAGCTTTACTACTAGCCCAGCGTATCCTAGTGGAGCACTGGCAACCTTACTTACCGCAGAAACACAACCCTACATCAAGTAGTGTTATTTCACTGCGGTTTTCTGTAAGGCGTAGGTACAGTCCCCAGTCGGGCGGCTCCAATTTAAATGGGATAACCCACGGGAAATCCCAAATCGCCCTACCTCTCTTTTTAAAAGCTCATGGTGTGATTAATCATGTACTTAAGCTTAGAAAAACTCATTGGTACAGGCCGGGACTCGAACCTGGGCCCATCAGATGACAGGCCTGTTGCTTCAATCACAAGGCCACCACGGCTTTTTATATCTATGATAAATGTAGAAGAAGCAAAAGAAGTGTGCAAGTCAAGAGTGAAATAGACTACTAAACAGGACTTATTGTGATGACGTGTATGTATTTATGGGTTGAGCGAGGTGATCATGCTCAGCCACCGCAAACTGAAGATCTTCCAGCCAGGCTGGTGTTGTGCCTGGGGAACCGCGGCTCCGACTGTTCTAGTCGGAAACTTGTATATATGTTGAATTGTGTAGAAAACATCGCTAGCGCGTGGCAGGATTGTGGCGTATGGAGTTGTCATCCGTTATCTTTATAAGTAGTTCTGATCCCATACAAACAAACAGTACAGAGAACCTCATACACTAAAATCCATAAAAGGTTTTTTATTTCAGTTTTGGCGACCATCATTCTGAACAGTATTTCAGGGTATGTCCTTATAGCTGCCAATATTGACGACTTAAGGACCATAGCTAGAAAATTGGTGTCCGAGAACCTTGCTAAAGAGTTCGTTAGAGCAGCATCAAAATCCGCTATTAGGTATGGACATGCATCATCAGCAGATCGCGAAAATTCTAAAAGAAAACAGAGAGCTAATCCTTCTCTCAACGCTTCAGTGAAAACGCAAAATCCCATCGAAGATGAACTGTTGACAAAGATAAACTTAGACAGATTGGTTGAGAAAGTAAAAGAAAGATTAATCAACGAATTCAGTGATTTGAGGGAGATTCCCAAGAAAACTGCGAAAAATCAACATGGTATTTACGTTGTGAAGAGTCAAAAAACAACAGACACTACACATAATTCGTATCCGTACTATTATTCCGCCGCTATGCCTTATTATCAACCTGGTGTAAAGTACGCAACTCCAAATTATGGACTCAATAAAAACGCAAATTATTATGAAGTATCATCGAAAAGCAATACATCTCCGACGCCTGAATCTGTTGAAAACGACGAAGACAAAGAAATATATGACGGGAGCCAAGAACAAGAACGAAATTATGGTGAAGTGGCAGTTATTAAAACAGATCTCAAGTCGAAGGGGAGCTACGAAGATTACGTTACACCTAAAAAAGAAATGTATGAGAGCGAAGATGATAAAACAACAAAACATAGATATGACAACAAACACAAACTAGTAAATATACAAACAACTAAATATAAAAACTATAACAATGTGAGGAACAAAATCAAAACCACAACAGATGCTGAAGAAATGATATATGATGATGTAGAGACGACAGAAAGAACACGACCAACAAGAGAAACTAGATTCATAAAAGTTCAAAATAGAGAAGAGAGTAATTCCAAACATAAAGAAGTTCTTAGATCAACTATTAAAACAACAAGAGCTACATCTTACTACGATTACGACGAGTCGGGAATAAAAGCAAGAACAGAGAATATAGGATACGATGAGGAACCATCGATGGATAGAACCAAGAAAATTGGTAAGGCTATGAAAGCTACAAAAATACCTAAAAGGGACTTTTACAAGTTGAGCACTCCTGATTATTACAAGAAATTGCCTAATGTGGCTGAAAAATACGATTTCAATGAACCTCTGCCAGAAAAGGATAGAGAACGTGAAAATTTGAAACCGTTCCGGAATCCTCCGGCTTTGATAAACAAGAAAGTGCGCTTGATATAGTATAAAGAGATTTGAAATAAAGAAAACATAAATTTCCTTCTCGCTGAGCTTTCTTAACTCACCGTAGATACACAACACCATTACAGTAATATTATTTGACTGCGGTCTTCTGTAACGTGGAGGTACAGTCCCCAGTCAGGCTGCTCCAATTTTAATGAGAAAACCCACGGGAGATCCCTATTCACCCTACCTCTCTTTTAAGCTCATGTTGAGATCACTGTACTTCAACTTAGATAAACTCAGTGGTAATGGTCGGAGCTTGAACCTGGGCCCATATGATGACAGGTTGCTTCAACCACAAGGCCACCACGGCTTCGGTGGTAGAGATCCCGCCATTCATGCGCCTTCATCATTCTCATGCCCTTATCCCATATTATTTGTGGTCGGCGCAATATGTATTTATCTTCCATCCCTCTCTATCAGCCGTCATCTCTGTATTCACTTCGTTTCTAGCCATGCTATCACAGTATGAAGGTTACACGAAAGTTGCAAAATTTTATTCTTTAATATAAAATTGAATCGTTGAATGTGTTGCTAAGCACACATCTGGAGAGCAGCTGAACCGATTTCGCTAATTATTTTTTTAGAATATTCTTTAATGTACGAGGATGGTTCCTACGGCGAGAAAAATTTAAAAATATGCCTGAAAACGTCTTAAAGCGGTTAGACAAAATGTTTGATAAATGTGCGAAGCCGGTGCGGGCTGCTAGTATTATATAGTTATTAAATTCTAAATTACGCTTGTTATTTCCAAAATTACGTCAGAATCTTTGCAACCGCCATGTGTAAAAAGCCCACTAAATTAACAAACAGATTGTTATTTTTATTTCGGTTTTGAGTGTTAAATATTCAAATAAATTGTATAAAATGATTTGAGAAACGTTCGCTAAGATCTTTAAAACAACTCAACGGATTTTAATGCACTTTTCAGCAATAGATAGACTGATTCAAGATGGTTGGTATGAATAATTAATTTAGGTTTTGTTTAGCCCTTGCAAACCCGGGGCGGATCGCCAGTCATTTATAAAAATTCCGGTGAACGTGTTTATAGATAATCATCTTCTAACTACAATTCACATTCCTAAGCAGTTTTCCCGTTCAAATAATTGGATGCGAAGAAAAACTTGCCTTTTATAGCTATAAAAAGTATATTACACTAGCTTTTTCCCCGCGAGTTCGCCCACGTAATATAGTAAGTACTATCCGTTTTCCCGTAGGAATGAAGCATTTTCCCCGCGGTAAAAAGTCGGGGATAATGTCGGCTTCTAATGCTGAAAGAATTCAAATCGGTCCTGTAGTTTCGGAGCCTATTCAATACAAACAATCAAATATTTCCTCTTTATAATATTAGCGTAGATATTTAACGACTTCTTTATGACAACATACTGAATAACAATTTAACATTTAAAATGGTGTACGTAATTTTAGGTTTCGTGTTAAGTTTTCTTAATTTGACAGCTTCAAATGTTCCAATAGTGATCAAAATACCCTATTCAGTAGATTTTAATGGACCAGTAAACCAATTTATTTATACCGGTAAAGGGCTGAAAGCTTTGTCGGTGAAGAATTTAATGCAGTATCAAGAAATACCCAGGAAATTTACTATGGAGACAGACAAGCGGAATGTGCTCGATGAAGTGGTTGATAGGCGGGAAAGAAGAAGAATGTTAACTGGTAGCTTCAATGCTTATTCTGGAAGAAGGAGAATGATTTAGAAGAATTGATATTGTGTGGTGAGCGAGGTGATCATGCTCAGCCACCGCAAAGGGAAGATCTTCCAGCCAGGCGGGTGTTATGGGGAACCGCGACACCGACTGTTCTAGTCGGAAACTTATTATTATTATATATATTAAATATTATTATATATTATTGTTATATTAAATATGTTGAATTGCGTAGAAAACTTCTCTAGCGCGTGGCAGGATTGTGACGTATGTAGTTGTCATTCGTTGAATGTTGTCCTGCTAGTTAGTAGATTTCTAACGTTGGTTTATGTAGCGGTGAGGTCGCTACAATATCAATTCTCTCACTTCTAGAACATTCTAGAGGACAAAAACAACATCAATGACAAAACTGCTTCTACAAAATAAAAGATTTTGTAAATTGAATATTGATGAAAATTTATGAATTGTAGCAAATATGAATGGTACTGTTTTTTAAACTTTCGCGATTTAAACACATAGTAATGACATGAAAACGGGTCTTATACGCGGATTTAATTGTTTATTTACCTCCCTACGTTTCGACCGAGTTGCATCGGCCGTGGTCACGGGCTGACAACGGGTCTTATACGCGATATTAAATTGTTTATTTACCTCCCGACGTTTCGACCGAGTTGCATCGGCCGTGGTCACGGGCTGACAACGTTTTCATGTCATTACTAAATGTGAATGGTATTTCAATTTCATCTATACAATTGAAGTGTTTGTTTGTAATGTCAAAAGAACTGTTTTTTACTAAATGCAAGAAAGTAAACACGATACTAATAGCCAAATTAGATTTTTTTTTGTCCGTTTGTCTGTGTGTAATAGGGGTAATAACTAGGGGTAATCCCTGAAACGGCTGGACAGGTTTTAACAGGACTTCCACGTGCAGATAGCAGCTGATACTAAAAGTCGTCACGTAGGTACTTTTATATTGGTAAAATAATTTGGAATAATTGGTATATTTTGACAAATTAATTCTTAGCGTAAGTACAGCTAGTTGGACTTTTCGTCCTTATTTCATGGGATTGAAATTAAAAAGAAATACATTGATAAATTTTGTGTATAGTCTGGCAAAAAAGTGTAGAAAATAATAGGGGCTGTAATCATTTTGTTATATTTTTTACTTGTTTTTCTTTATGTTGCTTGGATGAATGTTACGCGGCAAAGTGCATGCGCACTGCGCAGATCTAAAATGTCAATCGCCGGCTCATTATCTTGGGATATTTCTGGGGGGGACAACGGGCTCCCCAGGGGTGGCAGTGCCCCCCAGCCCCAACCTGGCTACGCCCATGCCAGTAGACAAACATTTCGTTCCTATTCTAGACTTCTTTGCCAAGCTATAAATTCGTAGTAGAGATGTCATTATTGGCTGATTTTATTTATTCTTAAACGTTAATTGATAAATAAAAATAACGATATTTTTAACGGTTGAAAATATTAAATAATACTTTTATTAGGGATTTGATATTAATGAAGTATTTATATTAGTTCGTTGAAGTTGATATAAATATTGATATGATATTTTTATTCGAAATCGTTAATTTTATTATTGAATATGATAATTGTTTTCAATTATTCGTTAATTTTAACGGTTAATTAATATATTAGGCATCTCTAATTTGTAGTGATAACTTTATTTGGTCAGCAGTCATAATCGTCATTTTCATTTGCACGACAATCCTTTGTCGTTGCTTTGGTGTAATATCGCGCCACCCTCGATGTTTTTGTTGACCCTGGAAATGATTTAACGTCCACCATTTGATTAGCAATACACATTTACCTATTTTAAGAGAGGTAGGGCGAATTGGGATTTCCCGTGCGTTTTCCCAATAAAATTGGAGCCGTCCGACTGGGGACAGTACCTCCACTTTACAGAAAACCGCAGTGAACCGCCACCTTTTCACTGCGGTCTTCTTTAAGGTAGAGATACAGTTCCCAGCCGGGCAGCTCCTATTTTAATGGGTACACCCACGGGAGATCCCAATTCGCCCTACCTCAGTTTTACTTACCGGTGTAATCTGACACGCTGACGCATGGGGGCCGATATATCCTGGTTTGTTTCAGTAAATTCGTAGTATTTCCAATATCAAGACGCCAACCTACAAATATTTTCCGCAGACCGCTTTTTATATTTCTGAACGTATGCTTTCGATCTGAAAATTTTAATCCCTATTTTTTTTTATCTTATTTGCTGAAGCACGTAGAAAATAGTCTCTAGATTTTAATTTAACTACTTCATTGATCTACTTAGTTTTTGAAATGTAATTCTAAACTGTAATAATTACATAAATTATAATTATTGATAGAAATATTTGTTGTTGTGTCGTAAATGAGCACAAAATAAAACATTATTTCTTTCTTTCTTAAAATGATTCTTTTAAAATATTGATACCATGGCTTGCACCAAATTATCTACTGAATTGTCAGTGCCGCCAAGAATTTCTCACTTAACCTTCTAAATTCGTTCGATCTATCGATATGAAGGTCGTTTGCGCAAAGCGCAAGTGATACCTCCGGTGTTGCAAGCGTCCGTAGGCTACGGTAACCGCTTACCGTCAGACGGGCCGTATGCTTGTTTATAATAACCACCTTAGTGGTAACCAACCACCTCCACCTTACAGAAGACCGCAGTGAAATAACACTACTTGATGTAGTGTTGTGTTTCTGTGGTAAGTAAGGTTGCCAGTGCTCCACGAGGATACGCTGGGCTAGTAGTAATGCCGCTAGCACAGTGAGTCCTCATCAACAACATGGTTGGCAACCCGTTAGTGATATCCCTGGTATTGCTAGCGGCTATGGGCTACGGTGATTGCTCACCATCAGGTGGGCCGTATGCTTGTGTGCCACCTTAGTGGTATAAAAAACCAATTTAATACCATCGCATAACGCATTAAGGAGAACGGACACAGCTGTCACGTCCCAGTCGAAGAATCGCAGCTGCATATTACTGATCTGATACATTATCGAGTAGACTTCCTCCTTAGTGTATGTTGAAGCGTCCTCCTTTAAAAGCTGCACCAATCTGTCAACAGACAGACAGTAGGGAGTTTTTGGCGGGAATCAGGCGGTGTTGAGATTTTTTCCAGTGTCTCGTAAATTGTGTTATAGTGATCATTAATGTGTATTTTTGGTGTCGTTATGTGCGGTAAAGTTTCATTTAGTGACTGACTTTTCGGTTAAGTGGTTTATCATTTTGGTCAATAGGTTACCTCTGACCTAAAGGCGTGTTACGATCTGCTACAGCCGTGGCATTGACTCCAGAAACTCCAATAAGCTTTAGAATGCATGACAGCAGGCATTTTAATGCGGCAAACACGAGAAATTTGAAACTTGAAAATTCCCTAACACTCGACACTTGCAAAAATTGACCCTGAAGGGATTGATTGCCATACTTATGAAGAAGAAGAAGACAGACGGTAAGGTATTTTTTATTAAGCACAAAAAACAGCCAGAAAGTAATCTATACCTCAGAGTAGTTATTATACTTCGTACAATCTATACTAATACTAGCTGTCCCGACAGACGTTGTCCTGGCTTAGATATGAATTCATATGACAATAACACCTTAGAAAAAGGACCTTTAGTTTATCCCAATATTAAAAATATATCGATTCTTTTTTCAAATTTTATTTACACAAGAACATTCTACTGAAACACAAAGCAAAAATAACTAGCGAAATCGGCCCAGCCATTGACGTATGATGCCGTGGCCAAGGGAAATAGGGATTCATATTTATAAATAGAGATTGTAAAGAGAAAAGATTTTAATTTTTGTGTGTGTGTATGTTTGTATTGAATAGGCTCCGAAACTACTGGACCGATTTTAAAAGTTCTTTCACCGTTCGTAAGCTACAATATCACTGAGTAGCATAAGCTATAGATTATGTTGATTCTCGGGCGAAGTCGCGGGGAAACAGCTAGTCCCGTTGTAGTTGCCCGTTTGAATTATTTTTACTGTGGCACCAAACCTGTACGACCATTGTAGTTGATTTTATTTGAGTTCGAATATCTGAACTTTCATATTGTTTTGTTGAAAATAGGAATTCAATTAAAAATAACTAAAACAAATTAAAAATCCTTTAATGTCCACAGCAGTCATCGTAGCCTTATAGCCGCTAGCAATACCAGGGGTATCACTCACGGGTTGGCAACCCTGTTGTTGATGAGGACTCACTGTGCTAGCACGCGGCGTATCTTCGTGGAGCACTGGCAACCTTACTTACCGCAGAAACACAACACTACATCAAGTAGTGTTATTTGACTGCGGTCTTCCGTAAGGCGGAGGTACAGTCCCTAGTCGGGCGGCTCCAATTTAAATGGGATAACCCACGGGATACCCCAAATCGCCCTGCCTCAACATGGTTGGCAACCCGTTAGTGATACCCCTGGTATTGCTAGCGGCTATAGGCTACGGTGACTGCTTACCATCAGGTGGGCCGTATGCTTGTGTGTCACCTTAGTGGTATAAAAAAAACCCTTACCTTGACACCACGTTCTCATTGACAGTAACCCTCCGAAGTTCACTTATATCCGTTTTGTATCCATTTAGAAACGGTGAAATCAAACACTGACAATGGGTCCACGCCGATGGAGTATTTCGCGCCTTATGATCGGTGAATCTACGATAAAATATATCCATCATATTTTCCGGCTTAAATTTCTTCATCCGTAAAGCGTCTAATCCCTTAACTGTCCCATTCACTTTATCTATTGCTTCAGGATTACCGCTTTCCGTTCTTTTAGGTTCTATTCTGTAGACATTAGTCCGATTTTGATCATTGACAGCTGCTTTTGTTGGTAAGTTGAACCCTCCTGCTTTTGGTTTAAGCTTTCGTAGTCTGAATTTGTTTTTCTTCTTCCTATCATCAAAGTCCATGATTGGAGTGACAGGAATTTTATCAACGTCAACATATTCGTAGTCATCGTTCAAAACGCCTTCATTATTAATCGGGGCTAACAATTGATGTTTCTGGTTCTGATCTAAAAATATACTGCTCTTATGAAAGCCTGTATCTTTTTAACAAGAACCACCGGTCGTGGTAGCCGTGTGGTATGAAGCGTTGCCTGCTATTCTAGCGACGCAAGGCCTCTATGAAGGGTTGAGTACCGCTCGTTTACGGTCGGCAAAGCGCAAGTGATATCTCCGGTGTTGCAAACGTCCGTAGGCTACGGTAACCGCTTACCATCAGGCGGGCCGAATCCTTGCTTGCCACCTTAGTGGTAACCACCTCCACCTTACAGAAGACCGCAGTGAAATAACACTACTTGATGTAGTGTTGTGTTTCTGTGGTAAGTAAGGTTGCCAGTGCTCCACGAGGATACGCTGGGCTAGTAGTAATGCTGCTAGCACAGTGAGTCCTCATCAACAACATGGTTGGCAACCCGTTAGTGATACCCCAGGTATGGCTAGCGGCTACGGTGATTGCTTACCATCAGGTGGGCCGTATGCTTGTGTATCACCCTAGTGGTATAAAAAAAAAACAATTAAATACTAAATATGAAGGGTTGAGTACCGCTCGTTAGTGGCAACAATGACACAGACAGACACACAAATATATTCGTTAAACCTATAGCACCCCTCTTTTGCGTCGAGGGTGAAAAATTGCTAATAATATGACTAAAATAGTGGTATAGCTTTGCAAAAATGCCTAGGTACGGAATCAAATTTTTGGCGACTGGCAACCTTCACAAAATGTAATTCATGACAAATCAATCAAGACGGTGGATGCTCTATACGAGCTGCGGCGGGTTGACATAAGAACGGCACAGTACAGGTCCTATTTTTTTTATACCACTAAGGTGGCACACAAGCTTACGGCCCATCTGATGTAAGCAGTCACCGTAGCCTATAGCCGCTAGCAATACCAGAGTATCACTAACGGGTTGCCAACCTGTTGTTGATGAGGACTCACTGTGCTAGCAGCATTACTACAAGCGCAGCGTATCCTCGTGGAGGTCTGGCAACCTAACTCACGGCAGAAACAACACTACATCAAATTTGTGTTATTTGGCTGCAGCCTTCTGATGTCCGCAGTCGAGCGGCTCCAATTTTATTGGGAAGACCCACGGGTGATCCCAATTCACCGTACCTCTCTTATAATTATGTTCTACTCTTCTTTGCCCGACTGTAAGTTTACCGTTAGTGTCCTTAAGTGCTGACATCCTTAGCTGAGATTTCTGCTTCTCCTTTATTTGTCTGTTGAGTTCGTGTTTCAGAATCTCCACACGCTCAAATACCCCAGGTGTGGGCCCTGACCATTGCTCCACGGTCTTCTGACACAATACTGCGGAATTAAGCAATGAGAAATAAAAGTGAGTTTTTGGCGGGAATCAGGTGGAGCGGTTGAGATTTTTTCCAGTGTCTCGTAAATTGTGTTATAGTGATCTTTAATGTGTATTTTTAGTGTCGATATGTGCAGTAAAGTTTCATTCAGTGACTGATTTATAGGAACATTGGAAATAATGCCATAATACGACTTTTGGGTTAAGTGATTTATCATTTTGGTCAATAGGTTACTTCTGACCTAAAGGCGTGTTACGATCTGCTACTGCCGTGGATTGTCTCCAGAAACTCCATTAAGCATTAGAATGCATGACGTTTGTTACTCTTTCATGCAAAAACTACTCAACGGATTTGGATGAAATTTGAAACACAGGATACTTTTTATCCCGGGAAAACTTTAGGTTCCTCTGAGATTCTAAGCTCAACGCGGATAAAGTCGCGGGCAGAAGCTAGTTTTTATCATTTTAGTTTTAGAGTTGGATGGTGGCCGCTTGAATCGGCCACTGTGGAAATATATGGGGTAGGCCTTTGTTTAGCAATGGACGTCTATCGGCTGATGATATACGTTTGGAGCATGCCGCCGGATGGTAAGCGATTACCGTAGCCAATGGACGCTTCAAGAAGGGTGTGAGTGAACAGATTTCTGCAGGGTCGGCAACGAGAGTGATACCCCTGGTGTAGCAAGCGTCCATAGGCTACGGTAACAGCTTATTATCAGACAGTAGGTGGGCCCGTTCGTCTCTTATGCTAGCACAGTGAGTCCTGATCAACAACAGGGTTGGCAACGCGTTAGTGATACCCCTGGTATTGCTAGCGGCTATATGCTACGGTGACTGCTTACCATCAGGTGGGCCGTATGCTTGTGTGCCTTAGTGGTATAAAAAAATACAAATGTTTCCTCTTTATAATATTACTGTATATCATTTACGTAATAACTTACCAACTTCCATACAAATTAGAAATAGCAAGATCATTTTAAAAGAAATTTATTAGAACAAAATTTATCACAGAGATTTATTCCACACGTTTTTAATCAGTCATTTTAATTTCGGTGTTTTGTTTGTTTGGAGTTGGTTCGTCAACTTTACTGATAATCAAATGATTAGTTTTTCCACGATATTATACTATACAATTCATTGATACATTTATTTTTAGGGTTCCGTACCCGAAGGGTAACCAACGGAACCCTATTATTACGACTTCGGAAGAAAGAAAGAAAAAACTTTTTTTTATACTTATACGGTGGCACATAAGCATACGCCCACCTGATGGTAGCAATACCAAGGGTATCACTAACGGGTTGCTAACCATGTTGTTGATGAGGACTCACCGTGCTAGCAGCAATACAACTAGCCCGGCGTATCCTCGTAGAGCACTGGCAACCTTACTTACCGCAGAAACACAACACTACATCAAGTAGTGTTATTTTACTGCGGTCTTCTGTAAGGTGGAGGTACAGTCCCCAGTCGGGCGGGATAACCCACGGGAAATCCCAAATCGCCCTACCGTACCATTTATTACCATTTATTCGTAACAACACAACACATGGATATAAGAAAGGAAGACGGTCTTCGACTTCGGTGGCCGTCTGTCTGCCTGTCAGCGAGCTGTACCCGGTGGGTGGACGGCTAATCAAGATTAACAAAATCAAAATCAAAAATCATTTATTCAGTTTAGGCCCTAATAAGGCACTTATGAAGGTCCAAATTACCACCGGTTCGGAAAAAAAGCCACCTGAGAAGAACCGGCAAGAAACTCAGTGCTCTGTCTTTTTTTTTCATGTAACAATCATTATATAACAATTTGTAACAAAATTCTTCTAGACATTGGTATGAAATTACAAATATCAAAATGAAAGCTACCAAGTTGGTTTTGTCACTGCTTTCATGAAATACATATTTTAAACTATTACAACTACCAGGAGCGGGGAGCCACTTGTGCAGAGTGAGTCTATATATTCCAAGCATTTTTATCATTTACATAATCATTAATTTTATAATAGGCTTTATTTATCAAAACTCTTTTGACATGAGTCTTAAACTTATCATAATTTAATTCGGTAATAGATTGTGGGATTTTATTGTAGAAACGGACGCAGTTTCCCATAAATGATTTATTTACTTTTGTTAGTCTAAACCTAGGAGCCACAATTTTGTTTCTATTTCTTGTATAAATATTATGGTTGTCTGACTTTAACTGAAAACTTCTAATGTTCTTTTTTATAAACAATAAGTTCTCAAAGATGTAAAGAGCCGGTAACGTGAGAATATTAATTTTCTTAAACAATTCTCTTAACGATTCTTGGGGACCCATTGCAAAAATTGCCCTCATTGCCCTTAGCCTGTAGAATGAATATTGTATCCAGATCCGCCGCAGATCCCCATAATAACACGCCATAAGACATGAGGCTGTGGAAATATCCGTAATAAACTAATTTTGCAGTATCAATATCTGTCAATTGTCTGACTTTCCTAATGGCAAACGCAGCTGAACTAAGTTTCTTTGACAAGGTCTCAATGTGAGAGCCCCACTGCAATTTTGCATCTAGTGTTAGACCTAGAAAAATCGTGTTATCAACTAAATCAAGTTTTCTGCCATCCAATTGTACATTCGTGTCTACCTGCGATGAGTTTGGAGGAGAAAACCATATACATTTTGTCTTTTTTGAATTTAAAACTAGGTTATTGGCATCAAACCACCTGGAAACGGATGCTAGCGTTTCATTTAGACTTATCATTTCTTTGTCTTTTCTGCTCACTCTAAATACCAGAGATGTGTCATCCGCGAATAAGACAATGTCACAGATATTATCCACTACAAGTGGGAGATCATTTATGTATGCCAAAAATAAGAACGGACCTAATATTGAACCCTGCGGAACTCCCATTTTCATTAATGTGCCTTTGGAAGTTATGCCTCCGACACCGACTTTTTGCTGACGACCGGACAAATATGAGGCTACAAGATCAAGGGCATTTCCGCGGATACCATAATATTTTAGTTTGAGCAGTAGCGTATTATGTTCAACGCAATCAAATGCTTTAGATAGATCGCAAAATACACCTAGGGCATCATGTGAACTTTCCCATGCTTCAAATATATGTTTCAGTAATTTTGCCGCCGCGTCACTTGTTGATCTACCTTTAGTAAAACCGAATTGGTCTCCATGTAATATATTATGCGCATTAAAGTGACCTAACATTTGATTTAACATAATTTTCTCAAATATTTTACTCAAAGCCGGCAGTATTGATACTGGTCTATAATCAGAAGGATTTTCTCTAGATCCCGCCTTAAAAATCGGTATTATTTTACTATATTTCATTAAATCAGGAAATATTCCTTGATCAATGCAAGTATTAAAAATGGTTGCCAGTATAGGAGCAATCGTTGGTAGAATTGCTTGAATAACTTTAATCGAAAGTCCCCATAAATCTTCCGTGTTTTTAATTTTGAGTGTTTTAAATGTTTTAATAATATCATTTGCATTTACATGTCGAAAGTAAAACTCTGGAATAACTTTATTAAACGATTTCTTAAGTAAACCTTCGGCTGTATTTGCACACGAGCTAAGGTTTTTTGTAATTTCGGACGGAATATTGGCAAAGTAGCTCTCAAGCGCTGCTGCGACGTCTAACTTATCCGACACAAGATTCTCGTTAATTTTAAGTGTACTTACTTTTTCTTTAATTCCATTCTTTCCCGTTTCCCTATTAATAACTTTCCAAACCGTTTTTATTTTATCATCGGAATTACTTATTTCATTACTTATATATTTTGATTTTGCTATTTGACAAACAGTTTTAAATAATTTAGAATATTTTCTCACGTAACTGTAAAACTCTTCATTAGTTGTATGAGACTTCTTATAATACAACTCATACAAAGTGTCTCTACTTTTCCTTATACCTTTAGTTGCCCAGTTACTAAATTGCAATTTGTTATTTAGCTTCATCTTTCGTTTAGGACAGGCCATATTAAATTCACTGCATATAACGTTATGTAATTTTCGAAAACATTCATTGGGCTCACCAGACTTAGAATAATAAATTTTTGATTCTAAATTCTTCCTAAACCTTTCCATTCTATTCTTAGACAGGGGTCTACACTCTTTCATAGAGGTGCTAGGTTGTGCACTATTATGCAACTCAACTAATTGAGCCATATGATCTGATCTAATGCCACTTATTAGCGACTTATTTTTTATATTTCCATTTGATATTATATTATCAATGCAGGTAGACGAAGTGGCTGTTATTCTTGTGGGCTCATTAAATATAATGTCTAAATTAAATGATTTGAAAAGATTTTTAAATAAGCGTGCCTCAGTTGACATTTTTAAAGTACCTACATTAAAATCACCACCAATGACCCGACCACCAGGCAAGGCTGGAATTAGTTTTAAAATGTCGATAATTTTATCGATACGTCGTTGCCTATGGAAGGACATATCGATAAAAAATTAAGGCTAACTTTAGTCTCTAGACCTATGCAGACGAAGGCGCGGGTAACAGCTAGTAGTGTTGAAAACAATTCTCAGTAAATATAATTTTATTGGTTTTCTTAAAATTTTCGCCTGCAATAATGAATTTAGTTTCGGATGTTCCAACAAGTTTAGATCACAACAGACTGTTATATTAAAATTTCTTTAACAAAAAGTAGCATAGTTTAGTTTCCTTTAATTCAGAAAAAAAACTAAGTTTTCATATCCTCGATTGTCCAGGATTGGTCTCCACGCCTTCAGTCAAATAAAAAACGCAATATTTCATGTTAATTTCTTGGAATTCTGAAAACAAAGGATACCAACTGTTAAATAATGCATCATACTGCAACTAGAATACAATCACATTTAGATATTTATTTCAAGGTAACTTATTCACCTTCAATATATATGTCACCGGAAGATAACAAGAACCGCAAATTTATAAATTTCCTAGGAAGTTTATCAACCTTCATAGGATTCTAAACGAGAGATTAATTGTATTAATTTACGCCCACATTTTCGCAAATTAATAAACATACCGAACAAAAAAGCAACCAGCTTCTATCACGTCATGTCACGGCCATGTCGGACTACAATGTTACAAATGGTGAACGTAAATTAATACAATTAATCTCTCGTTTAGAATCCTACGAAGGTTGATAAATTTCCTAGAAAATTTATAAATTTGCGGTTCTTGGTATCTTCCGGTGACATATACATGTTTGACAGCCCCTCTAGATAAGCTAATGTGTGTGCGTGTGTGTGTGTATGCGTGTGTGTTTAGATGTTACTACTGCTTACATGTTACATGTTACTGCACTTAAACCACCATTTTAATCTACTAACTAACAACACGTAGAACAGATGGCGCTATTCACGATTTGTAGAAATTCCATACATACGTCACAATTCACAATCCTACAGCGCGCTAGAAGAGTCGCCCGGTTGGGGACTATATCTCCACCTTACAGAAGACCGCAGTAAAATATCACTACTTGATGAAATGTTGTGTTGCTGCGGTGAGTAAGGTTGTCAGTGCTCCACGAGGATACGCTGGGCTAGTAGTAATGCTGCTCGCACAGTGAGTCCTGATCAACAACGTGGTTGGCAACCCGTTAGTGATACCCCTGGTATTGCTAGCGGCTACGGTGACTGCTTACCATCAGATGGGCCGTACGATTGTGTGCCAACTAATTGGAATAAAAAATCAATCCTTTATACAATCATACAAACCATCTTCATTGTTTGGATCCTGACAGTTGAAAACCTTTAAACCACATTGATTCTTGAAGAGAACCACTCTATTATCCTTCAGGCTCACGGCACAGACTGGCTTAAGGTCCAGACCTTCGCAGGAAGACGGGCATTCATTTCTTAAGAACTTCACATATTGGGTACAGAATTTGTCTTCTACCACATCATATTCTGGAAGATAAAACTCTTTTAGAGTATACACTTGGTACCCACCTAGCCGGACTCTTGCAATAAGGCCTACCACCTAGTACCTAGACCCTTATGGCCAGTAATGTCACTAGCTACAGTGCCCTTCACACCGGAACACAGTGTAGTGTACGTACACTAGTGCTTGGCGGCAGAATATCTGACACTGCGGTGGTACCCACCTAGCCGGACTCCTGCAATAAGAGGCCTACCACCTAGTACCTAGTCTCTTATGGCCAGTAATGTCACTAGCTACAGTGCCCTTCACACCGGAACACAGTGTAGTGTACGTACACTAGTGCTTGGCGGCAGAATATCTGACACTGCGGTGGTACCCACCTAGCCGGACTCTTGCAATAAGAGGCCTACCAGCTAGTACCTAGTCTCTTATGGCCAGTAATGTCACTAGCTACCATGCCCTTCACACCGGAACACAGTGTAGTGTACGTACACTAATGCTTGGCGGCAGAATATCTGACACTGCGGTGGTACCCACCTAGCCGGACTCTTGCAATAAGAGGCCTACCACTTCAAGAAGGGTGTGAAGAGATTTTTGAATCGGCACCGCGCGAGTGATACCCCGGGTGTTGCAAGCGTCCATAAGCTGCGGTAAACGCTTACCATCAGGCGGGCCGTATGCTTATTTTCCACCTTGCTATAAAAAAAAGGTAAATTACGACAAGAACGGAATTAGGGGTTAGGTACAATTGGAACTTAAAATTATGTTGTTGGTGCCAATTCTGTTGTTCAAAATTACTAAACTTAACTAATTTGACAGGTCTAAAAATATTGCCATCCTTATTTAACCCCGCACATGAGAAAGGGACAGCAAGACTTTTAGACCTGTCAAATTAGTTAAGTTGAGTAATTTTGAACAACAGAATCGACACCACTGACACAGTTGCTAACTAGATAACATCAAAGTGTTAAATTTACTCAAGTTTCCTCTGAATGTAGCACACATATTGTTCAGAATGAGATGGCAGCCGCTCTGAAACCATTGGAAGCGCAATTTTTTTCGGTTAAGCCCACAGACACGCCTATGGTAGTCGTTGCAATGGTATGGATCGCAATAGTCCATCCACGCTGAGGTGAATGGGGCCCGATGTTCCTTGACCCATTCTTCAGGCATGTGTGGCTTATGAAAATCTGAAAATTTTATCACCGTTCAGTTTTGTTTTGAACGGTGGAACGAAGATAAGAGTTCTTTTTAGAAACGTTTTATGTATGAATGTGGATGGGTTTTAGGAAATTAGGTAGACCTAAGAAAAGATGGATTGTGTGAATCGGAGAAATATTTTTTGAAATCGGTCTAGTAGTTTCGGAGCCTATTGAATATAAACACACAAAAAACCGGCCAATTGCGAGTCGGACTCGCGCACCGAGGGTTCCGTACACACTTGTACGTAAGGTTAAAAGTAGGCGAACTTCAAATGAGGTCATTATTCGTCGGTGACCCTCAACAGCGCGATTCAATTTTTTTTTGTAATTTCACATTTAAAAAAAAACTAACTACATATATACGGTTTTCAGATTGTATCCTTTACTTGTGCTGTAAGACACTGCTTCTTGCCAAATTTCTTGGTTCTAGGCTAACGGGAAGTACCCTTTATGTTTTGATTCCCTTGTGAAATCGCAATATGCGAAATTTTGCGACATAAATGGTAATATCTTTTCTTCATATTGACTTACAGGTTTGATTATTTTACAGCCGAAAGGGACCACAGACCCAGGTATTTCATATTAATTTCAATTTGATAGCTGCACGGGCTCTTAAGATAAAAATTCTTGACAGACAGACGGACAACAAAGCGATCCTATAAGGGTTCCTTTTTTCCTTTTAAGGTACGGAACCCTAAAAATACTAATCTTTCGTCTTTATAATATTAGTATAAGTATATATTAAAAACAAATACTTAAAACTGATTAAAACATACTTCTCTCTCTATCACGAACATTGTCCGGATTGTCGAACTTGGGGGCTGGTCTAAAAATTAAAAAAGTAATAAAAAAAAATAGGTGTGGCACTCGGAGACTGCCGCGGTAAAGCTATTGCATAGCATTTTTTATCAACTTATGCAATTATAATTATTTATTTATTTTATTAATGCAGTATTTTTTATATACCTATATACTTTCTCACAAACAGCTGATTACGGAAGTTTTCCAATACAACCAATGCCACCTAAAGGCGGGTTGCTGAACTAAAGAGACAAGCGTGATATTTGAAAAAGTCATTAAAAGTTCTAGTATTTACCGATAGATGGGACTAAAAAGTATCACCGCTGTGCCGGTCGGAGTGGGGGGTGTTAGGTTTTTTTCGTTACGGAATTTCTGGATTCGGTCCCCACGCTCAAGGCCCGCGATAAAAGCTATGCAATAGCTTAAAAAAACGTGTTTTAAAGTCGGTTATCGAATTGACTGAAACACAGACGTACTTACTTCCGTTCCTCAATTTTCTTTGGTATTTTATACTTGCTAGCTGCAAGGACATTGAATAATAAATATTTATAAACAGATTAAACTATTCACAGGAAACAGTGCCGGTAGCAGGAACATTGTCGACAACGTTTTCGTATCGCCTTCGACTATTTTTGTATTGGAAAATGAACAGAGCTGCGACGGTGAAAAGTGGAACTAAAAATTAGTATGACAATTTTGACATTTCGCAAGTTACGTTTTCGAATACGTTGTCGACAATGTTCCTGCTACCGGCACTGAACTTAACCTACCTACTTATAGATAAAAGATCTGACCTTTTCAACCTGTTTTTTTTCAATAACTCTGTTGATCTACTCATGACTAGTAATGGCAAGAGGAATCGAGGCAACAATGACGCGTACCGGCTAGCAAGCTCACCAGTCGGTACTGCAGGCATCGGGGGCAGGAGGGGGACGCCGCCCTCCTTCCATCGAAGGAAGGAGGGAAAGCTTTTTTTTATACCCCCCTCTTATGGTGGCACACAAGCATTCGGCCCACCAGATGGTAAGCAGTCACCGTAGCCTATAGCCGCTAGCAATACCAGGGATATCACTAACGCGTTGCCAACCATGTTGTTGATGAGAACTCACTGTGCTAGCAGCATTACTCAAGCCCAGGTTATCCTCGTGGAGCACTGGCAACCTTACACACCGCAGAAACACAACACTACATCAAGTAGTGTTATTTCCCTGCGGTCTTCTGTAAGGTGGAGGTAGAGTCCCCAGTCGGGCGGCTCCAATTTAAATCGGAAAATCCACGGCATATCACAAATCATCCTACCTCTCTTTTTAAAATATGTTTTACTTACAAGACCCCATCGCAATAAGCAGAATTTGTATAATCCATATCAGATAACACCCGCGCATTTTGAAGGACAATATTGAAATGAATTCATATTAGCAAAACGTTTAGCGCGTAGCTGTAGAAGTCATGTCTAATCAATTTCAATTATTAATCACCGGGGCTGTACAAGCTAGTCTCTAATTTGTACTAGAACTATTTATTAATTCACTAGCTTTTGTCCGTGGCTTCGCCCTTGTGGTTCTAGATAAAGATATCCTATGTCCTTCCCCAGGCTATAATCTATCTCCTTGTCAAATTTTATGACGATCCGTTCAGCCGTTTTGTTCTGAAAATGTATCAAACAAACCGAAGCTACTGTCGCATTTATAATATTATATAAGTAGAGATTAATTTATTTAATTTCAAAAGAAATCTCCAGTATAATCAAACACATTATGACTACAATTAATTATATATTTATAATATACTAGCTGCCCGCCCCGGCTTCGCACAGAGACATTAGTTTCGGAGCATAGACGTTTATCAAATATTTTGTCCACCCGTGCGGAGCCGGGGCGGGCAGCTAGTATAATATATAGCCTATGTTACTCAGTGATCATCTAGCTTTCTAACGGTGAAAGATTTTTTGAAATCGGTCCCGTAGTTTCGGAGCCATGTCAATACAAACCCACAAAAATACAAATCTTTCCTCTTTATGATATTAGTGTAGATGTAGATAATTACGACCGAGTATATAACACTAACTCCTATCCGCGACTACGTCCGCATTGAGCTTAGAATCTCAGAGGAACCTCAAATTTACCCGGGATGAAAGTACCCTATGTGTTAATCCAGGTTATAAATTATCTGTGTTCCAAGTTTCATCCAAATCCGTTGAGTAGTTTTTGCGTGAAAGAGTAACAAACATACATCCATCCATACTCACAAACTTTCGCATTTATAATATTAGTAGGATGTGAATTGCTGTTTGCTATCCCTCATTGCTTAATTCCACAGTATTGTGTCAAAATACCGTAGAACAATGGTCAGGGCCCACACCTGGGGTATCAGTGCCGGTAGCAGGAACATTGTCGACAACGTATTCGAAAACGTAACTCGCGAAATGTCAAAATTGTCATACTAATTTTTAGTTCCACTTTTCACCGCCGCAGCGCTGTTCATTTTCCAATACAAAAACAGTCGAAGGCGCTACGAAAACTTTGTCGACAATGTTACTGCTACCGGCACTGAGCGTGTGGAGGTTCTGAAACACGAACTCAACAGACAAATAAAGGAGAAGCAGAAGTAATCCTTATAATACATTTTAATGTAATAATACATTCGAATAAAATAAATAAAAAATAATAAAAAAAACAGACAAAACTCATATCCTTGTATCAAAGCTATGTATATGTAAATAAGTCCTATATCTTCTTCATACAAACACCAATCTTAACTACCAACAAACCGGATCGAAACAACATACATTTATTAAAACAGAAAGCAATCACAGGGGCATGTTTTTCATACACTTTCATACACGTGTAGTCTTGGTTTGTCCTTCAAACCAGTGCCGACAATGTTTTCGTATCGTTTTCGACTATTTTGCAGCAACAGCCGTCACCGTAGCCTATAGCCGCTAGCAATACCTTATATATTTGATCGGTGCCTATAAATCAAACATTTCCTTCAACAAATGTCTGTTAACTTTTCTCAATTCATTCGTCTTATTCGTAAACACCTTACGTTTCTTCGGTGTGACTTTGAACTCACTTGTTATTTTACTCGGACTCTCTTTAAAAGGCTCAGGAAATCCGATTACCCTTTTGGGATTCATATATTCAATAAAATATACCAGTTCAGATCTACTACAGTGCGTTGCGAAGCATACGTTTAATCTACACCCTCGTCTCTCGAAAAATGGTTTCTCTTCTTCAAAACCACTCCATATCATAGCTGAAAGGTGTATGTACAGAAAATGTTGGCCTTTCGCCGTCTTCACACAATTGTCGTGTGTCCTTTTCTCATTTCTATTCGCACACAGATGTATTCTGGTTTCCTGGTCTGTCACTCCAGGGACTAATGACTGAAAATTCCTGGGATTAAAAGAAAAGCCTAGTGAGATAATATACAGGGTGCCCTGAATGGTAGCCCTGAGCACGACTGATGTGGAGTGAACTCCCCTCCGTGGTGTTCCCAAAGGAGTACAGCATGGGGTTCTTCAAGAAGGGTGCTAGGGGGAATTTCTGAAGGGTCGGCAACGAGAGTGATACCCCTAGTGTTCCAGGCATCCACAGCTACGGTAACCGTTTGCCATCAGGCGGGTCGTTTGCTTGTTTGCCACTTTAGCGGTATAATAAAAGTTTAAGTGGAGCCCCCTGCTAGAAACGGTTTTAGGGTCGGCAACGCGCGATGATACCCCCGGTGTTGCAAGCGTCCATAGGCTGCGGTAACCGCTTACCATCAGGCGGGCCGTATGCTTGTTTGCCACCTAAGTGGTATAAAAAAAAAAAAAAAAAAAGTGTTATTTTTTGTTTTATTGCTCCATCTTAATACTGGCAACAAGAGGATGCTTGAAATGCTCATAGAGTGCTATATTTTAAAGAAAAAATTACAAACTATGACACTTTGTATTTCTAACTAATAAAATATAAAAAAAAACTGTAAATGTACTAAAAGTATTAAAAGCGCCCTCTATGAACAAACTGCCGCAATCAATTGTGATCCTGGTAGAATCTTTAATGAAACAGCTCTACGGTAATCGGTTAAACTGATAGATGGCGCTAGCAACGGTAAAAAGAAGATATATGAATTACCTGTACAACTCCCATTTTCTTTCATTCACAAAGACTTTGATCCTCAAACTCTTGTAGATTTCATTAAAAACGAACTCGTAACCATATTTAGCTGACGTATGCAAGGCTACCATGTTACTTTCATCCATTACCATCCACCGTTTAACTTCATCAATCACATATTGGATACAATCCATTCTTTTTGGAAAATTCTTGTACATGACACTTTGAAATGTTGTATCCACATACATAGCATCTATGTATATACTATCTCCGTTTCTGTGTAAGTGTGCGTACTTTGAGACGTCATTAGGTCTTATTCTGAAGTCACCGCTGTATAGAACTGTCCTGTTGTTGATGTTAAACAGAAACATAACGGACCCAAAGCAATGACCCGCTGGTATCAATGTTGTGTTTAATATTTCTTTGTCGCTGTCTTCAGTTAATATTATACTTGATCTACCTGTAAGGAGATGGAAGTCATTTATTCATTTTGGACCCTAATAAGACACTTTATAAGGTCTAAATTGTCATTGGTTCACAAAAAAAGCCACCAGAGAAGAACCAAGAAATTCAGTGCTGTATTTTTTTCATGTAACAGTCATGGTATAACAATGTTTAACAGAATTCTGCTAGAATCCAGATATAACTTTTTACGAAGTTCAAAATTAAAGCTACCAAGTTGGTTTTGTCACTGCTTTCATGTGTTATATGAACTAATTATTATTAAATTAAGAAGCAAAAAAAGGAATTAAGTCAAGAGTGAAATAGCACTACTAACGTGAGGGAGTGATGATGTGTATGTACATCTAGCTATAAACAAATTGTAAAAAAGAGGTTCGTCAAAATGACTTCTACTTCAAAATTTTATTAATGGCTTCTGCAGGGCTCTCACAATTTCGCCAATGTCGCGTTGGTAGAACTAAGAACAAGTGTTGGAGATTATCTGTATGGTGTAAAATTGACAATATATTTTTAATTAAAAAACAGGCATTTAAAAGTTATAAGAGCATCGAGTAAAGGGCACCCAATAGGCAATCTCACTCTACCCTGATTATGGATAAGGACTTTTGCTGATTTGTTTAAATTTAATTGTAATAGGTTTTAGTACTTGTAATGCTGTGCACACATACCTTGGAGCACAATTTAGATCATATTTAAACCAACTTTGTGATTGTTTTTATAAAATTGTGTTCTGGTTTTGTGTGTATTACTTATATAGATAAATTTGCATATTTATTTCCACTTACCCATCGGTAATGGCTTGATAAACCTCTCAATCCTACAGTCTGTGGTCTCATATTTGACAATAGCGGCGCTGGCCTCCGACATATAAACACAAATGTTTCTCCGCGCCAAATTGTCGATAAAGTCGGGTGAAAACAAGCCATTTGTATGATCAGTGTGACAATGGCTTAAGAAATATGCTTTCTTGCTCAAATTTGCGAAGTTATCCACGGATATTTGTGGTATTTCGTCGATAATGCCAGTAAATGAATTGAGTGAGCGTTTAGACATTGTTTTTAGGGTAATGTTGCGATTTTGTCAAGTTTTTTAAGCACTGAAGATTGCCGGTAATTATTTGTTGGTTTACTTTCGCTTTTCGTTAGTCCGTGTTCTTCTTCTTGGATTTTTCTTCGAAGCACTTCTTAGCACCACTTTTAGTTCAGTTTAATTCAATTCTTTATTTAAACGACACAACAAAAGTTTATTTGTATTTTGCGTTGGAGAGTAACTTAGTTAGTTTATGTCCAGCTACACTTCGACCCTTGGGATCTTTTGTGCAGACTTAGTTAATAAGTATACTTTTACTCATTTTAATATCATTGCAGTCTACTGACGGTATTTCTATTTAGCCGTTCATTTATTTTAGGACTTGACTTTTTCAACTTCAACTTTTTCTACTAATGGCTTCTGCGGGGTTGCCACAATTTCGCCTTTTTAATGTTTTTTATGCTGGCTTCTGCGGGGTCGGGGAAAAACTTTATTTTGATTTGTGTACAGTTTGACGTTGATTGATAGATTGGTTCGATTGGCTACTGTCAGCTTGACAGTGTCAGGTAAAGTTTTCATAGTGTTCTTCTTCTTCCTAAGTATGGCAATCAATCCCTTCAGGGACTATTTTTGCCAGTGTCGAGTGTTAGAGAATTTTCATGTTGCAAAATTTCTCGTGCCGTTGCCGCATTAAAATGCCTAGTGTCATACATTCTAACGCCCAATGGAGTTTCTGGAGACAACCCACGGCAGTAGCAGATCGTAACACGCCTTTAGATTAGAGGTAACCTATTGACCAAAATGATAAATCACTTAACCCAAAAGTCGTATTATGGCATTATTTCCAATGCTCCTATAAATCAGTCACTAAATGAAACTTTACTGCACATATCGACACCAAAAATACACATTAAAGATCACTATAACACAATTTACGACACACTGGAAAAAATCTCAACCGCTCCGCCTGATTCCCGCCAAAAACTCCTCATAGTGTTCATGTCTCTGGATACACAACATTTTACTTTCTTTTTAGCTTTCTAGCTTTGGAAAAAATAATCCTAAAAAACCATATTATTTCATTATCCCTTTAAATTGGTCAAAAATATGGAGCTATTGGAAATTCTGAGTGTTTTTTTTATTCTATTAAAGTATCAAAAGATCCATGCGCCGCTTGCGCCACGGCAGGCAAAGATTTATTAAATGTCTTGTAAACTTGTAAATTATTAATATGTGTATATTTTCGATATCATTTACACATTACAATTTAAGTTTGCGTTGCGAAAAATAAAAAGGGACTGTTTTATGAATTAATTTATTTATTTTGATGGCGGATTAAATAAAGAATAAAAAAAAATATGTATTTTTTTATTCATCATACAGTTTTGATTATATAAAAGACAAGTATATAATCAAATATTGGAGAGCTTATAGCGTTATCTTATCTACAATAGGGTCCACAACGTGATATTTGATAGGGACCAACACATGATCTTTAATAGGGACCAAAACATGATCATTGATAGGTACCAAAACATGATCGTTGACGGGGTCAACAACATGATCTTTTATAGGGTGCACAACTTTATCGTCCAAGAAATGTACTGCTTCGAAGAAATGACTTGCTATATCGAATTTACGCGATCTAAGACGTTTCGTTTCCGGCCAGTCTGTTGAAGTCGACAATATTCTTAACGTCATCTCTGGTTTATCGGTCGAGCCTGGAAATAACACAAATATATTTTCTCATAATTGACTCTTATGGATAACTATTTTCTAACATATTTTCCAGGTCAAGGTCAGTGTCAGTTGTCCTTGACTTGAAAATCTGTTAGGATTTAGTACCTACCGCCTTAGCTTTTGATTTGAGGCGGGTAAATCAGGAATGTTCTTCATTAGACTTTATTGGAACTAGAAACTCCTCCCAGTTTGTAAAGTTTTTGACGGGCATCAGGCCGAGTGGTTGAGAATTTCTCCAGTGTCTCGTAAACTGTGTTATAGTGATTAGCGGTTGTATTCTCTTGGGGTAGGTTTAGCGGGAGCGGAGATTTCGAAATAACCGAAATAGGTGCTACCTACTGTCATGTGGCGCTCTAAGGTTTGCGGTTAGCCCAGTGAATGTGCTAAGGAAATTAATAAAGTGACCAGTGGGGTTATTCCGTATGACGGCTGCACCACGGTTACAAAGATTTTGAAGTCTTTTTAGACAAAAAAAGTAATTTTTTTTTTAAGTTGCTGCTACGTCAAAACACCGTCAGAATCTGTGCAACTGTCATACAGATTAAGCTCACAAACGAAGATCAGTTATATAAATTTTTTTTATTAAAGAGCTAATAGCGCTAATAGATACAATGGGTTATTCTCCACCTCCTCTTTTATAGGTTGTATAACATGATCGTTGATAGGCTGCACAACTTTCCTGTCCAAATAGTGTAACGCACCGTAGAACTCAGTAAGGAAGTCGAATCTGCGAACCCGTCGCCGTTTTATTTCCGGCCAGTCTCGTGTAGTCGACAATAACTTAAATAAACTCGTGTTCTTTGTTAAATACAAAAACGTTGGTTTTTCAGTCAATCCTGAAATCAAGTAAAAGTTTGAAAAACTTTAACCTGACTACGGAAAAAATATATTTAAAACCAGCGCTACAAAAAGAATTGAAATTGGATCAAAACGAGTTCTCCTTTTTTTGAAGTCGGTTAAACTGTAGTCTATCTTCTTCGGACCACAATAACTACATCGATTGACACCTTATTACTCTAATTGGCTCTAATAATCTTAGAATAAGGACTTCGCTTCGCTAGCGTCCGAGGCTGAAGTCCTTATTCTGAGCTTAATACCCTCTTCTTCTTCCTAAGTATGGAAATCAATCCTCTTCAGGGACTATTTTTGCCAGTATCGAGTGTTTTTTTTGCATTAAAAAAATATCAACTGCTCCGCCTGATTCCCGCCAAAACTCTCTCTCTATTGAGTAACACTTGACACTGGCAAAAATTGTCCTTGAAGAGGATTGATTGCCATAGGCATAAGAATATGACGTAATAACAGAGTTCTTACTTGTCTTATTCTTATGCCATAGCCAGGAAGTAGTAGAAGAAGAACAGGGCTACTATTTGCGATCCAAGAGAAAATAAACATGGGACCAGACTAATACAATCTAGGGATTCCCCGTAACGTAAAAGAAAAGGGTTGCCAGTTCGGGAGTTTTCACTCCAATTTTTTTAGAAACAATGTTACGTAACGTTTTACGTGACAATACTTGAACGCTCCCTAAGTACTGTGACCTTCACTTAAAGAAGATCACAGTTCTTCCTGGGTATTATTCCACGAATTTAAATTAATATTTACTTACTTCCACGAGCTAATTTGTTGTTTGAGTTAATTTTTAAAGAATATTTCGGATACGTTTTCACTTTGTTGTTGCTAACATGTTTTAAATTTTCTTGTTCCAAATATGAACGGTTTCTTGAATTTAATTTTATAATTTCGCCATTTTTGGATGTGTCAATACCAAAATGGTAGTCATCTTGTTTTCTTATTTCGGTGACGGGGTAGCCATGTAAATTTTGCAGCCTACCTATAGAGAAGTAAATGGATTATTTGTCTCGTTTAAGCCCGAACAAGGCATTTAAGAATGTAGTTTTTAACTATAACACCAATTATATTACAAGTATAAATTCGGCCAAGTGCGAGTTAGACTCGCGCTTCGAGGGTTTTGTGTTTAATACAAACTCAGTTTAATTTCATACTTAACATTTGATCTTTAGGCGCGGCTATTTCACCAACTGCAATTGATAAGTTTGTAATAGGAAATTCGGGGACAGACAGACAGACAGTGAAGTCTTATTGATAGGGTTCCGTTGGTTACCCTTCAGGAACGGAATAATGTACCGTTAATACAGTTAATCCGTTTAGCTAAATATGTCGATAAACCATTCCTGGCACTTTGCCAAAAGTCACCATTTCTAGCGAAAAAGTCGCTTAATTGGCAGCACTGGGTTTGCTATGCGCCTGTCGACACCCCTGAAATTTCAAGCGTATACTCTACAGGCTCCGGTGACCGCTTACTATCGGGCGGGCCGTAACCTTGCCTCTTCGTAGTCTTTAGCTTCAGTCACAATCCTTAACTTACCAATAAACAGAAATATAAACAAGTACACCATAACTGTCAAGAATTTAATCGAACATTCGTTATTAGGACTATTAGATTACTCATAAATAATAATGTTATTTAGGTTGTTTGATGTTTATTAATCAACATAATCAATAGCAGTAAAAATAATTGAAAATTATTATTGCTCTTGCAAAACGATTAAAATAACGTAACTAACAATATAGCCGTGTCCTCAGCGTAATTATTATACGAGTATGTGCTGTATGTGCTGCATGCAATGCAATCCATTCTAACCTACCATACCACTCTATGCTCTCTGGTTGGGGACTTTTCATATTAATGCTTCTTTATTAACAAGCATCAACAGAGTTGCCAGCTAAAAAAATATCCCATTTACGTGCCTATGTTCTCATTTCCATCACTGCCTGAATAAAAGGTTTCTCTTCATGATTTACCGTTTAATTATTTTACCACGGTTTCACCTAATTTCATAATGCTGGAATAATGCTGCTTCAGATTCTATGCAATGTTCTTATGTGCCTATTTCAGGTAGTTTTATTTCTTTAATATGGGCATTATTTTTCTTCTTCCCACTTGTTTTTGACGTATAGATTTTATTAACGGCTTTCTAGTAATGTTATCTGTGGTGTCTATCAAAATCCAATTTGAAAAAAGTTTTTACGGAGTTACCTATATCGGTTTCGGGTATTTAGGTACCACGAACAAACAACCAACCACAAAGTTGACTGAAAGAAACAATCATTGTTTATACTTACTAATTTTTCATGGAATTCATGGGCCATGTACCACATGTACGAGTTTCCCTAAATTTCAAGTTGAGAGTGAAGGACTAGCAGGAAGTTCGCAGGTATTAATAATAAAATAAATTGCGCGTAGAATTGTTCCTGTTGCCGATCATGGTGTTAGATTTCATTTTTATTTTACTTAAATACTGCCTTTATTTAGTAGTGATTCTGTTGTTTTTGAAAACTATTCGCAACCCGACGTGGAGGCAAATGTAAGTAAGGATCTTGTTTCCATTTCTGAAAATCGAAACAAAAACTAAACGCTACACATTTTTCAGCAAAATTTTTAGTCGGGAAGATTTAAATCGAGGAAGTTTCTACTCGCATCTTTATTTAATCTGTTGATTTGTTACGCAAATGGTTTCTAATGGTACGTATTGAAATTCGTCTATACAATAACAGTGTAACAGGTCCAACTCTGTACATTGAAGATTATAAAAGAACATTTTTTGGACGGCTATTATATTCAATTGATATAAAAACTTTCACGCGTACGTAATCGCGGGCACAGATAGTAAACAAATAAAATCGCAATATATAACACTAGCGACTCGCCCCGACTGCACTAAGGTACTCAAAACCTAAATAAATTATTCATAAAACCTTCCCCTTGAATCACTATCCATTACTGAAAACTGCATTAAAATCTGTTGAGTAGTTTAATAGATCTAAGTGAACAGACAGTGGAAGCCACTTTATTATATTTTATGTAAAGATTAATTTACTAATGTAATACACTCACAACATTAACATAGAAAATTAAACTATACAGATTGTAATTTTAGAATTTGGCAGATATGTTCCAAAAAGCATGTTAGTTCAGTCCATAATACTAGTTCAGGCTTTTCCAAAATTCAATGCCTAACGGTGTGTTTTTTTTTTATACCACTAAGGTGGCAGACAAGCATACGGCCCACCTGATGGTAAGCAGTCACCGTAGCCTATAGCCGCTAGCAATACCAGGGGTATCACTAACGAGTTGACAATGCTGTTGTTGATGAGGACTCACTGTGATGGCATTACTACTAGTGCAGCATATCCTCGTGGAGCACTGGCAACCTTACTCACCGCAGATATCTGAGCATTTATTAAAATGGCAACAAAGTTGGAAATTACAGAACATTTCATTTGTTTTGGCCTATATTCAACAAAAAAATATGAAAATTCAGATTTTCGTACTCAAATAAAATCAACTACAATGGTCCTACAAGTTTGGTGCCACAGTAAAAATGTCAGACGGGCAAGCTCTAGCAGAATATACAAAAAAATATGCAGATTTGGACCAAAATGGATGACGTCCTTTAATAATATATGAAACTGATTTATATTGAATAGATGAAAGTAGTGTAAAAGTCTCAAAAATAGGTAATATGTTGAAGCACCTCATTTGTAAAGAAACAAAATTAATAAATAGGAATTATCCTAATGATATTTCATTCATTATAGTAAAGACTACAATTAACTAATAACACAGGACTAATATCAACATTTAATCCAATGTTTTATATTACATTGTCATTTCAATATGGACATCAAAGGCAATTAGTATTTATTTATGGACAGACATATCTGTCTAAGCTGAATCTTCTGAGCTTTTATACAAGTTTTTGTTCTCATATTTCGCCATTCAAAATTAAAAAATAATTCCAATTTGTGCGGGCAATCTAAAACTAAAAGAAAAAAAACTAACAATATAAAAGATTAAAATAAATAAAACACTTGTCCCAAATCGCTGTCACGCGGGAGGGTGTCAAGAAGGCTGGCAGCATTGCCCTGCTGTATGGCAATGCTGATCCTTCAAAAATAATTTATTCACCTTAGACCCTAATAATGCACCTGAAGGTCTACATTACTTACATTTGACTCCAGAAACTAGTAGGTATATTTATTTCTGTTTCTTTTATCCCGTAGACTATCTATGCTCTGTCTTGCTCTATCTATACAAATAAATAAAATTTATGTGTCAACTATGTGTTAACCGATATTGACGAAAACTATCAGTATTTATTGACATTAACAAAATTAAACTTTAACACTATAATGTGTTCTCTTAGATAAATTTCTTCATTTTATATATTAAAGTTAATTTTCCACTGACCAGTCTCCATCATTTATCTTCACCTACCACTAATAAACGTCCACTATGTTTAGTACTCCGTGCCTACCACACCACGTGACATTGGCGGAATAGCTGGATTAAGAGCTCGTCGCCATTAACTTAAAGAAGAAGAAGAAGACGAGAGTTTCTCTTGCAGATAGCTGATCTTATAAGGAGTAATTTGGCTAGGTACTTTTATTTTAGAGCAAGAATCAAGGTTTTGTGCAAATAAATTAAAGGCCTCGAAATTAGTCTGATTTCACTCGTACGTAGTCGCGGGCACAGCTATTCTATAATAATTTATTAACAGAAGTTTTTGTTACAGACGTATGGCTGCTAATTCGGACAATATGGGTGCGGCCAGTACTCAGGATAATGACCAGATGAGTGAGGCATATGGATCTGATGGTAAAGAGTACATGGGTGAGACACAAAGATCTTTGGATGATCTTGAAATTGATAGATCTGAAACTGTCCCGATGAATGAGACACACAAGTCTTTTGACAATGTTGAAATTGATAGATCTGAAACTGTCCCGATGAATGAGACACACAAGTCTTTCGACAATGTTGAAATTGATAGATCTCAAACTGTCCAGATAAATGAGACACATAGATCTTTGGATGATGTTGAAATTGATAGAACTGAAACCGTCCCGATGGATGAGACACACAAGTCTTTGGATGATGTTGAAATAGATGGATCTGAATCTATCCAGATTAATGACACGCATAGATCTTTGGACAATGTTGAAATTTACAGATCTGAAACTGTCCAGATAAATGACACACAAAGATCTTTAGATGATCTTGAAGTAGATGGATCTCACAATGATGACCAGATGAATAACACACATAGATCTTTGGATGTCGAAATAGAAGAGACAAACAAACTGCATGGTGATTATAATTCAACAGAATCTAATGTTCTACAAATGGACTCGGAACTGGAAACATCAGATCTGTTGACATATATGTCATCCATTGTTTATCTAGATAAGGATATGATAAATTATATTAATGAAGAGAACTCAGTAGAAGTAACTAATATGGATAAGGATGTTCTTCTAAAGGAATATTCAGCCCTTGATGTTGTTGAATATGAATTGTATGCAGAGAAAATTGATAATATTTATTCAGATTCGTGTGAATCTAATTCTTCTGTGGATGAAGGTATGTTTGTATGTATTCTGGACAACTAGTGGTTATTGCGGCGAATTTACACACTACCCAGGTATTTTCTCGCCTTCCCACAAGGGTCCCCAAAGAGGTAGGCAGAGGTGTAACGACACCCACTTTCCACCGAAGATAATTTGGTGCCAACGTGACAGATGGTGAGTCCGTCGCCGTCTCTTAGGCACTACATACGTCCTTGGATTTCTCAGACGTATGCAGGTTTCCTCAGCCCGCGGTGTGACTAATCACTGCACTTAAGTTATAAAAACTCATTGGTACAGACCGGTGGGATTGGAACTTGCGTCGCTAGAATAGCAGGCGACGCTACATACCACAAAGCTTTTAATTTGTTTAACTAACAGATTATTCTCATATTTTTTACAGAATACCTGGACTTCACTCTCAAAAAGATACAAGATGGCGTGATAATAAATGATACAGTGTACTTAGAAAATGATAATTGGAACTCAATAACACAGGGTGATAATAAATCATTTCAATTTTGCACTGTTTGCGACAATTTACTAAACTGCAACTGGGAGGCACACATTCTGACAAAAAAACATATGGATAAAATGAAAAGCCATAAACCTTTGAAGAAATACGGCCTCAATATTATACGAAGGGTAAGTTGTTTTTTTTTGCCACTAAGGTGGGAATTGTTTGCTTGTGCATACGCCCACGTCATAGTAAGTGGTCACCGTAGCCTATGGACACTTGCAACGCGGGTGGTATCACTCGCGTTGCGGACCCTACAACTTTTTTCTTGACCCACTTCCCGGTGTCCGATTGAGCTGAAATTTGGCATACACGTTTAGTCCCCGTGGAAATGAACGATTACCCTAATGCCGCCACTTGTAATCCACTATAGCGGATGACTTTAACTTTTTGTGATTTATTCTTGTCATGTAAGAAATTAATGTAAATTTTGTATTTTATTTGAAACTAGCGGCCCGCCCAGGCTTCGCACGGGTAGACATTTATCAAATATTTTGTCTACCCGTGCGAAGCCGGGGCGGGCAGCTAGTATAACATATAGCCTATGTTACTCAGTGATAATGTAGCTTTCTAACGATGAAAGAATTTTTGAAATCGGTCCAGTAGTTTCTTAGCCTATTCAATACAAACCCACAAAAATACAAATCTTTCCTCTTTATAATATTAGTATAGAGTAAAGATTAGTATAGAAGTATAGAAGAGTAATTGCTGAGTTTCTTGCCGGATTCTTGTCAGCAAAAAACGACTTTCCGAATCCGGTGGTAGATTCTGACGATTTGAAAGTACTTGTAAAGTCTAGTCAAATAAAGATGATTTTGAGTTCAGTGAATGGATATTTATCTTTTCAATGACCCCTATGATATGGGAATCAAATTAAAGGCTTGATTACCGAAACACAGTAATTAAATTGACGGCATTCTTAAGTCCAATTGAGCTGAAATTTGGCATACACGATTCGTTCGCGTGACAATGCATGATTAATTATCTAAATGCCGCCATGTCGAGACCGCTGGTCTAGTGGTTAGTTTAACCGACTGCTACGCTAGAGGTCGCAGGTTCGATTCCCGCCGGGGGAAACATTTATGTGACATACATGTTTGTCTTGCGTCTGGGTGTTTGGTATGTATTATAAGTATGTATTTACAAAAAAAAGTATTGTATCATCTACTGGTTCCCATAGTACAAGCTTTGCTTAGTTTGGGACCAGATGGCGCTGTGGGATAATGTCCATACATATTATTATTATTTTAAATCCAAAATGGCGGCCACCGCAGGATGACTACCGAGAGTGTACGGGTTGTAAATATTTGTTTCAGATACACGCCTCCTATCACTGTGCTATATGCAACGATGTATTCACTAATGATGAAGAACACGTATCTAGTCAACACCATCAAAGTAGACTCGTTGACTGCATCAGTAAAGTTGATGTCCTACTCATCATCAACCCTTATTTGGATTACAATGAGCCGGATAATGATGAGCCAACTAATGATTATGTGTCAAGTAATGATGCACCAACCAAGCCGATTTCGTACGCATCTATCGCCCGAAAGCCGAAAATAGCCGAGACAGAGTTCGTCAACTTTTCTTTGGCGAATAAAAACGTCAAAGTGCGATACGATTCCTGGCACATGATCTTGAGGGTGCAGAATAAGTTTCATTGCATGGCCTGTAACAAGACCGATCATGTCATGTTGAAAAAGTCACACTGCAAAGAGAACGATCATTTAAACAAGCTAAAACTGTGTGCTGTCGTTGAACATTTTAAGGAACATCTTGTGAGAGAGGTATGTATATTTAAAAAGTTTTTTATATCAACAAGGTGGCACACAAGCATTCTGTCCACCTGATGGTAAGCAGTCACCGTAGCCTATAGCCGCTAGCAATATGCAGAAGTCCGCAGTAAAATAACACTACTTGATGTAGTGTTGTGTTTCTGCGGTAAGTAAGGTTGCCAGTGCTCCACGAGGATACGCTGGGCTAGTAGTAATGCTGCTAGCACAGTGCGTCCTTATCACCAACAGGGTTGGCAACTCGTTAGTGATACCTTTGGTATTGCTAGCGGCTATAGGCTACGGTGCCTGCTTACCATCAGGTGAGCTGTATGCTTGTGTGCCACTTTAGTAGTATATAAAAAAAGTTTCAAATCGTCCTATCACCGGATTCGAAAAATGCAATTACTCGGCAATTACTCATCTCCAAAAAATCTAATTTACGTTTCAATTAGCTATGTAACATGAATATTTCACAATTTAATATAAATTTGTTTTAACGAGACCGTTGCTCTAGTGGTTAGTACACCTGACTGTTACGCTGGGGTCGCGGGTTCGATTCCCGCCGGGGCAAACATGCATATGTTAAACATTTGTGTTTGCTTTGCGTCTGAGTGTTTGGTATGTATTATAAGTATGTATTTACAAATGTATATAAGTATTGTATCAGCTGCTGGTTCCCATAGTACAAGCTTTGCTTAGTTTGGGGCCAGATGGCGCTGTGTGATAATGTCCAAGCATTATTATGTAACCAACATTATCAAATGAAATAAGTTGTGCTCATGTTTTTCACAGATCAATGAGACATTCTACCACTGTGCTCACTGTAATAACTTGCAATACAAACACGACATGTACCACCATATAGAAAACGTCCACCCTAGAAGGATAAATGTTAAACCGATAGACTGTGAAAATACACAGCTGTCAATTGAAAACAAATTGAATGTTCCAAGCGATGTAAAGCCAAATGATACTGCAATAATTAAATTACTACCAAATGATAATACTGAGGCATTTAATAATATCCCCGGTGATACGAAGCAGAATGAAGATAGAGATATTTATAAAGATACGAAGCAGGTTAAAGATAGAGATATCGATAAAGATACGAAGCACGTTAAAGATAGAGATATCGATAAAGATACGAAGCACGTTAAAGATAGAGATATTGATAAAGATACGAAGCAGATTAATGATAAAGGAGTAATCGAAGATGCAGACTTCCGAAATGAGATGGTCACACTGAACATCTTCGGATGTATTTTTAAAGTTCTTTTAGGATCATTTCATATTATCAATTTAAGACCAAATGATTATTATTGCGGTCTCTGTCAAATGGTTGTTAGTAGAACCGACATTATGGATCACATACACAGGATACAACACATTGACTTGTTGCAACGGACGCCATATTTGAATCAGTTCAATCATCACCTCATTCGTTTGGTAAGTCGTTGTTAATTATTTTAAGAGAGGTACGTCCACGAGGATACGCTTGGCTAGTAGTAATGCTGCTAGCACAGTGAGTCCTCATCAACAACATGGTTGGCAACACGTTAGTGATACCCCTGGTACTGCTAGCGGCTATAGGCTACGGTGATTGCTTACCATCAGGTGGGCCGTATGCTTGTGTGCCATCTTAGTGGTATAAAAAAAAATTTCGAATACTGTACTGTATTTGTATACGCATTGTTCCAGGTTCGCGATGCTTTCCACTGTACAATTTGCAGCGTACCTGTTGTACCCAACTTGATAGAGCTCCATTGTCGAGATAGCTATCACAATAGGGAGTTGGCCAAAGCGATCATTGGACAAGTGCCAATCGCCAACCCTATGGCCAACGTACCTCTGAACTCGTATAATCGCCCAAACTATCCAGATTTTGGACCTCGAGTGAATGCGACGATAAACAGGACTCCAATTGTGCAACTAGGACCATTCAGACCACAAGTGTTTGCTCCCGAAGTTGGTATAAGAATGCCTTTATTGAACACTCCAATAATAGACCATTCTCAACTTGCTGATCCAATGGCTAATGATAAAGTTGATACGGTAACCAACGCTGTACAAAATGCAACAAGTGTCGTAAGGAGTGCCGCAAACGCCGTCAAAAATGCAACTAGTGCAGTCAGAAATGCAGCGAGTGCCGTTAAAAATACAGATAATAAAACAATGGACTCAGTAGCAGACAAACCAAAGGCTGCAGAACAAAGTATAGCAACTGTACAAATGAAAATAACAAGTGCCAAGCTAAAAACAGTGAATCTGCAAAGTTCAACAACAGAAGAAACTAATTCTGAAATAGATCACAGTTCAGAATTGGAGGAATCATTCGAAACATACAATATGGAAGAGTATGTTTACTTAAAACTGCAGAATGTGTACTTCAGAGTGACAAATAGTGCATACAATAGTTTGGTGCCTATAACACAGGGACGGTTCTGTTTTGTGTGTGATGTGAAAGTGCGTATAGAAAACTTGCTGTCTCACGTGGACAGTCGGCAACACTTGGAGAATTTACAGCAGTACCACTTCATAGATAAATATGAGAATCATTTACTCAGACAGGTATTTAAATTATTTTTTTTATACCACTAAGGTAGCACACAAGCATACGGCCAACCTGATGGTGAGCAGTCACCGTAGCCTATAGCTGCTAGCAATACCATGGATATCACTAACGGGTTGCCAACCATGTTGTGGATGAGGACTCACCGTGCTAGCAGTAAGGTGGAGGTAGTCCCTTTAAGCTTAGAAAAACTCATTGGTACAGGCCGGGATTCGAACCTGGGCCCATCAGATGTCAGGCCGTGGCTTCAACCACGAGGACACCACAGCCAAAATTGTTTTGTTTAAAAAAAACAAAAGTTTTTCGCTCATTTGATACCCACATCATAAGAATAACTGTGGAACTTACACATCGCCATCTTGCGGCGACCGCCAGATTGGATTTAGAATGACGTCATTAACTTACTGTGTTATTTCGCTCATCAAGCCCTTTCATTTGAAACCCATAACAAAGGGCTTACTGTGAAAATTATTCATCGCCATTTCGTTACGTCCGCCATATTAGATTCAATATGGCGGCTGTAGGTAATCGTGAATTGTCACGGGAACCAACGTGTATTAAATTTCATCAATCAGACACTGAGAAGTTGGTCTAAGGACATCATCCATTTTGATCCAAATCTGAAAGTGCCGGCCATCGCTATATTTTTTTAATATTCTGTTAGAGCTTGTCCGTCTGAGCATTTATTACTATGACACCAAAGCTGTAGGACCATTGTAGTTGATTTTATTTGAGATCGTAAATCTGAGTATTCATACATTTTTGTTGAACATAGGAATTCAAAATTACCAAAACAAATGAAATGTCCTGTAATGTCCTGCCGGTAACAGGAACATTGTCGACAACGTTTTCGTATCGCCGTCGACTATTTTTGTATTGGAGAATGAACAGCACTGCGGCGGTGAAAAGTGGAACTAAAAATTTGTATGACAATTATAACATTTCGCGAGTTACGTTTTCGAATACGTTGTCGACAATGTTCCAGCTACCGGCACAGTTTTGGTGTCACAGAAAAATGCTCAGAGACAAGGTCTAACAGAATATACAAAAAAATGTAAATTGGCCGGCACTTTCAATTTTTTTTTTTAATTGTCTCTCGTAGCGTGAGTTCCGGGAACTTTTGCTACTTAACCGGACAATGGCGAGACCAAAGTGGCCTCCAGCCAGGCACTATTAGATGCTAAGCAACACAGCTAAGGGCGCCCCATAGTGGGGCTCGGACCTCGGCTTAGGGCGTTGCTGGGGGGCAAGCTAGGGAGCTGAGCTGGACTGGGATTATTATTTAAATTTAGGGGCGTGTTTAAAGCTACTCGCTCGGCGTGAGCCGGCAGGTGCAAGGGTCGGGGGGGGGGGGGGGGAAAGGCACTTTCAATATTGGACCAAATCTCTATGAAACATGGATGATGTCCTTTTTTAAGATTTCAATGAGATGGGTATCAAGTGAAAAAGCTCATCACTGAATAAAACTTATTTAACCTTAGTTACTTTTGGTTTTATATATGTATATATTATTATTATTTTACACCACTAAGGTGGCACACAAGCATACGGCCCACCTGATGGTAAGCAGTTACCGTAGCCTATAGCCGCTAGCAATACCAGGGGTATCACCATGTTGTTGATGAGGACTCACTGTGCTAGCAGCAGTACTACTAGCCCAGCATATGCTCGTGGAGCACTGGCAACTCACCGCAGAAACACAACACTACATCAAGTAGTGTTATTTCACTGCGGTCTTCTGTAACGTGGAGGTACAGTCCCCAGTCGGGCGGCTCCAATTTAAATGGGAAAACCCACGGGAAATCCCAAATCGCCCTACCTCTCTTAAAATGTGTAATGTATATAAATATTTCCTTACAGATGTACCTTATGTACCACTGTGCCATATGCAACGTAATGTTTTCGAAGAAATACCTCCAAACACACCTAGATTGGGCGACGCACTTAGCACAAATAAAGCTAAGTCAGACCACGAAAAGGATTCGCAAGAAAGAATTGTCTACCGGTAAACCAACAATTACAATCAAAACGCAAAAGGAAACTATCTTTTTAAAAGGGACGGAAGCTAAAAACAAAGTGGCATTCAACGTGACAATTGTTGAATCCGAGGAAGTGTTAAAAAAAAACAAATTGATAATGGTTGATGGGAATGCATTCAAGATTGGATTCGACAGTTGGCATAGCCTTGTTGGCCAGGGTGTTGGCTACAAATGTTTGCTGTGTGGTGACAATGTTTCGGCGGCTGATATACAAAATCATGTCGCAGAGGAAAAGCATTCAAGCAAATTGGAACAATTTGAGACTTACTTCCTACCGGCTTTAATTAGAGAGGTATGGTGAATCTTTATATCTCTTTTTTTTACCACAGGTGGCAAATAAGCTTACGGCCCGACTGATGGTAAGCGGTTACGGTAGCCTATAGCCGCTAGCAATACCAGGGGTGTCATCAGAGTAGTGTTGTTTTGAGAGATAGGGCGATTTGGGAATTCCCGTGGGTTTTCCCATTTAAATTGGAGCCGCCCGACTGAGGACTGTACCTCCACCTTACAGAAGAGATGTAGTGTTGTGTTTCTGCGGTAAGTAAGGTTGCCAGTGCTCCACTCGTGCTTATCAACAACATGGTTGGCAACCCGTTAGTGATACCCCCGGTATTGCTAGCGGCTATGGTGACTGCTTACCATCAGGTGGGCCGTATGGTCATGTGCAACCTTAGTGGTATAAAAAAACATTATTTGATTTCAGATTAATGTCAGCACAGCAAATTGCGTCGTGTGTAACAGTGAGATACCGAATAGACGGAAGAATGTAGAAACTCACTTATCGGGCAAGAAACATATGAAGAACCATGAGATAATTGTCAATGATTCGAAGGATAGTCTGGATAATTGTGATCAATATGTCGTCACGCTTATAAAATACTAGCTGTTTCCCCGCGACTTCGCCCGCGTTCCAATCTATACTAATATTATAAAGAGTAAAGATTTGTATTTTTGTATGTATTGAATAGGCTCCGAAATTACTGGACCGATTTCAAAAATTCTTTCACCGTTGAAAGCTACATCATCACTGAGTAACATAGGCTATATATTATACTAGCTGCCCGCCCCGGCTATGCACGGGTAGACAAAATATTTGATAAATGTCTATGCTCCGAATCTAATGTCTACCCGTGCGAAGCCGGGGCAGGCAGCTAGTATAATATATAGCGTATGTTACTCAGTGATAATGTAGCTTTCTTACGATGAAAGAATTTTTGAAATCGGTCCAGTAGTTTCGGAGCCTATTCAACACAAACATACACACAAAAATACTTCCTCTTTTTAATATTATTATTAGAAGGATGCATTTCCTATGGTGATTGACAAGCACAGGGTATGTAGTAGTAATTTTGATACAAGAGTCACGGTTAAAATCATTGTTCAGATAATTGAATGCGTATTAAGCGAGTTTGTGTATTATTTTTGACTAAAGTTATGCATTAATAAAATTTGAGTGCCTGGTTGTAATGTAATACGAAAAAATATCAAAAAATCATTTCAAAAGCTACCCTTCCAGTGTGACATCACACAACGTTAGCAAGGAAAAAGAAATAATCGCGAAATTTAAAATGTTTAAGATACTTTTTTCGAAATTTAAAAAGTAAGATACTTTTTTTGTCAAAATTGCCAAAATATTGTTATGTCACACTAGGGAACCCCTCGTCAACTTCAACTTCTTCTATTAATAGCTCCTGCGGGGTTGCCACAATTTCGCCAATGTCGCGTTGGTAGAACTAAGAAAAAGTCACATATGTGACCAAATGTGACAAGGGCAGGGTGGGCCAATCATACAATTCGTGTGACGTAATTTAAGGATGGCCCCTAAGCGCTGAAACAACATTCAAACTTTAAAAGCCCACTCATAAGCGGCAAAAAAGAGTATATATTTGATAACTAGGTGTCCCGGATAGGCGATGTCCCGTATTAGCTATGAATTCATATGACAAATACACCATAGCAAAAAAGGACCTTGTCGCGAAATTATAAAAAAATCCTGTTTTTTTTAATATAATTTTTTCAAAAAACCTGAGAATAACAAACACAAATAAAAGAGAATTAGCGAAATCGGTCCAGCCGTTCACGCGTGATGCCGTGACCAAGGGAAATAGGGATTCATTTTTATATATATAGATAGGGGCTGTACTGTGTCGTTCGTATGTCAACCCGCGGCTCGTATAGAGCATCAACCGTCTTGATTGGTTTGTTTACAGCACACGTCATAACATGGATTACATTTTGTGGAGATTGCCAGTATATAAAAATGTTCTAGACTTTTAGGCCAAAAAGTTTGTAGCGTTGTCAAAATACACTTATTTCGCATGTAGAATTGTCGGCTATTCTTCTGGCATCAGTGCCGGTAGCAGAAACATTGTCGACAACGTTTTCGTATCGCCTTTGATTATTTTTGTATTGAAAAATGAGCAGCGCTGCGGCGCTGAAAAGTGGAACTAAAAATTAGTTTGACAATTTTGACATTTCGCGAGTTACGTTTTCGAATACGTTGTCGACAATGTTCCTGCTACCGGCACAGATTTGATTGGCGTTTCAGTATTTGACCGATAGCAATTTCATGAGTTTTATTTTAGATAGGTTCAACAACATCATCATCATTCTCCTGCCCTTATCCCATATTATTTGTGGTCGGCGCAATATGTATTTCTCTTCCATCCTTCTCTATCAGCCGTCATCTCTGTATTCACTTCCTTTCTGGCCATGTCATCTTTCACACAGTCCATCCATCTTTTCTTAGGTCTACCTCGACCCCTGTTCATCCACATTCATACATAAAACCTTTCTTACCACGTTATCTTCATTCCTCCGCATAACATGCCCATACCATGACAGACGCTTGCTCCTCAACTTTTCCAGTTTTCAAACGCCAACAGTACAACATATTGTAACATGACACAGAAACTATTATAATCCCATTTCAGTGCCGGTAGCAGGAACATTCGACAACATATACGAAAACGTAACTAGCGAAATGTCAAAATTGACATACTAATTTTTAGTTCCACTTTTCACCGCCGCAGCGCTGTTCATTTTTCAATACGAAAATAGTCGAAGGCGATACGAAAACGTTGTCGAAAAAGTTCATGCTACCGGTACTGGTAGTATCATTTAGAGGCGTAGTCAACATTCGCTTAAGGTACATACCTAGTAAACTGAACTTTTCAACCCTGTACATGATGAGATTACTAATGAAAAAATAACATTATTTTTATGTTAAAATATATTCACGCCTTAGTAGGGTATGGTGTGACTTCAGCCACTCACGTCCCACCGAAAATATTTTTAGGTATGTATTTTTTATAGTTGTTTTCCCGCGACTTCGCCCGCCTATCAATTTAATATAAACCTACTAGCGGCCCGCCCCGGCTTCGCACGGGTAGACTTTTATATCAAATATTTTGTCTACCCGTGCAAAGCCGGGGCGGGAAGCTAGTATAATATATAACCTATGTTACTCAGTGATGATGTAGCTTTCTAACGGTGAAAGAATTTTTGAAATCGGTCTAAATAATAAAAATTTAGGGGTGGACTACCCCTAACATTTAGGGGGATGAAAAATAGATGTTGGCCGATTCTCATAGATACCGGATAAGCACAAAAAATTTCATCAAAATCGGTCAAGCCGTTTCGGAGGAGTATGGTAACGAAAACTGTGACACGAGAATTTTATATATTAGATTTTACTCATATAAAGACCTCTTTTGAAGTTCGCCTAGTCGCGAGTCCGACCCGCACTTGGCCGGTACTTTTAAGCTATTGCATAGCTTTTATCGCGGGCCTTGAGCGTGGGGACCGAATCCAGAAATTCCGTAACGAAAAAACCTAACACCCCCCAATCAGAAAGTAATGGTGACATGTCGTTGTATTGTCTTAAATGTGATTTAGAATGTAAGAAGCTTTATTTTTTAAGTATTTTAAGTGGCCATAAAGTAGGTATAGTACGGAACTGAAAAAAATTTTGGAAATCCGTTTCAAAGATTATTTAAGAAGCTTAATATTTTTCTAAATTGTAATGCTAGACTTTGTAGTGAAATAAATCAAATAAATGTTTCTAAGAATCTATTTTTTTTCATTCTAACCTGTACAACTGCACCAGCATGAATAATTTTAATTTGCGACAACGTTTTCGTTTCGCCATTTTTGTTTTGAAGAATGAACAGCGCTGCGGCGGTGAATCATGGAACTAAAATTAGTATGACAATTTTGACATTTCGCGAGTTACGTTTTCGAATACGTTGTCGAAAAAGTTCATGATACCGGCACAGGGGTATCACTTGCGCGTTGCCGACTTTCTTCTTCTTCTTCTTCCTAAGTATGGCAATCAATCCCTTCAGGGACTATTTTTGCCAGTGTCGAGTGTTAGAGAATTTTCATGTTGCAAAATTTCTCGTGTTAACCGCATTAAAATGCCTAGTGTCATGCATTCTAACGCCCAATGGAGTTTCTGGAGACAACCCACGGCAGTAGCAGATCGTAACACGCCTTTAGATTAGAGGTAACCTATTGACCAAAATGATAAATCACTTAACCCAAAAGTCGTATTATGGCATTTTTCCAATACTCCTATAAATCAGTCACTAAATGAAACTTTACTGCACATATCGACACCAAAAATACACATTAAAGATCACTATAACACAATTTACGACACACTGGAAAAAAATCTCAACCGCTCCGCCTGATTCCCGCCAAAAACTCCGTTGCCGACTTTAAGCAAAATAATTACATACCTAAGAAATGTAGATGGATTTTCCAAAAAATCTAAACAATTAGTTTTTTAAATTGTTTCAAGGGCTATATTTAGTATCATTTCAGTACATAGTATAAAAGAAACTCGCTTCCTTCTGTCCCTATGTATGCTTAGATCTTTAAAACTACGCAACGGATTTTGATACGGTTCTTTTTAATACATAGAGTGATTCAAGAGGAAGGTTTATGTGTATAATTCATTTGTGTTGTGTAGGTAATTAACTTATATGGCTAACGCTGGCCGTGCGAAGCCGGGGCGGGTCTTTATTGTATAAAAAAAACATGTTTTTATTTATTTATTTAATGGCAACACAAACTTTATAATGTATTTTTCAATGCCAAATCGTGTTTTTTTGGCGGGAAGTAGGCAGAGCGGTTGAGATTTATTCCAGTGTCTCGTAAATTGTAATGTAGTGATCTTTAGTGTGCATTTTCGTTGTCATTTTATGCAGATAAGTTTCATTTGGTGAGTGATTTATAGGAACATTGGAAATAATGCTGTATTACGGCTTTTGTGTGAAGTGATCTATCATTTTGGTCAATAGGTTACCTCTGACCTAAAGATCAGCATGTTGCAATCAGCTACTGCCGTGGATTGTCTCCAGAAACTCCCATAAGCATTAGAATGTATGATACTAAACATTTGTATGTAACAAACACAAAAAAATAGAAACTTGATCATTCTCTTACACTCAACACAAAAAAAAAAGTGCTTGAATTGAAGATGTTGTGGCGTAGGTAGTGTTGTGATTTGCATGACATTTTAGTTAGTGTTACCATAAATCATACGAGACGGTGTGCCTTTTTGGTGCATAGCTGTCAACATTGCAATGTTGGTACAAAGAGGGAATGATTTTCATACATTTTTATTTCTATGAACATTAGCCAGTAATTGTGTATTCAGCAAGTTTTTTTGGCTGTGGTTTGTGGTTTAATCATCTATAACTGATCGATACACAATGGCAGCCTGACGGGATGCACTGTCCAAGTACTTCTGTAATTTTCTTGAGTACAAAACGTCCTTTAGAAGTTTGACAATCGATTCAGAGTTTACTTGGTACATTATCGAAGGACTGTTGCCGTTGTTGCTACGGAAATGGTTGATTGACGGTTCTGAAAAAAGAAGATTTATGACCTCGCTGCTTTAGTTATTGTTCTGACGCGTGGCGTGACATCTGACATATGGCAACACCTTTTTCCATAGAGAAATGTACAAGCCCCTTTCATACTATGGCGCAATGTGACAGATGGACATTCCTGCAATATGTTGGGATAATTTCATGTTAAGGGACGGAAGTTGGTTACAGGAAGCCGGGGAAGCGCGCGCTATTTGATTTTACCAATGAGCGCGCTTTGGTAGAGGGTACTTAGCGTGGACTGTGGATCTGACATATCCGGCTACTGGCCTTTTATTTGTTGCTTAACGTTACAGATAAGTGTTTTATTCTACTGAGCTGGTATTTAAGCGACTCTCCTGATGTAATGTAAGCAGACACCGTAGCCACTACTGCCAGCAAAGCGTACCCTCGTGGAGCTCAACAACCTTACTCACCGCAGAAACACAACACTACGTCAAAGTAGTGATAATTGAATGCGATCTTCTGTAAGGTGGAGGTACAGTCCCAAGTCAGGCGGCTCCGATTTTAATGGGAAACCCCACGGGAGAACAGAATTCGCCCTCCTCTCTTAACATAATAGATAACTTACAGAGTAATTGACCCAATACATGAACGTCGGGTCTAGTGAAAAATTCACTTAAATAGTATGTTTTTTTTTATATATCTAAAATACATGTTATTGCACTAGCGGACGGTTGAATTTCGCTTGCAACAATGTATCCTGTTAAGACAGTTTACCAAGCGGGGCTGTCTCATTAGCATTTTGTTGTGTTTTAGCTCCGGACACTTTTGAGCGCGGACCCGAAGTCCATATATTATTAGGTCAGTGATGATTGGCGAAACTAGCGATCTTCTTCTTCTTTAAGTTAATGGCGACGAGCTTTTAATACAGCTATTCCGCCAATGTCACGTGGAGTGAGCTTTACTATTATTCTGAGGACGAAACTTACGGCTGTCAGTGTATTTGATTTTTAAATCTGGATTGTTTTGATTTAAGAACTTCGTGGCTGCTCTAATTAAAGTAGTAACAATGTCATTCGAATTAGACTTGTCCTCGTTGTATGTACTTTTTCTCGACCTTGCCAATTTGCTGGCAATCTGGTCGAATTTTTGCGGTGGCAACTCCTTATGGATTAACGCCTCCACGTTAGAATTGTTGTCCTTCTCCTTGTTGACTTGTACCAGCACGTAGCCGTTTATAAATGGCAAGGTTATACCTGGATTCGAAATTCAAGTTAAAATTCCTTTATTTAATAGTTTTTTTTATTATTTTTATACCACTAAGGTGGCACACAAGCATACGACCCACCTGATGGTAAGCAGTCACCGTAGCCTATAGCCGCGCAATACCAGGGATATCACTAACGGATTGCCAACCATGTTGTTGATGACGACTCACTGTGCTAGCAGCATTACTACCAGCCGAGCGTATCCTCGTGGAGCACTGGCAACCTTACTTACCGCAGAAACACAATACTACATCAAGTAGTGTTATTTCACTGCGGTCTTCTGTAAGCTGGAGGTACAGTCCCCAGTCGAGCGGCTCCAATTTAAATGGGAAGACCCACGGGAAATCCCAAATCGCCCTACCTCTCTTTTTTAAAAGCTCATCGTGTGATTAATAACTGTACTAAGCTTAGAAAAACTCATTGGTACAGGCCGGGATTTGAACCTGGGCCCATCAGATGACAGGCCACCACGGCTTAAGAATACCTATACTAACTCTTTGATATAATGTAAAATATAAAATCTAGCAGATACATGTACGTCTGTACGTACACGTCCAAGGAGTGCAAGCGTGGTGATAATATGTACAGAACCATCGACTTTGGTTTTTAATTAATAAAAATTACCATTTATAAGCAACCTACGTTTTTGGTAGCTACTTCGTTTAAAATTAAGTAGTTAACAAATATAAAAATTGGTGCTAATTCTGTTCTACGAATTCATTAATCTAAATTAATTTGACAGGACATAAAGTATTGCCATCCTTATTTAACCCCGAACATGAGAAAGGGATAGCAAGACTGAGTCCTGTCAAAGGAGTATAGTGATTTTAAACAACAGAATCGACACCAATATTTCAATCTACCACATAAAAATTGATATAATGGGAATAAGCGAAATGAGATGGGAAGGAAGTGGTGACTTTTGGAGTGACGAATATAGAGTTATTTTTACGGGGGGACAAAAAGGAAGCAACGGCACGGCGATAGTATTTAATAAAGTATGGGGTTTAATGATTGAAAACACAGTGCACCACAGCGACCGGATAACAGCTGTAAAAATTAAAGGAAAGCCCTCAGATTTACTAATAATACAAGTGTACATGCCAACTGGTAGACATCCAGATGACGAAATCGAAGAAGTTTACAACCATCTGGATACCTTATTAGATCTAGCTAAAGAAAAAGATAACATAATATTAATGGGAGATTTTAATGCAGTTGTTGGGGAAGAAGCAGTAGAAGATGTATCTGGTAGTTATGGGTTGGGCAATAGAAATAAAAGAGGAGAAAGATTAATAGACTTTTGTAAGGAAAATAATTTAGCAATTATGAATACATTATTTAAACAACCAAAGAGAAGATTATACACATGGAAAATGCCAGGTGATATCGGAAGATATCAGTTAGACTACATTATAGTAAAGCGAAAAGATAAACATCAAGTCACCACATGCAAGACATTACCAGGCGCTGATTTAAATACGGACCATAACTTGCTTATAAGTAAACATAGATTTGAAGTAGAAAAAATTAAAAGGAAAAACAAACCAAAGAATATAGATCTCAATATTTTAAGAAATAAGGAAAGTCAATATAGTGTGCAATATAGTAATAAAATAAGAAACAAGTTAAAAATAAATAACACAAATTATATTAAAGAGAATAGTTGTATACAAAATAATATAGATAATAAGTGGAACAACATAAGAGATATATTGAAGAGCAGTGTGAATGAATGTATAAAACATGAAAAAGTTGCAGCTAGGAAAAAATGGTTAGACGCTGAAATAATTGATTTAATAATAGAGAGACGAAAAATCAGGAACAAAACCGATAATGAAAGCATAAGAAAATATAAAATCTTAACTAACAAAATAACTTTAAAATGTAGAGAAAAGAAAGCAAAAGACATAGAAAACGACTGTAACTTAATAGACTTCTTAATGAAAAAGGGAAAAACCGATGTAGCATATAAAATGATCAAGAAATTAGACAACAAACACAAATCAAAAAGCACAACCATTTTAAATGAACAAGGTAAATTACTAATAGACAACAAAAGTATAGTGGAGCGTTGGAAAAGGTATATAGAAGGACTTTATGAAGGAGAAGGATTAGATGAAAATGACATGGAAAAAGAATACGAAGTAGAGGAATGTGAGTTGGGACCAGACATTTTGAGGTTAGAATTTGACAAAGCATTACAAAACATACAAAATGGAAAAGCCGCAGGGGACGATGGTATATATATAGAAATGATTAAATATGCAGAATGTGAACAGTTATTAACAGAACTATTTAATTTAACAAGGGATATGTACAGGACAGGAAAGATACCAATGGATTTCAAAACAACCAAAACAATAACATTACCCAAAAAACCTAACTCATTGAAATGTGAAGAGCATAGAACCTTAAGTCTCATATCACAGGCATCTAAGATATTACTCAAAATTATACAAAATAGAATTCGTCAAAAAATAGAAGAATGTTTGAGCGACGATCAGTATGGATTTCGAAAAGACAAAGGCACAAGAGAGGCAATTCTGGCACTGCGTATGATAACTGACAGACGTCTGGAACTAGGACTTAACACTCACATTGCTTTTATAGACCTAGAAAAAGCATTTGACAAAGTCAACTGGAAAATAATGATGAAAGCTCTAAAGACAGCTGGTGTGGATTACAGAGAAAGGAGAATCATATATGAGCTTTATAGAGAACAAGAAACTGTGATAGAGTTAGGAGAAGAAAAAAGAAAAGCAAAGATAAGACAAGGCGTAAGACAGGGGTGTCCACTTTCACCAATAATATTCAATTTATTTGTAGAGTTAGCAATAAAGAAGATAACAGAAACAGAACAGGGAGGTATAAAAATTAACGGTAAAAGAATACACTTTATAAGATTTGCAGACGACATTGCGGCATTCGCAGAAAACAGGGAAAAACTAGGAAAATTTATGGGCATCATGGATACGATATTTAAAGAATTTCACTTAAAAATAAATATAAATAAAACCAAAACACTAACGACATCCAAAATACCTTACAGACATACACCTATCAAACTTAACAATAATGCAATAGAACAAGTAAATAACTTTAAATATTTAGGTAGTATTATTAGCAGTGATTCCAGATGTAGTCACGATATTAAAGCCAGAATTGCAATAGCAAAACAAGCTTTTAATAATAAAAAAAGGCTTTTTGGATCTGGTATGAATAGAAAAGTTAAAAAAAGGCTTATCAAGACATACGTATGGAGTATCGTACTGTATGGATGTGAAACGTGGACACTGACGCAAAGAGACAGAGAAAGGTTGGAAGCATTTGAAATGTGGTGCTGGAGGAGAATGGAGAGAATAAGTTGGACAGAAATGGTAACAACAAAGGACGTTCTGAAGAAGGTAGGAGAAAAAAGAACGATTATAAGTACGATTGAAAATAGGAGGGGCAAAATGATGGGCCATTTGTTACGACATGACGCATTTATAAGAAATATCATAGAGGGAAAGATCGAAGGAAAGCGTGGCAGAGGAAGGCCAAGGATAAGTTACCTGCAACAGATAAAGACGAAGGCTAACGTTATGTCGTACCAAGAGGTCAAAGAGATGGCTAACGATAGAACGGCTTGGCGATTGCTCCACCGACAAGAGCCTAGCTCTTAAATATATGATGATGACATAAAAATAAGTCGGGATTTTCTTCCTGACGCTTTAACTCCGGAACGCACGAACTGATTTCCACGGTTTTGCTTTCGTTGGAAAGGTCTCGGGCTCCGTGAGGTTTATAGAAAATAAAATTACTTACTAGCTGCCCGCCCCGGCTTCGCACGGGTAGACATTTATCAAAATATATTTTGTCTACCCGTGCGAAGCCGGGGCGGGCAGCTAGTTAACTATATTTATAAGAACTTACCAATCAAAAGGAATACCGCAAGAAACTCCATGATCTTCAAGTAAAATATAAGAAGTGAAGAAATTTAAGTGTGTTACACCGTCGTTAACTACAATTTTAATTGAATTTTCTTCATTATAATTTAATAGTTTGATATATTATACTAGTTACGAGCTGCGATTTTATTGTTATCTTTATTGTACATAAAATTTTATATAAACTAGCTGACCTGGCGAACTTTCTTCTGAGTTCCGCCTAACAGTGAATTAATGTAATGGCTAGACTGATGTTTTACTTTTATCAATTGATATATTTTTTATTACTTATTATCTTTTCCGGCCGAAGAGAAATCTGAAAACACAAATATCATAAGAAATGTCCAGCCGTTCTTGAGTTATTAATGGTTTAACTAACATGACTTTGTTTTGTATATATAGATTTGAAATTTTGTAAGAACGTACGCTTGTGTGCCACCTTTAGTGGTATATAAAAAAAAATTAGGTGTGGCACTCGGAGACTGCCGCGGTAAAACTATTGCATAGCATTTTTTTATCAACTTATGCAATTATATTTATTTATTTATTTTATTAATGCAGTATTTTTTTATATACCTATATACTTTCACACAAACAGCTGATTACGGTAGTTTTCCAATACAACCAATGCCACCTAAAGGCGGGTTGCTGAACTAAAGAGACAAGCGTGATATTTCAAAAAGTCATTAAAAGTTCTGGTATAAATACCAGAACTTTTAATGACTTTTTGAAATCGATCGATAAATCGATAGATGGAACTAAAAAGTATCACCGCTGTGCCGGTCGGAGTGGGCGGTGTTAGGTTTTTTTCGTTACGGAATTTCTGGATTCGGTCCCCACGCTCAAGGCCCGCGATAAAAGCTATGCAATAGCTTAACTAGATTAGAAGATTGTGAACGTATTTTGTCCGTAAGTTGAAGCCAGTGGACTGGTGAAAATTTGCCTACATTTTTATAAAGAAATAAATATTGGATAAGTGCAGGAGAATGATGTTGTTGAACCTATCTAAAGTAAAAATAAAAAAAAACTTGAAATTTCTTTCTTCAAATGTGATGCCAGAAGAATAGCCGACAATTCTACATGCGAAATAAGTGTATTTTGACAACGCTACAAACTTTTTTACCAAAAAGTCTAGAAAGGACACAACATTCTCACGTGTATCTACCTGGACTGCAATCCAAAAAGTTATCCCTTAGGCTCGTAGCAGCGTGAAATAGCCAGCAACGGTTGGCTCGTGCGCTGTATGGCGGCGCGGGCGAATATTTGCCCGTGGTTGTAAAAATGCCGATTATTCAAAAACTACGGCAAGTTATTACTCGAAATAAAAAGAAAAGTATTGATTCGTAATGTTTTTTTATAATATACACATTCAATCAGATTTATCATGTCTAATCTTGTTTATTACGTAGTGAATTAAAAAAAAGGGCAAAGAAATAAAAAAAATAATTTCATTTTATTTTAATTTTTAGGGATTTTCTTTTCTTTTGAATGGTATTTTTTCTGATTGTAATCTGTTTTGTATGACAACGTTTTCGTATCGCCTTCGACTATTTTTGTATTGGAAAACGAACAGCGCTGCGACGGTGAAAAGTGGAACTAAAAATTAGTATGACAATTTTGACATTTCGCAAGTTACGGTTTCGAATACGTTGTCGACAATGTTCCTGCTACCGGCACAGATAGCTGGTATATGGATAGATGGTAGAAGTTAATTGTGGTATTAAAATGAAAAAAAACAGTATGAAATTATAATACTGGTATTAAACTACTGGTAATTAATTTTGTACATTTATAGCTAAAAGTTTTATGTACTAACTAGCTTCTGCCCGCGACTACTTCCGCGTTGAGCTTAGAATCTCAGAGGAACCTAATATTTTCCCGGGATAAAAAGTATCCTATATGTTAATCCAGGTTATAAACTATACGTGTGCCAAATTTCATCGAAATCCGTTCGGCCGTTTTTACGTTATTGAGCAACATACATCTAAGTAGGAAGTAGTAGGAGTTTTAGTGCCCATACTAATATTTTAAATGCGAAAGTAACTGTGCCGGTAGCAGGAACATTGTCGACAACGTATTCGAAAACGTAACTCGCGAAATGTCAAAATTGTGATACTAGTTTTTAGTTCCACTTTTCACCGCCGCAGCGCTGTTCATTTTCCAATACAAAAATAGTCGAAGGTCATACGATAACGTTGTCGACAATGTTCCTGCTACCGGCACTGTTTGTTAGTTTGTTTGCTACCTATTTCCGACTAAACTGCTGTACGGATCGTAATGAAATTTGGCAATCAGATAGATTATAGCATGGGGAAGGACATAGGGCATACGCTAGTTTAATATACCTATGACAAAATAATGTGTCTTCTATACTAGTAATAAAATTATAAAGAAGAAAGATTTGTATTTTTTATGTGTCTATTGAATCCTCCGAAACTACTGGACCGATTTCAAATATTCTTTCACCGTTAAAAAGCTACATTATCACTGAGTAACAAAGGGGCGTATATTATACTAGCTGCCCGCCCCAATAGACAAAATATTTGATAAATGCCTACCCGTGCGAAGCCGGGGCGGGCCGCTAGTTTGAAATAAAGAGTGTTTTCAATATTGGTATGGTAAGTTTTAATAATTACGACTCTTGGCCAGTATATTCAAACGCACACCAAATTTAAGACTCTTGTTGAATAAAATTTTGATATCGTCGTCGATGGCGATATAGGACGCCCGGTACATACTCGCATCTAGGCCATCGATGTTCACGCAGATAAATGTGGGCATTTCACCGTGTTTGACCTGGAATAGACAGACATACAATACAATATTATGTTTATTACGTACTAGCGGCCCGCCCCGGCTTCGCACGGGTAGCCATTTATTTTGTCTACACGTGCGAAGCCGGGGCGGGCAGCTAGTATAATATATAGCCTATGTTACTCAGTGATAATGTAGCTTTATAACGGTGAAAGAATTTTTGAAATCGGTCCAGTAGTTTCGGAGCCTATTCAATACAAACACACAAAAATACAAATCTTTCCTCTTTATAATATTAGAGTAGATGTAGATGTAGATTATGTATTATGCTTCTTAGATAACAATTAGTTAGAGTTTATTAGATATCTCCATTAGTCTATTATTTAATTTTTTATGCCTCCCGCGACAGGCGTGCTGGAACATATCTCGCCCAGAGAATCAGCATTGCTATCCAGCGTGGCAATGCTGCCAGCATTCTTGGCACGCTACCGCATGATTCCGGTTTGGGTCAGATCTTTTATCTATTAGTAGGTAGGTTAAGATATGTTTTTGTAAATTGTTTAATCTGTTTTGTGTCAATAAAGATTTTTTATTTTATTTTGACCTTAGGTGCACACCACATCTGCCCGTTAAATATGTATTATTTTATTCCATCCCACGGTTGCCTGGAAGAGATCGCCGAGTGTGATAAGGCCACCAATTGTACGCTACTGACTACTTATGTGTACACCATATTAATTATGTTGTATCTCTTGTGGTATGAAATGCTATTGATTGCTACCAATGAGTTTTTATAACTCAAGTGCAGTGATTAGTCACACCACGAGCTTTACGGTGAAGGAAATCATCGTGAGGAAACCTGCATACGTCTGAGAAGAAATTCAAGGACGTATGTAGTGCCTAAGAGACGGCGACGGACTCACCATCTGTCACGTTGGCACCAAATTATCTTCGGTGGAAAGTGGGTGTATCACTCTGCCTACTTCTCAAGGGACCCTTGTGGGAAGGCGTAGATATATTATTATTATTTATACAATCAAAGATTACAACTACGAGTATGATAAAATAAATGGTAGTGATTTGTAGCAACGGCCTGGCATCTAATGGGCCCAAGATCAAATCCCGGCCTGTACCAATGAGTTTTCTAAGCTTTAGTACAGTGATAAATCACACCATGAGCTAAAAAAATTAGAAAGAAAAGCGAGCTTTAAATCCCAGAGTAACCTAACATTCCCGGGATAAAAAGTATCCTATGTGTTAATCCAAGTTATAAACTATCTACGATCGACTCTATCTCGATAGATAGAGTCGATACGAGACCGCTGGTCTAGAGGTTAGTATGTCTGACTGCTACGCTAGAGGTTGCGGGTTCCATTCCCACCGGGGCATTTTATGTGATAAACATTTATGTTTGCCTTGCGTCTGGGTGTTTGGTATGTATTATAAGTACGCATTTCCAAAAAAAAGTATATAAGTGTAGCGACCTCACGGCTACTAGAAATCGACTAACTAGCAGGACAACATTCAACGAATGACGTCACAATCCTGCCACGCGCTAGCGAAGTTTTCTACGCAATTCAACATATATACATGTTTCCGACTAGAACAGTCGGAGCCGCGGTTCTCCAGGCACAACACCCGCCTGGCTGGAAGATCTTCCCTTTGCGGTGGCTGAGCATGATCACCTCGCTCGCCCCACACTGGTGACCCCGTTGCGTCAGTATTGGCGTGAACATCAGCAACCTTCTCCACCCCCATCAAAGTCTTCAGCAGCAGTCACACAGCAAGCCAGCATCGAGTATCAACAGGTCCAACTCAGCCGACTCACCGCGCTACTGGTCCTGGCACTCACCTCTCCACCGACTACATACGTCCGCCTCACACAGCCCACTTCTGAAGTCCATTCGGCATTGCTCACCGTCTTATATCCACGTCGTGCGCTTGCATTGAGATACTGGACTCAGTCGGCATTTAACGCTCAGTCTCGACTCACCGCAGACTTCGAAGCACACTGGCACTTGCAAGCATTCAAGCACTGACTGTAATCAAGCTCTGGATCGACCTCCGGTCTCGGGGGGGAGTGATGTAGCGACCTCACGGCTACATAAACCAACGTTAGAAATCGACTAACTAGCAGGACAACATTCAACGAATGACGTCACAATCCTATTGCATCAGCTGCTGGTTCTTATAGTACAAGCTTTGCTTAGTTTGGGGCCAGATGGCGCTGTGTGATAATGTCCAAGCATGATTATTATCTGTGTGCTAAATTCATCTAGTCGTTGAGTAGTTTTTGCGTGAAAGAGTAACAAACATACATCCACACTCACAAACTTTCGCTTTTATACTTATAATAAAACTGTAACAAGTCCAATTCTGTACATTGAAGACTTTTGAGTTTTTTTTTACTGGTCTCTAAATTCGATACTGAACCCAAATCTTTTTTTTCATTTTTTCTGTCTGTCTGTTCCTAGGCCGCGCATCACGCAGAAACTACTGAACGGATTCAAATGAATCTTGACGACTACGACGATATTGATTTGACATAGGACACTTATTATCCCAAAATTCAACACGGTTCCCCTGGGATAGGGGATAAAAGTTCAAATGTGTATTTGGCTGTAATCATTTATTTTATGTTGTGTTATTTAATTGTATGCTATTTTCTTTTATTATTAACTGTTAATCGCATGCTTTTTTTATTTTATTTTTTCTTGTGTCGTGTGTGAGTGGAGAATAAAACATTATTTCTTTCTTTCTTTCTTTCTTTCTTTCTAACTCCAATTTATAATATTAATGGGAGTCTAGTCATAAGATTATTACTGTGTTTTTAGGTAATTCTGTTTAAGCCTAAGTGTTTATACTGACCGGTAATTTATGAGTAAATAATGGTAATCCTGAGGGTATCAATATTTGAGCATCGTAGAAAGTGTGAGCATCGCGCCATGTCGGGTCACCTGCAAACAAAAATATGTTTTGCAATTAATGAAATGCCTAAGCTTAATAAATATAATAAAATTTGTCCCGTTGTCCCGGATTCGCCCGCGTGATTAGAGAAAAAAACCGACCAAGTGCGAGTCGGACTCACGCCCCGAGGGTTCCGTACACACTTGTAGGTAAGATTAAAAGTAGGCGAACTTCAAATGAGGTCATTATTCGTCGGTGACTCTCAACAGCGCGAAACAGGAATATTTACTAGGTAATTCGCATTTTTTAAAAACTACATATTTACGGTTTTCAGATTTTTCCCTTTACTTGTGCTGTAAGACACTGCTTCCTGCCAAATTTCATGACTCTTTTCGGGCGAATTGGGATGTCCCGTGGCTCTTCCCATTAAATTGTGGACTGTACCTCCGCCTTACAGAAGACCGCAGTGAAATAACACTACTTTGATGTAGTGTTGTTTTTGCGGTAAGTAAGGTTGCCAGTGCTCCACGAGGATACGCTGCGCTAGTAGTAATGCTGCTAGCACTGTGAGACCTCATCGACAACAGGGTTGGCAGCCCGTTAGTGATATCCCTAGTATCGCTAGCGGCTATAGGCTACGGTGACTGCTTACCATCAGGTGTGCCACCTTAGTGGTTAAAAAAAAAGGGGATTACTGTGACGACATGTAATGTTTGTAGGCCCAATTTTTTAAGTGTCGGATATCAGATTTCACTGGCGTTTCAATTGTGAAAAAAAGTATTCGTCTGTTAAAATACAATTAGCTTACCAAAACTGTAGTCACATGTCAAACTATAGACACCGTGAATAGTCAATATAAAAAAATTTAAGCCGAGTACTGCGACCTTCATTTTTACAAGAACACAGTAGTATAAATCCTTACCAACTATTTATATATGTAACTAATTGAGTAGGTATATCGAATTGTCAATATATGTCTTATAATTTGTCACCGGATATCATGCGTTAACTGAGTTAAATTGATTTTAATACGGATAATAAAATATACAATACTAGCTGTTTCCCCGCGAGTTTGCCCGCGTATCAATATAATATATAGCCTATGTTACTCAGTGATAATGTAGCTTTCTAACGGTGAAAGAATTTTTGAAATCGGTCCAGTAGTTTCAGAGCCTTTTCAATACACACATACACACAAAAATACAAATCTTTCCTCTTTATAATATTAGTATAGATTTGCTACTTTAGATGTTTAATAACAGCTTGTAAAAAAATGCTGCGAACTGTGATTTTACTCGAAATTCTGGCGACCACCTGTCTAGTGGTTAAAACGCCTGCAGTAATCAACACTGCTACGTTGTGACGCAGGAATGATTCCTAAAAGTAACATTCAAACTCCTAACTTTTTGGTGGCGATATGAAACGTCGCTTGCTATTCTAACGACGCACGTTCCAATCCCACCGGTCTGTACCAATGAGTTTTTATAACTTAAGTGCAGTGATTAGTCACACCACGAGCTTTACGGTGAAGGAAAATATTGTGAGGAAACCTGCATACGTCTGAGAAGAAATTCAAGGACGTATGTAGTGCCTAAGAGACGGCGACGGACTCACCATCTGTCACGTTGGCACCAAATTATCTTCAATAGAAAGTGGTGTAACCTCTGCCTACCTCTTCTGAGACCCTTGTGGGACAGCGTCATTCGTAATAAAAGACATATTCATTGAAAATATTTTATTTGCAGTTATTACATTAAGTACGATGTATCCAAATTACATTAAACACCGTGAAACAAAAAATAAATTAATTTCCACGACTGAAACACATAACAGAATATCCACCGTACAAATGCCGTTGTATTTTCTCAAATAGGCAAAGCAGAACAGTGCCGGTAGCAGGAACATTGTCGACAACGTTTTCGTATCGCCTTCGACTATTTTTGTACTGGAAAATGAACAGCGCTGCGGCGGTGAAAAGTGGAAATAAAAATTTGTATGACAATTTTGACATTTCGCGAGTTACGTTTTCGAATACGTTGTCGACAATGTTCCTGCTACCGGCACACAAAAAAAATTGACAACTGCGAGTTGGACTCGCACAACGAGGGTTCCGTACTAAAAACAATCTAGTAGGTCACTTTTTGTATTTATTCTCATTTCGTATTATTAGTTGTTACAGCGGCAACAGAAATAAATATGCTGTGAAAATTTCAATTGTCTTCCTATTACGGATCATGAGATACAGCCCGCTGACAGACAGACGGACGCACAGCGAAGTCTTATTAATAGGGTTCCGTTGGTTACTCTTCGGGTACGGAACCCTAAAAAGAAGTATTTCATTAAAGAAATAAACCGTTGGCTCGTACGTAAATAAAAACTACGATATTGGTGCCAAATCTCTTGTCCCAAAAAAATGCTTAGAACTGTCAAATAAGGTCTCAGTGCTGTCAAATCAAATGATGTCCTGTCAAAACGGGGCCCCTTAGCTAAGTAACTAAATCCCCCCTAAAGAAAAAAAAACTTTTATTTGAGTTTAGTCAAACCATTTTTGGGGCAACCTAACTTTACTTTTAACCTACTTTACTTACTTCTTTAAAAAGAGTTTCATTTCAAACGCCGTGCACATTCTTAAAGGACATCATCCATGTTTCATAGAGATTTGGTCCAAATCTGAAAGTGCCGGCTGTAGTGTATGTGGATTTATTATATACCTAAATATAGGTAAATACTTCCATTTATATATATGTATATAACAGCCATATGTACAATAGTCCACACATATACAATTATACACACATACATACATCACACTGTCTCGAGCGCACCACCAGTTGACACGAGAGCGCAAGCGAGAGCGGACGTGATTTAGTACCAGGAATTATTGTGCGTGCCGAGCCTGTGTTACTCTATACATTACACCGGCCAACGCATTTTTTTGTATATTCTGTTAGAGCTTGTCCGTCTGAGCATTTATTACTATGGCATCAAAGTTGGACATTACAGGACATTTCATTTGTTTTGGTTATTTTGAATTCCTATTTTCAACAACAAATGTATGAAACTTCAGATTTTCGAATTCAAATAAAATCAACTACAATGGTCCTACAGGTTTGGTGTCATAGTAATAAATGCTCAGACGGACAAGCTCTAACAGAATATACAAAAAATGCGTTGGCCGCCACTTTCAGATTTGGACCAAATCTCTATGAAACATGGATGATGTCCTTTAACAAAGAAAATGATGTTCCAAAAGTTTAATTAATAAAGTATGGGAATGATAATAATCACAATTAAGCACCGAAATGTACATTACGTGTAATATTTATAATTATTGAATGTGTTACATATGTAGTCCGTGCTATAATCAAATATATTTTTTTGTCATAAAAAAGCCTTTTAATATAAGAGAGGTAGGGCGATTTGGGATTTCCCGTGGGTTATCCCATTTAAATTGGGGCCGCCCGACTGGGGACTGTACCTCCACCTTACAGAGGACCGCAGTGAAATAACACTACTTGATGTAGTGTTGTGTTTCTGCGGTAAATAAGGTTGCCAGTGCTCCACGAGGATACGCTAGGCTAGTAGTATTGCTGCTAGCACAGTGAGTTCTCATCAACAACATGGTTGGCACTCCGTCACTGATATCCTTGGTATTGCTAGCGGCTATAGGCTACGGTGACTGCTTACCATCAGGTGGGCCGTATGCTTGTGTGCCACCTTAGCACCTTAGTGGTATAAAAAAAGCCCCAAAATTAATTTGGTGATTGGCACTAATAGAAAAACCAACACTTTAAATAACCCTTCGAAATAAAACTAATTTAATCTTTTACATCCAAGACAACACATAATTAGACAAAAATACAAATATATTAAAAGGCATGGTTGAAAACGCATCAAAATGTTATCGATAACTCGATGTAGCGACCTCACGGCTACATAAACCAACGTTAGAAATCTACTAGCTAGCAGGACAACATTCAACGAATGACGTCACAATCCTGCCACGCGCTAGCGAAGTTTTCTCCCAATTCAACATATATACAAGTTTCCGACTAGAACAGTCGGGGCCTTGTTCCCCAGGCACAACACCCGCCTGGCTGGAAGATCTTCCCTTTGTGGCGGCTGAGCATGATCACCTCGCTCGCCCCACATCGATAAAAGTACATTTATCATCGAATGATTATACAAGTATGAAACGCATAATAAATTAGTTTATGGCATATAAGAGAACGATTAAGTATAAATTAATTACAAAGATTTACACCTCAATATGAATATCTCGCATTGTTTCAACCTAATGATTGCTAGAAAAAAAACCTATCAATTTTATTGAACTGGCATAATTTTTAACGATTTTGCAGTTTTTGGAGACAATCCAAAGTTACATCATAGACCTTTGCCTTTAGATCAGTGCCGGTAGCATGAACTATTTCGACAACGTTTTCGTATCGCCTTCGACTATTTTTGTATTGGAAAATGAACAGCGCTGCGGCGGTGAAAAGTGTAACAAAAAATTAGTATGACAATTTTGACATTTCGCGAGATACGTTTTCGAATACGTTGTCGACAATGTTCCTGCTACCGGCACAGAGGTAAAAATACGTAAATAGGACGAATCGGTTCACCAAATGTCATTTCGACATTTTAAAATTAGTTACATAAGAAGATTTAAAAGTGTAGAACATAGATAATGGTGTCGATTCTGTTGTTCAAAATTACTAAACTTCACTAATTTGACAGGTCTAAAAGTCTTGCTATCCCTTTCTCATGTGCGGGGTTAAATAAGGATGGCAATATGTTTAGACCTGTCAAATTAGTTAAGTTTAGTAATTTTGAACGACAGAATTGGCACCAATGTCATCACATGTATGACATTAAATAGTTTATTTTATATAACTCGACGTATCGACCACGTTGCTAGAATAATTTTGTTAAACATTGTTATAAGAAAAGACAGAGCTTTGAGTTTCTTGCCGGTTCTTCTCAGGTGGTTTTTAAGAACCGGTGGTAATTTAGACCTTCACAAGTGGTCATTAAAAATATTTTTCTTAAATATAGTCTTAATTTTTCTAAATTTACAGTATTTATATTAAATATTTGACTAATTATATGACTATATACAGTTATCATTGGTCCAGCTCAGTAAAGATAAAGCCTGGAATTACTTTTAAACTTAGCACTAGAATTGTATAAATTATAGTTAGAATATTGAGACGACATTCAAAGTATGAAGGCCCACATAGCCGCTAGCAGCGTTAAATCGGAGGCCACTCAAAATTAACACGACATCAGATTTGATTGGCGTTTCAATATTCGACCGCATATTAATATTTTACATTGGTTTTCTCCACTCGTGCGAATCTCGGGCGGGCAGCTAGTATAGCCTAAAGCCTTCCTCGATAAATGGACTATCCGACACAAAAATATTTTTTCAATTCGAACCAGTAGTTCCTGAGATTAGCGCGTTCAAACAAACAAACTCTTCAGCGTTATAATATTATTATAGATTGGTTCCAAATGCCTCGTCATAAACTAGCCTAAATTAGGCACGAAAAATTCAGCTAACTTTTGTCAAATCAAAATTAAAAGAAATAAATCCGTTGGCTCTGTAATAAATCGTGCCAAATCTCTTGTCACACAAAAAAAGCTTGACAACTTAAGACAGACTGACAGCGGGAGGCGACTTGTTTTACACTAGTGATATCATCACGCCAAGTCCCTCACGGGTAGGCAGAGACAACGCCATTTCGCTCTTGACAAGTCAGTAGTTGAAAATAAAATCCGCGAATATGTATTTTTTTAGATTTCGATATAGATTTTATATACAACAACAATTCAGTTTCCGTATGTTTGTGTCAGCGAAACTCGTTAAGTTATCGATGGATTGACTTGAAATAGACACATAACCTTCAATTAAAATAAATAAGTGTTTTTCATTATTAATATACCTTCGTTAATACATATTCTCAGCGTTTTATTATAAACAACAAATATAATTCCATTCTAAAACAAGTCTTCTTAATAAATAATTTATCTTACTTATCTATAGTTCTGTATACCGAGCGAGCACAAGATGGCGGCTGTCAACAAGATGGCGGCGGGCGTCACCATGGCAACGCCACACTGTAGCACGTCGTTCTGATATAGATTCGGTGGTGGCGGTTCCTCCCCCGGCTTGCAGTATTCACTTCTTTCCTGAGTCAGTTAATTATAGATTATATATTTAAACAATATTTGTTGGGGCCGAGCTGCAGGCTACCAACGGGGTCCACAGGTGGCGGATAGTGGAACGGCCACCAGATATGGTGGTTCGCTGCGAATATAGTGAATAAGCAGTCCCCGACCAAACAGCGGCAGGGTTAACAGGACGTAGTGGGAAGTCTGGTGGGACAGGTTTACCTATAAAAAGCTGCAAGGTCCTATGACGACTCTGTGACATGGCGAGTAAATGCCGCCATTAAATAGGCATTCCCTCTCCCCTTGTGCTGGGCAGCAGCAGCACTAGTACCATCAGGAGGCCGAGAAAACGGATTTCGGAAGGGCTGCTGACATGGACATCAACACCCAATCACATTGGTTAATAAGTCAACATCATCATCATTCTCCTGCCCTTATCCCATATTATTTGGGGTCGGCGCAATATGTATTTCTCTTCCATCCTTCTCTATCAGCCGTCATCTCTGTATTCACTTCCTTTCTGGCCATGTCATCTTTCACACAGTCCATGATAAGTACATCACCGCCATCCCTGGTAATTTGGTTTTGTATAAGGAATAAATAATTCCTTTTACATTACCCGGTTTTGTATGAAGAATATTTTTTCCTTGTACATTGCCGGTAATGTAACTTGGTAATGTACGAGGAACAAGTAACATAGGCTATATATTATACTATGTTACTCAGTGATAGTGTAGCTTTCCAACGGTAAAAGAATTTTTGAAATCGGTCCAGTAGTTTCGGTGCCTATAGACATTTATCAAATATTTTGTCTACCTGTGCGAAGCCGGGGCGGGCAGCTAGTATAATATATAGCCTATGTTACTCAGTGATAATGTAGCTTTCAAACGGTAAAATAATTTTTGAAATCGGTCCAGAGGTTTCGGAGCCTATTCAATACAAACATACACACAAAAAACACAAATCTTTCCTCTTTATAATATTAATAGATATAGATAATAACACACAAGCTTTTCCCGTGATTTCATCCCAAAATCAAAATCAAAAATCATTTATTCAGTTTAGGCCCTAATAAGGCACTTATGAAGGTCTAAATTACCTACAAAATAGTATAATACAAATATATCTTCACACCCACTTTCCACCGAAGATAATTTGGTGCCAACGTGACAGATGGTGAGTCCGTCGCCGTCTCTTAGGCACTACATACGTCCTTGAATGTCTTCTCAGACCATAGCAGGTTTCCTCACGATGTTCTCCTTCACCGTGAAGCGTGTTGGTGGTGTGTACTGACCGCGAACTGTGCGGCGCAGAGTTCCCTGCAGGGCGGGCAGACCACGCCGCCCTTGTGCAGCCAGCCTCGCTTCAGGATACGCACTTGGAGCACCTGGCCCGCGTGGTAGCACGTATATGTGTAGTTACCCACCTACAACATACAGACAGCATGTAGGTAAGCAGTCACCGTAGCCTATAGCCGCTAGCAATACCAGGGGTATCACTAACGAGTTGACAACCCTGTTGTTGATGAGGATTTACTGTGCTAACAGCATTACTACTAGCCCAGCTTATCTTCGTGGAGCACTGGCAACCTTACTCACCGCAGAAACACAACACTACATATCGTCGTGAAATAACACTACTTGATGAAGTAGTGTTATTTCACTGCGGTCTTCTGTAAGGCGGAGGTACAGTCCCCAGTCTGGTGGCTCCAATTTAAATGGGAAATCCCAAATCGCCCTGCCTCTCAAAGTGTCCACGCAGGCAAGCAATATTATTATAAGGTTCAAAGCTAACTATATCATGTCACTCACCACTATATGCAATCGGCCACTTTCACATTTATACTTATAGCAACCGGATCCCCAGTGCTGCCACTCTCGAATCTGCGAACAAACCAAAAAGTTTTCAGATGTCAACGATAGATGGCGCTGTATTGGATTTATTGACTCCGCTCGCGCAGTAATAGAGTATAGTCCTTATGTAACTCCGTACTAGTTGCAAGAACATCTTTAAGCTACATATTTCAAAACCTAACTCTTAAAATGTCAAGTACTTTATACGATTTTATAGTTTCGAATTTCGCCGGCGCAGCGCTGTTCATTTTCCTTTACAAAAATAGTCGAAAGCGATACGAATACGTAAGTAAGTCGAATCTTGCAAGGGCTACTGACGGCCAAAGTGACAACTGCGCGCGCTCATAAGTCAAATAAAATAGGCGCACTTCCGTCCCGCATCCTAATCACTCCCTCAGATTGCAGGATAGCCTATAGGAAAGAATGTTACACCTCCATAATGCAATAGGAATCCAAAATGCCGCGGAATTAAACGTCAGAAATTGTAGTTTGTAGCAGTGGCGCCATCTATTGACGACGTGCGGAACTTTTTCGATAGCAACTTAGGTACCTGTCTACATGACTTCTGCTCCCACACCTTGTCGCTGTGGTCGAAACACTTCGACTGTGCGCCGTAGTTCTCTAACGCGAAGTTTACATCAGACTCTATAACAAATACACACAACACAACGTACAAATTTATCAGTCTTATAACCAGACTTGCAATAAGAGGCCTACCACCTAGTACCTAGTCTCTTATGGCCGGTAATGTCACTAGCTACAGTGCCCTTCACACCGGAACACAGTGTAGTGTACGTACACTAGTGCTTGGCGGCAGAATATCTGACACTGCGGTGGTACCCACCTAGCCGGGCTCTTGCAATAAGAGGCCTACCACCTAGTACCTAGTCTCTTATGGCCAGTAATGTCACTAGCTACAGTGCCCTTCACACCGGAACACAGTGTAGTGTACGTACACTAGTGCTTGGCGGCAGAATATCTGACACTGCGGTGGTACCCACCTAGCCGGACTCTTGCAATAAGAGGCCTACCACCTAGTACCTAGTCTCTTATGGTAAATGTAATCTCTCTCTCATCTCCAGTAATGTCACTAGCTACAGTTTAGTACGTACTTGGTGTGTTCTCCTCGTATGAACACCGGCTTCCCCGCACTAGCACACTCTTGTGTCTCCAAGTAAACTCCTGAAGGTAAGGACAGTAGTCTGCAAGGGACACGGAACCGCCGTAGTGTGCTTCCTCCCCCGGAGGGATGTTTGGCAGAATATCGAAGTGCTGTGGAGATAGAAAAATGTGGCTAAGGATTTTAATTTTTTTAATACAAGAGAAAAGTTGAACAGAACACCATTCGACACCAATAGCTAAAATTATACTTCTTTATATTGGACAATTTCCTTGTAGAATTACATCAAGTTCAGTGCAAACTTTATGTACGTAACTTTATGTCATTGGTAGCCATTAATATTGGTGTTATACGCGATATTAAATTGTTTATTTACCTCCCGAAGTTTCGATCGAGTTTGAACCTAGACCCATCAGATGACTGGCCGTGAGTCCTTATCAACAACATTTTTGGCAACGCGTTAGTGACACCCCTGGTATTGCTAGCGGCTATAGGCTACGGTTACCGCTTACCATCAGGTGGGCCGTATGCTTGTGTGCCACCTTAGTGGTATAAACAGTAATAATATTGAAAAGTTTTACCTGATAAGCCCTGGGTAGGATGGTGTCATGCCGCACCAAGTTGCAGAGCACCACGGCTGAGCGACGATGCGAGCATTCCGTCCTCAAAGGGTTGCCCTTGATCCTCTCGCAGAACGGAGCCGGGTTCTTGCGTCTGATCACAGATATACTTCGTCAAAATCAAAACCAAAAATCATTTATTCAAGGCCCTAATAAGGCACTTATGAAGGTATAAATTACAACCGTTCCGAAAAACAAAGCCATCTGAGAAGAACCGACAAGATATTCAGTGATCTGTCTTTTTTCATGTAACAATGATGATGTAGCAATATTTAACTAATTTCTGGTATACAGCGACATCTACCCGCCAGTTGTGGCAACTTTTGCATTCTTGTAAATTGTATTTTAACTAGCGCCATCTGTTGTCAGTGTTGAAGATTGATTTGCATTAGCAGCAACCGTAGTATATTATTGACGCAGCAATAAATCAAGTAAATTTTCGGTTCGACAAGATATTCAGTGATCTGTCTTTTTCGTGTAACAATGATGATATAGCAATGTTTAACTAATTTCTGGTATACAGCGACATCTACCCGCCAGTTGTGGCAACTTTTGCGTTCTTGTAAATTTTATTTTAACTAGCGCCATCTGTTGTCAGTGTTGAAGATTGATCTGCATTAGCAGCAACCGTAGTATATTATTGACACAAATAAAACAAGTAAATTTTCGGTTATAATTACTTTAGACAGCTTTTCAGCATCAAAGTGTTATTATTATTATTTTTATACCACTAAGGTGGCAAACAAGCATACGGCCCGCCTGATGGTAAGCGGTTACCGCAGCCTATGTACGCTTGCAACACCAGGGGTATCACTCTCGTTGCTGACCCTTCAGAAATCTCTTCACACCCTTCTTGAAGAACCCCATGCTGTAATCCTTTAGGAAAACCACGGCGGGGAGTACATTCCACAGTTTATTTGTAATACCTTGTTACAAAGCATTATTTATGTACATATTTATTTTGGTTTACTTATCTAAGTAAACCACATACGAAGAGCGCTATTTTAAATTTTACAACTATAATATTACAAGATTTGAAAATGACAATTATGACATGTCTCCAGCACAGACCTAGGATTTTTCGCTACGCTTGTCTCCATACTTCGCCCTTTATAATCAAAGACTTCGCCACACTTTGAAATAATACTGATGTACTGTCATAACGACTGTTGAATATCGAATACATGCAATAATAATAATAATAATAATAATGCTTGGACATTATCACACAGCGCCATCTGGCCCCAAACTAAGCAAAGCTTGTACTATGAGAACCAGCAGCTGATACAATACTTATATACTTTTTTTTTTTTTGTAAATACATACTTATAATACATACCAAACACCCAGACGCAAGGCAAACATATTTGTCACATAAATGTTTGCCCTGGCGGGGATCGAACCCGCGACCTCTAGCGTAGCAGTCAGGTATGCTAACCACTAGACTAGCGGTCTCGTCTATAATAATAATTTAGGGAGCTTTAGTTATTATTCTTGACGAGACCGTTGGTCTAGTGGTTAGTATACCTGACTGCTAAGCTAGAGGTCGCGGGTTCGATTCCCGCCGGCGCAAACATTTATGTGACAAATATGTTTGTCTTGCGTCTGTGTGTTTGGTATGTATTATAAGTATGTATTTACAAAAGTATATAAGTATTATATCAGCTGCTGGTTCCCATAGTACAAGCTTTGCTTAGTTTGGGGCCAGATGGCGCTGTGTGATAATGTCCAAGCATTATTATTATTATTCTTAGGGATTACTTACTCGTCAGTTGAATTATCCGTGATATTGCTTGTAAAAAAAAAATCAGCAATAAATTCTTAGCTATGTAGTATAAGTATATTAAGAAATGAATCCATACATATCTCTATGTATACATACAGTAAAAAACGCCCGTACGTCCGGTTCTTTTTTATACCACCAAGGTGGCAAACAGGCATACGGTCCACCTGATGGCAAGGGGTCACCGTAGGCTATAGCCGCTAGCAATACCAGGGATATTACTAACAGGTTGCCAACCATGTTGTTGATGAGGACTCACTGTGCTAGCAGCATTACTACTAGCCCAGCGTATCCTCGTGGAGCACTGGCAACCTTACCTACCGCAGAAACACAACACTGCATCAAGTAGTGTTATTTGACTGCGGTCTTCTGTAAGGTGGAGGTATACAGTCCCCAGTCGGGCGGCTCCAATTATAATTGGAAAACCCACGGGAAATCCCAATTCGTTGTACCTCTCTTTAATTCATCAGCTGTATACCGGCTTATGATTCCTGAAGTAGTATGAAGGTAGCACCCAAACAGTTATTTTCACATTTATAATATTACTAGCGGCTCGGCTTCACACGGGTAGACATTAATCAAATATTTCGTCTACCCGAGCGAAACCGGGACGGGCGGCTAGTATAATATATAGCCTATGTCACTCAGTGATAACGTAGCTTTCTAAAGGTGAAAGATTTTATGAAATCGGTCCAGTAGTTTCGGAGCCTATTCAATACATACACACACATTAGTATAGAAATATGTTTGTTGGAGTGTACCTCAACCTTTGCATGTTGAGCCACTGCTTGCAGGAGTTCATGGCGAAGGCGCACCCCAGGCCTTTGCCCCAGAGCAGGGCGGCGGCCAGCCCGTACTCCGCGCGGTACCAGCCCGTGTCCTCCATCAGCGCGAGGGTGACGCGGCTGAACACCGAGTTCTGGGTGTGGGTGCCCGTCATCGCTTCGTTCTGGGTGCCAATTGGTTTCAGATTTATTTATTTAGGTACACCAACAGCATATACATAAAACACTAGCGGCCCGCCCCGGCTTCGCACGGGTAGACATTTATCAAATTTGTGTCCACCCATGCGAAGCCGGGGCGGGAAGCTAGTATAATATATAGCCTATGTTACTCAGTGATGATGTAGCTTTCTAGCGGTGAAACAATTTTTGAAATCGGTCCAGTAGTTTCGGAGCCTATTCAATACAAACACACAAAAATACAAATCTTTCCTCTTTATAATATTATTAGTGTAGACTAGCTAAGATTTGTGATTCAAGCATAATATCCTTGTTTATGTGATAACTTTTTGTGATTTATTCTAATTATGTAAGAAATTAATTTAAAAGTAAATTATGTATTTTGTTTGACAAGAGTAATTGCTGAGTTTCTTGCCGGATTCTTGTCAGCAAAAACGACTTTCCGAATCCGGTGGTAGATTCTGACGATTTGAAAGTACTTGTAAAGTCTAGTCAAATAAAGATAATTTTGAATTTGAATTTGAATTTCACAGAATCAGAAACAGCATTATTAAAAATAGGTGAAACCGTGGTAAAATAATTAGGTGTGGCACTCGGAGACTGCCGCGGTAAAGCTATTGCATAGCATTTTTTATCAACTTATGCAATTATAATTATTTATTTATTTTATTAATGCAGTATTTTTTTATATACCCATATACTTTCTCACAAACAGCTGATTACGGTAGTTTTCCAATACAACCAATGCCACCTAAAGGCGGGTTGCTGAACTAAAGAGACAAGCGTGATATTTCAAAAAGTTCTGGTATTTATCGATAGATGGAACTAAAAAGTATCACCGCTGTGCCGGTCGGAGTGGGGGGGTGTTAGGTTTTTTTCGTTACGGAATTTCTGGATTCGGTCCCCACGCTCAAGGCCCGCGATAAAAGCTATGCAATAGCTTAATAATTAAACGGTAAATCATGAAGATAAACCTTTTATTCAGGCAGTGATGGAAATGAGAACATAGGTACGTAATTGGGATATTTTTTTAGCTGGCAACTCTGTTGATGCTTGTTAATAAAGTAACATAAAATGCAAAAGTCCCCAACCAGAGAGCATAGAGTGGTATGGTTGGTTAGAATGGATTGCATTGCATGCAGCACGTACATTTTGAGTTTGATCTTGTATTCCAAGTTAGTATCTACATCACAGCTAGCAAATAAGTGGGACTCACTTCAAAGACCCTTTTCTCCCAGTGTGTTAGGGCTGTGCCATCGCCGCCCTGGTCCTCTAGCTCCGCTCCTTCCAGCTCTGAGCAGTTGAAGTGTTCTCGTACCTAGTACCAAGAAAAAGAGAGGTAGGAATCAGGATCTCCCGTGGGTTTTCCCATTAATATTGGAGCCGCCCGACTGGGGACTGTACCTCCACCTTACAGAAGACCGCAGTGAAATAACACTACTTGATGTAGTGTTGTGTTTCTGCGGTAAGTAAGGTTGCCAGTGCTCCACGAGGATACGCTGGGCTAGTAGTAATGCTGCTAGCACAGTGAGTCCTCATCAACAACAGGGTTGGCAACTCGTTAGTGATATCCCTGATATTGCTAGCGGCTATAGACTACGGTGACTGCTTACCATCAGGTGGGCCGTATGCTTGTGTGCCACCTAAGTGTTCCTATAAAAAAATCTGGGTGTGATTGTTTTTCGGCGCCCTTTACACGATGCTCTAATAATAAATAATAATAATAATGCTTGGACATTATCACACAGCGCCATCTGGCCCCAAACTAAGCAAAGCTTGTACTATGGGAACCAGCAGCTGATACAATACTTATATACTTTTGTAAATACATACTTATAATACATACCAAACACACAGACGCAAGGCTAACATGTTTGTCACATAAATGTTTGCCCCGGCGGGAATCAAACCCGCGACCTCTAGCGTAGCAGTCAGGCACACTAACCACTAGACCAGCGGTCTCGTCAAATGAATTCCAAGCGTACGAAATCGCAGTATATTCGTACAGCATACCTCTTTTACAACCCTCGGCGTGACGATCATATGCATAGTCCTCTCCATGTACCCCCCCCTTATCATCCATTTCTTCCGCGTTACGTTCTTCACCACGCGGGACGACCACTTGTGTATCTGTAGCCTGTACAACAAACCATAGAGTTTTGGCGGCAATAAACCAGAAACAATTGCCAAGATTTTTTTTAATACGTATTCGAAAACGAAACTCGCGTAATTAAAAAATTTTTAGTTCCACTTTTCGCCACCGCAGCGCTGTTCATTTTTCAATACAAAAATAGTCGAAGGCGATACGAAAACGTTGTCGCAATTTATTCATGCTAGCGCTGCAGGATTTTAGGAGTCATAGCGGCCCGCTCCGGCTTCGCACGGGTAGATATTGATATCAAATATTTTGTCTACCCGTGCAAAGCCGGGGCGGGCAGCTAGCCTATGTTACTCAGTGATAGTGTAGCTTTCTAACGGTGAAAGAATTTTTGAAATCGGTTCAGTAGTTTCGGAGCCTATAGACATTTATCAAATATTTTGTCTACCCGAGCGAAGCCAGGGCGGGCAGCTAGTATAATATATAGCCTATGTTACTCAGTGATGATGTAGCTTTCTAATGAAAAAATAATTATTAAAATCGGTCCAGTACTTTTTGAGTTTATTCGTTACATACAAAAATACAAATCTTTCCTCTTTATAATATTAGTGTAGATAAATTATGCCATACGTTGTAATCATAGATAGATGGATAGATAACTCTTTATTGTACACCACATCAATAACTGAGGATCATAAAATACATTATAAATCGGTACAATTGGCGGCCTTATCACAGATAAGGCTTCTAGGTTTTAGTAGAATTAGTTTTGGATTGACTCCAGTTACTCCATTACACAAACGAATGTTAAGGCATGTGATAGAAATTAATATGTTTGAATGATAAGGCCAAAAAGACTAGTATCCAGTGCCGTAAATTCATCTAAAAAAATGGGAGAACAGAAAAAGTATTGTTGCATTGGACAACTATTTGTTACTTACTCGTCATCTAACGGTGGGTTTCCAGTGTCTTTACGCCTCTCAGTCAACGGTTCCCCGTTGTCGTCTCTGAAAATAAATCAATTAACTTATAATTCTTGCATTAAAACAGCGCCATCTATCGCTAACATTAACATTCATGTAACAGTTTTAATTTCAATACAACGACATCTATCGGTGAAACTCTTGCCACTTTTCCTTTTTATTCTTCGTCTTCTAGTCGAGTTTGAGGTGGTTTTCACTGATGGTAAGTAGTAGAATACCCTCCACGTCTCAAGAGTGTCCTTCTTACATGCTCTAGAAGCTTCTGAAAACCTTATTCACAGCAGGAACACATCTACATCAAAAATACATCGAGATTAACACGTCAACATCATAGAGCGATATTTTTTCTAGACACATAACTTATGCTTCTTCTACATCAGAGAAGCTCTTTAGCTAAGCTCTTCTGAACCTCAAATGTCTACCTCATTATTCCTATCACCATCAGCCTATAGACGTCCACTGCCGAACAAAGGCCTCCCCCATAGATTTCCACAACGACCGATTCAATGCGGCCCGCATCCAACGCTTGCCAGCGACCTTTATCAGAAGGGCTAGCATGAATAATTGCGACAACGTTTTCGTATGAAAACGGCGGTGAAAATTGGAACAAAAATTAGTATGTCAATTTTGACATTTCGCGAGTTACGTTTTCGAATACGTTGTCGACAATGTTCCTGCTACCGGCACTGAATAATACTATGTTATCAGTGAGTAACATCCAAAAATGCCTGAAAAAGTCTAAAAACGGGAAGACAAAATATTTGATGAATGTCTAGCCGTGCGAAGCCGGGGCTGGCCGCTAGTTATATATAGATATAATCATTCTCCTGGCCTTATCCCATATTATTTGGGGTCCGCCCAATATGTATTTCTCTTCCATCCTTCTCTATCAGCCGTCATCTCTGTATTCATTTCCTTTCTGGCCATGTCATCTTTCACACATTACATCCATCTTTTCTTAGGTCTACCTCGACCCCTGTACCCATCCACATTCATACATAAAACCTAGTCAGTAGATAAGCTTGTAAAAAACTCACCTATAAAAAGCGAAGAGCGAAACGCTAAAACCCAGGGCGTGGAGCATCTCATGCTTGACAGTAGACAGAACCGAGGGCATGTCTCTGTATTTAGTTGACAGCTCACCTGGGCAGAAGTTCGCGTGACCGGCCACTGGCCTGGAATAAAAAAAAAAATAGGGTTCCGTACCTTAAAAGGAAAAAAGGAACCCTTATAGGATCACTTTGTTGTCCGTCTGTCCAGAATTTGTATCTCATGTACTGAATCGCGCTGTTGAGTCACCGATTAATAATGACCTCATTTGAAGTTCGTCTACTTTTAACCTTACCTAAAAGTGTGTACGAACCCTCGGTGCGCGAGTCCGACTCGCACTTGGCCGGTTTTTTCTTTATTATTATAACTCTTAGGTGGCAAACAAGCATACGATCTGATTGCAGGCCTGATTGTAAGCGGTTACCGTAGCCTATGGACACTTGCTGTGATGTGCACTAACGAGTTGCCAACCGTGTTGTTGATGAGGACTCACTGTGCTAGCAGCATTACTACTAGCCCAGCGAATCCTAGTGGAACACTGGCAACCTTACTCACCGCAGAAACACAACACTACATCAAAGTACTGTTATTTCACTGCGGTCTTCTGTAAGGTGGAGGTACAGTCCCCAGTGGGGCGGCTCATATTAAATGGGAAAACATACGGGAAATCCCAAATCGCCCTTCCTGCTTCTTTTCAATATACAAATGTATTTATTAACCTGTCCAACGCGGCCTCCTGTTGACAGTGCGACGCGTACGCAACGGTCAGTCCTCGACGGCAGCGCTCCGTCTCCACAGCACTCACGTACAACATGAAGTCTGTATCTTTCACCCCTGTCGGTTCTTCATCATCCTCTTCAGACACTAAGCAATGTTGAGAAACAAGCATACACATCACTAAAGCATTCTACACAGTGGCGGATTTATAGATTTGCCGCCCGTAGGCTATTCAATTTTTGCCGCCTCTAAATTTTGATATCTTAGTCCACAATCATATCAATTTTCTATCAATAAAATTCCAACTTTATAATTTGTGCTCCATCATCCTCGTTACATCAACTTTTCCCATATAGTTATTATTATTGAGAACTATGGTACCGGGTTAGATCCTTGATTATTTTTACAGCAAAGAATTATCAAAAAACGTTATTATAAGGAAAAAATATCTCAATCGTATACCACTTTTAAAGTAAGGTAAGGTATGTCTTAAAACTATACAATACTTACAAAATATGAACTAAGCTTACGTAAAAAACATACATTTGGCGAACGTTGATTATCATTTATTATTACACTCACAGTTTAAAAACAATACAATAAATATATCTTTTCTTTATTGTCTGTTAACATTATGATTTAGTTAAATTATAAAAGCATTACAATACTTTTTTGCGAGACTTTGAATTCGCAAAATCATTTATTATATCGTCGTACGAAATCTTGTTCATTAGCTCTGACTCTATGCACAAGAGAGCTAAAGCGTTTTTTAATATACTTGTTTAACTGGCTGCAATTTTTTATACAACGGCTAGAGAAGCCGATAAAAAATTGTACCTGAGTATTGTTTTATCTTATTATAATTAATTCATTCCGATTGGCATTTTCTGAAAAAGTTAGCTTTGCGAAAAAGTTATCAAATCTACTGATAATAATATTATATAATAATAATGCTTGGACATTATCACACAGCGCCATCTGGCCCCAAACTAAGCAAAGCCTGTACTATGGGAACTAGCAGCTGATATAATACTTATATACTTTTTGTTTGTAAATACATACTTATAATACATACCAAACACCCAGACGCAAGGCAAACATATTTGTCACATAAATGTTTGCCCCGGCGGGAATCGAACCCGCGACTTCTAGCGCAGCAGTCAGGTATACTGACCACTAGACCAGCGGTCTCGTCGTGATGTAAACATTTAATTTAAATAATTCGTGTACGACATGAGCGCTTAAGGCCTGCTCATTTTCCTCACTGCAAATAAAATAATTAACTGATAAAATGTATCAATTTTCTAATTAGCAAATTGTCTCGCTTCATATTTTGTGGAGGGATTTTTTTTATTGTCAAGTCACAGTCGTTCAACTATCAGTTATTTGATTAATATGATCTCTATAAGATATTGAACTAGTTTTTTATTTAATAAAAAATTGACAATTTTAGTCAGTATTTTTATTAGACCATCGATATTATATCGATTGAATTGGGTAAGCAGATCTCATAATTATTAGGTACACGAAGAAAAAATTATAGCAGTTATCAGTGAAGAATATATGTAAAAATTACTAAATTTCGATTATAATATCGAATCGCGATATTATAAAAGTTCATAATCATTCATGTATAATTAGTAAAGCGTTTAGGAATTGTTCATGCAGAGATGTTGAAATATTTATTAATTAGCACTGTATATGAGAATATTTCGATTTTTGTTAAATATTTTAATTTCTCTCCAATTTTCGAAATTCGTATTATGTGTGTATAATTTTTTTTTTTTTAATTTGTAAACCGAAATAATAAATTAATGAACTAAATTTGCCGCCCCTTAAAATTTGCCGCCCTAGGCTCCAGCCTACTCAGCCTGCTGGTAAATCCGCCACTGAACGTGTGTAGACACTAGGGGCGTCAGTTATAACTGCGCAGTTCGACTGTACAGTTAAAACTGAACGTGTGTAGCACGCTTAACGCGTTGCCAACCCTGTTGTTGATTAGAACTGATTAGATGTGGTAGCAGCATTACTACTAGCCCAGCGTATCCTCGTAGACCAATGGCAACCTTACTCACCGCGTAAACACATCAAAGTAGCGTTATTTGACTGCGGTTTCTGTAAGGTGGAGGTATAGTCCCCAGTCGGGCATAAATGTTTGTTATTTTTTCTTTGTGGTGTGGTGTCAACTAAATTGTACCAATTCTGTTGTTCAAAATCACTAACTTAACTAATTTGACAGGACTAAAAGTCTTGCTTTCCCTTTCTCATGTGCGGGATTAAATAAAAATGGAGTATCCCGTGGCAACCTTACTCACCGCAGGAATACAACATCACATCAAAGTAGTGTTATTTGACTGCGGTCTTCTGTGAGGTACAGTCCCCAATCGGGGGAGAGATCCCAATTCGCCCTACCTCTCTTTACTACCTCTGTGCCCGAGTACCTACTCTACCATTCCATCCAAAAAATAAGGTACTGGAAGAGATAAGAGTAAAATCTCTTACCGTATAGCTCTGTGCCTTCGTTCAGCGCATTTCCAGTCAATTCGGTTGTCACTTCTAGGTTAGTTCTAGACCGCGGCAGGGCGCGGCAATTGTGCCCCGTACTGTTACACACGTAGCAAGGCTGGAAGAAAATAATGTATAATATAAAAATGAATCGCTGAATGTGTTGCTAAACGCAAATCTCGAGAACAGCTGAACTGATTTCGCTAAACCTTTTTTTAGAATATTCCTTGAAGTACGAGGATAGTTCTTTTCTTCATTTTTTTTTCTTCAAAAAAAAATTGCCTGAAAATTTCTAAAAATGGGTAGACAAAATATTTGATAAATGTCCACCCGTGCGAAGCCGGCGCGGGCCGCTAGTTGGATATAGAATTGTGGAATGTCACTTTAATTACTGTTTTTCGCTCAATCACTCATCAGAACCATTCAAGTTCTTTTTCGGGTTCCGTACCATAAAAGGAAAATAGGAACCCTTATAGAATCAATTTGTTGTCCTGTCTGTCTGTCTATCAAGAACTTTTATCTCAAGAACACGAGGAGTTATCAAATTGAAATTAATATGAAATACCCGGGTCTATGGTTTCTTTCGGCTGTAAAATAATCAAACCTGTAAGTCAATATGACGAAAAGATGTCGCAAAATTTCGCATATTTTGCGATTTCACAAGGGAATCAAAACCTATGGGGTACTTCCCGTTGACCTAGAACCATGAATTATTGGCAGGAAGCAGTGTCTTACAGCACAGGTAAATGAAAAAAATTGAAAACCGTAAATATGTAGTTAATTTGTTATTAAAGCGAATTTTCAAAATAAATTACCTGTTTCGCGCTGTTGAGAGTCACCGACGAATAATGACCTCATTTGAAGTTCTCCTACTCTCAACCTCACCTGAGCCACCTACAAGTGTACGGAACCCTCGGTGCGCGAGTCCGACTCGCACTTGGCCGGTTTTTTATAATTATTTGTTGTTATAGCGGCAACAGAAATACACATTCAGTGAAAATTTCAACTGTCTATCTATTACGAATCATGAGATACAGCCCGCTGACAGACAGACGGACGGACGGATAGCGAAGTCTTAGTAATAGGGTTCCGTTGGTTACTCTTCGGGTGCGGAACCCTAAAAAGTTGTTCTATCAATACGCTTATAAAAAGACCATTACTTTACACATAAAAATATTATTGGTACGTATTTCACAATGCTTTGTTGCACTAAATCCATTCGTTTTTACTGCTAAGATGTTGTTACCAAACGCCTTGAAAATTTTGGGTAAGAATGTAGAATTCGTATATAATAATAATAATAATAATAATAATAATAATAATAATAATGGGGGGTTGACTCGGCGGTCATTGTCCCGATAGTCGTTTCTGCGAACGGTCTCATAGCGAAGAGTCTCGACCAACACCTCAAGACGCTCTCGCTCGATGGTTGGGTCAAGGGTCGGATACAGAAGGCAGTACTCCTCGACACGGCATGCGTTGTCAGGAGGTTCCTCACTTTGTAACCCTAACCACCGGTAGCTTGGGCTCGCGCCTCGTTATCGGTGGCTCCCTAGTTTTGTTGTTTTTTTTTATAATGTGTTTTTTTGTAAGAATATTGTAAAAATAAAACAAAACTAAGATGTTAAATAAATAAAGGGAATAATAATAATGCTTGGACATTATCACACAGCGCTATCTGGCCCCAAACTAAGCAAAGCTTGTACTATGGGAACCAGTAGCTGATACAATACTTATATCCTTTTTTTTTTGTAAATACATACTTATAATACATACCAAACACCCAAACGCAAGACAAACATATTTGTCACATAAATGTTTGCCCCGGCGGGAATCAAACCCGCGACCTCTAGCGTAGCAGTCAGGTATACTGACCACTAGACCAGCGGTCTCGTCAAGTGTTTGTGTTGTTATGAATAATGTTTTTCTTTCTTTCTTAGAATTCTAAAGAGCTAACGGTGCTAATTCTTTTATACGATTATATGAAACTAAACTCCTTGACAGGACTTAAAGTATTGCCATCCTTATTTAACCCCGCACATGAGAAATGGGATGGCAAGACAGTCCTGTCAAATTAGTTTCGTTTAGTGATTTTGTACAACAGAATCGACACGTTCGTGGCCTGCCATCTGATGGGCCCAGGTTCCAACCCCGGCCTGTACCAATGAGTTTTTCTAAGATAAAGTACAGTCTATTCACAACATGAGGTTAAAAAGAGAGGTAGGGCGAAATGGTATCTTCGCCTGTGGGATTTCCCACAAAATTTAAGCCGCCCGACTATGGACTGTGCCTCCACTTTAGAGAAGACCGCAGTCAAATAACACTACTTTGATGTAGTGTTGTGTTCCTGCTGTGAGTAAGGTTGCCAGCTCCACGAGTATACGCTGGGCTAGTATAGTAGTAATGCCCGGCACTTTCTGATTTGGACTTAATCTCTATGAAACATGGATGATGTCCTTTCTAGCTCAAATTACAAAGGTTCTCAATGATGGAAAGGTAAAGAGTACTCGGAATCGGCAGGCATGTATAAAAAGATTGATGAATGTTAAAGAAGCAAAAGAGGTGTGTAAGTCTCTAGTGAAATGTCGCTCTATACCCTCTGCCTACCCCGTGAGGGACTTGGCGTGATGATATGTATGTAGTTAAATGGGAAAAAATGCTCTGAACAAATATTTACTTTCAGGTATCCTCTTATTAACATCGAACTACGCCCAGCCGATGGTATTAATGTCTGCCCAGTTAAAAGACATTAGAAAAATCGCTGAGAAGTACCTACCAGAAGATTGCGTAGATGGATTAATGTATTACATAGAAAAATTTATGGAAAACATTCCTGCAGAGAATTCTCAGAACCAGGGCTCTGCAAATAGACCCTCGTCTAGCGAGGAATACACAACGCCCAAACCGAAAAAGCATAAAAAGAAACAACAAACAGAAACCAAAGGCTATCCGAAAATATCATTCTTCAACTACTTCAAAACTGACTCCGAATCTGAAACGGAATCTAAGCGATCCAAAACAATACACAAGCAATACGCATACGCTTTGAGAGACAATCAAAAGCCGAAAGGTCAACCCGACACCTTCATTAACGATAATGAGGAGATGCACGATAGAGACTACGATGAGAACAGAAAGCAAATACATGGGCAAAAAAAATCTGGTCCACATAAAGAATCTGGTCGCTTGTATGAAAAAGATCCAACTTCGAAGGATGATAGCGGTCAATCGGAGAAGAGTGCAGAGCTATACGAGACTGGCAAAAAGGAAGGCGTGAAAGAGATGCACTACGACGAAGAAGATACGAAGAGTAATGGAGAGCTAGTCGCGACTAGTGGTTCTCTAAGTCTGCCGAAAAGGGGCAAAAAGCCGTGGTGGCTGCAGCGTTCTGCTTGAATTTATTAAAAAATATAATCAATTATATGTATTCTTTGACACATTCTCAGGATCCCCAGAACGGTAGGCAGAGGTGTTATCCCAGGGTGGGGGGGGAAAGAATGGTGGCTCTAGGTGACAGTTGACAATGGTCGCCAAAATGTATTTTTTTAGTTAAAAGAAAGTTCTACCCTGAGCATGGAATAGGAACGGTGTTGGCCATCAAGGAAGATACTTTAGGTCCATCCGAGTTAGAATCTGAATCTCCACATCAGCGCCAGCGGCCCGCCCCGGCTTCGCACGGGTAGACATTTGTCAAATATTTTGTCTACCCGAGCGAAGCCGGGGCGGGCCGCTAGTAAATTATAAGTGTATAATGAGTTCCAATCCAGTCTGGTGAAAAATTTAAATATCATACATTCAGATGGTTCTCCGGCACGCGGACCTCCCCACACATGGTCTCTGCATTGCAGGAGTCGATACAGTGTGTGCGTCCCTCTCGCACGAACACCTGCCGGCTCGGACACTTCCTGGAACAAAAAGAGATATCTCTCAACTATGACAAAATTATATGGATATAGGTGAAGAAGTTCCACGATTTCTGACAAGCTTTCATTTAGTTAGCACAAGTAAAGGGAAACATCTGAAAACCTTAAATGTGTAGTTTAATAACAAAAAACCGGTCAAGTGCGAGTCGGACTCGCGCACCGAGGGTTCCGTACACACTTGTAGGTAAAGTTAAAAGTGGGCGAACTTCAAATGAGGTCATTATTCGTCGATGGCAACTTTAATTACCGCAGAAACACAACACTACATCCAGTAGTGTTATTTGACTGCGGTCTTCTGTAAGGTGGAGGTACAGTCTCCAATATTAATAACGGGAAAACCCACGAGCAGTCCCAAATCGCCCTACCTCTCTTTAATATTTCATTTTCATATATTTATTGACACAAAACATAAACTATTTACAAAAACATATCTTAACCTACCTACTTATAGATAAAAGATCTGACCAAAACCGGAATCATGCGGGAGCGTGTCAAGAATGCTGGCATCATTGCCACGCTGGATAGCAATGCTGATTCTCTCAGCAAGAATCATTTCATTTTCTAGATCTACGATACATTAATATGATACATAAATGTTTTAACATTTACACACAGTCCGTTGCCATTCTTTCGCAGATGAGAGAAAAATTCCTTGAGAGAAAGGTGGCGTCACATTGCCGCCTTATCAACACCTAATCACAATCAGATAAATTCCTGCACAGTAAGAAATTAGACACATACAATCATCATACAACATAATACATATTATCTTATCTCTTATCGTGACGAGACGATAATATGACAAAACGCGACGCCATTGCCCTGACCGCACACGAAAAAACAGTGCAATAAAAAATAAACCAAGGAATTTATCAGGAATGTAAATCGTGGAATATTCTAGTGCTGTGTGTTTTGTGATTGTGACTAGACATCAATTTAGATACTCAAAAGGTATGCATAAACAACCATATGCTCAACAAAGTTGGGATCTCCCGTGGGGATTCCTATTTAAATTGGAGCCGCCCGGCTGGGGACTACCTCCACCTTACAGGAGACCGCAGTCAAATGACACTACTTTGATGTAGTGTTGTGTTTCTGCGGTTAGTAAGGTTGCTAGTGCTCCACGAGCATACGCGATAGTAGTAATTCTGTTAGCACAGTGAGTCTTCATCTACGTCAGGGTTGGCAACGCCTGGTATTTCTAACGGCTACAGGCTACGGTGACCGCTTGCCATCAGATGGGCCGTATGCTTGTGTGACACCTTAGTGGTTTAAAAACACAAACGTCAGTTAGCAAGCAATGTAGCTGCGTAGCTCCTTAACGGATAACCCGAATCGATTTAGTTCAAAGGATTCCGTACCTGAAGGGTAACCAACGGAACTCTATTAGAAAGACTTCGCGTCCGTCTGTCTGTCGGCATAAAGAGTATCAATTAACTCGGCATAAATAACCCTGTATATAGCTATACAGTGAACATTGCAAAGAGCCGTTCCGTTACCTGCTATTCTAGCGACGCAAGTTCCAATCCCACCGGTCTGTATCAATGAGTTTTTATAACTCAAGTGCAGTGATTAGTCACACCACGAGCTTTACGGTGAAGGAGAACATCGTGAGGAAACCTGCATATGTCTGAGAAGAAATGCAAGGACAGTAGTGCCTAAGAGACGCCGACGGACTCACCATCTGTCACGCTGGCACCGAATAATCTTCGGTGGAAGGTGGGTTTAACACCTCTGCCTTCTCAAGGGACCCTTGGGGGAAGGCGTGAAGATTCATTATTATTATTGCAGGTAAACATGTCTCGTCAAACCCAGCAGCGACCCTACCAGGGTTACCCCTACGTGAGTCCAATGGTGATCGATGCTCCAACCATTGACGCAGCTGCGGCCGCCAGATGGGCAGATCTACCACGGAGGCAGATAGCCAGTGGTGTCAGAAGACCTCCACAGGTCGACAATTCTGGCGCAGGGAGCAGTCAGGTACATCAAACAGTTGACGTTTTAAAAGCTTTTTATTAATTGACCACGATCTCACCTGATGGTACGTGAAGATGTGGTCGAAGGTGGAGCTCGCTTGTCCGTTAGTAGCTTTCACTCTCGTCTTGGAGAGTCCCAGGTTGTAAGATTCAGGGAATTCTGACGAGGGGAGAGAATTCCAGTCCTTGCTGTACGCATTATGAGAGATGATGCAAAACGCTTAGTGCGTATGTCCACTACGTAAGGGTGAAAGCTCTCCCCACGCCTAGTAGTCTGAAGTCGAAAAGGTGATAGAAGAACTCAGTCGGGAAGTTACTGTGCACACTCTCCGAAATGTATCCGATAGAAAACCGAAAGGCAGGAAATTCTGCGTCGGTGCTCGAGACTGGAGTTTGGTTTCGACCAGAGTTTTATCACCGATGAGCTTTTTGGCTCGGCGCTCCACCGAGTCGAGTGCTGGAGCCGTCCTCCATACACGAGCATTAGATAAAATGTATACCCGTGTATATGTATCATTACATTAGTGAAATAGATCATTGAATCGGTTCAAGCGCTCCAGAAATTACCTCCTACAAGCAAACAATACTCCTACCAGCATATACTAATATTAAATTATTGTATTCTTTTAATAATTAATATAAACGAAAGGTAGGGCGAATTGGGATTTTCCGTGGGTGTTCCCATTAAAATTGGAGCCGCTCGACTGGGGACTGTACCTCACCCATACTGAAGAGCGCAGTCAAATAGCACTACATTGATGTAGTGTTGTGTTTCTGCGTTGACTAAGGTTGTCAGTGCTCCACGAGGATACGCTGTGCTATTTGTGAAAATTTCAACTGTCTACCTACGGATCATGGGATACAGCCCGCTGGCTGACAGACGGACGGACAGACTGACAGCTAAGCTTTGTAGTAGGGTTCCTTGGTTACGCTTCGGGCACGGAACCCTAAAAAATGAGCAGCTCCGGACGCACGTTGGATTTAACTGCTTTACCGACGACGTGCTCTCTACGTCACTTCCGTAACGCTTTCGAGTTAAGGCTTAAATTTTACTCGTAAAATTTCCAATCCGATTCACTACAATAATAAGTATATCTCTCTCGCTCAGGCCACAGACGAGGTGCCTATTAAGAAGAAAGACAAGGAGCTCACGCCAGTGGTCTACATAGATATACCTGAGGAAGGGGGAAGCGATGTGGCACAAACCAGAACTGACAGTGAAGAAGAAGAACCAGCTTATGTGCAGGTGAGGATGAGAGCCAGATAGTCTGGTTTATATCAGCGTTTTGAATAGCGTAACTACCGTGGTATCGATAACGAGGGATCCGGGCTACTGGGGCCCTGAATTCCACCAAAATTTTTTGAAATGTTATCCACAATCACTATAATCATAGTGTATTATGTACTCTGAGCTATCATTGTGGTTGAAGTAACGGCCTGTCATCCGATGGGCCCAGGTTCAAACCCCGGCATGTACCAAGGCACACAAGCATACAGCGCACCTGATGGTTAGCAGTCACCGTACCCTATAGCCGCTAGCAATACAAGGGATTTCACTAACGAGTTGCCAACCCTGACTAGCAACCTTACTCACCGTAGAAACACAACACTACATCAAATAGTGTTTTTTTTTATTTGACTGCGGTCTTCTGTAAGGTGGAGGTACAGTCTCCAGCCGGGCGGCTCCAATTTTAATGGGAAAACCCACGAGCGATCCCATTTCACAGAACAGCTCTATTTAATTAGAGTGTTTTCTGTATGGGTCCTAGAATCTACAATCACCTTCCAAAACGCCTACTAGAATGTTCCAGTGCATACATTTGTGTGTATGTGTGTATTGAAAAGGCTACGAAACTACTGGACCGATTTAAAAAAATCTATCACCGTTAGAAAGCTTCATTATCACTGAGTAACATAGGCTATATATTATATTGATACGCGGGCAAAGTCGCGGGGAAACAGCTAGTAAGCAATAACATTATTTGATTCACCGTCTCTAAGAGACATGTCTCTTAAAATTTTATGAGCAGCTGTCACGTTACTTTTATATCACCAGGAAACAATCTTATACGACCCGTTTGAGGATCGACGTATAGACCTGACACGACGAGACAGTTTGAAGTCTGCCAACTCCTCAGGCTCCGGGTCGAGTTCTTCTGTCGCAAGCGGCCGCTTGCCCGGTAGGCCTGCGCCTCCTAACACACTGAATCTGACGACTCCATCCTCTAGTTACTCTAGTAAGTACTCATAATACGGTAGGTACTAGCAAAGAGCGGCCACTACCGGTACATGGAGAAGACGGGGTCTTCTTACATAAAAAAATATCATGAGAACGAAACACATGATCTGTTCATGACAAATTTATTAAAATGACAGCAGAAAAGGTTTAAACATAGAACATATGAAGAATAAAAAACTAAAATTATAAATGGCCAGCGCATGCCTGTATAACCTCCATGCGCTTCAACATGCCCAACATGTCTAACCGGTAACATAATTTTCTTTCTTGCCACTCGCGGTTCTAACTTTGAATGAGATATTCGGTTTGGCACACAGGTTTGGCATCGCAATTCGCTGATAAGAGTTAGGAAATAAATTAAATGAGTAAAATATTAATCCAATAAATATATATGTTTAAATAAAAAGCTTTTCTATATAGTAAACGAATTATCTCTTTATAAAGCTCTATTAATGTAACGTAACAACTATACCTATACTAATATTATATAGAGGAAAGATTTGTATTTTTGTATGTTTGTGTTGAATAGGCGCAGAAACTACTGGACCGATTTCAAAAAATCTTTCACCGTTAGAAAGCTACATTATCACTGAGTAACATAGGCTATATATTATATTGATACGCGGGCCAAGTCGCGGGGAAACAGCTAGTAATAAATAAGTATCTCGTAATTATTTTTACAAATAACACTTAATATGGAACCAAGAGTACCGGTTTTTAACATTTTGGACCAGTAGGTTCTACAAGCCCTGATCGCAAGCTAACAGCCCTTCATTTCCAGGTCCAGTGGCAGGCATCTCCACAATATCACAAGGATTTTACTCAACTAAAGAATCGTTCGTGTACGGTTCGCATCCAGACGACAGCTTCCCTTTGTCTCCGATACCAGTTTCGGAGATGGCCGAGCCTCCTCCAGCGTACACAGAGTTCGCGATAACGCAGCCACCAACTCGTGAGGAACCCAGAACTCAAGTGATACTGCCCCCAGGTGAGATACCCACGAAGAATGACTGTTGTACCTGTACTTTGTGTGGCATCACATTTTAAAAACTGACAGATGTCACCCAATGTCACTTTGACATTCTTTTGTATTAATTTAAAGGGCAATACTAAAGCTTTTTTTATTGTACTAATATCATGTAGTTTTCTATCTTTTCGTACCATGACTTTTTAATCATTGTTAATTAATTACGAAAGAGCTAATTCTCCTGATACTTTACTTCAAAGATTACAAATACGTCTGTTATTTTGTATGATGGAGATAATGAGATAAATAATTAATATTATTCTATTTAGTAGGGTTTAATCCTCACTTTCAATAGTTACAATTCAATTAAATACTAAATAAAGACAAGCACAAAATATTTGTCTATAATTATTCACATCGTCATAACTGACGTCACTTTGACAGATGGCGGAATTCCAAACCACATTGATTAATTATAATTGTCTGTGAATTTACCGAGATATATGTAGGGAAATAAACAATACCTGCTTTGGTTGACTTATTTTACATCTATCTATATATTTCTATATATATAAACGAATCCCTATTTCCCTTGGTCACGGCATCACGCGTGAACTTCGATCCCGACGATGACACCACCCTACTCCAGGAAGCCACTAAACGCGCACAAACCGCAAACCGACCCCTGTACCGCCCTCGCCGGCGAGGAGCGTCGCACTCATCCCGTCTTCTTCGTCCCCAAAGCCAGTCTAGGCTCCATAGCCCATCTCCCAGCAACGCCCTTAATTCTGTTGCTTAGATTAAGTACCCCTTCTGGCTGGAGGCCTTAAATGGCCTCGCCACTTTAGTCCGGTTAAGCAGTAAAAGTTCCCTCAAACTAACTGCGAGAGACCATATCCCAAAAAAAAAAACAAAACGCGCGTGAACGGCTGGACCGATTTCGCTAATTCTCTTTCATTTGTGTTTGTTATTGTCAGGAGAAGGTTTTTATGAAAAAAAAATGAAAAAAAACCTTTTAATTTCGCGATAAACAAAAGGTGTTTTTCTCTATGGTGTATTTGAAATATGAGTTCATAGCTAAGACAGGATAACGTCAGTCGGGACAGCTAGTTTCGTTATACTTTCCACCGCCCACCAATGTTTATCTAGCGCCCCCATATTAGAAGTTTCAATCGCCCCCTCACAAAATCTCAGCGCCCACTCGGGGGCGGTACTTTGAGAACCTATGAACTACACAACAAAAAGGTAAAACAGTAAACAAATATATCAAAATAAATTCATACAAATTCGCTGAACGCAAGTCAAGAATACAAGAGTTGGAGAAAATTCTTTACCTCCTAAATTTTATTAAAATACACTGAGTATTATTAAAAAAGTCTTGGAAGTTGAATAAGTAACTACCCGTAAAATGTGTGCATTAAATATTTATACGCAGTTTCTACGAAGTTATTTAACTCGCGATTTTCTTTAATAAACAATTCTGACACAACTTTATTACAATTTGAAATATCCAGTAACGATTGTAATTAGCAAACTAGCTAGTTATAATTATAATAAGATCAAAGCAGGTTTGCCAATTGTATGCCATGGACTCGCACACCGAGGGTTCCGTACTAAAAACTTATACGCTAAATTACAAACTTAACCTTGCCGTTCGATCCCTAGACACGGCTATTGCACCAACCGCAAATAATAAGTTTGTGATAGAATAGAATAGAATTTTATTTCTATAAACATGACTGACAATAATGGTGTTAGGTTAGGTTATAGTAAAATCGCTTTTTTAATTTTTATTTTCGCCATCATAGCGGCAACATAAATACACATTCTGTAAAAAAAACAATAGTCTACCTTTTACGGATGACGAGATTCACGTGAAACATCCATATTAAAATTATAAATGCGAAAGTAACTCTGTTTGTTTGTTCCCTTTTCACGACTAAACGGCTGAACGGATCGATAATGAAATTTAACAAGGAGATAGATTATATCCTGGGGACCACATTGGCAATACGGACGGACATAGGCTACTTTTGTCTTTAAATAAATGCAGACGAAGTCGCGGGTGACAGCTAGTATGTTATGGGATAAGGATTATTAAGAAATGAAATGTCAACTCCATTTAAGAAAAAAGTAATTTCTGTGAATAATTGTATTTTAAGATCAGCGTTTCATATGAATACTTTGATCAAAATGGAAAATATTATATAAAATTGAGCAATCCCTAAAATGTATGCGACTAAAAGACTTATGTCCATGTCATATTTATCTGTTTAAAAGCATCTTCCATTCAATCCGTAGAGGGAGTAACTAATGGAGGCAATTACACATTTTGCTCTCCTCACACACAAAGATAAGGCTATAGACAGGGACACAGCTATAGTATATTTTGTCCCTTATCGCGTGCTGGGTCTTTTCATGTTTCGTAAAATACTTTATGTAACATAACCTATCTTTTGGTTCAGCTAAGCTGGAGAAGTCACTTATAAGGCAGCACTTTACTGACATATTTTCAGTCATTCGACCGAATCGGACAGGTTAGGTTAGGTTGCGACATGCCTGCCCCCGGGACGTGCTCAAGCAAAGTGCAGGAGGGCACCGGTGCGTTCCACTGGAGATCCCGGAGCCCTCCTACATGCACGGAGGATGGCCACCGGGGGAGTTTTAGTGAGTCAACATCTCACATACCCCGTCTGCTCCCCTTAAGGCGGGCACGTTTTGACGGTTTCCTCCTCGAAAAAAAAGTTAGAAGGTAAACACGGGTGCGAGCGAGGCGTGGCGGAGATTTTTATTAATTCGATAATAATCCGTGATTTTGGGATATCCCTAGGGATTTCGTGAAATTATCATTATACCCTTGCGAAATATGTAATTTATAATTATTTATTTGTACTTTTTGTAATTTTAAGCTTATTACTAAAATAATAAACACATGAAATATATGAAGCTAGTGTCATTTTAACCTAGACAGCCTTTTCAACCAAATTGTAGAGTAGATTTAGATATTTTGAGAGGCAGGGCGATTTGGGGTGCCCGTGGGTGGGTCATCCCATTTAAAATGGAGCCGCCCGACTGGGGACTGTACCTCCACCTTACAGAAGACCGCAGTGAAATAACACTACTTGATGTAATGTTATGTTTCTGCGGTAAGTAAGGTTGCCAGTGCTCCACGTATATACGCTGGGCTACTAGTAATCCTGCTAGCACAGTGAGTCCTCATCAACAACAGGTTTGGCAAACTCGTTAGTAAAAAAAAAAAAAAAAACTGTAATATTTTATAGAAATCAAACCACGTCCATTGACATTTATTAAGTGACAGCCCGCCATAATCAGTCTTGCCACATACATTACAATATACCCGGATTTGCTAGCGGCTGTAAGCTACGGTGACTGCTTACCATCAGGTGGGCCGTAAGCTTGTGCCACCTTAGTGGTATAAAAAAAACATCATCATCATCCATTTAGGTCCAAATCTGAAAGTGCCGGCCAACATTATTTTTGTATATTCTGTTAGAGCTTGTCCGTCTGAACATATTTTGCTATGGAACTATAGCTGTAGGACCTTTGTCCTCGATTTTATTTGAGTTCGAAAATCAGAATATAGTAGAGAAATCAGTCATAGTAATAAATGATCAGACGGACAAGCTCTAACAGAATGTACAAAAAAAATTTTTGGCCGGCACTTTCAGATTTGGACCAAATCTCTATGAAACATGGATGATATCCTTTACATAATTTAACTCAAGCATGTATAGCATCTAATCTAAATTATTCGGAGTATTCTGAGTTGAAATTTATTAGATACGCATTCACAATTTAATCCCTATTCATAGAACAAGGTGTAATAATTTACTTGCTATTACGACGGTACTGAATATCACTCTAGTAATTTATTTTATTCCACTAAGGTGGATCACAAGCATACGGCCCACCTGATGGTAAGCAGTCATACCAGGGATATCACTTACGCGTTGCCAACCATGTTGTTGATGAGTAGTCACTGTGCTTACAGCATTACTACTAGCCCAGCGTATCCTCGTGGAGCACTGGCGACCTTACCTACCGCAGAAACACAACACTACATCAAAGTAGTGTTATTTCACTGCGGTCTTCTGTAAGGTGGAGGTACAGTCCCTAACCAAAAATGGAGCGGCCCTCCAATTTTTATGGGAAATGCCATGGAGATCCCATTTCACATATTATCTAGGCTATACGTTGATGACGCCAATCGAAAGGGTCTATCATGAGGATCAAACCCTCCAAGTCTAATACTCATTGCATCTTAAATTTGAGGATTTTATGGCAAAATTCTAGGGATTTTACTACGATAAAGGACGAACAGGTCCCCCTACTGCCTGATGGAGCGGTGACCTAGGCCTATCGACGCTTGCAACACCAGGGGTGTCACTCGCGCGTTACCGACCTTGTGTTGAGAGGAATCGCTGTGCTAGCATAAGGAACGAACAGGTCCCCCTACTGCCTGATGGAGCGGTGACCTAGGCCTATGGACGCTTGCAACACCAGGGGTGTCACTCGCGCGTTGCCGACCTTGTGTTGAGAGGAATCGCTGTGCTAGCATAAGGGACGAACAGGTCCCCCTACTGCCTGATAGAGCGGTGACCTAGGCCTATCGACGCTTGCAACACCAGGGGTGTCACTCGCGCGTTGCCGACCTTGTGTTGAGAGGAATCGCTGTGCTAGCATAAGGGACGAACAGGTCCCCAACTGCCTGATGGAGCGGTGACCTAGGCCTATGGACGCTTGCAACACCAGGGGTGTCACTCGCGCGTTGCCGACCTTGTGTTGAGAGGAATCGCTGTGCTAGCATAAGGGACGAACAGGTCCCCCTACTGCCTGATGGAGCGGTGACCTAGGCCTATCGACGCTTGCAACACCAGGGGTGTCACTCGCGCGTTGCCGACCTTGTGTTGAGAGGAATCGCTGTGCTAGCATAAAGGACGAACAGGTCCCCCTACTGCCTGATGGAGCGGTGACCTAGGCCTATAGACGCTTGCAAATGTGATATTTACTCATCTGTATTTTATGCCGTGGTGGCCTTGTTGTTGAAGCAACGGCCTGTCATCTGATGGGCCCAGGTTCGAAACCCAGCCAGAACCAATGAGTTTTTCTAAGCTTAAGTACCGTGATTAATCACACCACGAGCTTTTAAAAAAGAGAGGTAGGGCGATTTGCGATTTCACGTGGGTTATCCCATTTAAATTGGAGCCGCCCGACTGGGGACTGTATCTCCGCCTTACAGAAGACCGCAGTGAAATAACACTACTTGATGTAGTGCTGTGTTTCTGCGGTAAGTTAGGTTGCCAGTGCTCCACGAGGATACGCTGGGATAGTAGTAATGCTGCTAGCACAGTGAGTCCTCATCAACAACATGGTTGGCAACGCGTTAGTGATATCCCTGGTATTGCTAGTGGCTATAGGCTACGGTGACTGTCTACCATCAGGTGGGCCGTATGATTGAGTGCCACCTTAGTGGTATAAAAAAATCTATTCTTAGAATATTGTTTTTTTTTGGTTTCAGTACAAGAACAGCTCACCCCAATAGGATTACCGAACAGGAAGATTGCAAGATGTCAACACTGCAGAATGAATGTGGTCACCATAGTGATTAGGGAAAGTGGCTTCCTCACGCACTTCATCGCATTCATATGCTTATTGATATGGTAAGTTAATCCCCTTAAGCTTGAGAAGACTTCTAGTCTTCTAGTCGGCTGTGTTCTCAGGAATTGTTTGGCATTATTCCCACGGTATTTTTTGCGGATCCAGAGAGGTCATGGGCTAGATGAATATATATAAAATACAATTTCTTAAATCTTCTCAATAATATAAAGAAGAAAGATTTGTATTTTTGTGTGTATGTTTGTATTGAATAGGCTCCGATACTACTGGACCGATTTCAAAAATTCTTTCACCGTTAGAAAGCTACGTTATCACTGAAAAAATATATTTAATACTAGCTGCCCGCCCCGGCTTCGCATGGGTAGACAAAATATTTGATAAATGTCTACCCGTGCGAACCCGGAGCGAGCCGCTAGTATATAACAAAGATTTATATATTAACAAAATATGTTTTTTTCTTTTTCAGCCTACCCTTGGTCTTCGTGGTGTACTTCACGAAGTATTTTAAGTACAAGAATCATTTCTGCCCAAGTTGCAACCAGAAGATTGGATACGTGTACCCGTTTTTCGATTCTGACATAAATTATGTTTGAATCTTTAGTTATTATTCTGAGGACATCATTCATAATGGTCCAAATCTGGAAGTGCCGGCCAACAAATTTTTTTGTATATTCTGTTACTTGCCCGTCTCAATTTTTTTTATATGGCACCAAAGCTGTAGGACCATTGTAGTTGATATTATTTTGAGTTCGAAAATCTGAATTTTCATACATTTTTGTTGGAAATAGGAATTCAAAACAAATGACATGTCCTGTAATGTCCAACTTTGGTGCCATAGTAATAAATGCTCTGACGGACAAACTCTAACAGAATATACAAAAAAAGCGCTGGCCGCCACATTCAGATTTGGACCAAATCTCTATGAAACATGGATGATGTCCTTTATCTGAGACCAGCTTCTGTCCGCGACTTCGTCCGAGATGAGCTTAGAATCCCAGATCAACCTAACAGTTTCCCGGGATGAAGTACCCTATGTGTTAATCCAGGTTATAACCTACCTTTGTTCTTAATTTCATTCAAATCCGTCGAGTAGTTTTTGCGTGAAAGAGTAACAAATATCCATCCATCCATCCACACTCACAAACTTTCGCATTTATAATATTAGGAGGATAGAAGGAAGTGGGATGGGGCCGCGACAATATTTGGTGTTGCCAGATGTAAAAAAAAAATATTATGTAATAGCTAAGGTGTTAAGATTGATGTATTTTTTGGCGGGAATTAGTCAAAATATTATATACTAAAGGTCGTATTGGTTGTACCTGTGGGGCGAGCGAGGTGATCATGCTCGCCACCGCAAAGGGAAGATCTTCCAGCCAGACGGGTGTTTTGCCTGGGAAACCGCGGCTACATACCTATTCTTTTGTCTATGAGGTAGGTTAAGTTCTGTTATTTGTAAATAGCACCTATGTAAAGATGTTATTAAATAAAAAAGATCAAGAATACAAAATATCCGCTTAAATGAGTGTGATACGGTGGAACGGCCTGCGCCGAGGTGTGAGCTCAGGCGTGGTTTCTTCCGACACGTATTTCAGGACTTCCACGTTCCATCATCAACCAAGTCCTGAAACACGTGTCGGAAGAAACCACGGCTGAGCTCACCTGGGCGCAGGCCGTTCGACCGTATCACACTCATTAAGCGGACAAAGCAAATTATAATATATTTTGTATTCTATAAATATGAATATCCGCAAAGTAAAACCTGAATCAATTCAAAAGAGATAAAGTTAAAAATAACCTTGAAATATGGAAAAACGCCTTTTTTTTAAAATAACATTACGTAAATAACTTTTTCTGAACAAAAGAAAATATTGGAAAGAATAACACGACTGGCCACAAAATAAAACGAACTGAGATCAAAAGTTTGAACTACTGTAGGTACCCTGGTTATTATTAACATAATAAACCCTTTATTGTATAAAACAACTACAAGTTTGATCCAATAACTCCAAGCATTCTAGTTAAAGTAGTTAGAAAGTTAAGTAATTTTAGGAATATTAAAAATTTGCGGCCCGCCTCGGCTTCGCACGGGTAGACATTTATTTTGTCTACCTGTGCGAAGCCGGGGCGGGCAGCTAGTATAATATATAGCCTATGTTACTCAGTAATAATTTAGCTTTCTAACGGTGAAATAATTTTTGAAATCGGTCCTGTAGTTTCGGCGCCTATTCAATACAAACCCACAAAACTACAAATCTTTCCTCTTTATAATATTAGAGTAGATGTAGATGTAGATATATCAGTTGTTTGATAATAGACATCATGCATTTTGGTCCAAATCTGAAACTTGCCCGTCTTAACGTTATTGACTGCGGCACCAAACCTGTAGGACCATTGTAGTTGATTTTATTAAGTTCGAAAACTACCAAAACAAATGAATGTCCTGTAATGTCCAAATTTGGTGCCATAGTAATAAATACTCAGACGGACAAGCTCTAACAGAACATACAACAAAATGCGTTGGCCGGCACTTTCAGATTTGGACCAAATCTCTGTGAAACATGGATGATGTCCTTTGTTTAATTTTTACAGTGGCAATGCCGCCAGCCTTCTTGGCACACGTCCCTGTGACTATAATTAAGCTTTGTGCATTGTAGTTAAGTTTAAATTATATTTATATTTGTTGGTAAAATAACTAAATTATTTAAAAACTCACTTGACAGATGTTAGTAGCAGACTGATTTGTTCCATTACAATGTGAGATTTGAAATGTATACATTTTGTTGAGATAAATAAGATAGCTATATTTTAGTTTAAATAATAATAGGAGCAGTAAGTTAGGGAAATCATATTTCTGTGACAGTTAAATAGATATATTTGTTACTAGCGGCCCGCCCCGGCTTCGCACGAGTAGACGATATCAAATGTTTTGTCTACCCGTGCAAAGCCGGGGCGGGCAGCTAGCCTATGTTACTCAGTGATAGTGTAGCATTCTAACGGTGAAAGATTTTTTGAAATCGGTTCAGTAGTTTCGGAGCCTATAGACATTTATCAAATATTTTGTCTACCCGAGCGAAGCCGGGGCGGGCAGCTAGTACAATATATAGCCTATGTTACTCAGCTTTCTAATGAAAAAACAATTATTAAAATCGGTCCAGTACTTTTTGAGTTTATTCGTTACATACAAAAATACAAATCTTTCCTCTTTATAATATTAGTGTAGATAGTGTAGATATTATGAAATCGATTTTAGCAAGATTAATTTAAACTATAAATGGTTTATAATATAAAACTATATTTTTTTTATTTATTGACACAAAACCGATTAAACTATTTACAAAAACATATCTTAACCTACCTACTTATAGATAAAAGATCTGACCCAAACCGGAATCATGCGGTAGCGTGCCAAGAATGCTGGCAGCATTGCCACGCTGGATAGCAATGCTGATTCTCTGAGCGAGATATGTTCCAGCACGCCTGTCACGGGAGGCCTCAACCAGCCGACGTGAGACCTCCTTGAAAAGCTGAAGAGCATCCGGGCCCCAGGGACCCAGTTTCCACCGCAAATGCAGAAAATACGTGCCCTGGACCAAGACATGCATATTTGTGGCGCTTGAGGCACTCCTGCTGAGCAGCAGCGGCGCCGGCCGCCACCGAGGTGCCAGGGAGATGAGACGGAGCCAGGGTATCGACACAAGTTGCATCCCACACCAGGGGCCGACCCAATCTCCATGGCACCAACGACATGCCATCCGCCCTCCGGCCATCGCCTCGCGCCAAGCCGACTGGTTCCAGTACAGCAGGTACTCCGGCGGTGACCAGAGCCCGGCGTAGCAGGTCATTTAGGGTCAAATGACGTGACAGACGACCGGCGCTACCGACACATGAAAGGCCATGGTGCCCAAACACGTCAACATTATCCCCGCAATGACACCGATGAGGGACAATACAACATAATACAATATATATATATAAATTATAATAACATTGTAAATAAACAATTTTCATTTCAATCTAAATGTCGTTCGTTCTTCATTAATCCAGATTTCTAAACAAAGCCGTTATGTAATGACGCATACCTCCGACTTCAACCTCGAAAAAGAAACTTGTAATTTCTCTGTCACTCGACACTGGCAAAAATATTCCCCGAAGAGGTTTGATTGCCATAGTTAGGAAGAAGAAATAGCAAAATTACTTTATACGGGAGCGACACGGTATTGCAGTAGTTTTTGGGATTTGCTGATTACTGATGTTGATATTGTTTGTTCTAATGTAGTTATAATAATATAATAATAATTGAATTTTAACCTCTTTTTATCAATTTTTACTTTTCATGTCTTTTTCAATCATTAAACACTTTTATTAACACAAAATAAATTAAACTATCTACAAACTGTTAATATAGTTGCATAATATGTGTACTGTGCAATGTGTTCATCCGTTGCCTGTTTCGAGCGTAGTATGGCACTCGCAGGCTACAGCTGAAAACCAGCGTTGGATGACCGGTGCTGCAGTACTGGCATCTAGCATTATGCTGAGCTGCTTAGCCTTTTTGGCACAATTGCAATATACATTTAATTTTAAGCATTTATATTACTATGTTTTTATATGTTGTTGTGTCAATAAACATTTTTTCTTTCTTTCTTTCTTTCTAAGTTGTATAGGACTTTTTAATTCGAATTAATATAGAAAATTCAAAAAGATCTTTATTTTGACTAGACTTTACAGGCAAGCACTTTCAAATCGTCAGAATCTACCACCGGATTCGGAAGGTCGGTTTCGCTGAGAAGAATCCGGCAAGAAACTCAGCAATTACTCTTTTAAAAACCAAAAGAATTACATAAAATTTACATTTCAAATACCAACATAACATGGATACCTATTGCTCAAAATAATATATAAAAACAATTGATAACACTAAAGAATAATATTAACACATAGACAAGTATTTAAGGAAAAACACTAACCTGTTTAGTTTAATAGGACCTCCAGTTTTTCGCACTTTCAGCGCTTGCTCCCAAAACTTGACAGCTTCAGGCAATATCGTATTCTGAAAATAGACACATATTATGTTGAGGAATGGCCCGATGCTACGACCTTGACATTTTTGAACCTAGAGGACATCATCCATGTTTCATAGAGATTTGGTCCAAATCTGAAAGTGCCGGCCAACACATTTTTTTTGTATATTCTGTTAGAGCTTGTCCGTCTGAGCATTTATTACTATGGCACCGGACATTTCCTTTGTTTTGGTTATTTAGAATTCCTATTTTCAAAAAAATATTCAGATATTCGAACTGGTCCTGCAGCTTTGGTGCCATAGTAATAAATGTTCAGACGGGCAAGTTCTAACAGAATATACAAAAAAAATTTTGGCCGACACTTTCAGATTTCGACCAAAATGGATGATCGTACAAATACATTTATATCCTTAAAAATATCCTCCTCATCAACAATAGCGATCAAAATGTGTAAATCATCATTATCGTTATAAGTTTTAGCTATAATTTTATTATTAGATATTGTAGCTCGAGGAGGCGAGTTCTAATTACTAGAAGCCGAGGTACATTGAAGGTTTAGACTTTGGATCAAAGGGTACTACTACGGTTTTGTGAACCTATAATAAGAGCTAACTAGGTAGCTGCATAAGTGCATATAAGATCAAAGAGGCTAGAAAATTCAATTATCAAGTATTAACACTAAAATGATTAAGCAACGGTTAAGGCTTGTGGCGTGCATCTGAAATCCCTATACTATAAGAGTCACTAACACCGAAACCATAGTGCGTTCTAATTCGACGATAGCGCCATCTAGTGATGAATAGTGTAACTAACGTCGGTGTTATATTATAATTTAATTCAAATTAGTTTCGCCTACCTGTAATGCTGTGCTCATATGTTTTGGGACACGAGTTCAGATTATGGCCCAAGCGAACCCGTAGTTAAAAAGCTAATAAAAGTAGTAGCTAGATTTTAAGAGAGGTAGGGCGATTTGGAATTTCCCGTGGGTTTTCCCATTTAAATTGGAGCCGCCCGACTGGGGACTGTACCTCCACCTTACAGATGACCGCAGTGAAATAACACTACTTGATGTAGTGTTGTGTTTCTGCGGTAAGTAAGGTTGCCAGTGCTCCACGAGGATACGCTGGGCTAGTAGTATTGCTGCTAGCACAGTGAGTCCTCATCAACAACATGGTTGGCAGCCCGTTAGTAATACCCCTGGTGTAGCTATAGGCTACGGTGACTGCTTACCATCAGGTGGGCCGTATGCTTGTGCCACCTTAGTGACATAAAAAAAAGTAAAAATAAAATGGAACACGTATTGTACTTACATTAATCATTTCAAACTTTTCAGTTTCTAACCTGAAAACAAAAAAAAACAATTAAAAAAAATCAAGTTTTTAAGTAACGATCATTATAACTTTTTTAATAAATCCGTAAGACATTTTTAATTGCCCTTAAAATTTTAGCGCGAGATATGACAGAAGTGTTTGAAGTTAGATTAACGTTAAGCTGTGACGTCAGCCATATTGCATTAAAAATGGCGGCATTTCACGGGAACCAAAGGTGTACGCCAAATTTCAGCTCAATCAAACACTGGGAAGTGGGTTAAAGCATAAAAGGACATCATCCATGTTTCATAGAGATTTGGTCCAAATCTGAAAGTGCCGGCCAACGCATTTTTTTGTATATTCTGTTAGAGCTTGTCCGTCTGAACATTTATTACTATGGCACCAAAGTTGGACATTACAGGACATTTCATTTGTTTTTCGAATCCAAATAAAATCAACTACAATGGTCCTACAGGTTTGGTGTCACAGTAATACATGCTCATACGGACAAGCTCTAACAGAATACACAAGAAAAATGCGTTGGCCGGCCTTGCAAGATTCGACCACACATATGTGTTGTGTTTCTGCGGTAATTAAGGTTGCCAGTGCACCACGAGGATACGCTGGGCTAGTAGTAGTGCTGCTAGCACAGTGAGTCCTCATCAACAACAGGGTCGGCGACTCGCTAGTGATATCCCTGGTATTGTTAGCGGCTATAGGCTATGGTGACCACTTCCCATCAGGTGGGCCCTATGCTTGTATCAGTGGTATAAAAAAAAACAAAAAACGCACACCGGACAGGTGAAACTAAATAAAACCTTACCTATAAACAGAGTGATCATAGAATATGCTAATTCTCAAAGGTTGGTCTATACTCCGCTTCTTCATCACGTGTGGCGCTTCTATGTGAACCCCGCGAATTACCTGTGGAACAAAAAGAGCACATAAATAGGTATATCTATTACTAGCTGTTTCCCCGCGACTTCGCCCGCGTATCAATATAATATATAGCCTATGTTAGTCAGTGATAATGTAGCTTTCTAACGGTGAAAGAATTTTTGAAATCGGTCCAGTAGTTTCGGGGCCTATTCAATACAAACATACACACAAAAATACAAATATTTCCTCTTTATAATATTAGTATAGAAGCGTAGAAAAACATCACCGACTCAAAATCCTCTAAAAATAAGAACTCTCGATTAAGATTCGCGAAACTTGATAATTTTTTCCAAAATAAATTTAGCCTGAGTTACGCCTCAGCACCTGCTTGCTATCTGCCAGTGAAAGTCCCATTCAAATCGGTTCAGCCGTTTGGATTTTGTACACAATTACATGGGTTTTTAAGCTATTGCATAGCTTTTATCGCGGGCCTTGAGCGTGGGGACCGAATCCTGAAATTCCGTAACGAAAAAAACCTAACACCCCCACTCCGACCGGCACAGCGGTGATACTTTTTAGTTCCATCTATCGATAAATACCAGAACTTTTAATGACTTTTTGAAATATCACGCTTGTCTCTTTAGTTCAGCAACCCGCCTTTAGGTGGCATTGGTTGTATTGGAAAACTACCGTAATCAGGTGTTTGTGAGAAAGTATAAAGGTATATAAAAAAATACTGCATTAATAAAATAAATAAATAATTATAATTGCATAAGTTGATAAAAAATGCTATGCAATAGCTTTACCGCGGCAGTCTCCGAGTGCCACACCTAATTTTTTATTTGTTGCGCGAAACCCTGATTATAGTTCCAACATAAAAAAGTGGCCTAATTTACGCCCAGTAAAATCAGCTATCTGTCAGTGAATGTCCCGTTTAAATCGGTTCAGCCGTATCGTGTTTCTATCACAAGTTTCATATGCATTAAGTAAAAAGCTATTATTTTGACGTAACAAACAGACACTTCAATTTTATTTATTTGTTTAGATCATTCTTAATTATTATTACCATGATAGCTTGTTGCATGTTAACGACACAGCTCAATAACTCATTCTCTTCATTGCCTTCGGTCAAAGATCAAGATAACAACTAAGTGTATAAACAAACTAACAAAATACCTACAAATACTAGAATTTTACATCTTTTATTTGAGACTAGCTTTTTCGTGCGACTTCGCCCGCGGACCAATCTATACTGATATTATAAAGTGGAAAGCTTTGTATTTTTGTGTATGTGTGTATGTTTGTATTGAATAGGCTCCGAAAATACGGGACCGTTTTCAAAAATTCTTCTACGGTTAGAAAGCTACATTATTACTGAGTAACATAGGCTATACATAATAATGACACGCGGGCGAAGTCGCAGGGAAACAGTTAGTATCTAATATTTAACTTTCTTTCGAATACTTAACTATACATAGGTAGTATGAAACAAAGTCGCTTCCCGCTGTCTGCCTGTCGCTATGTATGCCTAATTGACATTTTATACCACTAAGGTGGTACACAAGCATACGATACGGTAGGGCAATTTGGGATTTCCCGTGGGTTTTCCCATTTTAATTGGAGTCCGACTGTGGACTGTACCTCCACCGTACAGAAGCCCGCAGTGAAATAACACTACTTGATGTAGTGTTGAGTTTCTGCGGTAAGTAAGTTTGCCAGTGCTCCACGAGGATACGCTGGGCAAGTAGTAATGCTGCTAGCACAGTGAGTCCTCATCAACAACATGGTTAGCATCCCATTAGTGATACCCCTGGTATTGCTAGCGGCTATAGGCTACGGTGACTGCTTACCATCAGATGGGCCGTATGCTTGTGTACCACCTTAGTGGTATAAAAAAAACTGACGATATGTGTATGCGAAAACACGCCACTCGCCTATTATTAACCAGCAATCTGCCAAATATTCTACAGATCTATACAACTAAAGCCATACATATCACGCTACTCCCTCACGGGGTAGGCAGAGAGTATAGAGCGACATTTCACTCTCGACTTGCACACCTCTTTGGCTTCTCCGAGCCGATCTTTCAAATGCATTATGAAATTACAAAATGGGTTGCAAAATGCAAATAAAAATATATGTTATAGCATATTGATATGAAATATAAAATATAAATATATAAAATGATATTTGGTTTCTATTTCTCATGTTCAAGTGTTGAATTTTATACTTGTGAGTTTTTTTCTATACCTTTAGTTTTATACAATCTTGTAAGCGTTAAGAAGAGGCAAGGCGAATTGGGAACTCACGTGTTTTCCCATTAAAATTGGACCCGCCCTGCTGGGGACTGTACCTCCACCTTACATAAGACCGCAGTCAAATAACACCACTTTGATGTAGTGTTGTGTTTCTGAGGTAAGGTTGCCAGTGCTCCACGAGGATATGCTGCGCTAGTAGTAATGCTGCTCAGTGAGTCCGCATCAACAACAGGGTTGGCAACGCATTGGTATTACTAGCGGCTATAGGCTACGGTGACTGCTTACCATCAGGTGGGCCGTACGCTTGTGTGCCTCCTTAGTAGTATAAAAAAGGAAGAGCTCCAGGTAAAGGACCTCTTCAACAGTTAACAACACAGGCACAACATTTTGTGTACGCATTTTACTATACAGCCCGTTTTATGTTGTACCATGAAATGGTTGCTGTACCGACCCAACTCTGGGGTCTGAAATAGGAAATATCTTCAATTCAATGGTTAGCAGAACACATATGGCAGGCTGTAAAAGATTATTATGTTTTTTTTAAACATATTTTTCCAGATATTTTCGTCATTTCAGGAATAATAAATGGGATTGCAGAATCTAACCCAGCAAGAGAGTTTAACAAAGATATAGGTATAATACCTGTTATTCAAAAGAAGATGGATAACGTTGTGAAAAAGAGGCTAGACAAATTTAGACTAATGCGAAAACCAACACACTTCACACTGCCTGATTTTGAAGAAAGCGTTGACAAACCACCGGATCACAGCGTATTTTACGAAGACTACCCGTATATTCGCCAAGATTTCTTCAACGCTGGCAACACCGAAGGAGCTGTCAAAAAGCCTGACAGTCTAGAGGAGTTTGACTACACAGAAATGTACCAAGTGCTGCGAAAACAGGAGCATCTCCTAAAACAATTCATACGCATGCACACTGTTAACGACAAGAACATCAAAAACAAAGAAAGTATACACGATTTTGATAGATTACTCCTCAGTATTAGTAATAAAACTCATAACACTCGTTTTCCTACTGAACCGACTGCGGGTTCGAAGACTACAGCCAAGACCACAACTACAAAAAAGGCGACAATTCGGTCTACAATGAAGACTTTGATAGATGAAACAGAAATAAAACACGCATTGATGAATGATCCTTATGTACAAAGGATCTTCAAGTTGGTAAGGATGAAGAGGTTAATGAACTTGAAAGAGAGGGAACGACAGATGAAAAGAGACGGAGAGATACGAACGAACGACAGAATGTTTCAGACGCAGTCGGAAGGCGAAACAAAAGGCGGGTATCAAAATCTTTCTATATACAGAAACAAATCATCGGATGTATCTTCTGAAGATATGAATAATCTAGACTTTTTCTTCTAATTAAAGTGGCTAACGCGAACATAATTAATATAACATAGTTTTAATACTGCAGTGCAGTGTTTTTCAAACTGGGGGTCGCCTCTTTAGGGGAGTCGCGAAGCTTCTATAGGGGAGTTACAAAAGTTTGGGAAAGCTACTGCACTAAAGAAACAATAAAGTTTGAGAAGATTTAATTAGTAAAATTTTAAGTTTAGGACATAATCATTTGTAGCATAAGCCGTGATGGCCTTGTGGTTGAAGCAACGGCCTGTCATCGGATGGGCCAAGCCCAGGTTCAAATCCCGGTCTGTGCCAATGAGTTTTTCTAAGCTTAAGATCAATGACAATCACACTGTGAGCTAAAAAAGAGAGGTAGTGAGAATTGGGATCTCCCGTGGGTTTTCCCATTGATATTGGAGCCATCAGAGTGGGGACTGTACCTCCGCCTTACAGAAGACCGCAATGAAATAACACAACTTTGATGAAGTGTTGTGTTTCCACGGTAAGTAAGGTTGCCAGTGCTCCACGAGGATATGCTGGGCTAGTAGTAATGCTGCCAGCAGTGTCCTCATCAACAACAGGGTTGGCAGCTCGTTAGTGATACCGCTGGTATTGCTAGCTATAGGCTACGGTGACTGCTTACAATCAGGTGGGCCGTATGCTTGTGTGTATAAAAAAAATCAAGCTCACTACGCTGAAGATAAACCAACTCAACCTAATGATAATATAAATAAGGAACTTAATTTAAAAAGTAATAATAAGAATAGAAAGCAGTATAATTAAATATTTAATAAATCAACCGAAAGTACATAATTTATTCATTTATTCAAATCAATATTATAAAACATTCCGAGCTGTCAAACTCAATTTGATTAAATTCTTCGAAAATTATGCATTCCGAAAGTTTCAGCTAAAGGCGAAAGTTTATTAGACCAAGGTGAAGTTTTATGCTTTGCCTATCCGAAATCGTATAACGGTTCCTTTTTCCTTTTAAGGTACGGAACCCTAAAGATAATAAGTACATTTAGGTTATAGGCCTCCGGTGACAAGAAGGCTGGAACATATTTTGCGCAAAGGATCAGCATTGCCATACAGCGGGGCAATGCTGCCAGCCTTCTTGGCACCCTCCCGCGTGACAGCGATTTGGGACAAGTGTTTTATTTATTTTAATTACTAGCGGCCCGCCCCGGCTTAGCACGGGTAGACTTTTATATCAAATATTTTGTCTACCCGTGCAAAGCCGGGGCGGGAAGCTAGTATAGCCTATATAGCCTATGTTACTCAGTGATGATGTAGCTTTCTAAAGGTGAAAGAATTTTTGAAATCGGTCTAAAAAAAAAAAAATTAGGGGTGGACTACCCCTAACATTTAGGGGGATGAAAAATAGATGTTGGCCGATTCTCATAGATACCGGATAAGCACAAAAAATTTCATCAAAATCGGTCAAGCCGTTTCTGAGGAGTATGGCAACGAAAACTGTGACACGAGAATTTTATATATTAGATTTTAATTGTTTATATTAGGTTAGTTTTTTTTTCTTTTTAAATAGTTAATGCACATAGAAATGTATATGGTAACTTTATATTAACACAGGCTATAGTAAGTATATTTAGCGATTGGAATAAACATTGCATTGTTGGGTTTGCGACTTACCATGACTCGAAAGGTCGTCAAAGGTTAAGCGTGCTATTCTAAGGCACTTAGACCCACCCTTGAGGTCAGGACTGAGAGCAGTAACTTAGCAAAAACAATTATCGACAACGTACTTGAAAACGTAACTCTCAAAATGTTTATACTAATTTTTAGTTCCTCTTTTTGCCACCACATATAATAAGAACTAGCTGTGCCCGCGACTACGCCTGCGTTAGCTTAGAATATCAGAGGAACCTAAAATTTTCCCGGGATAAAAAGTATCCTATGTGTTAATCCAGGTTATACATTACCTGCGTTCCAAATTTCATCCAAATCCGTTTAGTAGTTTTTGCGTGAAAGAGTAACATCTATCCATCCATCCATACTCACAAACTTTCGCATTTATAATACAAGTAGGATAAATTTACTTTACAGAAATACTTCTGAAGATATCACCGGGTGAAATAACCACGGTGAAATATGGAACTGAAAATTATAGTCCAAGATCCGACCCTACATCGACCTTCACTGAGCTGATAATAGAATAAAACTTATTTTATAACTGGCGGCCCGCCCCGGCTTCGCACGGGTAGAAATTAGTTTTGGAGCATAGACTTTTATCAAATATTTTGTCCACCCGTGCGGGACCAGGGTGGGCAGCTAGTATAATATATAGCCTATGTTACTCAGTGATAATTTAGCTTTCTAACGGTGCAAGAATTTTTGAAATCAGTCCTATAGTTTCGGAGCCTATTCAATACAAACCCACAAAAATACACATCTTTCCTCTTTATAATATTAGTGTAGATGTTCTCGTTTGATTGAAAATGTTGACATATCGCGAGTTACGCTTTCGAACAAGTCGTAAGATATTCTTGCTACCAGTACAGGTAAACAAAATATTATTAATACAATCTTGTCATTAAAATACAATAGAACTAGCTGCCCGCCCCGGCTTCGCACGGGTAGACAAAACATTTGAAAAATGTCTACCCGTGCGATGCCGAGGCGGGCCGCTAGTAATATTTACAAAAGATATAACCAAAGCCTTGACAAACATTTACTTACAAACAAAATGTATATTGAGCTGTCTGTTGACAGTTTTGACACGGGCTGACGTGACGCAACCACGTTAACCATAATAGAATTGTAAACCAAAACTAATTTAGACCAATCTTTTGTTTGTTATGTTGGTATGGAACAAACCACTGTATAATTAGAAACAACTTGAAAGAATGTTTATTATAATGACCAACCTAGAATTACGTACAATGGTGCCAATTCTGTTGTTCAAAGTTACTAAACTTAACTAATTAGAAAGGTCTAAAAGTGTTGCTACATCCTTAATTAACCCCGCACATGAGAAAGGGATAGCAAGGGATAAGACCTGTCAAATTAGTTAAGTTTAGTCATTTTGAACAACAGAATTACCTACAATTTCGTTTTAAACAAGCCGAAGGTCACCTTGTGATCGAAATTCGACCACAATCTATCTATTAGCTATTTCCCGCGACTTCACACGCGTGCTTCACGCGTGCCAAAGTTTTTATAAGTTATAGCGGCCCGTAAGTGTAGAAGTGTAGATGTAGATGTAGATTAGAGTAGAAGTGTAGATTAATGAATATAGACAGGAGACCGAAGAGCTTGCAGCTACCTCGGACAAAGATTAAGTCTTGCTATTCAGAGGGGGAACGCTGCCAGTATCTTCGGAACCTTGCCCACAGGGACTCCGTTTAATAATATGTTTTAATATTTATATTATATTTTTAAGGTTTTTAGTTTTAGGTTATGTAATAATATATTGTGTATAATGAAATAAACTGTACATATATTTCAAAAATAATAATAATATAGATAAGATACAGATTAGTATAGAAGTGCAGTGATTAGTCACACCACGAGCTTAACGGTGAAGGAAAACATCGTGAGGAAACCTGCATACGTCTGAGAAGAAATTCAAGGACGTATGTAGTGCCTAAGAGACGGCGACGGACTCACCATCTGTCACGTTGGCACCAATTTATCTTCGGTGGAAAGTGGGTGTTGTAACACTTCTGCCTACCTTTACGAGGACCCTTGTGGGAAGGCGTTAAAATATATTAAAACTTTTATTTGTATAACGTAAAATACTTTTTTTTAAACGTTTTCCTGTCTCATTGTTCAGGCTTATCTCCGAAACGACTAGACTTGGTTGGTAGGTTGAAAACTGATTTTACAAGAAGTAACTTAGGCTACTTTCATAAAATTTTAGAAGAATTAGACCCATGAAATTGTGAACAAAATCCGGGTTTGGTTAAGTCGCCAATAATATATTTTCACCGTCGATACTAACCGGTAGATAACATACCATTTAAAAGTACTTTGCTTCTGTAAGCCATAAAACAATAATTTGTTTATTGGATATCAATAAATCTTTTAATATTATCGTTATGTAATTTTTTTTCGATTGCACAATTTGCGCCATAATTACACATAGTTCTTGGTGTCAAAGGTCAGCGTTCATTCAGCCTGATGCTCCGATACTTTCACTCGACTATATTCTACATATGTATTTAAAAACATATTCCCCCGCGTCTGTCTATCTGTACGCGATAAGCTTGTAAACTGCTGAACGGATTTTCATACAGTTTTCACCAAAAGATGGAGTGATTCATGGATAAGGTTTAAGCGTATATATTATTCCCAAGGGAACTTTATAATTTAATTTCCCTGTTTTATTAGAATCTAGCCAGTTTATAGTTAATTAAGGTTTTGTGTAAGCTGAAGCTGAAATTGAAATATGACTAGCTCATCAAAAGACTATATCATCAAACATAAATGTGAAATAAGAGCCAAGCTCAATGTTGTGATATATGCCTTGGTTTTTGACTTTAACGGCAAAAGAAGTGAGATTTAAATGGGTGCCAAGTTCAATGGTCAGTCCTGAAATTTATTTACAACAATATAACTTGGGATAATATATCGAAGCGTAAGGTCTGACTTGTCAAATTTGACATGTTTAGGTCAAATAGTTTTTGAGTTATGAGGGGGTCAAAAGGCTCCAAATGGTTCGTGTAATATTACACACGGTGCTGTACGCCTAGCTTTAATTGGCTTGACACGCGACCGCGTGTCTAGATCCTTGTTGACCCAGGTTATAAACTATTTACGTGGCAAACATACTAATCAGTTGATTATCTTTTTCGTGATTGAGCGACAAACATCCATACATCACACATCCATCTTTACAAACTACGTATTTATAATATTAGTGGAATAACATGTTTGATACCAACTTTGTATTTCATTACGCAATAGTTGTCGGATTTATTTTATTATGCGATTGTGATCGATTATGCTTGAACTTTCTGTGAACGGTTGTGCTTAGACGAGACCGCTGGTTTAGTGGTTAGTATAACTGACTGCTAAGTGCTGCACCGTCTCGGGTTCGATTCCCGCCGGGGTGAACTATAATGTGACAAACACGTTTGCCTAGTTTCAGGGTGTTGGGTACTACGGGTAAGTCCAGTGATGTGGTGGTGGCCGTTCTTCTGATGGGCGCAGGTTCAAACCCCGTTGTACCAATGAGTTTTTCTAAGCTGTACAGTGATAAATTACACCACGAGTTTAAAAATAGAGGTAAGGCGAAATGTAATCTCCCGTGGGTATTCCCATTAATATTGGAGCCTGGGAACTGTACCCCTATCTTACAAAAGACCGTAGTCAAATAACACTACCTTGATGTAGTGTTGTGTTTCTCCGGTAAGTAAGCTTGCCAGAGCTCCACGAGGATACGCTGGGCTAGTAGTAATGCATCTAGCACAGTGAGTCTTCATCAACAAGAGGGATGACAAATCGTTAGTGATACCCCTGGTATTGCTAGCGGCTATAGGCTACGATGACTGCTTACCATCAGGTGGGCCGTATGCTTGTGTGCCACCTTAGTGGTATACCTATTATTTACACGTACTAAATAAAAGTTGATAAAGTGACAAACCTGACAATATTTTGCAATGAAAACCATTTACTTCTCAACACTTCAATTAAAAATAAATAAGACGAAACAATACATGTTCTAAGCCTATATTTAGTAAAGGAGTCTCACGATAAATGTAGTTTTGCAATAAATTACTACATTACAAATTCTTGCTAATTAAAATAAGAAACGAATTGACCTTTGCGACAAACCTTACTTGTTTCATCACTTCTATAACAGGTACCCAAGATAAGCCCGGTCATGGTTCACTTTGACAAAGAAAAAAAAACTTTACTTTTAGCTACAGTGCCCTTCACACCGGAACACAATGTAGTGTACGTACACTAGTGCTTGGCGGCAGAATATCTGACACTGCGGTGGTACCCACCTAGCCGGACTCTTGCAATAAGAGGCCTACCACCTAGTACCTAGTCTCTTATGGCCAGTAATGTGACTAGCTACAGTGCCCTTCACACCGGAACACAGTGTAGTGTACGTACACTAGTGCTTGGCGGCAGAATATATGACACTGCGGTGGTACCCACCTAGCCGGACTCTTGCAATAAGAGGCCTACCACCTAGTACCTAGTCTCTTATGGCCAGTAATGTCACTAGCTACAGTGCCCTTCACACCGGAACACAGTGTAGTGTACGTACACTAGTGCTTGGCGGCAGAATATATGACACTGCGGTGGTACCCACCTAGCCGGACTGTTGCAGTAAGAGGCCTACCACCTAGTACCTAGTCTCTTATGGCCAGTAATGTCACTAGCTACAGTGCCCTTCACACCGGAACACAGTGTAGTGTACGTACACTAGTGCTTGGCGGCAGAATATATGACACTGCGGTGGTACCCACCTTGCCGGACTCTTGCAATAAGAGGCCTACCATCTAGTACCTAGTCTCTTATGGCCAGTAATGTCACTAGCTACAGTGCCCTTCACACCGGAACACAGTGTAGTGTACGTACACTAGTGGTTGGCGGCAGAATATATGACACTGCGGTGGTACCCACCTAGCCGGACTCTTGGTAAAGTCTTGTTAAGTAATTTCAAGATTATTATATTATTTAAAATGAAATAATAATGTATTATTCACGAGGCATCCTTGCCGTGACGACGCGTCACGACATGCCAATTTACAAAGACAATTACTGTCTGTACATCTGAGTAACTAAAGATATTTACTTTGGTTTATATCTACACTAATATTATAAAGAGGAAAAATTTGTTTGTATTGAATAGGCTCCGAAACAACTGGACCGATTTGAATTCTTTTACCATTAGAAGCCGTCATTATCCCCGATGAAAATAGGCTACTTTTACCGCGGGAAAATGCTTCATTCCTACGGGAAAACGGGTAATAGTATACTATATTGCTACGCGGGCGAAGTCGCGCACTTTAAGCAAGATACTTGCCTGGGGCATGTTAATTTTCCCTTGTTTAAATTAATTATTGAAATTCTACTCCGCTTTTGAGGGAATAATTTTCCATCTATTACAATCTGTGTTTCTCGTGTTCGAAACATCACACTGCGCTCAAAAACCGGAATCGCGGATGTAGCTCTGAAGGCCGCCAAATTGAAGTGGGACTGGGCTGGCCACGTCTGCCGCATGCCTGATGATCGGTGGGCTAAAATCACCAGACAGTGGAGCCCTGATACAGCTAAACGGCGTCGCGGTAGACCACGGAAGAGATGGCGAGACGAACTGGACAACACAACAACAGACTGGATAACACTAGCGCTGGACAGACAATCTTGGAAGTCATGGAGGGAGGCCTTTGCCCAGCAGTGGGATGTACCAGGCTGACAGTAACAGTAACAATCTGTGAATAGAAAACCGCGAAGGGTAGAGAATTACAATAATCGTTTATTAGAAACCGGTATTGAAATGATTACAGGTTTGACCCCGCTTCATCCGTTTCAATCTTGAATTTACCCCACCTTTAAAATATTTTAAAGTAGCTACTCGCCCGGCTTCGCACGGGTTTACGCAAAACCAAAACATATTATGCATAAAATTATTTTTAATCATTCGCGTCTATTAGTGACAACGGCAAAATAAGTTTAAAAGATCTAAGCGTACAAGTGACTCATTGTGCTAGCGTCTTCTTCTTCTTCCTAAGTATGGCAATCAATCCCTTCAGGGACTATTTTTGCCAGTGTCGAGTGTCAGAGAATTTTCAAGTTTAAAAATTTCTCGTGTTTGCCACATTAAAATGCCTAGTGTCATGCATTCTAATGCTTGATGGAGTTTCTGGAGACAATCCACGGCAGTAGCAGATCGTAACACGCCTTTAGGTCAGAGGTAACCTATTGTCCAAAATTATAAATCACTTAGCCCAAAAGTCGTATTCTGGCATTATTTCCAATGTTCCTATAAATCAGTCACTAAATGAAAATTTACTGCACATACACCAAAAATATGAAAATTTACTGCACAGACACCAAAAATATACATTAAAGATCACTATAACACAATTTACGAGACACTGGAAGAAATCTCAACCGCTCCGCCTGATTCCCGCCGAAAACTCCTAGCAGCGTGTTATTTGACTGGAGATGGACCAAGCCTGAATAATGTTCTTTTATATTTTCTGAATATTTGCCAGTGTCGAGTATAAGAGAATTATCGAGTCTCAAAATAGTTTCCATTACAACATACTAAATGGAACCTCAAAATGATGCCTACTCTATGGTTCACTGCGGAGTGATATTCTCGCTCTGCTAACCGATTTAATTACTATTCGCTTCAATGCACTACGTACCTTGCTTGCATATTGAACGAGGCGTACGTCTGACGTTTCTAATCAAAATACTACATGAGATCCTACTAGTTATTTTCGTGAGAATCCCGAATATCTTCGTACCGATTATTATACATGCAAAAAAGCATGTTTTTAAGCTATTGCATAGCTTTTATTGCGGGCCTTGAGCGTGGGGACCGAATCCAGAAATTCCTTAACGAAAAAAACCTAACACCCCCCACTCCGACCGGCACAGCGGTGATACTTTTTAGTTCCATCTATCGATAAATACCAGAACTTTTAATGACTTTTTGAAATATCACGCTTGTCTCTTTAGTTCAGCAACCCGCCTTTAGGTGGCATTGGTTGTATTGGAAAACTACCGTAATCAGCTGTTTGTGAGAAAGTATATGGGTATATAAAAAAATACTGCATTAATAAAATAAATAAATAATTATAATTGCATAAGTTGATAAAAAATGCTATGCAATAGCTTTACCGCGGCAGTCTCCGAGTGCCACACCTATTTTTTTGTTATTATTACCGTATAATCAGTTTCATGTCCATGTAGTACCATGTAGTGGTAATTTAGACCTTCATAAGTGCCTTATTAGGGCCTAAACTGAATAAATGATTTTTGATTTTTGATGTAGTAAAAAGCCGTTATTTTGACATTACAAACAGATATTACAATTATTTTTGTCGTATAGTTTTATCCCGAACGAAGCCGGAGCGGGTTGCTATTGAAAATATAAACGTCTATCTTTGGAGACAATGGCATAGTATAAAGAGAGGGGAAGTAGGTTATCTTCATACAAACGCACCGCGCGCGGCTTGTATGTGTGCGCTATTGTATCTATGTGTCGACGCACGCACACTTTAACAAAATCTCGACCCGTTTCTCAGTGCGCCAGTCGGGGCTAACACTGCACAAGGTTCGCGCGCGCGTCACGGCTTTTCGGCACCGCTAAATGATTTATTCATAAACTGCAAAATTGGCATGTCTATTTATGAACAAATAAAAGATTTACATTTTTCACTGCCCTGCCCCATGTTTTCCGAAATTATATTTGCAAAAGTTATTTATAAGGATGCGGATATATTACACATTAAAGTTTAATAACAAGGCGTTTCGTAATAGTCGAAACCGAAGAAAGTATTTTTCTGTAGCTAATTTGTAATTTTGTAATAAATGTGTGATTCAATAGATATGTTTGTATTAATTAAAAATAAATGTGGTCCTTTATGTGTAAAAATACTACATTACGCATAATAAAAAAAAACAAAAAGCTGACTTGTATAAAGCACTAAGCAAATAAATTAAACACAAGCTCTTAGACTATGTTGCCGCCTGTACCATCTAGCGGCGACATGGCGAGTCGGGACCGCGACTTGACGTTGCCGCTGTTCATGCGGTTGCTAGCGAAGCGCGAACAGTCGCAGCTAATATTTAGCTAAAAGTGACAACCCTAAGACAGTAGGCAATTATATCGCGAATTGGGCCGGAGATACCCTACTCCCTCTTCTTTATACTATGACAATGGTAAGACATCAAAACTCAGAACAATAACTACAGCAACAAAAAATGAGAACCGAAAAATACTTTCAAACCACTCGTGCAGTTTAAAAAGTAAAGTTCGACTGATGACATTCTCAGGTCGTTCACCGACGAATGAAAGGGAACGAATGAATTATAAATTCTGTCCACTTTTGGTAATGACATTGAAATGTCCGGCCACGATTTCCCGAGCCGTTACGTATTGCCAAAAAATCGATTACGTTATAATCGCAAATAACGTTTTCACTCGATGCTCATTCTAGATGAATGCACTATAGACTATAGTTTTCTTTTTATTGTTGGCAATGGCATTGCAAATATTCGTGGAGTTTTTGGCGGGAATCGGACGGAGCGGCTAAGAATTTTTCCAGTGTGTCATAAATTGTGTTATGCCTATCTTTCGTGTGTATTATCAGGGCCATTATGTGCAGTAAAGTTTCATATATTGACTGATTTATTAATTGGAAATAATACTGTAATATTGTTTTTGTGTGAAATGATATATCATTTTGGTCAATAGTTTACCGACCTAGGCGTGTTACGATCTGCTACTGCCGTGGATTGTCTCCAGAAACTCCATTAACCATTAGAATGCATGACACTAGGCATATTTACATTACGATGGTGTAAAAAACCTGTTAACTTAGCAGACCAACTGGAAACTCAAAAGTAAAACGGTAAAATAAAACCGCCGAAGTAAAACTGTAGGAGCGATCTCTAATGGCGGCTTATGTATGTATATTGAAAGTAGAAGTAATTTATTCTGTGGTAGATATTATGTTCATCTTTATAATTATTATGAAATAGCGGCCCGCCCCAGCTTCGCACGGGTAGACATTAGTTTCGGAGCATAGACATTTATCAAATATTTTGTATACCCGTGCGGAGCTGGGGTGGGCAGCTACTATAATATATAGCCTATGTTACTCGGTGATAATGTAGCTTTCTAACGGTGAAAGATTTTTTAAAATCGGTACAGTAGTTTCGGAGCCTATTCAATACCTAGACCTGTCAAATTAGTTAAGTAATTTTGAACAACAGAATTGGCACCAATGTCACATATTGAATAGAGGATCAACCAGCTCAGTTAAAGTGCTCTTCTTACGTCCATAGTCTACCGTGACCGCTTACCATCAGGTGGGCCGTAAGTTTGTTTGCCACCTTTCATAAGAGCCTTATTAGGGCCTAAACTGAATAAATGATTTTTGATTTTGATATTGATTTTGATTTTTGATTTTGATTTTAATATAAATAAAACTTTTTTTTTCTCGAAAGCCTCGCGGGTGACAGCTAATGTACGCAATACAAGCAATTCTTGGAATAGACCGACTAACCGGTTCCCAAAGCTCGGTGCAGGGACCTCGCTCAAATCCAGAATGAAGAATTTTGCATTGTTTATTTTTAAACTTTTCCTCATTTAGATGGCAGCCGAATCTTCAGTCAGACTAGCCGTGGTGTAAATATCTTTACGCCTGCCCACAAGGTCCCCGAAGAGTTAGGCAGAGGTTACAACACCCACTTTCCACCGAAGATAATTTGGTGCCAACGTGACAGATGGTGAGTCCGTCGCCATCTCATAGGCACCACAAACATACGTTATTGAATTTATTAAAAAAACTGACCTCTTGAAGTCGGTAAAAATGCGTTAGCAGGCTTTATTTATTATTCTGAGGTAAAAATGACTTCGAATCTTAGAATAAGGACTTAGCTCTCGCTTAATGGGAGAGCTGAAGTCCTTATCAGAATAATGCTTCGAATAATGACTGAACCTACCTCAGAATAATGATTAGCTCTCAAATTTATACATACATGCGAAGCTAATAAAAACGTGTTGATAATTAGGAGCGTCTACTAAGCATTATGACAAGCACTAAAATAATTCCTTTGACAATACTGTAGTTAACAGGTATGAGAATGAATGTTAGCAAACCGGTTCCGCAGTAAAAGCCTTGGTTTGATCATTAAGATACGCTACGGTTTATACAGTTGAACAAACTTGGTGTCGCTTCTCAAATCTGTTGAATACTCCGAATTTTGTAAAAAAAAACATATTTTTATATAACTGGATAAAATATTTGATAAATGTCCATATGCTCCGAAACTACTGGACCGTTTTTTTTTTATTTGGAGGGATGAAAAATAGATATTGTCCGAGTCTCAGACCTACCCAATATGCACACAAAATTTCACGAGAATCGGTGAAGCCGTTTCGGAGGAGTTTAACTACAAACACCGCGACACGTGAATTTTATATATTAGAAGACCCAAGAGAATACAGCCGCTATGTATAAGACTAGGTGTCCCGCCAGACGTCCTCTCTTAAATACACCATAGAAAAAAGGACCTATAGTTTATCCAGAAATAAAAAAAAAAAGTTTTTTTTTTCCTTTTACAAGAACCTTCTCCTGACAATAATAATGTCAAATCGGTCTAGGCGATCACGCCTGATGCCGTGACCAAGGGAAATAGGGATACATTTTTACCCGACTACGGCGAAGCAACGAGGAGGGTTATGATTTTGTTTATAGAATAGATTGTTACATAAGAAAGACGGAGCACTGAGTTTCTTGCCGGTTCTTCTCAGGTGGCTTTTTTTTCACAACCGTTGGTAATTTAGATATTCTTAAGTGGCTTAAAAGGGCCTAAACTGAATAAAATATTTTTGATTTCGATTCATGACTGTTTTTTTTGCTATGGCAACCGAATCTTCATCAAAACCAGTAACAATACGCGATTACCTAAGTACCGCCACTTTTAATCCAATATGACGGACATCACAAAATGGAGATTTATTATTTCCAACGAAAAGTTACGCCGTATTTTTTATTTGAAACAATTTCCAAAAGCAAATTGAATACTGAAACTGCGATGGGTACATTTAATATTGAAACCAATTTGCTATACTTTAGTATTTTAAATATCAAAGATGAGTTAATTAAAATTTAATATTCAATCTTTTAGATATCTAAAGAATTGGACATCAAAAGACTTCGTAAGCGTTCTTCTTCAAACAGATAAGAATTCGATTAGTGTCTGTCAAATTTGATGACGATGCTAATATTTTTAGGGTACCGAGTGGCATGGCAGATGCTAATATTTTTTTTACAAGAACTTTTTAGGGACCCGATGGGTAACCAACGGAACTCTTACTAAGACTTCGCAGTCCGTCCGTTCGTCTGTCAGCGGGCTGTATCTCATGATCCGTAATAGGTAGACAGTTGAAATTTACACAGAATGTGTATTTCTGTTGCCGCTATAACAACAAATAAAAATGAAAAAATAAAGGGTTTTTGCCCTATCTTTATAATGGCAACAAGTAGACGTTTGAAATGCTCATAGAGTGAGAATTGCTATATCTACACTAATATTATAAAGAGGAAAGATTTGTATTTTTGTATGTAACGAATAAACTCAAAAAGTACTGGACCGATTTTAATAATTATTTTTTCATTAGAAAGCTACATCATCACTGAGTGACATAGGCTATATATTATACTAGCTGCCCGCCCCGGCTTCGCTCGGGTAGACAAAATATTTGATAAATGTCTATAGGCTCCGAAACTACTGAACCGATTTCAAAAAATCTTTCACCGTTAGAAAGCTACACTATCACTGAGTAACATAGGCTAGCTGCCCGCCCCGGCTTTGCACGGGTAGACAAAATATTTGATATCAATGTCTACCCGTGCGAAGCCGGGGCGGGCCGCTAGTTTTCTTTAAATAAAAGCGATTGTATTAGATAGATAGATAGATAACTCTTTATTGTACACCTTAAAACTATAATACAGAATCAGAATTTATTATACATATCGGTACAAATGGCGGCCTTATCACTAGATGTGATCTCTTCCAGTGATGTATTATTACAAACTTATCATTTGCGGTTGGTGTCGTCGTGTCTAGGGATCGAACTGCAATGTTTGTCTTCTTCTTCTTCCTAAGTATGGCAATCAATCCCTTCAGGGACTATTTTTGCCAGTGTCGAGTGTCAGAGAATTTTCAAGTTTCAAAATTTCTCATGACGCGCATTAAAATGCCTAGTGTCATGCATTCTAAATTCTAATGCTTAATGGAGTTTCTGGAGACAATCCACGGCAGTAGCAGATCGTAACCAGCCTTTAGGTCAGAGGTAACCTATTGACCAAAATTAAGTCACTTAACCCAAAAGTCGTACGGAACCCTCGGTGTGCGAGTCGAACTCGCACTTGGCCGATTTTTATGTGATCATCCCGTGTCACAAAATAAATAACTGAAAGACATCAGACGGTTCTGCCTTCACAATATAGCGATAAAATGCGAAATTGAGATCGCGTTTGACTATTGACGATTCGGTCGAGTGATTGCCCGGCATTTGTATTACAATCGTGCCTGGCTGGGAAACAGTGGAAATTATATTGTGGACATTCTAATTGGCCAGTTTTTTTTTATTCGTAATCTTTATCGGTAATTGAATATATCGCTTAAAATTAAGGCCAGAATTAAGCGAGCCGTACACATAAATATATGCTGTAGCTTTTTCCCGCGGCTTCCCACGCGTGGTAAAGTGAATAAATCAAAATCTTATTTTACCTCCTTAGGGGTGGAATTTCCAAAATCCTGTTTTTTTATTTCTTACTGAAAGGCCAAAAACCAATCATGTGATTAACTTAAAAAATTACGGATTATCATGCAAACTTTCACCCCCTACTTTACTTCCTTTGGGGAGCTATTTCCAAAAACCCTTCCTCAGTGGATGCCTACGTCATAAAAGGTCCGTACTGTTAAAATGTCAAGTCTCTAACCCTAGCCGTTTAAGCTGTGCGTTGATATGTCAGTCAGACAGTTTCTTTCTTTATTTTACTACTAGCTGTTAGCCGCGACTATTTAAAGACAAAAGGAGCCTATGGATATAATTTACCTCCTTGTCAAATTCTATAACGATCCGTTCAACCGTTTAATCCTGAAAAGGAAGCAGACAAACAAACAAACAGTTACTTTCGCATTTATAATATACTAGCTTCTGCCGGCGACTACGTCCATGTTGAGCTTAGAATCTCAGAGGAACCTAAAATTTTCCCGGGATAAAAAGTATCCTATGTGTTAATCCAGGTTATAAATTATCTGTGTTCCAAATTTCATCCAAATCCGTTGAGTAGTTTTTGCGTGAAAGAGTAACAAACATCCATCCATCCATACAAACTGACAAACTTTCGCATTTATAATATTAGTAGGATTGAAAGTATGAACAGGCAAACAAAAATGTCCGTTCCGTAAAAACTGATTTCATTTCCAAGTCCACAGTCCGGTCCATCGCTTACTTTTACAATTGTTTACCTTGAAATGATTTTCACTGCTAAAACCAAACCAGTGAACCAATTTTCTGTACATTGCTAGCTTATTATGATACTTACGCGAAGGCTGTATTGCTTCATTACAAAAGAGGTACTACAGTCTACACTATATCTATATCTATACTTCTATACTAATATTATAAAGAGGAAAGATTTGTATTTTTGTGGGTTTGTACTGAATAGGCTCCAAAACTACTGGACCGATTTCAAAAATTCTTTCACCGTTAGAAAGCTATATTATCACTGAGTAACATAGGCTATATATTATACTAGCTGCCCGCCCCCGCTTCGCACGGGTAGACAAAATATTAGATAAATGTCTACCCGTGCGAAGCCGGGGCGGGCCGCTAGTAATATTATAAAGAGGAAAGATTTGTATTTTTGTGGGTTTGTATGGATAGGCTCCGAAGCTACTGGATCGATTTTCAAAATTTTTTCACCGTTAGAAAGATAAATAATCACTGAGTAACATAGGATTTATATTATACTAGCTGCCCGCCCCGGCTTCGCACGGGTAGACAACATATTTGATAAATGTCTACCCGTGCGAAGCCGGGGCACTGGCCGCTAGTACTGTAATATAAAAGAAGAAAGGGACTGATTTACTGACATATCAACGCACAGCCTAAACGGCTGGGGTTAGAGACTTGAAATTTTGACAGTAGGTAGCTTTTATGACGTAGGCTTCAATTTTTTATTTGCTTATTAATATAGTTACTTGAATCAATTGTGGCTTTCCGTACGAATAATACGTAATTTAATTCGTTCATCTAATGGCATAAACAATATGATTAATCACTTGTGACACACACGTCAAACTATTGTGGTTTTCCGTATAAATAATTATTTTCCTCATCTGGTCGTTTTGTCGTATGAATAAATTACCGTCTCAAACCAAAATAAAAAGGTAGATGAATCTTTGTGGACAGCGAACTGACGCCGGTTAACGTATCGTACGGTATCCGTCCCATCCGGCTTTGTTTTCACTATCCGGCTGAATACCGGATAGTAATTCAGTACCGGCCGGATACCGTAGAGTTTTGGGAGGTAGGGCGATTTGGGATTTCCCGTGGGGTTTCCCATTTAAATTGGAGCCGCTCGACTGGGGACTGTACCTCCACCTTACAGAAGACTGCAGTGAAAGAACACTACTTGATGTAGTTGTGTTTCTGTGGTAAGGTAAGTAAGGTTGCCAGTGCTCCACGAGGATACGCTGGGCTAGTAGTAATGCTGCTAGCACAGTGAGCCCTCAACAACATGGTTGGCAACTCGTTAGTGATACCCCTGGTATTGCTGGTATAGCTGCTATAGGCTACGGTGACTGCTTAACAACAGATGGGCCGTATGCTTGTATGCCACCTTAGTGGTATAAAAAAAAACACAGACACACACTACATACTTATAACACCCGTCGTTTTGCGTCGAGCCTTAATAACATCACAACCAGGATCAACGTCACTTTGCTCGCAAAGTTCCATCAACTTTTTTATTTGATCCGTGTGAAATCAGCTTAGGGCGGTTCGTCACGGCTTGCCTGTTTGACGGTCACGCTATGCACCTTGCTTGCCAATCGAAGCGTTAAATTCATTCAATTAGGTAGTATAACACTCGTTCATTAAGCGTGCTACTACACACCTTCAGTTATAACTGCACAGTTTTAACTGAAAGAAGAAAGAAAGAAAGAAAGAAAATACATATAATCATAACAACACAACACAAAAACATATGAGAAAGGAAGACAAGTGTAGAAGCATATAGTGTCGTTATGAAACGGTCCCAAGTCAACATGTGCTGGTAGTCTTGTGACTGATCTTCCGTTGGGACCGGCCCGTGACGTCACGTGTCTAAAAAAAGAGAAGATAATAATAATAAGAAATAGAAGTAGGTATACCAATACTAATAAATTACATATTGAGAAATTACAGTCGAACTGTGCAGTGGAATCGTATGTGTGTAGGCAAAACTGACAACTGTGCAGTTCTAAACTGAACGTGTGTAGACACAGGGGGGCCGGTTATAACTGCACAGTTCGACTGTACAGTTAAAACTGAAGGTGTGTACAACTGTGCAGTTGAACTGACGATCTAAACTGAACGTGTGTAGACACTAGGGGCGTCAGTTATAACTTCACAGTTCGACTGTACAGTTAAAACTGAAGGTGTGTACAACTGTGCAGTTGAACTGACGATCTAAACTGAACGTGTGTAGACACTAGGGGCGTCAGTTATAACTTCACAGTTCGACTGTACAGTTAAAACTGAAGGTCTATTCAAGGCTTGCAATAAAATCCGAGAAATATTAATAAAACCAGGAAATTAATTGAAGGAAGTGTTATTCATTAGTAACTAAGGTTTTCCGTATTTTATAACGAAAGAGGAGATAATAAAATAAATGTTAATTTAACAATTACATTGCGATAGAATCGTTTCTGTTACCACTAACAAAAATCACAACATAGTACCTATAAAACAAAGTCGCTTCCCGATGTCTGTCTGTCCCTACGTATGCTTAGATCTTTATAGCTACGCAACGGATTCTGATACGGTTTTTTTAATAGATGAGTAATAATAATAATAATGCTTGGACATTATCACACAGCGCCATCTGGCCCCAAACTAAGCAATGCTTGTACTATGGGAACCAGTAGCTGGTATTATACAAAAACAAAAATAAAAAAGTATATTAGTATACTTTTTTTTGTAAATACATACTTATAATACATAACAAACACCCAAACGCAAGGCAAACATATTTATCACATAAATGTTTGCCCTGGCAGGAATCGAACCCGCGACCTCTAGCGTAGCAGTCAGGTATACTAACCACTAGACCAGCGGTCTCGTCAAGTGATTCAAGAGGAAGGGTTTTATGTAAAATTCATTGGTATTTTGTAGGTATTTAATTTATATGGCTAACGCTGGCCGGTGTAAAGCCGGGGCGGGGCGGGTCTGTATAGAAGATAAAAAAAACCGGCCAAGTGCGAGTACGGACTCGCGCACCGAGGGTTCCGTAAAACTTGTAGGTAAGGTTAAAAGTAGGTAAAGGTAGAACTTCAAATGAGGTCATTATTCGTCGGTGACTCTCAATAACCACCGCTTACCATCAGGCGGGCCGTATGCTTGTTTGCCACCTTAGTGGTATAAAAAAACAGCGCGTTTCAGGAATATTAATTTTGGTAAATTTGCATTTAAATAAAAATGTACTATTTTTTTACGGTTTTCAGATTTTATCCTTTACTTGTGCTGTAAGACCCTGCTACTTGCCAAATTTCATGATTATAGGTCAACGGGAAGTACCTATAGGTTTAGATGCCCTTGTGAAATCGCACAATGTGCGAAAATTTTCGACGTTCATATCTTTTCTGCACGTAGACTTAGTTAGGTTTGATAATTTTAAAGCCGAAAGCGACCATAGACCCGGGTATTTTATATTAATTTCAACTTGATAACTCCACGCGTTCTTGAGATAAAAATTCTTGACAGACAGACAGACGGACAACAAAGTGATCCTATAAGGGTTCCTTTTTTCCTTTTAAGGTACGGAACCCTATGGTGCTAATTTTGTTTTAATTTTAATGACAGATGACATTCTCAACGGCGGAACAGTTTTAATTGGCAACTTTTGTCTGAGCGTGTGAACTTCCATTATGTCCTTCATGCTAGCACTTTTACCGATGTGTTGTGAAAGAGAGCCAATATTCGTTGGGGCTATTGTGTGAACTGCAATTTTTTTTTGTGCGAATTAAGTAAGTAGCTATTAAATTGGGTATTGCATTGAAACTACTGAATGGAAGTGCAATATTCGTGGTAATGTATTTCTTATAAATTCAACTTATTGGAGTAAAAGAGTATCTGTCACTTCAATGGCTTTTCCAATCCATTGAAGTCATTGATTTAAAAAAAAGTCTTCAAACTCATAAACACATAGATACCAAAAAATCGGCTAAGCGCAAATCTCGAAAGCAGCTGAACCGATTTCGCTAATTCTTTCTAGAAAATCCTCGAAGTACGAGGCGGGTTATATGGAGAGAAAAAAATTAAAAATTGCCTGAAAAAGTCTAAAAACGAGTAGACAAAATATTTGATGAATGTCACCCGTGCGAAGCCGGAGCGGGCCGCTAGTATTGAATAAAACTTTCTTTAATTGGCAATCTAAAATTGTGAATCATTTAATTTTAAATGACATTGAACCACCGGAAACTAGGTCACGGCCTTCTGTTTCCGGCTTTAGAGGCTGGAACTCTTAGGCGTGGTGGGATTAGTAGATCCTTTGTGATTTTTATCACACAACTAGGATTAACAGAACCCAACAAGGATTCGTTAAATCACCGGTGATTAAAACCCACTAAATGCCACCAATCCATATCCTTGGTAAACTTTGCCAAAAAAAGGTTGCCAGTGCTCTGCGAGGATACGCTGGGCTAGTAGTGATGCTGCTAGCACTGTGAGTCGTCATCAGCAAGAGGGTTGGCACCTCGTTAGTGATATCCCTGGTATTTCTAGCGGCTATAGGCTACGGTGACTGCTTACCATCAGGTGGACCGTAAGCTTGTGTGCCACCTTAGTGGTATAAAAATAACTGGGACATCACCCATTTTGGTCCAAACTTGAATGTGCCGGGCATCGCTATATTTTTGTATATTCTGTTAGAGCTTGCCCGTCTGAACATTTATTACTATGACACCAAGTTGTAGGACAGATACAGCCCGCTGATAGACAGACGGACGGACAGTGAAGCCTTAGAAATAGGGTTCCGTTGGCTACCCTTCGGGTACGGAACCTAAGAAGTATCACTCTGGAAGACTCTTGAAAATCTAATAATTAACTCTTATGCAATACTCACATATCGTTCGATTTTGAAAGCGATTAAAATCGAAATGTCATCGGTTTTCGAATCACCGGTAAAATAGTGATGCAGCTAGTGATAGTATGTTATATAATCACTGCGCAATATCACATAGTCGCACGGCTAGAGAAAGTATGCTTTGTAGAACCAGTTTATATCACTTAAGGCAGGGATCCGCAATCTTTTTGTGCCTAAGGTACATTGAGAAAATCGGGAAATTTTGGGAGAGCACCATAAATGACAAGATTTTTTTAAATATTATTCACACCTGCTCTTTGTATACTAATCTATATTAATATTATAAAGAGGAAAGATTTGTATTTTTGTGGGTTTGTATTTTTTGATTTCAAAAAATCTTTCACCGTTAGAAAGCTCCATTATCACTGAGTAATATAGGCTATATATTAAACTAGCTGCCCGCCCCGGCTTCGAACGGGCAGACAAAATAAATGTCTACCTATTGATAAGTTTCCGAAACGAAACAAAATCCCTCCCTTGAACTTGTTTTGCAGCTGTTGAGGTATTTTCTATCTAACTTTATGAGGTAACTAGCTTCTGCCCGCGACTACGTCCGCGTTGAGCTTAGAATCTCAGAAGATTCTAGGGTTGGCAACGCGCCAGTGATACCCCTGGTGTTTCAAGGGTCCATAGGCTACGGTGACCGCTTCCCATCAGGTGGGCAGTATGCTTGTTATAAAAAATAAATTAAAAAAAAAACCTAAAATTTTCCCGGGATAAAAAGTATGCTATGTGTTAATCCAGGCTATAAACTATCTGTGTTCCAAATTTCATCCAAATCCGTTGAGTCTTTTTTGCGTGAAAGAGTAACAAACATCACACGCGGCACACACTTTGAGGAACACTGACTTAAGATGACACCGACACGTTGTTGTTTAAACTGACCCTTTATACATTAAGTTATAAACCATTTTAAATTGTGACCGCCTTTTTTATTTTTACGTGGGTAATCCTCATGGATACACAGTCTGCTTCGGGGACGCAGACTGGTTATGTTGGACTCCCGCCCTGAAAAGGGCAGACCTACCAACTAAACCCCCACGGTGTTCCTCCTACTCGCTATGTAGGGGAGGCCACGGGATCGCTTTCGCATGCAACCGCGACAAAAAGGCCTAGGCCTTGTTACGTTAGCAGATATCTTAGCAGAAGTGTTATGTCTAGTATTTTCAGTGCCGGTACTAAGGCCACTGACGCTCCGGCCAAGTAAATTGTGGCGCCCACTTATTTATTCAGTATAGGCCCTAATACGGCACTTATGAAAGTCTAATTTACCACCGGTTCGGACGAAAAGCCACCTGAGAAGAACCGGCGAGAAACTCAGTGCTCTGTCTTTCTTTCATGTACCAATCATCTTACTGCAGGAACAAGAGAGGTAGGGCGATTTGGGATTTCCCGTGGGGTTATCCCATTTAAATTGGAGCCGCCCGACTGGGGACTGTACCTCCGCCTTACAGAAGACCGCAGTGAAATAACACTACTTGAAGTAGTGTTGTGTTTCTGCGGTAAGTAAGGTTGCCAGTGCTCCACGATGATACGCTGAGCTAGTAGTATTGCTGCTAGCACAGTGAGTCCTCATCAACAACATGGTTGGCACCCCGTTAGTTATACCCCTGGTATTGCTAGCGGCTATAGGGTGACTGCTTACCATCAGGTGGGCCGTATGCTTGTGTGCCACCTTAGTGGTATAAAAAAAAATACAAAATTAATATGTAGTCGTAAGTCGTTCTTGCTACGGCTAATGAGAAAGTAAGATGACGCCAACGATACGGCGCACGCGTAACTGCGATAATATAATTTTATTAATAGACAACATGCTAGACTGACCACTGGCTGAAGAAACCTAAGGAATGCAATTTCTCTCGATTCGTATTCGCCTAACTTCAATAACAAGCGAATATTACCTGCTGGAAGATTTTTTTTATACCACTAAAGTGGCACACAAGCATACGGCCCACCTTATGGTTAGCAGTCACCGTAGCCTATAGCCGATAGCAAAACCACGGGTATCTCTACCGCGTTGCCAACCATGTTGTTGATTAGGACTCACTGTGCTGCAGCATTACTACTAGCCTAGCGTATCCTCGTGGAGCACTGGCAACCTTACTTACCGCAGAAACACAACATTGCTGTCTTCTGTAAACTGTAGGTACAGTCCCCAGTCGGGCGGCTCCAATATGAATGGACTCGTGCTATAAGAGGCCTAGTACCTAGTCTCTTTGGGCCAATAATGTCACTAGCTACAGTGCCCTTCACACCGGAACACAGTGTAGTGTACGTACACTAGTGCTTGGCGGCAGAATATCTGACACTGCGGTGGTACCCACCTAGCCGGACTCTTGCAATAAGAGGCCTACCACCTAGTACCTAGTCTCTTATGGCCAGTAATGTCACTAGCTACAGTGCCCTTCACACCGGAACACAGTGTAGTGTACGTACACTAGTGCTTGGCGGCAGAATATCTGACACTGCGGTGGTACCCACCTAGCCGGACTCTTGCAATAAGAGGCCTACCACCTAGTACCTAGTCTCTTATGGCCAGTAATGTCACTAGCTACAGTGCCCTTCACACCGGAACACAGTGTAGTGTAGAGACCGGAAATTTTGAGATTCTCCGCCGACATACATTTCGAGTATGAATTTGTTTACAAAGTACATAAGTGAATCCAAGGCAGAGAAGATTGCTAAAGCTGACAATAATCCAACAAAACATTCCCACGACAAACTCGTGTGAAGATTCAGCCATTATTTACTTCCAGTACAGCTTGGTGAAAAAACCTTTAAGGAAAACGAGAGCGTTGACTATTACACGAAGTTTGATACGTAAGGCGCGAAGATTTTAAGTCAAGTAAGCGCACGGGCATACAAATATGCCAACTTCGGCGTAATTGGGTAATTACTAAAAAACAAAACCGGCCAAGTGCGAGTCGGACTCGCGCACCGAAGGTCCCGTACACAGTTGTAGGTAAGGCTTAGGTAAGGTTAAAAGTAGGCGAACTTCAAATGAGGTCATTATTCGTCGGTGACTCTCAACAGCGCGATTCATGAATATTTTTTAGTAAAACCGCATTTAAAAAATCGTAACGTGATAAGTCGGGTAAAATTTTTTGTTACTTATTGCAGCTTCAATTTAGAGCACATAGTGGTTACAAAGTTCTTTGTCTCCTATTAGGGCCACGGCTTCATTTCATTGTGCAGCCGAGCCTTTAACGTTACTTGATAAACTGTACCTAATTAGATACAAAATAAAAAGAACAGCCTTTGTATAGATGCGCTTTATGCAATCGATAAAATCTCAACGGTTCAATTAGGTATTGTACCGATAAATTGTCGTTGTCGCAGCGTAAGCGGCGCGGGCTGGACATATTAGACGGTTTGATACACAACAGCGGTACCCACCTAGCCGGACTCTTGCAATAAGAGGCCTACCACCTAGTACCTAGTCTCTTATGGCCAGTAATGTCACTAGCTACAGTGCCCTTCACACCGGAACACAGTGTAGTGTACGTACACTAGTGTTTGGCGGCAGAATATCTGACACTGCGGTGGTACCCACCTAGCCGGACTCTTGCAATAAGAGGCCTACCACCTAGTACCTAGTCTCTTATGGCCAGTAATGTCACTAGCTACAGTGCCCTTCACACCGGAACACAGTGTAGTGTACGTACACTAGTGCTTGGCGGCAGCATATCTGACACTGCGGTGGTACCCACCTAGCCGGACTCTTGCAATAAGAGGCCTACATCTGTCCACTATTCGATTTTAAAATAAAATTGTTAAATTTAAAGTAGGTAATTTTACCGAGCGACGTTTTGTTCCTACGAGCTACGCAATTCGATAATGCATTGCGATTATGCAAATTGATTGAATAAAATTAGGTTTGACGTTTAGTGATTGATTTTCCACACGCATCACTGTTCGAGTGTTACAATTGTTGCGTTCTATGCTCTGCTGATTTCAACAACAAATACCAATCTAGGTACATCTATACAAATAAATAAAATTGAAGTGTCTGTTTGTGACACAGTTCTTGTGTTTTTTTTTTATACCACTAAAGTGGCACACAAGCATACGGCCCATCTGATGGTAAGCAGTCACCGTAGCCTATAGCCGCTAGCAATACCAGGGGTATCACTACGGGGTGCCAACCATGTTGCTGATGAGGACTCACTGTGCTAGCAGCAATACTACTAGCCCAGCGTATCCTCGTGGAGCACTGGCAACCTTACTTATCGCAGAAACACAACACTACATCAAGTAGTGTTATTTCACTGCGGTCTTCTGTAAGGCGGGGGTACAGTCCCCAGTCGGGCGGCTCCAATTTAAATGGGATAACCCACGGGAAATCCCAAATCGCCCTACCTCTCTTTTTAAAAGCTCATGGTGTGATTAATCACTGTACTTAAGCTTATAAAAACTCATTGGTACAGGCCGGGACTCGAACCTGGGCCCATTAGATGACAGGCCTGTTGCTTCAACCACAAGGCCACCACGGCGTTAAAAGATTAAACTATTCACAAAAACAGAACTTAAACTACCTACTTATAGATTAAACATCGGACCCAAACCAGAATCATGCGGTAGCGTGCCAAGCATGCTATCATCATTGCCACGCTGGATGGCAATGCTGATTCTCTGAGCGAGATATGTTACAGCACTGTCACGGGAGGCCTCAACCAGCCGACGTGAGACCTCCTTGAAAAGCTGAAGAGCATCCGGGCCCCAGGGACCTGGAGTTTCAACCGCTTATTCAGAAAATATGTGCCCTGGACCATGGCAGTTTTGTAATGTAAAAATTACATAAGAGTAAACAGCTGTTATTGTAAAAAATACATTAACAGCTTTTTACTCAATGCATATGAATGGACATACGGCATATTATATTGTAAACTAGCGAGCCGCCCCGGCTTCGCACGAGTTTACAAAAAACTAAGCTGATTATACATAAAAACCTTCCTCTTAAATCACTCTATGAATTAAAAACACCGCATCAAATTACGATGTGCACTTTTAAAGATCTAAGCATACATAGGATTAGGAACAGGCAGACAGCGAGAAAAGACTTTGTTTTAAACAGTGTAATGATACGGCACGGAACAAAACACCAATATAAAATGTTTTTGTCTGTATGTTGCGGGTAATCTGAGATGTGGCTGGACAAATTTGAACGAGACTTCCACTGGCAGATAGCTGCCTAGAAAGCGTAACTTAGGCTACTTTTATTTCGGAAAAATAATAAGGATACCGCGCAACAAAACAACATGATGTAATCGTGTACAAAATCCTTTTCAAATTATAGGAAAGTTATAACTATATCATAATACCCATGAAATTGTGAACAAAATTAAATCCACGCGTACGAAGTCGCTGGAACATCTTGATCTATCTATACAAGTCTAAACTAATATTATAAAGAGGAAAGATTTGTATTTTTATGTGTATGTTTGTATTGAATAGGCTCCGAAACTACTGGACCGATTTCAAAAATTATATCACCGTTAGAAAGCTACATCATCACTGAGTAACATAGGCTATATGTTATACTAGCTGCCCGCCCCGGCTTCGCACGGGTAGACAAAATATTTGATAAATGAAGTCGGGGCGGGCAGCTAGTGTTGAATAAAATTCTTCGCCTATTTAGATACGGTTGAAGACGCATGTAGTTAACAGGTGCTAATTAATAGCTGATTGAATAGAGTTTAAAAAGTTAATCATTAAGTTTCGAAAGTTATTTATTAATTAATGCACGTGGTGCTACACCTGTATGTATTATAACAGTACTTCCGATAAACTGCGGTAGATGGCGCTGTACCTATTGAAGGCCTTCCTAGATCGCGCGGTAAAGAGTCTCCGCCGATTAATGACCTTACCTGTGTTGTGTCAACTGTGGTAATTCGTAGGTAGATATGACATGCTTGCCAATCGCTTCCATTGACGGGACGTTTTAACGACTTGCCATACTCTGAAGCTCAAATAAATCCATTCTAAATTTTTTTCCTATTTCCTTAATTTCACCACAGTCCACCCTCACCCAACTTACTTCAGTATATTATAATTAACAACAGGACCGGCCTGCGAGCGTTTGGGAGGAATGATACAAAGTGGTTAATATTTTTCTAGTGTTTCGTAAATTGTGTAATAGTGATCTTTAGTGTGTATTATCGGTGTCATTTTGTGACTGATTTATTGGAAAATTGGCATTTGCAGATGATAATGTCGGCATGCTTGGAGTACTGCGAGATGAGTGTATCACTGGTTTAACTGTTAATTAGTATAATTGGCTTGAAGCCGTTCTAATTAATTAAAATAAATAAATAAATTGGAAATATGTAATGCTATAATATTGCTTTTGGGTGAACTGATCTACCATTTTGGTCAGTTACCTCTGAACCAAAGGCGTGGATTGTCTCCAGAAACTCCATTGCGCTTTAAAATGCACGAATCTAGACATATTAAAAAAAAATTGGTAATTCTCTTACACTTGACACTGACAATAATAATCAGTGAAGAGGATTGGTTGCCATAACTAGAAAGAACAGAAATAGAAGCAAAAAAAAAAAGATGGAAATCTGCATAAAACTTGATTAGAATATTTACGATTGCAGTTTCCGAGTTTCTCTTGCAATAGTAGTGTTTCGCTTTACGATGCTCTTAATTTATTTATCTGCAGTTAATCTAACATACCTCGTGAGTAGAAAGCATGCTATGTAATAAAACAGAGTTTATCTAATTAACACAACAAAAGAACTCGACTAAAACAATAATAAAATTGTTTAAATTTGGAAGGCGTATGTACACTCAGTTAAAATACCTATAACCTCAAAAAACGTATATATTCGTAAAGTATTTACTCACTTCATCTGCTTTGGGGTGTTCGTGTGTGCAGTGGACATGGTCGGGATCCTTTATTTCTATTTTACAGACAACGTAATGTAAATCCACAATAAACAACACTAGATAGCACACAACACGCACATAATTCGCGTTCATTCGCGCCATTGTATCACAAAGCGGCATTTTTCACTGAATGTTTAAGTGAAAAATATATTTGTTTACATTTTAAAAGTGAAATTAAGCACAATACGCATAACTCCTTGCGTTTTCGCGACGAAACTGTCTCCGTCCAAAACCAAGTTGAATGATTTGAATCTGTCTGAAGTTGTCTGCAGTACAGTTCGCAAACCAGCTGATTCGATGACATGACGGGCGGCCATTTTAGTTTTGTATACCTCTCTTTTTAGCATGAGCGATGCGCCTTAGTCAAAAGGAAATAGAAGATATACCTACCTTTTGCCAATTGATTTATCTACGCCTACGGGACATTCAAACAAAACAACTGGTTTGATAGGTTAGGCTGGGTTAAGGCATAAGGTTAGGGTTCCGAAGGGAAATAGGAAACCTATTTTAAATAAAGTAACAATATTACAATGTTAAAAGATTGGTATTTGGATAGATCCATATCAAATCGAGTCCCGTCCGTTGCCCAAGAGAATACAACTGCTACGCTGCCGTTGCTCCCGATTGTCAAATAAATATAGCTTTAGCAATCATTGGATTGGATGTCTGTCAGTTGTTGAACGTCTAGGAGTCTATAATGAAAACGACCGTATTTTTTTTTGTACCCCTTAAGTGGCAAAAGTATACGGCCCACCCAACCACGCGCAATTCTTTTTTAAGTTGGATTGAATTCAATCCTTTGTTCGTAAAGTACATCTACCTTTTTTATATGATCTGCGATGCAAGGAAAATCTAGGAAGTACGACACAGAAGTCACCTTGGCGTTGTCACAATTCCCGCGTTTCCGCGAGTGACACATGAACAACAGTCAACAAAGATTATCGCCTTATTTTATTCACCTACTCTTATTAAATCGATGACCTACTTCCTAGCAATAGAATAGAATAGAATTTTAAAGAGAGGTAGGGCGAATTGGAATCTCCTGTGGCTTTTCCCATTCATATTGGAGCCGCCCTTACGAGCCGACCTTACCTCCACCTTACAGAAGACTGCAGTGAAATAAAACAACTTTGATGTAGTGTTGTGTTTCTGCGTTAAGTAAGGTTGCCAGTCCACTGCACGAGGATACGCTGCGTGCTAGCACGTCCTCACTCCTCATCAACAACAGGGTTAGCAACTCGTTAGTGATACCCCTGGTATTGCTAGCGGCTGTAGGCTACGGTGACTGCTTACCATCAGGTGGGCCGTATGCTTGTGTGCCACCTTAGTGTAAAAAAATAATTAAAATAGCCATGCATGACACAATAACGGTCAATTACTATTTAGCACGCGTACGGACATTGAGAATAGTTTTATGTAACTTTGCGTGATTTGTTTGTTTAATGGCGCGAAAGTTGTTACCTAAACGTAGCTACATCCTTGTCTATGGATTAGTTTTTTCACGCAGTAATTTGAGTATAACTTGCGATGCTTATATTATGTAACTCGCTTTACCTGCGGCTTCGAACGCGCGTACCTAATTGGGACTGCAGGTACTTCCACCTCGGAAGACTGTAGTCAATTAAAACTCCTTTGATGTAGTGTTGTGTTTTTGCGGTAAGGTTGCCAGTGCTCCACGAGGATACGCTGCGCTAGTAGTAATGCAGCTAGCACAGTGAGTCTTCATCAACAACATGGTTGGCAACTCGTTAGTGATACACCTAGCGGCTATAGGCTACGGTGACTGCTTACCAGCAGTGGGGCCACCTTAGTCGCATAATAAAAATGGAGTTGTGGAATAAAACTGAATTAATAAATCAATAAATTAATTTAATTGCTCACACCAAACCTTCCACCATATATTTTATTATATACTATATACCACTATACAGACAGTCTTCGCTTACAAGAAGCATAGTAGACAAAAAACCACAATTATTACCCACACGAACACCACAGGAGCAAGCGTCTGTCATGGTATGGGCATGTAATGCGGAGGAATGAGGATAACGTGGTAAGAAAGATTTTATGTATGAATGTGGATGAACAGGGGTCGAGGTAGACCTAAGAAAAGATGGACTGTGTGAAAGATGACATGGCCAGAGAGGAAGTGAATACATAGATGACGGCTGATAGAGAAGGATGGAAGAGAAATACATATTGCGACGACCACAAATAATATGGGATAAGGGCACGAGAATTATGAACACTAGATTTTGAAACCGTCTCGTTCGACCTTTCAATGATAATGTGAGAACGATTATTCTTCTCTCTTTCTCTTAGTAGTTGTATGAATAAATTTGACTTAGTAAGGTGGCTTTTTCGAACCGGTGGTAATTTAGACCTTCATAAGTGCCTTATTAGGACCTAAATTAAATAAATGATTTTGATTTTTTACTTCGGGTCCGCGCTCAAAAGTGTCCGCAGCTTCAAAACTACAAAATGTGAATTAGCCATAGACAGCTCCTATTGGTCGACTGTCTTAACACGATAAATCGTTGCAAGCTGTATTCAACTGTGCGGTAATGAGATAACAGTCAATTTAATCTTTATATTTATACAATAATTTACATTCAGGTTGGGACAATATTTTCGTGAATTTTGTACTAGACCAGTGCCGGTAGCAGGTACATTGTCGACAACGTATTCGAAAACGTAACTCGCGGAATGTCAAAATTGTCATACTAATTTTTAGTTCCACTTTTCACCGCCGCAGCGCTGTTCATTTTCCAATATCCAAAAAATAGTCGAAGGCGATACGAAAACGTTGTCGACGATGTTCCTGCTACCGGCACTTATGTCCTTGTATTAATAGGTCAGTGGTTGTCGCTTTTTTATTATCTGTATAATTATGTAAAAGACATTGACTGACTGACATATCAATAGGCATCCACTAAGGAAGGGTTTTTGGAAATACCACCCCAAGGGGGGAAAAATAGGAGATACAAAATTTGTATGAAAATCTGTCCATTTTAAAGTTAAATCCATAAAAATAGGTAGGTACTAATTTAGCTAATTGATTTATAAATAAATAAATACATGTTATTAAATTAAAATTCAGGAAATAATTTGTGATTAAAAAAAAGGTAAACCAAATTACATGTCGACATATTCACTTTACCATGCGTGCTAAGACGCGGACAAAGGCTAGTATCATATAGCTAACGAAGTTGAACAGTGATGCCACCTCTCACTCATGGACCATCCTACTCTCTCGTGTCATTAGTGCCAGTACCACTACAGGAAGAATTTTGATAACTAACCTGAATTTAAAATCAACCTTCTAAAAATCCGCTAAAAGTCACAGCTAAAAACTCCCTCGATTAAGTCACCTTTGATACAAAAACTCAATCAAAATCGGTTCATCCATAGCTCCTAAGAGCTACGATGTCACAGACAGACACACAGATATACACGTTAAACTTATAACACCCCTCTTTTCGCTTTGGGGTTTAAATGCAGTCCGCCTGATGGTAAGCGGTTACCATAAATGAAGATTTATGAAGCAACAACGGATTCCAATTTCTGCCTTTTATCTGAGCATAGCTTTTTGAAGAAATCCTTCGATGATTCGCATCTTGTGCTAACGCAGTGAGGGCACCTGCAAAAAAAATAGTTTATCACATTACATAGGTACATACTGCAAATAATTATAAGTTTACTAGCGGCCCGCCCCGGCTTCGCACGAGTAGACATTAGTTTCGGAGCATAGACATTTATCAAATATTTTGTCCACCTGTGCGAAGCCGGGGAGGGCAGCTAAACTACACTAATATTATAAAGAGGAAAGATTTGTATTTTTGTATGTAATGAATAAACTCAAAAAGTACTGGACCGATTTTAATAATTCTTTTTTCATTAGAAAGCTACATCATCACTGATTAACATAGGCTAGCTGCCCGCCCCGGCTTTGCACGGGTAGACAAAATATTTGATATCAATGTCTACCCGTGCGATGCCGGGGTGGACAGCTAGTATAATATATAGCCTATGTTACTCAGTGATAATGTAGCTATCTAACGGTGAAAGAATTTTTCAAATCGGTCCAGTAGTTTTGGAGCCTATTCAATACAAACACACAAAAATACAAATCTTTCCTCTTTATAATATTAGTATAGATGTAGATAGTGTAGATAAAAACTCAGTACATAGTATAATACCAGTCAGTAAAATATATTAATAGTTCCTTAATTTTTAACAACACAATGACGAGACGCTGGTCTAATGGTTAGTACACCTGACTGCTCGAGAGGTCGCGGGTTCGATTCCCACCGGGGCTAACATTTATGTGACAAATATGTTTGTCTTGCGTCTGGGTGTTTGGTATGTATTATAAGTATGTATTTACAAACAAAAAGTATATAAGTATTGTATCAGCTGCTGGTTCCCATAGTACAAGCTTTGCTTAGTTTGGAGCCAGATGGCGCTGTGTAATAATGTCCAAGCATCATTCAAGCATCACAATCTCTTATGTGTACGAAATAAAGATGAATTAAATTTCTATTCTTTAATTGAATAATCACTTCCCCTAAAACTTTAGGTCAATAGGTTATTGACCTCTGACCTAAAGACATGTTATCTGCCACAGTACTGCCGTGGATTGTGTCCAGAAACTCCAATAATCATTGGAATAAATGACACTAGGTATTTTAATGCAACACATACAAAAAAAATCCATGTTTCATAGAGATTTGGTCCAAATCTGAAAGTGCCGGCCAACGCATTTTTTTGTATATTCTGTTAGAGCTTGTCCGTCTGAGCATTTATTACTATGGCATCAAAGTTGGACATTACAGGACATTTAATTTGTTTTGGTTATTTTGAATTCCTATTTTCAACAACAAATGTATGAAACTTCAGATTTTCGAACTCAAATAATGTCAACTACAATGGTCCTACAGCTTTGGTGCCATAGTAATAAATACTCAGACGGGCAAGCTCTAACATAATATACATAAAATATAGCGATGGCCGGCACTTTCAGATTTGAACCAAAATTGATGAAATCCTTTAGAAACGATAAGACTAAAACTCAAACACTGGCAAAAATAGGCATTGAAGAGGATTGATTGCCATAGCTAAGAAGAAGAAGTTGAAAGATGACCTGGTGAGGAATTGCTTGGAGACTCTAGGTCCACTGGTGAGGTGGTTAGCCACGATATCAGCTAGGGCTGCGATGAAGGTCGGGTGATCGTTAGGGGCCGCCGCCCTCTCTATCTGCACCACACCGGCCTGGAAAACAAAGAAAGCAATGTTTTTTTATACCACTAAGGTGGCACACAAGCATACGGGCCACCCGATGGTAAGCAGTCACCGTAGCCTATACCCGCTAGCATTACCAGGGGTATCACTAATGAGTTGCCAACCATGTTGTTGATGAGGACTCACTGTGCTAGCAGCATTACTACTAGCGCAGCGTATCCTCGTGGAGCACTGGCAACCTTACTTACCGCAGAAACACAACACTACATCAAGTATTGTTATTTCACTGCGGTCTTCTGTAAGGTGGAGGTACAGTCCCCAGTCGGGCAGCTCCAATATTAATGGGAAAACCCACGGGAGGTCCCAATTCAGCCTACCCCTGATTTTTAATTAATAACTGTACATAAGCTTAGAAAAACTTCGGTACAGGCCGGGGTTTGAACCTGGGCCCATCTGATGACAGGCCGTTGCTTCAACCACAAGGCCACCACGGCCTCATTGTGAAATCATTACGGTATTATTACCTTTTTAGCCAAATCCTGGCAGTATTCTATATCCAGCTCATGAAGGGTCTCAATATGCTCGTTGACGAAGGCGATGGGAACTAGGATCATGTGCCTCTGACCTTTCTTCGCGTAAGCCTGCAATCGCAAAAAAAAAAAGTTAATAATATGCTGATAAGCTAGAGGTCGCGGGTTCGATTCCCGCCGGGGCAAACATTTATGTGACAAATATGTTTGCCTTGCGTTTGGGTGTTTGGTATGTATTATAAGTATGTATTTACAAAAAAAAAGTATATAAGTATTATATCAGCTACTGGTTCCCATAGTACAAGCTTTGCTTAGTTTGAGGCCAGATGGCGCTGTGTGATAATGTCCAAGCATTATTAAATTATAAAATATTAAACAACATAATATAAAACTAATTAATGGAGGGTAACTAAGTGGCTGGGACCAAAAGGCAAAAGAAGTGTAGGAAGGCAGAAAAAAAGATGGGCTGATGACATAATGACCAAGGCAGGAAAGAACTGGATGCTCATAGTCGGGGAGCCCACGATGCTAAATGGGGATTCACTCGAGCGTCATGGGAACCTATTTTTGAAGGTTAGATAGTAGGTAGAAAACAAGGTTATATGATGTATTCCCCCCTAAGCCGGTGGGGAGACCGCGACTGCAAGTTTTAAAAAAAATGTAGTAGAAACAGCCACATGGACATACTCGAGCGCGTCAGATTTTCAGAGGGGTGTTAAGCGAACCCGAAAAAAGCTACTATTCGAAAGACTGACGATTCGGACGTGACGCAAGCTCGTGATGAATTTTTGAAAATACAATATGCAAAAAAACAAAAAAGCGATTTTGAAAACTCGAGCGCGTCAGATTTTTTTACAGATGGTTCAGCTTGATGTCCCAGTCATGCTGACACTATAATCTGACGGTAATAGAGAGGATATTTCTTAAACTGATGGTTTGAAAACTAAAAAAAGGTGCCCTAGACGCGCGGACCTATATGGAGAGCTTATATATGGCGGAGGTACTCATCATGGTGCAAGGGTACCCCCCTTATGTTAATCTGACGCGCTCGTGTAAATCCCAAAATCCCCGCTTCGGCTCCCCTACTATCACAGCAGAGAACAGGGAAAGGTGGAAAAGGATGGAGGAGGCTTTTACACTAGGGGGGACACTTAACAAAAGAAAATAGACAATGTTGAATCTAGGATCATATTCAAAGAAAATTGTTAAGTGGATAAATAAAGCTATGAAAAAAAAAACAACTAATTTGACAGTTCTTAAAGCTAGCTTGCTATCCCTTTCTCATGTGCAGGGTTAAATAAGGATGGCAATACTTTAAGTCCTGTCAAATTAATTAGTGATTTTGTACAACGGAATTAGCACCATTGTCTACATATATCACTATCACTAAATAGTATAAATCAAAGTCGCTTCCCGTGTCTGTCTGTCTGTCCCTATGTATGCTTAAATCTTTGAAACTACGCAACGGATTTTGATGCGGTTTTCTTTAATAGATAGAGTGATTCAAGAGGAAGGTTTTTATGTATATAGGGACAGACAGACAGCGGGAAGCGACTGTTTTATACTGTGTAGTGCAGGTGCAGTGATTCCCAAAGTGGTCCAGATGGACCCCCAGAGGTGCACGAGAGACTAGACGGGGGTCTACGTTGGCGTGAATAATAAATGTGTTCACAACCACCAAAATGGATCTGATTTAGATGTTAAAGATCAAAAAGGACATCATCCATTTTGGTCCAAATCTGAAAGTGCCGGCCAACACATTTTTTTGTATATTCTGTTAGAGCTTGTCCGTCTGAGCATTTATTACTATGACACCAAACCTGTAGGACCATTGTAGTTGATTTTATTTGAGTTCCAATATCTGAATTTACATATTTTTTTGTTGATAATAGATATTCAAAATAACCAAAACAAATTAAATGTCCTGTAATGTCCAACTTTGGTGTCATAGTAATAAATGATCAGACGGACAAGCTCTAACAGAATATACAAAAAAATGTGTTGACCGGCACTTTCAGATTTGGACCAAATCTCTTTGAAACATGGATGATGTCCTTTCCATCGTTAGATCAAATCTTCACATTTAATACGAGTTTTGGGAATATGTGAGAAATGTAGCAGCCGGGGGTCCACAGATTTCAGTAAATTTTTGAAACAAGGAAAAATGTTTGGGAACCTTTGGTGTAGTGAACCTTTGGTGCTCCACGAGGATACGCTGGGCTAGTAGTATTGCTGCTAGCACAGTGAGTCCTCATCAGGAACATGGTTGGCACCCCGTAGTGATACCCCTGGTATTGCTAGCGGCTATAGGCTACGGTGACTGCTTACCATCAGGTGGGCCGTATGCTTGTGTGCCACCTTAGTGGTATAAAAAAAAAGTGTCTAATATGTATGTAAAGGGCGTGTGTGTGACCTTGATAGCATCATCGGTGTAGGGCTGCAGCCAGGGCAGAGGGCCCACTTTGCTCTGCCAGACGAGACGGTGAGGGTTGGGCACTCTCAGCTCCTGCATCGTGGCGGCTACCGTGGCAGCCACTTCGTGGGGATACGTGTCGCCTCTCGACACTGCCTGGAGGAAAAAAAAAGAATTTATTTACAACCTTTTCGCGCCACTTTGCCCGTAACAATATAATATATGGCCTACGTTACTATGTGATAACAAAGCATTCTGTAGGTGAAAGATTTTTTTTAATCGGTCCATTCGTCTTTGACTTCATTCACTACAAACAAAAATACCAATCTTTTCTCTTCGTATCATTCATTATAGTGTAGTTTGAGTAGGATAAAATTTAAAATTTTATCTTAAGAAAGAAATAATGTTTTTTTTTCCAATCACACACAACGCAACAGCTAAATTAAAATCAAGTGATTATTGTCTATGGTTTTCAGCAAATCTCTATGGTATAGAAGTTCTATACATAGACAAAGATGGTTGCATTCAGACTACAGACACTACGTCTATGCACCGCATGATATTATGATGAAACGAAAGAATTAACAATCGTACTCTGTACATTTCATTTGGATGAATTGTTAAAGGTCATATTCCATTTTGGTCCAAATTTGAAAGTGCCAGCCATCGCAACATATTTGTATTTAATAATAATAATAATAATGCTTGGACATTATCACACGGCGCCATCTGGCCCCAAACTAAGCAAAGCTTGTACTATGGGAACCAGTAGCTGATATAATACTTATATACATTTATTTTGTAGATACATACTTATAATACATACCAAACACCCAGACGCAAGGCAAATATATTTGTCACATAAATGTTAGCCCTGGCGGGAATCGAAACCGCGACCCCTAGCGCAGCAGTCAGGTATACTAACCACTAGACCAGCGGTCTCGTCATATATATTCTGTTAGAGCTTGTCCGTCTGAACATTATTTACTGTGGCGCCAAACCTGTAGGACCATTGTAGTTGATTTTTTTTGAGTTCGAAAATCTGCATTTTCATTAATTTTTGGTGAAAATATCAATTCAAAATAAATAAAACAAATGAAATGTCCTGTGATTTCCAATTTTGGTGTCATAGTAATAAATGCTCAGACGGACAAGCTCTAACAGAATATACAAAAAAAATACGTTGGCCGGCATTTCGGTACTTTCAGATTTGGACCAAATCTCTATGAAACATGGATAATGTCTTTTGACCCGCTTCCCATTATCCCATGAGCTGAAACTTGGCACACACGTTGGGTTCCCGTCACTATGCACTATTGTGTAAATGCCGCCATTTTTAATCCAATATGGCGGCCGCCGCAAGATTGCTTTTTGTAATTAACTTGCAAGATTTGATAACACACACACATACACATACATACGTTTGCCACTTCAATGCAAAAAAAAAGCTGTAAAGAGAACTCACCTTAAGCGGTAGGCTATGTGCGGTGAACAGTATAAGAACATTACTCCTTATCTTGGGGTCGAACAGCTCCAGCTTATCCTTGATCCTGTCCGCGTGCACTTGGGCCAGAAGAGGATGGGTGGCCCACCTCTCTATCACACTGAATTTTATCTTGCTTGGCACCAATCTGAAGGGCAAAGGAACGTTTTTTTTTTAAGCTATTAACGGGCCATCCACGCGAAAAGCGACGGAATAAAATAAAACCGTTGAAGCCACTAATTAAACCATAATCCTACGTTCTTTCCCCTGACTTTATCACAACACGCCAGTTCGACAGGAAAAACAATCCTTCAGTGACCATACACACGTTCAGGTACATTCCTTTCAGTTTGCATCTTGTCAGTCATACCGAGGGATTGCGTGGATGGTTATAATCCTATAATTTTATGAAGATTGTTGTCATTTAAAAGGAATGCTCGTCATTTTGAATTATCTTTATGGATTTATTTGGATTATTTTCATTTTGCAACAACATGTGTACCCGTAAGCAAGAGATTGCTATTGCTTTGAGTTTTATTGTACAAATCTTTATTTTTTATTTGCCATAAGGCAGGGTGAGATTTTTAGGTACATATTAATTCTTTTATTATGTGCTTGGGCACATTTCTAATGTCACCTTTATCGTCTATTTCTTGGGAATCCATTTTATCCTTCCGGGACGAAGACGATCACAAAATGATTACAAACGAGCGCTCAATCACGCCGGACAAATAAACAGGCACTAACTTGAACACAGAGCGCGTCGCGTCCTTCGCTACGGGAAGGGTCGCGGGGTTTTAATACCGTCATTCTTTCTCGCTCTTGCAAATCCACCTGGCGTTCATTCCGTAAGGATTGTACATTCCGGTAGGAATAAACGTTAGTGGATGGGCCGCAATTGCATAGCTTTTATCGCGGGCCTTGAGCGTGGGGACCGAATCCAGAAATTCCGTAACGAAAAAAACCTAACACCGCCCACTCCGACCGGCACAGCGGTGATACTTTTTAGTTCCATCTATCGATAAATACCAGAACTTTTAATGACTTTTTGAAATATCACGCTTGTCTCTTTAGTTCAGCAACCCGCCTTTAGGTGGCATTGGTTGTATTGGAAAACTACCGTAATCAGCTGTTTGTGAGAAAGTATATAGGTATATAAAAAAATACTGCATTAATAAAATAAATAAATAATTATAATTGCATAAGTTGATAAAAAATGCTATGCAATAGTTTTACCGCGGCAGTCTCCGAGTGCCACACCTATTTTTTTTTTCCTTTTTTGGCTTGTGTGCCACCTAAGTGACAAGAAAAATAATACTAAATCGCCACCTAGCGTCGGCCATATTGGATTCAAATTGGCGGAATTTACATAATCATGCATTGTCACAGGAAACAAAAGTGTAGGTATTTCAAATTTCAGCACAATCGGACACTGGGAAGCAGGCATCCATTTTGGTCAAAATCTGAAAGTGCCGGCGAACGCATTTCTTTTTATATTCCGTTTTGGCTTGTCCGTCTGAACATTTTTTACTGTGGCACCAAACCCGTAGGACCATTGTAGGGTTTATATTATGTCAGCAATTTATGTAAGCCTGCCGCTAGGCGCTAACACACTGTGGGATCACTCGTTCTGTGACATTATAGATTGTCAGACGTGTCAATAATAAATAAATAAATAATAAATAATGCTTGGACATTATCACACAGCGCCATCTGGCACCAAACTAAGCAAAGCTTGTACTATGAGAACCAGCAGCTGATACAATACTTATATACTTTTGTAGATACATACTTATAATACATACCAAACACCCAGACGCAAGGCAAACATATTTGTCACATAAATGTTTGCCCCGGCGGGAATCGAACCCGCGACCTCCAACGTAGCAGTCAGGTATACTAACCACTAGACCAGCGGTCTCGTCAATAAATATTTACTAGATAATGTTATCTATCATTTACAAGCCTCTCGTACGACAGGTACCTATTAGTATATACTGTGAGAACAGTACATAAAACCATTGTAGTTGATTTTATTTGAGTTCGAAATTCATACATTTTTATTGCAAATAGGTATTCAAAATAACTAAAACAAATGAAATGTCCTGTAATGTCCAACTTTGGTGTCATAGTAATAAATGATCAGACGGACAAGCTCTAACAGAATATACAGAAAGTATGCGTTCGCCGGCACTTTCAGATTTGGACCAAATCTGTACGAGACATTAATGATTACTTTGAGAATTTCTTACTAACGTTTTGGTGTTAACTCTGTTATATGAATTCGGCAACGCGCGTGTGAGTGGTGTTGCAAGCGTGCATAGGCTACAGGGACCGCTTACCATCCGGTGGGCCCTATGCTTGTTTGCCACCTTAGTGGTATAAAACAGCGTTACTACAGTTATTAAATATTGTGAATGAATAGGCTCGTTAATGTAATATTGTGAATCGCATTTAGACAGTAATACAGTGCCGGTAGCAGGAACATTGTCGACAACGTTTTCGTATCGCCTTCGACAATTTTTGTATTGGAAAATGAACAGCGCTGCGGCGGTGAAAAGTGGAACTAAACATTAGTATGACAATTTTGACATTTCGCGAGTTACGTTTTCGAATACGTTGTCGACAATGTTCCTGCTACCGGCACTTATTATAGTGACCTGCTTTTATAAAAGTCCGCAATAGCGTTGAGACTGGATCCTGTAGTCGCACAGCTGTACTGCGGGTATTGTGAGAATATCACAGCTCTCTCCACACCGTCTCTGCAAATAAAAAATTATATTATTACTAGTAACACAGCATGTAATACATATTTAATGAGAGGTAGGGCGAATTAAGCCGTGGTGGCCTTGTAGTTGAAGCACCGGCCTGTCATCTGATGGGCCCAGGTTCGAATACCGGCCTGTACCAATAAGTTTTTCTAAGCTTAAGTACAGTGATTAATCACAGCATGTGCTTTTAAAAAGAGAGGTAGGGCGATTTGGGATTTCCCGTGGGTTATTCCATTTAAATTGGAGCCGCCCGACTGGGGACTGTACCTCCGCCTTACAGAAGACCGCAGTGAAATAACACTACTTGATGTATTGTTGTGTTTCTGCGGTAAGTAAGGTTGCCAGTGCTCCACGACGATACCCTGGGCTAGTAGTATTGCTGCTAGCATAGTGAGTCCACATCAACAACATGGTTGGCAACCCTTTAGTGATACCCCTGGTATTGCTAGCGGCTATAGGCTACGGTGACTGCTTACCATCAGGTAGGCCGTATGCTTGTGTGCCACCTTAGCGACAAGAAAAAAAACTAAATCGCCATCTTGCGTCGGCCATATTGGATTTAAATTGGCGGAATTTACATAATCATGCATTGTCACAGGAAACAAAAGTGTAGGTATTCCAAATTTCAACACAATCCACACAGAAGCAGGAGAAAGGACGTCATCCATTTTGGTCCAAATCTGAAAGTGTCGGCCTACACATTTTTTTTTGTATATTCTATTAGAGCTAGCTACTGTGGCACCAAACCTTTAGGACCATTGTAGTTAATTTTATTTGAGTTCGAAATTCAGAATTTTCATTCATTTTTTGTTGGAAATAGGAATTCATAATAACTAAAACTGTCCTGTAATGTCCAACTTTGGTGCCATAGTAATAAATGCTCAGACGGACAAGCTCTAACAGAATACACCAAAAAATGCGTTGGCCGCGACTTTCAGATTTGGACTAAACCTCTATGAAACATGGATAATATTTTTTAACTTGCAAGATTCGATCACACACACACACAGCGGTGAAACTACATGCTGACTTCTTCTCTAGTGTATTTCTTGATGACTCTCCACAACTTGATACTGGCATGATTGCAATAGTTAACAATAGCACCGTTAGTAATTATATTAATATATTCGACAGCGATAGCGCACATCTGGCAGCGATATCTGTGCAGTTCCACGGGGCAACAACCACAATGCTTGCTATTGGACAGTAAACCCGAGCGGCCGACCCCACCGGCTCGTACGCGATCGTTGGCAGAAAGCGGTGTGCACCGGCCAGTGTAAACCTACCGGCCGATACGATAGACGGACTTTCTTATTTGTAACGTGTGATAGTCATAGTATTTGTAAGAGCCAAGCCAACGCACGTGTTAGTTTCCTGAGAGTTGTAATTTGTAATATAATTGTAAAAAGAGTAAAGTGATTATCTACGTACTTTTGCTATTTTGTTCAAATTCGCTCGAGTACCCACGACAGTGCCCACAGTACCTTCGCCATCCTGAACAGAACCTGACAACTAGAAGGCCTAACTATAAACCTATTTCTGATGATGTGGATGCTTGCCGCGTCTACATATTTAACTTCACTCCACATGATGTTATATTGGGAATAAATAAACTCAAGTGTACTAGTTCTGTAGGACCTGATAATATTCCGTCAGAAATTCTGAAAACGTACAAGAAACATATTTGTATACCACTATGTCAAATTTTTAATTTATCTTCAAAAACCGGACTGTATCCACCTCAATGGAAAATTTCCAGGGTTACTCCCATACCTAAGGTGCTAAGCATGACTAAAGTAGAAGAAACCCGCCCCATTTCTGTTCTTTCATCTCCACCTAAGGTCTTCGAAAATATACTACACAAGCACATCTACACCGAAGTTGATAAATCTTTGTAATGAGCAGCACGGTTTCAGAGCGTGGAGGCCTGTAAATACTAACCTTTTAACTCTTGTTGACTTTATTTCCAAGAAGCTCGATCGAGGCGGTCAGGTTGACGTCCTCTACTTTGACTTCCGGAAGGCGTTTGATAGGGTTAACAATGACATACTGTTGGCGAAACTGAGTTATATTGGCATTGCGCCTGGTCTCCTACGCCTTCTCGCTGACTATCTTCGCGATCGCCAACAGTTTGTCAGATTAGGGCTATACGAGTCCCAGCCGTATCAGACGCGTTCTGGTGTAAGTCAAGGATCAATATTAGGACCATTGCTGTTTTTGATCATGGTCAACGATCTACCAGATATTATTGTGCACGCTAAATGTCTCCTTTATGCTGATGACTTAAAACTATATTGTGACGTCAACTCTGAAGCAGACTGCCTCGCTTTGCAGCGAGATATAGACGCCATTGCCAAGTGGATCGTAGAAAATAAAATTGAATTTAATCCTGCCAAATGTTACAGTATGAGTTTTGGTCGATCGAAACACCGAATCTGCTTTGACTATAAGCGTACTAATCTGGATATCACCACAACGGAAACAATAAAAGATCTGGGTGTCTTCTTCGACCGGAAACTAACGTTCCATGATCACATTACTGAGGAAGCCAGGGACTTCTATGGGTTTTGTATTAAGAAATACTCAAGATTTCAACAACCACAATGTTATCAGGATGCGCTTGTTCGCAGCAAATTAGAGTCAGTGCATGCGTGTCGAATCCGCACGAAAAGAAATATACGTTGCTCCTAGAGAATGTTCAAAAAGCTTTTTTGAGGTACTTGTATAAACGCATATACGGCTATTATCCATTCATGTATCCCACGAAATTCCTCCTGGGCTCTTTGGATTACAATTCCCTAGAGGTTAGCAGGAAAATTGACCAAATTCTGACCATGTGCAAGGTTCTTCGTGGTAAAACAGACGCTCCTGCCATACTGCATGACGAGTTGTCTAGAATATTTGTTCCATACAACTATCTACGCGGCAGGAGGCACAAATTATTTGCAGAACCCATTAGTCGCACAGTATCGCGCGCTCACTCTCCTGCCCCTCGCACTCTCTCTGCGCTCAACTCTTGGAGTCCAACCCTGATTATGACGTGTTCGCGGATGGATGGCAGATGATAATGTCGGCATGCTTGGAGTATTGCGAGTTGAGTGTATGACTGGTTTAACTGTTAATTAGTATAATTGGCTTGAAGCCGTTCTTATTAATTAAATAAATAAATTAATTAAACCTTGTAAATAGTACTCACATTTGAACTTGTTTGAATGTGTCTTCTGTGAATGGCGGTACGTATCTGAACGCCACATAGTGTTTGTGCGGAGCTGACTCTGGTAACATTTGGTTCAAAGCGTCCGTCAGTAGCTCACCTGGAAAAAGAGAGTTGATAGAGTTGGGTTTTACCGTGGGTGAGCCGCCCGTCTGGGGACTGTACCTCCACCTTACAGAAGACCGCAGTCAAACAACACTACTTTGATGTAGCATTGTTTCTATGGTAGGGTTGCCAGTGCCCCACGAGGATACCCTGTGCTAGTTGTAATGCTGCTAGCACAGTCCTCATCAAAAACAGGGTTGGAAATGCGTTAGTGATACCTCTGGTATTGCTAGCGGCTATAGGTTACGGTGACAGCTTGACAGGTGGGCCGTATGCTTGTGTGCCACCTTAGTGGTATAAAAAGGTTACAGCCAGCAGTTGGGTGGGTGACCGACCATAACAAGCTTGTCTGTGCCTTATCAAATAATGGATCCTGAGACGGAAAAGCCTTTTGTCTTCAACATTGATAGCTTACCTTGACTATTGGTCCATCGCAGTATAGGAGAGCCTCCACCAATTTCCTCATACTTCTTCTTAACCTCCTCAGTCCTCCGCGAGGCTATCCAGGGTCCCAGTCTACTCTGAACCGGCAGCTGGATCATGTCCCTGTCTGTCATGATGCGGTGAAGGTAATCACCAACCTGAAGATTAATCAACAACTTGTAGATCTAACGATATGTGAGCAAAATGGGATTTCCCATTAAAATTGGAGAGCAGTTGGGAACTGTACCTCCATCATACAGAAGACCGCAGTCAAATAACACAACTTTGATGTAGTGTTATGTTTCGGCATTAAGAAAGGTTGTCAGTGCTCCACGAGGACAAAACACACTAGTGGTAATACTGCTAGCACAGTGAGTCCTCATCAACAGCATGGTTGGCAATGCATTAGTGATACCCCTGCCGTGGTATTGCTAGCGGCTATAGGCTAAGGTGACTGCTTCCCATCAGGTGGGCCGTATGCTTGTGTGCCACCTTAGTGGTAAAAAAAAAGTTACCTGATCAGTTGTCTCCGGGCCTCCCATATTTAACATAATGATAGCTGTTTTGGGTTTTTTGGTAGTTGCAGTACAATAAGGTGCCACCCGGGGCAGAAGGTTCCAACGGGCTGCAACCCAATAACAATTATTATATCTTACAAATATGACACACTTTGCATTGACAAGTAATTTATTTAAAGTAAATGAATGTACTTATAAATGTAACAGAAAAGGACATCATCCATGTTTCATAGAGATTTGGTCCAAATCTGAAAGTGGCAGCCAACAAATTTTGTTTGACATTTTTTTTTGTATATTCTGTTAGAGCTTGTCCATCTGAACATTTATTACTGTATGGACATGGACACAGGCCTTTTCATTTGTTTTGATTTTTTTTAATTCCTATTATCAACAAAAATATATGAAAATCCAGATTTTCGAACTGCAATAAAATCAAATACAATGGTCCTACAACTTTGGTGCCATAGTAGTAAATGTTCAGACAGGCAAGCTCTAACAGAATATACAAAATAAATGGCATTGGCATTAGTACATCAACATCAAGACCCAAAACAAAACAAAACCGGTACAATTGGACACTATACAACTAGATAGATAGGATAGAAGAACTAAATACTAAAAACGAATTAAACCTAGATAGAAAAAATATTTCTGTACTTTTCTTTATGTAAATGCTTTATAGCGTACTCTGACGACTCTGCCCACCCGAAGGGGACATGGCGTGATGATATTTTATTGCAGATATATTTATGTTTGTTTCCAGCCAGAAATCGAATTTCATAACCCCAAATAAACAAACAAAAAAGAGGTATTTGTATACTGTATCTACTTGTATATTTGTACAAAAAAATAATTTTAAATGTCCGGCTGTTCAAATACAACCTTGTAATGTGGATTTTAATTATTTTTTTTGTATTCAAAAACAAATAAACTCACTCAAAGTGGATACAATCATCGCGAAAAATTTAAAAGCTCTCTCGATTAAAAAAATATATTTCACAGTATTAAATGCACGTTCACTTGCTTAAATTTGAATTTAATTAGACCGATTATTAAACACGGCGAAAACACCAAGAAAAACTTTCTGATTATTTTATTTTGTTGACCATTAGCGTGTCTTTTTTGACCAATCAAAGCTAATTGCTTAGGCACAACAATCATCAACACAAGAAAGTCACAAAAATTTTGTCAGTTTGACAATTGACACAGTCAGCACAGAGTACATAACCACTACGTTTTATCAGTCAGTATGAACGAATGACTACCTACAAAACAAATTGGCTCTGTATATAAAATTCGGGATATAAATTGTTAAGCCCTTAAAGGGATAAATCATGCTAGTGGTAAACTACGTTTATTGTATCGTTATCTTCTCTGTGTCCCTTACAATTAGACATTTCTGATGTATAAATATATGTTTCATGTAAATAACTAAAATCTTTAATGTGTAAGTAAATAAAAAAAAAGGTTATTCGTTTATCCATTCCTTAGCGCTAGTCCTTACTCTAGGATATCATCAACTTCATTCATCGACTCTAATAAAAAGTTTGTCTATGGCATATTTACATCGACGACAATTTGACAATCAACGTCAACCAAGGCTTTGTACCTGTGAAAGTATCTAGGTTGTAGGTTTTATGTCTAATTACTAAGTAATTACTACATATTTTACATCTCCAATAAAAACCGAAATGACTTGTCGCAATGCATCGCATGCCGGAAGCTGGTATACGCAGAATGGTAAGCGTAAACAATTTATTAAGATACTATTGTCTTTGTCAAAAATTTACATACCTGACCTATACTTATACAACTTACCTACTAATTTATTCTTTTATTGTACCTATTTCATATTTGTGTTATCTATATTTTGTCGAGTTATTACCTAGCTAGGATTTAGGAATAGGACAGGATTTTGATACTTACGCACCTAATTTATGTATACTTTACATTTTAGAAGTCATAAGGTGGTTGACCTTTGTTATATTACATCTCGTTCTCTTTCTTTTGTTTTCTCTCCGATGGATTAGTTATAGAATGTTTAGGATTTCGATTCGATACTGTAGCAAAATAATTCCAGTGAAATTACCTACGCGTTTCATTATATTTATTTGTCTCATCTAACGTACAAACCTGTAGGTTCGTGCTTCTAACTCGTAGGTACTAAGTGTTTTTTTTAAAACATGCAAAACCTTAGAATGCTTATAACTTGTGTGCAAAACAAGTAAAAATATTGGTGATAACTTAAAAATTTAGAAATATACTTTGACATTTTCGTTCTGAAATTTTTCAGTGTTAAAAGATTAGTTGACCAAATAAAAGTATAAGAAAGCCAAAGAAAAAGTAAAATCAAAAGTTTCAGAATAAACAATGGTTCTTGATAAATATTACTCAACCGTTTTTATAAATTTTGATGACGCAAATTCTGAACGGTGTGAACATTTCGTGTTTAAAGTTACAATAAAATTAAGATTGAATGGGGCTGTTTCCGAACGAATGCATCTTCAAGTTGCCATGACAACGGTTTGAATTTGAATCGACCAAACGTCAAATCGAAGTCAAACGTTTCGTTTATATTTTGCTTGCTCTCCTTTGGTTGATTGATTCGACATACAGATTATTGAAAAAGGAACAATGTCGGAAAGATCGAAGACCTTCGTAGCGCCAAAACAAAGATCAAATCGACCATCAACAGTCACTGTTGCTTCATCGTCAAGAAGTAAAACTACAAAAGGGAGCAATCTAAACACGACCCGAGCTCATAACAATACCATTGTCGATGGAGACGTCAGTGTTTTAAAAATGGAAGGCTCTTTGCCTGTTTTGAATGCTGTAAGTAACAGATTAGCGTATGGAAAATATTTACGCGCCATGCTTGAAGAATGTTTGGTTGACGAGAAAATTGAACGAGAAGAAACACAAATGGATATACAAATGGCGCTATTGGCCGATAGATTCCAGAGGACTGTGAACCAGTTGGATAAAACCAACAGAAGGTTGAAGGACATATCTTTTGTTGTGGAACAGAACAGGTGGGTAACTTTTTGACTAAGATTTATTGGTAGAAAAGGTAGCTGCTAAATACATACACATCATCATGCAAAATCCTTCATGGAGTAAGCCGAGTATAGGGCACCATTTCAGTCATGACTTGCATATCTCTTACCTTTTCCCGTGGGGTTTCCCGTTAAAAATGTAGTTGCTGGCTGAGGCCTGTATGTCCACCTTACAGACTACAGTCAAATAACACCACTTTGATGTGGTGTTGTGTTTCTGCGGTACATAAGGTGCCAGTGCTCCACAGTACCCTGTGCTAGTAATACACATACAGTGTGTCTTCATCAACAACAGGATTGGCAATGCATAGTGATACCCCTGCTATTGCTAGCAGCTACAGTGTTACCATCAGGTGGGCCTTAGCTTGTGTTTTTAACACCTTGAAGTTTTTATTATTATTTATATACCACTAAGGTGGCAAACAAGCAAACGGCCCACCTGATGGTAAGCGGTTACCGTAGCCTATGGACGCTTGTGAATCTGAATTGGCAATGCATAGTGATACCCCTGGTATTGCTAGCAGTTACAGTGTTACCATCAGATGGGCCTTAGCTTGTGTTTTTAACACTTTGAAGGCTTCAATGTATGTACTACAAGTACATACAATTTACATACATAATGGTGCCAATTCTGTTGTTTAAATATACTAAACTTAACTAATTTGACAGGTCTAAAAATATTGCCGTCCTTATTTAACCCCGCACATGAGAAAGGGATAGCAGGACTTTTAGATCTGTCAAATTAGTTCAGTTTAGTAAATTTTGAACAACAGAATCAACACCATTATCACACAAGTCCCTCATGGGTAGGCAGAGAGTATCCTGCTATTATTTCACTAAAAGTATAACACTGTGCTTTCTTCTTACAGACTCTTAAACCTCAAAAAACATGACTGTTCTGATTTCTATGAGATGACAGAGAAATCCAATGCCATTGAGATACTAAAGGACCTAGCAGCTACAGAGCAAGAATGTCTTGACACATTGAGCGTTAAAAGCATAGATTTTGGATATAGCAAGGATTCAGGCCATAAACAACTGTTGGATGCAGTCAATGATGCCATAGATGGCTTAGAACAGATAAAGAAACACTCGAAGTTAGATGATCACAAGTTTGAAGCGTTTGCAACATCACAGAAAAGTCTAGGAGAAGTTGAGAATGACAGACAGGACTTGGAAAGTCTTAGGTCAGATTTTGAAGCCAGGTTCCCAAAGATTAATGAGCGGTTACTGAGGGAAGCATCCGAGAAGATAGCTAAGATGTTAGATAATGAGGATTTTGTGGATGATGAGGAAGATGAAGATGAAGATGAGAATTGTTGACGTATTTATTGCTAGCTGTGCCCTGTTATTACTCCGCGTTTTAACATTCCATTAAAGTTTTTCGAAGATAGTTGACACATATTATTTCACTCTCCAAGGTTGGCAACACAATTGATACAACTAATGTTGTAAGGCTACGGTAATTGCTTACCATCAGGATGTATGCCTGTCTGCCACCTTACCTTTTACACAAATTTAATTTGCTGTTATAGTACATGCTGCATCTCAAGTCTTATTTTTTTTATTTTTATTTATTGACACATCCTTACATTCATAACCACATACATTGGCATTATTAAGCAACAAACAGATTATCTTTTTATGCTTGTACTTGCTTTTTCTCGCGGCTTTGCCCATGTAGGATGAATTGTCTATTTCGAAAATTCAACTACTGGGTACATAAAATATTATAATCAAATTTAAAAAAACATTTATTCAGTTAGGTCTTAGGTCTAAATCAACAGCAAAGCGGTCATCATCAAAATGTATAAAAAAACGCACCCTGGAATTTTATTTATATATACTGTATGACACCATACTGAGTCCTGGGAGTGGAGGCAGTCAGCAGCAGGTCTTGTTGTGCGTGGTGGTAAATAAAACTAGTTGGTTGTTTGTGTAGTCTGGTTTACTGTTTTGATTGAGCTCCTGGTCGGTATGTTCGGTTTGTTCGAAGAGTCTCCGTCGCTGAGGTATATAGCACAGCGACGGAGACTCTCTACCGCGCGTGCTAATAATGCCTATTTACATTACAGCGACATCTAGTGGTCAAAAGTCCGTTAAACATATACTTAAAATAATGTATTATTATGTTGATCTTGTATGAGGATGTATGAAAAATTATAATTGTATTGTTTTTAGAAAGTTAATGTGTACTTTATGTGATTTGTATAATAAATTATGTTACTGAACTAATGTCTTATATTATTTCTATAATTACTTTTTAATTAACCGACGAGACCGCTGGTCTAGTGGTTAGTATACCTGACTGCTACGCTAGGGGTCGCGGGTTCGATTCCCACCGGGGCAAACATTTATGTGACAAATATTTGCGTCTGGGTGTTTAGTATGTATTATAAGTATGTATTTACAAAAAAAAACGTATATATGTATTATATCAGCTACTGGTTCCCATAGTACAAGCTTTGCTTAGTTTGGGGCCAGATGGCGCTGTGTGATAATGTCCAAGCATTATTATTATTATTATTATTAATTTAGTTTGATACGTTTTGCCAAGTGGCAAATTGATAAAACCAGAGAAGAAGAAGCCGTGGAAGGCCAGGGTACAACTGTCTAGATCAAATTACTCAATGATGGAAAGATAAAGAGTACACGGAAACGGCGGGCATGTATGAAAAGATTGATGAATGTAAAAGAAGCCAAAGAGGTGTGCAAGTCTCTAGTGAAATGTCGCTCTGTACTCTCTGCCTACCCCGTGAGGGACTTGGCGTGATGATATGTATGTATGAAGAGATTGATGAATGTAAAAGAAGCCAAAGAGGTGTGTAAGTCTCTAGTGAAATGTCGCTCTATACTCTCTGCCTACCCCGTGAGGGACTTGGCGTGATGATATGTATGTATGAAGAGATTGATGAATGTAAAAGAAGCCAAAGAGGTGTGCAAGTCTCTAGTGAAATGTCGCTCTGTACTCTCTGCCTACCCCGTGAGGGACTTGGCGTGATGATATGTATGTATGAAGAGATTGATGAATGTAAAAGAAGCCAAAGAGGTGTGTAAGTCTCTAGTGAAATGTCGCTCTATACTCTCTGCCTACCCCGTGAGGGACTTGGCGTGATGATATGTATGTATGAAGAGATTGATGAATGTAAAAGAAGCCAACGAGGTGTGTAAGTCTCTAGTGAATTGTCGCTCTATACTCTCTGCCTACCCCGTGAGGGACTTGGCGTGATGATATGTATGTATGTATGATGAAACCGGCATGAGGTAAGAAAATTTGTATTTCTGTGTCTGTGTGCGTGCTTGTACATTTGTACCGTATATAGAGCGTTATCTTTATTGTGTGAATAGAATAGAATAGGGTCGGCAATGCGCGAGTGATACCCCTGGTGTTGCAAGCGTCCATAGGGTACGGTAACCGCTTACCATCAGGTGGGCCGTATGCTTGTTTGCCACCTTAGTGGTATATAAATAATAATAAAAAGATGATGTAATTCCCTCTTAGTTACTCCCTGTTCGATAAAACAAACCTGTAGGACTAGCATGAAAAATTTGCGACAACGTTTTCGTATCGCATTCGACTATTGTATTGAAAAATGAACAGCGCTGCGTCGGTGAAAAGTGGAACTAAAAATTAGTATGACAATTTTGACATTTCTCGAGTTACGTTGTCGAAAAAGTTCGTGCTACCGGCACTGTTCGTATGAATCAAGCTCTAAACAAGTATATAATTTTCACCAGGAAGCGAATTGTCTCGACAATTGGATATGTGGCTATCCAAAGCGGACCTGACACATGGGCCAGCGCGAGCCATCATTGCTCCGTAAGTATACAGATTATCATCATCATGTCGTCATAATAATCATCACCATCTCGTCATCATCATCATCATCTCGTCATCAGCCGGACTTCAATTTTTGAACGACCTTTATCAGGTCATCAGCCGATGGACTTCAATTGTTGAACGACCTTTATCAGGTCATCAGCCGATGGACTTCAATTTTTGAACGACCTTTATCAGGTCATCAGCCGATGGACTTCAATTGTTGAACGACCTTTAACAAGTCATCCGACCTTCTAGTCAACTTAAGTCAACTTTGAAATAAAAATGCTCAATCAATATCGGCTCATCCGTTTAGGAGCTACAAATGCTACAATGCCACAGACAGTCAATGCACACAGATAAACTTGTAATCCTTCTTTTTACGTTGGGGGTTAAAACAGGTTAGAAGGCTAAGGCGGGTGCGAAGCGTAGCGGAGAGCACCCGCCTCAGCCGACGTTGGTTGTTTTTTTTGTTCGGTAAGTTTATTAACTTGCGAAAATGTGGGCGTAAATTAATACAATTAATATCTCGTTTAGAATCCTACGAAGCTTGATAAATTTCCTAGGAAATTTATAAATTTGCGGTTCTTGTTATCTTCCGGTGACATATATATATATTTTCAGGCATGCTGGTTATTCTTACTGCGGGGCGTGTGCCGCTTTTGCTTACCGACAAGTTAGCCCTGTTGTGGTGTGAGTACTTTTTTTAACCATCTGTAAAGACCCATTTGATCCCATAAATTTTGGGCCTTAGACTGATAATCAACATTTTTTTATACCACTGATGGAAAGCAGTCACCTTAGTCTATGGCCGCTAGCAAATACCAGGCATATCACTAACTACTTGCGAGTTGCAACGCCCGGTTGCTAGCAGCATTACTACTAGCGCAGCGTATCCTCGTGGAGCACTGGCAACCTTACTTACCGCAAAAACAGAACACTATATAAAAGTAGTATTATTTCACTGCGGTCTTCTGTAAGGTGGAGGTACAGTCCCCAATCGGGCGGCTCCAATTTAAATGGGATAGCCCACGGGAAATCCCAAATCGACCTACCTCTCTTTTTTTTTAAAAGCTCATGGTGTGAATAATCACTGTAATTAAGCTTAGAAAAACTCATTGGTACAGGCCGGGACTCGAACCTGGGCCCATAACATGACAGGTCTGTTGCTTCAACCACAAGGCCACCACGGCTTTTTTTTATTAGGTCAGTTATTACAGTATTTTTTATAATTTTGTAGCAAGCGCATCTTCATCCTGGGCCCGTCTCACCACGTGCGGCTTGGGGGCTGCGCCCTGTCCTCGCTGGACAAGTACCAAACACCGCTCTATGATCTCACCATAGACAAACAGAGTGAGTATTCTACACTAATATTATAAAGAGGAAAGATTTGTATTTTTGTATGTAACGAATAAACTCAAAAAGTACTGGACCGATTTTAATAATTCTTTTTTTATTAGAAAGCTACATTAATACTGAGTAACATAGACTATATATTATACTAGCTGCCCGCCCCGGCTTCGCTCGGGTAGACAAAATATTTGTAAATGTCTACCCGTGCGAAGCCGGGGCGGGCCGCTAGTTATTCATATATTGATTACTAGCTTCTGCCCGCGACTACGTCCGCGTTGAGCTTAGAATCTCATAGGAACCTAAAATTTTCCCGGGATAAAAAGTATCCTATGTGTTAATCCAGGTTATAAATTATCTGTGTTCCAAAGTTCATCCAAATCCGTTGAGTAGTTTTTGCGTGAAAGAGTAACAAACATCCATCCATCCATACTCACAAACCTTCGCATTTATAATATTAGTAGGATGTAGGATTTGACGAGACCGCTGGTCTAGTGGTTAGTATACCATACCTGACTGCTGCGCTATGGGGCGCGGGTTCGATTCCCGCCGGGACAATCATTTATGTGTTAGACATTTTGTTTGTTAGACATCGTATTCGAAAACGTAACTCGCGAAATGTCAAAATTGTCATGCTAATTTTTAGTTCCACTTTTCACCGCCGCAGCGCTGTTCATTTTTCAATACAAAAATAGTCGAAGCCGATACGAAAACGTTGTCGACAATGTTCCTGCTACCGGCACTGAACAATAACAGTTTTTACTTGTTTTCAGTTTACGCAGAACTAGAAGCTACTAGGCAGTTCGAATGGATGGACGTACAGACTGACGAAGACGAGCATTCTATTGAGATGCACCTCCCCTACATTGCCAAGGTGATGGAAGAGTGAGTACAAATAATGTTATGTACTACTGGTGCGAAAGAGATAGCATGACACTATAAGGTCCGTATGCTAAAACGTCGCTAGTCACGAATGTCGACTAAAAACTATAATTGAGTTTATATAAGTTTTTTATACCGCTAAGGTGGCACACAAGCATACGACCCATCTGATGGTAAGCAGTCACCGTAGCCTATAGCCGCTAGCTATACCAGGGGTATCACTAACGGGTTGCCAAACCTGTTGTTGATGAGGACTCACTGTGCTAGCAGCATTACTACTAGCCCAGCGTATCCTCGTGGAGCACTGGCAACCTTACTTACCGCAGAAACACAACACTACATCAAGTAGTGTTATTTCACTGTTGACTGTTGGGAAAACCCACGGCAGATACCAATTTGCCCTAACTCTTAGAAAAATCATTGGTACAGGCCGGGGTTTGAACCTGGGCCCATCAGATGACAGGCCCTTGATTCAACCACAAGGCCACCACGGCTTGCATTTTCCTATAAATCAGTCACTAAATGAAACATTACTGCACAAAATGCCAAAAAAAAACAATTTACGATTCACCGGAATAAAAAACAACTGCTCAGTCTTATTCTCGCCGAAAATTCCCTTCTCTTGACTTATGAGATTTGTAATTGTTTTTTTTTTCAGATACCAATCAGGGTTCACGATAATCCCCATACTTGTGGGTTCTCTCACGCCAGAGAAAGAAGCCAAGTAAGTTAATCATCATCAACCTATCGCAGTCCACTGCTGGACTTAGGTCTCTCCCATGGCGCGCCACTGAGCTCGATCCTCAGCACACCTCATCCACTTCCTGCCAGCTATAGTGCGCAGGTCGTCGCTCCATCAAATTCAAATTCAAAAAGATCTTTATTTGACTAGAGTTTACAGGCAAGCACTTTGAAATCGTCAGAATCTACCACCGGATTCGGAAGGTCGGTCTTGCTGAGAAGAATCCGGAAAGAAACGATCTATATCTATCTATATCATCTAGCCGGGGCGTCCTACACTACGCATGCTACGCGGTCTCCACTCAACAACTCGTTTACCCCAACAGTTGTCGGTTCTTCGGCATATATGACCGGCCCATTGCCACTTCAGCTTACCAATCCTTTGAGCTATGCCTGTCACTTTGGTTCTCTGACGGATTATCTCATTTCGTATCCTATCTTTCAGAGAAACACCGAGCATAGCTCTATTTAGAGAGTTAGATATTTAAAATTTACTTTAATTCAACCCTATAGAGATTCATTTTCAATCCAGCTGGATTTATGTTGGATCGACATAAATTGTACTCCAAATTCACTCTTATTACAATTTCAATGATTAGTTCATATTACTGATATTTAATTTCAACGATCGCTTAAGTGTGTATTGTATAAAGATGGAGTGTGTAGTACATGATTATGAAGTGTGTATTGTTTGATGATGTAGTGTGTATTGCGTTATGATGACGTGTGTATTGCATGATATTGGAGTGTGTATTGTTTGATGATGAAGTGTGTATTGTTCGATGATGTAGTGTGTATTGCGTTATGATGACGTGTGTATTGCATGATATTGGAGTGTGTATTGTTTGATGATGAAGTGTGTATTGTTTGATGATGACGTGTGTATTGCATGATATTGGAGTGTGTATTGTTTGATGATGAAGTTTGTTTTGCATTATGATGGAGTGTGTATTGTTTGATGATGGCGTGTGTATTATTGTAGGTACGGCGCGATCCTGGCCCCCTACCTGGCGGACCCCCAGAACCTTGTAGTTGTGTCTTCAGACTTCTGCCACTGGGGCTCCCGCTTCCGGTACACGTGGAAGGACCCCAACCGCGGGCATATACACCAGAGCATCGAATGGCTCGACAGACAGGTACACACCGCTATATACAAAGTGTTACAAAATACCCCGTAAAATATAATTCATTACCAAAGACAAAAAAATTGACAACCCTAGTAAGCTGTCATGACGATTGATGAGACCGCTGGTCTAGTGGTTAGTATACATGACTGCTAAGCTAGAGGTAGCGGATTCGATTCCCGCCGGGGCAAACATTTATGTGACAAACATGTTTGCTTTGCGACTGAGTGTTTGGTATGTATTATAAGTATGTATTTACAAATGTATATAAGTATTATATCAGCTACTGGTTCTCATAGTACAAGCTTTGCATAGTTTGGGGCCAGATGGCGCTGTGTGATAATGTCCAAGCATTATTATTTATTTATGTCACGGAACCAGATTATTTAACAGAAAGGCCTACGTACCTATTTTACCTAATAACCATTGGAGTGTCGTTGGATGTCACATTTTTTGTCAATGCTGTCTGACATCTGTCAAGCGCTAGACTGCTTCGCGGTCACTGTGCGCCCGCATGCACGAAATCTCCGATTTCTATAAAATTTTCTATGGAAGCAATTATATTGTATATGATGTATAATATGTTACAATTATTGTTCTAGAATACTGATTAAATTTCCTATCCAATGTGTTAATTTATTTATTTTTAATAATAATGTTATATAAAAAGAAAAAAAAATGTTAAATAAAAAATGTTATCGGCAACCATGTCGGCGCAAATATTTCACTAGGTAAACTTTAAACACGAAATATAAACAATTATTCATCACTGAACAAGCTATAACAAATAATAAATGGAAAGATAATTGAATTTACTTACGTATTCACTTTCAAATAACGAACGAAATAAAAAACAAGAAACGGTGAAAAAATGGAAAAAATGGCCGACATTTTGAACACAGACAAAATATATTAATTTATTTTATTTAAGTCACAAGAATTAACGCAAATGTCGAACCTGACACTGGCAGCTAATGTATGACACTAAATTATGGTAAAGTTGGACACGGCACACGGTCTTTTAAGTGCACGAAATAAAATATATTCTGTACGGAATTTTAGCTTGCCACCTGGTCGCAACTAACAGAGCGCGTGAAAATGTATACCCCGAATTTGGGTCGACTAACACACCAATGGAATTGTCTACTTTAATAGTTTTTCTATTTTTCATTCATAAATGTTTGCTACCTCAATACAAGGATGTCCATAAGCTGCGGTAACCGCTTACCATCAGGCGGGCCGTATGCTTGTTTGCCACCTAAGTGGTATAAAAAAAAACAATAGCTTTCTAAAAATGACAATTTGGAAAAAATAATTTGTCTTTCCGCGAATTAGGTAGAAATGTAGGTACATTCTGCGTAGTTTACTCTTTAATTTTGCTGAACTAGGGTTTGCACATCAGTGTTTTTTTTTTTGCTTATTATACAGCGTTACTACAGTTTTTAAATATTATGAATGGTCTTGTTATAAGGCCCCATTTGACCTCCTTTCGGCTTTACGGGTAGTTTTGTAACAACCTGTATACACACAATTACTAGCTGTGTACGCGTAGAATTAATTTTGTTTAGTACGGCCCGCCCCGGCTTCGCACGGGTAGACATTTATCAAATATATTGTCTACCCGTGCGAAGCCGGGGCGGGCAGCTAGTATAATATATAGCCTATGTTACTCAGTGATAATTTAGCTTTCTAACGGTGAAAGAATTTTTGAAATTGGTCCAGTACTTTTTGAGTTTATTCGTTACATACAAAAATAAAAATCTTACCTCTTTATAATATTAGTGTAGATTTCATGGGTTTAATTTTTTGTTGCGCGGACAAATTACTACTATGAATTATTTTTGATCCATAGTGTCTTAGTACTAACAGAACGGTAATGTAATTCTTTGTTTTTGGCCCAGGGCATGGATATCATAGAGAAGATGGACCCTAGAGCTTTCACAGAGTATCTCAATAAATATGGCAACACAATCTGTGGGCGACACCCCATCGGGGTACTCTTACAGGTAAGTTTTTTGAAGTGAAAACTTTTTCAGCCGCGGTGGGAGCAAAACATATGGGTTCACCGACATGAAAATGCGACTTGCTAAAATCAACAATCAAAATCACAACACAAATTTTAGGGTTCCGTACCTCAAAAGGAATAAAGGAACCCTTATAGGATCACTTTGTTGTCCGTCTGTCTGTCAAGAATTTTTTATCTCAAGAACGTGTAGAGTTATCAAATTGAAATTAATATGAAATACCCGGGTCTATGGTCTCTTTCGGCTGTAAAATAATCAAACCTGTAAGTCAATATGAAGAAAAGATATGACCGTTTATGTCGCAAATTTTCGCATATTTGCGATTTCACAAGGGAATCAAAACCTACAGGGTACTTCCCGCTGACCTAGAATCATGAAATTTGGCAGGAAGCAGTGTCTTACAGCACAAGTAAAGGCTAAAATCTGAAAACCGTAAATATGTAGTAAATTTTTGTTTAATGCGAATTTACTCAGAAATATTCCTGAATCGCGCTGTTGAGAGTCACCGACGAATAATGACCTCATTTGAAGTTCGCCTACTTTTAACCTTACCTACAAGTGTGTACGGAACCCTCGGTGCGCGAGTCCGACTCGCACTTGGCTGGTTTTTATATATTTACATAAAGATGTTGCCAATTCTATTGTACAAAATCATTATATTAAACTATTTTAACAGTTCTAAAGGTATTGCCATCCTTATTTAACTCCGCACATGAGAAAGGGATAGCAAGACTATAAGAGCTGTCAAATTAGTTAAGTTTAGTAATTTTGAACAACAGAACTATATTTGTACAGAATAATATTTTTAAAGAAACATATAATTCTTTTTAATTTAATTATTTCCTGACATCAACCTCCGTCGTGGTACAAGATAACATAGATACTGGTTTATATTTATAATCTGTGGTTTAATAATAATCTATGTAGACTTTAGCTGTCATTGTTTTGCGAGGGACCGAGATAAATTATTTAATGTGATTAAGAAATCTATATTGTTATTAATTATATAAAATGTCGTTTCTTTTATTACATATTGTCTTATGCGGACACAATGGAGTTTAATAAAACTCTTTATAACAATAAAAAACTGTATAATATAGTAAACTAGCGGCCCGCCCCGGCTTCGCACGGGTAGACATTTATATCAAATATTTTGTCTACCCGTGCAAAGCCGGGGCGGGCAGCTAGCCTATGTTAATCGGTGATAGTGTAACTTTCTAACGGTGAAAGAATTTTTGAAATTGGTCCCGTAGTTTCGGAGCCTATAGACATTTATCAGATATTTTGTCTACCCGAGCGAAGCCGGGGGCGGGAAGCTAGCCTATGTTACTCAGTGATGATGTAGCTTTCTAACGGTGAAAGAATTTTTGAAATCGGTCCAGTAGTTTCGGAGCCTATTCAATACAAACACACAAAAATACAAATCCTTCCTCTTTATAATATTAGTATAGATTTACAATTTAGGGTTTTTTGGTGCGAGCGTCGTAGATGGAGTGACGGAAGTACTCTTTAATCTCAATTGTCATTGACTAAGCGCCTAATGAAAGTGAATAGCAAGATAACTTGATTACTACGCATTACAGCTTAGTCAAACATCAGGCGCGAACACATATTAAATTAAATTATATGTTTGAATATTTATATTATATTTTTTAGGTTTTTAGTTTTAGGTTTTGATACCCATAACTATAGTTGTTAATATTTTAATAATTGGTAATTAACGTCCTGAAAAAAAAGTAATAAACGTCCTTTTCACGTTTTAAGAAAAATTTAATAATATGTTTCTTTACATATATATTTTTGTTGTTCCAGGCGATCCAGAAGCTGCAAGACCAATCGAATAGTTCTCGTATGTCTTTGAAGTTCTTGAAGTATGCGCAGTCATCGCATTGTATGTCTGCGCAGGACTCATCCGTGTCGTACGCTAGCGCCTCACTAGTATTCGAGTAGTGGTATCATTGTGACCGTTATACTTATATTTAGAGCTTAAACCCAATATAAGTGAGAAGATATTATTACTAGCTTACTTTTTACCAGCGACTTTGTCTGTATTTGTTTAATTTTTTCTTTTCATAAGCACCTTCTCAATATATCAATATGCCTCAAAGAAGTAAAGTATATAGAAAGCGTGTATAAGTGCTATGTATAGTACATACATACATATCATCACGCCTCTTTTGCTTCTACTACATTCATCAATCTCTTCATACATACATATCATCACGCCAAGTCCCTCACGGGGTAGGCAGAGAGTATAGAGCGACATTTCACTAGAGACTTACACACCTCTTTGCTTCTTCTACATTCATCAATCTCTTCATACATACATATCATCACGCCAAGTCCCTCACGGGGTAGACAGAGAGTATAGAGCGACATTTCACTAGAGACTTGCACATCTCTTACAATGTTTCATAGGTTCATAAATATTAAATATAAAAGCCCAAATAGTTGGTTTCCACTCAATTTTACCATATATGTAGACACATTTAAAAGTTCTCAATTTGTTTTAGCGTTTAAGTTAATGTTTTATATTGATTTATACTGTATGCAATGATGAGAGAATAAAGATTTTTTTATTTTTTTTATATTGTTTTTTTTAACCTTACTATATAATGAAATTTCTAAAGTAATAATATTTAGTATGTTTAATTGGTTTGCGTGGACGCATGTTCTAAAAAAAATTTTTAACATTAATAAATAGATGCGCGACTGTGGTTTTTAAAAACTAAATGTAATCTACATCATATTATGGTGTGTCAACTCAGCCGCCATCCAGGGCTACGCTGTGGTGCGCAGTGAAATAGGGCGGCGTCCCCCTCCTGCCCCCGATGGAAGGAAGGTGGCGTCCCACTCCTGCCCCCGATGGAAGGAGGGTGGCGTCCCACTCCTGCCCCCGATGGAAGGAGGGCGGCGTCCCCCTCCTGCCCCCGATGGAAGGAGGGTGGCGTCCCCCTCCTGCCCCCGATGGACGGAGGGCGGCGTCCCCCTCCTGCCCCCGATGGACGGAGGACGGCGTCCCCCTCCTGCCCGCGATGGAAGGAGGGCGGCGTCCCCCTGCTGCCCCCGATGCATGCGGTACCGGCTGGCTCGCCTGCTAGCCGGTACGCGTCGTTGTTGCCTCGGTCGCATGTTTTGCCGCCACAAGGGAGTCGACTCACTATTAGCAAGTATTCTACACTCTAAGACACCGTCGAGAAGAATTAAAACTTCAACTTATGAATGTTTTCTGCGGGATTGCCTATATTTCGCCAGTGTCGCGTTGGTAGAACGAAGAACTAGCGATGGAGATTTTAAGTACGGTGTAAAAAAAGTGTCTTCTGAAAATTAGTAACTAACTTCCGAAATGTATACATAGGACAGCACAAGAACACAATATAAGGACGCACAAAAGTATTTAAAAAAACTCATTTCAATAAGTAGACATAGATATTCCTCTGTCAAAAGCTACGGTCAAAGGTCAAAAGAGGTATATCTGTGAAAATCCTGTCAGAATGCTTTCCCTTCCATCACTTTGACATAACCTGGACCGCTCACCTGAGTAAATTTTCTGTTTACCAAAATTGCAGTGTAATAACAAAACAAAAATGGATTGGACATACAACTCGGAGAGCAAGATAAACGTCCACCAATTTGGTGGGAGACCCACTTTTGATAAGCACAAGTCGTGGTACAAAATGGACGTAGACGGTGCGTACATCACAAGAAGCGAATCAGTTCTACCAACCAAAAAGTACTACAGGCCGCGATTGAAGAAGTCCGTTAATACGAAGATTTCTATTCCTGAAGACAACATTTTGTTGGTGGATGCTACCGATAAACCCAAGCTGTTGACTGAGATCCATGAACAATTAGCCAGAATCGCAATCCATACAGCTATATGTCTGTTTATACTCTTCGCAGTGTACTCTGGCTTTGCTTGCACCGTCAAATTGAGAATGGTCGATGTCGGATTCGAAGAGTACAACAAAGCGCAAGCAGTGTTTTAGCTATGTTACACGCAGACAGAATGGGTGACACCCAACGCTTAACTATGGTGTCACCCAATACAGTAATTAAATTTAGGTACAAGTGTTGTGTTCATAGAGAAAAGTGTTTTTTTAAATATTATTGTATTTTACCAGTAATATATGTATACATAGCCAAGTCCCTCACGGGGTAGGCAGAGAGTATAGAGCAAAATTTACCTCTTGACTTACACACCTCTTGCTTCTTCTACATTAATCAATCTCTTCATACATACATATCGTCACGCCAAGTCCCTCTCGGGGTGGTCAGAGAGTATAGAGCGACATTTCACTGGAGACTTGCACACCTCTTTTGCTTCTTGTACATTCATCAATCTCTTCATACATGAGTATATATACATTTCTCCCTAAATTTGTGGGGAAAACTTAAGTATGGAACCCTGCGTTTAAACCGAACTCGCGCTGCGTAGGGTAGGACTGTATCCAACCTTTGAATGTACCCACCGTGTTCGTTAATTTTGAAATTTATAAAACGTGTGTTACAAGCAGGATGTAGGTGGCAAATAAATAGGTCATTGGTAAAAATATAAACTTTATTGTTAGTTTTACATGTTTTTTAACGAAAACAATTTTAACCAAAAATGTATATACATGTTGATGGAAATCATTCTTGCATTTGTACAAGTTGTAACAGAATTACAATCACATTTTGAGAGATTGATTATAAAAAAACAAGCGACAGTTACAGTTGTCGAATATGATTCTACCATCGCCATAAACTATTGTTTTAAACCTCAGAATAACGGCTAAAAGATTCAAATACAATTTGCCAACAATACTAGGTACATGTATCTTTTTTGTTTAATTAATTTACAGTCCATAACATAAATAGCCTTAGCTTGATGTAAATATACAATTTGTATTTGAAAAAGTAAATGAAAATTCAATGGCAACACAATGCCCTTTTTTAATATTGCAATTTTTCTTAATTCATTATTTTGACGTACCAACATCATAAAAATGGCGTAATTAACTGTTTCTAACCTAAAAATAAATTTATAACCTGTATAACTTAAACAAAGTGTATAACATCAGAGTTCCCGATACGTTTAACATGTTTAACAAATTTAAGGTAAATTAATCACAACTTTATTTCCAAAATCAACCAAACAACGAGCGAAACAGTCAATACTTTTTTTTTCTATCAGTTGGCACGCAAGCGTACGGTCCACCTGATGGTAAGCAGTCACCGAAGCCGCTAGCAATACCAGGGATATCACTAACGCGTTGCCAACGTTATTGTGAAGAGGACTCACTGTGTTGCAGCATATGATCTAATCTCTACTACCAGTATAGCGTATCCTCTCAGAGCTGTGCCCATACTGCAGGAACACAACACTATATCAGTAGCGCTAGCATGACTAATTGCGACAACGTTATCGTATCGCCTTCGACTATTTTTGTATTGAAAAATGAACAGCGTTGCGGCGGTGAAAAGAGGAACTAAAAATTAGTATGTCATTTTTGACATTTCGCGAGTTACATTTTCGTTTACGTAGTCGAAAAATGTTCGCGCTAACAGCACAGAGTAGTGTTATTGCGATCTATGAGATGGTGTTTCTGCCTCCTAAACTTTTTATTGGCTGAATATTTACTTGTATTCCCGCAGTAAGGGCTCCAGAACTCCTAGGGTGCCAAAAAAATAAGACTAATTAATTAAAATATCACTTTAAAATTGTATGAATGTTTTATTAATTCGATAAATAAGTTACATTAATGAATAAATGAATGAATGACTAACTGCATGATGTCTTCAAGTAGTTTAAGTCCATTTTTATAATAATTACCCTTTATAAAGATGCACATACTTTTGAAACAAGTTTACTTTTTACCAGACTACGGCGAAACCATAAGGAAGGGTTGTAATTTTAGCAGTCTATGTATGTATGTATATTCCTCCGTAGCGCCTAAAATATTCATCCGATTTTGATGAATAAGGTGTCAATCGATTCGTTATTATGGCCCGGGTGACATAGGCTACATTGTAACCGACTTCAACGAAGAGGAGTCCAGTAGCGCAAGCATGAATAATTGCGACAAAGTTTACGTATCGCCTTCGACTATTTTTGTAATGAAAAATGAACAGCGCTGCGGCGGTGAAAAGTGGAACTAAAATTAGTATGACAATTTTGACATTTCGCGAGTTACGTTTTCGAATACGTTGTCGACAATTTTCCTGCTACCGGCACTGTTTCCCTTGTAAACCACGATTTTATACTTCATTATTTTTATTTAGCGCGGTTTTTTAATATTTTTTCCCGTAGTCTGGTTATAGTTTCCTCAATCCTTTTATTTCTAGTAAGACTATGTAATTAAATCACTTCATTTAAGTAGGTCACTATTGATGCATGATAAAGATATAATGGTATAAATATATCAATTTTAATCAGTGTAACATGTCCATGTATAACACCGAGGTTAGTTACACTATTGATCACTAGATGGCGCTAGCGTCGAATTAGAACGCACTATCGTTTCGTTGTTAAGATGTATATGAGGATTATAAGCAGGTTTTAATATTGAATGCTATGTGCATCTCCTTCTTCATTACAATAAATAATTTATCTTAAGATGAAGGTAATATGGTAAGTTTATACGACAATTATGCCAGATACTTATTACAAATATATGTTTGTTATTACTATAGATAATTTAGGTGGAATTAAAATGCCAAGTGACACACTATTTAAATTGAGCAATCTTTCTAGTGTCACGAGACAGTGCCGGTAGCAGGAACATTGTCGACAACGTTATCGTATCGCCTTCGACTATTTTTGTATTGGAAAATGAACAGTGCTGCGTCGGTGAAAAGTGGAACTAAACATTAGTATGACAATTTTGACATTTCGCGAGTTACGTTTTCGAATACGTTGTCGACAATGTTCCTGCTACCGGCACAGTTCCTAGCATTCTGAGGAACCTAGGGGCCTCTTGTAGGCCTCCAGGTCTATGTAATGAAATGATAAATCACTTCACAAAAGGCATATTACAACATTACCAAAGTAATTCCTAATTTCTCAAAGGCGAACAGCATGGGGTTCTTCAAGAAGGGTGTGAAGAGAATTCCGAAGGGCCGGCAACGAGAGTGATACCCTTGGTGTTGCAAGCGTCCATAGGCTACGGTAACCGCTTAACATCAGGCGGGCTGTATGCTTAGTGGTATAAAAATAAATCCATAATTCCAAATTAATTTTATAAATGCGAAAGTAACTCCGTTTTTTTGTTTGCTATCTTTTCACGACTTTACAGATCGTAATGAAGTTTGGCAATGAGATAGATAGATAGGGAAGACCATAGGCAATCTTGACCTAGAACCAAACGGACGAAGCCGCGGGTAAAAGGTAGTGTTCCTATAAATCAGTCACAACGTGAAGCGCTTACTGTAAAAAATGACACCGAAAATAAACACTAAAGGTCACTATAACACATAATAAGAGACACCGAAAATATCCAATTGTCCAACTAGACCACCAAAAAACTTCCAAGCGAAATTGGATTTTTTGAGACAGTTCAGAGCAAAAGCAAAATAAATGTATTAAAGAAATGTGAATGTCAAATAATTAAAAATTTATAGTCTGTGGTAAACACAAAAAAAACTCTATGCATCTTTCAATAAAACAGAATACAACGAAAATAATTTCAAGCGCAACTGTGCATTTAATTTAATATAAAAATAACAATTTTCAATAGAATTTTACTTGTTTATTACGCATTTTTTACTAAAGCGAAACCAATTTCCTTTCTAACTGAATATATATACATTTTTTTATAAATTATTCAATTCATTTCAACCTCAAGTACCTCCTTGGCTTGTTGAAGGATCATCTGAAAACAAATATTTAAAATAATTAAAAATGTATTCGCTATTAACACTAAAACTATAATAAAAAAATAAAATTTTAAATAACCGCCGACCCTTTTTATGCCTAAAGAATACGACCCACCTGATGGTAAGCGGTAACCGTAGCAAATGGGCGCTATCTAAGAAAGAACTAGTCCCAAATCAAAAATCATTTATTCAGGTTAGGCCCTAATAAGGCACTGGCCCAAATCGGTCCAGTAGTTTCGGAGCCTATTCAATACACACATACAAAAATACAAATCTTTCCTCTTTATAATATTAGCGTAGATATAGAAGTATAGATGAACATAGGCAACTTTTTACCGCGGGAAAATGGTTTACTCCTACTGGGAAACGGGTAATAATATATTCTATATTGGTACGGGCGAAGTCGCGGGGAAAAACGATAGTCTATTTCTAAAGATAGCGCTTAAATTATTATGATATATTTACCTGCACCCGGGGTCCCCACATAGATCTTCTCGTCCTGAAACAAAGCAATATTAATTATGAACTGCGTTATTTCTGTCACAAAACAAACACTCTTCAATAGAAGCAGGAGTGTATTTTAGTGTTTGACCCCATGGGGGTTTAGGGTTCAACACTGCAAATATACTCTTAAAGGACATTCATCCATTTTGGTCCAAATCTGAAAGTATCGTACAGTGCATTTTCTCGTATATTCTGTTAGAACTTGCCCGTCTAGCTGTAGGACCGTTGTTGTTAATATATTTGTGTTCTAAAATCTGAATTTTCATACATTTAGTTGAAAATAGTAATTCAGAATCCCTAAAACAAATAAATGCAATGTCCAACTTTAGTGTCATAGTAATAAATGCTCAGTCGGACAAGCTCTAACAGAATATACAAAAACAATGCGTTGGCCGGCCCTTTCAGATTTGGACCAAATCTCAATGAAACATGGATGATGTCCTTTAATCTCTTCTATTCATTCAAACCTATTGCATTGGCGGACAAAGAAATCGAGCCACCTACACCACATAATACGCTGCGCTAGTAGTAATGCTGCTAGCACAGTGAGTCCTCATCAACATGGTTGGCACCCCGTTATTGATACCCCTGGTATTGCTAGCGGCTATAGGCTACGGTGACTGCTTACCAACAGGTGGGCCGTATGCTTGTGTCACCTTAGTGGTATAAAGATGTATGTGTGACCTTGGTGAGCCTGGTCCTCTGTACGGTGAGGGTCTGCTGCGGCACGGTACAGTCCGGCTGGACGCCGAGGGCGTCGTAGATCTCGCGCAGCATCAGGAGCATCGTATCTTCAGATTCCCTGGGAAGGATCATACATACATATTATCAGCACTGGTCATTTATTTGTTGTAATGCCTTGTTTTTTTTTTTTATATTAGGTATTATTTAGGGTTCCGTTCCTTAAAAGAAAAAAAGATACCCTTATAGGATCACTATGTTGTCCGTCTGTCTGTCTGTCTTTTTTATTTATTTATTGCAAATTTTGTTAGAACTAGTTACAGTGGTTCTAATAACTATAGAAATTATATCAAATATCCCGGTTAGGGCACAGCAATATAAAGAGCCACTCATTACTTATAGAATACAAAATATATTATAATTTGCTTTGTCCGCTTAATGAGTGTGATACGGTCGAACGGCCTGCGCCCAGGTGTGAGCTCAGCCGTGGTTTCTTCCGACACGTGTTTCAGGACTTCCACGTCCCATCATCAGGGTGCCGCCGCGTTGGTGATGGGACGTGGAAGTCCTGAAACACGTGTCGGAAGAAACCACGGCTGAGCTCACACCTGGGCGCAGGCCGTTCGACCGTATCACACTCATTAAGCGGACAAAGCAAATTATAATATATTTTGTATTCTATAAATATGAATTTCCGCAAAGTAAAACCTGAATCAATTCAATATACTCATTACTTAACTTACATTTCTCAGTATATATCCTAAGCTGAACAATGAATGAATGTTGAGATGGATGTGGCGTAACGAGAATGGACAAGATAAGAAATGAGTACATTAGAGGAAGTTTGAAAGTTGCTCCAGTGACAGAAAAGTTGAGGAGCAAGCGTCTGTCATGGTATGGGCATGTTATGCGGAGGAATGAAGATAACGTGGTAAGAAAGGTTTTATGTATGAATGTGGATGAACAGGGGTCGAGGTAGACCTAAGAAAAGATGGATGGACTGTGTGAAAGATGACATGGCCAGAGAGGAAGTGAATACAGAGATGACGGCTGATAGAGAAGGATGGAAGAGAAATACATATTGCGCCGACCACAAATAATATGGGATAAGATTAATATATATAATATTATTAAGATAAGATAAGATTAATATTATTTATATATATATATTTATATATATATATATATATATATATATAAATATTATATTTTTTTCATATATTACTCTAATATTATTATGCTATCTGACGATGATTCATCCTTTCACTCTGCTGACTCTGCTAACAATTTCTCTTGTTCCTCCTCTGCAGACAGCAGTTTCTGTTCGGCTTCCTCAGAGAATACAAATCCACTAGGGGATTTCGTACGAGCGAAATTTTCCCAAAGTACTAGCAATAACCTGTTAAATGTGTGCCATATAAATGCTCAAAGCTTGCCTAGCCACTACAGTGACTTTTTAGAGACTTTCTCTAATACTAACGTTCATGCCATCCTGATTTCTGAGACTTGGCTCAAACCTCAATTGCTGTCTACCACTTACCCTCTTCCTGGTTTTATTTTAATCCGGAATGATCGAACTGAGCGGAGGGGTGGTGGGGTAGCGATTTATCTTCGGTGTGACTTACCACACAAAATCCTTACTGCGTCTTCATCTGTTTCTCCTGCTTCCGCAGAGTTTCTCTTTCTTGAGGTTTGTATCAAAGGGACCAAAGCCGTTCTGGGTGTGGTTTACTGTCCTCCCTCTGTTGATTACTTCACCGATTTCGAAACGGTACTTGAAACTTTAGGGTCTGAGTATAGCCATCACGTTATCATGGGCGACCTTAACACCGATCTCCTTAATCCTAATTCTCCTCGCACCCGTAAGCTCCTTCGTATAATTAACTCAACCAATCTCCATATTTTACCTCTCCAAGCCACACATATGAACACAAATGGTGAAGACACCTGGTTAGACCTAATGTTCACGTCCTCCCGCTCTCTAGTTCAGTCCCATGGCCAACACCCTGCTCCTGGCTTCTCACATCATGACCTCATCTTCCTCTCATATATCCTAAAGCCCCCGAAATCTCGACCTAAAGTACTGCACAGGCGTTGTTTTAGTCGTATTGACTTAGATAGGCTGCGTGGGGATGCCACTGCTATTAATTGGGAGCCACTGTTTGCTGCCGTTACAGTTGACGAGAAAGTTCAGGTCTTAAACGAAGTTATTCTCGATCTATATGATAAACATGCCCCGTTAAAACGAATTAGGCTAAAGCATCCGCCTGCCCCTTGGATAACCACAGGGGTCCGTATGGCTATGAGGCGCAGGGACCGGGCCTTTAGAAAATTCAAAAGAGACCGATGTGAAGAAAACTGGTTAGCCTTTAAGAAAGCTAGGAATAGGTGTAATCAAATGATACGCAATGCTAAACGCCACCACATTTTCAATAATATATCTTCTTCTTCTCCTGCCGATATTTGGAAGTTCCTTGGAACTCTAGGTATCGGTAAAGCCAGCTATTCAGATTTTTCTGGGACTATTGGTTTGGACGATATCAATCGTCACTTCTGTACCTCTACTCCCTTGGATCGCCTTACCATCAGTCAGACGATAAATCACATAGCTGGCTTACCACGCCATAATGTGAACTCTTTTAAATTTTCCCCAGTGTCAACGGATGAGATCAAAAGAGTAATCCTTTCCATTAAATCTAAGGCTGTTGGTTGTGACAATATCAGCCGACACATGATCATTACCATCCTCGACCAACTCCTTCCTATAATCTCACACATAATCAACTTCTCTCTAGAGTCCAGGTCCTTTCCCACTTTATGGCGTAAAACCTTTGTTCGTCCGCTCCCCAAAGTTCCCAAACCTACATTACCCAGTCATTACCGACCCATATCCATCCTAACCTTTTTGTCCAAAGTCCTTGAAGCCTGTGTCCATAAGCAATTAACTTATTATGTTCACCAGAACAAACTTCTTAGTCCACTACAGTCCGGATTCCGTCCGGGCCATAGCACAGTCTCTGCTATGCTTAAAGTTACTGGCGATATTGGGGCGGGTATGGAAGATACAAAGACTACCGTACTAGTTCTTGTTGACTTTTCTAAAGCCTTCAATACCGTCAGTCACGACATACTCTTATCCATCCTTTCCCATCTCATGATCTCTCCGGAGGCATTGGAATGGTTCTCGTCTTATCTTCAGGGACGTCAGCAGTCAGTTCAGGTCGATGAATCTTCATCAGGCTGGAGTGATATTGACACTGGCGTTCCACAAGGTGGCGTTCTTTCTCCTCTTCTGTTTTCGCTATTTATTAACCTCATAACCTCCGATCTTCAGTGTGCGTATCATTTGTACGCCGATGACCTACAAATATACTCGCAAGCTGGTGTAGAAAATTTATCTCAAGCGATTGATTTAGTGAACAGTGACTTAGACAAAATCAAAAAGTGGTGTGACTCTTTTGGACTTGCAGTGAATCCCGCCAAGAGTCAGGCAATAATAGTAGGTAGTTCACGATCTATGAGCAGAGTGGACACTACATGTCTACCACCGATCATATTCAACAGGTCCATCATACCAATTAGCTCTTCCGTCAAGGATCTCGGCTTGCATATCGATGCAACGCTCAGTTGGCGACCACACATCGCTGAAATTAGTCGAAAGGTTACCGGCACCCTGCGGTCTCTTTACCGGTTGAAAAACTTTCTTCCCATCAAGACCAAGACAATGCTTGTGCAGACTTTGATCTTCCCCGTCATAGATTACTGTGATGTATGCTATGCTGACCTGAATGCAGATCTGCTTAATAAACTTGACCGACTTCTCAACAATTGTATTCGTTTCATCTTCAACCTCCGCAAGTACGATCACGTGTCTGAGTACCGGTCCCGACTTTCATGGTTGCCAATTCGGCAGCGACGTAGCTTGCGTGCTGTAACCACGCTATTCTCCCTCCTTCACTCTCCTAATGCTCCTTCTTACCTTACCTCTCACTTCCAATATCTTGGCTCTAGTCACGCAAAAAATCTCCGCTCTACTGACAATCGTCTCCTTCTCTGTCCCCCTCATAAATCCAGTCTTGTTCACTCTTCTTTCTTTGTCCAGTCCATTCTACTCTGGAACGCGCTTCCTCCTCAAATCAGGATGGCAACAAACCGCAACACGTTCAGGGCAAATGTACGACAATACTACGATACTAAAGTGGAATCATCAAATTGAAATTTATTTTCTTCACCCCCATTGTATCAGAATAATATATTTATGTATGTTTATATATGAATATATTTCATATATATTATATAGTGTAAGTATAGATTAGGTCCTTACATATGAAATTGGCGTTTTTCGTACTGGCCACTTTAATCACGAATTTCTCCTCTTTGGTAAGGAATTCCAAATTCAAATTTGTACAGCTATAGACTCATGTATTTGTGCTTCGATGATCGTCATTCATTTGTTTTTTTTCTTCTGTTTTTTTCTGTTTGCGTCACTCATTTTACAAAATGGAAAACCTTAAATATCGCATTATTTACGAGTACGAGTTCCGCCGTGGCACTAGTGCTGCGGAAACAACTCGAAGGGTGAATGATGTGTATGGCGGTCGTGTTGCAAAAGAAAACACAGTTCGTTTTTGGTTCCAACGTTTTCGTTCTGGAAATTTCGACCTGCAGAACAAGCCCCGTGGACGGCCTGAGACTCAAGTTGATAATGAAGAGTTGAAGGCTATTGTGGAAGCGGATCCATCGCAAACCACGTCCGAGTTAGCTGCAGGCTGCAATGTTACTGATAAAACTGTTTTAATTCACTTGAAGCAAATTGGGAAGATTAAAAAGCTTGAAAGGTGGGTACCTCACGAATTGACTGAAACAAACCGGCAAACGCGCGTCGACTGCTGCGTTACATTACTAAACCGGCACAATAATGAAGGTATTTTAAACCGAATCATTACCTGTGATGAAAAATGGGTTCTTTACGATAATCGGAAGCGCTCAGCGCAATGGTTAGATCCTGGCCAGCCAGCCAAATCCTGCCCCAAGCGAAAATTAACCCCAAAAAAGTTACTTGTAAGCGTTTGGTGGACTAGTGCCGGTATTGTTCATTACAGTTTTTTCAAATCTGGCCAGACTATTACGGCTGATGTCTATTGTCAGGAATTGCAAACCATGATGGAAAAGCTAGCGGCTAAACAACCTAGGCTGGTCAATCGCTCCACGCCACTGCTGCTTCACGACAACGCTAGACCACACACTGCGCTACAGACGGCTACTAAATTAGAAGAGCTTCAATTGGAAAGTCTAAGACATCCTCCGTACTCCCCGGACCTTGCTCCAACAGATTACCATTTTTTTCGAAATTTGGATAACTTCTTGCAAGGGAAAAAATTCAACTCCGATGGGGCAGTCCAAATCGCCTTCAAAGATTTTATTGATTCCCGTCCCACTGGTTTTTTTAGTAAAGGGATCAATGAACTACCTATGAGATGGCAAAAGTGCATAGAAAATAATGGTTCATACTTTGATTAATTTAATATATTATATTAAAAAATATTCGACTTTTTGTTCCTCCCATACAAAACGCCAATTTCATATGTAAGGACCTAATATATAATTGTATTATATTTATGTATATTCAAATAAATTATATAATTAGTTTCTCATGTTTTGTGTCTTCTTCACTTCATACCTGCCTCGTTTATCTCAGCATCACCCAAAGGTTGACTGGTAGATAATGCCTACGGCATGAAGTCCGCCTGTGCAAACTGTATTTTGCATGAAGTGTAAATAAAAAAAAAAAAAAAAAAAATAAGGGCAGGAGAATGATGATGATGATGATCCTAAGCTGAACAATAAGATAACAGTACTGGGCGTTGACTCCGCTATTTAATTTATCACAATTTCGTGCCATTATTTCCGTTTTATATTTATTTATAAAGCACAAAAAACAGAACACAATTTTCTAAAAAAACAAGTACAAAGTAGAATGATAAAATCGGATCTGAATTGTGCTCGCAGGTATGTGTGCATATAACTAATTTAAATTAAGTTGAACTATCTAACAATAACAGAAATAAAACTATAAAATGTAGGATGATAATGATGAATGGAGGACAACGTTGGTGGCGCTTCAAGTACGGAGCCCTAATAAGGCACTTATGAAGGTCTAAATTACCACCGGTTCGGACGAAAAGCCACCTGAGAAGAACCGGCAAGAAACTCAGTGTTCTCTCTTTTTAGGGTTCCGTACCTTAAAAGGAACCCTTATAGGATCACTTTGTTGTCCGTCTGTCTGTCTATCTGTCTGTCATGAATGTTTATCCCAAGAACGCGTGGAGTTATCAAATTGAAATTAATATGAAATACCCGGGTCTATGGTCTCTTTCGGCTGTAAAATAATCAAACCTGTAAGTCAATATGAAGGAAAGATATGACCGTTTATGTCGCAAATTTTCGCATATTTTGCGATTTCACAAGGGAATCAAAACCTACAGGGTACTTCCCGCTGACCTAGAACCATGAAATTTGGCAGAAGCAGTGTCTTACAGCACAAGTAAAGGATAAAATTTGAAAACCGTATATGTATATAAAAAAAATATATGCAAATTTACTTATAAATATTCCTGTTTCGCGCTGTTGAGAGTCACCGACGAATAATGACCTCATTTGAAGTTCGCCTACTTTAAATCTTTCCTACAAGTGTGTACGGAACCCTCGGTGCGCGAGTCCGACACGCACTTGGCCGGTTTTTTTTTTGTATTCACTCACCAATATCCAACGTGGCTGCTCATAGCGAACAGATATTCATTGATCATCTCAAGCGGTGCTTCTTGTAGGACGTAGTCCACACGCCGGCCCGCGTTTAGGTTGCCCAACATCTCAGGAGACACCTGTGAGGGATGAAACACGATAAAATTGATTACTTGAACTTTACTTATGTAATTCTTTTGGTTTTTAAAAGAGTAATTGCTGAGTTTCTTGCCGGATTCTTCTCAGTAAAACCGACCATCCGAATCCGGTGGTAGATTCTGACGATTTGAAAGTGCTTGCCTGTAAAGTCTAGTCAAATAAAGATCTTTTTGAATTAGAATTTATATTTACAGTGAAGGAGAAGAACATTCATTAAGGTATTCAAACAAAAATATACGCCTAATGAAAAATATCACGAGGGCAAGTCGTGGTAGCCTTGTTAAATTGAATTGAATTGAAATTATCTTTATTTCTCTATACACACACACAATGGTGCCAATTCTGTTGTTCAAAATTACTAAACTTAACTAATTTGACAGGTCTAAAAGTCTTGCTATCCCTTTCTCATGTGCGGGGTTAAATAAGGATGGCAATATTTTTAGACCTGTCAAATTAGTTAAGTTTAGTAATTTTGAACAACAGAATTGGCACCAATGTGTGTCTGTGTATCATAATTCATAAGGAATCAACACCGTGTGGTATAAAGTGTCGCCTGCTATTCTAGCGACGCAAGTTCCAATCCCACCGGTCCGTACCAATAAGTTTTATAACTCAAGTGCAGTGATTAGTCACACCACGAGCTTTACGGTGAAGGATAACATCGTGAGGAAACCTGCATACGTCTGAGAAGAAATTCAAGGACGTATGTAGTGCCTAAGAGACGACGACGGACTCACCATCCGTCACGTTGGCACCAAATTATCTTCGGTGGAAAGTGGGTGTTGTAACACCTCTGTCTACCTCTTCGGGGACCCTTGTGGGAAGGCGTGAAGATATATTATTACTAACTTTATCCCCGCGACTTCGCCCGCAAATCAATATAATATATAGCCTATGTTACTCAGTGATAATGTAGCTTTCTAACGGTGAAAGATTTTTTGAAATCGGTCCAGTAGTTTTGAAGTTTATTCGTTACATACAAAAATACAATTTTAATATCATTAGTGTAGATTTATAGATTATCTAAAATGCTAATCTCATAGCAAAAATAATAATAATAGTGACATTACTGGCCATAAGAGACTAGGTACTAGGTGGTAGGCCTCTTATTGCAAGAGTCCGGCTAGGTGGGTACCATCGCAGTGTCAGATATTCTGCCGCCAAGCACTAGTGTACGTACACTACACTGTGTTCCGGTGTGAAGGGCACTGTAGCTAGTGACATTACTGGCCATAAGAGACTAGGTACTAGGTGGTAGGCCTCTTATTGCAAGAGTCTGTATTATTGTATCTCACCGTATCGTTTTGTCCCAGCTCCTCCTTGACCTCATCGCACAGGGACTGCTTCTCCATTTCTTCTTCAACAACCTTAAAGGGAGAATACATAATGTAATTATTGAGAAGTATAGTATAGAGGAAGTTTGAAAGTGGCTCCAGTGACAGAAAAGTTGAGGAGCAAGCGTCTGTCATGGTATGGGCATGTAATGCGGAGGAATGATGATAACGTGGTAAGAAAGGTTTTATGTATGAATGTGGATGAACAGGGGTCGAGGTAGACCTAAGAAAAGATGGATGGACTGTGTGAAAGATGACATGGCCAGAAAGGAAGTGAATACAGAGATGACGGCTGATAGAGAAGGATGGAAGAGAAATACATATTGCGCCGACCACAAATTATATGGGATAAGGGCTGGAGAATGATGATGATAACAATTAGGTACAATAATAATTAACTATAGAATAGAACAGGAAACGCGCTACGGAGGACATTCGATAGAAGACAAAAGAGAAAATAAGTTTTTATTTTTATACCTGATGGTAATCAGTCACCGTAGGCTATAGCCGCTAGCAATACCAGCGGTACCACTAACGGGTTGCCAACCATGTTGTTGATGAGGACTCACTGTGCTAGCAGCATTACTACTAGCCCAGCGTATCCTCGTGGAGCACTGGCAACCTTACTTACCGCAGAAACACAATATTACATCAAGTAGTGTTATTTACCTGCGGTCTTCTGTAAGGTGGAGGTACAGACCCCAGTCGGGCGGCTCCAATTTAAATGAGAAAACCCACGGGAGATCCCAATTCACCCTACCTCTCTTTTAAGCTCATGGTGAGATCACTGTACTTCAGCTTAGATAAACTCAGTGGTAATGGTCGGAGCTTAAACCTGGGCCCATCAGATGACAGGTTGCTTCATCCACAAGGCCACCACGGCTTACCATCAGGTTTGTTGGCAAGGCTCACCTTCTCCAGGTGTCCGTCAGGGGGCGCGGTCTGCGGCTGGGATTTCCATTTGTTCCACGTCACCTTTAGCGACTCCATAAGCTTCTGTTTTAAATCCGCTCCCACTCGGGCCATTGTGTCTTTTAATTCTGAAAAATTGTCATACGTTTTGTAAAATTATCCCGGAATATTTCTTTTTACCAGGATATATAGTATCCTATGTGTTAATCCAGGTTATAAACTGTCTTTGTTCCAAAGGACATCATCCATGTTTCATAGAGATTTGGTCCAAATCTGAAAGTGCCGGCCAACGCATTTTTTTGTATATTCTGTTAGAGCTTGTCCGTCTGAGCATTTATTACTATGACACTAAAGATGTAGGACCATTGTCGTTGATTTTATTTGAGTTCGAAAATTTTATTATTCATGCATATTTGTTGTAAATAGGAATTCAGAATAATCAAAACAAATGACATGTCCTGTAATGTCCAACTTTGGCGTCATAGTAATAAATGCTCAGACGGACAAGCTCTAACAGAATATACAAACAAATGTGTTGACCGGCACTTTCAGATTTGGACCAAATCTCTATGAAACATGGATGATGTCCATTATCACACCTACCTCTCTGTAATCTTACCCTCTTAACTGAAAACATTTTATATGTATCTTGATTTCTCAATAATAAGTAAATATTATTCTATCTTCTATACTTCTATATCTACTCTAATCTATACTAATATTATAAAGAGGAATAATTTGTATTTTTGTATGTTTGTATTGAATAGGCTCCGAAACTACTGGACCGATTTCAAAAATTCTTTCACCGTTAGAAAGCTACATTATAACTGAGTAACATAGGCTATATATTATACTAGCTGTCCACCCCGGCTCCGCACGGGTGGACAAATCATTTGATAAATGTCTCCCCGCGCGAAGCCGGGGCGGGCAGCTAGTTGGGAAATAAATTGCCCTTTTTCCGTAGTCGAGTTTTTACTACTAGGTGTCCCGACAGACGTTCCGTATTAGCTATGAATTCATATGACAAATACACCATAGAACAAAGGTCCTTTAGTTTATACAGAAATTAAATTATACGATTCCATTTTTATTGTCATAAGAACCTTCTATTGATAATACAAAATCGGTCCAGCCGGTCACGCGTGATGCCGTGACCAAGGGAAATAGGGATTCATTTATATATATATATAGATTGAAACGTAGTATATATAGTAGTATGTATATACCCAAGTGCATTCTCTTCCTGCCCTTATGGTGGGGGATGAGGAAAGGCTTCACGTCCCTCAACTGGGGGTTGATTAGGGGTTCGATCCTGGAAAGAAAGCGGTGTTAAAAAAATTACCGTACTAAGACTAAAGCAAACCAGTGCCGGTAGCATGAACTTTTTCGACAACGTTTTCGTATCGCAAACTGAACAGCGCTGCGGCGGTGAAAAGTGGAACTAAAAACTAGTATGACAATTTTGACATTTCGCGAGTTACGTTCTCGAATACGTTGTCGACAATGTTCCTGCTACCGGCACAGAACCAGAGACGAAGGATGTTGTCAGCGCCATCTGTCGGTTTAGCCGATAACCGTAGAGCTGTTTCATTATAGATGCTATCAGGATCGCAATTTATTGCGGCAGTTTGTCCATAGAGGGCGCTTTTAATACTTTTAGAGTTTTATTTGTTGCTTAATTAGAAATACAAAGTTACAGTTTTAAATAGTAAATACGCCCTTTTTTTTTAATATATATATATATATATATTACACAGTCTACGAGCATTTCAAGCGAAAAAAGACTGTGATTAATCACTGTACTCAACTAAGAAAACTCATTGGTACAGGCCGGGATTTGAACCTGGGCCCATCAGATGTCAGGCCGTTGCTTCAACCACAAGGCCACCACGGCCTTGACCTTGACCTCTCACTTACCTGTAAGCTATGGGGTCATACGGGTGGAATATGTTGAAGAAATTCTTGCAGGTAGGCAGGGCGAAGTTCCGCCCGAGGGACTCCACGCCGCGTATGCATTCAAATATGGCTGGAACAAGTAATTGAATACATCATGTTATTAATTTACTACCTTCTGCCCGCGACTACGTCCGCGTTGAGCTTAGAATCCCAGAGGAACCTAAAATTTTCCCGGAATAAAAAGTACATCACCCAAAGGACATCATCCATGTTTCATACAGATTTGACCCAAATCTGAAAGTGGCAGCAAACGTTTTGTTTGTATATTCTGTTAGAGCTTGTCCGTCTGAGCATTTATTACTATGACACCAAAGTTGGACATTACAGGACATTTCATTTGTTTTGTTTTTTTTTTTAATCCTATTATCAACAAAAATTAAGAAAATTCAGATTTTCCAACTCAAATAAAATCAACTACAATGGTCCTACAGCTTTAGTGTCATAGTAATAAATGCTCAGACGGACAAGCTCTAACAGAATATACAAAAAAAACGTTTGCTGCCACTTTCAGATTTGGGTCAAATCTGTATGAAACATGGATGATGTCCTTTCATCTAAATCCGTTGAGTAGTTTTTGCGTGAAAGAGTAACATCCATCCATCCATACTCACAAACTTTCGCATTTATAATATTAGTAGGATTTACTAGCTTCTGCCGGTGACTTCGTCCGGCATAAAAAGTATCCTAAGTAAGGTTGCCAGTGCTCCACGAGGATACGCTGGGCTAGTAGTAATGCTGCTAACACAGTGAGTCCTCATCAACGACATGGTTGGCAACTCGTTAGTGATACCCCTGGTATTGCTAGCGGCTATAGGCTACGGTGACTGCTTACCATCAGGTGGGCCGTATGCTTGTGCGACACCTTAGTGGTATAAAAATATGTGTCAGTGTAGTGCGAAGCCGGGGCGGGCCGCTAGTAAGAGGTATAGTTGGTGTGGTACCGATAGGGCTCCCGAGGGCGTAGAGCGCGTCGGGGGCGAAGGCCAGCGTGGGGTAGCGCACGCAGGCCGGCCCGGTGCCCGCCGACCCCGACACGTACGTCTTGCACATGCCCAGCGGACGCTATACAACGACATTACTTAATCACATAGTATCAATTAAAAAGTGCGAGTCGGACTCGCGCACCGAGGGTTCCGTACACACTTGTAGGTAAGGTTAAAAGTAGGCGAACTTCAAATGAGGTCATTATTCGTCGGTGACTCTCAACTACGCGATTCAGGTTTTTTGTTTTTGTAAATTCACATTAAAAAAAACTACATATTTACGGTTTTCAGATTTTATCCTTTACTTGTGCTGTAAGACACTGCTTCCTGCCAAATTTCATGATTCTAGGTCAACGGGAAGTACCCTGTAGGTTTTGATTCCTTTGTGAAATCGCAAAATATGCGACAATTTGCGACATAAACGGTCATATCTTTTCTTCATATTGACTTACAGGTTTGATTATTTTACAGCCGAAAGAGACCATAGCCCCGGTATGTCATATTAATATCAGTTTGATAACTCCACGCGTTCTTGAGATAAAAATTCTTGACAGACAGACAGACAACATAGTGATCCTATAAGGGTTCCTTTTTACCTTTTAAGGAACCCTAAAAAAAGTAACCATTTCTTCAAAAACACTTTTTCTCACCTCAGGCACCTGATGACAGAGGAGGTCATAAAGTATGACGCTGCCTAGAGAGTGACCCCCCAAGGAGACCCCCCCGGTGAAGTGGGGGTTACGCCGCCTGAACAGACTGTAGATGCGGTTCATCTCGTTGCACACTGTGTCTATTATAGTCTGTGGACATTAAAAAAGAAAATATTTAAATAGAGCAACAACTTGAGACTTTGCGGTTCGATCCCTAGCCACGGCTAATGCACCAACCGCAAATAATAAGTTTGTAATAGGAAATTCGCTCTTTTTAGATAATGTAAAAATACACGCTCTTTAAGCATTTAAAGTGTTTCCTTATTGACATTATTAAGATAAAAATCACTTTTCTAGTAGGGGAGCCCCCTTATTTTTCATTTTTTTTTATACCACTAAGGTGGCACACAAGCATTCGGCCCACCTGATGGTAAGCAGTCACCGTAGCCTATAGCCGCTAGCAATACCAAGAGTATCACTAACGGGTTACCAACCATGTTGTTGATGAGCCCAGCTACTAGCCCAGCGTGTCCTCGTGGAGCACTGGCAACCTTTCTTACCGCAGAAACACAACACTACATCAAGTAGTGTTATTTCACTGCGGTCTTCTGTAAGGCGGAGGTACAGTCCCTAGTCGGGCGGCTCCAATATTAATGGGAGATTCCAATTCTATTCGCTCTACCTCACTTTTTATAAACGCTACCGGCACAGCACATTACCTGGCAGAACACAGGGCTGGTGTAGAAGAGGACATCTAGCACGGTGTCGTTGGTGAAGTTGCGCAGGCGCGGGATGCTGTCCAGCGTCAGCTGTTCCAACCGACGGTCCACACCAGTCTCACCAGAGTGGAGGGTCGCGTGCCACGAGATGGGCAATACCTGGTATTGGAGTGGGGGGTTTTAGGGGGAATCAGCCGGAGCGCTTGAGTTTTGATCCAATGTCTCGTTAATTGTGTTAAGCGGGCTACACACGTTCAGTTTTAACTGCACAGTTTGACTGTACAGTTAAAACTGTGTAAAAATATATAGATAAGATATATATATATATATTTGGTTACCTCTGACCTTAAAGGCATGATGCGATCAGCTACTGTTACTTGAAAGGTAAAGAGTACTTGGAATTGGCGGGCATGTATGAAGTGATTGATGAATGTAGAAGAAGCAAGAGAGGTGTGTAACTCTCTATTGAAATGTCGCTCTATACTCTCTGCCTACCCCGTGAGGGACTTGGCGTGATGGTATGTATGTATGAAGAGATTGATGAATGTAGAAGAAGCAAGAGAGGTGTGTAACTCTCTATTGAAATGTCGCTCTATACTCTCTGCCTACCCCGTGAGGGACTTGGCGTGATGATATGTATGTATGTAGAGATTGATGAATGTAGAAGAAGCAAGACAGGTGTGCAAGTCTCTAGTGAAATGTCGCTCTATACTCTCTGCCTACCCCGTGAGATATTCATGATTATTATGTTTATTTAATCTCCGACGCAAAAAGGAGTATCATAAGTTTAGCGTGTGTATCTGTGTGTCTGTCTGTGGCATCGTAGCTCCTAAACGGATGTAACGATTTTGATATAGTTTTTTTTTGTTTCAAAGGTCATTTAACCGAGAGTGCTTTTAGCTAGAGGGACTTGGCGTGATGATATCGAGCGACTGTGGAAAGGCAAATCAAATAATTAATATTACACCACTTTGGTCTAAAATGAGTTTTATATACAGTTCGATAGAGTTTTGGATTCTCTATCGGTCTGTCTAGGCTAGAAGCCAATTGGAAGCTCTCAAAATAAAAAAGAACAATAATAAATAAAGAAGATATAATAATTTTATTGAAATTTTTAACTTTGAGCAACTCTGCTGAACAATTGCCCAAATGACAGTTCATTTTTGTTTTTCCTTTCCCGACAAAATGTGCCTATATATATGTATGTTTGTATGTATGTATGTATGTATGTATGTATGTATGTATGATAGTCACCTCGACCCGGCTCACAGCACCGTTATCGTAAGAGTTCCTGTAGTGGGACTGCAGCAGCTGAAAACTTGTCGCTCTGAAGTCTTCCACTGTACACACCAAATAAAAATAAACATAACAATGGCGCCAATTCTGTTGTACAAAATTACTAAGCTAAACTTATTTGACAGTACTTAAAATATTGCCATCCTTATTTAACCCCACACGTGAGAAAGGGATAGCAAGATTTTTTGTCCTGTCAAATTAATTTGGTTTGTGATTGTGTACAGAATCAGTTCGAGTCGTGGCTGCCGTGTGGTATGAAGCGTTGCCTGCTATTCTAGCGACGCAAGTTCCAATCCCACCGGTCTGTACCAATAAGTTTTTGTAACTTAAGTGCAGTGATTAGTCACACCGCGAGCTTTACGGTGAAGGATAACATCGTGAGGAAACCTGCATACGTCTGAGAAGAAATTCAAGGACGTATGTAGTGCCTAAGAGACGGCGACGGACTCACCATCTGTCACGTTGGCACCGAATTATCTTCGGTGGAAAATGTCGCACCATGCTGTGTCTGCCTACCTCATCGGTGACCCTTGTGGGCAGGCGTTAAGATTTTAAGAGAGGTAGGGCGATTTAGGATTTCCCGTGGGTTATCCCATTTAAATTAGAGCCGCCCGACTGGGGACTGTACCTCCGCCTTACAGAAGACCGCAGTGAAATAACACTACTTGATGTAGTGTTGTGTTTCTGCGGTGAGTAAGGTTGCCAGTGCTCCACGAGGATACGCTGGGCTAGTAGTATTGCTGCTAGTACAGTGAGTCCTCATCAACAACATGGTTGGCACCCTGTAGTGATACCCCTGGTATTGCTAGCGGCTATAGGCTACGGTGACTGCTTACCATCAGGTGGGCCGTATGCTTGTGTGGCACCTTAGTGGTATAAGAGTTGATGTATTTATATTAGTTCGTTGAAGTTGATATGACATATATATATTTATTCGAAATTGTTAATTATATTTATTGAATATGATAATTATTTTCAATTATTCGTTAATTTTAACGGTTAATTAATGTATTCGACATCTTTAATTGTGAGTACTGACCAACTTCCTCGACGGATCGGAAGCGCATGTCACAAGCCGACCCCACGCCATGGCAGAGGAGTAGCAAATGGTCTATGCTTGAGGGAGACGGGTCTTCAATCTCAGACTCGTCGCACCCGCGTCGGACCACGCGTGGGCGAGCGCTCGATTGCTGGACAAACACACAACACTATCACACTGAGTGGTGGCCTTGTAGTTGAAGCAACGGCCTGTCATCTGATGGGCTCACGTTCAAACCCCAGCCTGTACCAATGAGTTTTTCTAAGAGCTTTAAAAGAGGAAGAGCGAATTGGAATATCCCGTGGGTTTTCCCATTAATATTGGGGCCGCCCGACTGGGGACTGTATCTCCACCTTACAGAAGACCGCAGTCAAATAACACTACTTGATGTAGTGTTGTGTTTCTGCGGTAAGTAAGGGGGCCAGTGCACCACGACGATACGCTGCGCTAGTAGTAATGCTGCTAGCACAGCGAGACATCATCAACGTCATGCTTGGCAACTCGTTAGTGATTCCCCTGGTATTGCTAGCGGCTATAGGCTACGGTGACTGTTTACCATCAGGTGGGCCGTATGCTTGTACCACCTTAGATCACCGTGCAGCTAATTTAGCTTGCAACAATGTATCGTGTTAAGACAGTCGACCAATCGGGGTTGTCTCATTCGCAATATGTTGCGTTTTAGCTCCGGACTCTTTGAACGTTAAGTTAATTTATTATTATACTAGCGGCCCGCCCCGGCTTCGCACGGGTAGACATTTATATCAAATATTTTGTCTACCCGTGCAAAGCCGGGGCGGGAAGCTAATATAATATATAGCCTATGTTACTCAGTGATGATGTAGCTTTCTAACGGTGATACATCATCACGGTGTCTAACGGTCTAACGGTGAAAGATTTTTTGAAATCGGTCCAGTAGTTTCGGAGCCTATTCAATACATACAAAAATACAAATCTTTACTCTTTATAATATTGGTATAGATAGGCAAGCGCGGATCCAGCTTCAAATCAAGGGTCATAAGATGTAATGAAGTAATTATGTAATTGACTAAGTAACTTTATGATATTTTTATACGTTATTATGTGGGGCGAGCGAGGTGATCATGCTCAGCCACCGCATAGGGAAGATCTTCCAGCCAGGCGGGTGTTGTGCCTGGGGAACCGCGGCTCCGACTGTTCTAGTCGGAAACTTGTATATATGTCGAATTGCGTAGAAAACTTCGCTAGCGCGTGGCAGGATTGTGACGTATGTAGTTTGTCATCCGTTGAATGTTGTCCTGTTAGTTAGTAGATTTCTAACATTGGTTTATGTAGCGGTGAGGTCGCTACAATTACATAAATAATCTATTAAAATTGTCTATCTATCTATTATAAATGTTCTGTTCACTTTTGTTTACTAACGACACGAGTTCTCTTTAATAACTACTAGCTTAGCTTTTTATTTCAAGCGTTATAACCTTGTCTAAGTGTTAATGTAATTGTGTTTAGGAATGTAAATGTAACTTTATGTAATTCTTTTGGTTTTTAAAAGAGTAATTGCTGAGTTTCTTGCCGGATTCTTCTCAGCAAAACCGACCTTCCGAATCCGGTGGTAGATTCTGACGATTTGAAAGTGCTTGCCTGTAAAGTCTAGTCAAATAAAGATCTTTTTGAGTTTTTATTTTTTTTTATTTTGATTGCTATTTTATCATTTTGTGAAATATTCATGTAAGTATGTATGTTAGTAATTGAAATGTGAATTATATTCATTTCTTTTGAATTGAAAAGAGTAATTGCTGAGTTTCTTGCCGGATTCTTGTCAACAAAAAACGACCTTCCGAATCCGGTGGTAGATTCTGATGATTTGAAAGTTTGCAAAGTCTAGTTCCTGCTACTCTACTGTCTACTCTGAGTTTGAGTGACATGAAAAAAGACCGAGATTCTTGCCGGTTCTTCTCATCCGAACCGGTGGTAAATTAGATCTTTATAAGTGCCTAATTACGGCCTGACTGAATAAATGATTTGTTTTGATTTTGAGTCCCGGCCGGGGAGGGGGGTCATGACCCCCCACGACCCCCCTGGATCCGCCCTTGTAGGTAATTGTAACTAACAATCTTCTCCTTCTGACTCCTGTACTCTCCCGCGCCATGCACCAAGAGAACTAGGTGATCCATCTTCGTAGGCAAGTCGCGAGACACTCGTATCTTCGGCGGGTTTCGGTACACCCGTTTGCCGAAAGCGAATAGCTGGTGGAAGGAGGTAAGGACTAAGGAGGGGTAAGGGATAGGTGTGGACGCAGCTAGGGTTTAAAACTGTGGAATGAGCTTCCCGCCTAGGTTTTCCCAAAGGAGTACAGCATGGGGTTCTTCAAGATGGATTTGAAGAGATTTCTGAAGGGTCGGCAACGAGAGTGATACCCCTGGTGTTACAAGCTATAGGCTACGGTGACCGCTTACCATCAGGCGTGCCGTATGCTTGTTTGCCACCTTAGTGGTCGTCAAGCGTCCCGTACTAAAAGACCAAAAACACGATTTTAGGAGCCCTCTCTAACTTTAACTATAATTTGCTGTGAAAGCGGCAACAGGAATACACATTCTGTGAAAATTTCAACTGTCTACCTATTCCAGATCATGAGATCATATATAAAAAGCCGTGGTGGCCTTGTGGTTGAAGCAACTGGCCTGTCATCTGATGGGCGCATGTTCGAGTCCCGGCCTGTACCAATGAGTTTGTCTAAGCTAAAGTATAGTGATTAATCACACCATGAGCTTTTAAAAAGAAAAGAGAGGTAGGGCAATTTGGGATTTCCCGTGGGTTATCCCATTTAAATTGGAGCCGCCCGACTGGGGACTGTACCTCCGCCTTACAGAAGACCGCAGTGAAATAACACTACTTGATGTAGTTTTGTGTTTCTGCGGTAAGTAAGGTTGCCAGTGCTCCACGAGGATACGCTGGGCTAGTAGTATTGCTGCTAGCACAGTGAGTCCTCATCACCAACATGGTTGGCACCCCGTAGTGATACCCCTGGTATTGCTAGTGGCTATAGGCTACGGTGACTGCTTACCATCAGGTGGGCCGTATGCTTGTGTGCCACCTTAGTGGTATAAAAAAAAAAAAGATACAGCCCGCTGACAGACAGACCGACAGATGGACAGCGGACACTCCCGGATCCCGTTGGTTAAACTTCATTTACACAGTCGAAGCAGTAGATACATTACAAATAGGGAGATTGTGCAAAGGTCAAGGTCAAAGTTAAAGGTCACGATAAGGGTGCAACTCACCGAAGGCCCACTGAAGGCATCCGTACTCCCTCCGTGCAGGAAGTGCACCATGACGCTGGGTCCATGCATCACTACGAGCTCGTTGTCAGGCAAAACAAGACGGCGATGCCACTCGCCAGTGGTGAGACCGTGACGGTATTCCTCCTACAAACACAGTAATACATCTACCACTAGCTACAATGCCCTTTACACCGGAACACAGTGTAGTGTGCGTACACTAGTGCTTGGCGGCAGAATATCTGACACTGCGGTGGTACCCACCTAGCCGGACTCTTACAATAAGAGGTCTACCACCTAGTACCTAGTCTCTTATGGCCAGTAATGTCACTAGCTACAGTGCCCTTCACACCGGAACACAGTGTAGTGTACGTACACTAGTGCTTGGCGGCAGAATATCTGACACTGCGGTGATACCCACCTAGCCGGACTCTTGCAATAAGAAGCCTACCACCTAGTACCTAGTCTCTTATGGCCAGTAATGTCACTAGCTACAGTGCCCTTCACGCCGGAACCCACCAATCAAAAATGCTTCTTACCTCCAGTATGCCAGCTACGTCTTCCCTGTATGGTACGAATCTTGCATCGGTTGTGCCTTTGTAGAACCAGCTGCACCTACAGAATAAAATACAGCAAGTCAAAAAGAGAGGTAGGGCGATTTGGGATTTTACCGTGGGTTTTCCCTTACACCTTACAGAAGACCGCAGTAAAATAACACTACTTGATGTAGTGTTGTGTTTCTGCGGTAAGTAAGGTTGAGTCCTCATCACCAACATGGATGGCAACGCGTTAGTGATATCCCTGGAATTGCTAGCGGCTAGAGGCTACGGTGACTGCTTACCATCAGGTGGGCTGTATGCGTGTGCCATCGTAGTGGTAAAAAAAAGTCTGTCAGAACAGAAACATGTTGGTCGTGTAGTATAAAGCGTTGCCTGCTATTCTAGCGACGCAAGATCAAATCCCACCGGTCTGTACCAATGAGTTTTTCTAACTTAAGTGCAGTGATTAGTCACACCACGAGCTTTACGGTGAAGGAAAACATCGTGAGGAAGCCCGACAGTCGGCTTTAATATTAAATGGGAAAATCCATGGGAGACCCTAATTCGCCCTAATGGTCATGGTGTGATTGATCACTGTTCTAAAGCTAAGAAAACCTTATTGGTACAGGGGCCGATCAAGTATAACGCAAGCAGATTTATTTCAATTATTTGCCATCCTCCCATGTCAGCAAAGCTCTTACCCCCCCCTTCCAATGCTTTCGTAAACATTGGTGTATGTACATGCATTTTTCTTTCAATGTAAGTGTTCTGTATTTTTATTGAGTCATGAGTTATAATTCTAGAAACAATAAAATAGCTTTAGGTTAGAGGATTTCAACGCACATAATCCCCGAGCATTCGTTTCGTTTCCAACCAAAAACTATGTGTGGGTTGCTATGTGTAAAAAAGAAAATAGCTACTGCTGGCGTAATTACTATCTAGACCTCCCCACCACCACCCCTCATCCAAAATAAGCAAAGCATAGACTCCCCCGCTCCCCAATAGTGCTTTTTTTTCACATCGTCCTTCTGACAATGGTCGGAGTATTTTTGCATCTAGTATATTAGATTTATACAATTTTTATCTTTTTATACCACTAAGATGGCAAACAAGCATACGGCCCGCCTGATGGTAAGCGGTTACCGCAGCCTATAGACGCTTGCAACACTAGGGGGATCACTCGCGCGTTGCCGACCCTTCAAAAATCTCTTCACATCCTTCTTGAAGAACCCCATGCTGTAATCCTTTGGGAAAACCACGGCGAGGAGTACATTCCACAGTTTAATTGTGCGCGGGAGGAAGCTCCTTTGGAATTTGTCATTTTTGGGTTTAGTAGTTCAAGTAGTTGTGAGTTTTTCCTTTAAACTTTTTTATATTCGAAACTTTCTCATTTAATTTGAGTCCTACATTTTATCGAGATTTACCTACTTTTATCCCCTATAGTGCTTATGTAATACTTGAACGGCGCCACAAACCTGGGCCCATCAGATGACAGCGTCAGATTTCAAGCGTTATATACTTGTCTATGTGTTAATATTATTTTTTAGTGTTATCAATTGTTTTTATATATTACTTTGAGAAATAGGTATCCATGTTAAGTTAGTATTTGAAATGTAAATTTATGTAATTCTTTTGGTTTTTAAAAAAGTAATTGACGAGTTTCTTGCCGGATTCTTCTCAGCAAAACCGACCTTCCGAATCCGGTGGTAGATTCTGACGATTTGAAATAGTAGGGGAGCCCACGATGCTAAATGGGGATTTACTCGAGCGTCATAGAGACCTATTAGGTTGCAAAGCTTAGATGATAAAAAGAAAAAAATGTTATATAATATATACCTTTTCATCGGTGGGGGAAGCGCCTATAGAGTTTTAAATATGTAAAAAAAAACTGTTGCATGGACATACTCGAGCGCTTCAGATACTGATAGCATCAATGTCCAACGTATTTTTAATGATGTACGTATGTTAATCTGATCATTTGCATGATGCGGGTGGTTGTACGTAAGGGTTAAAAATGAAAAAAAAAAAAAAAAACGAGCACGTCAGATTTTCAAAGGGGGTGTTAAGTGCACCAAAAAAAGCTCTCATTCAATAATCTGACGATTTCGATTTGACGCAAACTCGCGGCCATTATTATAATGTGCAAAAAAAATTCGCCATTTTGAAATACTCAAGCGCGTCAGATTAAGATATATGTTGTTCATCTTATTGTTCTAGACGTGCTGTCTCATAATCTGACGATTATCTAAATGGATTCGCCTAATCTGATAAAAAAACATTTATTTTTTATTTTTTTTAAATCATTGAACATAATTAATTGAGAAGCTCAGGAAATAGCAAGTAAATAAATAAGTATATGTTTTTTGAGTAGAATACTTGTATTTATAAGAAAATAATTAAAAAACAATGCCCAAAGGAGTAGAAACCCGGAGAGGGAAATATAGGCAGCTGGGTAGCTGCACGCACTAAACTTTATCGACGATTTTTTTATTATTTCGGCTTACGGAAATCGTCAGATTATATATTTTCGTTATCCTTGAATTATTTCCTTAAAAATAAAAAAAAATTGGCTACGCTCGAGAATGTCGAGATGACGTTTTTTTTTACAACTTTGTTGCCCTCCCCTTTCTTAACGTCACTCTCAAATTGTCAGATTAGTGGAATATACACTTTTTAGCATGTAATTAACTCACCTTACCTTAATCTGACGCGCTCGAGAATTTCTAGTGATCCATTTTTTTTTACTAATCTGATCCTTTATCCTTCACGGGCGGCCTTATATATGGGGCTCATATTTGGTGGAGGTACTTAACCGGATACAAGGTATCGCCCTGTATATTAATCTGCCGCGCTTCAGTAAATCCTGAAATCCCCGTTTGGGCTCCCCTACTAAAAGTGCTTGCCTGTAAAGTCTAGTCAAATAAAGATATTTTTTAATTGAATTGAATTGACAGGTCGTTGCTTCAACCACAAGGCCACCACGACTATATACATATATTATTTTGCTGAACATAGAATTTATGTCTTACCTTCGAACATTAGTGGGTTTGTCACACCAGTATACTGGCATCCTGATACGTCCCTTCACGTTGACATCGTATCTACCGCCATCTGTCGGCACCACGGTGTCATCTGTCAGATCAGCTGAAACACAAATGTCCAGCTAAAATAAACAGGTACATTGTAAACAAATCAATAGGGAGGTTTTAGTCTATTATGGCCAGTAATGTCACTAGCTACAGTGCCCTTCACACGGAAACACAGTGTAGTGTACGTACACTAGTGCTTGGCGGCAGAATATCTGACACTGCGGTGGTTCACCTAGCCGGACTCTTGCAATAAGAGGCCTACCACCTAGTACCTAGTCTCTTATGGCCAGTAATGTCACTAGCTACAGTGCCCTTCACACCGGAACACAGTGTAGTGTACGAACACTAGTGCTTGGCGGCAGAATATCTGACACTGCGGTGGTTCACCTAGCCGGACTCTTGCAATAAGAGGCCTACCACCTAGTACCTAGTCTCTTATGGCCAGTAATGTCACTAGCTACAGAGCCCTTCACACCGGAACACAGTGTAGTGTACGAACACTAGTGCTTGGCGGCAGAATATCTGACACTGCGGTGGTTCACCTAGCCGGACTCTTGCAATAAGAGGCCTACCACCTAGTACCTAGTCTCTTATGGCCAGTAATGTCACTAGCTACAGTGCCCTTCACACCGGAACACAGTGTAGTGTACGTACACTAGTGCTTGGCGGCAGAATATCTGACACTGCGGTGGTACCCACCTAGCCGGACTCTTGCAATAAGAGGCCTACCACCTAGTACCTAGTCTCTTATGGCCAGTAATTTCACTAGCCACAGTGCCCTTCAGACCGGAACACAGTGTAGTGTACGAACACTAGTGCTTGGCGGCAGAATATCTGACACTGCGGTGGTTCACCTATCCGGACTCTTGCAATAAGAGGCCTACCACCTAGTACCTAGTCTCTTATGGCCAGTAATGTCACTAGCTACAGTGCCCTTCACACCGGAACACAGTGTAGTGTACGTACACTAGTGCTTGGCGGCAGAGTATCTGACACTGCGGTGGTACCCACCTAGCCGGACTCTTGCAATAAGAGGCCTTATGTGTGAAGTATACTTACGGCTAAGGAATGCATCCTCCAGTGCAGTGGAGTCGGCGACGGAGAACCCGCGCCATATAGACTTATCCTCAACATCCACGCGGTAAAACCAGTGGTGGTTTACTGGTACATACTCTATGATTGGACGGCTCTGAAATATATATTTTATAATTTCAAGTAGATGTCATAATTTTATGACACTCGTTAATATTATGGTGTTCAAAATCCACAGTGCCAAAGTGTTTGTAACAAAGCTCCTTCGAAGCGGCTTGACTAATTTTTAAGGTTCCGTACCTTAAACGAAAAAGGAACCCTTATAGGATCATTTTGTTGTCCATCTCTCTGTCTTGTCTGTCTGTCTGTCAAGAATTTTTATCTCAAGAAGGCGTGGAGTTTTCAAATTGAAATTAAATACCCGGGTCTATGGCCTCTTTTAGCTGTAAAATAATCAAACCTGTAAGTCAATATGAAGGAAAGATATGACCGCTTATCAAATTGAAATTAAATACCCGGGTCTATGGTCTCTTTCAGCTGTAAAATAATCAAACCTGTAAGTCAATATGAAGGAAAGATATGACCGCTTGTGTCGCAAATTTTCGCATATTTCGGATAATGTCTAAGCATTATTATTATTAATATTTAATTATATTTCTAGAAATAATAACTGAAATGAAGCAACCATACCATATAAGCTACATAGGTTAGATTTTTTTTAAATAATATGTACCTCATTAACCACTGTGATCTCATCATTGTTTTCCCCGTCCAAAGAAAAGTTTTCAAAATTGACCGTGACAGTCCTTTTGTTTGTTTCTTTGCTTTGATCCATATTGCTTCTCTCTTTACTGCTGTCTGAACTATCGCTCGTTTTCTTAACTTTGTAATTACCGAAAGACACACCGTCTTTATGGATTATGTTGCAACAATAAATACACTTATTGAACGTACTCTCAATCACTGCGTCATCGATCTCACCCAATCCTGTATCCGGTGGGTGTTTACCGTCAACTTTTTGGTCACCCGGTTCGCCTATATTGAGTTCTGTAGTCATATCATATTTAACTGTAAAATAATTCACCGTCCTAACAATTTGATCTTTGCTCACTTCGAAATTGTCTAATGACGTTAAATCTTTTATTAATTTTAAATTCGCAACGTATTTCTCTTGTGGAATGTCAAATTTGTTTGCATGTAATTCGTGTCTATAGTGGTTTTGACTTTGGCTCAACTCAAAAAAAGATTTAGAATGATCAGGTTTAGGTGGGGGCATGGAAAAGTAACTAGCTAATCTATTGGTAGTATCCGACTGTGTTGTTATGGGCTCATTTGATGCAAAGAATTTCATAGGATCGGGGAGCGTCTGATTCGATGCTGATTCTGCTTCAGGTTTCAATATTTTCTCTGTTAATCCATCAGCAACTTCTGAAGCTTGAAGATTGTCTTCGCGGGTCGCACTGATATCTTCAGTTAGTTCTCTCTTTGCCCCCATTTTTGAAATATCAGGCAGTTGTTGGGTGTCAAATGGACCAGGTTGTTGAGTGCTTGGTATTGATTCCTGACCGATTGCAGTCGATATTTCTCGCTTAATTTCAGTAGTTTGCGTAGGATTAGTAAAAGTAGTCGTATTTGTTATATTAGTCTGCGTTGACGTTTCTGGGATACTAGGTACATCACTAAAATCAGTAGACGGCTGTAAAGTATATTGGCTGGAAACCTCACTCAGTCTCCTCTGAAATTCTTCTTCAAATCCTGGAGGAATACGCAAAGGCATATTGGGAGACCCCACACTGAATCCTGTCAATCCAGTAGGGGAACTGATAGAATTTCTGTAATGAGTTTCCACGGCGTAGTTCCCTGTGTCGAAATACGAAGCAATCGAGATTGCTGGACTGTATGTTGGAGGCAAATCGAATTGAAAGCTCTTATACGCATATGCTTCTTCAGCCGGATCTGCAGTTGTTTCCTCCATTTTCTTAAACCGTTCAATTCTGTTTGTAAAAGTATCAGTCATCGAACTTTCAGAAGTTTTTTCTCTTTCTTTGTATTCTATTTTATTATCGTCTGTCTCAGACGGGTCAATAACAAACTCCTCAAAAATAGGAAAGTCTTCCTTTGCATCCTGCTCAATAGAGTGTACGTCTAAGCCCCCGGTTTCATCTGATTTCAAATCTTCTTCTGCTGGCGCAGCTGATGGTGCAGTCATCTGCTTTGGAAGCAAATCTTCTTGGGAATTTTTGTACTCGGCTTTAATTTCATCGCTTGCATTGTTAGGTACGTCTTCGAAAAATAAAGGATTGGTACCGAATAATCCCAACGAATTAGAGTTAAGTTGATAAGTGTAATCATGCTCGGAAGCAGCATATGCTGTTTCTTCCGTAGACCAGCCATAAGTTCTGGGAGTATTCACATTATTACCGTCATCTAACATATCTGTAGCTGATTGGACATTTAAAGTGTCAATAGTCTCCTCAGCAATATGAGATATTTCTGCAAATTGAGTCGTGTCATAATCAATTCTGTCCATACCTGGATTAGTCTCAGTCAGTGGTACTTCCACAGTGTTTGAAAGTTGAACGGGCGACGTTATATTATCAATCATTTGTGTTGTCCACTCAGTATCATTTTCTTCATCCGTTTCAATTTTATCAACATCTCTACACGTGTTACACATGTTTCGCTCAGATATTTGTTCACATTTTCTATCTTCCAACGATGTGGTTGCTATGTTCTCAAAGAAGCTAACGTTTTCATTTTGTTGAAACAACGTATCAGTAGGTTCAAATAGCGAGACGTTTATATCATTATTTAGTTCCGGAATTGCTTGAGAAGTGTCAGCAATTATTGTAGACAAACCAAATAGTGGAACTGATGAAACTACAGCTACTATGGGTATGACGTCTTTTTTCAAAGATTCAAGAACATTGGTTTCCCTTATTGGAATATCTTCTTTAATTTTTAGCGTTTCCTTTATTATATGTTCAGTGTTGATGCCCGGTTTCAAATTAGTTGGAGAATCCAAAGAAATTGACTTGATATCACTTGTGATATCAGATATTTCAGATAGGAAAGCAGATTCAACATTCTTTTGTTCAAAACCCAAGTCTCTGGTTACACCAAAAGATTTAAAAATATCTTCACTCTTTCCAGAACCAGTGGCTGAGTAATGTTTAGGGCTAAAAACAGATTTTATAAAATCATCAGATTTAAGTTCACTTGAAAATATATTTGTGGTAGGATTGTCAAAGAAACTTTTTTTAGATAGATCCGTTTTAGTTTCGCCTATGTTACCAATATTTCGAGGTGCATTTTCAAGCCCAACAATAAAACCAGTTGAGCTTGCAGAAACCTTGACATCGCCTCCCGCTTGAGTCATATCAATTAGTTTTTCCCCTTTTAGCGCACAATCTTCAATATTTTCCTTAACATGACCTTCATGAATAGTATAATCGGGTGCATTTTCAATTATATTACGGTTTGAGCTCATATCAACACTACCAAGAATTCGATTTATAGGGCTCATAAAAGCTTCTGAACCGACCCCAGTTGTGATTCCAGAATTACCGGCATCTATTTTATTAGTGGGGAATGTTACAGCCTGTGGGTCTGATGTAGTTCCAGTCTTTCCTCCGAGACTTCCAAAGTAGATTTCTTCTGAAGCACTTTTATTTCCTGTTTCTCCAGATTGACTGATGTCAGCTCCGACGTTGGTTGATTGTTGAGGCTGACTTATATAAGGGACATTGGAAGCGTTTGGTTCTACATGCGGATAGCTCTGAGAATTCCCATAGTAGTCATTAGCTGGGTACACATTATGTCTTTGATGAAGATAATAATTATAGGGTTGTTGCACGTTGTAGTTTTGATTTTCTTGGTCATAATTTTGCGGCATTCGATAATTGTTGCTTTGGCCCGCTCCAACTCCAATCTGTGGTTTTACTTCAACATTTGGCACTAATATTTCGAAATTGGACTGGCCTTGGGAATACTGATCATACGACGAAGTACTAACCGGCTGATAAGATACATTCTCCTGAGCACCAGTTACATCTTTCTTACTGTCATTGAAAGTCGGATCGAAGAACGTGGTCACCTTACATTGAATCTTATTGACATCTATCGAACTGAGTTTAGATTTCAATGATCCAAATATATCAAACCCTTTCGGCTCCTCTTTCTGTTGTTCGTAGCTCTCTGTTGTGGGGCGACTCAAATCAAACGCTGTATAGTGTTCAGGAGCTTGTATACTATAGGCAGGCGCAGTTTGATGTTCTGCAGGTCTTATAATATCAAACGGCGTTGCAATTTGTTCTGCAACTGCTATACGACTTGGTTGCTCACCTTGCACATCCTGGCTGGGAGTAAAAGCACTCGAAGTTAACTGAGTGACAACAGGTGGCATGATTGGTTTGACATTATTACTTATAGAACCGACCCCTTCAATGGGTCCCGAATAATATTGAGGTCTCTTCTTAGTCATCCTGTAATTTAATCCTCCAGTCAATTTTGGCGGTTCTCCGACAGGTTTCGGAGGCTCAATGATTGGCTCTGCAATTTTACTAATATCTTGTATTGGTGGAACCATTTGCTTGTTCAATATTTGATCATTAGCTGATATTTGGGATGGCTGTTGAGTTGGGTTGAAGAATGTTGGTTGTGGTAATTTGGGTGGAACATTTGATGCGAATAACGGTGTAACTTGACCAACATTATGCGTAGATGTCGGTTGTATATTCGCTGATGTTGGAGGTTTTACATCAGCCTGACTTCGGCCAAACATTGTTGTATTGGAAATTGATGTTCCTGCAGTACTAGGTTGAGCAAATTGCGATGCCTCAAATATATTTGCAGACATGGCTAAATTCGGGGGCAAATTCGCTTGTGTAACACCAATCTGAGATGATATTGGATTATATATTGGTACACTCTCTGCTTCTGCATCTGCCAAGCTAGGCGGTACGAACATTGTCGGTTCCGGGATAAGTTTTGCAGGACACACAGCTATGTAGGGATGTTTCATATCTACTTGTGATTGCAAAGGGTCAGCTTTATGTATATTCGGAGCTGTATGTACGTCTGCAGATCCCGTAGGGACAAATATTGACGTCCCTGGTGCTCGAGATATTGGTCCAATATTTGGCTGAACCATTGTTGATGCAGTCGGCGGTCGAATAGGCGCTATATTAGACGGGGGGTGAGATTGTGGCATTTGACCAAACTGCGTGGAAACTGGACCACCAAGGGGAGTGAATATTGAAGTTTCCATGTTAGTCGTGGCAAACATTGATGGTGGTGCTCCAGCTGAAACTGGTGGCAAGGTCTGTGACGTTTCAATAGCAGAAACTTGCTCCAACATAGGCTTGTTCGTATCCGGCATTGTTGGAACAAATATGTTACTTGTATAAGTAGTAGGAGCTGCTGGAGGTTTAGCTGAAATGCGCCGTGCAACGGAAGGTGGTAATATTGCTTTTCCAACACCACCAGATTGGTTATCGTTTCTGGGAAGATTCGAAAACATTGGCGGTGGTGGTATAATGGCAGCAGAAGGAGGAGTGCCAGTTAATTTTGCATCTAGAACTGGTCGAACCTCGTGATGCATGGCGGACGCTTTCTCATGACCTATAGGAGCCGCGATCAAATTACGCTCATCATCATTTGGCTTGAATATATTATAAGTTTCACTGCGATGAGCAACACTGGCTACTTCTGGTTTCATATCTGTTGTATTGTCTGTCGCTTCAACGGCTATCGGTATGAAGAATGAAGGAACAGTTTGACTCTGTGGTGGTCCCAGCGGCATACTATGCGAGTCTGCGGAACTCAAACCTGGTATCTGTGCGTAGGCTTTCTTCTTTGTGGTTATGCGATAATTGGCGGCACCTGTAACAAGGAATTATTTATGTTAAACAGAGTGTTTACTTGAAGTAAAGTGGCGGTAATAATTTCCTGTTCTAAAGGTTTTTCATTATGAATTCACTTTACTTTTGCTGCTTTGATATCAGGTGTTTAATGACAGGTCTGTATGGCGACCGAACGTAACTTCGCACGGTTTTTAGAAATAGTAAATAAATTGGAATTGGATTTCTAAATTTTCAAAATCATTGAAAATCTAATTGCTTCACTTTAAATAATATATTCCAAGTATTAATTATGCTTTTAAAACATATGTAATATTGTTATTGTAATATTAACATAACTAAATGCTTACTAAAAGCTAGGGACAGTTACATTCTACATCTGTTTATTTTGTAAAACAGTGATGTTACTATTATAATCGCTTTCATGTATTTTCGTTATGATATTTCACACAAGCAGGTTACAGATAAAATCGATTCACTGATTTACTGAATGGAATTACGATACAAACTTTTAATCGACGGTTATCATCGGGTTACGTCACTTTTTTAGCTGTCAAAAATCGCATTATATCTTGGTCTCACTTTAGTAGAACAGCTGGTATTGCTTGTATATTTATTTAGGTTCTAGTTATTTATAAGTCGTGGTGGCCTAGTGATTGAAGCAACGGTCTGTCATCTGATAGGCCCAGATTAAAATCCCGGCCTATACCAATAGAGTTTTCTAAGGTTAAGTACAGTGACCAATCACACCATGAGCTCAAAAAGAGAGGTAGAGCGAATTGGGATCTCCCGTCAACTCCCGTGGGTCGGGACTCCCGACTGGGGACTGTACCCCCGTCTTACAGAAGACCGCAGCGAAATAACACTACTTTGACGATATGTTATGTTTCTGCGGTAAGTAAGGTTGCCAGTGCTCTAAGGGGTTACGCTGGGCTAGTAATGCTGCTAGCACAGTGGCTCCACATCAACAACATGGTTGGCAACTCGTTAGTGATATTATTTTATATACCACTAAGGTGGCACACAAGCATACGGCCCATCTGATGTTAAGCAGTCATCGTAGCCTATAGCCGCTAGCAATACCAGGGGTATCACTAACGGGGTGCCAACCATGTTGTTGATGAGGACTCTCTGTGCTAGCAGCAATACTACTAGCCCAGCGTATCCTCGTGGAGCACTGGCAAACCTTACTTACCGCAGAAACACAACACTACATCAAGTAGTGTTATTTCACTGCGGTCTTCTGTAAGGCGGAGGTACAGTCCCCAGTCGGGCGGCTCCAATTTAAATGGGATAACCCACGGGATATCCTAAATCACCCTACCTCAAAAAATTAAAGTTTAAAAACATATCTAACAATCATCTTCTAACCTCGTCCACTGTTGGTTAACTTACAACTAAGACATTGAGGCAGGTTTTAGCTGTAAAACAGTTGATGTCATCAGACAAGTACACAAACACAACACAACATAATAATATAAAATAATAACCTTACAAGTCACGGTTACCGGAGGTCACAAACACGAACCGTGAGAAATAATATGTGTTATGTAACATCCACTATTTGGTACATTACCGGTTGATTGGGTAAAGCTATATTATATGGACGACGCCATTACAGCCATTTCGAATTTTAGGTAAAGTAAAAAGCTACAGCTTTATATATTCCCGTCAACGCAAGGTCGGTAAAGTGCGAGTAACACCCCTGGTGTTGCAAGCGTCCATAGGCCTAGGTCACCGCTCCATCAGGCAGTAGGGGGACCTGTTCGTCCCTTATGCTTGCACAGTGATTCCTCTCAACACAAGGTCGGCAACGCGCGAGTGAAACCCCTGGTGTTGCAAGCGTCCATAGGGCTAGGTCACCGCTCCATCAGGCAGTAGGGGGACCTGTTCGTCCCTTATGCTTGCACAGCGATTCCTCTCAACACAAGGTCGGCACGCAGTTCCAGACCATTTCGGTTTCAGGCCTTTGTAAAACGGTAGTTAAATTCCAGAGTCAAGCGGCTTTAATGATTTTTTAAGGTACATCAAATTACGCGCTAGCTCGTGGCATGATAAATCGGTGTACTTAAATTTAGAAGAACTAATTAGTGCAGGCCGATGTACAAGAAATAGCACGCGGTCATCTCAACCATATGGCCACCACGGCTATATGTATCGGCATTTTGTCAACGGAAACGCACAGTCAGTCGACAATAAAGGAACCTTCTCCAATCTAAAAATAATTTCAAACAAACGCGAACCAAAAATCAAAACAATGACCTTAAAGCTACACGTCACGACGATATAATACGCACTAATGATGATGCATTAGGCACTAACGATGCTATTATTAAAGGGACACCAAAGCGGAAGATTGATATTACAGACGATTGGATCATTAATGATCGGACATTGTTTCGAGTCACCAATGAGGTTCTGGAAATTACGTGGGTTCGGCGCGAGGTCGCGGGCTCTAAATTAACTTTAACGGGCTCTAAAAAATTAAAATATTGGTGGCGATTCTGTTGTTCAAAATTACTAAACTTAACTAATTTGACAGGTCTAAAAGTCTTGCTATCCCTTTCTCATGTGCGGGGTTAAATAAGGATGGCAATATTTATATTTAGACCTGTCAAATTCGTTAAGTTTAGTAATTTTGATCAACAGAATTGGCACCATTATGTTTACATACATACATATCATAATGTCCTTTAGCGGCAGAGAGTATAGAGGATCGACATTTCACTCTTTACTCACACATGTCTTTTGCTTCTCTTACATTCATCAAATGGCGCTCTATACTCTCTGCCTACTACTAGGCGCAATGATATGTATGTATGTATGCGCCATTCACCAAAAGGTCGTCATATATGCCTGCCGGTTTCGGGAAATCTACATTAAAAAGCTTAAATTAACCTAAATTGTGTATTAATTTACAAATTTTCACCAACTATAAAAAAAATCGTGGTATAACATAATATTAAAAAAGAAAAACTTCGATAGAAATACATGCAGCGAGGCGTGCAAGCGAGTTCTCTAAACAATAAATTTGGCAACGCGCTAGTGATACCCCTGGTATTACAAGCGTCTATAGGCTACGTTGAGTTACCATCAGACTAGCTTTACACTGGCTTGCTACTTCAATATAAAAATATAAAAAAGATAACTTACCCCCTGTGGGCGGTTCCGTAGGAGGCTGCCTAGGCGGAGGAGCAATATCCCTTTTTTCATCCACACCCAATAACGGTACTGTCGATTCCTCAACCCTTTCCTCTTGATGACGTCTCTCATCGGGAGTATGTTCCCTACTTTTGTAAAGCATATTAGAAAAGGAGCTGAATACAGCACTCGCTACTTGCGGCAGCACCGTTGGCAGTTGAGAGAAATTCTGTGCAATATCTGCTGTCAAACTCTGTTGGTACTCAGTCTGACTCTTGTCCGGTTCGTTCAGATTTATCTCCTCTAGATTCTCCTCTGTAGCTTCTAAATTTGAATTCGGGTCTTCTTTCACGTGACTGAAAGGAGCGCTCACATACCTTGTACCTTGGAGCCTAGCAAAGTATTCATTCACGTCAAATTCATCTTCAGTTTTCAGTGAAGCCTTTGACAGAGTTGAGCTCGATATTTCAGGCGTTTCAGTCCCTTGTATATGAAATTTACTGTCTAATATGTTAGAGAAGTGCTCTGTTTGTGTATTAGATTGTAGTAAATTGGAATTAGCGTCGCCGAACGGGGCGTTGGGAGGATCATGTGGGGGGAGCGCCACGGTGCGAAGTTGGGGCCATGTTGGTTCTGAAACAAATTATAATGCAGTTTATTAATGGTTTGCGCGGCGTAGTCTAACTTGTTAATCAGAAGCAATAGTTTTGTAGTGGACCAAACCATTTTGGAACCAATGGGACAACTATGGCACATAGCCAAAAACGGGAAAATGGAAATATTAGAAAGATTTAAGAACACGAAACTAATTAATATCCCAAAATGCATCCTTCAGTTTCGCAACGATTTCAGGGTTCATAAAAAACATTTGTTTTTTATTTTATATGACTTCTTATACCACTAAAGTGGCACACAAGCTAGCGATACCAGGGATATCACTAACGAGTTGCCAACCCTGTTGCTGATGAGGAGCATTACTACTAGCGCCGCGTATCCTCGTGGAGCACTGGCAGCACAGTGTTCAACAAAATGATCTTCATTTTCATTTTTATTTATTTGTTTATTAGGCATATAAACAGAATACAATTAAATAAAAACAGGTAATATATGCGAAAGTAACTCTATTTCTTTGTTTGTTACCGTTTCAGGACTAAACGGCCGAACGGATCGTAATAAAATTTTACAAGGAGATAGATTATATCCTGGAAAAGGACATAGGCTATATTTTGTCTTTAAACATATGCAGACGAAGTCGCTGATAACAACTAGTATAGACATAATGTCAGATTGTGTGCAGCATATCAATTACGAAAAACAAAATTATATTTTCACTCCAATTGTTTCACGAATCTTTTTGCATTTTAGATGCACTGAGTTTCTTGCCGGTTCTTCTCAGGTGGCTTTTTTTCCGAACCGGTGGTAATTTAGACCTAAGTGCCTTATTAGGGCCTAAACTGAATAAATAATTTTGATTTTGATGCGATCGAAACTCATCACACCACACTAAGGTATTGTGAAAAATTTCCCAAGTGACTACACACAAGCGATTTGGACACAATCCTCAAACTAAGGTAAATAACTGACCATCTTCAGAGCAAGGCGTGACCTCTGATGCAACGTTAACACGTCCATATTCGCCGTCGATAACCACTTTAGCCATATTGAAGTAAGTTTCAAAATCGCTTACATCAGCTGTATTGGCAAAGATACACGCTGATTTACGAACAAGGTTAAACGATGCGTTGGATATAAATCCTATTTTGATGGTGGTAAGGGTTACATTCGATGGTGCCTGCAATTTGCAAGTTAAACAGCCGGTTTAAGTAGGTTAATGCATATTTGGGTGTATTAAATGTAAAACCAAAGGTTTTACGTCTCTGAATACAAGTCCTTTTGAGACCGACATGTATTTTTTACGACAACGAAGTTTACGAAGTCGATAAGCAACGTTTTTATTTTTTAAGGATCTCTAACAACGGATACACTAATATTCAATTTTAACAATGAATAATAATAAAATAATAATAGCCCAATTTTAGTTTTCCATCCCCATGAAATAGTCTCCTCACTCGGCGAGTACACGTGGCGAGTATCATCCCCGGAATGCATAGTGATGCAGCCGGGGATGATCCTCGCCACGTGTATCCCTTACCTCATATTAAAATTCTCGAACGGGCCTCTACGTGTTGGATATATATCCCCACGCAAGCCTATAAGATAAAGGACCGGACCTTAAAAGTATTGCTCATGAGGCTCCGTGAATTTAAGAGAGACATAATAATAATAATAATATTATAATGCTTATAGCGAATGGTAGACCTTACAGAAAACCGCAGTGAAATAACACTACTTGATGTAGTGTTACTGCGGTAAGTAAGGTTGCCAGCGCTCCGCGAGGATACGCTGGGCTATGTAGTAATGCTGATAGCACAGTGAGTGTTCATTAACATCATGGTTGGCAACCCGTTAATGATATATCTGATATTGCTAGCGGCTATAGGCTACGGTGACTGCTTGATCAGGTGGGCCATATGCTTGTGTGTGTGTGCCACATTAGTGGTATAAAAATAAATAAAGTTATCCATCTGACCTGAGGTATATTAGCTCTCGCATGATTTTGAGACAATTCTCCAGCTAGAGTTATCTATACTAATATTATAAAGAGGAAAGATTTGTATTTTTGTATGTATTGAATAGGCTCCGAAACTACTGGACCCATTTCAAAAATCTTTCACCGTTAGAAAGCTAAGTCATCACTGAGTAACATAGGCTATATATTATACTAGCTTCCCGCCCCGGCTTCGCTCGGGTAGACAAAATATTTGATAAATGTCTATAGGCTCCGAAACTACTAGACCGATTTCAAAAATTCTTTCACCGTTAGCTAGCTACACTATCACTGATTAACATAGGCTAGCTGCCCACCCCGGCTTTGCACGGGTAGACTAAATATTTGATATAAATGTCTACCTGTGCGAAGCCGGGGCAGGCCGCTAGTTTTTTAATATTTAAATTTCTGGTCTCTAAGTGCAGTAAAAGCAAGCTTGTTTGAAGCCTAGATAAATGATATCCTGTTAATCAGGTGTCATCGAGAACAGCAGTGCTTGGCTAAAGGGCATCATCCATTTTGATCCAAACCTAAGAGTGCCGGCAACGCATTTTCTTTGTATATTCTGTTAGAGTTTGTCCGTCTGAGCATTTATTACTATGGCACCAAAGTTGGACATTACAGGACATTTAATTTGATTTAGGATTTACTAAACACATTTTTTATTAACAACAAATAAAGCGTCTTGTCTATAACAAGTCAAGCATCATCATTAAAACGAATTCCCCAAAGACAAGGGCTTCGCAAAGATCTACCCGCTCAGGGCCTCGCATTGGCTAAGGCCGCCCCTGATGAAAGCGCTTGATGACCGAATAAAAACTTGAATTAAATGATAACTCTTTTAAACCTTTGTCAAGCACAGTTCTCCGCGAGTGTACTATTATGAATAAGTAGCCGAGTTAGAAAGTATCTAAGTCAATCACGTCGTTATGTACCTACTATGTACTAAGTGTTATGTACTAGGCACTAAGTTACGAGCGGCATTATGGAAAATCTCGCAAGTGTCAAGGAATGATTTTTCTTAGCAAAAAAATCAGCCTTCAAAAAGTATATCCTACAATCGTCTGCTCCGCACGTCTTAAGCTTACGAATCCCATAATTGAAAGCTCAATATTATTTTTTGTACTTTATTATTATTTTCTAATGTTATGTTAAAATAGTTTTAACGCGTATAAGGTTCAGTTTTTTTTATACCACTAAGGTGGCACACAAGCATGCGGCCCACCTGATGGTAAGCAGTCACCATTTTAAGAGAGGTAGGACGATTTGGGATATCCCATTTAAATTGGAGCCGCCCGACTGGGGACTGTACCTCCGCCTTACAGAAGACCGCAGTGAAATAACACTAATTGATGTAGTGTTGTGTTTCTGCGGTAAGTAAGGTTGCCAGTGCTCCACGAGGATACGCTGGGCTAGTAGTATTGCTGCTAGCACAGTGAGTCCTCACCAACAGCATGGTTGGCACCCCGTTAGTGATACCCCTGGTATTGCTAGCGGCTACAGGCTACGGTGACTACTTACCATCAGGTGGGCCGTATGCTTGTGTGCCACCTTAGTGGTATAAAAAAATATAATATATCTTAGCCTATAGCCGCTAGCAATACCAGGGGTATCACTAACGGGTTGCCTTGTTGTTGATGAGGACTCACTGTGCTAGCAGCATTACTACTAGCCCAGCGTATCCTCGTGGAGCACTGGCAACCTTACTTACCACAGAAACACAACACTACATCAAGGAGTGTTATTTGACTGCGGTCTTCTGTAAAAGGTGGAGGTACAGTCCCCAGTCGGGCGGCTCCAATTTAAATGGGAAAAGCCACGAGAAATCCCAAATCGCCCTACCTCCCTTAAAAAAGTGTCAAGAAATAATATTGTTTCGACTTTAAAAAGTACCATTGCTTTAACAGTTCCTATAACGAAGCCCTATTGCATTGCTCTGCCGTCTGTCTGTCAGCAGGCTGTATGTACTGTATCTTATGATCCGTAATAGATAGACAGTTGAAATTTTCAGTGTATTTCTGCACAAAACAACAAATAATAAAAATTAAAGCTAAAAAAAGGTTTTATGTATAATAATGATAAAAAGTAAACGCCAGGAATTAGCGTAGCGTGTATTGCTATATCATTGCTAAAAATAAACAGTGAATTTACTTAGTTACGAACTCATTATTTGCGGTCGGTGCAGTTGCCGTGTGGGTAAGGGATCGAACTGCAAAGTGAAGTTTGTCATTCAAACTGAATTGTTTTAGTACGGAGAAGGTTCTCACGAAAAAAAAACACCGGAACCTTTTTAATTTCTGTATAAACTTAAGGTCCTTTTCTATGGTTTATTTGTCATTGTGTATGCATAGCTAAGACAGGACATCGCCTGTCAGGACAGTTAGTATTACATATATATAAATAATAATAATAATGTTTGGACATTATCACACAACGCCATCTGGCCCCAAACTAAGCAAAGCTTGTACTATGGGAACCAGCAGCCGATACAATACTTATATACATTTGTAAATACATACTTATAATACATACCAAACACCCAGACGCAAGGCAAACATATTTGTCACATAAATGTTAGCCCCGGCGGGAATCGAACCCGCGACCCCTAGCGCAGCAGTCAGGGTTTAACCACTAGACCAGAGGTCTCGTCTCAAATGAATGCCTATTTACCTTAGTCACGGCATCACGTGAACGGCTAGACTGATTTCGCTATATTTTTTTGTGTATGCTATGGCCAGGAGTTTCTTATGTGCATATATTTTTAATATATAATATTTTCTAGGGTGTATGTGTCATATGAATTCATAGCCAATACGGGACAACGTCTGTCGGGACACCTAGTATACATATATAGATAAGAATTGACTATGAAGCGTGTCATTAGAACAAATTCCAACTAGCTGATAGGTTTAGGGCGTGCTAAAGATATATGTACATATTGTATATACATGGTAGATTAGTCAAGTGTGTATGAAGTACCTTATGTAGTGGTGCATGTACGAATTTGGGATTTTATTGAATGTCTGCTTTGTCATACGTTCATTTGTAATCCTTAATTCGGATAGCACGTTACAGAGACGGTCCATGTTGCTTATGGCATCTATCGCAATAATTGAAGTCACAGTATACAGAAACATACATACACATCGTCACACCAATTACCTATCGTGACAAAAAAATGAAAGCTATAAAATATACTAAGATATATAACAATATATAGATAGATAACATAGACGGAAATAATGTGTATGTATTTCACAAAAATATGGATAATTGAACGCTTAACATATTTTGTCTCAACAATAATCAAATATGTTTTACAGTTTTAGAGTTATTTATATTTTTTCTAAAAACCCGATAAAAAATATGCAATTTTCAGGATATCAGATCACAAAAACTGCTCATTTCTGGCACACGGGAGTTTATTCTAGCATTTGTAATCAAATAAGCTATCAAATTTCGAAATAAAAATGGAGGCGTCCTTTTTGTGGCTTGAAATCAAACTGTGATAAAAACACACAGATTCACACGTTGCCCTTATATTACAACACCACTATTATTGTGCCGGGGGTTAAAAAATGATGTATGTAGGCAATAATAATAATAATAATAATAGTCCTCTCCACAACCGGCGTGATACCAAAACAGCTCCACCAATCCATATCTACAATCGAATTGCCCAAACTCACCTACCTTAGCTTACAAAAAGCTGTAATTCTGAATACTTGCCGAATTACCCGTAAATTCCTGCAACTTGACACGACAGCACCTCATAACAACCAGCTCAATGATACCCACTTGGCCTAGGCCCGTGGATATCGTTCAGAATCCGGCAACAAAGCCGAGATAAAATAAATAATATGTGAAAATAATAATAATAATAATCCTTTATTTAATTAACAATGTAGATGACATGATTTGGAACCTCTTCTTTTAAGTAAGATACCTGTATTAAAAGATTCCCCTCTTTTTCTGTAGTCTGGTTTTTGCAATACGACAAAATATTATACACCGCATAAACATTTAATAAAAACACACTGATCTAGTCATTGTACGAAAACTCCTGACAGTGAGCGTAGCTGCAACATAGGCTAAGTGAATCAACTTTCAGTTGACATATCCGTAACACTGAAGCACCAGATTATCTCTACTCCACCTTAGTTACATCCTGTGCGAATATTACTACACTGTCCGTCAGTTTGTTTAGTTAAGAATGTATGATTGCATTTCTTGAAATAGATAGATATACCGGTGCGTGTTGTAACTAGAACTCCTTTCGTATGTGTCTTCTTTTTTATACCACAAGGTGGCACACAAGCATACGGCCCACCTGATGGTAAGCAGTCAGCGAGGTCTATAGCCGCTAGCAATACCAGGGGTATCACTAACGAGTTGCCAATCCTAAAGATAAAAAAGACATCATCCATGTTTCATAGAGATTTGGTCCAAATCTGAAAGTGCCGGCCAACGCATTTTTTGTATATTCTGTTAGAGCTTGTCCGTCTGAGTATTTATTACTATGGCACCAAATGTGGACATTACAGGACATTTCATTTGTTTTAGTTATTTTGAATTGATATTTTCAAAAAAAAAAATGAAATTTCAGATCTTCGAACTCAAATAAAATCAACTACAATGGTCCTACAGGTTCGGTGCCATAGTAAAAAGTGTTAAGACGGGCAAGCTCTAACAGAATATACACAAAAAATGCGTTGGTCGACACTTTCAGATTTAGACCAAAATGGATGATGTCCCTTATGGAATTTATACATACTGAGACCGGTGGGATTGGAACTTGCGTCGCTAGAATACAGGCAACGCTTCATACCATACTCATTATTTTAATTTTATAAACTATGGTATCCGCTTACCTTCAGGAAGACCTTTACGATTGTTCTCCATTTTTGTAATTTAAAAAAATATATAATTACAAAAGTCTTCCTACTCAACTTTTAATTTAAAAACCACACTTTCCTTGGCAACGTTAAGCTGTCGCGTTTTCCGCTTTGTGGTTGAGCCACGAAAAAGTCTTAAGAGTAAACAATAAAAACGTTTAGATTTTTTTTAACACATTGTTTTAAAAAAAAAATAAAAAAAAAACGTTTATTCAGTTTAGGCCCTAATAAGGCACTTAAGAAGGTCTGAATTACCACCGGATCGGAAAAAAAGCCACCTGAGAAGAACCGGCAAGAAACTCAGTGTTCTGTCTTTTTTCATGTACATCACTAAATAGTATAAAACAAAGTCCCGCTGCCTGTCCCTATGTCTGTTTAGATCTTTAAATTACGCAACCGATTTTTATGCGGTTTTAATAGATAGAGTGATATCAGAGGAAGGTTTTTGTGTATAACCTTCTGCCCGCGACTACGTCCGCGTTGAACTTATATTCTCAGAGGAATTTAAAATTTTCCCGGGATTAAAAGTATCCTATGTGTTAATCCAGGCTATAAACTATATGTGTTCCAAATTTCATCCAAAACGGATGGGTAGTTTTTGAGTAAAAGAGTAACAAACATCCATCCATCCATCCATCCATAATTACAAACTTTCGCATTTATAATATTAGTAGAAAGTAGGATTAAGTTGTTTTGTAGGTATTTAACTTATCCGCGTTGTACCCGCTATGTTAGCGGCCACACAGCTCGGTGTTTCCCGACAAAGGCTGGTAGATTATTATCTTATCATTAAGCTTAAGTGTCGAGTGAGCAAGTGTTATACTATATACAAGTATATCACTACTACACACTAGCTAGAGGAAGTAACTAACAGCTACAATAACACCTGCGCTCCTCACACACAAAGATAAGGCTATATACGGTACTAAAACTACGGTAAAAGCCGTGGTGGCCTTGTGGTTGACGCAACAGGCCTGTCATCCGATGGGCCCAGGTTCGAGTCCCGGCCTGTACCAATGAGTTTTTCTAAGCTTATGTACAGTGATTAATCACACCATGAGCTTTTAAAAAGAGAGGTAAGGCGATTTGGGATTTCCCATTTAAATTAGAACCGCCCGACTGTGGACTTACAGAAGACCGCAGTGAAATAACACTACTTTGATGAAATGTGTTTCTGCGGTGAGTAAGGTTGCCAGTGCTCCACGAGGATACGCTGGTCTAGTTATAATGCTGCTAGCACAGTGAGTACTCATCAACAACAGGGATGGCAGCTCGTTAGTGATATCCCTGGTATTGCTAGCGACTAAAGGCTACAGTAACTGCTTACCATCAGGCTGTCCGTATGCTTGTGTGCCACCTTAGTGGTATAAAAAAAACTAGCTGATTTCTAACGCAACACAACGTGCTTCGAGCTTACGTCTATGAATGAACCACTTTCACGACGTCAGACTGTCTGCGTCGAGATAATTACACTAGATACACCATACACAATAATATACTACCGTCTATGAGTTACATCGATGTAACTGCACACTAGTCATTTGTAGGGTCCCCCGTAGTGTAGTGAAAACGAAACCATTAATACTTAGTGATGGAATGGTAAAGAGTACTCGGAACCGGCGGGTATGTACGAAGAGATTAACAAACATATAGAAGAAACAAAAGATATCTTTAAGTTAAGAGTGACTTAGCTGTATACTCTCTGTCAAAAACCGTAAGGGACTAGCCGGACTCTTGCAATAAGAGGCCTACCACCTAGTACCTAGTCTCTTATGGCCAGTAATGTCACTAGCTACAGTGCCCTTCACACCGGAACACAGTGTAGTGTACGTACACTAGTGCATGGCGGCAGAATATCTGACACTGCGGTGGTACCCACCTAGCCGGACTCTTGCAATAAGAGGCCTACCACCTAGTACCTAGTCTCTTATGGCCAGTAATGTCACTAGCTACAGTGCCCTTCACACCGGAACACAGTGTAGTGTACGTACACTAGTGCTTGGCGGCAGAATACCTGACACTGCGGTGGTACCCACCTAGTAATTACTCTTGCAATAAGAGGCCTACCACCTAGTACCTAGTCTCTTATGGCCAGTAATGTCACTAGCTACAGTGCCCTTCACACCGGAACACAGTGTAGTGTACGTACACTAGTGCTTGGCGGCAGAATATCTGACACTGCGGTGGTACCCACCTAGCCGGACTCTTGCAATAAGACTGCGACCTGTTTAAAAGATATTAAGTTGTGTATAATCCAATAATAACTTCAATACATCATACAGGGCAAGTCACTTCAGTGTCACCGAGTCAAGTTGAACGGGTTAAGTAAGGCGGGGCGCTCTTTTGCCGATTCCGAACCGGTATTATCGCGCACTTACCATAATAATGTCTCAAACAAAAAAAAGGCAGATCGAACTTTGCGACCGAAGAACTGACGCCGGTTTTTTAAAGATGTAGTTTAGTGCGTGGGCAAGGCGTAGTATTCGTTAAAGTTGTGAGCGTGTTATCTTCACTTCTACACTAATATTATAAAGAGGAAAGATTTGTATTTTTGTGGGTTTGTATTGAATAGGCTCCGAAACTACTGGACCGATTTTAAAAATTCTTTCACCGTTAGAAAGCTAAATTATCACTGAGTAACATAGGCTTTATATTATACTAGCTGCGCGCCCAGGCATCGCACGGGTGGGCAAAATATTTAATAAATGTATATGCTCCGAAGCTAATGTCTACCCGTGCCAAGCCGGGGCGGGCCGCTATCTATACTTATATCTCGACAGCAGATGAACCGATTTCGCAATTCTTTTTTAGAATATTCCTTGGAGCAAAGGCGTGCAGTGCATATAGGCCATTTGAATTAAGTGGCGGTAGGCAAAAGTCATTGCCTACCTCCACTTTTTTTTTTTATACCACTAAGTTGGCAGGACGGGGCACAAGCATACAGCCCACCTGATGGTAAGCAGTCACCGTAGCCTATAGCCGCTAGCAATACCAGGGGTATCACTAACGGGGTGCCAACCATATTGTTGATGAGGACTCACTGTGCTAGCAGCAATACTACTAGCCCAGCGTATCCTCGTGGAGCACTGGCAACCTTACTTACTGCAGAAACACAACACTACATCAAGTAGTGTTATTTCACTGCGGTCTTCTGTAAGGCGGAGGTACAGTCCTCAGTCGGGCGGCTCCAATTTAAATGGGATAACCCACGGGAAACCCCAAATCACCCTACCTCTCTTTTTAAAATTTCCACTTAATTCAAATAAACTTTATAACGCAGAATAATACGCTATTGGTGCCAATTCTGTTGGACATAATTACTAAACTGAACTAATAGGAGAGGTCTAAAAATATTGCCATCCTTATTTAACCCCGCACATGAGAAAGGGATAGCAAGACTTTTAGACCTGTCAAATTAGTTATGCTATGCCCGCCCCTGCCTTGGAGTACGAGGATGGTTCTTACGGAGAGTTTTTTTTTTTAATTGCCTGAAAAAGTCTAAAACCTGGCAGACATAATATTAGAGATGTCAAGAGAGGTAGAGCGATTTTGGATTTCCCCATTTAAATTGGACTCGCCTGGGGACAGTACCTCCACCTTACAGAAGACCGCAGTCAAATAACACTACCTAATGTAGTGTTGTGTTTCCGCGGTAAGTAAGTTGCCAGTGCTCCACGAGGATAAGCTGGGCTAGTAGTATTGCTGCTAGCATGGTGAGTCCTCATCAACGACATGGTTGGCAACCCGTTAGTGATACCCCTTGGAATTGCTTAACATCAGGTGGGCCGCTTGTGTGCCACCTTAGTGGTATAAAAAAAAAGATAAGTCGGGGCGGGCCGCTAGTTTACAATATGAGTATGATGTGATAACACCATTTTGGATTTTTCCCAGGAGCGACGCCGCCGCTCTACATTTTCCTTTCATATGTTGATCACGGAAAAGACCGCGGTGTCATTAAAATCACCATATAAAATTGCAAAGGACATCGTCCACATACACACACATACAGCCAAATATGTGTGATCAATCAATTTGGCGAAATGTAAACAAAATGTTTACTATTGTAAGTAGTGTTTGAAAGGGACAGTTGTCGTGCGAGGGAGAGCGTAAGGACAGGTAGTGAGTGTGGACGGAAGTAAACGAGAGAGAGCTATGAATTAAAATGCAGAAGACTATCATGTTCACGTGTTTTCGAGAAATGACAATCTTGGACGTACCGGTTGTCCGTTGGTCAAGTGATAGCCGCCACGCCTGGGATCGTGGATTCAATTCCCGGAAATTCATAATTAATGTGAATATAATATTTAAAAATAACATACAACATATTGGCGGAAACCATGTTCAAAAGTTCGCGAACATTGAATAGTATAACAGTAATTAAGAGCCTTATTAGGGTCAAAGCTGAATAACTGAATTTTGATTTATAAAATACTTACTAGCTTCTGCCCGTGACTACGTCCGCGTTGAGCTTAGAATCTCAGAGGAACCTAAAATTTTCCCGGGACAAAAAGTATCCTGTGTTAATCCAGGTTAAAAATTATCTGTGTTCCAAATTTCATCCAAATCTATTGAGCAGTTTTTGCGTGAAAGATTAAAAAACATCCATTCATACTCGCAATCTTTCGCATGTATAATATTATCTATACTTATATTATAAAGTGGAAAGATTTGTATTTTTGTATGTATTGAACAGGCTCCGAAACTACTGGACCGATTTCAAAAATTATTTCACCGTTAGAAAGCTACGTCATCACTGAGTAACATAGGCTATATATTATACTAGCTTCCCGCCCCGCCTTCGCTCGGGTAGACAAAATATTTGATAAATGTCTATAGGCTCCGAAAATACTGGACCGATTTCAAAAATTCTTTCACCATTAGAAAGCTACACTATCACTGATTAACATAGGCTAGCTGCCCGCCCCGGCTTTGCACGGGTAGACAAAATATTTGATATAAATGTCTACCCGTGCGAAGCCGGGGCGGGCCGCTAGTAGGATATAAAATTTTAAACGTAATCACACCAGCACCTGTCTAAAACATATATAATGCAATGTATATAGTTTCAACATTACAATTATGTGTTGTAACTTGCCAGATAAGTTTCAATTAAAGTTAATCAATCGATAAACGGTCAGAATACGTGTTCATACACTTCATATTATGCAATTACATCACATCATCCACGTTTAGTTATGAAATTTTTAGCTCGTTTCTTTCTGCACATGTAACCATGTAGAATTATTAAAATAATTTTATTTACGAATGTGGATGAGTACAGGGGTCGAGGTAGACCTAAGAAAATATGGCTGGACTGTGTGAAAGATGACATGGCCAGAAAGGAAGTGAATACAGAGATGACTGCTGATAGAGAAGGATGGAAGAGAAATACACATTGCGCCGACCACAAATAATATGGAATAAGGGCAGGAGACTGATGATGTAACCATATATAACACTGTTCGGTGAGTTACCAAGGCCTATGAACATTGAGGTATCTAGGTTTATTTTCTATGGGGGACCTAGCCCCTGAGATGCGTTGGCCGATGAACCCAAAGCCCGAATTTGAGATTGGTAGCCCAGCATCTTGGGTTGGGCCACCAGATAATTCTGGGATGCGCACGATCCAGACACATGAATGGCTATGAAAGATAGCAAAGGTGCCAATTCTGTTGTTCAAAATGACTAAACTTAACTAATTTGACAGGTCTAAAAATATTGTCATCCTTATTTGACCCCGCACATGAGAAAGGGATAGCAAGACTTTTAGATCTGTCAAATTAGTTAAGTTTAGTAATATTGAACAACAGAATCGACACCAATATGTATCTAAAAGGAAGCTATAGCTCGAGCTTATCCATCTTCATACCTCATTTGCTAAAAGAAAGTTCTTTTAACGAACCTACCTATGGCTCATAGATAATATCAATATCAACCTATACACAAACGTTAATTTGTTCAAAAATAGACCTTCATTATAGCCGATAAGGTCTGTTTTTCATCACACAATTGGTTTAATTGAAGACAGACGGTGAGCTAAGAAAAATAATCAACTCTGTAATGATAAATTCCATTTAACAATAATTAAACAGGTGCGTATATATTGACTGTTATTTATGCAGTAGTGGAATATTTCATAAACTATATTTTTTTACTTTTATTTTATACCGCTAAAGGTTTTGCATACAGCAACGATATAACGAGAAAGTTCAAAGATTGATGGTAAACGCCACTAAGGTAATAAGCTAATTACTTAGTACCTAGTCTCTTATGGCCAGTAATGTCACTAGCTACAGTGCCCTTCACACCGGTACACAGTGTAGTGTACGTACACTAGTGCTTGGCGGCAGAATATCTGACACTGCGATGGTACCCACCTAGCCGGACTCTTGCAATAAGAGGCCTACCACCTAGTACCTAGTCTCTTATGGCCAGTAATGTCATAAGTAACAGTGCCCTTCACACGGGAACATAGTGCTTGGTGGCAGAATAGAATATATGATAGCTTAAATATAAACTTCCTATAAAAAATCCTTAACTTTACCTCCTATCCGTAATATTTTTCATAATTTCCTAAATGCTCCACCTCCTTCCTATATCATCATAAAACGAATTTCCTCTATGCCATGCCTTCCCAGAAACCCATGACTAACTATTGAAACAAAAAGATTACTTAATCTGAATATTATCTATCTGAATAAATAAATTACTTCATATGGCATAACACCGTCCGCCATTGATCAATCTTAAAGACACCTGCGACCGCGCAGACCTCTATTAGTGCGAAACGAACCACAGTGAAGTACAGTCGCGTTCCATTTTCAAAAATAAAACGTCCGCGTTCGGCATTCGAACTGCGTCCCTTGTGTTGGTGCTGTGTTTGTGTTTCCGTTTTATATTATTTTAAACTGAATTTTCCTTATGTGAGTACATACCTACTTAGTTGCTTTTAAAACCAAAAACATTTTTTTAATTGCCTGACGCTAAAGTATCAATATTTTACCTCGTTACACATATTGAAATGAAGTTAATTACTTTGAATGTCGAATTGAAATAGCTCTACATGTTATCTTGACAAGCGTTTTGTTTTTAAATATCTGCGGCTTAACGGTGTACCTCGGACGAGCTGTGAATTTAACCAGAACATATTAAAAAAATACTTACATCCATCTACATCGATGTTTGAATGAAATAAAGTTTTATATGTACACATTTTCTTACACACCTCTCTACGCCTTCTATAAGGGTCTATAAAGGGATAGACCAAGACAGAATGTCTTCATTCCTCTTAGATATTGAATTGTCAACTTGACAGCTAATAAAACTCATTAAATATATGGCTACTGACTCCTTTTAAAAAAAAACCGGCCTCTTCTCTACGATAACAAACTCAAAATCTATGAGCATTTCAAGCGTCTACTTGTTGGCTTCGTCGCAAAATATCCCTTTCATAGTGTACCTTTCGCAAAACGTCCCTTTCGCACAATGTCCCTTTCGCATGTCCTCCTATTAGCAAAAATTTAAATGGATAACAAAAAAACACGATTCTAGTTTTTTTTATTCTCTTTTAGTTTTTTTATTTGTTACTTTAGCGGCAACAGAAATACACATTCTGTGTAAATTTCAACTGTCTACCTATTACGGATCATGAGATACAGCCCGCTGACAGACAGACGGACGGACAGCGAAGTCTTAGTAATAGGTTAACACTTCGGGTACAAAACCCTCAAAAATATTACAGTTTATTAACTTAGAAGAAGTCAGGCTCCTTAGTTATATCATACGATCGCGAGCTTTTCTGAAATGAATTCCTTTACTACGCATTTCCTAAGGGGATGAAAAACGACTACCTATTCAGATGAAGTTTGTATGGAAACATTTTTATTCGTTGTTTATGTAAGTTTTTGTTTGTTATTACTAGCTGCCCGCCCCGGCTTCGCACGGGTAGAAATTATCAAATATTTGGTCTACTCGTGCGAAGCCGGGGCGGGAAGCTAGTATAATATATAGCCTATGACACTCAGTGATCATTTAGCTTACTAACGGTGAAAGAATTTTTGAAATCGGTCCCGTAGTTTCGGAGCCTATTCAATACAAACCCACAAAAATACAAATCTTTCCTCTTTATAATATTAGTGTAGACTAAAGTTGAAAACACGAATCTTTTCAGGCATGTAGGCCTATGATTTACTTATATAGAACTATAAAAATAAACTAATTCAATTCAACTAATCCTCGTCAAATTACAATATCTCGTGTAAAATCGGAGGCCACTCAAAATTAACGTGGGATCAGATCTGTGCCGGTAGCAGGTACATTGGCGACAACGTTTTCGTATCGCCTTCGACTATTTTTGTATTGGAAAATGAACAGCGCTGCGGCGGTGTAAAGTGGAACTAAAAACTAGTATGACAATTTTGACATTTCGCAAGTTACGTTTTCGAATACATTGTCGACAATGTTCCTGCTACCGGCACTGACTGGTGTTTCAGAACTCGGTCACTTATTTAAGTTAAGTGCACTACAGTAATTTATATAATCCATCCTGTGAAGTTAAGCATCATTAACTAGGGCTACAAGTTGGGTGACTTCAACGATCACGATTCAGTGCCGGTAGCAGGAACATTGTCGACAACGTATCCGAAAAGGTAACTCGCAAAATGACAAAATTGTCATACTAAAATTTAGTTCCACTTTTCACCGCCGCAGCGCTGTTCATTATTCAATACAAAAATAGTCGAACGCGATACGAAAACGTTGTCGAAAAAGTTCATGCTACCGGCACTGATCGTGGTTTTCGCCAAAAAAATATTTTCTCCGAATCCGCAAAGCTATTAAAAGACGACGCGAAATAAACACGACCCCAAAATAGCTCCATAAAATGTTTAGATACTGTAAATAAAATCGATACAACTAGTGTTTATGCAAATATATATAGATATATATATATATATTTAAAAATAACATCATGCATATTATATTTCCGAGAAGCATACGAGAAGTGCTATTAATAAAAAACTAACACCCACTTGACAAAAAAAATATCTAAATAGATGTTTTTGTATGAAAGAAACTATAAGTATTGTCATAATAGCTTATACCCGCGACTTCGTCTGCATATGTTTAAAGACAAAAGTAGCCCATATCCTTCCCCAGGTTATAATCTATCTCCTTGTCAAGTTTTATTACGATCCGTTCAGCCGTTTAGTCGTGAAAAGATAACAAACAAACAGAGTTAGTTTCGCATTTATAATATTACTATTGATTTTAAAGTTGTTAGACAGATTATTGTCAAAATATGATCTGCAATGCTTGCTAATGAAGAAATGTTTCTGGTGATTGTTGAAATGGAGTCCATAGACTGTCAAGAAGGACGTTGCCAGCCTTCTTGGTGGTTATCCCACCGTACGACGTTGCCAAGAGGAACCTCTCTATTATCTACATGACATTGGCAAAATAAGAAATGTACTTTTTTGTGTTGCCATTAAATAAATCTTATATATAAAATTCTCGTGTCACAGTTTTCGTTGCCATACTCCTCCGAAACGGCTTGACCGATTTTGATGAAATTTTTTGTGCTTATCCGGTATCTATGAGAATCGGCCAACATCTATTTTTCATCCCCATAAATGCAAAAAAAAAATGTCCACACGAGCGAAGCCGGGGCGGGCCGCTAGTAATTAATAATATCCCGAAAGATTCCCGCGGTATTTGTCCCAATCCCGAGATTCATTGACGTCAATTGACAAGAGTCATATTGATAGAAGTATTGTATACGCAAATATGGCAATGCTATTGTAATAAAATCGTGAAGTTCAATGCATGCAGTGTACGTTTGTTATAAATATTTAATAAGTGACTTTGTTATGATGCGGATTGCATATAATATATCTGTATATAAAGTAGATATGTACATAAAATAAGAAACTGTCTGACTGACATATCAACGCACAGCCTAACGGCTGGGGTTAGAGACTTGAAACTTTGAGACTGGTCATCAAGCCTTTTTTGATTAACTACTAGCTTACATCTTAATTTCAAGCGTTATATACTTGTCTATGTGTTAATATTATTTTTAGTGTTCAATCAATTGTTTTTTATATATTATTTTGAGCAATAGGTATCCATGTTAAGTTAGTATTTGAAATGTAAACTTTATGTAATTCTTTTGGTTTTTAAGAGTAATTGCCGAGTTTCTTGCCGGATTCTTCTCAGCAAAACCGACCTTACGAATCCGGTGGTAGATTCTGACGAATTGAAAGTGCTTGCCTGTAAAGTTTAGTCAAATAAAGATCTTTTTGAATTTGAATTTGAATTTGACGGTAGGTACCTTTTATGACGTAAGCATCCACTAAGGAAGGGTTTTTGGAAATACCACCCCAAAGGGAGTAAAATAGGGGGTGAAAGTTTGTATGAAAATCCGTCATCTTTGAAGTTAAACGCATGAAAATTGGTATTTGGTCTTTCAGTTAACAAGAAATCAATAACTATTTGAGGATTATTGAAAATTCCACACCTAAAGGGGTAAAAAAGGGGATGAAAGTTTGTTTAAATCCGTCCTTTTTGAAGTTAAATCCATAAAAATAGGTAGCAGTGGGCAAAAGCTATCATTTAGAATTGTAGATATAGGTAAATTTTGACTTATTCACTTGACCACGCGTGCCAAGCCGCGGACAAAAGCTAGTTTTAAAATATTGCAATGAGAAGCCTACTGCGTATCGCACTGTATAGGCTCTTCAAACCAGACTACTACTACGGCAAGATAATACATAGTAATATATATTTCACGCCTTCCCACAAGGGTCCCCGAAGGGGTAGGCAGAGGTTACAGCACCCACTTTCCACCGAAGATAATTCGGTGCCAACGTGACAGATGGTGAGTCCATCGCCGTCTCTTAGGCACTACATGCGTCCATGAATTTCTTCTCAGACGTATGCAGGTTTCCTTACGATGTCGTAAGAGTTTTAATAATAACTCAGTTAAGCAAACCGATGGGATTCGAACTCGCGTTCTGCCGACCCTGCAGAAGTCTCTTCACATCCTTCTTGTGTTGTGTGCCTTTGGAAAACCACGGCGGCGAGCTCATTCCACAATTTGATAGTGCGCGGGAGAAAGCTCCTGTTCAACCGTGCAATTCAAGACAATTTTAGTTTCAAGCTGATGATGAATTCCCCTCTGATAGCGCGCGATGGTGGTAGAATGTAGCCTTCAATAGACTACGGTAAACGTTTACCATTCAACCTTACAGAAGACCGCAGTGAAATAACACTATTTGATGTAGTGTTGTGTTTCTGCGGTAAGTAAGGTTGCCAGTGCTCCACGAGGATACGCTGGGCTAGTAGTAATGCTGCTAGCACAGTGAGTACTCATCAACAACATGGGTGGCAAGCCGTTAGTGATACCCCTGGTATTGCTAGCGGCTATAGGTTACGGTGACTGCTTACCATCAGGTGGTATAAAAAGAAGTTTTGTAGTAAAAACAAAAGGGAAGGGCGTGAAGATTTTTGGGGGTCGGCATCGCGCGAGTGATACCCCTGGTGTTGCAAGCGTCTACCATCAGGCCAGTACAGCTTGTTAGCCAAAGTGAATTTTATAATTGTAAGCATTCCACGTTCCGCGGACACCGATGAGAATCTCATTCCCCGACCTTCATTATTATTTATTTACAACGTAAAAAAAACACTGAACGGACCTGTTTGAAATGGATCATTGATACTTTTTCGTCGCCCCGGCGCGGGCGCATTTCAAGCAAATAAATGTGCCAAGTCACACACAACAGAACTACTCTTAATATTTTGTTTATCACACAAGCTTCTGTCAGCGAGTTCGTCCGCTTAGTGGAACAAATACTGTTTTTATACCACTAATGTGGCACACAATTGTACGACCCACCTGATGGTAAGCAGTCACCGTAGCCTATAGCCGCTAGCAATACCAGGGGTATCACTAACGCGTTGTCAACCCTATTCTTGATGAGGAGTCACTGTGCTATCAGAATTACTACTAGCGCAGCGTTATGGTTTTAGCAGTCTATGTACCTATGTATTATATTCCTCCGTAGCGCCTAAACTATTAATCTGATTTTGATGAATAAGGTGTCAATCGATTCGTTATTATAGCCCGGGTAAAGTAGGCTAGACATTTTAACCGACTTTGACAATAGGAGGAGACAATTTAGCGTGTAAATTGACTCCAAGCGATTTCCTTTAACTTGTTTTTTTTTCCATATCCGGGTTAAACTTTTCACGCTTCAACTTATTTATAATACATAACTCTGCTGTCGGCACTCTGTCTACATGAACAGATAAAGTAAGTGGCCGTGACACACAAACGTTAAATTTTAACTGAATAACAATTTATTTATTTAATAATTAATTACAATACGTATTCTATAAGTATAATGAGGTACAGAAATACACGGACTTCAATATATAAACATACTAGCGGCCCGCCCCGGCTTCGCACGGGTAGACATTGATATCAAATATTTTGTCTACCCGTGCAAAGCCGGGGCGGGCAGCTAGCCTATGTTACTCAGTGATAGCGTAGCTTGCTAACAGTGAAAGATTTTTTGAAATCGGTCCAGTAGTTTCGGAGCCTATAGAGATTTATCAAATATTTTGTCTACCCGAGCGAAGCCGGGGCGGGAAGCTAGTATAATACATAGCCTATGTTACTCAGTGATGATGTAGCTTTCTAATGGTGAAAGAATTTTTGAAATCTGTCCAGTAGTTTCGGAGCCTATTCAATACATACAAAAATAGAAATCATTCCTCTTTATAATATTAGTATAGATTTAAGAAAATATTTATGTCGTACCAAGAGGTCAAAGAGATGGCTAACGATAGAACGGCTTCGCGATTGCTCCACCGACAAGAGCCTAGCTCTTAAATATATGATGATGAAGAAAATATTAGGAGTTATTGTATGAACCAGCTTCAAGGTTTTGTTCAGTTATCGACATTAAATTAATTTAAAACAAGTTATGCGTTAATTCATTCACTCAAACACAACACAAGTCATTGACTCAATTTTTTTATGCATCTTCAAATAAATCTTAATGTTACAACCCATCAATCAGGGGTAAGCATCGTTGTCAGTAGTGAGTCTTTAAGTCTACTCATTTACAGTTCTGACCCTACAAAATTAAATATAATTTATTCAGTTTAGGCCCTAATAAGGCTCTTATGAAGGTCTAAATTACCACCGGTTCGGAAAAAAAGCCATCTGAGAAGAACCGGCAAGAAACTCAGTGCTCTGTGTATTAAGCTATTGCATAGCTTTTATCGCGGGCCTTGAGCGTGGGGACCGAATCCAGAAATTCCGTAACGAAAAAACCTAACACCGCCTACTCCAACCGGCACAGCGGTGATACTTTTTAGTTTTTCCATCTATCGATAAATATCAGAACTTTTAATGACTTTTTGAAATATCACGCTTGTCTCTTTAGTTTAGCAACCCGCCTTTAGGTGGCATTGGTTGTATTGGAAAACTACCGTAATCAGCTGTTTGTGAGAAAGTATATAGGTATATAAAAAAATACTGCATTAATAAAATAAATAAATAATAATAATTGCATAAGTTGATAAATGCTATGCAATAGCTTTACCGCGGCAGTCTCCGAGTGCCACACCTATTTTTTTTTCATGTAACAATAAAGATATAACAATTTGTAACAAAATCCTTCTAGACATTGGTATGAACCGTAGCCTAAAGCCGCTAGAAATACCAGGGATATCATTAACGAGTTGCCAACCCTGTTGTTGATGAGGACTCACTGTGCTAGCAGTATTACTACTAGCGCAGCATCCTCGTGGAGCACTGACAACCTTACTCACCGCAGAAACACACTACATCGAAGTAGTGTTATTTGACAGCGGTCCTCTGTAAGGTGGACGTACAGTCCCCAGTCGGGCGGCTCCAATTTTAATGGGAAAACCCACGGGTGATTCCAATTCGCCCCACCTCTCAAGGAATAAACTCAAATTAGTTATTAACCGGATAGCCTACCGATAGGTAACCTACTAGGAATTGTAATAACATCGACCAGCTAGGATATAGTTAGAACAAGGATAAACCAGAGAAGTATAGTTTGACAAGAAAGGTTGCACTGGAAGAACTAGGGCCGGCACTGTTAAGTTACAAACATATTTTATTTTATATTATTCGGATATTTTTTTCAGTTTTCAAATTTTTCCCTTTATATGTGCTGCAAGACATATAAAATTTCATGATTCTAGGTCAAGGGGAAGTATCCTATAGGTTTTGATTCCCTTTCGAAATCACAAAATATGAGAAAATTTGCGACATAAACGTTCATATATTTTCTTCACGTTGACTTGCAGGTTTGATATTTACATCTCTCTATACAGCTGGAATAGACCATAGGCCCGGGTATTTGATATTAATTTCAATATGATAACTCCACGCGTTCTTGAAATAAAAATTCTTTACAAACAGATGGACAACAAAGTGATCCTATAAGGGTACATTTTTTCCTTTCGAGGTACAGAATCCTAATAATAACGCATATCTAACGAGTATATAAACATGTATAAAAACTTTCTGCACTCTTTCTCTATATAAACCTTAACAGAGAGACATTTCATGCTCCTTTGTCCGCGCAATTTTCGTAAAAAGGGGTTCAACGTTTTTGCTTCACGTATTTAACATTTATTTTTTTATACCACTAAGGTGGCACACAAGCATACGGCCCATCTGATGGTAAGCAGTCACCGTAGCCTATAGCCGCTAGCAATACCAGGGGTATCACTACGGGGTGCCAACCATGTTGCTGATGAGGACTCACTGTGCTAGCAGCAATACAACTAGCCCAGCGTATCCTCGTGGAGCACTGGCAACCTACTTACCGCAGAAACACAACACTACATCAAGTAGTGTTATTTTACTGCGGTCTTCTGTAAGGCGGAGGTACAGTCCCCAGTCGGGCGGCTCCAATTTAAATGGGATAACCCACGGGAAATCCCAAATCGCCTATTTATTGCAGAATATAGGCAAATTTCACATATAAATGAATACAGTTTGTCTTATTATCTAACCTACTAATAACAGGTGTGAAACAGCATTTAAAGAATAATTAAAAATCAATCAAATCAAAACAATTAATATTATGATGATAGAATCATTACTATTACGAGTCCACTGCAAGGTCTGCAATGGCCTCAATTCTCCCCTCCGTAACTTTACTAAAGAAATTAATAAAAATAAATATCCAGCTACATCTAGCTAGCAACCCTAGTGCGTGTTGTTAGATTTATTCTGCGACTCCAGTCATTTGGTCGGCGCAGTGCGTGCGTTGAATAACTGAATACTTTAAAGGCGAAGTCAAGGCCGAGCGTATGTATGCAACATGACACCCTTCCGGGAGAACTAACAGTGTAGATATCTGTGGTGAGCGGTGACCCAACTGCTAGTATAAGGGACGAACAGGTCCCCTACTGCCTGATGGAGCGGTAACCTAGGCCTATAGACGCTTGCAACACCAGAGGTGTCACTCGCGCGTTGCCGACCTTAAGTTGAGAGGAATAGCTGTGCTAGCATAAGGGACGAACAGGTCCCCCTACTGCCTGATGGAGCGGTGACTTAGGCCTATGGACGCTTGCAACACCAGGGGTGTCACTCGTGCGTTGCCGACCTTGTGTTGAGAGGAATCGCTGTGCTAGCATAAGGGACGAACAGGTCCTCCTACTGCCTGATGGAGCGGTGACCTAGGCCTATGGACGCTTGCAACACCAGGGGTGTCACTCGCGCGTTGCCGACCTTGTGTTGAGAGGAATCGCTGTGCTAACATAAGGGACGAACACGTCCCCCTTCTGCCTGAGGGAGCGGTGACCTAGGCCTATGGACGCTTGCAACACCAGGGGTGTCACTCGCGCGTTGCCGACCTTGTGTTGAGAGGAATCGCTGTGCTAGCATAAGGGACGAACAGGTCCCCCTTCTGTCTGAGGGAGCGGTGACCTAGGCCTATGGACGCTTGCAACACCAGGGTATAATTTATAAGCATCAAAGTTAAAAGAAAATAAACACAAACCATTTTCTCGACGGTAATTTATGAAATACTTAAATCTGTTTGGTTCAACATAAAAAAGAACACTTTTTCGTCTGAAGGGAAAGTGTCAGTAATGAAATGCCTCCTTGAGGTGTAACTGCAAAATTATCAGCTATAAATTAAGCAACGGTACAGATTTATTGTGAAAATTAATAATACGAAAAATGACAGATAAGTGTGGTGGTAAGCGATCACCCTAACCTCTTGACGCCTGGCTGCAAAAGAGTGGATATATCAGAAGCAATATCTATATCTATACTAATATTATATAGAGGAAAGATTTGTATTTTTCAATTCTTTCACCTTTAGAAAGCAACATTATCACTGAGTAACATAGGCTATATATTATACTAGCTGCCCACCCCGGATTCGCACGGGTAGAAGACATATTTGATAAATGTCTCCCGTGCGAAGCCGGGGCGGGCCTCTAGTAAATCAATATTATACAAGACCACCGTCAAAACCGAATTCAATTCAAAATTGAATTTGGGAGAACCGGGAAACTATATTTAACCCCCCACGCAAAAAGAGGGGTGTTATAAGATTGTAGTGTGTATCCGTGTGACTGTCTGTCGCATCGTAGCTCCTAAGCGCATTTTTAAATTAACTTTTGAAAGTGGGGGGTCTCATGATTATCCTGCCCTTATCTGACTATACTTTGCTTATTTTTGATGACATGGGGGGTGGGGGGTCTAGATGGTGATTACGTCAGCAGTAGTTATTTACTTTCTCACTCATATGGCAACCCACACATTGTCTATGCTTGAAAACGAAACGCATATTTGGGGATTCCCACAAATAATGAATAAAAAACAGAATTGTTTACGTAAGCAGGGGCGGGGAGGGGCTGGGGTAAGAGCTTTGCTTACTTTTGATGACTAGGGGGAGGGGCGAGTATATAATTGTCATAAATCTGCTTACGTAATACTTGAACGACCCCATACTGGTACAGGCGTGTGTCAGAGCTGATCAACTGACACACACACTTTTATTTTGTTATTTACTGTCTCTCTGATTGTATGAAAGATTTTATTTGGAAAATCCACCGCAAGCGTCGGAAATTCGGGTTAAATTACACCCACGCGAATAAGGGTCGGGTCGCTAGTTTGTAACAAAAACTGTAATTACGAATTAACATCCACGTTCGTTTCGGTAAGCGATTATTATTGGTATAATTATAATCCCTTGTAATAAGCCTTCAATGATGAGATTTGAAATTTCAAAATAATTTGTCATGATGAGTCAATTTAAAGTTACCCATAACATGAAATTTTAGTTTACTCGTATAAAAACAATAAAAAAGGATACTTAAAATATACTTCTTTGTTGTACACTAGCGCTTGGCGGCAGAATATCTGACACTGCGGTGGTACCCACCTAGCCGGACTCTTGCAATAAGAGGCCTACCACCTAGTACCTAGTCTCTTACGGCCAGTAATGTCACTAGCTACAGTGCCCTTCACACCGGAACACAGTGTAGTTTACGTACACTAGTGCTCGGCGGCAGAATATCTGACACTGCGGTGGTACCCACCTAGCCGGACTCTTGCAATAAGAGGCCTACCACCTAGTACCTAGTCTCTTATGGCCAGTAATATCACTAGCTACAGTGCCCTTCACACCGGAACACAGTGTAGTGTACGTACACTAGTGCTTGGCGGCAGAATATCTGACACTGCGGTGGTACCCACCTAGCCGGACTCTTGCAATAAGAGGCCTACCACCTAGTACCTAGTCTCTTATGGCCAGTAATATCACTAGCTACAGTGCCCTTCACACCGGAACACAGTGCAGTGTACATACACTAGTGCTTGGCGGCAGAATATCTGACACTGCGGTGGTTCACCTAGCCGGACTCTTGCAATAAGAGGCCTACCACCTAGTACCTAGTCTCTTATGGCCAGTAATGTCACTAGCTACAGTGCCCTTCACACACACATCGGTACACAGTGTAGTATACGTACACTAGTGCTTGGCGGCAGAATCCGGGTGCTTTCTGAAGCTTTTCTCCTCAGCAAAGAACCAAGAATTGTATTCTTAATTTACTATTTAGCAGATAGTTAAATGAATGCGATACAAACTGAATATTATGTTATCTTTAAGTGCGGTTTAGCCGAGTGATTCATTAATCATTGTGGCAGAATGTGCCCGGTTTTTTAGCATATCGCAGTTATTTGGGGTTTCAGGAACAGTGGCGAAGAACGTTTTATTGTTCTGTAACCCTCATTGTTCGAGAAGGCAGCACAAATAACGTCCTAGTACATCGAGGAATACGAGTTATAAAAATATCCGAACTATCTCTATATCACATACATCTTGAGATGTGTTTTTTTAAAACTACTAAGGTGAAAAACAAGCGCTCGGCTCACCTAATGGTAAGCAGTCACCGTAGCCTATAGCCGCTAGCAATACCAGGGATATCACTAACGAGTTGCCAACCCTGTTGTTGATGAGGACACTGCTAGCAGCATTACTATTAGCGCAGCGTATCCTCGTGGAGCACTGGCAACCTTACTCACCGCAGAAACACAACACTACATCAAAGTAGTGTTATTTGACTGCGGTATTCTGTAAGGTGCAGGTACAATCCCTAGCCGGCTCCAATTTTAATGTGAAAACCTACGGGAGATCATCCCAATTCGCCCAACCTCTGGTTTGATTGACGAATGCAGTGATTTCCTATAATCTATCTATTAAAAAATATGTGTGGTACTTCAAAAACCTACAGAACCTTCTCGAATTTGAATAGTGCGCTCTTAAGCGTCCACTTTTTGCGGCTACCACCAAATCTCGCATCTTAATTGGTGTCGGACACGACACGAAACGGCTGCGGTGATTATGGCATTTTTTTCACACGTGCCATAGTAAATAACTAAATAAATAGTTATTTAATTCTGTTACGGCGTTACACGGACAAAAAATACACACGAGAGGTGTTTTCTTTTAGATCTATCTGTGCGCCGTTATCGTCAATTTAAAAACGAGCCAAATAGCACCTTCCGATTAAGAGCGTTAAATCTATTATTGATTGCTATGAAATCGAAATAATTGTCTGGCGATATCAGCACGATTGTCACCTAGTACCTAGTCTCTTATGGCCAGTAATGTCACTAGCTACAGTGCCCTTCACACCGGAACACAGTGTAGTGTACGTACACTAGTGCTTGGCGGCAGAATATCTGACACTGCGGTGGTACCCACCTAGCCGGACTCTTGCAATAAGAGGCCTACCACCTAGTACCTAGTCTCTTATGGCCAGTAATGTCACTAGCTACGTTGTCCGCTTAAGCGAGCTATAAGTTCGTTGTTTAACTTTACTAACCCATAGTTATCAAATTATAAATGTAAATATTAAAATCCGTTATAAAAATCACATGAGAGTACTAACTATAAATTAATATTAGAATCCTGTGACCTGTCAACGTTGAAACTTAAGCCAAACAAAAAACACAAGCTATCAATAAAACGTGTCAATTATATATTGTGACTTCTGATTTTACCACTGTACATGCGAAGCCCATTATAAATATTATCTTATGCACGTTCCTACTAACATATAAATATAATTGAAGAATCTCTTATTGATACAAAGGTTTATTAAGCCATTTTATCGTAAAAAACCAAAAAGTCAAGCTAGTATTTCCAACGTCCCTGAAAGTTACGTTAAATAGCACGATAACTAAAAAAACATTAATTTTGTCCACAGATAAAATAATGCATCAGTGTTGACCGTACAAAACATGGCAACTAAAGGAACTAGGTTGATCTTAACACTAGTGCTCATCAACTGCATTAACATCAAAGCTGAAGACGAGAAATCCGATGAAGAAACCAAATCCGAAGAGATAATCCTAGACTACGATGTACCCATAACAATAGACGACAGAGACGGTATGAACGGTGACAAATACAATATGGCCGACGCAAATAACACCACAGAATACACTACAACCGATCATGAAGTGCATAGTGATGTTAATAAAAGCAGAGATTATGAAGATAGTGAAGCCACAACGGTAGACAATGAGTATACAAGCGCAGACAGTGTTATGTCAACTAGACTAAACTATGATGAGGGCCAAGACAATGTGTCTAAGGTAAACACGATTGTTAATGATGTTTCAATATCTAGTAGATTGTAACACTGTCCTAATTTAAAGCAACCTTTTAAGCTATTAAAAGATACGCAGTTAATTTTATAGGAGTTAGTTACAGAGATTTTAAATGTCTAGGAAATATTGGTGCCAATTCTGTTTTACAAGATCACTAAACTAATTTGACAGGACTTAAAGTATTGCCATCCTTATTTAACCCTGCACACGAGAAAGGGATAACAAGTTTTTTACTCCTGTCAAATTAGTTTACTTTAGTGATTGTGTACAACAGAATCGACATAAATAAAAGAAAAGATGTTAATATCATAGGAGTTAAAAGTTTTGTAACAATTAGTTACAGATATTTAAGTGTATATCTAAGAAATATTGTATTTTCAATCAACACACCGTTTGTACTAGCTGTGCTATCAGCATACGCTACTAGTGCAGCGTATCCTCGTGGAAGACTGGTAACCTTACTTACTGCAGAAACACAACAATACATTAAAGTGTTATTTGACTGCGGTCTTCTGTACAGTGCCCAGTCGGGCGGCTCCAATTATAATGGAAAAACCCACGGGAATAACCATGTAGACCTATAAACGTCCATAACGTAAGGTGACCGTTAAAGGTCGCCAGTAAACAGAAGCTATGTTTAATATCAATGATCGTTAACGCTATAAAGAAAACGAAAGAAATGTTTGGGAATTGACGACTAGACCACGTGACATAACGTAAGTTTTTAATTCCCATTAATTTCTATTGTTTTCTATATTTCTATTTTAAGAAGCCGTGGTGGCTTGTGGTTGAAGCAACGGCCTGTCATCTGATGGGCTCAGGTTCGAATCCCGGCCTGTACCAATGAGTTTTTCTAAGCTTGAATCCAGTGATTAATCACACCATGAGCTTTTAAAAAGAGAGGTATGGCGATTTGGGTTTTCCCGTGGGTTTTCCCATTTTAAATTGGAGCCGCCCGACTGGGGACTGTACCTCTACCTAACAGAAGACCGCAGTTAAATAACACTACTTGATGTAGTGTTGTGTTTCTGCGGTTAGTAACGTTGCCAGTGCTCCACGAGGATACGCTGGACTAGTAGTAATGCTGCTAGCACAGTGAGTCATCATCAACAACATGGTTGGCAACCCGTTAGTGATACCCCTGGTATTGCTAGCGGCTATAGGCTACGGTGACTGCTTACCATCAGGTGGGCCGTATGCTTGTGTGCCACCTTAGTGGTATAAAAAAAATGGTAACAATTGTAGATAGTAAACATGGCTAAGCCAGCTTTGTGAAATTATTCGTTGAAACATTTCAGTCAGAAACCACAACAGCTCAAATGTCAACGACGGACGCGGAGTCATCGGTAGCCAAGACACCAGAACTTTCAGAACTCGACGTCTCAGGACAGAGAAACCCCAAGACTGATGATTGTATGTATTTACCTTAAACAGAGGTTTTAATTTGGCTTTATTTTGTACCTTTTTAATTTGTTTTACCGCTTATAACTTCGTGGGACTGTATGTCACAACATTGTAACCGTATTTACTAATCGTTGACTGGTCTCCTGCGATATAAGCTGCGCTTAGTGCAGGGACCATCGGAACATGTATACACAGCAATCTTTATATCTCAACTAGCGGCCCGCCCCGGCTTCGCACGGGTAGACTTTTATATCAAATATTTTGTCTACCCGTGCAAAGCCGGGGCGGGCAGGTAGCCTATGTTAATCAGTAATAGTGTAGCTTTCTAAGGGTGAAAGAATTTTTGAAATCGGTCCAGTAGTTTCGGAGCCTATAGACATTCAAATATTTTGTCTACCCGAGCGAAGCCGGGGCGGGAAGCTTGTATAATATATAGCCAATGTTACTCAGTGATGATGTAGCTTTCTAACGGTGAAAGAATTTTTGAAATCGGTCTAAAAAATAAAAAATAAAAAAAAGAATTTAGGGGTGGACTACCCCTAACATTTAGGGGGATGAAAAATAGATGTTGGCCGATTCTCATAGATACCGGATAAGCACAAAAAATTTCATCAAAATCGGTCAAGCCGTTTCGGAGGAGTATGGCAACGAAAACTGTGACACGAGAATTTTATATATTTGATAAACTATTATTTTCATTATATAATAGCGGCCCGCCCCGGCTTCGCACGGGTAGACATTTATATCAAATTTTCCTGAATTTTTTTGCTATAAACCTCACGGAGCCCGAGACCTTTACAACGAATGCAAAACCGTGGAAATCGGTTCGTGCGTTCTGGAGTTATAGCGTCAGGAAGGAAAACCCGACTTATTTTTATATAGTAGATTTCTAGACATTTTCCTTTTAGATGTGTGCTCTAGCCCGGGCAGAAACATCTTTGACTACGTATTCGAAAACGTAACTCGCGAAATGTTAAAATTTTCATACTAATTTTTAGTTCAAATTTTTTTCCCCATATAAAACTATTCGAAAAAGATAGGAATATCAGGTGTAGATCGTAAATGTGCCAACATTTCGGTAATCTCCAATATTTTTTTTATACCACCTAGGTGGCACACAAGCGTACGGCCCACCTGATGGTAAGCAGTCACCGTAGCTTATAGCCGCTAGCAATACCAGGGGTATCAATAACGAGCTGCCATCCCTGTTTTGATGAGGACTCACTGTGCTAGCAGCATTACTACTAGCCCAGCGTGTCCTCGTGGAGCACTGGCAACCTTACTTACCGCAGAAACACAACACTACATCAAGTAGTGTTATTGCACTGCGGTCTTCTGTAAGGTGGAGGTACAGTCCCCAGTCGGGCGGCTCCAAATTAAATGGGAAAACCCACAGGACATCTCAAATCGCCCTATTACTTTTAATTTAAATTTTCGAAGCCTCAAAACAACCGTCTAGTGCTAAGTATCCGGCAAGTGACTTTCTATTATATTTTAAATTGCTAATTGTCAGTGGGTTCTGGTAATGTGTTGGCTGTTGCGAAATGTTTGTTTTGTTGCCCCGTCACGTGGAAAGTTAAAAATATAATTCATTGTTTTAATTGCGTAACGCGTAAGTAACTGAACGCTCATATGTTTAGTTGTAACCTCGAGATTTCCTCTCGTTAAGCAAACCCCAATCAGGGTCGCCACACGTTCCCCCGTTGGGGGTACGTCACAATTATATCAGTGAACATTAAATCCATACAAGAACATAAAGAGAGGTAGGGGGATTTGGGATTTCCCGTGGGTTATCCCATTTAAATTGGAGCCGCCCGACTGGGGACTGTACCTCCGCCTTACAGAAGACCGCAGTGAAATAACACTACTTGATGTAGTGTTGTGTTTCTGCGGTGAGTAAGGTTGCCAGTGATCCACAAGGATACGCTGCGCTAGTAGTAATGCTGCTAGCACAGTGAGTCCTCATCAACAACATGGTTGGCAACGCGTTAGTGATATCCCTGGTATTGCTAGTCAATTCGAAGTATGATTTGCTTATCAGTGTATTGTTACAGTGGAGACGAGTCAGCAGGACCAACGACTGTACGACACAAAGACCCGCCTAGCCCCAGATGTCACCAAAAGCAGTACGTTGAAGGGATGGCTGGAAGACACCTGGATTAGACCACCCGCCGGTATCCTGGTGCCTCTGAGACCCATGGCCCTAAACAGAGCTTTGGCTGTGTGGAACGATCTGATGGCTGAAGGGTTGAACTTGAGCGACATCGTTATAATGGGATACGATTCTAGTGGTCAGTATTTTATTTTTATTTTCAACAATTCCGATTTTTTGCCTACTGAGGTAGTGCCTCCACGCACGAGCGAATTACAAAGAAACGCAACTTTGATATACAGGTTGTGGTTTTGCATTCTTGCCATATTTGAAAACCTAACAGTATTTTTTTAAGTTAAGTTAAGTTACAATTATTCTAGTTGCTTGGAAATAGATTAATAGTTCTATGGTTAACAACTTATTTAAGCCGTGGTGGCCTTGTGGTTGAAGCAACGGACTGTCATCTGATGGGCCCAAGTTCCCAGCCCCAAACCACCAATGAATTTTTCTAAACTTAATTACAGTGATTAATCACACCATGAGCTTTTAAATAGAGAGGTATGGCGATTTGGGATTTCCCGTGGGTTTTCCCATTTAAATTGGTGCCGCCCGAGTGCCCGACTGGGGACTGTACCTTCACCTTACAGAAGACCGCAGTGAAATAACACTACTTGATGTAGTGTTGTGTTTCTACGGTGAGTAAGGTTGCCAGTGCTCCACGAGGATACGCTGGGCTAGTAGTAATGCTGCTAGCACAGTGAGTCCTCATTAACAACATGGTTGGCAATCCGTTAGTGATACCCCTGGTATTGCTAGCGGGTAAGGCTACGGTGACTGCTTACCATCAGGTGGGCCCGTATGCTTGTGTGCCACCTTAGTGGTATAAAAAAAAAATGTACACCAACCAATGGTAGAATGTGATGGAACTAAAATATGCCACTGTCATCCCTGTACTCACTGAAATTCATACAATTAAAAATAAATAAATAAAGTTTGCTGTCTATCGGTTAAACTGAAACGATAATTATCAACCGTTACACAATAAAATAATTGATCTAATTACTGCTCTTTATAATTACTAAGGAAATATAATTTATTACCAATCAGTTTTCCTACAGCTCAGAGATAAGATAACAGACAGGATATAATCGATAGTATTTTCGTTAACACCTAATTACTATTAGCACACTACACCACCGCAGTGTCAGATATTCTGCCGCCAAGCACTAGTGTACGTACACTACACTGTGTTCCGGTGTGAAGGGCACTGTAGTTAGTGACATTACTGGCAATAAGAGACTAGGTACTAGGTGGTAGGCCTCTTATTGCAAGTCCGGCTAGGTGGGTACCACCGCAGTGTCAGATATTCTGCCGCCAAGCACTAGTGTACGTACACTACACTGTGTTCCGGTGTGAAGGGCACTGTACCTAGTGACATTACTGGCCATAAGAGACTAGGTACTAGGTACTAGGCCTCTTATTGCAAGAGTCCGGCTAGGTGGGTACCACCGCAGTGTCAGATATTCTGCCGCCAAGCACTAGTGTACGTACACTACACTGTGTTCCGGTGTGAAGGGCACTGTACCTAGTGACATTACTGGCCATAAGAGACTAGGTGGTAGGCCTCTTATTGCAAGAGTCCGGCTAGGTGGTTACCACCGCAGTGTCAGATATTCTGCTGCCAAGCACTAGTCACTTTTAAACTTAAATCTTTCGGTAAATGTGGATGCTGTAACTGCCTTGACCGTAGACAGATAAATTCCAAATCACGTGTCCCATCTCCCTTACTCCAAAGTGAAAGAGCTTTACCCTTTTGGGATCCCCACAGGGCTCCATGAAAAGAAACGAAGATATCTCAAAACTCACCCGCCCATCGTTATTTACTCCTTAATAATCAAAGTCCGTAAATTATTGCAATGCCTTACCTGAAACAAAAACAACGTATACATTAGGAACAGAATATTGAAGGCATCTCTTTCTTATACCACTAAGGTGGCACACAATAATACGGCGTACCTGATGGTAAGCAGTCACCGTAGCCTATAGCAATACTAATGGTACCACTAACGCGTTGCCAATCCTGTTGTTGAGGACTCACTGTGCTAGCAGCATTACTACTAGCGCAGCGTATCCTCATGGAGCACTGACAACCTTACATACCGCAGAAACACATTACATAAAGTACTGCGGTCTTCTGTAAGGTGGGAGGTACAGTCCCCAGTCGGACGGCTCCAATTTAAAAGGGATAACCTACGGGAGATCCCATTTCGCCCTACGTCTCTTTTTAAAAGCTCATGGTGTGATTAATCACTGTACTTAAGCTTAGAAAAACTCATTGGTACAAGCCGGGATTCGAACTTTGGCCCATCGGATGACAGGCCGTTGCTTCAACCACAAGGCCACCACGGCTTCAAAATATAGGTACTCCTATTGTAACATAGATGTATGTATGAATAAATGGAACAAAAAGCATGAAAAATGTATTCAACACAGGTGTAAGACACACGCTTGCAGGTTTCAAATTGAAATATATAATACTAGCGATCTAGATCAAATGTTTTGTCTACCCGTGCAAAGCCGGGGCGGGCAGCTAGCCTATGTTACTCAGTGATAGTTTAGCTTTCTAACGGTGAAAGAATTTTTGAAATCGGTCCAGTAGTTTCGGAGCCTATAGACATTTAACCAATATTTTGTCTACCCGAGCAAAGCCGGGGCGGGCAGCTAGTATAATATATAGCCTATGTTACTCAGTGATGATGTAGCTTTCTAATGAAAAAACAATTATTAAAATCGGTCCAGTACTTTTTGAGTTTATTCGCTACATACAAAAATACAAATCTTTCCTCTTTATATTATTATTATTATTATTATTATATAGTGTAGATGAATAACGACCAAAGAACAGAAAAAAGTACAGAACTCCAAGCTAATAAATATAGTTAACTAGCTTCTGCTTTAGAGCTTAGAATCTCAGAGGAACCTAAAATTTTCCCGGGATAAAAAGTATCCTATGTGTTAATCCAGGCTATGAACTATCTGTGTTCCAAATTTTATCCAAATTCGTAAAGTAGTTTTTGCGTGAAAGAGTAACAAACATCCATCCATCCATCCATACTCACAAACTTTCGCATTATAATATAAGTAGGATAGGATAAGATTTATTGACACATCAAATAAATTGATATTACAAACGTTGTAAAAAGCCGTGGTGGCCTTGTGGTTGAAGCAACGGCCTGTCATCTGATGGGTCCAGGTTCAAACCCCGGCCTGTACCAATGAGTTTTCCTAAGCTTAAGTACAGTGATTAATCACACCATGAGATTTAAAAAAGAGAGGTAGGGCGATTTGGGATTTCCCGTAGGTTTTTCCCATTTAAATTGGAGCCGCCCGACTGGGGACTGTACCTCCACCTTACAGAAGACCGCAGTGAAATAACACTACTTGATGTAGTGTTGTGGTTCGGCGGTAAGTAAGGTTGCCAGTGCTTCACGAGGATACGCTGGGCTAGTAAAGTCTTGCCATCACTCTACAGCCTTTCGAAAAACAGAATTAGCACCACTATATAATAAGACTAGCGGCCCGCCCCGGCTTCGCATGGGTAGATATTTATCAAATATTTTGTCTACACGTGAGGCGTGCAGCTAGTATAATATATAGCCTATGTTACTCAGTGATAATGTAGCTTTCGAACAATGAAAGAATTTTTGAAATCGGTCCATTAGTTTCGGAGCCTATTCAATACAAACATACACACAAAGATACAAATCTTTACTCTTTGTAATATTAATAGTATAGATAGCAATACCGAAATCTAGCCACCGATCGATTTCTAATGCACTCCAACCATTGCTTAACCTACAATCCATATAGTAGTACATAATAAAAACCTCGAATAATTTGTACTGTTGGTCTATTTTGAGTGCGACAAAGCTATTGTCGTACGAATTCTAATTACTGACGATTTTTTATCGAACTTAGGGTACCGTACCAATTTTATGGGCGCCATAAAAAAGGCATGAATCTTTAATTAGAGTTTGCAATTAATTTAGAGCAAATTTAAGAGCCGGTGTAAAAAAATACGTGGTACCTAATTATTTAAGCAAGTACCTAATAAAATTGAAAACATTTGATATCAAAAGATTTTAACAATGGTGTCGATTCTGTTGTTCAAAATTACTCAACTTAACAAATTTGACAGGTCTAAAAGTCTAACTATCCGTTTCTCATGTGCGGGGTTAAATAAGGATGGCAATATTTTTAGACCTGTCCAATTAGTAAAGTTTAGTCATTTTGAACAACAGAATTGGCAAGAATATCGTAGTACTCATACAATCATAAATAATGTCATGAAAACGGCGTCTGTACGCGATATAATTTTATTGACACAAAACAGATTAAACTATTTACAAAAACATATATTAACCTACCTACTTATAGATAAAAGATCTGACCCAAACCGGAATCATGCGGGAGAGTGCCAAGAATGCTGGCATCATTGCCACGCTGGATAGCAATGCCGATTCTCTGAGCGAGATATGTTCCAGCACGCCTGTCACGGGAGGCCTCAACCAGCCGACGTGAGACCTCCTTGACGCGATATTAAATTATTCATCTACTCGACGTTTCGACCGAGTTGTATCGGCCGTGGTCTCGAGGAATCAGCTCGTTAATGCCATTAAAATATGTTTAGACATTGTTATTTAGTAATACATAATGTAATTTAGGATCTGCAACGCGCGAGTGCAAGCGTCCATAGGCTGCGGTAACCGTTTACCATCAGGCGGGCCGTATGCTTGTTTGCCACCTTACTGGCATAAAAAAAAGAAACTGAAAAATAGTACTGAAATCACCTTATTCATGACAAACCACCTTTTTACCACTGTACGAGGTTGAATTGCTAAAACCGATATCTTTCACGCTATAAGAAACCAACGTAGCTTTGTTCTTCATGAGATTTTGTCAAATTTGAAATTTAGATTAATTATCACTACATTGTATAAAACAAAGTCGCTTCCCGCTGTCTGTCTGCCCCTATTTATGCTTAGATCTTTTTTTATAGATAGATATATATTAACATAAAAAAGCATATGCTGGTTCCCATAGTACAAGCTTTGCTTAGTTTGAGACAAGATGGCGCTATGTGATAATGTCCAAGCATTATTATTAAGCAAGAATTAATTATATTATTGACACGTTCGAAAGAAAGAAAGAAATAATGTTTTTTTTCCAGTCATACACGACACAATAGAAAAACATTATTAACAATATCTCATTTAAAAAAATTAATAAAACATATTCTAATATCTATCGCGACGGAACCTCTCACATTCCCAGCGACTCCCACCTGACCGTTTCTTTGTGGTGTATCACCATATTTTTTTCTCGTTACTGGTCACAATTTGACATAGTAACCAGAGCAGAACGGTCGGTTTTACATAACACCAGTTACATTCACAAAGCAAGGTCGATAATATATATATATTTGTCTCAAGACTATGTATAACAAATACGATACCTTATTTACCCTAGACAGTATATAAACGGTGGTAAGGAAAAACAAATGAAGCACAGAGAGGTAGGGCGAATTGGGATTTCCCATTTAAATTGGAGCCGCCCGACTGGGGACTGTACCTCCACCTTACAGAAGACCGCAGTGAAATAACACTACTTGATGTAGTGTTGTGTTTCTGCGGTAAGTAAGGTTGCCAGTGCTCCACGAGGATACGCTAGTAGTAATGCTGCTAGCACAGTGAGTCATATCAACAACATGGTTGGCAACCCGTTAGTGATACCCCTGGTATTGCTAGCGGCTATAGGCTACGGTGACTGCTTACCATCAGGTGCGCCGTATGCTTGTGTGCCACCTTAGTGGTATAAAATATGTAACATCTCTTTAATTTAATTGGTCACAGGAGTAAACTGGCGTTCCAGGCACAACCTTCAACCACATAGACCAGGTTCTGGCGACAGGGCCGTGTCTGAAGCATTATCGAAATTACTACTGAAATATCAGGTGAGTAACTTTTTTTATATCTAAATCTGACGGTAGCTTTCATTTTTATATTTGTTTCACACCAATGTCTGGAAGAATTTTGTTACAAATTATTATACCATGATTGATACATGTCATTTTAGGGTCGGCAACGCGCGATTGATACCCCTGGTGTTGCAAGCGTCCCATAGGCTGCGGTAACCGCTTACCATCAGATGGGCCGTATGATTTTGCCACCTTAGCGGTATAATTTTTTTTTTTTTAAAAACTTGAAAAAAAAAGACAGAGCACTGAGTTTCTTGCCGGTTCTTCTCAGGTGGCTTTTCGTCCGAACCGGTGGTAATTTAGACCTTCATAAGTGCGTTATTACTTATTAGGGCCTAAAGAGTTTTATTTTTATTTTTTTACTTTTTATAAGTTTGATGATTTTGAATTTGTATTCAAAATTTATCAACGCACATCCTAAACCGCATTAGGGTAGAAACTTAATAATAATAATAATGCTTGGACATTATCACACAGCGCCATCTGGCACCAAACTAAGCAAAGCTTGAACTATGGGAACCAGCAGCTGATACAATACTTATATCCTTTTTTTTGTAAGTGCATACTTATAATACATACCAAACATCCAGACGCAAGGCAAACATATTCGTCACATAAAGGTTTGCCCTGCGGGAATCGAACCCGCGACTTCTAGTGTAGCAGCAAGGTATACTAACGACTAGACCAGCGGTCTCGTCACTTGAAATAAGGCTTTTCGGTAATAGATTAAGAAAGACGGGCCACAAGTTTTTTTCCTAATTTCGACTCCTAGATCCTATGGACGCTTTCAACACCGGGGGTATGACTAGCGCATTGTTAACCCTAGCAGCAGATCCTTCATACATAAGTGGAAATCCTTTGTATACTGACAATTTTAAACATATCCTTGTATGGTTTTGACAAAATCGACGAGACCGCTGGACTATTGGTTGGTATACAGGTATACTGCTACGCTAGAGGTCGTGGGTTCGATTCCCGCCGGGGCAAACATTTATGTGACAAATATGTTTGTCTTGCGTCTGGGTGTTTGGTATGTATTATAAGCATGTATTTACAAAAAAAAGGATATAAGTATTGTATCAGCTGCTGGTTCCCATAGTACAAGCTTTGCTTAGTTTGGGGCCAGATGGCGCTATGTGATAATATCCAAGCATTATTAAATTATTATTATTATTAAAATGGTTTCTGAAGAAGACGCGGTGTCATTTGCCATACAAATTCCGCTGTTGCCATCGCAAAGATAACTTATATGTATAATACACTGTCATATTATGATTAGCATAACATAAGGTCCATCAGACACGGTCTGGTCCGCATTGTCTCCATGCGTGTGACGTAAGCTATGTGCTGTCAAACTTAATATTGGAGGGTCAACATACTACATAATTTTGGTTCTTTTACTAGTAATGTTAGTAGCTAAATAAACACTATTTAGTGTACGTACACTACACTGTGTTCCGGTGTGAAGGGCACTGTAGCTAGTGACATTACTGGCCATAGGAGACTAGGTACTAGGTGGTAGGCCTCTTATTGCAAGAGTCCGGCTAGGTGGGTACCACCGCAGTGTCAGATATTCTGCCGCCAAGCACTAGTGTACGTACACTACACTGTGTTCCGGTGTGAAGGGCACTGTAGCTAGTGACATTACTGGCCATAGGAGACTAGGTACTAGGTGGTAGGCCTCATATTGCAAGAGTCCGGCTAGGTGGGTACCACCGCAGTGTCAGATATTCTGCCGCCAAGCACTAGTGTACGTACACTACACTGTGTTCCGGTGTGAAGGGCACTGTAGCTAGTGACATTGCTGGCCATAGGAGACTAGGTACTAGGTGGTAGGCCTCTTATTGCAAGAGTCCGGCTAGGTGGGTACCACCGCAGTGTCAGGTATTCTACCGCCAAGCACTAGTGTACGTACACTACAATGTGTTCTGTTGTGAAGGGCACTGTAGCTAGTGACATTACTGGCCATAAGAGACTAGGTACTAGGTGGTAGGCCTCATATTGCAAGAGTCCGGCTAGGTGGGTACCACCGCAGTGTCAGATATTCTGCCGCCAAGCACTAGTGTGCGTACACTACACTGTGTTCCGGTGTGAAGGGCACTGTAGCTAGTGACATTACTGGCCATAGGAGACTAGGTACTAGGTGGTAGGCCTCTTATTGCAAGAGTCCGGCTAGGTGGGTACCACCGCAGTGTCAGATATTCTGCTGCCAACCACTAGTGTACGTACACTACACTGTATTCCGGTGTGAAGGGCACTGTAGCTAGTGACATTACTGGCCATAAGAGACTAGGTACTAGGTGGTAGGCCTCTTGTTAACACAGTTCAATTTCAATTTCTTGTTTTGTTCTACCAGGGTGTTCACACTGAGTCAACGAGTGACGGAACTATGAGAGCTCTAGCATCAGCTGCTAAGTTGGTGCCTTATGACAGCGCCTTGTTCGTTGTGACGGACAAGGGAGCCGGCGATCCTCAGCGGCTACCCTTGGCTCTGAGGGCGCTCGTTGAGAAGAGACTGAAGGTAAGAGAAAAAAAGGTGGTTTTCCCAAAGGAGTACAGCATGGTGTTCTTCAAGAAGGGTGTGAGGCCATTTCTGAAGGGTCGGCAACGAAAGTGATACCCCTGGTGTTGCAAGTGTCCATAGGCTGCGGTAACCGCTTACCATCAGGCTGGCCGTATGCTTGTTTGCCACCGTAGAGTTAAATAAAAAAAATGCGTGCTGTCACTCAAAACCACCGAGAGTGCTACTTGGTCTGCCACAACGGCAACGTCCGATATGTGGCGACCAGGTGGACTAGCCCAAAGACTTCCTATAAATCATGTGTGTATTTCCTCAGGTATACACAATATGGACAGACCCCAATCACCCATCAGAGGAGTCCGAAGAAGCGTTACAAGAATTAAGGAATGTTTCGAGAAACACCGAAGGAGATGTACTACCTTACTCCATACAAGTCATGGTACGTTTTCTAAGCTAAAGTGCCAGGAGCCTAAAAAAAAGAAGGTAGGGGAATTGGGATCGATTGAGCCGCCCGGCTGGGGACTGTACCTCCACCTTGAAAAACACCGCAGTTATATAACACTACTTTGATATAGTGTTGCGTTTTTGCGGTGAGTAAGGTTGCCAGTGCGCTGCCAGCACAGTGAGTCCTCATCAACAACAGGGTTGGCAACGCGTTAGTGATACCCCTGGTATTGCTAGCGGCTATAGGCTACGGTGAACTGCTTACTATCAGGTGGGCCGTATGCTTGTGTGCCACCTGAGTAGTATAAAAAAAAGTAATAATAATGACAAGTATGATTCCAAATTATTTGCAGGAGGTGGAGGGCAACAACTTGGCGTCAGAAGCTGAGCTGCAGCAATGGGACCCCGAGGACAAATCACCGCGTCAGGGGAGGCTGAACTCTCAATTGGAATATGAAAAATATGACGTAAGTTTTTTTTTATTGCCAGCCTAATGTTTAACGGACGCTTGCAACACCAATGGTGTCGCTGGCGCGTTGCTGACCCTGCAGAAATCTCCTAACACCCCTTCTTAAGGCACCCCATGCTGTACTCCTTAAGGAAAACCGGGGCGGGGAGCTCATGCCACAATTTGATTGTCACAGGAAGCTCCTTTGGCACCGCTTGTTACTTGTCAAATTATCAATTTTTAGGGTTCCGACCCTTAAAAGGAAAAAAGGTGACTTATAGGATAGGATAAAATCTGAAAACCGTAAATATGTAGTTTGTTATTTTTTAAATGCGAATTTACTAAAAAATAAACCTGAATCGCGCTGTTGAGAGTCACCGACGAATAATGACCTCATTTGAAGTTTGCCTACTTTTAATTTTACCTACAAGTGTGTACGTAACCCTCGGTGCGCGAGTCCGACTAGCACATGACCGGTTTTTTATTACATTGTAGCTAACGACCGTACTTTTTCATGGAGAGCCATTGCCGACGCCAAAACTTCAAATCCACGTGATACACACTCTGTGTAAATTTCAACTATCTTCCTTTTCATGAGAATACAGCCCGCTGACAGACAGACGGACGGACAGTCTGGGAGTCTTAGTAATAGGGATTCGATGGTTACCCTTCGAGTACGGAGCCCCAAAATTAACTATTTCCATCTCTTTCTATCCACAGACCCTACTGTTGCGGAGGGGCGGTGGGGAAGCCCTGTCTCTAGGAGTGCCCGTTGAGACTGGAGTGAGAGCTCTGAGGGTTTTCATCGAGGGAGCTGTGGAGCACGCAGTTCTGTACCCCCCTAATGAAGGTAATGCCACTAAAATATGTTTTTTTTTTTAAACTAGCTTTTATTTGGTCATCAAGCCTTTACATTTGTTTTTTTTTTACACAAGCATACAGCCCACCTGATGGTAAGCAGTCACCGTAGCCTATAGCCGCTAGCAATACCAGGGGTATCACTAACAGGTTGCCAACCATGTTGTGGATGAGGACTCACTGTGCTAGCTACTAGCCCAGCGTATCCTCGTGGAGCACTGGCGACCTTACTTACCGCAGAAACACAACACTACTTCAAGTAGTGTTATTTGACTGCGATCTTCTGTAAGGTGGAGGTACAGGCCCCAATTTAAATGGGAAAATTCACGGGAAATCCCAAATCACCCTACCTCTCTTAAACTTGATACCCATATCAAAAGGGTTAGTCTGCCAAATGGAGTTATAAATCGCCATCTTGCTGTGGCCGCCATATTGGATTAAGATTGACGTCTTACACACGCACACGCACACGCACACGCACACACACAGACACACTTCAAAGTCCCTATAAATCAATCACAAAATGGAGCTACACACTGTTGTCGCTTCTGTTGTACAAAATAACTAAAGTAAACAATTTGACAGGAATTTAAGTCTTGCTGTCCCATTCTCATGTACGGGGTTAAATAAGGATGGCTTAAAGTAAGTCCTGTTAAATTAGATTACTTTAATTATTTCGTACAAAAGAAATTTGTACCAATAACACCGAATTAAGTTGAAACTTAAAACAATTCGCGAGGCATTTATAGGAACAGTAGGTGTCCCGACGGACGATGTCGTGTCTTAGCTATGAACTCATATGTCAAATACACCATAGAAAAAAGGACATTTAGTTTGTGCAGGAATTAAAAATGATTCGTTTAATTTTAAAAAATTTCAACCGATATCCAAAAAAAGGAAGAGGTTCTCAACTGGACTGTATCTTTTTTTTCTATATTTGTTACCCGATTACTCGGCCAATTCTGAATCGATTTTGAATATTCTTTTTTCATTTTTTTAAGAACAAACTCCAAACAAAAAAAAATTGCGCCATCGGTCTAGCCGTGCACGCGTGATCACCAAGGGAAATAGGGGTTCATCTATACTAATATTATAAAGAGGAAAGATTTGTATTTTTGTATGTATTGAATAGGCTCCGAAACTACTGGACCGATTTCAAAAAATCTTTCACCGTTAGAAAGCTACATCATCACTGAGTAACATAGGCTATATATTATACTAGCTTCCCGCCCCGGCGTCGCTCGGGTAGGCAAAATATTTGATAAATGTCTATAGGCTCCGAAACTACTGAACCGATTTCAAAAAACCTTTCACCGTTAGAAAGCTACACTATCACTGATTAACATAGGCTAGCTGCCCGCCCCGGCTTTGCACGGGTAGACAAAATATTTGATATAAATGTCTACCCGTGCGAAGCCGGGGCGGGCCGCTAGTTTTTATATATACTGATATTCCAACGGCTTGCTTGCTTCCCACAAAAGGCTCCATCATTCCATACCGACAACACATGGTGTAGCACCTGTCGCCCCACCGGAACCAATCAACAGCAGTCTAACACAACGAACAATAAAAGTAGTCTAACAGCATAATGACAGTAATTTGGAAAAAAAATACCCAAGTGCAATTTACTACATTGTTATCTATACTATCTACATCTATACTAATATTATAAAGAGCGATGAATTGTATTTTTGTGTGTATGTTTGTGTTGAATAGGCTCCAAAACTACTGGACCGACTTCAAAAATTCTTTCACGGTTAGAAAGCTACAGTATCACTGAGAAACATAGGCATACTGTATTGATACGCGGGCAAAGTCGCAGGGAAACAGCTAGTTTTCTATTACAAGGTCGATATTGAACAGTAAAATAATAGACTGGCCTGTCGGCTTGGTTGTCAGTAACCCTGGCTTCCGTGCCGACGGTTGCGGTTTCGAACTCCGCTCCAGACAAACTGACAGCATATTTGATTGTATGGTGTAATGACACTGCAGTGCAATGCCACCTAGCCGGACTCTTGCAATAAGAGGCCTACCACCTAATACCTAGTCTCTTATGGCCAGTAATGTCACTAGCTACAGTGCCCTTCACACCGGAACACAGTGTAGTGTACGTACACCAGTGCTTGGCGGCAGAATATCTGACACTGCGGTGGTACCTACCCACCTAGCCGGACTCTTGCAATAAGAGGCCTACCATCTAGTACCTAGTCTCTTATGGCCAGTAATGTCACTAGCTACAGTGCCCTTCACACCGGAACACAGTGTAGTGTACGTACACCAGTGCTTGGCGGCAGAATATCTGACACTGCGGTGGTACCCACCTAGCCGGACTCTTGCAATAAGAGGCCTACCACCTAATACCTAGTCTCTTATGGCCAGTAATGTCACTAGCTACAGTGCCCTTCACACCGGAACACAGAGTAGTGTACGTAAACTAGTGCTTGGCGGCAGAATATCTGACACTGCGGTGGTACCCACCTAGCCGGACCCTTGCAATAAGAGGCCTACCATCTAGTACCTAGTCTCTTATGGCCAGTAATGTCACTAGCTACAGTGCCCTTCATACCGGAACACAGTGTAGTGTACGTAAACCAGTGCTTGGCGGCAGAATATCTCACGCTGCGGTGGTACCCACCTAGCCGGACTCTTGCAATAAGAGGCCTACCACCTAGTCTCTCATGGCCAGTAATGTCACTAGCTACAGTGCCTTTCACACCGGAACACAGTGTAGTGTACGTACACTAGTGCTTGGCGGCAGAATATCTGACACTGCGGTGGTACCCACCTAGCCGGACTCTTGCAATTAAAGGCGTAAAATTTACTAAAAAGTGTATTTTCTACCATCAACAGGGCCTCAAATAGATTTATACAACGTGTCGTCAGTGGCCGCCTTTTCACCAGCGTCCAGGACTGAAGGACTGCATCCTAGGGATGTGTACCTGGTCTTCCCAGGATCCAAGTTCGACTTGGACTTGTAAGTATAAGTACCTACACGTAAAACCCCTGCACGCGATAAGGGTCAAAAAATAGTACAGCTGTGTCCTTGTCTTGTACATTTCTGGGTTTAAAGAGTGTTAGGACGAATTGGGATCTCCCGTGGGTTTTCCCATTAATATTAGAGCCGCCCGGCTAGGGAATACACTTCTACCTTACAGAAGACCGCAGTGAAATAACACTACTTGATGTAGTGTTATGTTTCTGCGGCAAGTAAGGTTGCCAGTGCTCCACGAGGATACGCTGCGCTAGTAGTAACGCTACTAGCACAGTAAGTCCTCATCACCAACAGGGTTGACAACCCGTTAGTGATACCCCCGGTATTACTAGCGGCTATAAGCTACGGTGACCGCTTATTCTCGTTTTAACCAGTCAGGGTAACCGAATCCATTCGCCCCCAGGCTCTCAGTGCTTCCAGCGGCATCGTCCACCAGAGGCGAGGAGGACGTGTCCCTCGCAGGCGCGTGGCACCTGAGTGTGAAATGTGACGCTTGTGACTACAGACTGCACATCAGTGCTGTCACCATGATACACTTTGACGTCGACGTTGGAGGTGCAGGTGGGAAACTGTTCTTTTTTTAGGGTTCCGTACCTTAAAAGGTAAAAAGGAACCCTTATAGGATCACTTTGTTGTCTGTCTGTCAGTCTGTCAAATATTTTTATCTCAAGAACGCTTGGAGTTATCAAATTGAAATTAATATGAAATACCCGGGTCTATGGTCTATTTCGGCTGTAAAATAATCAAACCTGTAAGTCATTATGAAGAAAAGATACGACCGTTTTTGTCGCAAAATTTCGCGAGTCACCGACGAATAATGCCCTCATTGACGTTCGCCTACTTTTAACCTTACCTACAAGTGTGTACGGAAGCCTCGGTGTGCGAGTCGGACTCGCAATTGGCCGGTTTTTTTTGTATATGTATTCCGTTAGCTTGTCCGTCTGAGCATTTATTACTATGGCGCCAAAGTTGGACATTACAGGACATTTCATTTGTTTTAGTTATTTTGGATTCCTATTTTCAACAAAAATGTATGAAAATTCTGATTTTCGAACTCAAATAATATAAACTACAATGGTCCTAACGGCTGGGGTTAGAGACTTGAATTTTTTACTTGACAAAGGCATCCACAAAGGAAGGGTTTTTGGAAATACCACCACAAAGGAGGTAAAATAAGGGTTAAAGTTTTTTAATGAAATCCGTCATTTTATAAATTAAGCACATGAAAATTGGTATTTGGCCTTTCAGTTAAAAATAAATAAATGTGTCCCAGAGGATTTGTGGAAATTTGACCCCTAAGGAATAAAATAGGGGATGAAAGTTTATATGAAAATTCGTTATTTTTGAAGTTAAATCCATCAATATAGGTAGCAGTGGGCAAAAGCTATCATTTAGAATTTTAGATATAGGTATATGTGCGATGCCGCGAGCAAAAGCTAGTATATTAAATTGAATCGCGGGCGAAGTCGCGGGGCAAACAGCTAGTGTATAATACACTTGTAATAATATATATCGCTTTACAAAAAAACTATCATGACGCTGTTTATCGAACGCTTTATATAGTTTTTGTTGTTCATACCTACATATTTTAATGTCTTAACAGGTTTTAATTTAATCTTAATATAGATTACGTCATCTACAGTAATATAACACTGATTAAGAGCTCTTCTTGCTGTATGTAGGTACGTAAAATAATGCCAGTACTCCATATTATAAAGAGGAAAGATATGATTGTTTGTTTATATTGAACTAGCGGCCCGCCCCGGCTTCGCACGGGTAGACATTGATATCAAATATTTTGTCTACCCATGCAAAGCCGGGTAGACAAAATAGCCTATGTTACTCAGTGATAGTGTAGCTTTCTAATGAAAAATAATTATTAAAATCGGTCCAGTACTTTTTGAGTTTATTCGTTACATACAAAAATACATATCTTTCCTCTTTATAATATTAGTGTAGATAGGCTCCGAAACTACTGGACGAGATTTGAAAAATTCTTTCAACACTAGTAGCCGACATTATCCCTGATGAACATAGGCTACTTTTTACCGGGGAAAAATGCTTCATTCCTACGGGAAAACGGGTAATAGTATACCATACTGCTGTGGCGTAAAAAGCTAGTATATATTAAAAGTTTTTTTTTAAAAACCCCCGTTACGACATCACCAATTTATCCTCTATCCTATTTCCTACTCCATTACCAGACCCATCACCATCTATCTAAGTATAGCCTATTCGTTGAGAGCATTACAATGAGCCCAAACACTATATTGTATGCTGTAAGTTGTTGAGGTGTTGGGTATCCTGTAGACTTCAGATGATGCTGCAGCATCAGGTCAAGGTATTCATTGTATTCATTGAGACTTTTGCAATGAGCCCAAGCACGATATCAGATAAGAGTTCAGATTTGCTTTAAGTAGCTAAGAACACTCGATCAAATCTTCTTTCAAACAAAAAAAACTGAATCCAAATCGGTTTATCCGTTTATGAGCTAGAGCTAGAGTTACACAGATACACACTACAAACTTATAAATAACACCCTAAGCTTTGCGTCGGGTTTTAATAACAAATGAATTATTTTGAAGAATGTTTTTCATTGAGAACTACTGAAAAAATACTATTTTATTAATTTAAAAAAAAAGTTCTAACTAATAAATGCATTTAACCTGATGAGACTAGTCAGGAACCGCTTGCCAACGGGCAATATGTTTAAACATGGACATAAATATGCACCTTTTGTGAAAAAAAAACAAAAACCATGCAAATAAAAAAAATAAAAACCTCTCAACTCGTTGACAGCTTTCGGCCTCTCAAGCGGAGACCTCCAACATGGCGTCGCACTTTATCTGGTTCAAGGACACCTTGCATTTTTCACAATCGAATCGTATCTAGACGCGATAAAATGTCGGTGGACTTAGGGATGGGATGGGACTGTCATGTGTTACGCTTATCGATATCGATATGTTTATTTTACTTTTTAACACAGGTGGGTTTTCCCTAACCGGTGGAAATTTTGACCTTCATAAGTGCCCTATTAGGGCCTACACTGAATAAATTATTTTGATTTTAACGCAAAGCTATTTTTATCTGTAACATATATATAGTGATACAGTGCTATATTAATACGTTATTTAACTTCTATTTATATGACAGTAATTTTTGAGCCTACAGTCAAAAGCGGTTTTTTTTTTTTCAAACCACTATGTTGGCACAAGCACACAGCTCACCTGATGGTAAGCAGTCACCGTAGCCTATAGCCGCTAGCAATACCAGGGGTATCACTAACGGGTTGCCAGCCATGTTGTTGATGTGGACTCACTGTGCTAGCAGCAGTACTACTAGCCCAGCGTATCCTCGTGGAGCACTGGCAACCTTACTTACCGCAAAAACACAACACTACATCAAAATAGTATTATTTGACTGCGTAAGGTGGAGGTACAGTCCCCAGTCGGGCGGCTCCAATATTAATGGGAAAACCCATAGAGATTCCAATTCGCCCTTCCTCTCTTAAAATAAGATTCATAATCGCTAAACAGGTTTGATAGACGCCCTTAATCCTTTCGATTGGCCAAGAAGCGTATAACCCTACGATGTATGACGTCACTAAACTCGTATTTAGCCCCAAGGGCAACGATGAATTCCAACTGATTGTATACGAATTATTATTTTTATTAACGAATATAAAAACCATTATGCGGGCACGAATAATAAAAATTATATCATACCAATCAACGTACACATCAAGCCGTGGGTTAGTCTCAAACGACGATAATTTTTCTTTTGTTTCTTTAAAGATTGGGAAAAAACAAACAAAAACATGAATCCCACGCGTACAAAGTCGCGGACACAGCTAGTATCCCCATAGGCTACGGTGACCGCTTACCAGCAGGTGGCGCGGTTCCAAAGGAGTTTTCTCCCGCGCACGATCAAATTGTGCAATGAACACCCCGATTGATGATTTTTGAAGGGTCGGCAGAGCGCAAATTTTAGCCCTGGTGTTGCAAGCGTCCATAGACTACGGTGACCGCTTACTATCAGGCGGGCCGTATGCTCGTTTGCCACTTCAGTGGTATAAAAAAAAAGGTTGGTCGTATGCTTGGTTGCCTGCCACCTTAGTGGTATAAAAACAATAGTAATAATATATCTTCACGCCTTCCCACAAGGGCCCCGAAGGGCAAAGGTGTTACAAAACCCACTTTCCACCGAAAATAATTTGGTGCCAACGTGACAGATGGTGTGTCCGTCGCCGTCTCTTAGGCACTACATACGTCCTTGAATTTCTTCTCAGACGTATGCAGGTTTCCTCACGAAGTTTTCCTTCACCGTAAAGCTCGTGGTGTGACTGATCACTGCACTTAAGTAATAAAAACTCATTGGTACAGACCGGTGGGATTGGAACTTGCGTCGCTAGAATAGCAGACAACGCTTCATACCACAAGGCCACAAAGTCTCTTACTACACGGCTCTCTAAAAATGTACCTATACAGATATTCTCACGATAAGAACGTCCGCACGTGTAAGAAAAAATCTATTGACACTATCGATGCGTTTGGTTCCTGGATTTATAAATCGTCGATAATCATTGAATACTTTATATCTAGTCTATTATCGATACACCTTTCACCTCACTATCTGTGAACTAGGCGTGACATCACAAAGGTTGTTATTTTAACCGGCTGTGCATTGCTTATTATCAATTACTAGCGGCCCGCCCCGGCTTCGCACGGGTAGACATTGATATCAAATATTTTGTCTACCCGTGCAAAGCCGGGGCGGGCAGCTAGCCCATGTTACTCAGTGATAGTGTAGCTTTCTAACGGTGAAAGATTTTTTGAAATCGGTTCAGTAGTTTCGGAGCCTATAGACATTTATCAAATATTTTGTCTACCCGAGCGAAGCCGGGGCGGGCAGCTAGTATAATATATAGCCTATGTTACTCAGTGATGATGTAGCTTTCTAATGAAAAAACAATTATTAAAATCGGTCCAGTACTTTTTGAGTTTATTCGTTACATACAAAAATACAAATCTTTCCTCTTTATAATATTAGTGTAGATTATAGGCTTTAGGGTCGAAAATGAGAGTCATACCCCTGGTATTGCAAGCGTCCATAGGTTACGGTAACCGCTTACCATCAGGCGGGCCGTGTGCTGTTTGCCATCGTAGTGGTATAAAAAAGATCTGATAATAAATACATTACAGTTTAAAACTATCCTGAAAATCCTGGTTAATATCTACACTAAAGAGGAAAGATTTGTATTTTTGTATGTAACGAATAAACACAAAAAGTACTGGACCGATTTTAATAATTATTTTTTCATTAGAAAGCTACATCATCACTGAGTAACATAGGCTATATATTATACTAGCTGCCCGCCCCGGCTTCGCTCGGGTAGACAAAATATTTGATAAATGTCTATAGGCTCCGAAACTACTGAACCGATTTAAAAAAATCTTTCTCCGTTAGAAAGCTACACTATCACTGAGTAACATAGGCTAGCTGCCCGCCCCGGCTTTGCACGGGTAGACAAAATATTTGATATCAATGTCTACCCGTGCGAAGCCGGGGCGGGCCGCTAGTATTAGGATAAAGGTATGAAATGATTGTATTGTCATCGGTCCTTAATACGTGTGCAAATTTAGAAAATGATCAGACGTCTTCAAGTCGGTGAAAATGACGTTGAAATTGAAAGATTCCGTTACATTGATACATACATACACAGCCGTGTGGTTGGAGCAACGACCTGTCATCTGATGGGCCCAGGTTCAAATTCCGGCCTGTACCAACGAGTTTTTCTAAGCTTGAGTACAGTGATTTATCACACCATGGGCTAAAAAGAGAGGTAGGGTGAATTGGGATCTCCCGTGGGTTTTCCCATTAATATTGGAGCCACCCGGACTTCGTCTCCGTTTGTTTAAATACAAAAGTAGCCCAAATCCTTCCCCAGGATATAATCTATCTCCTTGACAAATTTGATTACGATCCGTTCAGCCGTTCAGTTGTGAAAAGGGAACAAACAAACAGTGTTACTTTCGCATTATAATATTAGCATGGTAAGCATGTTATTTCAATTTAAAAACATTGTTATTGATAAAAAAAATGTGTGGTATTTTAATCATACCATAAATACAGTTTCACCGCCTCTCCCATAGGTTTTTTATAGCGACTTTATCTGATGATACGTTCATAAAAAGCAGAAACATACAACGACGTGAAGATGTAAAAAAAAACTCTTAACACAATGACGTCACATAGGTCACTGACCGAGTGACATCACCGGTTAGTTGCCAAATTTGTTTATTTATAAATACGATAACATTCGCTTTTTTAACATCCACTTTTGTAGGTCCCGTAGTCAACAGGTACCCTTATAGTTTCGCCATGTCCGTCCGTCTGTCAGATTTATTTCTTAATCTTAGCACTAGAAAGCTGTGAACTGGCATACATATTAATCAAATCAAAGTGGGAATATAAATTACTAAAAATATTTTTAACGTGTAGCTCTCTTACATGATAATTGTGAATGTCTTTTCGCGTTTATTCAATGCTGTCGGGTGGCAACTACGGAAACCTACATTGCACGTGGCCAATTTTAAATTTATTTATATTTTAAACATGTTAAATTTATTGGCCGATAAAATTACTTTACTATGTATCCGATTGACATTATGACAAGGAGAATTTATATTTTTTTAGCACAGAGTATACTTTCATATCGAAAAAGATACAGTTGCAACATAATCCGTAAATGCGGTATAATTTAGGTTCCGAATTGAGCCTCAACGTTAGGTATACGTTACAACAATACCACAAATTCACAGCATATTTTTCACACACTCGCTCCATTACACTGTCCTTTAGTCCAATTACCACTGACCACAAGCCGTGTTTTGTTAAAAAAAAGCTAAGAGCGCGGCAACCAAACGTCTGACGTAAACGTCATACGCTTAGACGCACAAATCGAAAACTAAAGACGAACATTTATTATCAATTGAATTGAATGATTGTTTATATAGTTTAAACTAGCGACCCGCCCCGGCTTCGCACGGCCAGCGTTAGCCATCTACATCTACACTAATATTATAAAGAGGAAAGATTTGTATTTTTGTGGGTTTGTATTGAATAGGCTCCGAAACAACTGGACCGATTTCAAAATTCTCTCACCGTTGGAAAGCTGAATCATCACTGAGTAATATAGGCTATATATTATACTAGCGGCCCGCCCCGGCTTCGCACGGGTAGACAATAGACATTAATCAAATATTTTGTCTACCCGTGCGAAGCCGGGGCGGGCAGCTAGTATAAGATAAATAGCTACAAAACTGAAACATAATTAACACAAAAACCGTCCGCTTAAATCACTCTATCTATTAAAAAAACCGCATCAAAATCCGTTGCGTAGTTTTAAAGATCTAAGCATGCATAGGGCAGACAGACAGCGGGAAGCGACTGTGTTTTATACTATGTAGTGACTAAGCTTTTAGTCGATAATATTTTTTACCCAACTACGGCGAAGCCAAAAGGAAGGGTTATGATTTTAGCAGTCTATGTATGTATGTTTGTATTGACGTAAGTTCCTCCGTAGCGCCTAAACTATTCATCCGATTTTGATGAATAAGGTGTCAATCGATTCGTTATTATGACCCGGGTGACATATGCTGCATTTGAACCGACTTCAACAAAAACCATGGTGTCGGTTTTTGTTGAAGTCGGTTCAAATGTAGCCTATGTCACCCGGGTCATAATAACGAATCGATTGACACCTTATTGACACCGCATATAATAAGTTTGGTATACTAAATTCGCTCTTATTTGGAAAATATAGCAATTCTCTATGAGGATTACAAAAGTCTAGTTGTTGCCATGTTTAAGATATAGCAAAAAAAAAAGTTTCTGGTATTAAATATTTGTTTATAAAAGCAATACTCGAACCAAAAAAAAACCTATTAACGTGAACATACAAATAGTTTAATGATGTCGTGTTAACTACATATTAAGCTAGCTGTTACCCGCAACTTCGTTCGCATTTGTTTAAAGACATAGCCTATGGTCCTTCCCCAGGATATTATCTATCTGCTTGCCAAATTTTATTACGATCCGTTCAGCCGTTCAGTTCTGAAAAGGTAACAAACAAACATACAGAATTATTTTCGCATTTATAATATAATTATGAATTGTTATTGTTATCTTATCGCTTATTCGTAGCGATTGCAAGATAATTACTGTATGCCATTCATTACAGCTACCAGTACTAGCTGTTTCCCCGCGACTTCGCCCGCGTATCAATATAATATATAGCCTATGTTACTCAGTTGTAATGTAGCTTTCAAACAGTGAAAGAATTTTTGAAATCGGTCCATTAGTTTCGGAGCCTATTCAATACAAACATACACACACACACACACACACAATACAAATCTTTCCTCTTTATAATATTAGTATAGAAGTATAGACTAGTATAGATATAGAAGTACAGAAAAAAAAGTATACTTTTTGAGATTATCCAACCTTAATAGATACTTGGCCAAAACCGTTCAAAGAAACAAACTCCGTGTTAGTATCTGTATCTAAAACGTCACATCACATACCAGGAAATGTCGCGTGGTTCAATAGTGTATCGCAAGGGACACGCAATGATACGACGCGCACAATCATACATTGATTACAATAATATGTTTACTAGCGTTTTACCAACGATTTCGTCCACTTGGAAAAAAAACCGACCAAGTGCGAGTCGGACTCGCGCACCGAGGTTACCGTAAACACTTGTAGGTAAGGTTAAAAGTAGGCGAACTTCAAATGAGGTCATTATTCGTCGGTGACTCTCAACAGCGCGAAACAGGAATATTTATTAGTAAATTCGCATAAAAAAAATTAAACCACATATTTACTGTTTTCAGATTGTATCCTTTACTTGTGCTGTAAGACACTGCTTCTGCCAAATTTCATGGTTCTAGGACAACGGGAAGTACCCTGTAGGTTTTGATTCGCTTGTGAAATCACAAAATATGCGTAAATTTGCGACATAAACGGTCATATCTTTTCTTCATATTGACTTACAGGTTTGATTATTTTACAGCCGAAAGAGACCATAGACCCGATTTGAACATAGATTTAATTTGATAACTCCACACGTTCTTGAGGTAAAAAACCTTGACAGACAGACGGACAACAAAGTGATCCTACAAGGGTTCTTTTTTTCCTTTTAAGGTACGGAACCCTATAAAAGAGAGGTAGTGCGATTTGGGATCATCCGTGGGATTTACTATTACAATTGTAGCTGCCCGACTGGGGACTGTACCTCCACCTTACAGAAGACCGCAGTTCAATAACACTACTTGATGTAGTGTTGTTTCTGCGGTAAGTAAGGGTGGGTTTTCCTATTACAATTGGAGCCGCCCGACTGGGGTCTGTACCTCCCTCCACCTTACAGAAGATCGCTTTCAAATTACACTACTTTGATGTAGAGCTGTATTTCTGCGGTAAGTAAGGTGCCAGTGCTCCACGAGGATACGCTGGGCTAGTAGTAATGCTACTAGCACAGTGAGTCCTCATCAACGACATGGTTGGCAACGCGTTAGTGATACCCCTGATATTGCTAGCGGCTATAGGTTACGGTGACTGCTTACATCAGATGGGCCATATGCTTGTGTGCCACCTTAGTGGTATAAAAAATTAGGTGTGGCACTCGGAGACTGCCGCGGTAAAGCTATTGCATAGCATTTTTTTTTCCAACTTATGCAATTATAATTATTTATTTATTTTATTAATGCAGTATTTTTTATATACCCATATACTTTCTCACAAACAGCTGATTACGGTAGTTTTCCAATACAACCAATGCCACCTAAAGGCGGGTTGCTGAACTAAAGAAACAAGCGTGATATTTCAAAAAGTCATTAAAAGTTCTGGTATTTTATCGATAGATGGCGGAGTGGGGGGTGTTAGGTTTTTTTTCGTTACGGAATTTCTGGATTCGGTCCCCACGCTCAAGGCCCGCGATAAAAGCTATGCAATAGCTTAAAAAGTGCTTGAATTTCTTCACAGACATATGCAGGATTCCTCACGATGTTTTCATTCCCAGTAAAGCCCGTGTGACTAATCACTGTACATAAGCTATAACTATTTGGTACAGACCAGTGGGATTGGAACTTGCGTCGCTAAAATTGCCGGCAACGCTTCATAATACAAGGCCACTACGGCTCCTCTATCCCACTAATATTATAAATGCGAAAGTTTGCGAGTATAGATGGATGTATAGTTGGATGTTTGTTACTCTTTCGCGCAAAAACCACTCAACAGATGTTGAACACAGATAATTTATAACCTGGATTAACACATAGGATACTTTTTATCCCGGGATTTTTTTTTTCTTCTGAGATTCTAAGCTCAACACGAACGTAGTCGGACAAAAGCTAGTTTATATATATTTTTCTGTGTACATATTCGCCAGGGTACGCAAGGCTGAAGGTGACAGGACCAGTAGCAAACGTAAGGGAAACTATACTGGTGGACGAGTACGGAACAGAGCTGGCTAAGCTTCCTTTCAAGTGAGTGACTTTATCTTACTTTATCTTACTGTCTATTCCACTGCTGGGCATAGGTCTCTCTCGCCTTACTACAGTTTATTAAGTCCTGTGTTTTTTATACCACTAAGGTTGCACACAATCATACGGCCCACCTGATGGTAAGCAGTCACCGTAGCCTACAGTCGCTAGCAATACTAGGGTATCACTAACGAGTTGCCAATCATGTTGTTGATGAGGACTCACCGAGTCACAGTACTAGCCCAGCGTATCCTCGTGAAGCACTGGCAACCTTACATACCGCAGAAACACAACACCACATCAAAGTAGTGTATTTTCCCTGCTTCTGGAAGGTAGGGGTACAGTCCCCAGTCAGGCGGCTCCAATTTGAATGGGAAATCCTTTCTAAATATGTTGTATTGCAGTCACACCCTGGACGAGGAGGCAGAGCACCAGGACCCGATAGTGGAACTAGTCGCTGATGTACCGATGCCCGATATCAAACGCTCCAGAATCTACATCAAGATCTTGGGCCGGGATGCTCATGGTAAGTGTATACACACACGTAGGTAACTTTTATGCCGTGGTGGCAACGGCCTGTCATCGGCCATGTAGGAAAAAAAAAGACAGCACTGAGTTTCTTGCCGGTTCTTCTCAGGTTGCTTTTTTTACGAACCGGTGGTAATTTTGACCTTCATAAGTGCCTACTTAGGGCCCAAACTGCATAAATGATTTTTGATTTTGATCTGTAGGGCCCAGGTTCAAATCCCGGCCTGTACCAATGAGGTTTACTGAGCTGAAGTACAGTGATTAATCACACCATGAGCTTAAATAAGAGCGGTATGGCGAATTGAGATCTCCCGTGGGTTTTCCCATTAATATTGAGGCCTCCCGACTGGGGACTGTACCTCCACCTTACAGAAGACTGCAGTGAAATAACACTACATTGCGGTAAGTAAGGTTGCCAGTGCTCCTAACAGAATATAGAACAACAATGCGTTTGAATAACAACAATGGATGATGTCCTCTTCCCAAGAGATTACGACAAAACCTTTACACCAAATAAAGTTATATATACCACTAAGGTGGCACACAAGCATACGGCCCACCTGATGGTAAGCAGTCACCGTAGCCTATAGCCGCTAGAAAATATCAGGGGTATCACTAACGAGTTGCCAACCATGTTGTTGATGAGGACTCACTGTGCTATCAGCATTACTAAAGCAGTCACCGTAGCCTATAGCCGCTAGAAAATATCAGGGGTATCACTAACGGGTTGCCAACCAGGTTGTTGATGAGGACTCACTGTGCTAGCAGCATTACTACTAGCCCAGCGTATCCTCGTGGAGCACTGGCAACCTTACTTACCGCAGAAACACAACACTACATTAAGTAGTGCTATTTCACTGCGGTCTTCTGTAAGGCGGAGGTACAGTGCCCAGTCGGACGGCTCCAATTTAAATGGGAAATCCCAAATCGCCCTACCTCTCGTTTTTAAGTTTAACCATTGCCCAGCCCAATTCGTTGGGAGGAGCAGGCCAGGAGTTAAATTATTATCGGCATTGGTAAGCGGGGATCCAGACCTTCAGTTACCATTTTGCAGGAGAACCATTCGTCCGGTTATCTGGACCTCTAAACCAACCGGAGACCCGTCTTGGAAGATCAGCAGCTGTGGTCTTCCCAGATTCGGTCAATGACCTCGAACGAGCCGAAGAGTTCAACTCGAGGATATATCACAAGAACGGTACTGGACAGACGTATGCAAGGGCCGTGTCTCAGGTAATTCACCTTTTACGGCCAGTAGTGCAAGCATGAATAATTGCGACAACGTTTACGTATCGCGTTCGACTATTTTTGTATTGGAAAAAGAACAGCGCCGCGGCGGTGAAAAGTGGAACTAAAAATTAGTATGACAATTTTGACATTTCGCGAGTTACGTTTTCGAATACGTTGTCGAAAAATGTTCCTGCTACCGGCACTGGTCACGACTTCGGTGTTACGGCCGATTCACGATCACGCTGTGAGCGACAGCTAAGAGCGGGGCGGCGATAAGATTTAAAAGTATTTGAATCGCATTTTCGCTATGAGCGGCGTCTCGTTGCGTGCTTCAAACATTTTTATACTTTTTTGCCGCCACGCCGCCCCGCGCTTAGCTGCCGCTCACAGCGACAAGGTCGCGAATCAGCCGTAAAAGATACAAGAGGAAATGGATCACAAATGGGCAAAAATGGATTGAGGCCATCTGGCCCCAAATAATTTTACAAATAAAATGTATCTTTTTTAACATGGACGAAACGCGAAGAAGGTTATCAGAGGAAAACTTGTTTATTATTCAGATTTGTTTATTTTTTTTCGAAGTCTCTATTATGCGGGCACCTCTTTTCAGCCCCGGCAGCCCGCCCCTAAATGCCGTCCTGACTCCAATAATGGAGCGGGTTGTTATTTATGCCATGTGATATGATAATTGTATAATTATAATATTTTCAGCTAATCAACCAGAGAGGTTTATTTCTGACTACAGTTCAGATAGGTCTTAGCACAAGACTGTACGGAGCCCCTGGCGACAGCATACAGGTAAAGAAATACATTAATTTTTGACCGACTTCAAGAATAGGTTAGGTATTTGTTGAAGAAATCTTGAATATCATATTCTAGATCTAGAACGAATAAAATAAGGCATAATCAAGTTGCCAAGTTGAAGCTGTGCGAGCAGCACTGTGTGTAATAATACACGAAACATTCTGAGCCACTTTTGACCCCCTCCTAACTCAAAAACTATTTGACATAAACATGTCAAATTTCGCACATATATTGAGACTTGCGAGAAGCATATGTTTACACGAAATTTTATTATTTTCACTGAAACATAAAAGCCGTGATGGCCTTGTGGTTGAAGCAACGGCCTGTCATCTGATGGGCGCAGGTTCTAACCCCGGCCTGTACCAATGAGTTTTTCTAAGCTTAAGTACAGTGATTAATCACTATGAGCTAAAAAAAGAGATGTAGGGCGAATTGGAATCTCCCGTGGGTTTTCCCATTAATATTGGAGCCGCCCGACTGGGGAATGTACCAGGTACCTCCGCCTTACAGAAGACCGCAGTGAAATGACACTACTTTAATGTAGTGTTGTGTTTCTGCGGTAAGTAAGGTCCGAAACTACTGGACCGTTTCAAAATTCTTTCAACGTTAGAAAGCTCCATTATCACTGAGTAGCATAGGCTATATATTATACTAGCTGCCCGCCCCGGCTTCGCACGGGTAGACAACCTTACTCACCGCAGAAACACAACACTGCATCAAGTAGTGTTATTTCACTGCGGTCTTCTGTAAGGCGGAGGTACAGTCCCCAGTCTGTTTTCTATACTAATATTATAAAGAGGAAAGAATTGTATTTTTGTATGTATTGATTAGGCTCCGAAACTACTGGACCGATTTCAAAAATTCTTTCACCGTTAGAAAGATACATCATCACTGAGTAACATAGGCTAGCTGCCCACCCCGGCTTTGCACGGGTAGACAAAATATTTGATATAAATGTCCACCCGTGCGAAGCCGGGGCGGGCCGCTAGTGTGTCAATAAAAAAATATGCCTACGTGTTCCAGCTCCACTTTCAAGTGACCAACTATAGAGAACAGTCGGAATCCTTCCGATTTGGTGCCGTCGGTGAGCTGCGATTCCTGACAGGCATCAATCCTGGATCGTAAGTACTGTATTATATCTGTTAAGGAGTCAGAGGCTTGCATAGACGAAGGTATGCCCGAGCGCCGCCGAACCAACACATTGCTCCCACCAGCCTTCACTTGACCTGTGGCAGCGCACCGAACAGACGCATAGTGCAAGCGCACAACATACTCTATCCATCAATCATATTCATATACATTCTATGTGCTATAATCATTATACATCTATACAGTCCACTTCAAGTTTCATTTCTCAATAATATCTTCACTAGCTTCTGCCGGCAACTACGTCCGCGTCGAGCTTAGAATCTCAGAGGAACCAAAAATATTCCCGGGATAAAAAGTATCTTTACGGTGAAGGAAAACATCGTGAGGAAACCTGCATACGTCTGAGAAGAGATTCAAGGACGTATGTAGTGCCTAAGAGACGGGGACGGACTCACCATCTGTCACGTTGGCACCAAATTATCTTCGGTGGAAAGTGGGTGTTGTACTTCTGCCTACCCTTTCGGGGACCCTTGTGGGGAAGGCGTGAAGATATATATTAGGTCCTTACATATGAAATTGGCGTTTTGTATGGGAGGAACAAAAAGTCGAATATTTTTTAATATAATATATTTAATTAATCAAAGTATGAACCATTATTTTCTATGCACTTTTGCCATCTCATAGGTAGTTCATTGATCCCTTTACTAAAAAAACCAGTCGGACGGGAATCAATAAAATCTTTGAAGGCGATTTGGACTGCCCCATCGGAGTTGAATTTTTTCCCTTGCAAGAAGTTATCCAAATTTCGAAAAAAATGGTAATCTGTTGGAGCAAGGTCCGGGGAGTACGGAGGATGTCTTAGACTTTCCAATTGAAGCTCTTCTAATTTAGTAGCCGTCTGTAGCGCAGTGTGTGGTCTAGCGTTGTCGTGAAGCAGCAGTGGCGTGGAGCGATTGACCAGCCTAGGTTGTTTAGCCGCTAGCTTTTCCATCATGGTTTGCAATTCCTGACAATAGACATCAGCCGTAATAGTCTGGCCAGATTTGAAAAAACTGTAATGAACAATACCGGCACTAGTCCACCAAACGCTTACAAGTAACTTTTTTGGTGTTAATTTTCGCTTGGGGCAGGATTTGGCTGGCTGGCCAGGATCTAACCATTGCGCTGAGCGCTTCCGATTATCGTAAAGAACCCATTTTTCATCACAGATAATGATTCGGTTTAAAATACCTTCATTATTGTGCCGGTTTAGTAATGTAACGCAGCAGTCGACGCGCGTTTGCCGGTTTGTTTCAGTCAATTCGTGAGGTACCCACCTTTCAAGCTTTTTAATCTTCCCAATTTGCTTCAAGTGAATTAAAACAGTTTTATCACTAACATTGCAGCCTGCAGCTAACTCGGACGTGGTTTGCGATGGATCCGCTTCCACAATAGCCTTCAACTCTTCATTATCAACTTGAGTCTCAGGCCGTCCACGGGGCTTGTTCTGCAGGTCGAAATTTCCAGAACGAAAACGTTGGAACCAAAAACGAACTGTGTTTTCTTTTGCAACACGACCGCCATACACATCATTCACCCTTCGAGTTGTTTCCGCAGCACTAGTGCCACGGCGGAACTCGTACTCGTAAATAATGCGATATTTAAGGTTTTCCATTTTGTAAAATGAGTGACGCAAACAGAAAAAAACAGAAGAAAAAAAACAAATGAATGACGATCATCGAAGCACAAATACATGAGTCTATAGCTGTACAAATTTGAATTTGGAATTCCTTACCAAAGAGGAGAAATTCGTGATTAAAGTGGCCAGTACGAAAAACGCCAATTTCATATGTAAGGACCTAATATTAAAAGCATCCTATGTGTTAATCCAGGTTATAAATTATCTGTGTTCCAAGTTTCATCCAAATCCGTTGAGTAGTTTTTGCGTGACAGAGTAACAAACATCCATCCATCCATACTTACAAACTTTCGCATTTATAATATTAGTAGGATTCTATAAACATTAAATCGCCGTGTACTGGCCGCAGAAGTCCGAGCAAGAATAAAATGCGACTACGTTTCTACGATACGCACTTGTGACTACGATTCGTATCGCCTTCGATTGTTTATGTATGAGAAAATGAACAGCTCCACGCCGGCGGAAATGTCGGAAACGCCGAAAGATGTTCTCGCTATTAGTGGGGCTAGCATGAATAATTGCGACAACGTTTTCGTATAGCCTTCGACTATTTTTGTATGGGAAAACGAACGGCGCTGCGGCGGTGAAAAGTGGAACTAAAAATTAGTATGACAATTTTGACATTTCCCGAGTTACGTTTTCGAATATGTTGTCGAAAAAGTTCATGCTACCGGCACAGCACTGACCTTCGCAACTTGGAAAATGTGGTTAAGCTGGGTTTTTAACAATTTAATGGGAAATCCCATTACACACTGTCGTAATTTTGTATTTTGCTCAACACTCAGTTGGAGCTTCGTGGTGAACACACATTACCTCTCCTTTACGCACATCCCTACTAATATTATAAATGCGTAAGTAACTCTGTTTGTTTGTTACCTTTTCAGGACTAAACGGCTGAACGGATCGTAATAAAATTTGACAAGGACATAGATTATATAAACAAATACCGACCAATTTGCGGGTAACAGCTAGTGTGTGAGATCTCAACGTCATTCCCCTGGCTCCAAGAAGCCTTGAGTTTTATTAAGACACGTATTATGAACCGATGACAATACAATATTTAAAAATTTTGTACTACTAGCCTGACCAGGATAAGGTTGCAATTATTTGCGTGTTTCTTTAATTTTTTTTTACAGCCAGCAAATAGCGTCCGGGCAGACGGCGAATGTAATAGTAAGCGCCACGATACCGACAAATGCCGTGGCCGGCCAGCGGGATACAATCACGTTCACTGCGTATGGTAAGCTAATTAGCATCTTTTTTTTTATACCGCTAAGGTGGCACACAAGCCTACGCAGTGCAGCCCCCTGCAGTGGTGCCCACCTAGCCGGACTTTTGCAATAAGAGGCCTACCACCTAGTACCTAGTCTCTTATGGCCAGTAATGTCACTAGCTACAGTGCCCTTCACACCGGAACACAGTGTAGTGTACGTACACTAGTGCTTGGCGGCAGAATATCTGACACTGCGGTGGTACCTAAAAACCAATAAAACGTGCCTTATTCTCCTCAGGGCTGGATCAAGTATCGATGTCAGCGTATGTCTACGTGACAAATGGATTGGAAGCGAGTGACGTATCACCCCCGGAGATACGTCACAACTTTCAGGGCAGTTGCTGGGGCCGAATGGGGGACGACTGTGCTCAGCACGTGTGGTCCGCCTCGATAGTGGCCAGGGATTCTTTGGGGGGTAAGGAAATCTTTTTTTAATAAATATAGCTTGCATGACCAGCGCTGGCTCTAGTTCATGATCAGGGCAGGGATTGTCTTTCGGCGCGTTTAAGTCGCCTTTTGATTGAGCTCTTATAACCATTAAACGATTTTATGATTATTTTTTTTATACCACTAAGGTGGCACACAAGCATACGGCCCACCTGATGGTAAGCAGTCACTGAAGCCTATAGCCGCTAGCCAGGGATATCACTAACGCGTTGCCAACCATGTTGTTGATGACGACTCACTGTGCTAGCGGCATTACAACTTGCAAAGCGTATCCTAGTGGAGCACTAGCAACCTTACTCACCGCAGAAACACAACACTACATCAAAGTAATGTTATTGACTGCGGTCTTCTGTAACGTAGAGGTTCAGTCCTCAGACGGGCGGCTCCAATTTTAAAGGGAGATTCCCAATTCGCTCTTTTAAATAATCGCCTTTAATTCTTCTATTCACTTTGATTTTACCTTCTACTACCTTCCTATGAGTATTCGATGAACTTTACTTATATTTCGGTGTGTTTTAGGTCTTCTACGACTGAGCTCGTCACCAATCGGGTTAATTTACGACAGCGCCTTCGTGTCGGGCTCTCGCGAGGAGATGGTGGCCACCTACCGAGCGACATGCTGTGCCCCAAGGGTCCTAGTCAACGCCGTGGACGTTTACGGCAACGCAAATAGCTATATAGTTGATATTACATGTAAGTGATTTAGCAATTGACCGAGAGAAGACTTCACTACAATCTCCTGAATGCACAAAAGTGCTTGGCGGCAGAATATCTGACACTGCGGCGGTACCCAACTAGCCGGACTCTTGCAATAAGAAGCCTACCACCTAGTAACTAGTCTCTTATGGCCAGTAATGTCACTAGCTACAGTGCCCTTCACACCGAAACACAGTGTAGTGTACGTACACTAGTGCTTGGCGGCAGAATATCTGACACTGCGGTGGTACCCACCTAGCCGGACTCTTGCAATAAGAGGCCTACCACCTAGTACCTAGTCTCTTATGGCCAGTAATGTCACTAGCTACAGTGCCCTTCACACCGGAACACAGTGTAGTGTACGTACACTAGTGCTTGGCGGCAGCATATCTGACACTGCGGTGGTACCCGCCTAGCCGGACTCTTGCAATAAGATTCCGATCCTGAATATACGAATTACTAACCTATATCATTATTACCACAGATTACATCACACCTGCAGGGATAGCGGCGATTGTATTGGGAGTATTTTTAGCGATAGCAATAATATTACTGGTCGCTTTCCTGATACACTGGTGTGTTCGAAGACGGAAGGAGTCAGTGGAGATACCGAGCTACAACTCTAGGAATATGAGTTAAGCGAATCTAATATATATGTATATTATTGCATAGGGTTGATTTTGTTTGGGCAAGGGTATTCCAATATCCTTTCAGCAGTTTTTTGTTTTCTTACCTTGTCTATTGGAGGATGTATTGACACCGCAAATTAATGTAATACTGTGCTACTATGGTGAATATGATTCAAGAGCTATTGGAAGATGCGCTGTGCTGGCATAAGCACTGCTTAATAGCTCATCTTTTACTTTCAACAGAAGGTTGGAAAAGCGCGAGTGACACCCCTGGTGTTGCAAGCGTCCATAGGCCTAGGTCACCGCTTCATCAGGTAGTAGGGGGCGTCCCTTATGCTAGCACAGAGATTCCGCTCAACGTAAGGTCGGCAACGCGCGAGTGACACCCCTGGTGTTACAAGCGTCCATAGGTCTAGGTCACCGCTCCATCAGGCAGTAGGGGGACCTGTTCGTCCCTTATGCTAGCACAGCGATTCCTCTCAACACAAGGTCGGCAACGCGCGAGTGACACCCCTGGTGTTGCAAGCGTCCATAGGCCTAGGTCACCGCTTCATCAGGCAGTAGGGGGCGTCCCTTATGCTAGCACAGGATTCCTCTCAACACAAGGTCGGCAACGCGCGAGTGACACCCCTGGTGTTGCAAGCGTCCATAGGCCTAGGTCACCGCTTCATCAGGCAGTAGGGGCGTCCCTTATGCTAGCACAGGATTCCTCTCAACACAAGGTCGGCAAAGTACGAGTGACACCCCTGGTGTTGCATGCGTCCATAGGCCTAGGCCACCGCTTCATCAGGCAGTAGGGGGCGTCCCTTATGCTAGCACAGAGATTCCTCTCAACGTAATGTCGGCAACGCGCGAGTGACACACCTGGTGTTGCAAGGTCAAAGTCACAGCGATCCAAAATGGCGGATGAACATTTATTATTTTATTTATTTGATTTGAAAGTGCTCATTGGAATTATTTGCCTAAAACAAAACCACCCTTATCGTATTCGTAACCAAAACATCACAAAGTCAATGAATTACATCAATTTGTGATTTAAAAAAAACCTTACTAGGTAGTAGGTACCTATAAGTTGAGTTTAAGTTATGGCTTGATTAAAGCCGTGTTAGTTACCTTAAGCTATTGTTAACTTTAGTTATTTAATAACTTTATCTTTATAAAATTTCCGTTACTAATAAATAATGTTAAGCTCTGTTATAATAATCGTACCCATACTACGTGACCCGTTTAACGGGGGCCTTCAAAAGCTACGCTCAGTCACAGAAAGGGAGGGGCTTTCGGCGATAGAAATTTTGCACTTTTTCGACCTATCCGTACAATACTCGAAATCTAACTGGGCTCTCCATCAGCTAGACCCTACGACAAGCCGAAGACCGCTGCCGGTGGAGAAGGGTATTAAAAAACCTCCAAAACAGACACGACCTTCACTCATGAAGAAACGATTAAGAAGATACTACGTAAAATCTTTAAAGGCGGGGTCTTGGAAAATACTACGAGTGGTCACCGAGGGGAGGGAGGGGTTGAAAATTTAAAAAATAGGTCACGTAGTATGGGCACGTTCCCTAAAGTCCTTAATTCTGTAGGCAGACAATAATCGCCTAGCAACATGTTGCGCAAGCGTTCCACGCGTCATCTGGCATTTAAAAAACCGACCAAACGCGAGTTAAAATCGCACAGCGAGTGTTCCGTACTAAAAGACAAAAAAAACTAATACCGGAGCCCTCGTTGTTAAAATTGCAACTGTCTACCTATTACGGTTCATGTGATGCAGCCCGCTGACAGACAGACGGACGAACGGACAGCACAGCGGAGTCTGAGTAATAGGGTCCCTTATTTACCCTTCTGGTACGCAACTCTACAAAGAGAATGAAAGTTGCGCGACGATTTATGCTAAACTAATAAGACTACATTGTTAAAGATATTTTTGGATAGATTAGTTTTACTGTAGTACTGTCTCGTTCATTCTACATGAATATGAGAAAGATACCGATATTTCCTTATAATTAGTAAGAGGTAATTATGCATGTAGATGTGTCCATAAAATAAATGTGTCCCATTTAAATCGATTAAATAAGAATCGACTTTTGTAAGCATTTTTATGTAGGTATACAACTGACATCAAGGAAAGCAAAATGTAAAGCCTTTCTTTAATCTTTTGTTAAAGTTTCATCTTAGACTAAGGCAGGGCCATAATTCGGAGACCTCTGCAACACAGGGGCCCCCACCACTGATCTAATAATGCATAGACATTGGGTCTAGTACAAAATTTACGAAAATAATGACCAAATTAATCATTTCGACGCTGGTCTAGTGGTTAGTATACCTGACTGCAACGCTAGAGGCTGCGGGTTCGATTCCCGCCGGCGCAAACATTTTATTACAAGCATGTTTGCCTTGCATCTGTAAGTTTGCTATGTATTATAAGTATGTACTTACAAAAAAACTGCTGGTTTCTATAGTACAAGCTTTGCTTAGTTTGGTGCCAGACAGCGCTGTGTGATAATGTCCCAGCATTATTATTATATTAATTTATTCAGTTAGGCCCTAATAAGGCACTTATGAAGGTCTAAATTACCACTGGTCTGAACATGAGTGTAAATTATTGTAAAAAATTTAAACACTCAAAATAAGATCTTATCTCATTAGTGCACAGTTGAAATTCGCTTGCAACATGTATCATGTTAGACAGCCAACCAATTGGGCTGTCTCATTCGCGTTTGTTGTGTTGTAGCTCCGGACACCGATTTTGAACATAGATTCGAAATACATATATGCATTAGGTCAGTGATAACAAATAGACATATGCTTACTAATACGGGTAGAAAACATTTATTATTATTTAATTTAATGATGTCTTCTTTAAGTATAAAAGAAAGAACTTGAGCCATATTTTCTTAGTGCATAATTATGTGATGATTAAAATATTAAATTAATTACTGTTTTATTTATTATAACCTCAAGAAGAACCCATATACATTTGACGAGACCCCTGGTCTAGTGGTTAGTATACCTGGCTGCTACGCTAGAGGTCGCGGGTTCGATTCCCGGCAGGGCAAACATTTATGTGACAAATATGTTTGCCTTGCGTTTGGGTGTTTGGTATATATTATAAGTATGTATTTACAAAAAAAAAAAAAGTATATAAGTATTATATCAGCTGCTGGTTCCCATAGTACAAGCTTTGCTTAGTTTGGGGCCAGATGGCGCTGTGTGATAATGTCCAAGCATTATTATTATTATTATTATTTATTATTATTATATGACATATAATTACATTAAAGCATTTTGTAACAAGTGGGATAAAAAAGTATTTTTAATACACCCTTTTATTCCATCATGAAGCATTTGATACCAATAACATAGGGGTTACTGTATAAAATATAAATAAATTATAAAAAGGGCAGCAATGGCACACAAGCGTACTGCCCGCCCGTAAATATGTAAGCAACAACCCTGGTTTTCGATTACTACTCACTGTGCTAGTGGTGCAGTCCACTGGCAACCTTACTTACTGCATAAACAAAACACAGGGTGCATAACTATCTCAAATTATAATCCTGGAATAGCCACTGGTTATAAGGAATTGAGCATGAAATATACTATCCATAAAAATGGTTGTTTATCTCTATATATAAAAATGAATCCCTATTTCCCTTGGTCACGGCATCACACGTGAACGGCTGGACCGATTCTTATTATTCGCTAATTCTCTTTCATTTGTGTTTGTTATTGTCAGGAGATGGTTCTTATGAAAAGAAAAACCAGATGCTTTTTAATTTTACAATAAACTAAAGGGTTTTTTTTCTATTGTGTATTTGACATATGAATTCATAGCTAAGACAGTACCAAGTCTAGCTAGTTTTATATTGTAGCTAAATTCTTATTTATTCCAACAATATCCCATAGTATATGAAGATAAAATATATAAAAATAGATAAAATTACTATAAATGAATTATAAATTTCAAATGTCAAACCCTGACCTACTTTATGAATTATTTGATAATAAAAAAAAAATTGCTGAATCAATGTGCCATGCTGCAGGATTATCTTTCGAAATTCATATTAAGTTCTAAATTCAAACACTGTTTACTAATGGCTGACTGTAACCAACATTCCTCATATACCACGACTTCACTACTCAGACTTGAAGCGATTTGAGTTACTTCAGAATGAAATGGCAATACTAGTTATATTTGCTAGAAACTTACATAAGTAGCATTGTCAATAAACTTTTTCATCTTTTTAAGCCTGGGCTGGAACGACAAATGGAATTCCGGAGTAAATCCATTCTCGAATGGCGCGTTCTTAAATGATTTGTAAAGGAAGGAGGACATTTCTATAACACTTCAACTTCACTTCCACTCACATAAAGGGTATGATAAAGGTCGAAATGTCCATAAAACACACCAATAAACACTAGTACACTTAAATAGCACAGAAACACGCATAAACACAAAATTATGACAGTTAACTTGCGAAAAATTTGGCAAACTGTTTTGGCTCAGAACAACGACAATACAGATGTTTTAGCATTGAAAGGTGGTAAAAATAAATTAAGCACTCACCTTGTCTTGTGGCCAGCGTCTGGGTAGGTGCAGCAGGCAGCAGAACAGCGTTGTGCGTCAATTCATCGATGGACAAACCAGTGACGGCCGAAGAGAGAAGTGGATTTTTCACCACATTCCTGTTTGTGTTATCACCGAAACTTTTGTCTGACATATCTTCAGGATATTATTTGCCGGTACAAAGGGAAATTTTCACGAATTCGCACATTTGGAGGTCATAAATTTATAATTTAATTATGTAAACTTACGTGTCACTTGCATATTTTTGACAGTTTGTGACACATGTAATCGAATTTGTGTTTTGCAAAGTGCGCTTGGAGGACTGAAGAACTGGAGGTCTGGAACCTCCGAACAATATTTCTGTAAAAACTACTCGCGAAAAAATAAAAACAACTTTTAAATAAATATATTTTGTATTTTTAGAAATTTAATTCAATTTACGTTAGTTGAATAGGATTCGTTATTGATTGTCGTAAAGATAAAAAAATTTTTTTTAGGAAATTTTCGATTTTCATATTCGCAGCCGCCGCGCCGCGCCGCTTCAAACTTGGTCAAAGCACCAGGTTTCAAAACGCAATTACATTCCATGCAAAAAATTTTACGTATAACGAAACGGAATAACTTGAAACCAAGTGAAAATCTTCAATTTGATATGAAACTGTTTTAAGAATAAGGTCATCATTTTCTGAATCCTAAATAAAAAAAGACGTGGAAGACCACGGCCAAATCTAGCAGCATCAGTAAACATGATACTATTGAAAGCATTTCATTTCACTTCACTATATAAATAAACGTTAAGGACATTAAAAAATATATTATAAGTTGCATTAGAATTATAATAAATAGCCGTTACTCACTACGACGTATCCGCAAATTAAAAAAAAAGGTCACTCACTATGAGTTTGACAGTTGTATATTATTGTGATGTGACGTTTGTCTGATTGTCAACTTACCATACCACTGTGTTTTTGTTTGTGTTATCGAAAATATTTGAAATACTAAACTATTTAGACAGAAACCTAAAAATATAATCATGTCGGAACAAAAAGAGGAACCGCCGCCGCCGGCCAAACGCTATAGGCGCGAGGAAAAGTCTTCAGAATCGGAAGAAGACTTAGATAGTTACGAGCCGTACGTTCCAGTGAAGGAGCGTAAGAAACAGACTCTTATGAAGCTGGGTCGGCTCGGCCAGCTCGCTGCCGAAGCCGCCGCTGAGCCCAAGAGCTCTAGCGACAATGACCCCGACGACGAAAGTAAGTTTTGAACCCAAGAAAAATTTAAAAGATTTATTGTAATTTTGTCATTGGTTTGTTTATGCTATCTTAAATCTCTATCAGTATGAATACTTGCAGTTTTGGTTGCAAAAACATGCTTCTATAGCCTGCCCAAATCAATGTGGTATAATATTTTGAAGAAAGAGACTATAATTTCCACTTATGATGGAAGGGCTAAGCCCTCACTAACAGTAGTATTTATTGATAATTTTTTTACCACTAAGGTGGCACATAAGCATGCGCTCCACCTGATGGTAAGCAGTCACTGTAGCCTATAGCCGCTAGGAATACCAGGGATATCAGTACACGCTGCGCTAGCAGCATTCCTACTGAAGCCCAACATATATTGTGGAACACTGGCAACCTTACTGACTGCAGAAACACAACACTACATCAAAGTAGTGTTTTTTGACTGCAGTCTTCTGTAAGGTGGAGGTACTGTCTCCAGCCGGGCAGCTCCAACTTTAATGAGAAAGCCTATCCCAATTCGCCCTACCTCTCTTAAAATACATATATCTGTTTCCAGCCTCTCAAGAAGAATGGGGCCGCCGGTACAATGTCTCCCTGCTGGACCAGCACAGTGAGCTGAAGCGACTAGCTGAAGCTCGTGCCCTGTCAGCTGCCGAGAGACAAGCCAGGGAGGAAGAGCATATTCTAGAAAGTGTTGCTCAAAGCAAAGCTTTGATGGGTGTAGCTGAGTTAGCTAAAGGTATTTATTTTACATAGCCGTCGCTGTGTCTGTTTGTAATGTCAAGATAACATTTACTAAATGCATATGAAAGTAAATAGTATACAGAGTAGCTTTTCCCGCTGCTTCCAATGCCTGGTAAAGTGAATTAGTCAAAGTGTACCTATCATCATCATTCATCATTCTCCTGCCCTCATCCCATATTATTTGGGGTCGGCGCAATATGTATTTCTCTTCCATCCTTCTCTATCAGCCGTCATCTCTGTATTCACTTCCTTTCTGGCCATGTCATCTTTCACAGAGTCCATCCATCTTTTCTTAGGTCTACCTCGACCCCTGTACCCGCCCACATTCATACATTAAACCTTTCTTACCATGTGTACCTATGTATATCTAAAATTCTAAATGATCGCTTTTGATTTTTATAAGACTTTCATCCCCTATTTTACCCCCTTTGGGGTGGTATTTCCAAAAACCCTTCCTAAGTGGATGCCTATATTATAAAAGTGACCTACTGTCAAAATGTCAAGTCTCTAACCCCAGCCGTTTAGGCTGTGTATTGATATGTCAGTCAGACAGTCAGTTTCTTCATTTAATATATACATAATAATAATAATAATGCTTGGACATTATCACACAGCGCCATCTGGCCCCAAACTAAGCAAAGCTTGTACTATGGTAACCAGCAGCTGATATAATACTTATATACATTTTTTTGTTTTTGTAAATACATACTTATAATACATACCAAACACCCAAACGCAAGGCAAACATATTTGTCACATAAATGTTTGCCCTGGCGGGAATCGAACCCGCGACCACTGTTTCGCGCTGTTGAGAGTCACCGACGAATAATGACCCCATTTGAAGTTCGCCTACTTTTAACGTTACCTACAAGTTTGTACGGAACCCTCGGTGCGCGAGTCCGACTCGCACTTGGCCGGTTTTTTCCACTATGGCAACCCAAACATTGTTTGAATATGATGAAAATGAAATGATGAACATTATGTACTGACGCATTTTTTTATTTTAAATGCTAACTGATGCTCATTTATCTCTGCTTTAGGTATTCAATATGAGGAGCCAATCAAAACGTCGTGGCGCCCCCCTCGCTGTATCCTCGAGCAACCAGAAGAGAGGCATGAGAGAGTGAGACAGCAATTGAGAATATTGGTGGAAGGTGAAGATGTACCCCCACCAATAAGGACATTTGAACACATGAAGTTTCCTAAAGGTATCTAAATAAATTTAACTCAAAGGTGACTGACTGACTGACTTACTGACTGACATAGTGATCTATCAACGCACAGCCCAAACCACTGGATCGGGCTGAAATTTGGCATGCAGGTAGATGTTATGACGTAGGCATCCGCTATGAAAGGATTTTGTTTAATTCTACCCCCAAAGGGATAAAATAGGGGATGAAAGTTTGTATGAAAATCCGTATTTTTTTGAGTTTAACGCATGGAAATTGATATTTGGCCTTTCAGTTAATAATAAATAAATACGTATTTGAGGATTTTTGGATATTCCACCCCTAAGGGGGTCAAATAGGGGATGAAAGTTTGTATGAAAATCCGTAATTTTTGAAGTTAAATCCATAAAAAGGCAGCAGTGGGCAAAAGTTATATTTTTATATTTAGGTACATTTTGACTTATTCACTTTACCACGCGTGCGAAGCTAAGCTAGTTGGTATATATATATATATATATATATCTCATTCATCTACATCTACACTAATATTATAAAGAGGAAAGATTTATTAGATGTATTTTTGTATGTAACGAATAAACTCAAAAAGTACTGGACCGATTTCAAAAATTCTTTCACCGTTAGAAAGCTGAATTATCACTGAGTAACATAGGCTATATATTATACTAGCTGCCCGCCCCGGCTTCGCTCGGGTTGACAAAATATTTGGTAAATGTCTATAGGCTCCGAAACTACTGGACCGTTTTTTAAAAATTCTTTCACCCTTAGAAAGCTAAATTATCACTGAGTAACATAGGGTATATATTATACTAGCTGCCCACCCCGGCTCCGCACGGGTGGCCGCTAGTACATAATAATCACGCCACGTCCCTCACGGGGAGAGAGTATAGAGCAGTGATTCCCAAAGTGGTCCAAGTGGACCCCCAGAGGTGCACGGGAGACTAGATGGGGTCTACGTTGGTGTGAATAATAAATGGGGTGTTCACAAGTTGTAAGTGGAGGTCCACGAAAATGTATCTGTGCCGGTAGCAGGAACATTGTCGACAACGTATTCGAAAACGTAACTCGCGAAATGTCATAATTGTCATACAAATTTTTAGTTCCACTTTTCACCGCCGCAGCGCTGTTCATTTTCTAAAACAAAAATAGTCGAAGGCCATACGAAAACGTTGTCGACAATGTTCCTGCTACCGGCACTGGTTTCGATGGTGTAGAACCAAAAAAATCATGTTTGGATCTAATCTTAACATTTATTACGAGTTTTGGGAATATGGTAAAAAATTAGCAGCAGGGGGTCCACTGATTGCTGTCAACATTTTTTAGGGGTCTACTAGAAAAAAAGTTTGGGAAGTTGCGGTCTTCTGATGGGCCCAAGTTCGAATCCTAGCCTGTACCAATGAGTTTTTTAAGCTTATGTACAGTGATACAGTGAAGATTAATCACACCATGAGCTTTTAAAAAGAGAGGAAGGGCGATTTGTGATTTCTCGTGGGTTATCCCATTTAAATTGGAGCCGCGCGACTGGTGTCGACTCGACCGACTCGGGCACAGTGAGTCCTCATCAACAACATGGTTGGCTACCCGTTAGTGATACCCCTGGTATTGCTAGCGGCTGTAACTGCTTATCAGATGGGCCGTATGCTTTTTTGTTTTACAAAAAAATAATAAAGAAAAGGTATAGAGTGTATACTTAGCTCAGAAAAACTCATTGGTACAGGCCGGGACTTGAACCTGGGCCCGGGAGTTTTTGGCGGAAATCAGGTGGAGCAGTTGAGATTTTTTCCATAGGGTTATAGTCATCTTTGATGTGTATTTTTGTCGTCGTTTGTGTGTCGTTATGTGCGGTAATGTTTCATTTAGTGACTGATTTATAGGAACATTGGAAATAATGCCATAATACGACTTTTGGGTTAAGTGATTTATCATTTTGGTCAATAGATTACCTCTGACCTAATGGCGTGTTACGATCTGCTACTGCCGTGGATTGTCTCCAGAAACTCTATTAAGCATTACAATGCATGACACTAGGCATTTTAATGCGGCAAACATGATAAATTTTGATAATTCTCTAACACTCGACACTGGCAAAAATAGTCCCTGAAGGGATTGATTGCCATACTTAAGAAGAAGAAGAAGAACCTGGGCCCATCAGATGACAGACCATTGCTCCAACCACGAACCACTAAATGCACGTAATATTTCCAGGCATTCTCCGCGCTCTGGAGGCTAAAGGGATTAAGAAGCCCACCCCAATCCAGGTGCAGGGCATCCCGGCGGTGCTCAGCGGGCGCGACATGATCGGCATCGCCTTCACCGGCTCCGGGAAGACGCTGGTCTTCACGCTGCCCATCATTATGTGCTGCTTGGAACAGGAAATCTACATGCCGTTCATGAGGTAAATCCAGATTGGTGACCATGTACTCGTACGTCCACATCGAATTTCGATCTTTCGAAGCGAATTCCATGAGGTTTACTAGTTCAGTCAACTGAACTAGTGGGAACAAACCGTTTTTTTTTATACCACTAAGGTGACACAAGCATACGGCCCACCTGATGGTAAGCAGTCACCGTAGCCTATAGCCTCTAGCAATACCACGGGTATCACTAACGGGTTGCCAACCATGTTGTTGATGAGGACTCACTGTGCTAGCAGTATTACTACTAGCCCAGCGTATCCTCGTGGAGCACTGGCAACCTTACTTACCGCAGAAACACAACACTACATCAAAGTAGTGTTATTTCACTGCGGTCTTCTGTAAGGCGGAGGTACAGTCCCCAGTCTTTTTCAGCTCATGGTGTGCTTTATCACTCTACTTAAGGCCGGGATTTGAACCTGGGCCCATCAGATGACAGGCCGTTGCTTCAACCACGAGGCCACCACGGCTAGTATGGGTTGATTATATATTTGTTTCAGAAATGAAGGCCCGTACGGTCTCATAATCTGCCCGTCGCGAGAGTTGGCGAAACAGACGCACGATATAATACTACACTTTGTGAAATATCTCAAGATGTCAGGCAGTCCCGAGATCAGGAGCTGTCTGGCCATCGGAGGTAAGCATGTGAAAATAGAAATGTTTTATGATAACATATACTATAACTAGCTAGTATAATATATAGCCTATGTTACTCAGTGATAATTTAGCTTTCTAACGGTGAAAGAATTTTTCAAATCGGTCCAGTAGTTTCGGAGCCTATTCAATACAAACACACAAAAATACAAATCTTTCCTCTTTATAATATTAGTATAGATGAGTCTAACTCGCACTTGGGTTTTTTTTTAAGAAAACATATTAACAGTTTAGTACCAACCATGTGAGCATTTCAAACGGCTACTTGTTGTTAAAAAACCGGTCAAGTGCGAGTCGGACTAGCACACCGAGGGTTCCGTAAAAATTTGTAGGTTAGGAAAGGAAGTGATGTTTTTGTATGATAGTTATAGCCTCCATTTAGTTATTAAACTACATATTTACGGGTTTCAGATTGTATCCTTTACTTGTGGCAAATTTCAAGATTCTAGGTCACGGGAAAGTACCCTGTAGGTTTCGATTCCCGTGTGAAATCGCAAAATATGCGAAAATTTGCGACATAAACGGTCATATGTTTTCTTCATATTGACTTACTGACTTTGTTTTCTACACTAATATTATAAAGAGGAATGATTTGTATTTTTGTATGTAACGAATAAACTCGAAAAGTACTGGACCGATTTTAATAATTCTTTTTTCATTAGAAAGCTACATTATCACTGAGTAACATAGGCTATATATTATACTAGCTGCCCGCCCCGGCTTCGCACGGGTAGACAAAATATTTGATAAATGTCTATAGGCTCCGAAACTACAGAACCGATTTCAAAAAATCTTTCACCGTTAGAAAGCTACACTATCACTGAGTAACATAAGCTAGCTGACCGCCCCGGCTTTGCACGGGTAGACAAAATATTTGATATCAATGTCTACCCGTGCGAAGCCGGGGCGGGCCGCTAGTATACTATGTAGTGACGTAGATTCTGTGTCCAGGAGTGGCGGTATCAGAGTGTATGGAAGTGGTGCAGAGGGGAGTCCACATCATGGTGGCCACGCCGGGCCGGTTAATGGACATGCTTGACAAGAAAATGGTATGTAGCTATATATTAGGTCCTTACATATGAAATTGGCGTTTTGTATGGGAGGAACAAAAAGTCGAATATTTTTTAATATAATATATTTAATTAATCAAAGTATGAACCATTATTTTCTATGCACTTTTGCCATCTCATAGGTAGTTCATTGATCCCTTTACTAAAAAAACCAGTCGGACGGGAATCAATAAAATCTTTGTAGGCGATTTGGACTGCCCCATCGGAGTTGAATTTTTTCCCTTGCAAGAAGTTATCCAAATTTCGAAAAAAATGGTAATCTGTTGGAGCAAGGTCCGGGGAGTACGGAGGATGTCTTAGACTTTCCAATTGAAGCTCTTCTAATTTAGTAGCCGTCTGTAGCGCAGTGTGTGGTCTAGCGTTGTCGTGAAGCAGCAGTGGCGTGGAGCGATTGACCAGCCTAGGTTGTTTAGCCGCTAGCTTTTCCATCATGGTTTGCAATTCCTGACGTTTATTTCCTGATGTCTATTACATCAGCCGTAATAGTCTGGCCAGATTTGAAAAAACTGTAATGAACAATACCGGCACTAGTCCACCAAACGCTTACAAGTAACTTTTTTGGGGTTAATTTTCGCTTGGGGCAGGATTTGGCTGGCTGGCCAGGATCTAACCATTGCGCTGAGCGCTTCCGATTATCGTAAAGAACCCATTTTTCATCACAGGTAATGATTCGGTTTAAAATACCTTCATTATTGTGCCGGTTTAGTAATGTAACGCAGCAGTCGACGCGCGTTTGCCGGTTTGTTTCAGTCAATTCGTGAGGTACCCACCTTTCAAGCTTTTTAATCTTCCCAATTTGCTTCAAGTGAATTAAAACAGTTTTATCACTAACATTGCAGCCTGCAGCTAACTCGGACGTGGTTTGCGATGGATCCGCTTCCACAATAGCCTTCAACTCTTCATTATCAACTTGAGTCTCAGGCCGTCCACGGGGCTTGGTCTGCAGGTCGAAATTTCCAGAACGAAAACGTTGGAACCAAAAACGAACTGTGTTTTCTTTTGCAACACGACCGCCATACACATCATTCACCCTTCGAGTTGTTTCCGCAGCACTAGTGCCACGGCGGAACTCGTACTCGTAAATAATGCGATATTTAAGGTTTTCCATTTTGTAAAATGAGTGACGCAAACAGAAAAAAACAGAAGAAAAAAAACAAATGAATGACGATCATCGAAGCACAAATACATGAGTCTATAGCTGTACAAATTTGAATTTGGAATTCCTTACCAAAGAGGAGAAATTCGTGATTAAAGTGGCCAGTACGAAAAACGCCAATTTCATATGTAAGGACCTAATATATGTGAGAGGTAGGGCGATTTGGGATTTCCCGTGGGTTATCCTAAGTAACATACACTAAGTAACATAGGCTATATATTATACTAGCTGCCCGCCCCGGCTTGGCTCGGGTGGCCAAAATATTTGATAAATGTCTATGCTTCGAAACTAATGTCTACCCGTGCGAAGCCGGGGCGGGCCGCTAGTTTATATATAAAATTATGCTTGTTTCCCGTAGGTTCGTCTGAACGTGTGTCGTTACCTGTGTATGGACGAAGCAGACCGCATGATCGACATGGGTTTTGAAGAGGACGTGCGGACCATATTCTCCTACTTCGCTGGTCAGCGGCAGACCCTTCTCTTCAGCGCCACCATGCCGAGAAAGATACAGAACTTCGCCAGGTACGTGGTAAGCGGTCACCGTAGCCTATAGTATAGGTTTCAATAGCGTGTTCCTAAATGTTGAGAGGAATTAGTACTAGACAGAAGTGCACTGAGTTTAATGACAGTGATATCAGTATGATGACAGAGGAGTCAAATAAGCGTTTGAGTGTCATAACAATGTCAGTGATCATGATACGATGGTATCAAATCAGCGTTATGTAACACAACTATTATATCAGTGTGATGACAGTGTCGGTATGATGACTGTGGTGTCAGTATGTTAATTGTTGTGTCAGTAAGTTGACTGTTGTGTCAGTATGATGACCGTGGTGTCAGTATGATAACTGTTTTGTCAGTATGACGACACTAGTGTCAGTATGTTGACTGTTGTGTCAGTATGATGACTGTGGTGTCAGTATGATAACTGTTTTGTCAGTATGACGACACTAGTGTCAGTATGTTGACTGTTGTGTCAGTATGATGACTGTGGTGTCAGTATGATAACTGTTTTGTCAGTATGACGACACTAGTGTCAGTATGTTGACTGTTGTGTCAGTATGATGACTGTGGTGTCAGTATGATAACTGTTTTGTCAGTATGACGACACTAGTGTCAGTATGTTGACTGTTGTGTCAGTATGAAGACCGTGGTGTCAGTATGATAACTGTTTTGTCAGTATGACGACACTAGTGTCAGTATGTTGACTGTTGTGTCAGTATGATGACTGTGGTGTCAGTATGATAACTGTTTTGTCAGTATGACGACACTAGTGTCAGTATGTTTACTGTTGTGTCAGTATGATGACTGTGGTGTCAGTATGATAACTGTTTTGTCAGTATAACGACACTTGTATCAGTATGTTAACTGTTGTGTCAGTAAGTTGACTGTTGTGTCAGTATGATGACCGTGGTGTCAGTATGATAACTGTTTTGTCAGTATGACGACACTAGTGTCAGTATGATGACTGTGGTGTCAGTATGATAACTGTTTTGTTAGTATGACGACACTAGTGTCAGTATGTTGACTGTTGTGTCAGTATGATGACCGTGGTGTCAGTATGATAACTGTTTTGTCAGTATGACGACACTAGTGTCAGTATGTTGACTGTTGTGTCAGTATGATGACTGTGGTGTCAGTATGATAACTGTTTTGTCAGTATGACGACACTAGTGTCAGTATGATGACTGTGGTGTCAGTATGTTAACTGTTTTGTCAGTAAGACGACACTAGTGTCAGTATGTTGACTGTTGTGTCAGTATGTTGACTGTTGTGTCAGTATGATGACCGTGGTGTCAGTATGATAACTGTTTTGTCAGTATGACGACACTAGTGTCAGTATGATGACTGTGGTGTCAGTATGTTAACTGTTTTGTCAGTAAGACGACACTAGTGTCAGTATGTTGACTGTTGTGTCAGTATGATGACTGTTGTGTCAGTATGATGACCGTGGTGTCAGTATGATGCGCTGGTATGAGTAGTATGAACGTGGTGTCAGGTCAGCGCTGGTGAAGCCGGTGACGGTGAACGTGGGTCGCGCGGGCGCGGCGTCGCTGAACGTGCGCCAGGAGCTGGAGCCGGTGAAGGCCGAGGCCCGGACCGTGCACCTGCTGCACTGCTTGCAGAAGACTCCGCCCCCGGTCCTCGTGTTCGCTGAGAGGAAACAGGATGTGGACGCTATACACGAATATTTGTTGCTCAAAGGTAATCTATATCTATACTACACATTGGAAATAAAAGGACATCATCCATTTTGGTCCAAATCTGAAAGTGCCGGCCATTTTTATTTTATATATATATTCTCTGTTAGAGCTTGCCCGTCTGAACATATATTGCTGTGGCGCCAACGTTGTAGGACCATTGTAGTTGATTTTATTTGAGTGCGAAAATCTGAATTTTCATACATTTTTGTTGAAAATAGATATTCATAATAACCAAAACAAATTAATTGTCCTGTAATGTCTAACTTTGGTGTCATAGTAATAAATGCCCAGACGGACAAGCTCTAACAGAATATACAAAAAAAAATAGGTGTGGCACTCGGAGACTGCCGCGGTAAAGCTATTGCATAGCATTTTTTATCAACTTATGCAATTATAATTATTTATTTATTTTATTAATGCAGTATTTTTTTATATACCTATATACTTTCTCACAAACAGCTGATTACGGTAGTTTTCCAATACAACCAATGCCACCTAAAGGCGGGTTGCTGAACTAAAGAGACAAGCGTGATATTTCAAAAAGTCATTAAAAGTTCTGGTATTTATCGATAGATGGAACTAAAAAGTATCACCGCTGTGCCGGTCGGAGTGTTAGGTTTTTTTAGTTACGGAATTTCTGGATTCGGTCCCCACGCTCAAGGCCCGCGATAAAAGCTATGCAATAGCTTATTAAAGTATTGGCCGGCACTTTCAAATTTGGACCAAATCTCTATGAAACACGGATGATGTTCTTTATGTGTCTGTTTTTAGTGTCAATATAAAAGTGTTTATCTAAATGCACCCACTTCAATGATGCAGACTGAAAGAACAATTCGGTTAACCGTAAAACAATGACTGAAACCGTTTTCAGAAGTAGGAGTAGTAGAGTAGACAGACTATGAAGCACTGGAACAATTTCCATATGTCAAGTCCAATATTTGGTTTTGGTTAATTAGTTTTTATTACATATTTTATTATTGTCTATATTATTTTATTGTGTCATATGGATCTTTGTGGTCAGTGCCGGTAGCAGGAACATTGTCGACAAAGTTTTCGTATCGCATCGTATTGGAAAATGAACAGCGCTGCGGCGGTGAAAAGTGGAACTAAAAATTAGTATGACAATTTTGACATTTCGCGAGTTACGTTTTCGAATACGTTGTCGACAATGATCCTGCTACCGGCACTGATAATTAATTATTACAATAATATTATGTAGTGAAGATGTATGTCTGTCCCACCAGGAGTGGAAGCGGTGGCTATCCACGGCGGTAAGGACCAGGAGGAGCGGTCGAGGGCCGTCGAAGCATTCCGCAGAGGAGAGAAAGATGTCCTGGTCGCTACCGATGTAGCCAGCAAAGGTACGACGAACTAATTGGAAATAATAATAATATATCTTCACGCCTTCCCACAAGGGTCCCCGAAGAGGTAGGCAGAGGTTACAACACCCACTTTCCACCGAAGATAATTTTGTGCCAACGTGACAGATGGTGAGTCCGTCGCCGTCTCTTAGGCACTACATACGTCCTTGAATTTCTTCTCAGACGTATGCAGGTTTCCTCGCGATGTTTTCCTTCACCGTAAACCTCGTGGTGTGACTAATCACTGCACTTAAGTTATAGCTATAGTTAAAGATCATATGTTCAGCCGTTTGAAGATTTTCAGTTCTTTAATATTTCTTGAAGAGATTTGGATTTGAGGCACTTCTACTCGTATCTTTAAAAAAATTTAGTAGTCAGCTATTTCAGTTATCTTTATTGCAATGACGTGGTATCATTGACCTGATGCTGCATCACCTGGAATCTTCAGGATACTTAACTCCTCACTAACTTACAGCAAATATGTCGTGCTGTTTTATTTTTAGGGTTCCGTACCTTAAATGAAAAAAAGGAACCCTAATAGGATCACTTTGTTGTCTGTCTGTAAATAATGTGTATCCCAAGAACGCGTGGAGCTATCAAATTGAAATTAATATGAAATACCCGGGTCTATCGTCTCTTTCGGCTGTAAAATAATCAAACCTGTAAGTCAATATGAAGAAAAGATATGACCGTTTATGTCGCAAAATTTCGCATATTTTGCGATTTCACAAGGGAATCAAAACCTACAGGGTACTTCCCGTTGACCTAAACCATGAAATTTGTCAGGAAGCAGTGTCTTACAACACAAGTAAAGGGAAAAATCTGAAAACCATACATATGTTTTTTTTTTATGCGAATTAACTAAAAAATTACTGAATCGCGCTGTTGAACCTCATTTGAAGTTCGCCTACTTTTAACCTTACCTACAAGTGTGTACGGAACCCTCGGTGCGCGAGTCCGACTCGCACTTGACCGGCTTTTTTGTTTTTAATTACATACCAGCACCAAGTTCCCTCTGTATCCAGGCTTGGACTTCCCGAACATCCAACATGTAATAAACTACGACATGCCCGAGGACATTGAGAACTACGTGCACCGTATCGGGAGGACGGGGAGGGCGGGGGGCGAGGGGGTCGCCACCACGCTGCTGGGGAGGGCGGCCGACGACAGCGTGCTCCGGGACCTCGTGCATCTACTGAGGGAGGCGGGGCAGAAGGTCAGGGGGACTGGGGGACGTGGGGGGGACTGGAGGATGTGGGGGGGACTGGGAGATGTGAGGGGGGACGGAATGTACCCATATTACGTGACCCATTTTAGGGTTGGGGGTGGGGAGGTCTTCAAAACTACGCTTAGTCACAGGAGGGCGGGGGGCCTTAGACTTTTGTTACGTAGTCGATTTAGCCGTGTTTGGTGCTGCTTCAACTCACAGTCACTGTTTGTCAGGCAGTTTGTAGTTTAGTGAAGTTGTGTCAAGCAAAGTTTTTTTGCTTGACACAACTTCAACTGTTTAGCAAGTTTGTACGTAGTATTTTGCTAAGCAAAAATGCTTACTACTTAAAACGTTTGGGGGGTCGGTGTCTTGGCATATATTACAAGTGGTACGAGGGGGGGGGGGGGATCTAAAAAGAAAAGAAAAATGGGAAGCAGGGTATAATGCAGTAGGGGTTGGTTGGTCAGAAGATGAGGGGGGACTGAGGTGGGTAGGGATCTGAACGGACGGAGCCGGTATCACGACAAACATTTGTGTTAGCCAAGCGTTTGTGTGTTTATATTGCTAAGCGGGCGAAGTCGCGGGGAAAAGCTAGTTTATATAAAAATGCGTGTTTTGTTCAGGTACCCCCGTTCTTGCTGGACATGCTAGGAGAGCCCGATGTGCCGATAGCGGATGGACAAGGATGCTCCTACTGCGGCGGACTGGGCCATAGGATTACAGGTACTTGCGACTTGTATACATACTATCCTAAGGTGGCACACAAGCATACGGCCCACCTGATGGTAAGCAGTCACCGTAGCCTATAGCCGCTAGCAATACCAGGGGTATCACTAACGAGTTGCCAACCCCGTTGTTGATGAGGACTCACTGTGTTAGCAGCATTACTACTAGCGCAGCGTATCCTCGTGGATCACTGGCAACCTTACTCACCGCAGAAACACAACACTACATCAAGTAGTGTTATTTGACTGCGGTCTTCTGTAAGGTGGAGGTTTTTAAACTCGTGTGAATATTCGCTGTAATTACGCTTAGAAAAACTCATTGGTACAGGCCGGGGTTCGAACCAGGGCCCATCAGATAACAGGCCAAGTGCTTCAACCACAAGACGACACACAGTAGACTTAAAATTGTGATAATGTCCAAGCATTATTATTTTTATTTAATAGTATCGATACAATATTTTTGTACTATCGATAGAATTCGCCAATCAAACAGCAACACTGTGAGTTTCGAACATTACTTTTGTAAGTGTCTCGATAAGATATATAATAATAATGCTTGGACATTATCACACAGCGCCATCTGGCCCCAAACTAAGCAAAGCTTGTACTATGGGAACCAGTAGCTGATACAATACTTATATACTTTTGTAGATACATACTTATAATACATACCAAACACCCAAACGCAAGGCAAACATATTTGTCACATAAATGTTTGCCCCGGCGGGAATCGAACCCGCGACCTCTAGCGTAGCAGTCAGGTATACTAACCACTAGACCAGCGGTCTCGTTAACCTATATAAATAACTTACTTATATGTTTCATTTTGTTTTCAGAATGTCCAAAACTGGAGGCCGTTCAAAACAAACAAGCCTCTAATATTGGCAGAAGAGATTATCTGGCGAATACAGCGGCTGATTATTGAGAAAATAAATATATATATGTATTATTATATCGTTCTATCTGTCGTAGAGAAAACAGTTTTATTTAATGGCAACTTTGTGATGTAAATTATGATTAAAAACTTAAAATAAACTAAACTAAGAAGTACAAAACTTACCTACACGTAAAATAAATGTCCCGAACCACTGTCACGGGGAAGTGTGCCAAGATGGCTGGCGGCATTGCCACGCTGAATTACAATGCTTAGCCTTTGGGCCAGATATTCGCCAGCCCACTTGTCACAGGAGGCCTCGCATAATTTGTTTGAGGTCTCCTTAAAAAGGGTATGAGCCTCTGGCCCCCACGACCCTAGAGTTTCGACCCCAAACGCCATAAATATGTACTATAATTATATAATTTGACGAGACCACTGGTCTAGGTGGTTAGTATACCTGACTGCTACGCTAGAGTTCGCAGGGGAGAACATTTATGTGACAAATATGTTTGCCTTGCGTCTGTGTGTTTGGTATGTATTATAAGTATGTATTTACAAAAGTATATAAGTATTGTATCAGCTGCTGGTTCCCATAGTACAAGCTTTGCTTAGTTTGGGGTCAGATGGCGCTGTGTGATAATGTCCAAGCATCATTATTATTAAGGTAATAGCATACGAATAAATAATACTGTGTAGAAAGGAAACTGCTCTGGACGGGCTCACAGTCGCGATATTAACCTACACCGAACAACTTAGTTAAACGGCTTATTTCAGTCGGGCTGTCACGGCCGGCGTCGCCGCTCGCGCGTTCCTTACGTAGGTATTATAAACAAAACAAACTGCAATGTCGCCGCATTATTGTGATGTTTTTGGGTGTAAAACTAATACAAAGACGTCGCCACACTTAAGCTTTTTTTAGTTTGCCCTAAGATGAAGAGGTAAGAAATATTTTATAATTATTTCGTTTTCATGCCTAATTAATCAGACATTCATTTGTGTAGCCAATTGTTTCACCCAATGGTAAAATTTAGTTAAATTACCTAGGTACTTACCGAAGAATTATTTTACTTTTCGTCAATAGCAACCCTAACAGCACGCCCGGTCGACGGATGGTTACCTTAAGTGAAGTTCTATTTAAATTTTACGAAGTTCACCATCATGGACCCACCCTAACCCTTCTTAAGATTATAATTACCCCAGGATTTAGTGTTGATCTCGATTGGCTTCAAACTAGTGAAGATTGAGGAGTGACCACAGAGTTAGGAGGATGCGTTTGTTTTTTAAAGATTTTGAAATATTACGACGAGAAGGGGGAAGTAGGTATATAAATGGCGGCGTTTTGGGTTCTGAGAAAGCAATTCCTTTCTACCCAGTATTATTTATTCTCATGGTAATAGCTCAGAGTAGATAATATACTACGTACAAGTAATAGCCTAGAGCCTAGAACATTGATTTATTTATATAGATTGGTTATGACCATTTGTGGCAGCTATACAAAATAAAACGCGCAGTAGCTTTATAAAACTTTATTAGCTTTACTTCTTCGGCGCCGGCTTGGTGACCTTGGTGACCTTAGCGTCCTTTGCGACCTTCGATACCTTCTTGGGAGGGGGGGCGGTCTTTTTGGGCGCTGGCTTCTTGGGTTTATTAGCGGCAGCCGCCTTGATCATCTTCCTACGCTTCTCGCGCAGTTTCTCAGCCTTCACCGCTGGGTCGGTGACATCAAGCTTAATCTGAAATGTATTTAGTTAATTTGGAGTTGGGAATAGATGCTACAATTCTAGCATTGGTGAGGCCAGTCAGAATTTGTCAACGTGATGGGTAATCATTATTTGTCATAACCCAATGCTCTGATAAAGAGAATATCATCATTATAATGCAAACATAAATTGTAAAAAAACAGAAATTTACTCGTATTAGTCAAGACAGATTCATCATTATAAGGCACAAACAAAACAAAGTTAAACAAAATTGTATTTCATGTTTTTGAATCATTTTTGTCTAGTGTTCTAGCTATTGATAAGTTTTAGCTACCACTTGTTGGTATAAATATAAAAAAAAAAAAAACTATAGGCCTAAGTTACAAAATCAAAAATCATTTATCCAGTTTAGACCCTAACAAGGCACTTATGAAGATCTAATTTACCACCTTTTCACCTAACATTACTTATCTGCCAATGAAAGTCCCGTTAAAATCGGTCCAGCTCATTCGGAGATTATCCGGAATAAACAAACAATGTTTTATTGGATTTTTGTTCTATATGCCGTATAATTTCATATGGATAAGTGCTGTCAGCTAAAAGCATTAACTTTGAAATTACAAACTGTCAATTCTATTTGGATGTAACTTACGCCTCTCTTCTCAGCAAGGGCCAAAGCCCTAACGTTATTTCTTCTCTGCTGGTCGAGAACTGCTTTCCTCCTCAGCACAGCAGAGTAGGGGTTGAGTCTCAGCATGGCGCGAGTGTTGGTAAGTGGGTTCAATTTCCTGGTAGCGCGGACCACGCGCTTGCTGTGAAACAACACGAGTGTGAGAAACTGTGCAATGTTGTGAGGTTTGCTGAAATTGTGTGTAAAGTCAGAAATTGTCAACGTGTTATGTAATCATTGGTTCTCATAACCCAATGCTCTGATAAGAGAATATCATCATATATATCTTCAAGCCTTCGCACAAGGGTCCCCGAAGGGGTAGGCAGAGGTTACAACACCCACTTCCGACCGAAGATAATTTGGTGGTGAGTCCGTCGCCGTCTCTTAGGCACTACATACGTCCTTGAATTGCTTCTCAGACGTATGCAGGTTTCCTCACGATGATTTCCTTCACCGTAAAGCTCGTGGTGTGACTAATCACTGCACTTGAGTTATAAAAACTCATTGGTACAGACCAGTGGGATTGGACTTTGCGTCGCTAGAATAGAAGGCAACGCTTCATACCACAAGAACACCCCACCAGTCTAAATATCGATTAGATAAAACAGCAGGAAGACATACTTGGGTGCGCGCAGAACCTTGCGGATCTCGTCAGACTTCAAGAGGCGTGTGAGGTCAGTATTGGCCATCTTGGGCTGGGGAAGGTTGAAGTTCTTCTTCTCCTTGGATGGCGTCTTCCAGGAGCCGAAAAGGGCGTCTGTGTGGATATGTACAACGTTAGCAATCAAGACAAATAAAAATAAATGCTCTCCCTTTGAGTAGGGAGATACCCTCAAAGTTCTTTTGTTATACCACAGGTGGAAAACAAGCATATGGCCTGCCTGATAAGTAAGTGGTCACCGTTGCATATGGACGCTTACAACACCATGCAATCGAAAAAATCGTTTATGATCTAAGATGCCACAGACACACAGGTACACACGTTAAACAACACCCCTGTTTTTGCTACGAGAGTTGAAAATACAGACACAATATATAACCTCCTTTTTTGAGATTTAGTATTTCTAGCATCTAGACCACGGTGACCGCTTACCATCACGCATTCCATACGTTAGATTAGCAGTTTTATAGTATAAAAAACCCCAATCCAGTAGTGCAATAGTTTTCTGTTTGAAAATAACATATGATGCAATGTGCTCCTCAAGTCGACACACCGGCCCGGTCGTATCCTGGGCCGATGTTTCCTATGGGACCAGGTCTCTATACCCCGGACATTCGTAACTCGACACGTACTGACGTCACGAGTAAGGCTGACCCGGGGATAATTTAAGGTTTTTCTTACGAACTGGCAAGAAACACAATGCTGTTTTTTTTTTTTCAAAATACATACAAACAAACGCGGTAAGAAAAGTTTTATTTATCAATATGGCAGACGTCACGAAATTTTGATTTCTCATTTCCACAGCATCCTGTGATATGGGCTTTTTATACCGCTAAGGTGGCAGACAAGCATAGGGCCGCCTGATTTTATATTTTATTTAGAGAAATAGGTATCCATGTTAAGTTAGTATTTGAAAAGTAAACTTTATGTAATTCTTTTGGTTTTTAAAAGAGTAATTGCTGAGTTTCTTGCCGGATTGTTCTCAGCAAGACCGACCTTCCGAATCCGGTGGTAGATTCTGACGATTTGAAAGTGCTTGCCTGTAGTCTAGTCAAATAAAGATCTTTTTGAATCTGAATTTGATGGTTAACGGTCAGCGTAGCCTATGGACGCTTGCAACACCAGTGGTATCACTAACGCGTCGCCGACCCAAAATCAATGGTATCAAATGTAAGGGGCTTGATGAGCGAACAAAAACTTGTTTTAAACAACTTTAGTGCCCTAATGGTGTCAATTCTGTTGTTCAAAATTACTAAACTTAACTAATTTGACAGGTCTAAAAGTCCTGCTATCCCTTTCTAATGTGGGGGCTTAAACAAGGACGGCAATATTTTGAAACCTGTCACAAGTTAAGTTTAGTAATTTTGAACAACAGAATCTACACCAATGTCTCATCAATACAATACTGCTGAAAAAAAACTCACCGAGCCTGTCGAACGCCGACTGGGTCCAGATGATGAACCGACCGACATGACCGCCCGGGGCTAGCTTCAGGAGGTTCAGCTTGTCAACATTCAGCATTTCAATGCCCGGGATGTTGCGGAAGGCGCGGGTCAAACCCTGGCGAAAATCAAGGTCACGATATTAGCCTACACCGGAGAACTTCGTTAAACGGTATATTTCAGTCGCGTTGTCACTGCCGGCGTCGCCACTCGAGCGTTCCGAACGTATTACAAACAAAAACTGCAATGGCGGCACCTTATTGTGATGTGTTAGGATGTAAAAACAAAGACGACAGACACCACACTTAAGCTTTTTTAGGTTGCCCAGAAATGAAGCGAAGTAAATAATATTTTATAAAAAATATTTAGTTTTATTTGTTTGTTTTTTTATTGCACTTTCATGCCGAAACGACTGAACCTTATCATTGTAAAAATAAAATAATAATTTCAAAGTATATACAATCACTTATTTATATTTCAGCGATATTGTCTATAGACGTAAGCAATATTTGAGAGTAAGCAACCCTAACAGCGCGCCCGGACGACGGAGGGGCGTAACGACGTGAAGGGGGAAGTAGCAATCATCCCGTCTTCTTCGTCCCCAAAGTCAGTCACGGCGCCATAGCCCACCTCCCAGCAACACCCCTAGTTCTGTTGCTTAGATTAAGTCCCCCTTCTGGCTGGAGGCCTTAAATGGCCTCGCCACTTTAGTCCGTTTAAGCAGTAAAAGTTCCCTCGAACTAGCTGCGAGAGACCATATCCCTAATACGATTCCATTCTACAGTTATTACTTACACTTATGACTGTACCTCCACCTGACAGAAGACCGCAGTTTGTTTTAAAGATCTAAGCATACATAGAGACAGACAGCGGGAAGCGACTGTTTTTATACAATGTAGTGATGTAACCGTACCTGATCCTTGTGGTAGACAATGAGGGGCCCCTTGCGTTGTACGCGGCGGCGGTTGCGCATCTTTCCCTTACCGGCTCGCAGACGCTGGGATTTGTACACCTGACAACAGGAACATTTCAATGTAGAGATTGAAGTCTTTCATCACAATGATAAATCTATACACATAAAACGTAATCGCTATTTCCATTGGTCACGGCATTTCGCGGGAGCGGTTACACCGGTATCCCAAATTCTTTTTTTGTGTTTGTTATCGGCAGGAGAATGGTGGAGAAAAACCGGAACAATTTTAGTTTGGAGATAAACTAAAGGTCAATTTTTCTATGGTGTATTTGACATCTGTCGGGACAACGTCCTAAATTGTCATTTTGCTATCAACTTTCAATCTCTTCTCACTTATTCGCATTCATCTTTTATAGTTTATTTAATGAAATATATTTCTTTTCATGATTTAAAATTTTAAAGTGTAAATGTGGCCAGCACTAAATTCCAAACATTTAGCCTGCGTGTCACTTTGATATAACGTCGTGATTGGCCAAATACGTCTACCACACATAAGATGTGAATGCCATTATAGAAAAAAAAATTGTCTATGTATGTGAAGAGATTTTTGAAGGGTCGGCAACGCGCGAGTGATACCCCTGGTGTTGCAAGCGTCCATAGGCTACGGTGACCGCTTACCATCAGGTGGGCCGTATGCTTTTATTTATAAAATCACGCCTATTGAGGAATGTAAAAGAAGCAAAAAAAGGTGTGTTAGCCAGTTGAAATGGCACTCTATACACTCTGTCTACCTCTGAGGGACTTGAAGTCTGTGTGTAGAGGTGAGCTTACAAAAATGTATTCCAAAGTCTATGTCAATATAGAAAGGAGAGTTCTATAACGATTGTTGTCTATGGAATGGTAATATTGTCCCAAATGGAAACTAACTGGCCCAAAAAGACCATGCTAGTGTAGAACTTGGACATTAATCGTTTGTATTAAGAACTAGGTGATAGGCCTTGCAATATGAGGCCTACCACCTAGTACCTAGTCTCTTATGGCCAGTAATGTCACTAGCTACAGTGCCCTTCACACCGGAACACAGTGTAGTGTACGTACACTAGTGCTTGGCGGCAGAATATCTGACACTGCGGTGGTACCCACCTAGCCGGACTCTTGCAATAAGAGGTCTACCTAGTATATGTACAAAAGATGTAATGATGTATCACATGTTACCTTCAGGACATCAGACCAAGCCTTGATCCTGCGCAGGAAGATGACGGCCTGCTTCGTCTTATTGATCTCTTGTACCTTGTCCGACACCACGAGGGGAAGCTCTGGGATCTTCTCGATCACGTGACCTACCGACACATACACACCATTCAATATTGGAACATTTAAAAAGAGATCATTGGGATCTCCCGTGGGTTTTCCCATTAATATTGGAGCCCGACTGGGGACTGCACCTGTCTGTGTGTGAACTTACAGAAGACTATAGTCAAATAACACTACTTTGATGTAGTGTTATTTGTTGTGTTTCTGCGATAAGTAAGGTTGCCAGTGCTCCGCGAGGATACGCTGCGCTAGTAGTAATGCTGCTAGCACAGCGAGTCCTCATTCCACGGCGGATATCGAGCCCGCAACACAGCGTAGCAGTCATCGTATTTATTTCAATTATGATGATGCAATGTGCTCCTCAAGTCGACACACCGGCCCGGTCGTATCCTGGGCCGATGTTTCCTATGGGACCAGGTCTCTATACCCCGGACATTTGTAACTCGACACGTACTGACGTCACGAGTAAGGCTGACCCGGGGATAATTTGTGTTTTTGACATGTATGAAAGGATGGATGTATGTATGTATGTAACTCTGCCGATCTATAATGAACGAATGGTCTCTCTACCCTCCCTTAAAGAAGGCCTGATGATATGCAAGAATGTCCTTTTATTACAAACGCAGCAAAGAGAGGCAAGTCAAAATGATCTCCCGTGGGTTTCCCCATTAAAATTGAGAACTGTCCAGCTGGGAACTGTACATCCACCTTACAGAAGACCGCAGTCAAATAACACTACTTTGATGTAGTGTTGTGTTTCAACAGTAAGGTTGCCAGTGCTCCACGAGGATACGTAATTAATGGGTTCCGGCGTCATCGGCCCTCACATTTAAGGGCCCGGACCGTCTTGGGTTATACCACAAATGTTTCATAGTAAGCGGTTACCTCTAGCTTGCACCAATGCGGGTACTCCGGCGGCGGCGACGGCTGCGGCTACGGCGGCGCGGCGCTGACGTAGGTTCACACGGCGATGCCAACGGCGCCAGGGCTTCGTGGGCGCGAACATACGCCCGCCGCGACACATGTTGCCGAACGCACCCTGACCAGACCTAACAGATAACTCACGTTACTTATAATAACTAGCGGCCCGCCCCGGCTTCGCACTATATATAGCCTATGTTACTCAGTGATAATTTAGCTTTATAACGGTGAAAGAATTTTTGAAATCGGCCCAGTAGTTTCGGAGCCTATTCAATACAAACCCACAAAAATACAAATCTTTCCTCTTTATAATATTAGTGTAGATATATCTTCCCGCCTTCCCACAAGGGTCCCCGAAGGGGTAGGCAGAGGTTTCAACACCCACTATCCACCGAAGATAATTTTGTGCCAACGTGACAGATGGTGAGTCCGTCGCCGTCTCTAAGGCACTACATACGTCCTTGAATTTCCTCTCAGACGTATGTATCTTAAGACTCATTCGCTTACGTTACTTATACACACATAATAATGCTTGGACATTATCACACAGCGCCATCTGGCCCGACACTAAGCAAAGCTTGTACTATGGGAACCAGCAGCTGATATAATACTTATATACTTACTTTTATGATGTACGGCCCCGTTTAAGAAAGAAAATAAAACCAGTGGCCCCAGAAATTCTTCATTTAATTTTTTTAAAGAAATACAGCTGACCCGACCCCATATAAATTGTTTTTATAAAAAATAATTAACTTTAGGGCGGCGCCCGGTAAATAAAATTGTAGTTTTTATTTTTAAAAAGGAGCAAGTCGTCAAGCCCCTTTTATATTGATTCGCTTACTAGTTTTGTTGACTTGCTATCACATGACAAAAAATGTCTGACGAAAATGTGGTGTCAAATGCACTTTTAATTAACTAATTAGCATTAATGTTATCAGATATTGATAAGGAGTTTGGAGACCACAGAAGTGAGAAAGCTATAATCTATGAGGACAGAATCAAACCTGTTACACAAATCCTACGAACCTGTGGGTACCACCACCGCGCACACGAGGAATACGGGCTACGGCACGGCCGGTACCCCACGACTCCGCGCTGGTCTGGTGACCTACGAACAAGAAAAAAACTATCAATAGTACAACACCAAGGAATACAATAGAATAACACAGTGTGACATATAAGTACAGTCTGTACTGTATCGGCCTTATTACGCTCGGCGATCTCTTCCAGGCAACTGTGGGATGGAATAGATTAATGATACATTTAAGGGGTAGTTGGTGGTGTAGCAAAGTTTAAAAACTCACAAAATTTATACTAAAATTAATATTCTAGTAATATACAACTATCAATATTATATAACGCACCAAAAGAGGATATCTAACAATTAATTGTTCAAATTACACCCTAATTGAATATGATACCATCTTTACATAGTATACAACAAAGTCGCTTCGCTTTAGATCTTTAAAACTACGGAACGGCTTATGTGTTTTTTTTATAATAGAATGATGCAAGACGAAGGTTTTTATGTATAAGCGGCCCGCCCCGGCTTCGCACGGGTAGACATTTATTTATTTATTTATTAACCATATTAAATATTTTGTCTACCCGTGCGAAGCCGGGGTGGGCAGCTAGTATAATATATAGCCTATGTTACTCAGTGATAATCTAGCAATCTAACGGTGAAAGAATTTTTGAAATCGGTCCAGTTGTTTCCGAGCCTAAGCAATACAAACATACAAAAATACAAATCTTCCCTCTTTATAATATTAGTATAGAAGTATAGATAGATTATATATAAGTATAGATAGTATAGATTAATTTGGGTTTTGTGTAACCCTTGCGAAGTCGGGGTGGGTAGTAGATAAAAATGTAGTCTACTATCACGTTAGAAGTAAATATTATCTTAAAACATCAAAATGAAAGGATGATATAAATCTTCCCTCTTTATAATATTAGTATAGAAGTATAGATAGATTATATATAAGTATAGATAGTATAGATTAATTTGGGTTTTGTGTAACCCTTGCGAAGTCGGGGTGGGTAGTAGATAAAAATGTAGTCTACTATCACGTTAGAAGCAAATATTATCTTAAAACATCAAAATGAAAGGATGATATACATCATCACTACAACTACTCTTAAAATAACTTTGTGAAGTGGTTTGTTGTCACAACCTTGCACCCGTCCCCCCTATGTGAAGGGGGTACGGAACGCCATGTCGTGACTTTACTGTAGCACTAATCCGCAGTAACACTCAGGAGCGCCAGACTCACTGAGCGTGGACATTTAGCGCAATACGACACATTTTAAATACTCTAGTGGATGTCATCCTTTCTCAATTTATTTCTAGTCATAAGTTTCTTGTATTATTAAATAAATATTTCAGAAAAAAAAGATTTGTGATAAATGGTGTCGATTCTGTTGTTCAAAATTACTAAACTTAACTAATTTGATAGGTCTAAAAGTCTTGCTATCCCTTTCTCATGTGCGGGGTTAAATACAAATAACATTCAATAAATATTTAATAACGTTCAACTGCACAGTACCGGTAGCAGGAACATTGTCGACAACGTATTCGAAAACGTAACTCGCGGAATGTCAAAATTGTCATACTAATGTTTAGTTCCACTTTTCACCGCCGCAGCGCTGTTCATATTCCAATAGAAAAATAGTCGAAGGCGTTACGAAAACGTTGTCGACAATGTTCCTGCTACAGACACAGTTGTCAGCTTTGCCTACACACCTACAGTTTTAACTGCACAGTTCGACTGTAGTTAAAACTGTGCAGTTAAAATTGAACGTGTGTAGCGCGCTTAATACAGGTTATTCTTTAACCTAAGAAAACATATCATTTAATTTTTAAAAATGCGAAATAACTAAAAAAAATAACCTGTTTCGCGCTGTTCAGAGTCACAGACGAATAAAGACCTCATTTGAAGTTCGCCTACTTTTAACCTTACCTAAGCCTTACCTATAATAACTATATATAGAATATAATAACATATAAGTGTGTACGGAACATTATATCTATATCTAAACTAATATTATAAAGAGGAATGATTTGTATTTTTGTGGGTTTGTATTGAATAGGCTACGAAACTACTGGACCGATTCCAAAAATTCTTTCACCATTAGAAAGCTACATTATCACTTGAGTAACATAGGCTATATTTTACTAGCTCCCCGCCCCGGCTTCGCACGGGTAGACAAAATATTTGATAAATGTCTACCCGTGCGAAGCCGTGGCGGGCCGCTACTAAGTAATAATTTTACAATTACAGACAGGGCTAGTAAAGTACTTTTATTAGGCATAGTTACATTACCTGCCTCCTTGTTGACGCAGTAGGGCTGGCGGGCATTCTTGGACATGGATACGTGGACATTGTTGACCAAGTCCGGGCGGATGGGTGCCTTGAACACGAACGGGAGTGGCTGGGCGGCACCCTGCACCACCTCACTCTTCTCAGTGTACACCGACACTAGAGGTCGGGCTACTGACAAACTCTGCAAAGGAAAAACAACTTCAAGTTTCCATATCTAAAATAACACAATCCAAAATTAATTGACATAAGACTGCAGAGAAATAACACTACTTTCATGAAGTGTTGTTTCTGCGGTAAGTAAGGCTGCCAGTGCTCCATGAGGATACGCTTGGCTAAGTAGTAATGTTGCATAGTGAGTCCTCATCAACAAACAATGGGCAACTCGTTAGTGGCTAGCCTACAGCGACTGCCTACCATCAGACGAGCCGTATGCTTGTGTGCCATTTTAGTTGTATAAAAAAACAAATGCTGGTCAGGATATTAGATTAAAAGGTGATAATAACTGAGCATTATTATTATGAAATGTGTTCCACAAGTCGACACAGTACAAGTCTTGAGACTATATACTGTTTCCTAAGCGAACAGCTTCTTTATCCCCCATAAGTGCCTGAAAGACTACATAGTACAGCCAGGAAGAGTTTGGGGTTCAGCTCACATAACCTTACTTGGATAATATCTATTTTGAACAAGCGGATGCTCCCACATGTTTCTAGTTAAAAAGGTCTATCTATCTCTCTGTGCCAAATTTTATTACAATCCGTTCAGCCGTTTAGTTGTGAAAACATAGCAAGCAAACAAACAGAGTTACTTTTGCATTTATAATATTAGTATGGAGGTCCCAAAATGTAAGATAGATAACTCTTTATTGTACACCAAAATCAATAACTGAAGAACATAAAACACATTATAAATCTGTACAATTGGCGGCCTTATCACAAGATGGGACCTCTTCCAGACTGTTAAAATGTTACTGTGTTAAATAAATATTTCTACACCAACTTTGATAGAATACTTCGTAACGTGTATTGTTGAAGATCTTATTACCTACCATATTCTTGGAAATAAAGGTTTTTCGGTCTCATAGGAGCCATTGTTTGATATTTTTTTGTTTAGTTTATTTAAGTTTATTGTTGTGTAATATAAGTATCTTTGTGTAGTGCAATTTTAGGGTACAATGGGGTTGGTGTGCAATGTTCCTTGCAAAAACCCCTCAATTTTTTTATAGAATAAAAAAAATATCTCTCTCTGGGAAAATAATGTAGGTAATTAGAATTCAATAAGAAGTATAATAATTCTGTTCGAATGTACTTTTGTTATATCATTATCAACTTTCATTTCCTGCATGACAACAAACAAAAAAAAACATTATTTGTCTCTTGTTTTTCTATCAAACAAGTTTTTTTATTTTTTATTAACTTATTTAAACTATCCTCTAGCGAATTCAAGTTCATTTTACAAGTGGAAGGTATATATATTATATACATCTATGCTTGAATGACTCAGATTATGTATGCTATATTCTAACCTCAAAATTTTGCAAGCAATTTATTGAAAGTTAAATGTGTTCCTTCTCGATTATTTGTATTTCTGTGCACATAGTACAACTACAACCGTACCGGTGACCAATTTCAGGTGATTAGGGATGATTTACGAAGAAAAAACATGTTATCTAGTACGGTACACAAGGAAGCATGAACATTTTGACATGCCTAAAATAGCTAAATTAAATCAAGTATTTGAGCAAAATCAGTATAAATCAAACGAATATGCCTTATTTATCCGTAATTATAGCTTAAACTTACTTCAGATCACACAATTTTGATAAATTTTACTGTATAAAATACCAAACACGTGTTTCACTGGACTTAATTTAGGATGAAACAAATCATCTTCCACAATATTAATAGTGCCACTTTACTTAATCTGGAAAATTCAACACAATAAGACGCTCTGGACTTACCATTTCGCTTTAGTAGCGAAGTTATTACTCCAAAAAACACTATGAACGGCGGTAAAGACCATCCGCCATGCCACGGAGGAGTGAAAAGACCGGAAATCAAACTAGTTATTTTTGACAGTATTTACGGGCAGTTGCCAGTTTTTGGAATAGTCGATTTACTATGCGCATTGGTTAAGTCCACGGAAATCAACTAATTGATTAAAGAAATTTCATTATATGAATACAATTATTTCCCTCCCTAGAAATTACCTCAGAACGAATGTTATGAAATCCTTACTTATTTCCACTTTTTACTAAAGTATTTCTCAATCTCATCAACAGTCTCAATCCCAACTTATTTTAATCAAAGAGAATACATTTATCGTAGAGGGATATACAAGAACACAAACCTATTATGTGACTCTATTATGTGACAAGTGGTGACAAGTGCCTCGTATCATTTTTACATTATTTACTCAGAATAATAACAAGCTCGCTAAAGTCAATTATTAATTAAAACCAATAAATTAAGAATTGAATTAGACTTTTATTCTATCCTAAAGTTCAATAATTACGATTCTGAGAATGTGTTCCTGATGTTTCAGTGGCAACTATCGACATTAGATGCAAAAATATTTAATTTCTGGATTTCATCGAATGGCGATTATCATGAGTTAATGTATTTATCGCGATTAACAACATGGACTCATCCAATATACCTAACTGCAGCCATGACCCTGTACCAAGTGTAGAAGTAACCCAATCACAAGAAACAAATTACTCAACTACTTCTAAAGAAATAGGAACGCATACATATGAAGAACCAAGAACCAGTGTGGAGACCCCAAAGTCATTCACCTTGTCTACGATTTCAAATTTACAAGAAATTTCCCATTCAGCTCAGACTTCTGCAGTACCACTTTTAGTGATCAGACCTTCCACCCAGGGTCCAATAACAAACCAGCCAAGATTTTCAAGTCTCCCCTCTCCAATATCAATGGATATAAGCATTCAACAGCCAAATTCATTGTTCTTCCAGGCTTTATCAAAGTTGAACGAGAGTTCTCAGAAATTTCAGTTTGTGAATTTACAGTTACCACCACATAGAAAACAGAATCTTGATGCAAATAATATGGGCGAATTGTCCCCACCTGATTCTTTAGCAAGTGCTCCGCCGTCATATTCCTTCGTATTGAGACAAATGGCTGTCAGAAGAAGACCCAGATTAATGGGGACTTTTATACCCTCTCCTTCGTTCGTTCAACACACTCCACCGCCGAATTATACAACAGCTTTCGATATATATGTTGATAATCCTCTTCCAGCACCACCTTCTAGAGTTTACCATTTTAGCTTCACGCCTACACCGGTAGTTTGTCCAGAATGTGGTTATGCAGGAATGACTGTAATCACTAGTAAAATCACGATATGTACCCATTTATGTGCTTTCCTATTGTGTTTATTTTGCTGTTGGATTTGCGCTCCATTGCCATACGTTTTGAAGTCATGTAAAGATGTGTATCATTATTGTAGAAATTGCAGGAACTTTTTAGGGATGTATTGTCCAACAAATCCGGATAGTAACTATCCGTAATTGTCTATTAAAATATTAATTTGTTTTCGTTCTATATATGGTAATCAGTATGTTAACATTATAATATAATATATTTGATTAAAGTATAGAATCAAAGTATAATATATGAATCTTAAAATCAGCACGTATCAATATTATTTTTTTATCGGCAAAGGTAAACAATGGAATTCATGGCATCATTGACATGCTACCATGCACATACCCCAAGTGAATACAACCGCTACGCACATAATACCGTTCTCAACCATCAGACCATCATCACAGGATTCTGCAGATTCTGCTTTTTAATTCATTTTTGATAAATCTATAGGTTCTTGTCTGTGGCATTCTCTATACATTTTTTTTTTGTTTTTCGACCATAAACAATCTTTTATTTGAATTTCTAGTAATTAAATAAAATGATGAATGAAAAATGTAATTATATATTTAGATGCAATAACAATCAACCTTGATTAAATTTTGCGCATTTCACATAATCATTTAATAAGAGATCTGACCAGAACGAAAATCATGAAATGAAATGTGACCAACAAACAATAGATGCGTTCTTAAATGATACGCAACACACATTATAGAGAATGTTATTTAATGTATATAACTAATTGATTATAACAATTTTAGTGTAACTTTGTTCTGAGATTTTGTTCAATATGTTCATGTGTTTTTTAATTGTGTATTTGAATAAATAAGTAGCTTTTTTCACTCGGTATCTTGAACGCATTCGCTGTCAATGATGTTTACAGCGCCCTCTAGCGACAAAAGTCCATCGTGTAAATTAAGAAGTCAGCCTTCCGCAAGTTCCGTGTGTGTTGCGGAAAAATCCCTTTTTGGGCGTCCGACCACATGTGTGAATAGTGAACAAATTATGGTTCTATAGTGATTTTCGGTTATTTAATGCGTAATTCGAAGTGATTTGTACACGATATCGACGGAGATAGTGTCGTAGGATCGTTCAGTGACCAGGAAAAGGTGGAACAAGGCGACGGAAGTGATTTTTTTCGATGTAAATACGGGCCATCCAGGGTCAGTCCGGTGTGCCACAAGGAGTTAGCGCATATTTCGACTATTTGGACTCGGCGCGCGCGCGTTTAGTTCTGAAACGTCGTGTGTGTTAATTTCGACCTTCGCACATTTAGATCGAGTCGCGTCAGTACGGAAAGTTCGTTTTTGTATTGCGCTAACCAAGCAACATGCCGTCGTGTTGAGAGGTATGGAAGCGCGCTCGTGATCGTTAGTCGGCGCGGAGCGCGCGCCCGGGCTTACATAACGAGGACAGCGGCGGCATGGCCGCGCGCGTGTCCGCGGAGGGCGCGGGTCCCTCGTATGCTTCGGTGCTGAACTTTAGAGGAGCTGAGTGCAATAAAGAAAACATCGAGACCGCGGAGGAAGTGCCGGACGTGCCTCCGCAAGAGGACGTCGAGGAGGAGGAGGGCTTCGTGCCGGTCATCGCGCATGGACGCCGCCCGGGCAAGGGTCGCCGCGACCGCGACCGTAGGGCTCCACCGCGGCCCCACAAGACCCCCCAGGCGCACGGCGAGGGCCAGTCGAGCTCCGATCAGCAGCAGCAAGCCGCTGAAGACCAACCCAAGAAGTTCGTGGAGGCACCCATTCCGAAAGTCAATCCTTGGCAGGTGAGGGCCCTTTTCACATTGTAAACAAACAAATGTCAAGTTACATGACTGAAGCAGCTCTAGCAAGGTCTAGATGTGAAATCAATACAAGATAACCTTCATACTGTGCCAATTTCATCACTTTCTCTGACACCGATATAACTATAATAGTAAATGTAGTGTAGTGTCTGTATTGTATGGACTTGGAAGCTCCTTATTATGTGATATTACACAATATACATACATTAATTACAGAATCTCTATGAATTCAGTAATGTTTCACAATAACTTGTATGTAGACAAGATTGACTACCAATTTGATTGCCTTTAACTAAATGTTTTATATATACATCTTATTAGAATTGTTTTCTAATCTAAATCAACTCTCGTAGCTTTGCAATTTGAATATTCATCAACTTTATTGGGGCAAGAAATGTATTATGAGTGAGTAATTAGTGGATCTTTAAATTGTTAAGGTTTTTCTGCTGCTTAATAGTTTTTAAGTCGCCGGCGAGTTGGTTAGCATTCTCCATATCCTACAGACAGCACCAGCCCTAGGTTAGAGTGAGAGGAGCGGTTGCTCTAGGCGGCAGGTGAAAAGGGTCTCCAAAATGACAATTTTATTTTATTTTTTATTAAGAAACAAGCATTGATATTAGAGCATCAACTAAAGAGTGTGGAAATACATTCTCACTCTTCTGTGATCATAGACTAGGGCGGGCATTACCGAGACTTAGGCCTTCAGACTGGCATTACCGAGGCCTTGAATGGACATTATCCAACACACAATGCAATCTGGTCCCTAACTAAGCAAAGCTGCTAAAATACTTTTTTTTTGTAAATGCATACTTCTAATACTTGTCATGTAAAAGTTTGCCCAGACAGGAATCATTCCTGCTACCCTTAGCATAGTAGTCAAGTATACTAACCACTAGACCAGCAGTCCCGTCATATATATATCTTCTCCATCATCATAGACATCTCTCTACCTCTAAACAAGCAGATTCAAGCGACTTGATGTGAATGTTGCAATTTCCACACTTGGCTTAGAAGTCTGAGGATGCAAGAGTGACAGATCTAGTCACAGATTATTCTCTTGTCACATTTGTAATAGAATTGGCCAAGTGTGAGTTGGACTCACACACCAAGGGTTCCGTACTAAAAGACTTAACTTTGCCATTTGGTCCCTAGAACATTTTTTTTTGTTATATCATATTAATAGTAAAACTAAGACACTTTTAATTCTCATAGTGTATCGCTATATTTTCTAAATTAAATTCACTATTAGAAATGAAAAGTGTCTTAGGTTTACTATTAATATGATACAACAAAAAAAAAAGTTCCTAGTAGGGGAGCCCCCTTTTTATATGTATATTTATTTTCATTTTTATTGTTCATTGTTATAGCAGCAACAGAAATACACATTCTGTGAAAAATTTCAAGTGTACAAATTACACATCTATAGATATAGCCGCTAGCATGAGATATAGCTCACTATGGATAGGACAGCTTAATAAAAGGGAAGGGTTTTAATAATAGGGAAGGGTTCCCCATTGGGTAAATATTGTATGTTTCTTTTTTTTTAATATAAGAATCAACAGAGATAGAAGGCATGTAGTGCCAAATTGTGCTAACAAAAATTAGACAATTACAGCAAGGCTATGTTTATCAATCTACAACCTTAACTGATAACAGTGTAGTGCCAATATCAACTTATGCCTAATGAATAGCTGCCATGCTGTGACACTTAACATACCACCAGGAACAATTGGACTAGCACAGAATACACAAAATGTTAAATAATTTATTCAGTTTACACCCTTATGAGGCACTTATGAATGTCTACTTTACCACCTGTTCTGAATAAAATTGCACCTGGGTATTACTCCTAGACACTAGTCTAGCTTTTTACAATATTATTTTATTATAAATGCATTTTTATTATTATGTAGGCCTGAGGGAGACACATACAAACCAATAATGAATCTTTATCACTTCATTGTGCTATGCGAGTTTACATTTTTTTTTTATTGTTTACAGAACCTCTCAAAAATTTGACTGTGTTATATATTAAGTAGGGATCAGCAGATTTTGCCAATCATATCCTCTAAACTTCTATAAAACCTTCAGATGTGACAATTTGAATTGACAGAACTTTTAAATGTCTTATTTATTTATCTTCACCTACCACTAATAAACGTCCACTACGTTTAGTACTTATGTACTCTGTGCCTACCACACCACGTGACATTGGCGGAATAGCTGTATTAAAAGCTCATCGCCATTAACTTAAAGAAGAAATGTCTTATTACATACTTTAAAATCGCAAGCCAGTCCTAGAATATCAATATTTTAATGTATAATTGATGACTTGCTGAGTTAGACCTCCTGACGCCAAGCTACTGTACATAATACACTACATAGATATTAGGTATATATCATGTTTATGATTGAAGTGCATTGATGAAACTTCATAAGATAATTAATTATCTTTCTGTCATAGTACTACACATCAATACTGTTATTATAAATGCGAAAGTAACTCTATTTGCTTGTTGTTTGTTTACTACGTATTCACGACTAAAGGGCTGAACAGATCGACGAATTTGGCAATGATTTTAATTTTTAACCTTGGGAAGGACAGTCTATTTTTTGTCTCAAAATATAAACTGCAAGATGGTGAAACAGGCGTTAGATGTTTGTATACTGTCTTAATCACCTCAGTCAGAGTGCTCTGACATAATTAGGTTTCTTTTTCTTTAAATCCACGCCTTTGTCTCACTCAGATCAAATCACCTAAGTATGCAGTGATGGAAAGGTCAACGGTACTCAGAAATGTTGGGCATTATAAAGGGATTGATGAATGTTGATGAAGCAAAATACCTATATCACTAGGCACGTGATGATTTGTATTAAAAATAATTATTAAATCCAAGGTGGTTTTTGGGACTGCGGTCCTGGTCCCAAAAACCCCTAGACTCTCATATATGTAAGGATAGCTTTCAGCTGAATTTTGCACTTATGTCACTCTATTCAATTTCAATTTGTTTATTAATCATATGAATGGCTTCTGCAGGGTGTCCACAATTTCGCCAATGTCGCGTTAGTACAACAAAGTAAGCGAAGGAGATTTTTAGTAGGCTGTAAAAAAACAGTATTACTGAAAAATATCATCTTCTGAGCTGTATAAATAGGACAGTACAAGAACACAATAAATACTTCATTAGAGTTTTTGTTGGGAATTGAGCTTTTATTGCCATATATTATAAACAGCTAGAAAATAACTTACTCTGACCTACTGACCAACTTAACCAAATCATTTGAAGTGAGATCTTATTTAGATTTGAACTTACCAGCTGTTTGCCGACCAGCTTACCAGCTACGACTTCGTCTGCATTTGTTTAAAACCTATGTCCTTCCCCAGGCAGGATATAATCTTCTTCTGCTTCTTCTTTAAGTTAATGGCGACGAGCTTATAATACAGCTATTCCGCCAATGTCAAATGGTGTGGAAGGCACAATCTCCTTGTCGAAATTTATTATGATCCATTCAGCCATTTAGTCCTAAAAAGGTAGCAAATAAACAAACAGTTACTTTTTATATTAGTATGGATGCTTGTTAATTGTGTTTTTTTTATACAACTTAGGTGGTACACAAGCTTACGACCCACCTGATGGTAGGCAGTCACCGTAGCCTATAGCCGCTGGAAATACTATTGATATCACTAACGAGTTGCCAACCCTGTTGTTGATGTGGACTCACAGTGTCACAGTGCTAGCAGTATTACTACTAGCACAGCGTATCCTCGTGGAGCACCGGCCACCTTACTCACCGCAGAAACACAACACTACATCAAAGTAGTGTTATTTGACTGCGGTCTTCTGTAAGGCGGAGGTACAGTCCCCAGTCGGGCGGCTCCTATATTAATGGGAAAACCCACGGGAGATCCCAATTCGCCCTATCTCTCTTACAAATTGTGTGTTATGTATTATGAAAATAAATGGATGCCTGGTTGAGTTTCATGTAGGCGACCTGAAGACTTCTGGACTGACTGACAGAACATACACACAAAATTTATTTGTAAATTATTTTTCAGCTTTATTTAAAGGTACTTATAAATTTAGGTATACATATTTTAATTGTGATCATTAAATAGTGGCTAGAAAATGTATCTAATAAGTTTTACACCACAATGCGTACTGCTTAGGTAACATGTGACAAAATTTTGAGGTTAAGTAGGTACTATTATGTAAAGAATGGTGTCGTATTTCGCATCTGGGCTATGGTTATCATGTACGGATTTCGTAATGATAACTGATAAGATACAATTTAACCTACTGCGCTTGACGAGAAGAGGTTATGTTCAGTTTGTTAGGTTAGACTCCATGTTTGATCCCATTGTTTTTTTTATGACTTGTTTTGTGTTTGTAAAAAGTAAAAACAGACACATTAGGTGAATAAACACCTAAAAATGATCAGAAGTAAGTTAAAATGTACTGGCAGTACATTTTAACTCTAATTTTTAACATTTACAACCTTCTTTATTACTCTAATTAATTCTCTAAATAGTTAGGTTGGTACCTACTGATAATGAGCTAACAAAAAAAAAATGAGTAAAAAAAAGTGGGGTTTATCAAACATTCGATTTTTAAAAGGTCATGGAACCATGTCATAGAAATAGCAAAAGATAAAAGTTTTCCTTCATTACCGGCATACATTTTTTTTATTGGTTTGTGAAGTTTGTCTACAATTCTAGATGATTACACAAAGCTGCGTTTGCTAGTTATTATTTGTCAATATTGGCCTTACTTTTCGTCATTATGACGTCAGAGTTTATTATCAAAATTATCTAAAACCTACCTACTTCCTCATTACTAAACTTGTGGTATTAAATATTAAAGTAAAAATTGCCACAGATAAGATGTTTCAGTCAAGACTTCCGTCTTTTTATTTATCTGTGCATGTCCAAGATTGCAGTCGTAATGTATGTACAAGTACATATTATTACATTATTATTGCGTACCTATATTTGGTTTTTATGACTTCGTACGAGTAGAAAAATAATATACCCTAGGTCACTCGGGAATAATGTAGCTTTCTACTAGTGAAAGAATTTTCGAAATCGGTTTAGTAATTAAAGAGATTACTTCCTACAAGCTATCTATACTTCTATACTAATATTATAAGGAGGAAAGAATTATATTTTTGTGTGTATGTTTGTATTGAATAGGCTCCGAAACTACTGGACATATTTCAAAAAATATTTTACCGTTAGAAAGCTACATTATCACTGAGTAACATAGTATTATACATTATACTAGCTGCCCGCCCTGGCTTCGCATATCGCATATTTGATAAATGTCTACCCATGCGAAATCTGGAAACTAATTCTTCTTGGTGATTAAACAATGCGACAACAAAAATAAACAATTATCTACGTAACGCATATGCGTTGATATTATGACGTCATGCGTGGTCTTGGCTCTGGTCCAGATACATAAATCTAGCACCGGTCATAGAGATGACCTTGAGGATCACGCTGCTGTCCCGTAAGACCTTCTATGAGGTCAGTGGGGGGCAGCGTCACCAGACTTCCCACGTTGCCGGGACTGTCTCGATTTTCAGCTTGTGATATCCCGTGTTTGGGGGTAACAAACGAAATGGTCTTCTAGGTTGCAGGAACCAAATAAAACCACGGTATCAACCAGAGAAATATTTTTATTGTTCCAAACGAATGGTTAATGGTAAATATGTACAAAGAATTACTTATGGAATACGGTCAACCTTTTTCAAGCGCGTTCTATTTTTGAATTAGCGACATCTAGTGTTGTATAGTGGAAACACAAATGTACAACAAAATAATTCCTAAAGTAAATTTATATATTACTAGCGGTCCGCCCCGGCTTCGCACGGGTAGACTTTTATATCAAATATTTTGTCTACCCGTGCAAAGCCGGGGCGGGCAGGTAGTATAATATATAGCCTATGTTACTCAGTGATGATGTAGCTTTCTAACGGTGAAAGAATTTTTGAAATCGGTCTAAAAAAAATAAAAAAAAATGCGGTGGATTACCCCTAACATTTAGGGGGATGAAAAATAGATGTTGGCCGATTCTCATAGATACCGGATAAGCACAAAAAATTTCATCAAAATCGGTCAAGCCGTTTCGGAGGAGTATGGCAACGAAAACTGTGACACGAGAATTTTATATATTAGATATCGTACACCCGTATGTGATAGGATAGGACATGTGAAGACTCGCTTTTCAAGGGTGATAGAAATTTTCATCAATGTTGCAGACATACCCAAAATTATAAGCTTAAGTATAGTGATTAATCACACCATAAGCTGAAAAAAGGAGGTAGGTTGGATTGGTTATAAACTGTGTTCCTAATTTCATCCAGATCCGTTCAGTAGTATCTGCGTGAAACATTAATCAAACAAGAAACATACAGCCATACTCACAAACTTTCGCATCTGTAATATAAAAATGAATCGCTGAATGTGTTGCTAAGCGCAAATCTCGAGAGCGGCTGTACCGATTTCTACACTAATATTATAAAGAGGAAAGATTTGTATTTTTGTATGTAACGAATAAACTCGAAAAGAACTGGACCGATTTTAATAATTCTTTTTTCATTAGAAAGCTACATCATCACTGAGTAACATAGGCTATATATTATACTAGCTGCCCGCCCCGGCTTCGCTCGGGTAGACAAAATATTTGATAAATGTCTATAGGCTCCGAAACTACTGAGCCGATTTCAAAAAATCTTTCACCGTTAGAAAGCTACACTATCACTGAGTAACATAGGCTAGCTGCCCGCCCCGGCTTTGCACGGGTAGACAAAATATTTGATATCAATGTCTACCCGTGCGAAGCCGGGGCGGGCCGCTAGTCGCTAATAATATAGAATATTCCTTGAAGTACGAGTATGGTTATTACGGAGAGAAATAGTCTAAAAACGGGTAGACAAAATATTTGATAAATGTCGAGCCGTACGAAGCCGGGGCGGGCCGCTAGTTTATATTATTCGTTGGATTTTTTACTCCTCCGTCCGCGCAATGTTTGTAAAACGGGTGCAAAGTTTTAGCTTCTCGTCTCAATATTGAGACGAGGCTTTCAGTGAGGCTCATTGACTTACGGCGTAAGCTAAGCTAACATAGTCCCTTAAAAATGTTCCCGTAGTCCGTAAATAGATGACAACCGTGCCGGTGGCAGACGAATGTTTCAACTTCTTGGCATACGGCCAGCAGAGCAGGGATTTGTAGGACTTGGGGCATGGTCTCCATAGCTCCTTTTATTGCTCAAAGATACATACCCTTAGGGACATATATCCCTTCCTAGGGTTCCGTACCCGAAGGGTAACCAACGGAACCCTATAACTAAGAATTCGCGTCAGCTGGCTGTATCTCATGATCCGGCATTATTTGCGGTACAAAACCTATAGTACTTCCCGTTGACCTAGAATCATGAAATTTGGCAAGAAGCAGTGTCTTACAGCACATGTTAAGGGAAAAATCTGCAAAACGTAAATATGTAGTGTACTAACAAAAAAATTAGGTGTGCACTCGGAGACTGCCGCGGTAAAGCTATTGCATAGCATTTTTTATCAACTTATGCAATTATAATTATTTATTTTATTAATGCAGTATTTTTTTATATACCTATATACTTTCTCACAAACAGCTGGTTACGGTAGTTTTCCAATACAACCAATGCCACCTAAAGGCGGGTTGCTGAACTAAAGGGACAAGCGTGATATTTCAAAAAGTCATTAAAAGTTCTGGTATTTATCGATAGATGGAACTAAAAAGTATCACCGCTGTGCCGGTCGGAGTGGGCGGTGTTAGGTTTTTATCGTTACGGAATTTCTGGAATCGGTCCCCACGCTCAAAGCCCGCGATAAAAGCTATGCAATAGCTTAAAAACGAATTTACTATTAAATAAGAATTTTACAAAAATAGATGCTTGTACGGAACCCTCGATGCGAGTCCAACTCGCACTTGGTATTTTTTTTAATATAGCAGTTTACCCTCCATGAGGATTTCAAGCGTCAATTTTTACCATTACTAAGAGCAATTAAACCCCACAAAATTTCTAGTAGGGGAGTCCCTATTTTTTTAAAATTATATTTGTTGTTGTAGCGCCAACAAGAATACATATTGTGTGGACATTTTCAACAGTCTACCTATTACGGATCCTGAGATACAGCCCGCTGACAGACAGACAGACGGACGGACAGCGAAGTCTTAATAATACTGTTCCGTTGGTTACCGATCCTATCGGCTACGGTACCCTAAAAACGTGAGGAATCTTGTTTTTGTTTGCGCAGTTGGTTAATATCATGTACCTATTGTCTTTTGTGACAGCTTTATTAATGCTAAGATATACAATACAGCAAAATTGCCAACACATAATCCGTAAGAACTGACAACGCTTATGGCCGAACACTGTAACCGCATTCAAAGTTTATAGGTCCACTGAACCATCGTCAAAATACAAATATTGCAATTGTTAATTCGGTGGCCACTCAAAATTAATGTGACATTAGATTTGACTGGAGTTTAATTTTTTTTTTTTTTAATACCACTAAAGTGGCACACAAGCTTACGGCCCACCCGATGGTAAGCAGTCACCGTAGCCTTTAGCCGCTAGCAATACCAGGGGTATCACTAACGGGTTGCTAACCATGTTGATGAGGACTCACTGTGCTAGCAGCATTACTACTAGCCCAGCGTATCCTCGTGGAGCACTGGCAACCTTACTTACCGCAGAAACACAACACTACATCTTGTAGTGTTATTTCACTGCGGTCTTCTGTAAGGTGGAGGTACAGTCCCCAGTCGGGCGACTCCAATTCGCCCTACATCTCTTTTAATTTTGTAATAATTCGTTTACATAGGTACCATTTCAAATATCGTATCACTAATACAGTTAATATACAACCAAGACTGTAGTGCCGCTCTGCGATGGGGATACGTTCCTCGCAACAATATGTTTGGCAGGGCGTTAGTTACAAATCTGGTATTGCAAGCGTCTCTAGGCTGCGGTGACCGCTGACTATAAGGCAGGACGAATGCTTTTTGTCACCCAAGAAGTAGGCCGAGGGGTTACAACACCCACTTGCCACCGAAGATAATTTGGTGACAACGTGACAGTTGGTGAGTCCGTCGCCGTCTCTTAGGCCCTACATACGTCCTTTAATTTATTCTCAGACGTATGCAGGCTTCCTCACGATGTTTTCCTTCACCTTAAAGCTCGTGGTGTGACTAATCACTGCACAGTGCACACACAATTTCAAGAAAACATTTTTGTTTATGTTATGATGGTAAGCGGCCATCGTAGCCTTAAGATGCTAGCAATACCATTGGTGTCACTAGCGAGTTGCCGATAATTTTAGCTCAAACCAATGTATTTTATTTCGTTGAATGTTAGAGTTCCTGACAGCTCATTTTATTTCTCTCAGTGACCGACAGATGGAGCTACCAGTGCGAAACTTTATAATGCCAGGAAAACTTGTATAGTAGCATAAGTGTAGCCAATCATTTACTTACTGTTATCGGTCGTCGACAGTACTCTAAGCAGCGATCCCTTTAGCCAATCTTGTTTTCTTATCGTGTACTCACTGGAATGCTTATAAGGGCCAGCTTTCATGGTAAAACTTAATTCATTAAATCTTATCCTATTAATAACTATTTTGAAGCCGTGGTGGTTGAAGCAACGGCCTGTCATCTGATGGGCCCAAGTTCGAATCCTGGCCTGTACCAATGAGTTTTTCTAAGCTTATGTACAGTGATTAATCACACCATGAGCTTTTAAAAAGAGAGTTAGGGCGATTTGGGATTTCCCAAGGGTTTTCTCATTTAAATTGGAGCCGCCCGACTGGGGACTGAACTCCAGCCTTACAGAAGACCGCAGTGAAATAACATACTTGATGTAATGTTGTGTTTCTGCGGTAAGTAAGGTTGCCAGTGCTCCACCAGATTCGCTGTGCTAGTAGTAATTCTGCTAGCACAGTGAGTCCTCATCAACAACATGGTTGGCACCCCGTTAGTGATACCCCTGTTATTGCTAGCGGCTATAGGCTACGGTGACTGCTTACCATCAAGTGGGCCGTATGCTTGTGTGCCACCTTAGGGGTATAAAAAAAACAATGGTCAATGTCCAATCCGTTGTACAAAATCACTAGATTAATTTGACAGGACCAAAAAGTCATGCTATCCCTTTCCCATGTGCGTGGTTACTAGGTAGGTACTACACCAATAGTGTTCTCCATATTGGATATAATATTGGCCATATTGGATTCAAAATGGCGGCATTTAGATAATCATACAATTGTCGCGGGAACCAAACGTGTATGCCAAATTTCAGCTCAATCGGTTACTGGGAAGTGGGTAAAAAGACATCATAAATTTCAGCTCAATCGGTTACTGGGAAGTGGGTAAAAAGACATCATAAATTTCAGCTCAATCGGTTACTGGGAAGTGGGTAAAAAGACATCATAAATTTCAGCTCAATCGGTTACTGGGAAGTGGGTAAAAAGACATCATAAATTTCAGCTCAATCGGTTACTGGGAAGTGGGTAAAAAGACATCATAAATTTCAGCTCAATCGGTTACTGGGAAGTGGGTAAAAAGACATCATAAATTTTGGTCCAAATCTGAAAGTGCCTGCCAACGCAATTTTTTTTGTATACTCTGTTATAGGTAGCCCGTCTTAACATTTTTTACTGTGACACCAAATCTGTAGGACCATTGTAGTTGATACTATTTGAGTACGAAAATCTGAATTTTCATACATTTTGTTGAAAATAAGAATTTAAAATCACCATAACAAATGAAATGTCCTGTAATGCCCAACTTTGGTGCCATAGTAATAAATGCTGAGACGGACAAGCTCTAACAGAATATACAAAAAATGTGATGGCCGGCACTTTCAGATTTGAACCAAATCTCTATGAAACATGGATGATGTCCTTTAACTTGCAAGATGTGGTTACACACAAACACACACACACACACCGGACAGGTGAAACTAAATAAAAGTTTGTGAAACATATTCATTCGGAAAGATCGGTCGAGTATTACACCTAGATGCAATATGGTGTACTTTGAACCTGACAAAAAATTATTTGAGACATTTACTACAATGTAGTCGCGATTTTTTAATCAGTACATTGTTGAAGCGTTGCATATGTTAATTCGTACACATTTGTAAATTGCCTAATTTACAAAATGGCGGTCTATGTCAGTTTGACACTTGGAGATTGTCACCTGCGATATTTCACACTCACCACTGAGCTGAAATGCGGTCAGCTTAATGTATGCATGCATGCAAATTTTAACATTTTTCATTATTGTGAGCTGTTTGTTGATTAGTATCAGACAATTCTGTTTAAATAACATCTGGGTATTATTTACTCACTACCTCACCCGTGCCTTGAGGGAATATCCGTATCGATGTGTATGTATGTATGAGTTACAAGAGCGGATTCAAGTCGGGAGTTCATATCGTCGAGGTCTAGTCAGGACACGCTCCAATTTCTACTACAATAAGATCTACTGAAATCGAGTTACAAAGGTTTTTTTATTCTTATCTAAATCAAATATCAATTTTGTTTTAAGGGTTCCGTACCGCAAAACTAACCCTTATAAGATCACTTTGTTGTCCGTCTATCTGTCTGTCTGTCAGTCAAGAATATTTATCTCCGACGAATAATGACCTCATTTGAAGTTCGCCTTTTAACCTTACCTCTACAAGTGTGTACGGAACCCTCGGTGCGCGAGTCCGACTCGCACTTGGCCGGTTTTTTTCTTTTGTCTTCTATCTAATATCGAAACTAGACATTAATTCCGCTTTTCTGCGCGGTTCTGGCTCCGCCCTTGATGAGTTATTAGTAAATTAGTGTTCTAATGAAGCATTACGTATTTATTACATCTATTTGACGTGTTACAGTTGTTTTAAGTTCATTACGTGACAGAGTAGCTATCTGGCGGAAATTACTTGCGATGGTTGAAATGTTGAGATTAATTGGAATTTTGTTTCTTATCTTATTATTATCGTGATGATCTTGACGAAACTCATAACCTAGGCCGATGGATCTGCTGGATATTTTGCACGCGAGTTGCATATTTACATTAAATCCAATTGCGATCACCAGCCCACCGCCTTGTGATCGTAATTCGGTCGGAAATCGGAATATTATCAAACTGACTATATTATTAACATGAAAACGGGTCTTGTACGAGATATTCAATTGTTTATTAAACTATGACTATGATTCTTCTTCTTCTTCTTCTTCCTAAGTATGGCAATCAATCCCTTCAGGGACTATTTTTGCCAGTGTCGAGTGTTAGAGAATTTTCATGTTGCAAAATTTCTCGTGTTTGCCGCATTAAAATGCCTAGTGTCATGCATTCTAACGCCCAATGGAGTTTCTGGAGACAACCCACGGCAGTAGCAGATCGTAACACGCCTTTAGATTAGAGGTAACCTATTGACCAAAATGATAAATCACTTTACCCAAAAGTCGTATTATGGCATTATTTCCAATGCTCCTATAAATCAGTCACTAAATGAAACTTTACTGCACATATCGACACCAAAAATACACATTAAAGATCACTATAACACAATTTACGACACACTGGAAAAAATCTCAACCGCTCCGCCTGATTCCCGCCAAAAACTCCCGACTATGATTCTCAGTTAAGACTTGCGTGAAACGCATGGTAGTAATGTGCAACGTTGGTTTTCCACCACCGGTTCGAAATAAACGCCATCTGAGAAGAACCGGCAAGAAACTCGGTGCTGTCCTTTTTTCATGTAACAATCATGTTAAAGAAACGTTCAACAAGATTCTTCTAGACATAAGTAGGTATTTACAAATATCAAAATGAAAGCTACCAAGTTGGTTTTGCTTTTTTTTTTTATCAAGCATACGGCCCACCTGATGGTAAGCAGTCACCGTAGCCAATAGCCGCTAGCAATACCAGGGGTATCATTACGGGGTGCCAACCATGTTGCTGATGAGGACTCACTGTGCTAGCAGCAATACTACTAGCCCAGCGTATCCTCGTGGAGCACTGGCAACCTTACTTACCGCAGAAACACAACACTACATCAAGTAGAGTTATTTCACTGCGGTCTTCTGTAAGGCGGAGGTACAGTCCCCAGTCGGGCGGCTCCAATTTAAATGGGACAACCCACGGGAAATCCCAAATCGCCCTACCTCTCGCTTTAAAAGCTCATGGTGTGATTAATCACTGTACTTAAGTTTAGAAAAACTCATTGGTACAGGCCGGGACTCGAACCTGGGCCCATCAGATGACAGGCCTGGCGTTCAACCACAAGGCCACCACGGCTTTTATGGCCACCTGAGAAGAACCGGCAAGAAACTCGTTGCTGTCTTTTTTTCTTGTAACAATCATGATATAGAAACGTTCAACAAGATTCTTCTAGACACAAGTAGGTATTTACTAATATCAAAATGAAAGCTACCAAGTTGGTTTTGCATATTCAGATATTTAGCAAATTGTCCGTTTCAACATATTGCGTGCATCACGTGCCACTGATTAAGTATGAGTCCTTGAATTGGTATCAACGTTCGTGATAACAGCCGCCTTACGAGCAATCGATCAAGTTATTTGTGTTAAATATTGAACGGACTAACTAGTACTTTATATTTGTAATATACTATACACTATACACTATATATTCCCTTGTACCTCACGGTACGTACGGTACGGTACGGTAAGGGAAAATGAAGTGTTTTATTTAAAGAGTTTTATTACGACCGTGAGGTCTAGCGCTAAAACTAGAGCGGTAGAATATCTGACACAGCGGTGGTACCCACCTAGCTGGAGTCTTGCAAATTGCAATATGTGGCCTACTAACTAGTACCTAGTCTCTTATGGCCAGTAATGTCACTAGCTACAGTGCCCTTCACACCGGAACACAGTGTAGTGTACGTACACTAGTGCTTGGCAGCAGAATATCTGACACTGCGGTGGTACCCACCTAGCCGAACTCTTGCAATACGAGGCCTACCACCTACATGGATTTAATTGGTTTTCCATACATGCTCTACTTGTATGTGGGGCCTCTTGTTAGAAGTGCCATTATTTTTAATGCGCAGTAACGTATATTTATGTCACAAAAAATGATCCGAAGTCAATGACCAATGGCGATATTTGGCGGCAAAAAACCGTTCGGCCATGTTGAGTTTCAATACAGATTGAAATTGACTGCTTGTCTAGCCAGAGGCCACAAGAAGCGCAATCCCTTCTATATGAGTAGTAAATGAAAGGAGTTTGGACGAATAAGTTTGTATTAGAAGCAACTTATTTTAACTCAACTTTTTTCTCACTTGTTATTAATTGGTTGTACATCATTGTTAATACACTTAGTTCACAGTGATTGTGACTCACTCTCTGATGTCAAACTCTCTCTGAGTTAATGGCCATACAGTATAAACCGACAAAAAGCGAGGAGCACTCGACCGGTTGTTTTTATTAAACGGCGGATGTCTACAAAAACCGTTGTATTATCAAAACGTGCACCATCTCGCTCCCTCCCCCGCAGGTTTACTTGCGTAGCAACTTGTAGAACTAATCTAAAAAGGACGATGATTAAGCTTGCTGATCTATTCCTTTACCTCTGCTTTGGTGTATGTGAAGCTCACAGGCACTTCTGCTTGCTTGCTGGCACTCCTTGGTTCACACTTCACACTCTAAGACACCCCTGCTCCATAGACCTTCAGTCCTTCCACTCGCGTGACCAGCCCAGTGGCACTTCAGCTTGCTGATCCTAAACTAAGTAATCCACTCCGCTGTCTGCCCTTTGGACACGTCAGTTCTATCGACCATTGGTCTTTCGACAGACGTGACTAGGTCACTGGCACTTTGATCCTGCTCTACGTAATCCACCGCGGTCTGCTCGATAGACCGTATAGGCCTTCGGCAAACGTGACCGGTTCACCAGCACTGGAGCATTCTTATCCTACTCCACATCAGTCCTTGGTCTTCGCTCTAGGACACGTCTTCGTTAATCAATGGTCACTCACCAATACCAGCTCACGGCCACCTTGCTTGCTGGTCGCATGTCATCTATTCTTTCTTTAGTTTTGACTTCGACAGACGGTCGTTCTGGCCGGAAACTGATTGCTCACCTTCAGGTCTTTTAGTTCTCTATTCGAAAGACTTAATACTCATCGCGTTCCTGATAGAAAACCAGACGTATGGCAATAGAGATAACGTCATCGTTTCATCGTAGCGAGCCGACTTCCGCTCCTTTTTTGGATTTCATAATGATGGCTATGAATCATTTATTGATTCAGCTTGAGCTAGGCATAGGTTTTAGTTATTTCGTAAATTGTATGATCGTAATGTATGGATCAATTCGAATTCTAGAGAACCATTTTATATTTGTTGCAAGCGTCTATACGTTGGGGTGACCGTTTACCATCAGGCGTTGCTCTAGTGGAACTATTGATAGTTTGACGTTGAAAATCTGTTATCCGTATTTTTTTATACGACTAAGGTGGCAAACAAGCATACGGCCCGCCTGATTGGAAGCGGTCACCGTAGCCTATGGACGCTAGCAACGCCAGGGGTATCACTCTCGTTGCCGACCCTGCAGAGATCTCTTCACATCCTTCTTAAAGAACCCCGTGCTGTACTCCTTAAAAAATGAAAGCAGTGACAAAACCGACTTGGTCGCTTTCATTTTGATATTTGTAATTTCATACCAATGTCTTGAAGAATTTTGTTATAAATTGTTATATCATGATTGAAACAAAAGACAGAGCACAGAGTTTCTTGCCGGTTCTTCTTAGGTGGCTTTTTTTTCCGAACCGGTGGTAATTTAGATGTTCAAAAGTGCCTTCTTAGGTCCTAAACTGAATAAATGTTTTTTTGATTTTGAAAACTTTGGCAGGGAGCTCATTTCACAATTTGATTGTCCTAGAGAGGAATCTCCTTTAATATATTAATTTCTCCAAAATGAAAGGTCACAAAAATAAATAGGTCAGAATGACGCGACATTCAACGTCATTATTATGTAATGTTCTCTTTTACGCATAATTATGAAGGTAATAATTTGTCGAATGAATTGCTCAATATTTTCTTGACATTACGACTGCAACCATCAAAACCAGTTGTGTGATTGGTGAGACATTAATTTATAGGATTATGACGTTTATAACGTTGACGATAAGGTTGATTAGCCGTGGTCTCCTTTTGCAACATTCAACACGCTTGCATATTTATATGTATAGGTACGTGCATTTTATTGGTGTGGTATGTGGTACAAATTGAAAGAGGCAGATGTTTTTTATATCACTAAGGTGGCACACAAGCATACGGCCCACCTGATGGTAAGCAGTCACCGTAGCCTATAGCCGCTAGCAATACCAGGGTTATCACTAACGGGTAGCCAACGATGTTGTTGGTGAGGACTCGCTGTGCTAGCAGCATTTCTATTAGCCCAGCGTATCCTCGTGGAGCACTGTCAACCTTACACACACAGAAGTCGAGATATATCTTAAATATAGTTATTCCTGTCATCTTATTATATAGTAATCAGAGCATGACTGGCAAATAACGCTCGCAAATAACGATCGTTCAGAACAACGTATTTAGTTAACCTACGTAGGATTATGGTTATTAAATTCATAGATCATCTTAATCCGCATGTAAAAAATCAATAATAATAATAATAAGATGCACTAACTTCAAAATATCGTAATTAATGGCAAAAAATCGGCAATTTTTATTTAAAAAATTAAATGCCGATTTTCTTGAAAACGCGTTTAGGTTTGGGGTAGGGTGTTCTATAGTGAAATATGTCAGACAAGATGGGTACTACACGCCCTTAACGGATCTAGGTCGACTTAACCTGTAACCCTGTATATACATTATATATTTTCATGATTCTGTTCAGGATATTAGGACAAAGTTATGAAATTATTGTATTGTCATCGGTCCTTAATACGTGTGCAAATTATCATAATGATCAGACGTCTTGAAGTACGTGACAATGACGTTGAAAGTTTCCGTTACATTGGTAGCGAGATAGGTACATCAATTAAGGTCTTAACATTAAAAGTGTGGTAATATGCCTTAGTTACTTACGATAGATTTTTGAAGAGTTTATTCTTGTTAAAAGATGGCCTTTTACACACATTTTTTTAAATCCACTTATATTAGTTGTATCACAAATAAGGTGAGCATTCCTATCCCGATCGTATCTACGTATGACTGACTATGATTTTGATACAAAACGCCATTGACCACATACCATGTGTATAGATTTGTTGATGTTTATCACCTCCACCTAATAGAAGATCGCAGTCAAACTCTACTTTGATGTAGTGTTGTGTTTCTGCAGTCAGTAAGGTTGCCAGTGGGCCAGAGCTCCACTAGGATACGCTGCGCTAGTTATAGGTGATGCTGCTAACACAGTGAGTCCTCATCAGCAATAGGGTTGACAACGCGTTTATTGATACTCCTGGCTAGCGGCTCTAAGCTGCGGTGACTGCTTACCATCAGGTGGGCCGTACGCTTGTGTGCCACCTTAGTGGTATAAAAAAAAACTGCATTTTAAAATCCCTTTACGCACGATAAGGTCGTTTTGTATCCAAATTCCGGACATACATAAACAACACAGGTAAATGTTTACGTGAACGATTGACGAGACCGCTGGCCTAGTGGTTAGTATACCTGACTGCTAAGCTAGAGGGAAACATTTATGTGACAAACATGTTTGCCTTGCGTCTGGGTGTTAAGTGTGTATTAAACGTATGTATTTACCAAAAAAAAAGTATATATGTCACCGGAAGATAACAAGAACCGCAAATTTATAAATTTCCTAGGAAATTCTAGGAAATTTATCAGCCTTCGTAGGATTCTAAACGAGAGATTAATTGTATTAATTTACGTTCACCGTTTGTAACATTGTAGTCCGACATGGCCGTGATAGGTTAGAAGGCTAAGGCGGGTGCGAACCGTAGCGAACCACCCCCCTTAGCCGACGTTGGTTGTTTTTTTTGTTCGGCAAGTTTATTAATTTGCGAAAATGTGGGCGTAAATTAATACAATTAATCTCTCGTTTAAAATCCTCCGAAGGTTGATAAATTTCCTAGGAAATTTATAAATTTGCGGTTCTTGTTATCTTCCGGTGACATATATACGTATTATATCAGCTGCTGGTTTCTATAGTACAAGCTTTGCTTAGTTTGGTGCCAGATGGCGCTGTGTGATAATGTCCAAGCATTATTATTATTATTAAAGAATATATTTAGCAAATTATAGTTGCTTGGGTTACTGAACTCGTTATATACATATTCCCTTGGATGTACGCACATGTCCTCATAGCAACAGGTATGTAAACCGCCCGAATCACGTGACTTACACCATCAGCAACTAGTTTTTCGATACATGTAACTGGTTTCTGTATCAAAACTTGATTTGGTGGCTGAATATTAAAATAATTGGTGCCACGAAAGCATTGGTTTTGTAATTCAGCTCCAATATTCATTGGAAATACTATATACTCTATTTTAAAAAGAGGTTGGGCGATTTGGAATTTCCCGTGGGTTTTCCGATTTAAATTGGAGCCGCCCGACTGGGGATTGTACCTCCACCTTACAGAAGACCGCAGTGAAATAACACTACTTGATGTAGTGTTGCGTTTCTGCGGTAAGTAATGTTGCCAGTGCTCCACGAGGATCCAGGTTTTAAATTATCTGTGTTCCAAATTTCATCCAAATCCGTTTAATAGTTTTTGCGTGAAAGAGTAACAAACATCCATCCATCCATCCATACTCACAAACTGTCGCATTTATAATATTAGTAGCAGGATAATGGTGCCAATTCTGTTGTTCAAAATTATTAAACTTAACTAATTTGTCAGGTCTAATATTGCCATCCTTATTTAACCCCGCACATGAGAAAGGGATAGCAAGACTTTAAGAACTGTCACATGTGGCTTTTAGATGATCGTGCATTGTCACGGTGACCAAACGTGATTGCCAAATTTCAGTTCAGGGTAGTGGAATAACAGCTTGTCATGACTAGGGTCTTGAAGTACAAATGAAGTTTTACAAGTATTTTTGTCCACTAGGTTCGAGGAGGCAGCACAGGTGTCCCGCCACCAGCGCCGCCATCGTTGATCGAGGAGAAGCGGTCACCGTTACAGCCGCAGCAACAGGGCAGAGTTAAGCCGCAACCAGGTAATTACTGAATTCCTACATTTAACGAGAGGTTTTTTTAACAGAGGTAGGGGGAATTGGGATCTGCCGTGGGTTTTCCCATTAAAATTGGAGCTGCCCTACTGGAGACTGTACCTCCACCTTACAGAAGACTGCAGTGAAATAACACTACTTGATGTAGTGTTGTGTTTCTACGGTAAGTAAGGTTGCCAGTGCTCCACGAGGATACGCTGGGCTAGTAGTAATGCTGCTAGCACAGTCAGTCCTCATCAACAAGCTGGTTGGCAATTATTTAGTTCGTCAATACCCCTGGTGTTGCTAGCGGCTATAGGCTCCGGTGACTGTCCGTCTATCTGTCTGTTAAGAATATTTATCTCAAGAACGCGTGGAGTTATCATATGTAGTATATGGTCTCTTGTAGTTGTAAAATAATGAAACCTGTAAGTCAATATGAAGAAAAGATATGACCGTTTATGTCGCAAATTTTCGCATATTTTGCGATTTCACAAGGGAATCAAAACCTACTTCCTTTTGACCCAAAATCATGAAATTTGCCAAGAAGCAGTATCCTTACAGCCCAAGTACCTAAAGGAAAAAAAATCTAAGAACCGTAAATATGTCGTTTTTTTAATGCGAATTTACTAAAAGTAATTCATGAATCGTGCTGTTGAGTGTCGAGTGTCACCGACAAATAATGACCTCATTTTGAAGTTCGCCTACTTTTACCTTAACTACAAGTGTGTATGTACGGAACCCTCGCTGCTTGAGTCCGACTCGCACTTGGCCAATCAATCTATAATTTGTTTCGCAGAGATTCCGGTCGCACCGCCCCCCGCACCAAAGCCGGCAATAGTGAAGGCACCGAAAAACCCCAAAATAAATCAGAAGGTAAGCAAATAATACTTTCACCATCATACCATGGCTAATGATAAGATTAAACTTGTATCTATCGCAGTCTTTATGTAGGTACTAGCGGCCCGCGCCGTCTTCGCACGGGTAGATATTTATATTGTCTACCCGTGCGAAGCCGGGTCGGGGAGATAGTATTATATATAGCCTTATGTTACTCAGTGATGATTTAGCTTTCTAACGGTGAAAGAATTTTTGAAATCGGTCCAGTAGTTTCGGCCCCTATAGACATTTACCAAATATTTTGTCTACCCGAGCGAAGCCGGAGCGGGCAGCTAGTATAATATATAGCGTATGTTACTCATTGATAATTTAGCTTTCTAACGGTGAAAGAATTTTTGAAATCGGTCCAGTAGTTTCGGAGCCTATTCAATACAAACCCACAAAAATACAAATCTTTCCTCTTTATAATATTAGATTAGAAGAAGATTAGATGTAAAAGATGTAGATTATCAAAACCAAAAAATCATTTATTTATAAGGCACTTATGAAGGTCTGAATTACCACCAGTTCGGAATAAAAGACACCTGAGAAGAACCGTGCGAGAAAAGAAACTCAGTGCTATACTTCTAAGTAAGTTGGTAGTCCGTCCTACAAGGCCGTGATAGGGTAGAAGGTTAGCCTACGTTGTATTTAGGGCTCTGTACACGAAGTGTAACCAGCTGGACCCTACTACTAAGCCTCCGATGTCCGTCTGTCTGTCAGCGGGCCGTATCTCATGATCCGCAATAGGTAGACGGATTAATTTTTTACAAAATGTATTAAAAATCTTCTAGAAAACATAGCTAATAATACTGTAGATTGAGTATTTTTTGAAACAACAAAAAATTGTTCATCCAAGGCACACAGATACACTCTGAGGTATATCACACACATACACTGCACATATATAGAATAATTTAGACTATGCTTGATTGTGTTTGTCATCCTCTGGGATGACAAACACAATCAGAAAAAGAGGGTCCTCTCTTTTTATACAGGTATCTTCTTAAAAGAAGAGGTCACAAAGCATGTCATCCAACATTGTAGATTGTAAAGGACATCATCAATTTTGGTACCAATCTGAAAGTGCCGGGCCAACACATGATAGGGTCGGCAACGCGCGAGTGATACCCCTGGTGTTGCAAACGTCCATAGGCTGCGGTAACCGCTTACCATCAGGCCGGCCGTATCCTTGTTTGCCACTTTAGTGGTATAATTTTTGTATATTCTGTTAGAGCTTGTCCGTCTGAGCATTTATTACTGTGGCACCAAACCTGTAGGACCATTGTAGTTTGATATTATTTGAGTTCGAAAATCTGAATTTTCATACATTTAGTTGAAAATAGTAATTCAGAATCCCTAAAACAAATAAATGCAATGTCCAACTTTGGTGTCATAGTAATAAATGCTCAGTCGGACAAGCTCTAACAGAATATACAAAAAAATGCGTTGGCCGGCCCTTTCAGATTTGGACCAAATCTCTATGAAACAGGATGATGTCCCTTAATAAAGAATTATTATTATTGTATCATCTCTATTTTTTCGTCCAGGATAAAAAAAATTGGTTACAAGGCCGATTGGGTTTTGTTTATTTCGAGCATATTTAGCTTGATTTAATACATTATCCTTGATTGCAATAAAACATATCGTTATTTGCTTAGTTCCACTATGCGCGCGCAGACGATTAAATACATATATAAAAATCTCTCAACTGCCAATAGATAATGCACTGTTACCACATAGAGTTTAGAGTAAGATTTGAATGAACTATGCTTGTTTCGTAGATTTATTACGAGACTGTGTAATAGAGTGCGTGGGGTGACGTTGGGTTTAGGTTTTAAAGGATCAGATGAAAAAAATATATTAAAAATCGTGTTATTAAGGCACAAACGTATGACCCTGGAGCCTGATGGTAAGCGGTTATCCTACCATACAAATACTTGCAACACGAGGATTTTCTCTAGCCTTACAGTCCCTGCAAAAATCGCTTCTAATTTGTTAAATGACCAAATCAATTGATCAAAAAGACATTTTACATAAATGTTTCTAATAATCTCTAAGGCAGTCGCTAAATGAACCTTTTCTGCATAATATTACTCCGAAAATGCAAGATAAGGATCAATTTACATAAATAGAAAAAAAAACTTGATTCCCGCCCAAAACTCCCTAGCCAAGCTTTGGCTTCAGAGAAGAGTCTTTATATCACGAATTACTTAATATGTCAAAGATTATTTAATGGCATGATCTTAAAATGAATATGCAATAATTAACAATTAACCTACTAAAAATAAAGCTTAAATCGGCAACGCGCGATTGTTACCCCTGGTGTTGCAAGCGTCCATAGGTAACGGTAACCGCTAACCATCAGGCGGGCCGTTTGCTTGTTTGCCACATTGGTAGTATAAAAGAAATCTCCTTAGCAACTCAACTCGACTCGAGTCCTTGAAAAGGTGTCCTCAATATTTTCCTCAACGCTTGGTCCCAGCACTCAATCAGTTGCTGCGCAAAACACATTTTAGTTGAAAAGAAGTACGTACCTATGTATACTTTATTGTTGTTTGTGTGATGCGATGCGATAATAATAATGGCCGCTTATCGACTAAGTTTGTCGATGTTGTGATCGAGTTTCTCGATGTAGAGTTATCGATTCGGTAACTGGCTGTGCTCTGCTAACGGTATGGGGACTTACTTGTTCCTTATGCTAGCTACATCGATTTACACCCCTGGTCTTGCAAGCGTTCATAGGCCTAGGTCACTGCTCCATCAGGCAGTAGGGGGACCTGTTCGCCCCTTATGCTAGCATAGCGATTCCTCTCAACACAAGGTCGGCAACGCGCGAGTGACACCCCTGGTGTTGCAAGCGTCCATAGGCCTAGATGACCGCTCCATCAGGCAGTAGGGGGACCTGTTCGTCCCTTTTGCTAGCACAGCGATTCCTCTCAACACAAGATCGGCAAAGCGAAAGTGACACCCCTGGTGTTACAAGTTACCAAAAACCGCCACTGCTTTGTCTTTCTCATCGTCGCGGCGTCGCCCATATTTATTTGCAGTCGTATAGTTACATAGCAATTATATTATTCGCTCTTTTAAGCGCTTTACAGATCGAAATCGGTTCACATCTTGGTGAAATATTTCTTGTCGATACACCCACGTTTGCCCTGAATAAGTTAACGATCATGTGTTACTTTAAAATACAAATTAATTCAATTGAATACCTACCGTGACAGTATTTTAGCTGTAAGAGCAAATATATTTTCTAAAGTTCTTTGTTGTAATAATGTTTTACATACAAATAATGCATGATGAGAAAATCCTTGCTTTGTCGTGCGAATAATCGACGAGCGTGTCGACAATTTAATACGGCTCGTTTTGTCGACTCGATCCCAACACTAGTCCAGTCGATCGGAACGCGGTGTCGCCGGCGGTCGCGCGCTCGACCCGCTATAAAAATCGAATTCTGTTTTCATAAATTGCTTTTTAATACCATATTAATAGTAAAGTACATACATTGATAAGTCTGTTGTTTGAAAGTAAATAAAAAGTGACCTTAAAAGGATTGCTATAAAGTGTTTTACACGTCGCACCTCGCGCGGTGTACATGGAATTTTTATTACTGGCTATTTTGTTCTGGTGACATAAAACCGTGTGCTGCTGATAGGAATTACGCTGTTTGTTTTATTTTTGAATTGAATTTTTGTATTTCATATAATTCTTTTTTCGATTGAATACAGAGTTTTTAATTTTATCGTTTGCAAATAGAATTATTGTTATGATTTGAATTTAAGGGAAGTTAAATAGGCAAGTCATTGGTTTTTTTTTGTTGACATTAGGTTCTGTGTGATAACATACGACGATCTCATTCGTACCCAATTACGGCGATACAAAAGGACGATTATTAACAACGGGTAGACATTTATCAAATATTTTATCTACCCGAGCGAAGCCGGGGCGGGCAGCTAGTATAATATATAGCCTATGTTACTCAGTGATAATGTAGCATTCGAACGGTGAAAGATTTTTTGAAATCGGTTCACTATCTTCGGAGCCTATTCATTACAAACATACACACAAAAACTTTCTGTACGATATTGATACATACGTACATACATACATATCATCAAGCCAAGTCCCTCACGGGATAGGCAGAGAGTATAGAGCGACATTTCACTAGAGACTTGCACACCTCTTTGGCTTCTTTTACATTCATCAATCTCTTCATACATACATATCATCAAGCCAAGTCCCTCACGGGATAGGCAGAGAGTATAGACCGACATTTCACTAGAGACTTGCACACCTCTTTGGCTTCTTTTACATTCATCAATCTCTTCATACATACATATCATCACGCCAAGTCCCTCACGGGGTAGGCAGAGAGTATAGACCGTCATTTCACTAGAGACTTGCACACCCATTTTGCTTCCACATTCATCAATCTCTTCATACATGCCCGCCATTTCAGAGTACGTTACCTTTCTATCATTACTGATATATAAAAATTAATCCCTATTTCCCTTGGTCACGGCATCACGCGTGAACGGCTGGACCGATTTCGAAAAGTCTTTTTTATTTGTGTTTAGTAAATTAGCATTTTCAGAAAAAACAAACTACATATTACCGGTTTTCAGATTTTTCCCTTTACTTGTGCTGTAAGACACTGCTTCCTGCCAAATTTCATGATTCTAGGTCAACGGGAAGTACCCTGTTGGTTTTGATTCACTTGTGAAATCGCAAAATATGCGAAATTTTGCAACATAAACAGTAATATCTTTTCTTCATATTGAGTTAGAGGTTTGATTATTTTACAGCCGAAAGGGACCACAAACCCGGGTATTCCATATTAATTTTAATTTGATAGCTCCACGCGTTCTTCTGATATAAATTCTTGACAGACAGACAGAAAGACAACAAAGTGATCCTATAAGGCTTCCTTTTTCCTTTTAACCGGAACCTTTTTACGGAACTCTAAAAACAATAATAAAATTAAGGGGACTCCTCTACTAGACACGCGTTTTTTTTTTTGCTCTATTTTTAAAATGTTAACAAGTAGACGCTTGAATTCTCATAGAGTATAAATAGGTATATTTTCTAAAAAATAAAAGCTAGTTTACAATTACAAACTTATTATTTGCGGTTAGTGCAGTAGCACTGTTAAGGGGTCGAACCGCAAAGTTAAGTTTGTCACTTAACCTAGTGTGTTGTTAGTACGGAACCCACGGTGTGCGAGTCCAACTCTCATTTGGCCAATTCGTAATATATTCAAAGACAGCTTTTAGTTTTATAATAAGTATTAAAAATTCAAGGTCGCGTTCGCGTATGATAATACAATACACAAGTGTCTTAAAGACACACATATGGATACTGTAATAGGTGTATATTGCGTCATAGTATGTGATAAGTGATAGTGCTATGTGATAACAGTTGATATGTACATCTTAAACTTTATAAATGGACATTATACATATAAAGAGATTGATGATTGTACGAACAAGAAGTACAAGAAGTGTTCAAGTGACCGCTCCATCAGGCAGTAGGGGGACCTGTTCGTCCCTTATGCTAGCACGGCGATTCCTCTCAACACAAGGTCGGCGACGCGCGAGTGACCCCCTGGTGTTGCAAGCGTCCATAGGCCTAGGTCACCGCTCCTTCAGGCAGTAGGGGGACCTGTTCGTCCCTTATGCTAGCACAGCGATTCCTCTCAACACAAGGTCGGCAACGCGCGAGTGACCCCCTGGTGTTGCAAGCGTCCATAGGCCTAGGTCACCGCTCCTTCAGGCAGTAGGGGGACCTGTTCGTCCCTTATGCTAGCACAGCGATTCCTCTCAACACAAGGTCGGCAACGCGCGAGTGACCCCCTGGTGTTGCAAGCGTCCATAGGCCTAGGTCACCGCTTCTTCAGGCAGTAGGGGGACCTGTTCGTCCCTTATGCTAGCACAGCGATTCCTCTCAACACAAGGTCGGCAACGCGCGAGTGACACCCCTGGTGCTGCAAGCGTCCATAGGGATAGGTCACCGCTCCATCAGGCAGTAGGGGGACCTGTTCGTCCCTTATGCTAGCACAGCGATTCCTCTCAACACAAGGTCGGCAACGCGCGAGTGACCCCCTGGTGTTGCAAGCGTCCATAGGCCTAAGGCACCGCTCTGTCAGGCAGTAGGGGGACCTGTTCGTCCGTTATGCTAGCACAGCGATTCCTCTCAACACAAGATCAACAACATATCAATATCTATAAAATCTCCTATCTTTCTTTCGCAATGGTGGCTATTTTTAACGGCTGATGATGAAATATGACTGATGATGAAATATGCGTATCTAAAAATGATGAGAAACATAGCAATAACAAACTATGTTTGTAATTTCCCCAGTCTGCTAGACGACGCGTTTATTTTTAATTTGGAAATAGAGTTGGCAGCCAACCAGCCGGTTCGTTATACAATAATCGTGTTATAACCGAACTATGTCGAATAGCGAGCGACCCACGTTGAAAAGTTGTATCAGGTGATAGGCCTCTCATTGCAAGAGTCCGGCTAGGTGGGTACCACCGCAGTGTCAGATATTCTGCCGCCAAGCACTAGTGTACGTACACTACACTGTGTTCCGGTGTGAAGGGCACTGTAGCTAGTGACATTACTGGCCATAAGAGACTAGGTACTAGGTGGTAGGCCTCTTATTGCAAGAGTCCGGCTAGGTGGGTACCACCGCAGTGTCAGATATTCTGCCGCCAAGCACTAGTGTACGTACACTACACTGTGTTCCGGTGTGAAGGGCACTGTAGCTAGTGACATTACTGGCCATAAGAGACTAGATACTAGGTGGTAGGCCTCTTATTGCAAGAGTCCGGCTAGGTGGGTACCACCGCAGTGTCAGATATTCTGCCGCCAAGCACTAGTGTACGTACACTACACTGTGTTTCGGTGTGAAGGGCACTGTAGCTAGTGACATTACTGGCCGTAAGAGACTAGGTACTAGGTGGTAGACCTCTTATTGCAAGAGTCCGGCTAGGTTGGTACCACCGCAGTGTCAGATATTCTGCCGTAACATATCTCTATCTAAGAAAACCCTGACAACTCCGTCTGGCGCAGTCGAGTAAAAAGAACTAATACCTAATTTGATTAAGTGAACTTTATGTTTTGAATATTTTTGTACTATTTTAATGACACATTAAATTGAACATTACGATCTTTATCACAGTGATAGAAGGTCGCAAGTGAAAGTGTGCGATCAATAAACAAATGTCAATTATCGCAAGTTAATCTATACTACACTGAAAGGTCAAAAGTCGTGGACACGTATTGATTGATATAAAAAAATACCCGAATTTTGAACAGTTTTTTTAACAAACATTGTTTTTCCCGGCTACTATATAATATGTATGTATGTATGTATGACTACGGCTATTTGTCTACACTAATATTATAAAGAGGAAAGATTTGTATGTAACGAATAAACTTTAAAACTGATGGACCGTTTTTAAAAATTCGATTTAATAAAGTCGCAGGGAAAACATCTTGTAATTTATGATATTAGTGCGAATGATCTGTAATCTCTTGGGTGATTCTTTAGATCATATCATGTCACGGACGTGATATGCACCCAGAAGTTTCATTTCAGTTTTGATTTTCGTTATCTGACAGACAGACGCTTTTTGAGCTTGTGAAATAAATTTTAAAACGCTCCTATTGATGGGAACTATGGTTCTGTTTCTTAGGATGGTTGACGATTGGGTCTGGTGGAGTGTGGAGTAAACCTGAAAATCTACTTATCGTCACTCCAAGACTCACGGGTTCACGGTTTAGGCAGCATTATAGAGCGCCAGTTCACCATTGGCTACAGCATCTCTTGCGCTTCTTTAACATTCATAAATCTCTTTATTAAAGACACGGAACTAGTATAGTACCATGAGAGGATAAACATGCAGATCGGGTGGGTTGCTTTAATGAAAACTTTTGATCCTTCTTGTAATCTTTCAAAATGTCTTAAATAATGTGTTTAAACGAGAAACGTAGGTGTATTTATTTTAAAACAACTTTAATGCACTGCAGTGTATTATAAAATATAAAATTTTATAAAACCATAAATATTACGCGTCCCAAATTCGTTTCAGATGTTATAAATTCTCTGTTACCAAATCGCGTATCATAAAATCTAATAAACTCGTAAAGGACATAGAAAGAGACAAGTAATATAGTATATCGTATTGAAAGAAAAGGACGCGAATGACCTTTGAGACCACGTGCAATTATATCGAAAACTTGTTAGACCACTAACTAAAACGGTGTTGAAGAAAAATGACACCTATCGGTTAAAACATAGAAGTCCAACGAAAAGTATTTTAACAGTATATTTGCTAAAAGTTCAAGGATTGTAAATGTAGATTTGTAGGAAAAAGTTGTTATTGATGTATGTCTTGTCTAGTTGTCTTTTTTTATAGCAAAAGTGGTCCTTTCCATTTCATACTTAACAGGTTTAAAAAGCTACCGTCCAGTTTCACAATGCTCGTTAAATAGTCTCACGTGTGCTTTTTGTACTTCGATTAAGCTACTGGGTCAGTAGATTACTTACTACATTTGGATTTAGCATAGGTTTTTGATTATGTGGAGTATAATATTTCTTATACAAAGTTAGCGGAGGTATAAAATATAGCGTAATACGAAACAGCAAGCCTAACGATAATTAAGTACACAACAGGTAAAATTATTATGTAATAACATGTTATTGTATTGTAATACTTAAAGTATTAGCGTACCACAGGGTTCCGTACTTGTCCCGTTATTGTTAATAGTCTATATCGATGACTTTCCGCAAACAATTTAAGAAACGATCACCCTCTTTGTAATAAATAATCATGAAATGTTTTAATTGCACGTGTTTTTTAATCAGCCATATAACTTATCGTAATCGTTTGCTTACACTTGTGAAACCGGTTTCCTTTCCCTTATAATGAGAGCGAACGGGCTATAGTTCTCCACATGCAGTACAGGTTGGTGAACTTCACGCACTTGCTTTTGTCATTACTGGCCGTCGTCTTATGTGCGAAATTTAACCACAATCTGTATGACACGTAGTGTACATACTCTTTTACGATTATGAAAAAGAAAAATAGTATTGTTACAATTACACCGGACCACGTCTTTCAGGTCAGTTTGACATTCAGTATAATTTTCTTTACACCGAACTTAGAATCTCCGTCACTTGTTCTCTGTTCTACCAAAAACTAAGCATTAGAATGCCCGACACTAGGCATTTTTATGCGGCAAACACGAGACATTTTGCTACATGAAAATTCTCTAACACAACATTGGCAAAATAGTCCCTGAATTGAAGGATTGATTGCCATACTTAGGAAGAAGAAGAAGAAGACATTGACGAAATTGTGGCAACCCCGCAGAAGCCATTCATAAATAAGTTGAAGTTGACATTCAGTATCGTGTGTTAAACGCATGCTAGTGTTTGTGGTGTGCGTATTGAAAAATATTAATTTCTTCACTCCTCCATCTCCATATACACTTTTACTGTGTCCAATTTCGTCTTAATGTCTCATCAGAGCGATATGTTTTCGCTTCACTTACTTGCTTTTGACAGTATAACATGCTGATCAGTGTTACAACATCTCCAATATCTTCCATAGTTGGTCTCATGTATAACCCTTTTGTATCCTATCGTGTCCTAATTATTTCTACGTGCCATGTTCCTCCGGTAATTTCAGTAAGATGACAGGGGGCTTGTGCGTTTATATGCTATTGCTTAGTTTTGACTTTTGACTAGGTTTTGGCTGCGATCGCGTCCTTATTTCCGGTATGTGTATCATCATCGTGTTTTTGAATAATATTAATGATATCTCTAGAACTTGTCCGTACTGTTGTCTCGTCACCTGTTCTAGGAAGAACCTAGTTTACAAACATAATCACATTGCGTGCATCAAACGAATTAAAAATTAAATCCATAATGTATATGGGGTCCATATTATGCGCGTAGAATGGTCACTTTTGATTTCGTTGCGCCCGGAAGTATGCCATGGAAAGTTTGTTTTGACGGTTGCGTAAAATGTTTGCGTCTGTCTGGCTGGGATAGAAGAAACATTCGGGTTAGCAAACTTCTTTTTATGGTATTCATGGGTCTTTAAACATGATGACGCAAGCGTTGCATTTAAAGTAAAGAGAAAAGCGTAAACAAGTCCACTGATATCCGTATTCTTTTTACTAATTGTGTTTTTGCTTTGTTGTTTTTGATTGAGAGTAAGCGTGACGTCTGCCTAACTATAAGACCTATGGACAGCATGACACTGCAAAAGGTTGGGAAAGCTACTGCACTAAAAAAAACAATAAAGTTTAAAATATTCATTAAGAAAAATGATAAAAATCAAAATCAAAAATCATTTATTTAGTTTAGGCCCTAATAAGGCTCTTATGAAGGTCTAAATTACCACCGGTTCGGAAAAAAAGCCACCTGAGAAGAACCGGCAAGAAACTCAGTGCTCTGTCTTTTTTTGCATTTAACAATCATTATATAACAATTTGTAACAAAATTCTTCTAGACATTGGTATGAAATTACAAATATCAAAATGAAAGCTACCAAGTTGGTTTTGTCACTGCTTTCATGAAATACATATTCCAACTATTACAATTACCAGGAGCGGGGAGCCACTTGTGCAGAGTGAGTCTATATATTCCAAGCATTTTTATCATTTACATAATCATTAATTTTATAATAGGCTTTATTTATCAAAACTCTTTTGACACGAGTCTTAAACTTATCGTAATTCAATTCGGTAACTAAAGGACATAAGCATTTGTATAAAAAAAAATGTGTTTTACGTACTTATGTATTTATCCGAACCCTAATTATGAAAATGAATAAATATGTTGGATTGAATAGTTATCACAAAATAAAATACATTAAAAAAAATCAACGGGTAGGGGGTCGTGTCATAAAAAACGTTGAAAAACACTGTATTAGGCCATTGAGAGATAGAGTTTACAAACACGAGTGAATTCTAAATTGGCTTTACCTTGCGTTTGCGTAAGTTCACTTTATTTATAATAACCATTTTGTTATCATGTGAAGGTCGCAGTTATAAGAGCAAATGGAATGCCAGAACACGATTTGTGTTCGTTGCGTTGCTAATTAGCGTAGGTCAATTTGAACAGTTGTTGATTTGAGTCATAAGGGCTTGTAAATAGTTCCACGAGGCTGATTAGTGTTATCTAGAGTACTTGACGTTTGACCGGGGAAACCCGGACACTACGAAATATATGCACGCACTAGCACTAGCTAGATATTCTGCCGTCAAGTAGCTAGTGACATTAATGGCCATAAGAGACTAGTTAATAGCTGGTAGGCCTCTTATTGCAAGAGTCCGGCTAGGTGGGTACCACCGCAGTGTCAGATATTCTGCCGCCAAGCACTAGTGTACGTACACTACACTGTGTTCCGGTGTGAAGGGCACTGTAGCTAGTGACATTACTGGCCATAAGAGACTAGGTACTAGGTGGTAGGCCTCTTATTGCAAGAGTCCGGCTAGGTGGGTACCACCGCAGTGTCAGATATTCTGCCGCCAAGCACTAGTGTACGTACACTACACTGTGTTCCGGTGTGAAGGGCACTGTAGCTAGTGACATTACTGGCCATAAGAGACTAGGTACTAGGTGGTAGGCCTCTTATTGCAAGAGTCCGGCTAGGTGGGTACCACCGCAGTGTCAGATATTCTGCCGCTAAGCACTAGTGTACGTACACTACACTGTGTTCCGGTGTTAAGGGCACTGTAGCTAGTGACATTACTGGACATAAGAGACTAGGTCTCGTACTAGGTACTAGGCCTGTTATTGCAAGAGTCCGGCTAGGTGGGTACCACCGCAGTGTCAGATATTCTGCCGCTAAGCACTAGTGTACGTACACTACACTGTGTTCCGGTGTTAAGGGCACTGTAGCTAGTGACATTACTGGACATAAGAGACTAGGTCTCGTACTAGGTACTAGGCCTGTTATTGCAAGAGTCCGGCTAGGTGGGTACCACCGCAGTGTCAGATATTCTGCCGCCAAGCACTAGTGTACGTACACTACACTGTGTTCCGGTGTTAAGGGCACTGTAGCTAGTGACATTACTGGACATAAGAGACTAGGTCTCGTACTAGGTACTAGGCCTGTTATTGCAAGAGTCCGGCTAGGTGGGTACCACCGCAGTGTCAGATATTCTGCCGCCAAGCACTAGTGTACGTACACTACACTGTGTTCCGGTGTGAAGGGCACTGTAGCTAGTGACATTACTGGACATAAGAGACTAGGTCTCGTACTAGGTACTAGGCCTGTTATTGCAAGAGTCCGGCTAGGTGGGTACCACCGCAGTGTCAGATATTCTGCCGCCAAGCACTAGTGTACGTACACTACACTGTGTTCCGGTGTGAAGGGCACTGTAGCTAGTGACATTACTGGACATAAGAGACTAGGTCTCGTACTAGGTACTAGGCCTGTTATTGCAAGAGTCCGGCTAGGTGGGTACCACCGCAGTGTCAGATATTCTGCCGCCAAGCACTAGTGTACGTACACTACACTGTGTTCCGGTGTGAAGGGCACTGTAGCTAGTGACATTACTGGACATAAGAGACTAGGTCTCGTACTAGGTACTAGGCCTGTTATTGCAAGAGTCCGGCTAGGTGGGTACCACCGCAGTGTCAGATATTCTGCCGCCAAGCACTAGTGTACGTACACTACACTGTGTTCCGGTGTGAAGGGCACTGTAGCTAGTGACATTACTGGACATAAGAGACTAGGTCTCGTACTAGGTACTAGGCCTGTTATTGCAAGAGTCCGGCTAGGTGGGTACCACCGCAGTGTCAGATATTCTGCCGCCAAGCACTAGTGTACGTACACTACACTGTGTTCCGGTGTGAAGGGCACTGTAGCTAGTGACATTACTGGACATAAGAGACTAGGTCTCGTACTAGGTACTAGGCCTGTTATTGCAAGAGTCCGGCTAGGTGGGTACCACCGCAGTGTCAGATATTCTGCCGCCAAGCACTAGTGTACGTACACTACACTGTGTTTCGGTGTGAAGGGCACTGTAGCTAGTGACATTACTGGACATAAGAGACTAGGTCTCGTACTAGGTACTAGGCCTGTTATTGCAAGAGTCCGGCTAGGTGGTTACCACCGCAGTGTCAGATATTCTGCCGCCAAGCACTAGTGTACGTACACTACACTGTGTTTCGGTGTGAAGGGCACTGTAGCTAGTGACATTACTGGACATAAGAGACTAGGTCTCGTACTAGGTACTAGGCCTGTTATTGCAAGAGTCCGGCTAGGTGGTTACCACCGCAGTGTCAGATATTCTGCCGCCAAGCACTAGTGTACGTACACTACACTGTGTTTCGGTGTGAAGGGCACTGTGCAAATGAATAATATTGTCACTGTGTCTCGAGGTGGTGTTGGACGTGTGACGCACAGGATACAGCTGCTATGCGTAAGAATGAGAATGACAATCGCATTCTCGAACACAGATGTAATGTAACACAGCAAGAGAGAGCTTCAATTTGCGTAAGATCGCAGTAAAATTATTCTATTCTAATATGTATATAACTTGAAGTGAATAGTTGTCGAAAGATATTCTTGCTACCAGTACAGTTACGTTTAGCTCATAGCTAGCGGACACATGTTTACAAGATGATCCAAAAGCCGGCCTTTTGGAAACCATAGTAGTGTAAATAATAATAACAAGCTGTGTCCCCCGTACTATTCCACTTTAAGACGTACCCAGACTAAGTGACCCGTTTAAGGGGGGTACGGGGGTCTTCAGAATACTACGTTCAGTCAAAGGAGGGTAGGGGGGTCTTAGAATTTTCTTACGTAGTTTATACCGGCGATAGAAATTTCGCACTTTAGAGAGGTAGGGTGATTTGGGATTTCCCGTGGATTATCCCATTTAAATTGGAGCCGCCCGACTGGGGACTGCACCTCCGCCCTACAGAAGACCGCAGTGGAATAGCACTACTTGATGTAATGTTGTTTTTCTGCGGTAAGTAAGGTTGCCAGTGCTCCACGAGAATACCCTGGGCTAGTAGTAATGCTGCTAAGTGCTAGCACAGTGAGTCCTCACCAATAACATGGCTGGCAACCCGTTAGTGGTATTGCTAGCGGCTATAGGCTACGGTGACAAACCTATCCTTGAATATGGCGCGCAGTGTGTAGTGCTTCTTATGCTACGTAAAAACTTTAAGGAGGGGGTTTGGCAAATAATTTAAAAAATAGGTCACGTATTGTGGGTACGTTCCCTTATATCCCCCGTACCTTTCCACTAGCAAAGTAAATAGAAATATACTCATTCCATTGTTATTACAACGGTGCACGCAAGTGATCATTGTCTCGCTACAATATTTACTTGCTACGCTACGGCATTGTGGCCCCAACAATGCAAAGCACATTGTGCATTCGTCCATTCTTAGTTTGTAAATATCGTGCGTGTGCGCAGTTCACGCGTTGAAAAGTGGATTTTTGGATCGTCAAAAGCTATTTGTTTGGGAGTATCGGCTAACTTGTCGCCATATCTATTTATCTATAATATAAAAATGAATCGCTGAATGTGTTGCTAAGTGCAAATCTTGAGAGCAGCTGAGCCGATTTCGGTAATTCTTATTGTAGAATATTCCTTGAAGTACGAGGATGGTTCTTTCGGAGAAAAGAAAGAAATTGCCTGAAAAAGTCTAAAAACGGGAAGACAAAATATTTGATCAAACACGTGCGAAGCCGGGTAGGGCGGCTAGTGTATATATAAAAATAAATCCCTATTTACCTTGGTCACGGCATCACGCGTGAACGGCTGGACCGATTTCGCTAATTCTCTTTCATTTGTGTTTGTTATTGTCAGGAGAAGGTTCTTATGAAAAAAAAAAAACCGAAACCTTTTTAATTTCTGTATAAACTAAAGGTCCTTTTTTCCTATGGTGTATTTGACATATGAATTGATAGCTAAGACAGGACATCGCCTGTCGGGTCAGCTAGTTCATAATATGATTGACACTGGCCGAAAGACTGATTAAAATAAATATACAATGCGATCGTGAGTTAAAAAACAAGTCGTTGTAGAGCAAGGTCCAACATTCTAGATCAAATTACAAAAGTACTCAATGATGGAAAGGTAAAGTGAACTCTGATCGGCGGGCATGAATGAAACGATTGATCAATGTAGAAGAAGCAAAAGAGGTGTACAAGTGACGTACAAGTCATAGTATGTATAAGATTTTTTTCAGGAGGTAGGGCAAAATGGGATCTTCCGTGGGGATTTCCATAAAAAAATTGAGTCGCCCGGCTGGGGACTGTACGTTCACCTTACGGAAGACCGCAGTCAAATAACATTTTTTTATGTAGTGTTGTGTTTCTGCCGTGAGTAAGGTTGCCGGTTTCCACGAGGATACGCTGCGCTAGTAGTAATGCTGCTAGCACAGTGAGTCCTCTTCCACAACAGGGCTATAGGTTAAGGTGACTGCTTACCATCAGGTGGGACGTACGCTTGTGTGCCACCTTAGAGGTATAAAAATTAAGTTGCAATCGAGTTTGTGAGTATAGAACCCACATGAGTGAAGGCGTCTATAGGTTTATGAGTATAATTTATCCTTTTGTGTATCCATACTAATAAATACAGTTTCTGCAGTTTGGTATATAATTAGCTTGAGGTAAGAAGGAAAGAATAACAAATAACTTCAACAAATAACATCCGACGAGGTAAAATGTATGGCTTGCATGATAAATAATATATTATCACGAATATTGGTTCTTAATGTAGGGGCGTAGTGGTAGAGACACCGTAAATAACACTTGGGATCGTTTTATATATTAACTATCGGCCCGCCCCGGCTTCGCACGGGTAGATATTTATATCAAATATTTTGTCTACCCGTGCAAAGCTGGGGCGGGCAGCTAGCCTATGTTAATCAGTGATAGTGTAGCTTTCTAACGGTGAAAGAATTTTTGTAATCGGTCCAGTAGTTTCGGAGCCTATAGACATTTATCAAATATTTTGTCTGCCCGAGCGAAGCCGGGGCGGGAAGCTAGTATAATATGGAGCCTATGTTACTCAGTGATGATTTAGCTTTCTAACGGTGAAAGAATTTTTGAAATCGGTCGAGTAGTTTCGGAGCCTATTCAATACATACAAAAATACAAATCTTTCCTCTTTATAATATTAGTATAGATATTTTTCAATAAATTAAATAATTTCACTTGTCAAACACAAACTCAAAATGATCTTTATTTGACTAGACTTTACAGAGAAGCACTTTCAAATCGTCAGAATATACCACCGGATTTGGAAGGTAGTTTTTTTGCTGACAAAAATCCGGTAAGAAACTCAGCAATTACTCTGTAGAATCAAAATAAACACATATAATTAACATTTCAATTACTTAAGTAACATTAATATTTCACATAAGAATATATAAAAAATTAGGTGTGGCACTCGGAGACTGCCGCGGTAAAGCTATTGCATAGCATTTTTTATCAACTTATGCAATTATAATTATTTATTTATTTTATTAATGCAGTATTTTTTTATATACCTACATACTTTCTCACAAACAGCTGATTACGGTAGTTTTCCAATACAACCAATGCCAGCTAAAGGCGGGTTGCTGAACTAAAGAGACAAGCGTGATATTTCAAAAAGTCATTAAAAGTTCTGGTATTTATCGATAGATGGAACTAAAAAGTATCACCGCTGTGCCGGTCGGAGTGGGCGGTGTTAGGTTTTTTTCGTTATGGAATTTCTGGATTCGGTCCCCACGCTCAAGGCCCGCGATAAAAGCTATGCAATAGCTTAAAAAATAAATCAACATTTACAATAGACAAGGATGTAACGGTTGAAATAAAAATCGAAGTTATTAAAAAGTTTTGATGACCAGCCCCCACAAGCAGCACCTGTGCCAGTAGTCGTGTCGACAACGTATTCGAATACGTAGCTCGCGAAATGTCAAAATTGTCATACTAAATTTTAGTTCCACTCCCCACAAGCAGCACCTGTGCCAGTAGTCGTGTCGACAACGTATTCGAGTACGTAGCTCGCGAAATGTCAAAATTGTCATACTAAATTTTAGTTCGACTTTTCACCGCCGCTGCGCTGTTCATTTTCCAATACAAAAATAGCCGAAGGCGATTCGAAAACGTTGTCGACAATGTTCCTGCTACCGGCACTGTTCACAAGTATGACGCTAATAGTATTCACAATATTTTTGCAATATTATTCCGATGAAGGGCCTAACTTCATTGTACAAATAATGCGTTCTTCTTCTTCTTCCTTAGTATGGCAATCAATCCCTTCAGGGACTATTTTCGCCAGTGTCGAGTGTAAGAGAATTTTCAAGTTTCAAAATTTCTCATGTTTGCCGCATTAAAATGCCTAGTGTCATGCATTCTAATGCTTAATGGAGTTTCTGGAGACAATACACGGCAGTAGCAGATCGTAACACGCCTTTAGGTCAGAGGTAACCTATTGACCAAAATGATAAATCACTTAACCCAATAACCCCCGTATTATGTCATTATTTCCAATGTTCCTATAAATCAGTCACTAAATGAAACTTTACTGCACATAACGACACCAAAAATAAACATTAAAGATCACTATAACACAATTTACGAGACACTGGAAAAAATCTTAACCGCTCCGCCTGATTCCCGCCAAAAACTCCCATACTGCGTTCTAATAATTATTTTTTATTTCTAGTATATTGCTGCCTTCTAAATACTCACTAGCCAGCTATATAACAAGTAAAGCGTTACAATAAATAAGTATATGCGTACTATTACGGATCATGAGATATAGCCCGCTGACAGACAGACAGATGGACGGACAGAGAAGTCTTAGTAATAGGGTTCCGTTGGTTACCCTTCGGGTACAGAACCCTAAAGTATGACTGTTAAACGGCATTGCAATGGTTGGAGTGTTGATATGGCAGAAACTATTTCTGTCGAAGAATACTTACTTGTACATATTTCGTATCATAAGGCAATATTTGTACAAATACTTGCGATAAAAAATCCTTAACGAGTTGTTTAAAAACTGCCGTTCGGACAAAAATGCCTGATGTTTATTCAAGTGTGACGTTGGTTGGCAGTCGGCCATTGCATTCTACGCTCGGTGTGCAGTTCAATTCACGTAATTGTTTCTAGATGTTAACTAAACTATTCCTGAATGACATCTATAATAGTTAGGGGGGGGGGGGGCATGATTTTTACTTCGACATGACGTATTATAATTTTAATTTACCATCGCACCTCTCGTCACCGGAACACATTGGATCCAAAATGGTCCCGAACTGCGCGCTTCCAAAAGAGCTTCCTCCCGCGCACAATTAAACTGCAGAATGAACTCCCCGCCGTGGTTTTCCCAAAGCAGTACAGCATGAGGTTCTTCAAGAAGGATGTGAAGAGATTTCTGAAGGGTCGGCAACCCGCTAGTGATGTCCCCTTGGTGTTGCAAGCGTCCATAGGCTGCGGTGACCGCTTACCATCAGGCGGGCGTATGCTTGTTTGCCACCTTAGTGTCATAAAATAAAACAAAAAGGTGAAGTCTAAGGAAAGCGTGGTAGACCTCTGCTTGTTACCATTATAAAGATAGAGAAAAAAAAAAACAGAAAACCGTAAATATGTAGTTAATTTTTTTATGCGAATTTACTAAAAAAAATCCTGAATCGCGCTGTTGAGAGTCACCGACAAATAATGACCTCATTTGAAGTTCGCTACTTTTAACCTTACCTACAAGCGTGTACGGAACCCTAGGTGCGCGAGTCCGAATCGCACTTGGCCGGTTTTTTGATATTTTCACGAAAACACTCCCATAATAGCGAGAGTAAAGATGTTATATGTAGGTATCAAACGCTGACGATTGAAAATGTAGTGACTAATCGATTCTGCAAGCATAGTTACGTCCCAAGGTGTATCACGTGGCCGTAGCGCAACGATAAGCACAATTATTTTCAATTTATGAAATTTAACGCGGTGATATTAAATAAATCTGTGTACGTACGCTTTGTCCTACCTTTATGGCTTTCATGTACTTTTTTTTTTATAAGCATACGGCCCACCTGATAGTTAGCAGTCACCGTAGCCTATAGCCGCTAGCAATACCACGGGTATCACTAACGGGTTGCCAACCCTGTTGTTGAATAGAACATATTGTCCCAGCAGCATTACTACTAACCCAGCGTGTCGTCGTGGAGCACTGGCAACCTTACCGCAGAAACACAACACTACATCAAAGTAGTCTTATTTCACTGCGGTCTTCTGTAAGGTACAGTCCCCAGTCGAGCTGCTCCAATGTTAATGGGAAACCCACGGGAGATCACAATTCGCCCTACCTCACTTATAATATATTAATAAGGTCTATATTTAACAATGGATTGACCGATTGATGTAATACACTGTCAAAATTATTTATAATCGAACCTGAAGCACCAATCTACGCGTAATAAGCTATGTGACCTTGCCGCGTCGGTGAACGGTTAGCGAGTGTTAGAGCGAGACGGCCGTGCGACGCGACGTGTAGCGACGGAGAGAGACGGCAATACCGGCGCTAGCGCAACGTGGTTGCCACGCGGTGTAGTTTCTAGGTTATGTAAGGGGTACGTGTGTTTGTTGTCGGTACGTTTTGTGATATTGCAATTATGTGTGTTTGAACGGATTAGATTATGTTCGGTGTTAATTTAGCTTAACTTGGTTCTTAGTAAAATGTTTGAATGTTTGTTGGCTTGTATGTTGTAGTCGTTGTTGCACATAACCTGTGTTGATTTGGATGATGTGCTGTATGGAAGTGAATTTTGGACTTGAAGATAAGAAACGAATATATGAGTAGACCCGAACACACAGACAAAATGTTTTTTTGCTATATTATAATCTAACGCAAGGTCAGTTTAATTCGTAAATACAGACCAGTCACTTTAATTTTATTTGTGTCTGTCTTTTTCCAACTCGTTCAGTTACCTATGAACTGATGATTCGAAAAAAGTGACCTTTGCAGATCAAAGGTCTCTTTTTTTGAAAGGTTAAACGGTCTTCGGATAACGGATGTCGGCTCTAAGCTCAGTAAGCCGAGCAAGAATAATTTGCGACAACGTATTCGTATCGCCTTCGACTATTTTTGTATGGGACATAGAACAGCGCTGCGGCGGTGCAAAGTAGAATTAATAATTAGTATGACAATTTTGACATTTAGCGAGTTACGTTTTCGAATACGTTGTCGAAAAATGTACATGCTACCGGCACTGGTCAAATTAAAAAAGTATTAGTAACTTGGCGAACAACAAAGTCACGCCAGATTAAAATCCGGCGTGACTTCGTGGTTCCGTACCGTTCAACGGAACCCTATATCTAAGACTTTTCTGTTCGTTCATCTGCCTCTGATACAGGCCGCTGCCTGTATCTCATCATCCGTCATAGGTAGACAGTTGAAGTTTTCACAGAATGTGAATATTTTTGTTGCCGCTATAACAACGAATAAAAATTAAATAAATAAATAATATGGGGCTCCTTACAAGAAAAGTGTTTTATTGGGTAGAAGCATAAATTTAGCGTAAAAAAATCATGTATCATGAAACAAGGCAGACAATCTAAGACACACCCATTTTAACTTCGCCGGAGTCGAGTAAAGATCTGTCTGTCCGCATTCCGTATGGCCTCAAAATGTTTATGTACAAAACGAGAATTTAATATCATTTAAATAAATCAGCTATTAATATATATATAAATGCGTTTTTTTTTTCAAACTGGTCGCCGTTAATGGCTTCCGTAATTAAATTGTCCAAATGTCACACGTTGTTCTCTTATTGAGTCGTTGTGTCAATGAGGTTATGTTACACGGATGTTGGCTAAGGGACTCAGAGCCGGCGTTAGGGCCACTGACGCCCCGGGCGAGAATATTGTGGCGCCCACTTGGAAAAAAAAAGAAATGCAGGGGCGTGCATTGCATATAGGCACCACTAAAACATCCACTAAAATCAAATAAACTTTATAATAAAAAATCCTTGTTAAGCGAGGTAAATAAATCAAAAATCAAAAGTCATTATTAATACTACAACTTAATATATATGACTACTACAGAGACTCTACCGCGAGTCTTAATGTGTCATCCGTAGCGATCAACGACATCTAGTAATTAAAATACAAATCAAGTTGACACATATAACACAACATCGTACACGCAGAATAATACGCTAATGGTGCCAATTCTGTTGTACATAATTACTAAACTAAACTAATCTGACAGTTCTTAAAGTCTTGCTATCCATTTCTCATGTGCGGGGTTAAATAAGGATAGCAATACCTTAAGAACTGTCAAATTAGTTTTTTAGCGTTACCCAGAGCCAGCGTCACGGGCGTAGAAAGTTTTGTAGCTACTCTTTTTTTTATATTTTCCTCTTGGCGCTTGGCGTCCCCTCAAATTTAGCGCCCCGGGGTGTCGCCCCATCATGTTCATCCTAACGCCGGCACTGAAGGGACTTTCACTGTACTATTGAATACCATACAAACATCCAGAGTACAATGCAAGTAGCTGGCTTTTTTTCGTTTTTCGAAACAATGTTCGGTCAGTTATTTTCACATAAGCACATACTTTTTAGACTACATTTATTGGCTATATGACAGCTCCATCTAAGCCCAAACTAACGGATATGTATTTAACGTAACTTTTTGACTGGTATCTTATCTACTGAAAAATTTTAATACCGGTCCTCTCGCTCTAGCCTAAGGCTGCTGCATTTTGCAATCGAGTTCGATAGCTTTGTGTGCGTTCCAATAATGTTTTCAATTCCTACAGCAGTTAAACTTGTTCATCTAAAACACATTCAGTTTGATGATACAAAGTGTTTAGTGACTATAATGAGTCTGTGAGTGCGTAACAATGACAGCTGGTGTGGCTGCACGGAGGAAGTCCCGACCCCGTCGCAGCTGGGTTCGGGTACACGAGGGTCAGGTAAGAATTTAGGGATTGTTCAATGGGTACATACTACATAGACTTTTTTCAAACTTTCGCTATTTAAACACATAATAATGATGTGAAAACGGGTCTTATACGCGATATTAAATTGTTTATTTACCTCCTGACGTAACTTGACAAGTATGATGTGACCGGTATTGAGGGAATTGCCCGATGAATAGCGATGACCTTAACATCTGTCACGTTTACCTACAATATCTTCACTGAGGAGTGTCACACCTCTGCCTACCACATAGGGAACCCTCAAGGCAGAGGCTCCCGTAATTTAGGCCTCTTGTCTCCATTCAATGGGGATATTGGGTTACGCATTACGGGTATATTAAACATTCTTTAATGGGATGTTAATCCAAGAACGGCTAAGATCTTCTTTGATAAACATTGAAGAATACAGTTGACTAGTATTCGTATGCTACTATAAGACGAAAAGAAGGCATTTTATCATGAAAGTATAGAACAAAGTCGCTTCGCGCCGTCTGTACGCTAAGAGCCAAAGATCATAATACTCCACAACGGATTTCAATGCTGTTTTATATGGAAGGAGTGATCCTGAGGAAGGTTTTAATCTATAATGCAGCCGTGCGAAGCCGGGGCGGGTCGCTAGTATGTTATAATTATCAAAATGACGTACATGTACTGTTGTTCCTGCCGCTCCCTAGACCGCGCGTCGCTGTGGCGATTCGCTCGGATAAAACCGCGCGCGTTTTCGCTATGAGCGGCGTCTCGTGGCGTGCTTCAAACATTTTTATACTTTTGATTTTACCGCTAGCCGCCACGCGCTTAGCTGCCGCTCACAGCGGCCGTGAATCAGCCGTTAATGAGATGTCTTTTGTCATGTTGTCCCCAGGCATCAGATTTCACTGACATCGGCGACTGGCCGACGCTCGGGGCGGCTGTAGCTGGCGCCAGGTGCCACTCCACACCACCCCCACACGATGCAGATTCGACACATCACAATGGGAATGCGGTAAGAACTACTACGCCTACCCCTAATCCTATTAAGGGTCTGTCATGGTCTTTTTTCTACGAAAGTGGCACACAAGCGAACGGCCCACCTGATGGTAAGCAGTCACCGTAGCCTATAGCCGCTAGTATCACCCCGTTGTTACAACACCCGTGTGTTGTTGATGAGGACATATATGCTAGCAGCATTACTACTAGCCCAGCGTATCCTCCTGGAGCACTGGTAACCTTACTTACCGCAGAAACACTATACTACATCGAGGTGGTGTGTTATTTGACTGCGGGATACCGCAGACCCGACTGAGCACTGTACCTCCACCTTACAGAAGGTGGAGGTACAGTCCCCAGTCGGGCGGCTCCAATTTTAATGGGAAAATGATGTTGATGATGACGATTAATCACTATACTTAAGCTCATTGGTACAGGCCATGATATGAACCTGGGCCCATCAGATGACAGGCCGTTGCTTCAACCACAAGGCCACCACGGCTTTTAATGATGAGATATGCTCAAAGTGTCGCCGATTTATTTCCAGGACCAAGACCGCATGCCGCTTGAGGAGCATCAGCCCCAACAAGTGGCGAAGCCGGAGAGGGAGCCCTTACAAAACCATCAGCACCTGGAGAAACATAGCGACAAGAACAAGGCAGCTGGTGAGACCATTTGACTGAATCAACGACATTGGGGCTGATTTATTTATTGCTCCCCTCCAAGTATCCTACCGCCAAGCACTAGTGTACGTACACTACACTGTGTTCCGGTGTGAAGGGCACTGTAGCTAGTGACATTACTGGCCATAAGAGACTAGGTACTAGGTGGTAGGCCTCTTATTGCAAGAGTCCGGCTAGGTGGGTACCACCGCAGTGTCAGATATTCTGCCGCCAAGCACTAGTGTACGTACACTACACTGTGTTCCGGTGTGAAGGGCACTGTAGCTAGTGACATTACTGGCCATAAGAGACTAGGTACTAGGTGGTAGGCCTCTTATTGCAAGAGTCCGGCTAGGTGGGTACCACTGCAGTGTCAGATATTCTACCGCCAAGCACTTGTCTACGTACACTACACTGTGTTCCGGTGTGAAGGGCACTGTAGCTAGTGACATTACTGGCCATAAGAGACTATAGTCTAATTGTATATTAAGAATACCTATGTAATATATAAATACTTATTTATTCCAGGAGCTGGCAAGGGGAGCAACAAATCGGGGAAACATAAATGGGTACCCCTCGACATAGACGTGAAAGCCGCGAGACCGAACAAGCATGGGCCTCCGCATTCAGTGCGACCCGACCATGGTAAGCTATCTGTACCCTGAATTTTGTTACGAGTATTTGAGGCAAGGCATGGGTCATGTTGATGAATCCGTGGGGCGAGGGAGGTGATCATGCTAGCCACCGCAAAGGGAAGATCTCCCAGCCAGGCGGGTGTTACGCTAAGCTAGTAGTAATGCTGCTTGCTTGCCCTAAGGTGGCACACAAGCATATGGCCCACCTGATGGTAAGCAGTCACCGTAGACTTTAGCCGCTAGCAATACCAGCGGTACCACTAACAAGTTGCCGTCCATGTTCTTGATGAGGACTCATTGCGCTAGCAGCATTACTCACTAAACACCTTCTATAAGGTGGAGGTACAGTCCCCAGTAGGGCGGCTCCAATTTAAATTGGAAAGAAAGAGGTGTGATTAATCAGTGTACTTAAGCTTAGAAAAACTCATTGGTACAGGACGGGGTTTGAACCCGGGCCTATAATATGACAGGCCGTTCCATCAACCACAAGGCCACCGCGGCTAAATAACTAGCCGCGGTGGTTGATGCAACAGCTTTTATTAAAAAGAGATAAAGGGCGATTTGGGATTTCCTTTGGGTTTTCCCATTCAAATTGTAGCCACCCGACTGGGAACTGTACCTCCACCTTACAGAAGACAGCAGTGAAATAACACTAATTTGATGTAGTGTTGTGTTTCTGCGGTGAGTAATGTTGCCAGTGCTCCACGAGGATACGCTAGCACTGTGAGTCCTCATCAACAACAGGGCTGGCAACGCGTTAGTGATACCCCTGGTATTGCTAGCGTCTTTAGGCCACGGTGACTGCTATAAAATCGGTTCGTTTTGTACACGGTGGCATTTTTATCAGTGACAAGAAGCGCTTATCTTGAGTATCAATGTGTAAATTATTGCTTAGTATCTTATCAGTAGCTATAATAGCTCAACTTTGTTAATAAATAATCCCGTAATTTAGGCCTCTTGTCTCCATTCAATGGGGTTGTTGGGTTACGCATTACGGGTATATTAAGCTTCTTTGATGTGATGTTAATCCAAGAACGGCCAAGAGCTTCTTCGATAAACGTTGAAGAATACAGTACTTAATATATAAAAATAACATAATGTTAGCCTTACAGCGTTGTTATATGTTACACATAATATGCTAGTACTAGCATATGCCCGCGACTCCGACCACCATCCCTTTTTACCCTTAGGGGTATGAAAAACCCTTAAGTCCAATTATTAAACCTACCGAATATACATTAAAAAAAACACTGTGACAAGATAATTATATATACATATTGGTGTCGATTCTGTTGTTCAATATTACTAAACTAAACTAATTTGACAGGTCCAAAAGTCTTGCTATCCCTTTCCCATGTGCGGGGTTAAATAAGGATGGCAATACTTTTAGACCTGGCAAATTAGTTTAGTTTATTAATTTCGTACAACAGAATTGGCTCCGTTAGATGACTAGCTGTCCTGACAGACGTTGTCCCATCTTTTGCTAGTGAATTGATATGTCAAATACACCATAGAAAAAAGAACCTTTAGTGTATAGACTAAAGGTTCTATGTTCTATGGTGTACTTGTTTCTATGTTTGGTATACCACAATTAAAAATGATCCTATTTTTTTTCTTTTCAAAAGAATCATGAATTTTTCTTTCAAAAAAATAAAATAATATTCAGTTTAGGCCCTAATCAGGCACTTATGAAGGTCTAAATTACCACCGGTTCGGAAAAAAAAGCCACCTGAGAAGAACCGGCAAGAAACTCAGTGCTCTGTCTTTTTTTTTCATGTAACAATTTGTAACAAAACTCTTCTAGACATTGGTATGAAATTACAAATATCTAAATGAAAGCTACCAAGTGGGTTTTGTCACTGCTTTCATGAAATACATATTTTAAATTATTATACTACTACTACTACTACTACGTTCTTGAATCTTATTTTAAAAGAAACAATAACACACAAAAATTACAAGAATTAGTGAAATCGGTCTAGCCGTTTACGCGTGATGTCGTGACCAAGGTATTCACCCATACTAAAAATATAAATGCGAAAATAACTGTTTGTTTGTTTGTTTGTTTGTTGGATTGTAATGAAATTTGGCAACGAGATAGATTATAACCTGGGAGAAGGACATAGGCTATCTTGGGTGAAGACACGAGTAAAAGCTGATTTTTTATAAACATGAATTGATTGGGTATTAGTATCAGAATGACGAGTGGTGTAATGTGTATGTTTGTGTGTGTATAGACACGGTGTCGTTGAACGGCGACGAGAGTCGCGGGCGCGGCGTGCGGGGCGGGCGGGGGGCCCGCGGCGGGGGCCGGGGCGCGCGGCGCGGGGGGCGCCCGGCCTCCGCGCTGCCCGCGCTGCCGCCCCCGCACCTCTACCACCACGCGCACGACTACCAGCACCACCCCGACCTCGCACAGGTAAATTTACACACTACAGTTCCTTCCAGTTAACAATGCACTGAGAATTAGTGCAACTGCAAAATAAAGGTGCTATTCACACTGGTGTTAAATTCAAACAAATTATATTATAAAGGTTAAGTTTTATTAAGAGAGGTATGGCGATTTGGGATTTCCCGTGGGTTATCCCATTTAAAATTGGAGCCGCCCGACTGGGGATTGTACCTCCGCCTTACAGAAGACCGCAGTCAAATAACACTACTTGATGTAGTGTTGTGTTTCTGCGGTGAGTAAGGTTGCCAGTGCTCCACGAGGATAAGCTGGGCTAGTAGTATTGCTGCTAGTACAGTGAGTCCTCATCAGCAACATGGTTTGCACCCCGTAGTGATACCCTTGGTATAACTAGCGGCTATAGGCTACGGTGACTGCTTACCGTCAGTTGAGCCGTATGCTTGTGTGCCACCTTAGTGGTATAAAAAAAAAAGTTTAATGACTTTATAAAAATACACCTAAAAGTTTAAAATCATAATTAAATCATTGTAAATTACTTTTCTTTCCCCACTATGAATTACCGAATCAGTGTACTACACTCCTTTTTTATTTATATCTGGGCCTGCGCAGACGAGGTACTGTCCCACCAGTATTTTTTTGTCCACCGATATAGATCTCTTACAAATTGACTTTTTGTACGGTACTTTACCCATGTGTGCGTTATTCGATACAATTTATAAGAGATATATATCGATGGAGGAAGGCCAAGGATAAGTGACCTGCAACAGATAAAGACGAAGGCTTACGTCATGTCGTACCAAGAGGTCAAAGAGATGGCTAACGATAGAACGGCTTGGCGATTGCTCCACCGACAAGAGCCTAGCTCTTAAATATATGATGATGATATATCGATGGACAAAAGGTATCCAGGGGACAGTACCTCATCTGCACAGGCCCTTAGCCTTATATTTAAGCATAGCCTATGATACTTAGTGATGATTTAAATTATTGTTATATTAGTATCGATTAAGACCCGCTTTCAAACCGCACCATGTTTGGTCTGCCGTCATAAAGTATAATGTGTTTTATTTAATTAATAACATAAGTTTAATTTGTTTTGCAGACTATTCTGTTCTAATTTTATTTTTTTCGTGTTTTTTTTTATGTTTACTTTGGGCACACACTAATGGCATTAATGTGTGTGTCCGCGGCGTCTGTACACCTCTCTAAATTAATAATATTATATCTTAATGATATGAGATATTCTGCCGCCAAGCACTAGTGTACGTACACTACACTGTGTTCCGGTGTGAAGGGCACTGTAGCTAGTGACATTACTGGCCATAAGAGACAAGGTGGGTAAACTAGAGAGCTAAGAATGTAGTTTTATTAATTAAGAGAGGTATACCAATGCCGAAATATCCCTATTATCCTTTCCTTAATCATTAATTCATTTAATTTTGGCATGGCTTAAGCATGTATAAAATTAATTTTAACGTGGGAATTTTCTTATGTAAATTAAAGCTAATTGAGTTGGTTTTATCGCTGCTCATATAAATTATATTATCGCCACAATATCTTAATTATCATCACATCATCATCATCATCATCATCATCATCATTGCACCATCATTATCAACAACTAATCATACCATAACTTTAGTTTTAGTTTGGAACCATTTATCATTGTCTGGGATGTATTGGTATATATAAATTTATTTACTATCGTGGTAAATTGTTTGACTCAACCGCTAACCTGTTTAAGCTTTTGACCGACCAAAAATTCTGATGTAGGTTAGATTAGGTTAGTTAACAGCTTAAGTCGTGGCATCTGTTTGGTATCTGTATCTATTCAATTTTATTAACAAAAAAAGTATCTATGTACTCCATCAGTTATCTGGTATCCATAGTTATAGCTACGCTTTGTTTGGGACCAGATGGCGCTGTGTGATTTTGTCTGAGCATTATATATTTTTATCAATATGCACGAGCATTTACAATCATTATTGTATCATCAATATTATTTTATCATTAATAATTTATTATTATACGAGTATGCACGATTATTAAACAATCATTATGGTATCATACGTACGTTAAATTTATGTATTATTTTATCATTGAGGTGTATTTTTATCATTATGCGAATATGTAATTTTATTTTATATTTATTACATGATAGTAGCTTACGTTATATAGATTTATTAATGTGTGTAACATTGATTAATAATGATATATATGCACGATCATAAAACAATAATAACCGTCATCAATCATTATCGTATCATATAAAAGTGTATCATTATGGTGTCATGCCCCCCCCCTCACTGTGCGGATGCCCCCTCTCAGCTGCGGGTCCCGCAGGGGCTGGTGGTGCAGTACGGGGCTCTGCCCCCGCTCGGGCCTCCGCTGGCGCCCCCGCTCGCGCAGGCCTTCTACTACGGCGCGGCCGCCGCTAACGCCACGCCCTACGGAATGGGACTCGATCAGGCTACGTTAAAGGATTTGATCAAGAAGCAAATGTGAGTTGGATTTTGTCTTCATAACACCCTATTGTTAGCTCGACTTGTGGGCTTATACTGTACTAGCTTTTTCACCCTGATTTTTCCCGCGTAGCAACATAATATATAGCCTATGTTACTCAGTGATAATGTAGCTTTCTGCTGTAGAAAGAATTTTTGAAATCGGTCCAGTTGTTTTTAAGTTTATTCGTTACATACAAAAATACAAAATAATCTTTCCTCTCTATCTACACTAATACTAATATTATAAAGTGGAAAGATTTGTATTTTTGTATGTTTGTATTGAATAGGCTCCGAAACTACTGGACGGATTTCAAAAAATTTTTCACCGTTTGAAAGCTAAATTATCACTGAGTAACATAGGCTATATATATTATATTATACTAGCATGCAGGTATATTATATATATTATACTAGCTGCCCGTCCCGGCTTCGTACGGGGAGACACAACATTTGATAAATGTCTACCCGTGCGAAGTCGGGGCAGGCCGCTAGTATTATATAAGTGTAGAGTTCCAATCCCACCGGTCTGTACCAATGAGTTTTTAATAACCACGAGCTTTACGGTGATGGCAAACATCGTGAGGAAACCTGCATACTGAGTCTGAGAAGAAATTCAAGGACGTATGTAGTGCCTAAGAGACGGCGACGGACTCACCATCTGTCACTTTGGCAACAAATTATCTTCGGTGGAAAGTGGGTGTCGTAACACCTCTGCCTACCCCTTCGCGGACCCTTGTGGGAGGCGTGAAGATATATCATTTATGTGTAGCAAAATTGTACCCTGGTTAGTAATAAGTGGTTGCTTACGAAAAGTTCCCATTGCACGACCGGGGTCATATCAAGTGCGTTGCAACCGAACTGTGCGTGTGCGTATGCGACGCAGGTCATACGTGGCGTGACAGGTTTCAATTTACAAGCTTTTAGTTTCACATGTCCGGTGTGTGTGTGTGTGTAATCAAATCTTGCAAGTTAATTTTGACCCTCTTCCCAGTGTCAGACCCTGGCTGCGCACGGGTAGACATTTATCAAATATTTTGTCCAGTCTACCCGTGCGAAGCCGGGGCGGGCCGCTAGTAAGCTATATATTATACTAGCTACCCGCCCCGGCTTCGCACGGGTAGACATTAATATCAAATATTTTGTCTACCCGTGCAAAGCCGGGGCGAGCAGCTAGCCTTTGTTACTCAGTGATAGTGTAGCTTTCTAACGGTGAAAGATTTTTTGAAATCGGTCCAGTAGTTTCGGAGCCTATTCAATACAAACACACAAAAATACAAATCTTTCCTCTTTATAATACTATATTAATGTTAGTATAGTATAGATATGGAGTAGCTTTTGCCTGCGTGGTCCTAGATAAAGATAGCCTATGTCCCTTCCTCAGGTTATAATCTATCTCATTGACAAATTTAATTACCATTCGTTTAGTTATTATTATTAGTAGCCGTTTAGTCGTTATAAGGTTAAACAAACAATCACGAAATGTCGAAACTATATATAAGTATATTGATGTCTGTTTGTGTGTGTGTCGGCAGCGAATACTACTTCAGCCCTGACAACTTGGCTCGCGACTTTTTCCTGCGTCGCAAGATGGCGGCGGACGGCACCATCCCCGTGACGCTGATCGCGTCGTTCCACCGCGTGCGCGCGCTCACAGCAGACGTGCAGCTCGTGCTCGACGCCATACGAGACTCGGACAAGCTGCAGCTCATCAGCGGCTTCAAGGTATGGTAGACAAGCTGCACCTCATCAGCGGCTTCAAGGTATGGTAGACAAGCTGCAGCTCATTGGCGGCTTCAAGGTATGGTAGACAAGCTGCAGCTCATCAGCGGCTTCAAGGTATGGTAGACAAGCTGCAGCTCATCAGCGGCTTCAAGGTATGGTAGACAAGCTGCAGCTCATCAGCGGCTTCAAGGTATGGTAGACAAGCTGCAGCTCATCAGCGGCTTCAAGGTATGGTAGACAAGCTGCAGCTCATCAGCGGCTTCAAGGTATGGTAGACAAGCTGCAGCTCATCAGCGGCTTCAAGGTATGGTAGACAAGCTGCAGCTCATCAGCGGCTTCAAGGTATGGTAGACAAGCTGCAGCTCATCAGCGGCTTCAAGGTATGATAGACAAGCTGCACCTCATCAGCGGCTTCAAGGTATGGTAGACAAGCTGCAGCTCATTGGCGGCTTCAAGGTATGGTAGACAAGCTGCAGCTCATCAGCGGCTTCAAGGTATGGTAGACAAGCTGCAGCTCATCAGCGGCTTCAAGGTATGGTAGACAAGCTGCAGCTCATCAGCGGCTTCAAGGTATGGTAGACAAGCTGCAGCTCATCAGCGGCTTCAAGGTATGGTAGACAAGCTGCAGCTCATCAGCGGCTTCAAGGTATGGTAGACAAGCTGCAGCTCATCAGCGGCTTCAAGGTATGGTAGACAAGCTGCAGCTCATCAGCGGCTTCAAGGTATGGTAGACATGCTGCAGCTCATTGGCGGCTTCAAGGTATGGTAGACAAGCTGCAGCTCATTGGCGGCTTCAAGGTATGGTAGACAAGCTGCAGCTCATCAGCGGCTTCAAGGTATGGTAGACAAGCTGCAGCTCATCAGCGGCTTCAAGGTATGGTAGACAAGCTGCAGCTCATTGGCGGCTTCAAGGTATGGTAGACAAGCTGCAGCTCATCAGCGGCTTCAAGGTATGGTAGACAAGCTGCAGCTCATCAGCGGCTTCAAGGTATGGTAGACAAGCTGCAGCTCATCAGCGGCTTCAAGGTATGGTAGACAAGCTGCAGCTCATCAGCGGCTTCAAGGTATGGTAGACAAGCTGCAGCTCATCGGCGGCTTCAATGTATGGTTTTTTTTTATTTGCATCACCAACAGATGAAAACACTACACAGCATATGTAATGGACGAGAATAATCATGAGTAAATGTTGACCTAATTACAGGCAACCACAGCTACTGTATTAGCTACTTATGTAGCTAATATTATATAGACGTACATTATCAAAATTATTTAAATATATTATAACTAATCGCTACATTGGTGCCAATTCTGTTGTTCAAAATTACTTAACTTAACTAATTTGACAGGTCTAAAAATATTGCCATCCTTATTTAACCCCGCACATGAGAAAGGGATAGCAAGACTTTTAGACCTGTCAAATTGGTTAAGTTTAGTAATTTTGTACAACAGAATCGACACCATTGTCTACATTATTTTGTTAAAAATATAGCCTACGTCCTTCCCCGGGATATAATCTATCTCCTTGATAAATTTCATTACGATCGGATTAGCCGTGTAATAGTTACAAACAAACAGAGTTACTTTCGCATTTATAATAATAGTATTGATTCTACACTGGCTGTGCCTGCATGTTGCTACTATCCCTTGGACCCTACACAACGAAAAAAATTGTCTTTTCGCAATTATGCCCGCCTGATGGTAAGCGGTAACCGTAGCCTACGGACGCTTGCAACACCAGGGGTATCACTCTTGTTGCCGACCCTTCAGAAATCTCTTCACACCCTTCTTGAAGAACCACATGCTGTACTCCTTTAGGAAGGAACAATTTTTAAAAAGTACCCTATAAGCGACCTTCATTCCAAATTTCATACAAAAACCAATGACATGTCCTGTAATGTCCAACTTTGGTGTCATAGTAATAAATGATCAGACGGACAAGCTCTAACAGAATATACAAAAAAAAGTTACATATACTTATATTAGTGGTTGTGACATGTTAACGCTCATATACTTATATTAGTGGTTGTGACATGTCAACGCTCATATACTTATATTAGTGGTTGTGACATGTCAACGCTCATATACTTATATTAGTGGTTGTGACATGTCAACGCTCATATACTTATATTAGTGGTTGTGACATGTTAACGCTCATATACTTATATTAGTGGTTGTGACATGTCAACGCTCATATACTTATATTAGTGGTTGTGACATGTCAACGCTCATATACTTATATTAGTGGTTGTGACATGTCAACGCTCATATACTTATATTAGTGGTTGTGACATGTCAACGCTCATATACTTATATTAGTGGTTGTGACATGTCAACGCTCATATACTTATATTAGTGGTTGTGACATGTCAACGCTCATATACTTATATTAGTGGTTGTGACATGTCAACGCTCATATACTTATATTAGTGGTTGTGACATGTTAACGCTCATATACTTATATTAGTGGTTGTGACATGTCAACGCTCATATACTTATATTAGTGGTTGTGACATGTCAACGCTCATATACTTATATTAGTGGTTGTGATATGTCAACGCTCATATACTTATATTAGTGGTTGTGACATGTCAACGCTCATATACTTATATTAGTGGTTGTGACATGTCAACGCTCATATACTTATATTAGTGGTTGTGACATGTTAACGCTCATATACTTATATTAGTGGTTGTGACATGTTAACGCTCATATGCCCATATTAGTGGTTGTGATATGTTAACGCTAATATGCTCGTATCGTAGTGGCGCCAAGTTATTAGGTAGTTTTTGAATTGAAATGTCCTGTAATGTCCAACTTTGGTGTCATAGTAATAAATGCTCAGACGGACAAGCTCTAACAGAATATACAAAAAAATGTGTTGTCCGCCGTTTTGTTTCATATGTCCTTTGGTACACAGATAGTTTATAACCTGGATTAACACATAGGATACTTTTATCCCGGGAAACTGTTACGTTCCTCTGGGATTCAAAGTTCAACGCGGACGAAGTCGGGGGCAGAAGCTTGTCTATTATAATTGTACACTGTTTTCAAATCTGTTCTAAGAAATCAATTCTCGAAACTAAACTAATTTGACAGGACTAAAAAGTCTTGCTATCCCTTTCTCATGTGCGGTGTTAAATAAGGATAGAAATACTTTAAGTCCTGTCAAATTTGTTAAGTGATCTTGTACAAAAGAATCGACACTATCTATTATTTAATTAGGGAGGTGTGGTACTTAGTATAATGTAAAAATATTTCTCGTCTTAATCTAAAAAATATTGCAACATTTTTATTTAATAAAAAAAATCCCTTACAGGTCAGAACAGCATTTGAGCCAACAAAATGGCCGCTGCTAGACATCACCAATTCGGATGAGAGCGAGAAACCAGCCGACAAGCCGAAGCTAGTTGAGCCGAAAGCCGAAGAAATGCCGATAGTCAACGACATACCGAATGAACACCAATCGAAAACTGATGATACAGCTAAAGAAGTGACAGAGACGGAAAGTGCTACGAAAGTGACAGATGCAACAAAGGCGAAAGAAGAAGCGCCCAGTATAGAAAAGAGCGGGAAAGAAGATAGCAGAACAAATGAGAGGAAAGGGGACAATGCTTGTGGTAGTCCCAGTGGGTGTGAAGCTGTTGAGAATGCAATTGAGAAAGTACCAGAGGTAAGCCAAAATTTCTGTCTGTTGTTAATTATTATATTACTAGCTGACCCGACAGTCGATGTCCTGTCTTAGCTATCAATTCATATCAAATACACCATAGCAAAAAAGACCTTTAGTTTATCGCAAATACAAAAAGATCCCGGTTATTTTTTCATAAGAACCTTCTCCTTACAAACACAAATAAAAATAGATAAACGAAATCGATCCAGTCATTCACGCTTGATGTCGTGACCAAGGGAAATAGGGATTCTTCTTCTTCTTCTTCTTCCTAAGTATGGCAATCAATCCCTTCAGGGACTATTTTTGCCAGTGTCGAGTGTTAGAGAATTTTCATGTTGCAAAATTTCTCGTGTTTGCCGCATTAAAATGCCTAGTGTCATGCATTCTAACGCCCAATGGAGTTTCTGGAGACAACCCACGGCAGTAGCAGATCGTAACACGCCTTTAGATTAGAGGTAACCTATTGACCAAAATGATAAATCACTTAACCCAAAAGTCGTATTATAGCATTATTTCCAATGCTCCTATAAATCAGTCACTAAATGAAACTTTACTGCACATATCGACACCAAAAATACACATTAAAGATCACTATAACACAATTTACGACACACTGGAAAAAATCTCAACCGCTCCGCCTGATTCCCGCCAAAAACTCGAAATAGGGATTCATTTTTATATATAGAAATCAGGTAGAGTTTGGTTCAAAATGTTTGTCTACAGGCAACCTTCATAAAATGTAATCCATGTTATGACGTGTGCTGTAAACAAACCAATCAAGACGGTTGATGCTCTATACGAGCTGCGGGTTGACATACGAACGGCACAGTACAGCCCCTAATTTTTTTATACCACTAAGGTGGCACAGAAGAGTACGGCGGCCCACCTGTTGGTAAGCAGTCACCGTAGCCTATAGCCGCTAGCAATACCAGGGGTATGACTAACGAGTTGACAACCCCGTTGTTGATGAGGACTCACTGTGCTAGCAGCATTACTACTAGCCCAGCGTATCCTCGTGGAGCACTGGCAACCTTACTTACCGCAGAAACACAACACTACATCAAGTAGTGTTATTTGACTGTGGTCTTATGTAACGTGGAGGTACAGTCCCCAGTCGGCCCAAATTTAATGGGAAACCCAGCTTGCAATTTTTTTTTTCTTGTGCAGACACATCAAGAGAAACGGGATACGAGCGAAGGTAAAGCGACCACCCAGGGGGATAAACAGAAGGCAGCCACGGATGGCAGTGAGGACCCGCCCCTGCAATCCGAAGCCACTGAAGAGAAACCCAGCGAGAAACGGTACGTGGTAGCGTTGTGAACTTGTGCGACTGTCTATAATTTTTTCTTGGAAATCGCCGGTTTTTTTTTTCGCTTTATCTTAACAGTGGCAACAAGTAGGTTTTATGCTATATTTTCTAAAAAATTAAATGAATTGGATACTAAAATTTTATATTGCGGTTTAGTTGTGTTACTCCAGATGTGTCCCAAATAAGGTGCCATTTTCAAAGTCGCGCTCCTAGGATCAGGTTTATTTATATACCGAATGTGGGAGGACATTTCACTAGTTCAATTTATAGTTTGTAAATCAGAGTGGGGGGCCCCGGGGCTCTGCCCCGACTAGCCCTCCGGTAGCTACGACACTGAACACTACACTAAAAGTAGGCACCAGTGGTTAAATCTACTTAATGTGTGTGCAATTTTTTTTTATGGTGACTTAGTCGAGAATCTTAGCTATAATAGTGCCAATTCTGTTGTTAAAAAATACTAAACTTAACTAATTTGACAGGTCTAAAAATATTGCCATCCCTATTTAACCCCGCACATGAGAAAGGGATAGCAACACTTTTAGACCTGTCGAATTAGTAAGTTTAGTAATTTTGAACAACAGAATTGGCACCATTATCTCTCTCTGCGCTCAACGCCCTCTTGGAGTCCAACCCTGATTGTGACGTGTTCGCGGATGGATGGCAGATGATAATGTCGGCATGCTTGGAGTATTGCGAGTTGAGTGTATGACTGGTTTAACTGTTAATTAGTATAATTGGCTTGAAGCCGTTCTAATTAATTAAAATAAGTTTGAAATGATTTTGAGATGGATTTTTTTTTAATGTTTATTTTTGGTGGCTTTTGTACAGCCGCAAGAAGCAGATGGTGGGTATATTCCCGCTGGCCACGATGGGGGGTCCCCTGGTGGCTCCCGTGTCCAGTCTCCTCAGGGCCGTGCCGCCTCCGCCGCTGCCGAGGTGAGAAAAAAGAAAAACCAAAAAATATAATTTGTTATTATCTGTTCCGACTGACGTTGTCCCTGTCTTAGCTGTGAATTCATATGTCAAATACACCATAGAAAAAAAAAATCAAAATCGATTCACAATTGGCGGAGTAATAGGGTAACAAAAATAAAAAAAAAAACATACAGTCAAATTGAGAACCTCCTCCTTTTTTTTAAGTCGGTTGAAAAAGGACCTTCTGTTTATCCCCAAATTAAAAATGTTCCAGATGTTTTTTTCTGTCATAATAACCTTCTCCTGCCAATTACAAACACAAAGTTAAAAAATAGCGAAATCGATCCAGCCGTGTGATGTCGTGATCAAAGGAAATAGAGATCCATCTTTATATATGTCGGAGGATGGCCGGCATAACTATTACCCGACATCATGGGCAACTCGGGTACGGGACACAGACTACAATGCATCCTACACTTAGTGTTCCAGAAAATTCACAAAAAAATGCGTTGGACGGCACTTTCAGTGCCGGTAGCACGAACTTTTTCGACAACGTATTCGAAAACGTAACTCGCGAAATGTCACAATTGTCATACTAATTTTTAGTTCCACTTTTCACCGCCGCAGCGCTGTTCATTTTTCAATACAAAAATAGTCGAAAACGTTGTCGCAATTATTCATGCTAGCCCTACTGATTTGGACCGAATCTCTATGAAACATGGATGATGTCCTGTTAGGCAGCGACATATTGGTGCCAATTCTGTGCCGGCAGCAGGTCATTGTCGACAACGTTTTCGTATCGCCTTCGACTATTTTTGTATCGAAAAATGAACAGCGCTGCGGCGGTGAACAGTGGAACTAAAAATTAGTACTACCATTTTGACGTTTCGTGAGGTACGTTTTCGAATACGTTGACGACAATGTTCCTGCTACCGGCACTGTTGTTCAAAATTACTAAACTTAACTAATTTGACAGGTCTAAAAGTCTTGCTATCCCTTTCTCATGTGCGGGGTTAAATAAGGATGGCAAGACTTTTAGACCTGTCAAATTAGTTAAGTTTAGTAATTTTGAACAACAGAATTGTCACCATTGTCTATATTGGTATGAGTATTGTGTGTTGTCTGTGTGCAGGATGTTCCGCGCGGCCCGCGCCGGTCCGCCCGCCGACCCGCTGAACCCCGACGTGCCCGAGTTCGTGCCCCTCGCCAGACGCCCGGGTAACCGCTTACTCTCACTATTATAAACTACACACACTAAGTTCTCTCTAAGGAGTACATCATGGGGTTCTTCAAGAAGGGTGTGAACAGATTTCTGTAGGGTCTAACAACACTACTTGATGTAGTGTTGTGTTTCTGCGGTAAGTAAGGTTGCCAGTGCTCCACGAAGATACGCTGGGCTAGTAGTATTGCTGCTAGCACAGTGAGTCCTCATCAGCAACATGGTTGGCACCCCGTAGTGATACCCCTGGTATTGCTAGCGGCTATAGGCTACGGTGACTGCTTACCATCAGGTGGGCCGTATGCTTGTGGCACCTTAGTGGTATATTTATTTATTAAGCACAAGAAACAGAACACAATTTTCTAAAAAACAAGTACAAAGTAGAATGGAAAAATCTGATCCGAATTGTGCTCCAAGGTATGTGTGCATAAAACTAATTTAAATTAAGTTGAACTATCTAATAAAACTATAACTTAGGTTGATAATGATGAATGGAGGATATTTTTAATGATTCTTAAGTATTTGGAATATTTTTGTTCAAATATGTCAAGTTCAGTGGAAATTTTAGCCAAGTCGTTGTTGTATCGGGCCATTCTTACTATTGGATTGAAATATGAGATATAATTTTTGTATACCTGTAAGGCGGAGGGATTCGTGTTAAAAGACCTGCGAGCGCTGAATTTAGTGTTAAAAAAATAATATGTATTTATCTGTTGTGTGTATACAGAGGACCCAAACGGTGAGAAGCCAGAGCAAGCGGACACCGGGTCTAGTGTGAGCCTGAACTCTGAGAGAGGAGCTTCCGACATGTGGACCGAAGTAAGTTATCCCATGTCTGATTGTCTCAGTTGTTCCTAGCCCTGTCTTGTCAGCCGATGGTCGCGGTTCGATCACTCGGCAGTACTGTGCTGGTAGCAGGAACATTGTCGACAACGTTTTAGTATCGCCTTCGACTATTTTTGTAGTGGAAAATGAACAGCGCTGCGCCGGTGAAAAGTGAAACTAAAAACTCGTATGAATATTTTGAAAGTTTATGAGAACGTAGTCGAAATTGGTTCCTGCTACCAGCTCAACTCTCAGTACCCTTAGTACGAGTTTTTTAAATGTTTCTAGTAAGATATGTAGTTTAGTTTCCTTCCATAGATTGTTTGTTATATAAATATTGGCCCCGGCGGGAATGCAACCTGAAAGATCTAGAACTAAAAAAAGAAAACTAATTCCGGACGCAAAAAGAGTGTTATAAGATTGTAGTGTGTATCTGTGTGTTTGTCTATGTTTTAAAGGATTTAGTGTCAAGGGTAATTAAATGTTTTTTTTAGTAAAGTATTGTATCAGCTACTGGTTCCCATAGTACAACCTTTGTTTAGTTTGGGGCCAGATGGCGCTGTGTGATAATGTCAGTCAAGTGTTATTATTATTATCATCAAAAAAGATCGGCAACGCGCAAGATACCCTTGGTGGTGCAACCGTCCATAGACTACGGTAACCGCTTACCATAAGGCGGGCCGTATGCTCGTTCGCCACCTTAGTGGTATAAGAAAATATTGGTTTTAAAATGTAAACGTATGTACACAGGTGAAGAGACGTAACAAGGCGGGGTCCCGCGAGCGCGCGGCGGGTGGCGGGGGCCCGGCTGGCGGGGGCCCGGGCGGCGGGGGCCCGGCGGGGCCCGCTGCGGGGCCCGAGGACCCCGACGAGCAGCGCGAGGAGCTGCACTTCCAACTGGACGAGGAGCTCGACCTGCCGCCGCCCAGGCAAAACACCTTCACTGATGCATGGTAACTACCATTAAACAAAAGGAGGGCGAATTGCTATCTCCCGTGTGATTTCCCATTAATATTGGAGCCGCCCGACTGGGGACTGTACCTCCACCTTACAGAAGACCTCAGTGAAATAACACTACTTGATGTAGTGTTGTGTTTCTACGGTAAGTAAGGTTGCCAGTGCCCCACGAGGATACGCTGGGCTAGTAGTAATGCTGCTAGCACAGTGAGTCCTCATCAACAACATGGTTGGCAACGTGTTAGTGATATCCCTGGTATTGCTAGCGGCTATAGGCTACGGTGACTGCTTACCATCAGGTGGGCCTAAAATAGTACTGTAGCATGACTAAGTATTCAAAACGTCAACATTTTCATACGAATTTTTAGTTCCATCTTTCGCCGGCACAGCGCCGTTCATTTTAGATCTCAATTTTTTATTAGTAGGCTTCGTTTTCTAAAGGAGAAAATATTTGCACTATAATGTCCACTCTACGCCTTAGTCGATAAGGTGTAGAGTTACTGCGGATGTAGTGCTAGAGTGACAGGCCCGCTAGGCGTTCCAGGAGGCCTTCCAGTGGGCCTAATGGGTGCAATGTAGGCCTAACAAATACTTAATCTTATCAAATATTTTGTCTACCCGTGCGAAGCCGGGGCGGGCAGCTAGTATAATATATAGCCTATGTTACTCAGTGATAATGTAGCTGTCTAACGGTGAACGAATTTTTGAAATCGGTCCAGTAGTTTCGGAGCCTTTTGAATACAAACATACACACAAAAATACAAATCTGTACTCTTTATAATATTAGTATGGAAGATTAGAGATCCCGTGTTCAAAGATAAAAAAATAAGGAACACCTTCTATTCATCTTAAAGCATGATAAATATCAGCACTTTAAAAGAGCATTCTCCTAACAGTGCCGGTAGCAGGAACATTGTCGACAACGTATTCGAAAACGTAGCTCGCGAAATGTCAAAATTGTCATACTAATTTTTAGTTCCACTTTTCACCGCCGCAGCGATGTTCATTTTCCAATACAAAATATGTCGAACGCGATACGAAAACGTTGTCGACAATGTTCCTGCTACCGGCACTGTTAAAGATAATCTTAATAAAATAGTTTCTTTTGCAAAATTAAAATTTTAATTTGAATGAAATAAAAACATCAAAATCTTATAAATAAGAGCCACATATAATTAATAGAGCTATCGACTATTTAGAGAAATAGGTATCCATGTTAAGTTAGTATTTGAAATGTAAACTTTATGTAATTCTTTTGGTTTTTAAAAGAGTAATTGCTGAGTTTCTTGCCGGATTGTTCTCAGCAAGACCGACCTTCCGAATCCGGTGGTAGATTCTGACGATTTGAAAGTGCTTGCCTGTAGTCTAGTCAAATAAAGATCTTTTTGAATTTGAAACACAATTATAATTCTAGTTGTAAGCTCTAGACGACATCATGAACCACACGCTTTATTTAGCTTGTACAAAGACATACGTCTGTCCGGATCAGGTCCGACGAGGAATCGGACATGGAGTTCACGGACAAGGACGTCGGACGTCTGCTGATCGTGACGCAGACCGGCGTCCGCCAGCCGAAGCACGACGGACACGACCGCCAGGGAGACTGGACCACGCGCACCAAGATCACACAGGACCTCGAGCAGGTGAGGACTACTTACTTACTTATTAAAAAACTTAATGCACAATTAAAGTACAATGGTGGACTTAATGACGACGAGACCGCTGGTCTAGTGGTTAGTATACCTGACTGCTACGCTAGAGGTCGCGGGTTCGATTCCCGCCGGGGCAAACATTTATGTGACAAACATGTTTGCCTTGCGTCTGGGTGTTTGGTATGTATTATAAGTATGTATTTACAAAAGTATATAAGTATTATATCAGCTACTGGTTCTCATAGTACAAGCTTTGCTTAGTTTGGGGCCAGATGGCGCTGTGTGATAATGTCCAAGCATTATTATTATTATAATGCTAAAGCATTTTCTACCAGTCTACCACAGCTGGCAGGAGAAACATAGGAGCAGGTGTGCACATCATAAACTGTAACATGAATTGGGTGTGATCATGTCAACAACGAATAAAATACACAAATAGAATAAAAAATAATATAATATATACATTATATATAAATAAGAGATGAACTCAGAGAAAACTTACAGTGTGAATCGGGATCTCCCGTGGGATTTCCCATTAATATTAGAACCGCCCGGCTGGGGACTGTACCTCCGCCTTACAGAAGACCGCAGTCAGATAACACTACTTGATGTAGTGTTGTGTTTCTGCGGTGAGTAAGGTTGCCAGTGCTCCACGAGGATACGCTGAGCTAGTAGTAATGCTGCGAGCGCAGTGAGTCCTCATAAAAAACAGGGTTGGCAACCCGTTAGTGATACCCTGGTATTGCTAGCGGCTATAGGCTACGGTGACAGCTTACCATCAGATGGGCCCCGTATGCTTAGTAATGACATGAAAACGGGTCTTATACGCGATATTAAATTGTTTATTTACCTCCCGACGTTTCGACCGAGTTGCATCGGCCGTGGTTCCACGGTGACCACGGCCGATATAAGATCCGTTTTCATGTGATTACTGTGTGTTTAAATCGCGAAAGTTTAAAAAACGGGCTGTATGCTTGTGTGTCACCAAAAAACAGTGCAGTGTAACATAGCATAACCAGCATAATTAGAGAAGATTTTTATATATTTCCTTTATTGTCAGGTTATCACAGATGGCCTGCGGCGCTACGAGGAAGACTTATGGACTGATACGGAATACAATTCGGTGAGATTTTTGTTTTGTCCACCAAATACCTGTCCTACTGATATTATAAATGTGATAGTTTGTAAGGATGAATGTATGAATTATTGTTGCTCAATCACGTAATAACGGATCAATGGATTTGTATCAAATTTGACAAGCGTATAGTTTATAACCTGGATTAACACATAGGATACTTTTTATCCCGGGAAAATATTAGGTTCCTCTGAGATTCTAAGCTCAACGCGGACGTAGTCGCTAGTATACTATAAAAGTACGCACTATAATGTCCACTCTAAGCCTTAGTCGATAAGGTGTAGAGTTACTGCGGATGTAGTGCTAGAGTGACAGGCCCGCTAGGCGTTCCAGGAGGCCTTCCAGTGGGCCTAATGGGTGCAATGTGGGCCTAACAAGCAAAGCTAGTTATATTTGGTGAAACCATTTTTTATTAGATACTAGCTGTCAAAAGTTGTCTTGTGATATAAATTATTAATATTATATAAATTGCGAGTATTTTTTTGCAAATGTACTAGCTATTCTATTATCCCATCAAATCACCGAAATCCCGCCTGATACGGGATTTTTATTTGATATAGAAATGTCTTAATTAGGCTTACAGAAATTGCAAGTTTTTTTTACGAATGTACTAGCTATACTAATCCCGCGGGATACGGGATTTTCTATGATAGAGAAATGTCATAATTAGGCTTACGTATAATAATAATATAATTAATAATTAAATATTTGCTTCAAATTTTATTTTCATGTGGTCTAGTCGTACGGGAGTCAAACCCACTACCGCACAGTGTCTGTGATCAGCCGCGAGCAGTTTGAAGCCACTGTACCGGCGGAGCGCCACTCCAACCCCACGGAGCCTCCGCCCCCACCCCCCAGACCTTCACGGGTAAGCTTGCCGTCTTTCTCCATACTTTTTTAGGGCAACACGCGAGTGACACCCCTGGTGTTGCAAGCGTCCATAGGCCTAGGTCACCGCTTACCATCAGGCGGGCCGTATGCTTGTTTGCCACCTTACTGGTATAAAACCGGCCAAGTGCGAGTCGGACTCGCGCTCCGAGGGCTTCGTACACACATGTAGGTAAGATTAAAAGAAGGCGAACTTCAAATGAGGTTATTATTCGTCGGTGACTCTCAACAGCGCGACTCAGGAATATTTTTTTAGTAATTCCGCATTTTAAAAAACCTACATATTTACGGTTTTCAGATTTTATCCTTTACTTGTTCTGTAAGACACGGCTCCTTGCTAAATTTCATTGTTCTTGGTCAACGGGAAGTACCCTATATATAGGTTTTGATTCCCTTGTGAAATCGCAAAATATGCGAAAATTTGCGACATAAACGGTAATATCTTTTCTTCATATTGACTTACAGGTTTCATTATTTTACAGCTGAAAGAGACCATATACTACATATGATAACTCCACGCGTTCTTGAGATAAAAATCTTGACAAACAGACAGACAGACGGACAACAAAGTGATCCTATAAGGGTTCCTTTATACCTTTTAAGGTACGGAACCCTAAAATTTTGATTTGTTTTCAATTGTTGTTGTAACTCAGGTGGAGCATCAACAAGACAGTCACGGTAGCAAAGCGAAGCGGCCGCGACGTACGGCCAGGTTCTACGCCGCGAGCAAGGACCCTCACGCAACTGACGTCATGTAAGCTTTGTTTTTATTTATTTCATTATTATTATTATAATAATAATAGTAATGGCAGACGTCCGGAGTCTAATCCCATAGCCCAAATATCCCAATCTATTAACAGTTCACCATAATAGACCAATTTTAGTTTTCCATCCCCATGAAATAGTCTCTGCATTCGGCGAGGATCATCCCCGGGTGCATTACTATGCATTCCGGGGATGATACTCGCCACGTGTATCCCTTATATTACCAATTATTAAAATTCTCGAACGGGCCTCTACGTGTTGGATATATATCCCCACGCAAGCCTAAATAAAAGACCGGACCTTACAAGTCCGTGAATTTAAGAGAAACATAATAATAATAATGGGGGGTTGACTCGGCGGTCATTGTCCCGATAGTCGTTTCTGCGAACGGTCTCATAGCGAAGAGTGTCGACCAACACCTCAAGACGCTCTCGCTCGATGGTTGGGTCAAGGGTCGGATACAGAAGGCAGTACTCCTCGACACGGCACGCATTGTCAGGAGGTTCCTCACTTTGTAACCCTAACCACCGGTAGCTTGGGCTCGCGCCTCGTTATCGGTGGCTCCCTAGTTTTGGTGGATTTTTTTATGTGTTTTTTTTTGTAAGGGTTCTTGCCTCTCTCTGCCTACCCCGTGAGGGACTACTAAACAAAATTACTAAAATAACTAAATAACTAAACTAAACTTATTTGACAGTACTAACAAATATTGCCATCCTTATTTAACCGCATACGTGAGAAAGGGATAGCAAAATTTTTCGTCCTGTCAAATTAATTTAGTTTAGTGATTGTGTACAACAGATTCGACACCACTATTAAGTATATTTTATTTACATTTTTTTTTGTACAGCACCACCAGGAAACAGAAGAGCCGATACAGTCTGAACCCTCCGGTGGAACACCACGTCGGATGGATCATGGATATACGCGAGCATCGCCCGAGGACGCACAGCACTGGGTAACATCTCTTTTTTTATACAACTAATGCGGCACACAAGCATACGGCCCATCTGATGGTAAGCAGTCACCGTAGCCTATAGCCGCTAGCAATACCAGGGGTATCACTAACAGTGTGCCAACCATGTTGTTGATGAGGACTCACTGTGCTAGCAGCAATACTACTAGCCCAGCGTATCCTCGTGGAGCACTGGCAACCTTACTCACCGCAGAAACACAACACTACATCAAGTAGTGTTATTTCACTGCGGTCTTCTGTAAGGCGGAGGTACAGTCCCCAGTCGGGCGGCTCCAATTTAAATGGGATAACCCACGGGAAATCCCAAATCGACCTACCTCTCTTTAAAAGCTCATGGTGTGATTAATCACTGTACTCAAGCTTAGAAAAACTCATTGGTACAGGCCGTAATTCGAACCTGGGCCCATCAGATGACAGGCCGTTGCTTCAACCGCTAGGCCACCACGGCTCCTTGGTAGTGTGTGTTAACGGGCCCCCCCTCAGGTCGTCCCTGGGGACGTCCCCGACGCTGGGGTCGTCGTGCGGCTCGGTGCCGCAGTCGCTGCCCGCCTTCCACCACCCCAGCCACGGGCTGCTGCGGGAGAACCACTTCACCCAGCAGGCCTACCACAAGTACCACTCCAGGTGCCTTAAAGGTACACATCCCACTCATATACTATATACTAATACTAGCGGCCCGCCCCGGCATCGCACGGGTACACATTTATCTAATATTTTGTCTACCCGAACGAAGCCGGGGCGGGCAACTAGTATAATATATAGCCTATGTTACTCAGTGATAGTGTAGCTTTCCAACGGTGAAAGAATTTTTGAAATCGGTCCAGTAGTTTCGGAGCCTATTCAATACAAACATACAAAAATACAAATCTTTCCTCTTTATAATATTAGTGTAGATGTAGATAGTGTAGATATTATTATAGAAAAGCAAACAATTTAACCTAGAAAATTTGCATTACAATTTGAGCAAGCGAATAAGTTTAGAAGTAGCATAAAAAAATATTAACAAGACTAATACACCAGCGCTACCAGGAATTCACATTCCGGGCAGCAGAAGCTGAGCCATGCCCATTAATCTAATATATAAAATTCTCGTGTCACAGTTTTCGTTGCCATACTCCTCCGAAACGGCTTGACCGATTTTGATGAAATTTTTTGTGCTTATCCGGTATCTATGAGAATCGGCCAACATCTATTTTTCATCCCCATTAATGCAAAAAAAAATTGTCCACACGAGCGAAGCCGGGGCGGGCAGCTAGTTTAACTATAAATTAGAATTTAAGTCCGCAATATTATATTTTCTAATTACTTTAATGTTTAATGTATTTAAAAAGCAATAAACGTGTTTATTATTAAAGTTATTATTAACTAGCGGCCCGCCCCGGCTTCGCACGGGTTTTGTCTACCCGTGCGAATTTTTCCTGAATTTTCTTTGCTATAAACCTCACGGAGCCCGAGACCTTTCCAACGAATGCAAAACCGTGGAAATCGGTTCGTGCGTTCTGGAGTTATAGCGTCAGGAAGGAAAACCCGACTTATTTTTATATAGTAGATAAACAACAAACCTAAAATTAAGATCTTATTAATTTAGCTACTTGTTCGTGTTCGTTACAGAACGCAAGAAGCTTGGCATCGGCCAGTCTCAAGAGATGAACACGCTGTTCAGATTCTGGTCGTTCTTCTTGCGCGACCATTTCAACAGGACCATGTACAATGAGTTCAGGTAACCGCTTTACCTTACCAGTTTGTTTTATACCACTAAGGTGGCACAAGCATACGGCCCACTTGATGGTAAGCAGTCACCGTCGCCTATAGCCGCTAGCAATACCAGGGGTAAATTTTTTTTTATACCACTATGGTAAGCGGTCACCGCAGCCTATGTACGCTTGCAACACCAGGGATATCACTCTCGTTGCCGACCCTTCAGAAATCTCTTCACACCCTTCTTGAAAAACCCCATGCTGTACTCCTTGGGGAAAACCACGGCGGGGAGTTCATTCCACAGTTTGATTGTGCGCGGGAGGAAGCTCCTTTGGAACCGCGCAGTTCGGGACCATTTTGGGTCCAATGTGTGGGGATGAATTCCCCGCCGGTGGCGAGAAGTGCGATGGTACAATGTTGCCGTAGGCATCATGTCAAAATTCCTCGGAACACATCAATAACATTTTTAATCCAATCCTTGGCCTTGTCGCAGGACGCTTGCCAACGAGGACGCGACCGCCGGGTTCCGGTACGGGTTGGAGTGCCTCTTCCGTTTCTACTCGTACGGGCTCGAGAGGAAGTTCCGCCCGGAATTGTACCAACACTTTCAGCAAGAGACACAGGCTGACTACGAGAAGGGTGCGTACACACACACACGCACACACACACATTTATGTACTAATATTTTATTATTGCGAAAAAAATATGTTTGTTCGCCACCTTTTTACGACTAAACTGCTGAACGGATCGTAATGAAATTTGGCAAAAAGATAGATAGTACCCTGGGGAACGACATGGGATATATTTATTTAGATCCACGGAGGCAAAGCCACGAGTAAAAGCTGGTGAGCTCGAAGTTAAATTCGGGGGGTTTATTTTCAAATTTTGTTATTCCGTTTTACGCCTTTAGGGGTTGAGTTTTCGAAAAGCCTAGACACGTATTTACTTATTTACGTACAGAAGTACTTCTGTCAAACTTTGAATCCTCGCTTTATACCTTTAGGGTAGGCTTGTTGAAAAAATATCGATATTTTTTTATCAATGTATCGATATTTCTGAACGATATTTTATACTTCGATACATCGATGTATCGATATAAAATTCCAAGTATCGAAAAGGTATGAAATTCGATATTTTTTCAGACCAACAAACATTTGTATGTTAAAAGATTAAAAAATCCTAGAAAGGAATAGTTAACTAGGAAGTTTTTCTTATGTCTGTATCAGATAAATATTGGTTGGATTAATCAATAATTAAAATTTCTTAGTGTTGTTCTTGATTTATTAAAAATGATGTTTATTGATTGGCACGATTATTTTCTGTCAAATCATACCGATATATCGATATTTTTAAATAATAATACCGATACGAGATATATCGATACTTTATTGCATTTCGGACATCCCTGCTTTAGGGGGCGCAGTTTGGAAAATCCTTTCTTAGCGGATAAACTTATTTTACAAATTCAACGGTTAAGTTTCTTTTGCGCGAATCCCTAAGTATTTTTCCTAAATAAATGTAGCCTTAGTTACGCCTTATACCATCAGCTATCTGTCAGTGAAAGTCCATGTCGAATCGGCCCAGTTTAGTCCGTTTCGGAGATTTCCCGGAACACCAACATACAGACAAACAAAAACAATAATGGTTATTGTTATTCGTGTCGTGTTTACTTTCATAAACATTTAGTAATAATCAGTTATTTTGACATTACAGACACTTAAATTTTATTTATATTGATACAGATGTAATTCTGTGATATTTCGAGTAAAAAAGTCGTAACCTTTGAACTCCCGTTTCATTTCGTTGGCATTTAGTAAGAAGTTGTTATTTAGACGTTACAAACAGACATTTCATTTCATCATACATATATATTATAAAGCTGAAGAGTTTGTTTGTATGAACGCGCTACTCTCAGTAACTTGTGGTTCGAATTGAGAAATTAAATAATAATAATCATGCTTGGAAATTATCACACAGCGCCATCTGGCCCCGAACTAAGCAAAGCTTGTACTATGGGAACCAGCAGCTGATATAATACTTATATACTTTTTTTTCGTAAATACATACTTATAATACATACCAAACGCCTTGGTTTTGTGTTGGATAGTCCATGTATCGAGGAAGGCTTTAGGCTATACAAGCTGCCCGCCCCGGCTTCGCACGGAAGCTGGGGCGGGCCGCTAGTTTATTTGTATTGTTTTAATCGATGTTGACGGTGTACGCAGGTCAACTTTACGGCTTGGAGAAGTTCTGGGCGTTCCTGAAGTACTACAAGCACGCCTCAGCCCTCCAGGTGGAACCCAAGCTGCAAGGATACGTCTCCAAGTTCAAGAGTGTGGAAGACTTCAGAGTTCTCGAGGTAAGCTGACGAGTAATTTGTAATATATTCTTGTCATGTAAGTATATGCGAAAGAATGAGGATAACGTGGTAAGAAAGGTTTTATGTATGAATGTGGATATACAGGGGTCGAGGTAGACCTAAGAAAAGATGGACTGTGTGAAAGATGACATGGCCAGAGAGGAAGTGAATACAGAGATGACGGCTGATAGAGAAGGATGGAAGAGAAATACATATTGCGCCGACCACAAATAATATGGGATAAGGGCAGGAGAATTATGTAAGTAATTTAGAAATAGAAATATTTTATTGTGTAAAAAGCCAAATTTTCCAAACAAGTTGTTGGAGCACCCTTTTAAGTATCATGAGACACCTGTGACAGAGCACACCGCTCTTCCTTATCTAACTTACACGATACTATAAGTAGAACTTAATACAAAGTCATTTTAATTATCTGATATATTATTTTAATCATAAGTGTGTGTGTGCGTGTGTATATTAGTGTGTGTGTGATTGTGTGTGTGTGTGTGTGTGTGTGTGTGTGTGTGACTGTGTAAGTGTGTACGTGTACGCATGTGTAAATAAGTGTGCAATGCAATATTCAAATTTCGAATTATTATATAAATACTCTAGATGTATTAACGCTGGTTTAGTGGTTAGTACACCTGACTGCTACGCTAGAGGTCGCGGGTTCGATTCCCGCCGGGGCAAACATTTATGTGACAAATAATGTTTGTCTTGCGCCTGGGTGTTTGTTATGTATTATAAGTATGTATTTACGAAAAAAGTATATAAGTATTATATCAGCTGCTGGTTCCCATAGTACAAGCTTTGCTTAGTTTGGGGCTAGATGGCGCTGTGTGATAATGTCCAAGCATTATTATAATATTGTTTACTACAACCTTGTAAATACGTGGGATGTTATTAAAATTTAAATGTAAATTATGTATTTTGTTTGAAAAGAGTAATTGCTGAGTTTCTTGCCGGATTCTTCTCAGCAAAAAACTACCTACCGAATCCGGTGGTAGATTCTGACGATTTGAAAGTACTTGTAAAGTCTAGTCAAATAAAGATCATTTTGAGTTTGAGTTTGAGATACACAAATCTCTAAATATAGGGCGAGCGAGGTGATCATGCTCAGCCACCGCAGGGAAGATCTTCCAGCCAGGCGGGTGTTGTGCCTGGGGAACAAGGCTCCGACTTTTCTAGTCGGAAACTTGTATATATGTTGAATTGCGTAGAAAACTTCTCTAGCGCGTGGCAGGATTGCGACGTATGTAGTTGTCATTCGTTGAATGTTGTCCTGCTAGTTAGTAGATTTCTAACGTTGGTTTATGTAGCCGTGAGGTCGCTGTAAAACAAAATTGGTGACACTAACGCACATATGTCGAGGCGACAGCAGATCAAAACTGGCAGTTTTTCTCCATAATATTTAATTTACTAGTAATTCGACGAGACCGCTGGTCTAGTGGTTAGTATACCTGACTGCTACGCTAGAGGACGCGGGTTCGATTCCCGTCGGGATAAACATTTTTGCGACAAATTTGTTTGCCTTGCGTCTGGGTGTTTGACATTATCACACAGCGCCATTTGGTCCCAAACCAAGCAGAGCTTGGGATGATATGGGAACCAGTAGCTGTTACAATACTTATGTACCTTTTTTAAAAAAAAAAACATACTTTTAATATACATAGCAAACACCCAGACGAAAAGCAAACACAAATGTTTTCCCAGTTAGAATACCTGACTCCAGCGTAGCAGTTGGGTATACTAAGCACTAGAGCAGCGGTCTCATCGAGTGTGTATGTGTTTGTGATATAGCCGGCGTTGAATGAGCTTCTGTCCACGGGAGCGGCGTCCGGTCGTCCTCTAGCGCGGCCCTACCACCGCACGCGCTCCGTCTCCGAGAGCGACCGGCCGCGCGCCCCGCCCCCGCCCGCCCCGCGCGCACACAGGTACACACACACACGATACACAATACACATACTACACTACACACAATACACATAGCACGCATTACACGCGGTCTACACCACACACAATACACATAGCACGCATTACACACGGTCTACACTACACACAATACACATAGCACGCATTACACACGGTCTACACCACACACAATACACATAGCACGCATTACACGCGGTGTACACCACACACAATACACATAGCACGCATTACACACGGTCTACACTACACACAATACACATAGCACGCATTACACACGGTCTACACTACACACAATACACATAGCACGCATTACACACGGTCTACACTACACACAATACACATAGCACGCATTACACACGGTCTACACTACACACAATACACATAGCACGCATTACACACGGTCTACACTACACACAATACACATAGCACGCATTACACACGGTCTACACCACACACAATACACATAGCACGCATTACACACGGTCTACACCACACACAATTACACCTAAAGTACACCTGGCACGCACTATACACCACCAACAATACACACCGCTGGCAATGTACATAGTACGCAGTTCACATGATATACATCACACACACTATATGCACACAGTCATACAACAACCATCAGGCAATAGGGGGACCTGTTCGTCCCTTATCCTATCCTCTGGAGTCACAGAGTGTGTGTGCAGGTGTCAGGGCGCCGCCCCCGGCGGTGGCAGCACCAACCGCGGGCGCGCCGGCTCGTGCGGCGCACAAAGCGTCGTCGCCACCAAGCGACCCAGCCGTGAGTACAAATACACTTACCATACATAGTTATGTTACATCCAACTGTAATAATCATTTCTGGAGTATTAAAAAAGGCAGAAACATATGCTTAACTACGAAAAGTACCAGGAAATCATTATGCAAAAGAGCTGACCGACTGGGGACTGTACCTCTGCCTTACAGAAGACCGCAGTCAAATAACACTACTTCTATGTTGTGTTGTGTTGCTGCAGTGAGTAAGGTTGCCAGTGCTCCACGAGGATCGTTGGGCTAGTAGTAATGATGCTAGCACAGTGAGTCCTCATCAACAATATGGTTGGCAACGTGTTAGTGATATCCTTGGTATTCCTAGCGGCTATAGGCTAAGGTGATCACTTACCATCAGGTGGGCCGTATGCTTGTTTGCCACCCTTATAGTATAATAAAAAACAACTCAAAATTCAGATCATAACATTGTTCATAATCTAATGTAAATCACTAAATAAATCTTTATAGCGCATAACGACACCAAAAATACACATTAAAGATCACTATAACACAACTTTCGAGACACTGGATTAATCTCAACCACTCCGCCTGATTTCCAACTCCCAACGCTAGTCCTATCGCAGTCAACTATCTATTTTTTTTTTTTTGTTTCCAGCTACCCCAAAAACGAAGGAGGGTGAGCTCAAAGCTCCCCTAGCCACGAAGACCCAGTAATTGTGTAGTTGAAAGTGCATTTGTAACGTTTAATGTTAGTTTTGTGAACACTATGTGCCGTGACTATCGTTAATGTTTGTTTACTGTGTGCTGGGGACGGGGTGCTGTGTTTATGGAGCCTAGGTGAGTCATGTCACAAATTATCCTTGAAAAGTGTCTAAAAGTATCCTTAACACATGTCGAAACCTATGCTTCACAAATGTCTTACTGTGTCCTTAACACATGTCGAAAACTATCCTTGACACATGTCGAAAACTATCCTTGACAAGGGTCTAAAAGTATCCTTAACACATGTCGAAACCTATGCTTCACAAATGTCTTACTGTGTCCTTAACACATGTCGAAAACTATCCTTGACACATGTCGAAAACTATCCTTGACAAGGGTCTAAAAGTATCCTTAACACATGTCGAAACCTATGCTTCACAAATGTCTTACTGTGTCCTTAACACATGTCGAAAACTATCCTTGACACATGTCGAAAACTATCCTTGACAAGGGTCTAAAAGTTTCCTTAACACATGTCGAAACCTATGCTTCACAAATGTCTTACTGTGTCCTTAACACATGTCGAAAACTATCCTTGACACATGTCGAAAACTATCATTGACAAGGGTCTAAAAGTTTCCTTAACACATGTCGAAAACTATCCTTGACAAGGGTCTAAAAGTTTCCTTAACACATGTCGAAATCTATGCTTCACAAATGTCTTACTGTGTCCTTAACACATGTCGAAAACTATCCTTGACACGTATCTAAAAGTATCCTTAACACATGTCGTAAATTAGCCTTGACACGTGTCTAAAAGTTTCCTTAACACATGTCGAAAACTATCATTGACAAGTGTCTAAAAGTTTCCTTAACACATGTCGAAAAATATCCTTGACAAGTGTTTTAATGTATCCTTAACACATGTCGAAAACTATCATTGACAAGTGTCTAAAAGTTTCCTTAACACATCAAAAACTATCATTCACAAATGTCTTAATGTATCCTTAACACATGTCGAAAACTATCATTGACAAGTGTCTAAAAGTTTCCTTAACACATGTCGAAAAATATCCTTTACAAGTGTTTAATGTGTCCTAAACACATGTCGAAAACTATCCTTGACAAGTGTCTAAAAGTTTCCTTAACACATGTCGAAAACTATCATTTACAAATGTCTTAATGTGTCCTAAACACATGACGTAAATGATCCTTGACACGTGCTAAAAGTTTCCTTAACACATGTCGAAAAATATCCTTTACAAGTGTTTAATGTGTCCTAAACACATGTCGAAAACTATCCTTGACAAGTGTCTAAAAGTTTCCTTAACACATGTCGAAAACTATCATTTACAAATGTCTTAATGTGTCCTAAACACATGACGTAAATGATCCTTGACACGTGCTAAAAGTTTCCTTAACACATGTCGAAAACTATCATTTACCAATGTCTTAATGTGTCCTAAACACATGACGTAAATGATCCTTGACACGTGCTAAAAGTTTCCTTAACACACGTCGAAAATTATCCTTGATAAATGTCTAAAAGTATCCTAAAACACATGTCGAAAAATAAGAAATGTCAAAGTATTCAAAACTATCTTGAAACACACATCAGAAAGTATCTTAAACTCATGTAAAAGACTATACTAGGGGCATGTCGAAAGCTATCCTAACATGTGTCAGGTTAGAAAATATCCTTACTATGTCAGAATTTATCTTAAATTTTTATTTATTTATTTATTTATATATTCAGGAACAAAATTCAAAATTATACAAAATTGCACATGTCGAAAGCTATCCTTATATGTCAGGTTAGAAACTATCCTTAGTATGTCAGAAATTTATCTTTTTCTTCCAAAATCGTTCTGACAGGCTTAAAATATATGAATATTTTCATTGTTTCAGCTTGTACGCATCGACAATAAGCAAGAGGTAGCGCGACCGCCATCTTCAACATACGAACATATATTATGACATAAATAAACTAAGAAACACTATAAACATATTATATATTTATATATTTTTGACGTCATCATGTGTAAACAACTTTCAGAACGTGTAAAAATGTAGTGAATTAAATTAAAATGTGGTAAAAATTAATTGTAAGGTTTTATCGCCGCACGCTCATGTTTAGCAGACATTGCATCTTTTCGTATTAATCATTTGTGGTGCTGCGACTCATAGTAATTGCTTAATATCCACGTTGCTTGGAACCGTACTTATGTCTTGCGTGACGCCTAGCATGTACCCAGAAATTACATTTATTTTTAATAACCTTAGATATCATAAAAAAGGTGGATAGAAATTTGTGAGCGACGAACTGACGCCAGTTAAAACTACGCCGTGCAGTCTGCATTTGTTTAAAGTCAAAAGATAGCTTATGCCCTTCTCCAGGGTATAATCTATCTCCTTGTCAAAGACATCCATTTTGGTCCAAATTAAAAGTGCCGGCCAAAGCATTGTTTTTATATATTCTGTTAGAGCTTGCCCGTCTGAGCATTTATTACTGTGGCACCAAACCTGTAGGACCATTGTAGTTTGATATTATTTGAGTTCTAAAATATGAAATTTCATAAATTTTTGTTGAAAATAGCAATTCAAAACAAATGACATGTCCTGTAATGTCCAACTTTGGTACCATAGTAATAAATGCTCAGACGGACAAGCTCTAACAGAATATACAAAAAGTATGCGTTGGCCGAAACTTTCAGATTTGGACCAAATCTCTATGAAACATGGATGATGTCCTTTTAGATCCGCTCAGCCCTGAAAAGGTAACACACAAACAAACAAATATTTGTGTGGATCACACGCACACACACACAAATGTTTAAAAATCGTCATATCGTTGTATGCAAAGTTTCATCCACCTTTTTCATTTGATCTGAGAGAATAGCACTGCCTTACAATCAATAAATTGTTTACTCGAAGCATACATGCTTTCCCGCGCCACTTTGGATCTCTTTCATTTCGGTGTTGTTGTTTTTTTTTTTTTTTTGTTAAATAAAATTAATGATTTGAAGCGAAATTTCTTGTACAGTAGCATAACATTAAATTGAAATGTGTAGACGAATTGATATTAACGAGAAAATGTGTAAAAAATATTGTCAGAAAGACTGGCTTGACGCGTGGAGTGTTTTTAATGTATAAAAAAATAGTTTTAGATGATAATGTGATTGATTTAGGTGAAAATATGTGTGTTGGATACAATATAGGGCAGACTTGAGCATTTGTATGTGGTATTTCGTTGAGCTGCCGGTAAATATATACATGGACGGCTCATATATGTAATTTTCTTGTGTTATGTCATTTTAATTATTTATATATGTAACTAGATTCCGCAGCCATATTTGACGGGGTTCACAGAATATGACTCGTATGATTATATACGTGAATGTATTATCGCAGGATGTCCCCTAGTCGTAAAATGTGCCTTTCCTAACCCTAATTTAAATATTTAATAAAAAAAATACGATTTTTAATACAAAATTGAAATTTTGCGAGTGTCATTTTTGCTATCATGGGGACATTTTGTGTAAGGGACATTCTGCGACGAAACCACGTGGTTATTTGTGAATGAGGTCTCAGATTTGCTTTTTATTCATTCACTAGCTGTCCTAAAAGACGTTGTCCTGTCTTAGCTATGAATTAATATGTCAAATACACCATAGAAAAAAAGACCTTTAGTTTATCACGAAATTAAAAATGTTAGTTTTATTTAAATTTGAAAAAAAAAAACTTTGGTATTTTCATAAGAACCTTCTCCTGACACAAACACAAAACATTATCGAAATCGGTCTAGCCGTTCACGCGTGATGCTGTGACCAGGGGAAATAAGGAATAGGAATATTTTTATTAGCATTTAGTTCTAAATAACCCCTTCAAATATGCTAGGTATATGGCAACCTATATATGGTTACATAGTTCAATAAATACATAACTACTGTCAGTGTTCAAACGATACTAATTATAATATTTTCATATTTGCAAACGAAACAGTGTGTATAATTACAATTGTTCTTGAATATTTAGCGGTAATGTGGATATTATATATGTGGTATACAAAATGTTTTGATAAAAACTCAAAAATAATTATACTAAGCCATCGTACAGGATTAGATCATTAGCAGTTATACGTTGTGATAGTAGAGCAAAAATTATCATTTTAAATTACTAGCTTTTTCCCCGCAACTTTGCTCGCGTGGCTATATAATATATAGCCTATGTTATTCAGTGATAATATAGCGATCTGCCGGTGAAGGAATTATTAAAATCGGTCCAGTAGTTTTTGTTTTTTTTTTAATATCAAAAAATATACTAATATTAGTGTAGATAAAAGACATGATATTGTTTTTTAGCTTACGTTACATGTCAAGATCAGCAATGATTATAAAAACTAAGAATTATAAAAAATCCTGCTAATTTCTTATTCTTTTTTTATTTAAAACCATCAATAACGATATAATATTTATTCCAACTCACTTTGAATCAATGAATTCACTGTGTTTGATAGAGTAACTACAAAAAAAAATGAATATTCTTATCCTGGGAAAAAATGAGCATCGCGCGGGATATGGGATTGTAAATTAAACAACCTTAATATCCCAAAACCCACAGAAAACATCAAAAACATTGACATAAATATATCTCCATATTGCGTTAAATATTTAAAACAGAATTGTATTAGCTCAGTCGATTATGTCCGATGTAAACTTGTATATGTACCTACTATTTTTTCTGTATGTATGTACGTTGCTCAAAACATTTTTTGTCACGCGTCAGTTGGTTGGTGAAGTCCATGGTGTAAGCAGACTATTTTAAATAGGACCACGTTCGGTTATAACATCGTATAATACGTGCAAATTGAAAAGCTCTTATTTAAGTAACCACAAGACAATATTTTTCAAAATGCTTCTTTTGGACTAGTATTCTATTTTCTTTCTTTATAACTTCAAAAAGGAATGTAAAAAAAATTCTAGGTCAAGCGGGACTTTCGCCTTTTAGTTAAAAAAATGTCATCTAGGCTAGTGTGTGTGTGACAGGAGATGGCAGCATTGTCATGTTTAGTAATTTTTGATTTAATTTTATATTGGTCTTGTTAAGCTGTTCTATACCTTAATTGATAGTGCGGACATCCCAAATTCACAAAACCAACGACGCTCTAGCTAAATGAATGACCGAAAATGTATATTGGAGTTTGTTAAATGAAAAATCTATAATTATTAGTGATGCTATCTATAATAGTGTGAATTTTGATTCTTTTAATTATTTTTTTGTTAGTTAATAAGGATGCTTTCTTTTATTTAGTGGGCTTTTGGTGGTGCTCGGGTCCCACTGCTGGGACTGATGCTTATGAGAGTCACTCATTAATACATCTATGCTCAGTGTACAGACCAACTCGGCTATAAAGAGACTGTTCAGAAACGTTACCAACATTTTTGTGGTGAAAACTTCGTATGTTTGGTAGGCGCAAACTATGGATGCGCGTCACCGACATGCTATGTGACGTGTTGCTCCAAAAGTTTTAAGTTTTCACTTTCATCCGCAGCCACCATGACTGCTATTTGTCATCATTTATGTTGATGATTATGAAAGTAATTATTTTCATCATCATACCTACATATGGTGATTTTTAACTATCCCTTAAAATATGTGTGTGTTGATTTGTTACAACTTTTTACATTCTGCTATAAAGAGCTATGTTAGACTTGAAATAATCCGTTAAGCTAAATTATATTTACTCATTGATCACATACATAGAATCATTTACATGGCCAGAGTCAGAAAGTAAAGATATTTCTTAAAGTTTGCCATGCGAAATAATCGATTTTGTTTGTACGTTTTAAGAAAAAAATATGATTTTTTCTTCCTTGTCACACAGCTATTCTTACCTCAACAAAATGACTGGATTGTTGAAAAAAAAAATCAAATTTTACTGCGGTCTACTATATAGCCTTCACTGCGATGCTCACCAAAAGCATTTTAATAATAACTATTAGATTATAATTAATAAAAATTAAAATAAATAATGAATAAATAACTAACGTCTATAGCCGCAAGGATCGCTTCTAAAAATATACATTTATGAATAGTTCCTACATATATTATGTTTGTTTTAAAAAATAATGATCATCGGATGTTGGAATCGTGTCCTTTGACGTCTTCGCTTGGAGACTTTTTTCGCTGTCACATGTAATTTTGACAGATTGACAGATAATGCATTTGACAGTTAACCGTAAAGAAGACTTGAAATGCCCATAGAATGTTGAATTGAATGTGTGCGTTTCTTAATGTATATATTGAACATCGGTCTCGTTGTGTGTTGGTGTGACATGATTGAAGTATATTCGGTGTTAGTCCTTGAAGAGGATTGATTGCCATAGTTAGGAAGAAGAAGAGGAGAACGCTGGTCGTAATATTTTTGCTCGGTTTGAATAAATTAATCTAATGCTGTTTTTCTCCCGCTCTCACTTACAATGAGCTAAAAACAGCATGATTTTCTTTATCTTGTAGTATAATGTAGATAAAAATATCCTGGGTTGATTTTAACCGTGTTTTGGGTTAAACCTTGCACGATTCCTACATCCAGACATCAGTAAGGACATTAATTTTGACCGTCCCAATATAAAACATGAAACTTACTTAGACTTAAGTGGTTTTGACCGAATAAGGTGAAAATTTAGTTTATAATTTGTAATAGCGATTTTTAAATATGCCTTTTCTCTGTTTTGAATATGATTTTTTATTCTTTCAACCCCGAGCTATCAATAAGATGAACTGATGGCAACAGCCGCAGCTTTTAAAGCTACTTTTATTCGTATTAAAAAAATAATTACACATAATTACGCAGAGAAAAGATATATTGTAAAGCTTGGTAATTATAATGAAGCGATCGTGAGAAGTCTGTCGGATCACATTTCTACGAAAATAGCCAAAATTAATGTTTATAACATTTTAAATAAAAAAATGCGACTATACAATTTTTAATGACTATTTTAATGTGCCCTGCCGAAAGTACCAGTATGTATTTACCACTATAAAAAAACTGTGGTCTTTAATATTCAACATAAGTGTCGTATTTATTACCTTGCATTTTTTTTATATGAACTAAAATTTTGGATTTAGACACGAATTATTATATCGTGTGTAAGGCAAAAAACTTTATCTATGTCTAAGGCTGACACGTACGTTCTAAATTCAGACAGATTGGATTTTCTAAAGTAATTTATCTGGTTTTTTTTCAGTAGACATGTGACCCGACCGAACATGGCGTTAATATAAGTGACGTGTTTGTTTAAATATTAAGTTTATGGGTGTCCTGTATCGATTGTTGCAATTATTATTTCTTACTTTCTAAGTGCGCCAAAGGAGAAGTCAGACGAAAACATAGAATTTACTGTATAAATTGAAAAAACAAAAAAAAGGAATTTTGTATGTAAGCGTTGTAAAAAATAAGTTTTTCTTTGTTTTTTTTTTAATGACAGGTCGTTGACGCCAGTGTATTGAGGTGTTAGTGCTAGTTAGAGCTACGGAATTAAATTACTTTGTCTTGAAAATCGACAATTATGCCGACTGATTTGCACAAAGTCGTAAACCAAATTGTTGAAACTCAGTCGTTGGCTGGGCACTGTATCTAGCGAGATTACTCTGCAAAGAAAACTTTGGAATTATGGTCTCAAAGTGACGAATGCAGAAGTGCCTCGCGGCGTGGCGTGACGCTTACCATCAAGTGAACCTGATCGATTGTATCAACTAATTAATATTAATAAACCTCAGTGGCTTTACATTCAGTCATTTGTTTCCGTATTATTTTCATTGGTGCCTATTCAATTTTGTCGGGTTATAATACGTCGCTCTGTCGCCTCGATGACACTTGGCTTCAAACGTCAATGTCACTCACTTTCTATAATTTTAAAAGCGGTAAATTTTTTTTTTTTGGTTGTTGTATATTAAATCTTAGCCGTTAAAAATAGTTGTAGGTAGGTATACTTGAGGTATGATTAAGAAATTGTTTTTTTTTCTAAGTTTGCTTGTGCGCGTCGCGAGTGGTGGTGGTCGTTGTGACGTCACACGGCGCCGCCGCCCCCGACGCGTGGTAAGGCTGTAAGCTATACATATATATTTACATATTATTATATTGATAAATAAATTAATAATAAAAGCGTTTTAGTTATTTTATTTTTGACCTCTCACTCCCGTTTTGGTTACGTTTCTATTTATATCATTTGATCTATACTAATATTATAAAGAGGATAGATTTGTATTTTTGTATGTAACGAATAAACTCAAAAAGTACTGGACCGTTTTTAATAATTATTTTTTCATTAGAAAGCTACATCATCACTGAGTAACATAGGCTATATATTATAGGCGGCTTCGCTCGGGTCGACAAAATACTTGATAAATGTCTATAGGCTTCGAAACTACTGAACAGATTTCAAAAAATCTTTCATCGTTAGAAAGCTACACTATCACTGAGTCACATAGGCTAGCTGCCCGCCCCGGCTTTGCACGGGTAGACAAAATATTTGATATCAATGTCTACCCGTGCGAAGCCGGGGCGGGCCGCTAGTTAATGATAAGAATGTATCGAATGGGGGGTATCTTGCATAAAAAAACCTAGATGGCGCTACCGAGGCAATTGGTTTTGTGTTTTTTGTTGAGATTTATAAAAAGTGGCCGATTATTGGATACTTCAAGGTATGTAGGAGGTACAAGTAGCGGCACGTAAGTCTAGCGCTGAACGATACGCGGCGGGGATAGCTGCGCATGGGTACTGTCGCGCACGCAATACAATTATACCTTTAATTAATTATTAGTTAAATAAGACATTATTTTAATGTAATGTCAAATAGTAAACTATTTATATTATAAAACTATTTATAGTTTGTAGGTAGTTAGGTACCGAACACATAATTTTTAACAAGGTTATGGGGAGTAGAAAAGTAAAAACATCTGTTAATTTGTCAATTTTTATTTTAGATTTAAGTCTAGTCTGAATCAGAGAAAGGTATCACGCCTTCAATGGTGTCTCGACAGGGCCTTTTACTTATTGAGGGCCCGGACTCAGGGCTGCTTTGTTCGTCGGCACTAGCAGCGTCATCTTCATCAAACTCACCAGTGCTAACCGCTGAACTATCTCCATCAACGTGAATAATTAATTCTTCGGTTACGAAATCCACAACTTGATCACTCTTTGCATATTGCTCTTCTATATCCTTCACCTTTGTGCATACCTTTTGCCAATCCTAGGCACCCATCAGTAAAACTTTTTCTTGAATTAGCTCTATACATTTAGTAACACTCCATTTTACATTTTTGCTGCCTACATATTGTTTTATATCGGACCATGCCATTTCGATGAGATTTAGATCTGGGTGGTATGGTTGTAGTCTCAGCACTTGATGGCCTTGCTCAGCTAGGATTCGATCAACCGAAAATGTTTTAAATTTATCCTTGTTAACCTTTATTAAATTGTATAACTGAGGTTTCAGAAATGTTTGTACGTACTGTATGCCTTTTTCAGTAAGCCAAGCCTGCATGTCAGCTTTTTTGTATATGTATTATGTTAGGACGCGTTGTCGACTACCACGACGGAATCGGGTGGTAGGTTGGGCATTAACTGAGTTCGGAGCCATTTTTCATAGTTATCGAAATTCATATTGTCGTGGTAGTACCACCAGCTTTAAAAGTCAGCAACGCATGGGGTATAAACCCAGTTTCAGACCCTGCGTGGACAATTACAACTCGCTGTCCTTTCAAAATAGATTTTTTGAGGCCCTTAGTAGTGCCATCGGTCCAGGCTTTTGAAGAAGAGTGCGATGAATCTACGTAAGATTCGTCTGTATAAACAATAGGCCTTCCCTCTTAGCGATATTGCTTTATTTTACGTAATATTCGATACGTTGGAAACGTATATTTGAAGTCTCAATCAGCACTTTCCGGTTGTTTTCTGTCTTTTTCCACCGAAATCCCAAACTCTTAATTATTCGCCGAAGACTTCGTTCTGAGCCTTTGAAATGTATGTCTTCCTCTAGCTTCCTTTTAAGCTTTCCAACGGTAGGAAGTTCATTATTTGTCTTGTTAAAGTTATGAATGCTCCTCTTTATTACTCCTTGGTTGAAGTTATCGATATTTGTGACCGGTTTTGTTCTGGAACGTTTTTTGCCAGGTGTTCAGAACACTGTGATCAAATCAGAACTATTGGCTTGATTGGAGATGTTCCTTACCGTTGCAATTGACGTATTTGTAGATTCTGCTGTCCTTTTTTGGATTTTCCCTAAATCGCTGATTATACCATTTAATTTAATGTTTCCCGCCTTAATAATTTCGGCAGTTTGTTTTATCTGGCTAAAATTTACAGTGCTGCTGTCCATATGACTGAGTAAAGTACATGTAGCTTCGTCAATCTCACTTTTGATTTGTTTCAAAGAATCAATTAATTCATTAGATTCCCTTTTTAAAAAACAATTTACGTCATAAACCATTTTCCTTGCCTGTCTTTTCAAAACAGTATTTCTTCTAGGCATATTCACTTTAAAGCCACACACAAACTTAAAAAACAAAATATAACAAACCAATTCAAACTTAACAAAAAACAACAACAATAACAATACAATTAAGAACGCGACTGTACACTGGTTGTGCGCGGGGCGTCGTATGAGTGCGGGGAACGTAATGCGACTGGAGAGCCAATCGGCACTACGCACGCCCGCCCTTCATCCCGCTAGCTCCCCTCAGGTACCTTATTTTTTACTTCTGCGCAATAACGGTCAGCGCTAAAGTTTCGTGCCACTACTTGTAAGACTGACCGATTTGAGGTCGGAGCTACAAAAAGTTGCTTAAGTCACGAGAACAAAAAGCCTTATAAAAAGATAGTTACTTGAACAAGTCCATATTTTTTTTATATTAGGTCCTTACATATGAAATTGGCGTTTTTCGTACTGGCCACTTTAATCACGAATTTCTCCTCTTTGGTAAGGAATTCCAAATTCAAATTTGTACAGCTATAGACTCATGTATTTGTGCTTCGATGATCGTCATTCATTTGTTTTTTTTCTTCTGTTTTTTTCTGTTTGCGTCACTCATTTTACAAAATGGAAAACCTTAAATATCGCATTATTTACGAGTACGAGTTCCGCCGTGGCACTAGTGCTGCGGAAACAACTCGAAGGGTGAATGATGTGTATGGCGGTCGTGTTGCAAAAGAAAACACAGTTCGTTTTTGGTTCCAACGTTTTCGTTCTGGAAATTTCGACCTGCAGAACAAGCCCCGTGGACGGCCTGAGACTCAAGTTGATAATGAAGAGTTGAAGGCTATTGTGGAAGCGGATCCATCGCAAACCACGTCCGAGTTAGCTGCAGGCTGCAATGTTAGTGATAAAACTGTTTTAATTCACTTGAAGCAAATTGGGAAGATTAAAAAGCTTGAAAGGTGGGTACCTCACGAATTGACTGAAACAAACCGGCAAACGCGCGTCGACTGCTGCGTTACATTACTAAACCGGCACAATAATGAAGGTATTTTAAACCGAATCATTACCTGTGATGAAAAATGGGTTCTTTACGATAATCGGAAGCGCTCAGCGCAATGGTTAGATCCTGGCCAGCCAGCCAAATCCTGCCCCAAGCGAAAATTAACCCCAAAAAAGTTACTTGTAAGCGTTTGGTGGACTAGTGCCGGTATTGTTCATTACAGTTTTTTCAAATCTGGCCAGACTATTACGGCTGATGTCTATTGTCAGGAATTGCAAACCATGATGGAAAAGCTAGCGGCTAAACAACCTAGGCTGGTCAATCGCTCCACGCCACTGCTGCTTCACGACAACGCTAGACCACACACTGCGCTACAGACGGCTACTAAATTAGAAGAGCTTCAATTGGAAAGTCTAAGACATCCTCCGTACTCCCCGGACCTTGCTCCAACAGATTACCATTTTTTTCGAAATTTGGATAACTTCTTGCAAGGGAAAAAATTCAACTCCGATGGGGCAGTCCAAATCGCCTTCAAAGATTTTATTGATTCCCGTCCGACTGGTTTTTTTAGTAAAGGGATCAATGAACTACCTATGAGATGGCAAAAGTGCATAGAAAATAATGGTTCATACTTTGATTAATTAAATATATTATATTAAAAAATATTCGACTTTTTGTTCCTCCCATACAAAACGCCAATTTCATATGTAAGGACCTAATATTTCAGATTTAGGCTTTGGAAATGTGTTTTTATATTTATATGTACAATCTGTGAGTAGATGTACAATGGTGTCGATTCTGTTGTTCAAAATAACTAAACTTCACTAATTTGACAGGTCTAAAAGTCTTGCTATACCTTTCTCATGTGCGGAGTTAAATAAGGGTGGGAAAATACAATAACACAATAACCTTCATCTTGAATCACTATATCTATATCACCAAGGGTCGGCAACGCGCGAGTGATAGCCTTGGTGTTACAAGCGTCCATAGGCTGCGGTAACCGCTTACCATCAGGCAGGCCGCATGCTTGTTTGCCACCTTAGTGGTATACATTTTTTTTTACTAAAAACCGCATCAAAATCCGTTGCGTAGTTTTAAAGATCTTAGAATACAAAGGAACAGACAGACAGCGGGAAGCTACTTTGTTTTATACTATTTAAGGAAATAAATAAAACACAATTTTAAAATAAAACACATTTTATTCATGGTACCTTAATTTATCAACAATATACACCATGATTAATACAATAAACCTATTTTATTGATGAACGTGATATTGAAACAGTCACATAATGAGTGAGATACGCTTTTATAATAAACACATGTGCGCCGCCATTGTATCATTCATCGGTCTGAATGACAATATTCTATGACATTTAAAACTAAAGTATGTAATGACAAATTGGTGTCGAATCTGTTGTTCAAAATTACTAAACTTAACTAATTTGACAGGTCTAAAAATATTGCCATCCTTATTCTTCTTCTTCCTAAGTATTGCAATCAATCCCTTCAGGGACTATTTTTGCCAGTGTCGAAAGTTAGAGAATTTTCAAGTTTCAAAATGTGTCGTGTTTACCGCATTCTAATGCTTAATGGAGTTTCTGGCGACAATCCACGGCAGTAGCAGATCGTAACACGCCTTTAGGTCAGAGGTAACCTATTGACCAAAATGATAAATCACTTAACCCAAAAGTCGTATTATGGCATTATTTCCAATTGTCCTATAAATCAGTCACTAAATGAAACTTTACTGCACATAACGACATCAAAAATACACATTAAAGATCACTATAACACAATTTACGAGACACTGGAAAAAATCTCAACACCGCCTGATGCCCGCCAAAAACTCGCCAACCTTATTTAACCCCGCACATGAGAAAGGGATAGCAAGACTTTTAGACCTGTCAAATTAGTTAAGTTTAGTAATTTTGAACAACAGAATTGGCACTATTATATACATGCAGTTATTTATACAGTGCCGGTAGCGAGAACAATTTTTCGTCTACATATTCGAAAACATAATTCGCGAAATGTACAAATTGTCATACAAATTTTTAGTTCTACTTTTCACCGCCGCAGCGCGGTTCATTTTTCAATACAAAATAGTCGAAGGCGATAAGAACTTTCAAATTTATTTCTGGAATAAATTTGGCAGTGGGTGCATGGGTCACGACCCCCCAAACGATCGACTTATTAAAAAAGTAAGAAGCATATTTAAATTGCACCAAATTCCGAACTATCTGAATAACAAAGATATAAGGTTTACGATAAATATAATTTATGTACTATCGACATTTACAAAAAACTTGTAACGGGGAACCCCAAACAAAGTCAATATCCACGAATTAGTCTGTTTTTTTTATTTTACAAGCCTTTATTTAGTTCCACCTGTCCGGTGTGAGTAATCAAATCTTGCAAGTTAAAATTCACAAGTGTCTTAGTGCACAAAAAAAACATTTTTAGGGTTGCCAGTATGTGACAATAGCAAAGTTGTCATATGGATGGTGAATTATAACCTGCTCTCTCCACGACCGAAAATTTGACGGAATATTCTTTCAACAGTTTAAATAGTATATGCTAACAGCCAGCCTATTCTGGCGGTGGCTGCCAGACGAGTATTTAAGGAAATCACTATCGAGTGTACATTATTTGCTGAACCAATGTGAACTAGTATTAAGAATTTCATATTTCCTTTAGCGTTACCCGGAGCTAACGACACGGATTACAAAGTACACGGAGTACAAAGAGATCATATTTATCTTTAATTTTTATTGCGCTAATAATTATGGCGCCCCCCACATTTGTAGCCCTGGGCCTTCGCCCTACCACGCCGACACATTTCACATCGCTATATATGTGTTTAAATAAATATTATTATCTGTAAGTATTCCAATATCGACGCCCAAAGCAAACTATTATACAATAAAGTGCATACATATAAAAACAATCACTTAATTACTAAATACAATCGATTACTCAGTATGACTGACCTTTGTCAAATTATCGGAGTCATTTAGTAGTATTGGTGTCGATTCTGTTCTACGAAATCACTAAGCTAAACCAATTTCTAAGACAGGACTTAAAGTATCGCCATCCTTATTTAACGCCGCACACGAGTAAGGGATAGCAAGACTTTTAGACCTGTCAAATTAGTTAAGTTTAGTAATTATGAACAACAGTGCCGGTAGCAGGAACATTGTTGACAACGTATTCGAAAACGTAACTCGCAAAACGTCAAAATTGTAAACGTCAAAAAAAAACTTTTTAGTGCCGTCAAACTAGTTTAGTTCAGAGATATTGTACAACAAAATCGAAGCTTACTAATAAAAAGTCCTACAAGAATAATCGATTTTAGGACCAGGCAAAACCAGACAATTTTTATAACATTTTATAAATCCACATCGATCCACCAAACTGTCAATGTATCATTCAATCCGTTCGGTCATTTAATATATTGACAGGTGTCAAGCTGAAACGTCGAAATTGGTTCGAATTCTCTCGTCACTAGCTTAAATAACACTAAATTTTAGCTCAGTGTTGTCAAAACTATGTATAAATTTAGTTTCAGTGAACAGAATATGATAAATATTTTAGTTTAATTTAGACAGATGAACAAGAGAATCGGCAATATTGGTGCCAATTATGTTGTTCAAAATTACTAAACTTAACTAATTTGACAGGTCTAAAAGTCTTGCTATTCCTTTCTCATGTGCGGGGTTAAATAAGGATTGGCAATATATTTAGACCTGTCAAATTAGTTAAGTTTAGTAATTTTGAACAACAGAATCGACACCATTGTGTAAATATAAGGAGACTTGGTAGCTTTACAGACCTCATCACAAAACGCGACGTTGGATAAGTGACAAGCAATTTTATTTATATATTAATTAATCAATATAAAATGAGAAACATATTTTAACTACCTGTATTACAATACATATTAATTTAAAATTCATCGCCTCTATGCTATTGAAGGTAGCATTACTGATACAAATTTTGAATTTGAAAAGCTATCTTATTTATAAAGGTCATTTTAGATGCTATCGACTATACGAAGCTTTTTTTATACCACAAGGTGGCAAACAAGCAAAGCCCGCCTGATGGTAAGCGGTCACTGCAGCCTATGTACGCTTGCAACACCAGGGGTATCACTCTCGTTGCCGACCCTTCAGAAATCTCTTCACACCCTTCTTGAAGAACCCCATGCTGTAATCCTTTAGGAAAACCTCGGCGTGGAGTTCATTCAACAATTTCATGAATTTCATGATGAAATCAGGTAATTTGTCACATTAGGGTGATTTGGGATCTCCCGTGGGTTCTCCCATTCAAATTGGAGCCGCCCGACTGGGGACTGTAACTCCGCCTTACAGAAGACCGCAGTGAAATAACACTACTTGATGTAGTGTTGTGTTTCTGCGGTAAGTAAGGTTACCAGTGCTCCACGAGGATACGCTGGGCTAGTAGTAATGCTGCTAGCACAGTGAGTCCTCATCAACAACATGGTTGGCAACTCGTTAGTGATACCCCTGGTATTGCTAGCGGCTATAGGCTACGGTGACTGCTTACCATCAGGTGGGCCGTATGCTTGTGTGCCACCTTAGTGGTATAAAAGCATTCCTGTCGATTCCAAATGTATTTAGGGTGCTAGCTAATCTTAAACATCATTAACGAAATATTATTTATAATTACATATGCTAAATACTAAATATATATAAACCGTGTGGTGTATGATTAAAATGAACACATATATACAAAGAGAACTACTTCAAATACAAGTTTTGGCTATACTTGAACCGAATTTCTTAGGGTTTTAAGCCTCCGCTTTAGCCAAAAGTTCCGGCAATAGCCGATTAATCTGTTTCGGCCTAAACTTCGGCCTATTATGGCCGAAGCTTCTACCGAAGATAGATTTTTTTCCCAAAGCCGAACCTTCGTTGGAACATTGGAAACTTCGAACTTTTGTTTTCAAAGTTTCCATACAAATTGTATGTGTAATGTCAAATATTACTTGTAAGAAATATATAATAATCAATTTCTTACAAGTTACAAGTAATATTTCTAAACATGTGTCGCCATGTATGATCATGTGGCGATTCTAATACAAACTCTTCAAAAATGCCCGTATTAGTTTGTGTGCAACAATCTATATATATAAAGATGAATCCCTATTTCCCTCCGTCACGACATCACGCGTGAACGGCTGGACCGATTTCGATCATTCTTGTCAGGAGATTCTTTGACAAGAAAAAATTAAAACAGAAACTTTATTTTTTTATATTTCTGTATAAACTAAAGGCCCTTTTTCTATTTGACACATTCATAGCTAAGACAGGACAACGTCTGTCGTGACAGATAGTTGTATATATACATGTTTAACCACACACCAACGGACAAAGCATTAAAAGACAAAATAAACAAAACCCAATCAGGTTATATTGCGATTACATCGACGTTTGGTTTCAAACAGAAAAAAAAAACCCCGTAAAATTATTTTCATATCTTTCGCGTAGATTTGACAAGTTCGATTTATACATATTTTTTTATTTTCATTTTTATTCTACCACAGTGTTCCACAAAGTGAGTGCCGCGCCACTCTAGTGTACCGTACTCATTAGCTGGTGTGCCTTTGGATAATAAGATTTACAGCCGTGGTGGCCTTGTGGTTGAAGCGATATGAAAAGAGTTTTGATAAATAAAGCCTATTATAAAATTAATGATTATATAAATGAAAATAAATAAAAATGCTTGGAATATATAGACTCACTCTGCACAAGTGGCTCCCCGCTCCTGGTAATTGTAATAGTTTAAAATATGTATTTCATGAAAGCAGTGACAAAACCAACTTGGTAGCTTTCATTTTGATATTTGTAATTTCATACCAATGTCTAGAAGAGTTTTGTTACAAATTGTTATAACATGATTGTTACATGAAAAAAAGACAGAGTACTGAGTTTCTTGTCGGTTCTTCTCAGGTGGCTTTTAAGAACCGGTGGTAATTTAGACCTTCACAAGTGCCTTATTAGGTCCTAAACTGAATAAATTATTTTTGATTTTGATGGGCCCAGGTTCAAACCCCGGCCTGTACCAATGAGTTTTTCTGAGCATAATTACAGTGATTAATCACACCATGTGCTAAAAAAGATAGGTAGGGCAATTTGGGATCCCCCGTGGGCTCTCCCAGTTTGCGGAACACTGAAGCAATGTTTAAAAGCAAGAAACCGAACGTTGATATAGAATGTTTTGGGTAATCATTTCACAAAATCGTACCCCAAATACTTTTTGTTTTTCCGTCTGACCCTCGTTGCTTTTTTGGGATCATCCTCTTCATCATCATAGCTAATATTATTCTCTATCACCCAATCACCACTGTCCGGTTCAATCTTTACTTCCCTGGGTACGGTGAGTGCCAGCCGCTTCTTCTTCTTTTTACTGGACTCCGGGCCCGGTCTCTTCTTGGTACGGTCATCGAGGACTAAATGCTGGTAGTCCTCAACAATATAGTTCTCCGGTTCATAACTTGTTGTGATCTCCACACCGACAGAAGGGTCCACATCGGGGAGAATGTAGTAGTTCTCAAAATCCCCTTGGAGGGAGATTTCATTCATCTCCGCTGTGAAGTGACGTTTCTTCTTGCCAGTGTTGCAGTGTTTGATATAAGCATACTTGGGTCTACTGTCATCGGGCAGTATGTTGACAGTCCACTCCTGGTCTTCCACGGGTATCTCCTTGACTTCCTCCATCGTTATCTCCTGCTCCTCTCCTATCTCGTAGATGAAGTTCTCCGGGATGCTCTCCTCCATGATTTGGAGTACCTCGTTCTGGGGTTCAGACTCCACTGCAGATGTTGAAGTTTGTGGTATTATCTGTGGAATTGGGATGATAAAATAAATAAACAAGAATGAAAATAAATAAAACACTTGTCCAAAGTGTTGTCACGCGGGAGGGTGCCAAGAAGGCTGGCAGCATTGCCCATCGCTTTATATCAATGCTGATATTTTGATTAAATATTTAGATAATAATAATATATCTTCAAGCCTTCCCACAAGGGTCCCCGAAGGGGTAGGCATAGGTTACAACACCCACTTTCCACCGAAGATAATTTGGTGCCAACGTGACAGATGGGGAGTTCGTCGCCGTCTCTTAGGCACTATATACGTCCTTGAATTTTTTCTCAGACGTATGCAGGTTTCCTCACGATGTTTTCGAGATTTTTCGCTTATAATTAAGTAATAACCGCTTACCTCGATGATCTGTCTGGGGTCGGGCAGCTTAGTGATGACCTGTTCTGATTGGGTGATGGATGCCTCCGCCTTGTCTGTCTCCACTTTGACCACCCACAGCTGTTTCCGCTGCAAATTCTTTAGGGATCTGGAAAATGTTTATATTAATTATACTAGCGACCCGCCCCGGCTTCGCACGGCCAGCGTTAGCCATATAAGTTGAATTATACACAAAAACCTTCCTCTTGAATCACTCTATCTATTTAAAAAATCGCATCAAAATCCGTTGGGTAGTTTTAACGATCTAAGCATACATAGGGACAGACAGCGGGAAGCGAATTTTTTAGGGTTTCGTACTTCAAAAGGAAAAAGGAACCCTTATAGGATAACATTGTTGTCCATCTGTGTTTCTGTTTGTCCGTCTGTCTGACATTTTTTTTTTCTAAAGAACGCCTGGTTTAGTTAAATTTAAATTATTATGAAATACTAATAATATGGGTCTATGGTCTCAGCTGTCAAAACATCATCATTCTCCTGCCCTTATCCCATATTATTAGAGGTCGGCGCAATATGTATTTCTCTTCCATCCTTCTCTATCAGCCGTCAAAACATCAACGTGAAGAAAAGTTTATATGAACGGCTATGTCGCAAATTTCGCTTTTTTTTATACCACTGAGGTAACACACAAGCATACGGCCCATCTGATGGTAAGCAGTCACCGTAGCCTATAGCCACTAGCAATACCAGCGGTATCACTAACAGGTTGCCAATCCTGTTATTGATGAGGACTTACGGTGCTAGCAGCATTACTACTAGCCCAGCGTATCCTCGTGGAGCACTGGCAACCTTACTCACCGCAGAAACACAACACTACATCAAGTAGGTAGTGTTATTTCACTGCGATCTTCCCTAAAGTGGAGGTACAATCCCCAGTACTTAAGCTTAGAAAATCTCATTGGTACAGGCCGGGGTTTGAACGTGGGCCCATCATATGACAGGCCGTTGCTTCAACCACAGGGCCACCACGGCTTATGCGTAATTGAAGATGTACTCACAAATATCCCAGGGTATCCACCAGCTGGCGAACATTCAGCCGTGATATATTCTCGACCGGTTCGTTCTTCGGCTCGATCGTGTAGTTGTGCTCCATCTTGATAATCTCCGCTACTGCAGCAATTAGAAAACTAATGTCAGAACCAGGGTCAGGTCAAATAGGGTCGGCAACGCGCGAGTGACACCCCTGGTGTTGCAAGCGTCCATAGGCCTAGGTCACCGCTCCATCAGGCAGTAGCGGACCTGTTCGTCTCTTATGCTAGCACAGTGATTCCTCTCAACACAAGGTCGGCAACGCGCGAGTGATACCCCTGGTGTTGCAGGCGTCCATAGGCCTAGGTCACCGCTTACCATCAGGTGTGCTTGTTTGCAACCTTAGTGGTATAAAAAAATCAATGTGCGAGATCAAAATAAGAAAACAATAATTCGGTTTAGGTCCATTAAAGGCAAAGAAGAACCGGCAAGGAACTCAGAGCTCTGTTGTTTTTTCATGGAACAATCATGATATTGGTGCCAATTCTGTTGTTCAAAATTACTAAATTTAACTAATTTGACAGGTCTAAAAATATTGCCATCCTTGTTTAACCCCGCACATGAGAAAGGGATAGCAAGACTTTTAGACCTGTCAAATTAGTTAAGTTTAGTAATTTTGAACAACAGAATCGACAACATTGGTTATATAATTTGGACTCACGCACAGAGGGTTCCGTACCAAAAACGAACTAGATTATATGACAAACTTAACTTTGCCGTTCGATCCCTAGACAGGAGTATAAAATAGCACAAAACACATATAATAAGCTTATAAGAGTTGATAAATAATTCGCTCTTTTTTAGAGTTCCGTACCCTCAAACGAAAAAAGAAACCCTTATAGGATCACTTTGTTGTCCGTCGATCTGTCTGTCTGTCTGTCAGGACGTTTTATCTAAATAACGGGTGGAGTTATCAATTTGAAATTAATATCAAGTACCCGGGTCTATGGTCTCTTGTAAGTCAACGTGAAGAAAAGATATGACCGTTTATGTCGCAAAATATATCGCATATTTTGTGATTTCAAAACGGAATCAAAATCTATAGGGTACTTCCCGTTGACCTAGAATCATGAAATTTGGCAGAAAGCAGTGTCTTGCAGCACATGTCAAGGAAAAAAAAAAAAAAGTGAACTTACTATAACAATCTTACAAAAATTTAAGTTTGTACGGAGTCCTCGGAACTCGAGTCCGACACACACTTGGCCGGTTCTTTTTCAGATAAAATAGCAATACACACTCTATGAGAATTTCAATCATCTACTTATTGCCATTATTAAGATACGCAAAAACGCATTTGTAGTAGGGGAACCCCGTTAAATTTTAATTTTAGGGCTCCGTAGTCAACAAGGAACCCTTATAGTATCGCCATGACTGTCTGTCCGTCTTGGCTCAGATAATCTTAGCACTAGAAACCGTATTTGACAAGAGTATACATAATAATCATGCCGACAACACAATTTTAGCCTTACACGTAAAGTGAGGATGATATTTTTTCACGTTTATCCCATAATGTCTTTGGTTTTTTTTTATACCCCTAGGGTGGCACACAAGCATACGGCCCTCCTGGTGGTAAGCAGTCACCGTAGCCTATGGCCGCTAGCAATACCAGGGATATCACTACGGGGTGCCAACCATGTAGTTGATGAGGACTCACTGTGCTAGCAGCAATACTTACTAGCCCAGCGTATCCTCGTGGAGCACTGGCAACCTTACTTACCGCAGAAACACAACACTACATCAAGTAGTGTTATTTCACTGCGGTCTTCTGTAAGGCGGAGGTACAGTCCCCAGTCGGGCGGCTCCAATTTAAATGGGATAACCCACGGGAAATCCCAAATCGCCCTACCTCTCTTAAGATTCAGTGATCCGTTTGCGAAATATGAAGCTTTGAAGTGATATTTTTAGAGTCAAGTGTCAACTACCCTCTGAATGATTATTTGTGAATATGTGAAAAAAATTCCACTAACCGGCGTCATTTCGTTGTGCGCAAAATTCAATCTAACTTTTCTATACGATTATTTTATATCGACGAGACCGCTGGTCTAGTGGTTAGTAAGCTGACTAAACTAGAGGTCGCGGGTTCGATACTCGCCGGGGCAAACATTTATGTGACAAATATGTTTGCCTTGCGTCTGGGTGTTTGGTATGTATTATAAGTATGTATTTACAAAAGTATATAAGTATTGTATCGGCTGCTGGTTCCCATAGTACAAGCTTTGCTTAGTTTGGGGCCAGATGGCGTTGTGTGATAATGTCCAAGCATTATTATTATTATTTGGTCTGATGTGCCAATATGACAGCATATTTTAAATAATATTTTTTGCATTACAATTATCAAATCTACCCCTAATGACATAACAGGAGTAATTAAATTCATTAAAGAAGCTAAATTACAAATTTTGTATCTCCCGACACTCAAATCCCCTAAAATTATATGCTACAACAGTCTCGATAAAATCAACTTTGAAACAAAAAAAAGTCAATCCAAATCGATTCATCCGTTTATGAGCTACTTATAACACCCGCCTTTTTACTAAGATTAAAAAGAGAATATTTCTACTCCTACAATGCAATAGTTGAAACGGACAAAAAAATTAGGTACCTGCTTTTTTGGGAATTGTATTTTTGTTATGCGTTTTTTTGGGAGGTTGTCCAATGAAAGTTTCAAATAGGCCTTGGTAGCTGTCAGGGGCTGCGCCTGAAAGCAGGCAACCATTACGTTAAAACAATGTCCCGTGGGGACGTGTACACTGTCTGACTGTCGGACGCGAACGAAAAAATTCAAAAATCCGCGAACGAAAAAACTCAAAAAATCGGCCAAGTGCGAAAAACAAATTAGGTTAAATGACACACTTAACTTTGTAGTTCGATCTCTAGACACGCGGCTATTGCACCAACCGGAAATGGATTTTAGATTTTACTAATATTCATCCTACACCTATATTTTTTCTTTCTTTTTAGGGTTTCATACCTTAAAAGGAAAAAAGGAACCCTTATAGGATCACTTTGTTGTCCGTCTGTCTGTCTGTCAAGAATTTTTATCAAGAACGCGTGGAGTTATCAAACTGATATTATTATGAAATCCCCGGGTCTGTGGTCTCTTTCGGCTGTAAAATAAACAAACCTGTAAGTCAATATGAAGAAAAGATATGACCGTTTATGTCGCAAGTTTTCGCATATTTTGCGATTTCACAAGGGAATCAAAACCTACAGGGTACTTCCCGTTGACCTAGAACCATGAAATTTGGCAGGAAGCAGTGTCTTACTACACTATTATTATTATTCCTCTCTGTTGTGGCAATTATCTGTGACACAAGTGACGTCACGGGCCGGTCCCGTCAGATCAAGATCAAGATCAGCGCTGGTTGTCCGTCACACGCCATCCAGCACATGTTTTTTTTTTTATACCACTAAGGTGGCACACAAGCGTACGGCCCCCTGATGGTAAGCAGTCACCGTAGCCTATAGCCGCTAACAATACCAGGGGTATCACTACGGGGTGCCAACAATGTTGCTGATGAGGACTCACTGTGCTAGCAGCAATACTACTAGCCCAGCGTATCCTCGTGGAGCACTGGCAACCTTACTTACCGCAGAAACACAGCACTACATCAAGTAGTGTTATTTCACTGCGGTCTTCTGTAAGGCGGAGGTACAGTCCCCAGTCGGGCGGCTCCAATTTAAATGGGATAACCCACGGGAAATCCCAAATCGCCCTACCTCTCTTTTTTAAAAGCTCATGGTGTGATAAATCACTGTACTTAAGCTTAGAAAAACTCATTGGTACAGGCCGGGACTCGAACCTGGGCCCATCAGATGACAGGCCTGTTGCTTCAACCACAAGGCCACCACGGCTTTTTATAAATGCTGAGTTGGGACCGTTTTATAACACTATGTTCTTCTTAAATACACTCGTCTTCTTTTCGTATGTTTATGTGTTGTCATGAATGGTGGTAGATTCTGACGATTTGAAAGTACTTGTAAAGTCTAGTCAAATAAAGATCATTTTGAGTTTGAGTTGAGTCTGAATAAACGTTTTTTCTTTCTTTCTTTCAAATAGTAAGATTTGAATTTGAGAGATAGAAATATATTAGGTCCTTACATATGAAATTGGCGTTTTTCGTACTGGCCACTTTAATCACGAATTTCTCCTCTTTGGTAAGGAATTCCAAATTCAAATTTGTACAGCTGTAGACTCATGTATTTGTGCTTCGATGATCGTCATTCATTTGTTTTTTTTCTTCTGTTTTTTTCTGTTTGCGTCACTCATTTTACAAAATGGAAAACCTTAAATATCGCATTATTTACGAGTACGAGTTCCGCCGTGGCACTAGTGCTGCGGAAACAACTCGAAGGGTGAATGATGTGTATGGCGGTCGTGTTGCAAAATAAAACACAGTTCGTTTTTGGTTCCAACGTTTTCGTTCTGGAAATTTCGACCTGCAGAACAAGCCCCGTGGACGGCCTGAGACTCAAGTTGATAATGAAGAGTTGAAGGCTATTGTGGAAGCGGATCCATCGCAAACCACGTCCGAGTTAGCTGCAGGCTGCAATGTTAGTGATAAAACTGTTTTAATTCACTTGAAGCAAATTGGGAAGATTAAAAAGCTTGAAAGGTGGGTACCTCACGAATTGACTGAAACAAACCGGCAAACGCGCGTCGACTGCTGCGTTACATTACTAAACCGGCACAATAATGAAGGTATTTTAAACCGAATCATTACCTGTGATGAAAAATGGGTTCTTTACGATAATCGGAAGCGCTCAGCGCAATGGTTAGATCCTGGCCAGCCAGCCAAATCCTGCCCCAAGCGAAAATTAACCCCAAAAAAGTTACTTGTAAGCGTTTGGTGGACTAGTGCCGGTATTGTTCATTACAGTTTTTTCAAATCTGGCCAGACTATTACGGCTGATGTCTATTGTCAGGAATTGCAAACCATGATGGAAAAGCTAGCGGCTAAACAACCTAGGCTGGTCAATCGCTCCACGCCACTGCTGCTTCACGACAACGCTAGACCACACACTGCGCTACAGACGGCTACTAAATTAGAAGAGCTTCAATTGGAAAGTCTAAGACATCCTCCGTACTCCCCGGACCTTGCTCCAACAGATTACCATTTTTTTCGAAATTTGGATAACTTCTTGCAAGGGAAAAAATTCAACTCCGATGGGGCAGTCCAAATCGCCTTCAAAGATTTTATTGATTCCCGTCCGACTGGTTTTTTTAGTAAAGGGATCAATGAACTACCTATGAGATGGCAAAAGTGCATAGAAAATAATGGTTCATACTTTGATTAATTAAATATATTATATTAAAAAATATTCGACTTTTTGTTCCTCCCATACAAAACGCCAATTTCATATGTAAGGACCTAATATAATTGAATAGTAAATTCTCTTTATACAACAGTACACTATATGGAGCATTCCGAGAGACTACTTGTCATTGTTGATGAGAAAAAAAAACAAGAATAAAATACAGCGTGTATTCTTGTTTGTTAAGCTATTGCATAGCTTTTATCGCGGGGCTTGAGCGTGGGGACCGAATCCAGAAATTCCGTAACGAAAAAAACCTAACACCCCCCACTCCGACCGGCACAGCGGTGATACTTTTTAGTTCCATCTATCGATAAATACCAGAACTTTTAATGACTTTTTGAAATATCACGCTTGTCTCTTTAGTTCAGCAACCCGCCTTTAGGTGGCATTGGTTGTATTGGAAAACTACCGTAATCAGCTGTTTGTGAGAAAGTATATAGGTATATAAAAAAATACTGCATTAATAAAATAAATAAATAATTATAATTGCATAAGTTGATAAAAAATGCTATGCAATAGCTTTACCGCGGCAGTCTCCGAGTGCCACACCTAATTATTATTTTTTCTAGTAAGGGAGCCGCTTTAATTTTCGATTTATCTTCATTTTTATTATTTTATGAACTATGTTATAGCGGCAACAGAAAAACACATTCTGTGAAAATTTCAACTGTCCACCTATTACGGATCATGAGATACGGCCCGCTGACAGACAGACGGACGGACGGACAGCGAAGTCTTTGTAATAGGGTTCCGTTGGTTACCCATCGGATAAGGAACCGTAAAACCTACCAAACAGGATTTCACTAACGGACTGCGAGCTTCATAGGAAAGGTTTAGACCTGAGGTTCCAACAATTTTTTTTTTATTTCAAAAAATCTTTCACCGTTAGAAAGCAACGCCTGGCCACTGGACAGATTTCGCAAATATATCGGGATACATGTCAGGAGAAACTTTGTATGAAAAGAAAAACTTTGAAAAAAAAAACGCTATTTAATTTCGGGTCCTTTTTTCTATGGTGTATTAGACATATGCTAGCTAACACGAGACAACGTCTGTCGCGACAGCTAGTAAAAATGTAATTTTGTTTTCTGAAACCACTAAGGTGGCAAACAAGCATACGGCCCCGCCTGATGGTAAGCGGTCACCGTAGCCTATGTACGCTTGCAACACCAGGGGTATCACTGCGTTGAAGACTCTTCAGAAATCTCTTCACACCCTTCTTGAAGAACCCCATGCTGTACTCCTTTGGGGAAAACCAAAACCTATTGAAACGCCAGTCAAATCTGATATCACATTAAATTTGAGTGGTCTCCAACTTTACATGCAACATTCTAATTTGACGGCGCTTCAAATAGCTATGGGCCTTCAAACTTTTAATGTCGGTTCGATATTCTGACGAGTGGGTGTTAAAATAAAAACAAAAGCATCCTATACAAAGAATTTATCTTGATGATTCTGTGCCGGTAGCAGGGACATTGTCGACAACGTTTTCGACTATCTTTGTATTGAAAAATGAACAGCGCTGCGGCGGTGAAAAGTGGAACTAAAAATTAGTATGACAATTTTGACATTTCGCGAGTTACGTTTTCGAATACGTTGTCGACAATGTTCCTGCTACCGGCACTGGTCGGGATATTAGGATAAAGTTATGATATACCGCATTCACCGCAGTGAAATAACACTACTCGAAGTAGTGTTGTGTTTCTGCGGTGAGTAAGGTTGCCAGTGCTCCACGAGGATACGCTGCGCTAGTAGTAATGCTGCTAGCACAGTGTCCTCATCAACAACATGGTTGGCACCCCGTAAGTGATATCCCTGGTATTGCTAGCGGCTATAGGCTACGATGACTGCTTACCATCAGGTGGGCCGTATGTTTGTGTGCCACCTTAGTGGTATAAAAAAATATTATTGTAATGTCATCGGTCCTTAATACGTGCGCAAAATATTGAAACTGCTTCTGGCCGTGACTACGTCCGCGTTGAGCTTAGAATCTCAGAGGAACCTAAAATTTTCCCGGGGTTAAAAGTATCCTATGTGTTAATTCAGGCTATAAACTATCTGTGTTCCAAATTTCATCCAAATCCGTTGAGTAGTTTTTGCGTGAAAGAGTAACAAACATCCATCCATACTCACAAACTTTCGCATTTATAATATTAGTAGGATTATCATAAGGCTTAGCAAGAACATATTTCGACTATATTTGTATGGGAAAATGAACAGCGCTGCGGCGGTGAAAAGTGGAACTAAAAAATCGTATGAAAATTTTTACATTTAGAGAATTACGTTTTGGAATACGTGTTATGCGGAGGAATGATGATAACGTGGTAAGAAAGGTTTTATGTATGAATGTGGATATACAGGGGTCGAGGTAGACCTAAGAAAAGATGGACTGTGTGAAAGATGACATGGCCAGAAAGGAAGTGAATACAGATATGACGGCTGATAGAGAAGGATGGAAGAGAAATACATATTGCGCCGACCACAAATTATATGGGATAAGGGCAGGAGAATGATGATGATACAAAACATCATCTGTTTAGGAATATGTAGTCAAAAGACGTTCTTGCTAAGGATGTAGACGTCTTGAAGTCGGTGAAAATGACGTTGAAAGATTCCGTTACATTGATACAGACATACATTAGTCCGAGCGACAATAACTCGCGTAATGTCAACATACAAATTTCTAGTTCCACTTTTCACCGCCGCAGCGCTGTTCAATTTCCCATACAAAAATAGTCGAAAGCGATACCAACACATAGTCGAATAATGTTGCTGCTAGGGCTACAAGTGATGCTGATAAAAGTATTATTGCTGCTAAGGCTTCAAGTGATGCTGATAAAAGTATGATTGCTGCTAGGGCTACAAGTGATGCTGATAAAAGAAAAAAAAAAAACTTACCCTTTTTATCGATCGGGCTCTGTACTTGTGGCGCGGTGGTTTCCTGTGGCGCTAACAGCTCGGGGAGCATTGGTGAATCTATCCATAATCCTTGATTGTCTAACTCGAAGTGGTAACTACGGACAAAAGACAGGTATCAGTTATAATCTACCACAACTATCCCTATAGATCAGCGCTGATTGTCCGTCACAAGACTACCAGCACATGCTGAGTTGGGACCGTCTATACCTGTCTCCCTTTCTCATATGTTTTTGTTGTGTTGTTATGAATAAATGAATATCTTTCTTTTCTTTCTTTCTTTCTAAAGTGGGTTCCCTAAACTGACCAGGGTTCCGCAATATGATTGATTGGCTGTGAAATAATACAATTTCTTTAAATATCTCAAAATATATGATCATAAGGTACCCATTAATCAAATTCAAAAAGATCTTTATTTGACTAGACTTTACAGGCAAGCACTTTCAAATCGTCAGAATCTACCACCGGATTCGGAAGGTCGGTTTTGCTGAGAAAGAATCTGGCAAGAAACTCAGCAATTACTCTTTTAAAAACCAAAAGAATTACATAAAGTTTACATTTCAAATACTAACTTACCATGGATACTAATTGCTCAAAATAATATATAAAAACAATTGATAACACTAAAATATCATTATTTAAGTAGGTGTTCAAAGTTAATAACATAAGATAACATAAGGTGGTAACTTCCTAGTTTCTACCCGCGGCTTCGCCAGAGTTTTTCTAGATAGAGATCCTATGTGAGAGAGAGCCTATGTCCTTCCTCAGGTTATAATCTATCTCATTGACAAATTTTCATTAAGATCCATTCAGCCATTTAGTCGCGAAAAGGTAGCAAGCAAACAAATAAAGTTACTTATGCATTTATGATATTAGTTTATTTTGTATAACACTAAGGTGGCAAACAAGCATACAGCCTGCCTGATGGTGGTGACCTAGGCCTATGGACACTTACAACACCAGGGGTGTCACTAGCGCGTTGCCGACCTTGTGTTGAGAGGTATCGCTGTGCTAGCATAACGGATGAACAGGTCCCCCTACTGCCTGATGGAGCGGTGACCTAGGCCTATGGACACTTGCAACACCAGGGGTGTCACTCGCGCGTTGCCGACCCTGAAGTATGGTGGATGGACAGGTAGACTCACCCACATAACTGCAAACTGACGTGCCTCCAGAGGCACTCACTCTCTTCCTGCATAGCCCCTTCGATCCATTCTTGTCTCTTCGGCTCACTCTCTGACATTATGTTTGCACTGGGGAAATAGAGTAATATTAGTGAAAACATTTTTATACCTCTAAGGTGGCAAACAAGCATCCGGCCCATCTGATGATAAGTGGTTACTGTCGCCTATGGACGCTTGCAACACCAGGGGTATTACTTGCACGTTACCAACCCTACAAAATCATTCAACTAAACTAATTTGACAGGACTTATCTTTATTTAACCCAGCACATGAGAAAGGGATAGCAAGACTTTTAGTCCTGTACAAGTACAAGCAATGGAGATATGGTATCTGTGCTTTTGAAAAATAGAAGTGACATGTTAAAATGTCAAGAGTTGTAGTACACACACATAGAATTATTGAGTTGTTTTTTTTTCACAAATTTATCTTATTTCAACACTACTCTTTCTAGCCCTTATTACCTCTGCTTACCTTACTGACACCTTGCAGGCATTTTTTTTTACTAACAGATAAAAATTACCCATTAGTATTGCATTGTAAAAACCAATTTAAAGACATTTCTAAATTTTTTTTATTGATTGAGTAAGGAAATAATCACATTCATCTGTGGGGCGAGCGAGGCGATCATGCTCAGCCCCCGCAAAGGGAAGATCTTCCAGCCAGGCGGGTGTTGTGCCTGGGGAACCGCGGCTCCGACTGTTCTAGTCGGAAACTTGTATATATGTTGAATTGCGTAGAAAACTTCGCTAGCGCGTGGCAGGATTGTGACGTCATTCGTTGAATGTTGTCCTGCTAGTTAGTCGATTTCTAACGTTGGTTTATGTAGCCGTGAGGTCGCTACACATCTATATTTAAAAACACCATATTACGCTTGTATGGCTAATTATTGGTAATAAGGGCTAGACCAATATCACAATGCTTTTTGTGTTTGTTATAGTCAGGAGAAAGTTATCATGAAAAAAAAACATTAAAAATAACAGAACATTTTTAATTTCTGGATAAACTTAAGGTCCTTTTTTCTATGGTGTACTTGACATATGAATTCATAGCTACAACAGGACAACATCTCTCAGGACAAAGACAAGCTAGTCACAAATGTGTTTTTATATAACAAAATCCATCACAAAAGTAGCATATAAGTCTTTCTAACAAACATGATGTATTCCATTGCGGACTACTGTCTAGAAGCAAGTGGTCTCTTGGTACCATACTGGAATCATGTTGCCGTGTAAAAACCCTTTGTATATGAGAAACATCAACCTTATAACATTGGTATATATATGGTATTCTAGTATCCGATAACACCTCCAGGTTAAGCTATATACTAACCAGATGCATCATTTTCTATACCCCTGTCTCAGATTCTTCAGGGTTGGCAGACCAGACCAGACCAAGGAGACAACTACCAAGTCACATTCATGTGTGATAGTGTCAAGATAGCCCAATAAGAATACTTTATAAGGACATTGTTTACAAACTAGGCACAGAACTTTTTGGAGGTCATGCCAATCCATAGACAGCGAGAATTAGGTTAGGGATATTTTTCAAGCATCACACTGAAATATGAATGAATACAACTTACTTGTAGAAGGAAAAGCTGCAGACGACATCATATTCCAAACTGCAGCCCTCCACAACGCATTTTTGGGAGCTCATTATGAGAGCCCAAGCGCACAAGCTTTGCGTAACCTAGGCTAACTCACATCGTAGTTGTGGCGATAATATTATTAATTCACAAGGTTTAGCGCCCAAACTAACTTTCAAACAAACTATTGTGATGTTTCTATGGAAAATTATCAATCAAATGTCCAAATTGACGTGCTGTCACGAAAAGTCGAAAAATTAACAAATGCGTCAAACGTCTGCCATGAAATGGGTGATGTGATGTAATTTTAGCGGCAATCGGATGGCAACATTGATTTTTAGTATTGTTTTCTACTATAAATCGATTGATAGCGACCTAAATAAATATCGATTTTTCTTATTTTTATAATTGTTAATTTAAATTCATGGAATCAACAACTACTAAATAAGATGTATATTACATGCGATTTATTGATTATTTTATAACAAATAAAACTAATTTATTTATGAGTCTTTATTTGTAATATCGTACCTGTACCACAAATTTAACTAAAATAAGTTATTATTAGTTGATTTATATTAGGTTTCTATTGTTTAATCATCTTAAGCAAATAATTTCTTAGAAATGGAACGTTTTCTTGAAAGTTAGCAAATTTAATTATTTATATTAATCGATTTTCTGAAATCGATGCTGTATAGTTACCATATATAAAAATATAAAGCAAAGACAAGCCTCACGTTTACAGACGCGTGTTAAGGCATAGATGTAGATAATATGCATAGATAACAAATGCATAGTTCATATTCTTGTTTCTTGTGTAGCCGTAGAGCGTAGCAGTGTAGGATCCTATCCTACGTTAGGATTATAGCGTTTAGTATTTTCCACTACTTTGTGGTTCAATAATTATAAATATGAAGTAGATTAGTAAAACACAAATATTATTATCTCAAGCTGAAGACAGTACATCTAAATTAATTTTATCAGTTGTAAATTAGGTGATGTTTAATTTTCTTGCCTTGCTATAGATTTTTTAGGTTACGAGTTTATAGACCTAGTAGAGGGAGTAATTAATTATGAAATTAATAAAAAGTAAATATAATTTAGTTGCTTAGTCTAAGACAATTGGACCAATATCCGAACGCAAAACAGAGATGTCCGTAACCGGAACCGTAGACAAAAATGTTGGTTTGCCGCCAAGCCGCCACCCACGTACGTAGCTTGCCGCCTTTTTCGTGCGTGGCGTGGCTTTCCCGGTTGTCTTTTTTATGTTAGTGATAGATACATAGACAGTCTCGTCTTAAATTTGATCGGGATACTGATTTGGGACATATTTTATCCACCAATATGTACTTACAAGTCTTACAACTAAAGCTAGCGAACTTGTTAATACTCTGAGAATAATTATGTGGATTTACGCTACCTTTTTTTTATGTAGTGTCGCACAGATATCTACTATCATAGTCTGTAGTGTCTGTTTGAAATGTCAATATAATACTGTACTGTACTGTACTGTAATAACAAAAAATTCTTTGTTTAAATTTTAAAGTCAAATTATAAATTTTCCACCGACCAGTCTCCATCGTTTATCTTCACCTACCACGTGACATTGGCGGAATAGCTATATTAAAAGTTTGTCGCCATAAACTTAAAGAAGAAGAATGCATCAATGAAAGTATCTATCAAAACTGTTCCGACTTACTGATGTTACAAGCTTGCAAGCTTGTAACTTGGCTATTTTTGTTTGAGAATGAGAATTCAAGTTCAAAATAATTTATTCTGTTTGGGCCCTAATAAGGCACTTATGAAGGTCTAAATTACCACAGGTTCGGAACAAAAATTAGTGTACCACACAAAAAATCCTTCAAATTGGCAATATCTTCGACTACGTACTATTAGAAAACGTAACTCAAAATTATGACACAAATTTTTAGTTCCACTATTCACCGCCGCAGCGCTGTTCATTTTTCCATACAACAAAAGAGTAAAGTAATTAGAATTACTACCATACAAAAATACTCGAAGGCGATACGAAAACGCGATCACAGCTAGTAAGAAATAAAACTTAAACTCAATAGGAAAAAAGAATTTAATGAACAAATCATGAAATACATTGAATAAAGTATAAACAATTTTGTAACATGTCCATGTAAAACATCACATTATTTTTATATACAACGTCAGAGTAGATAATATACTAGAGCCGTGGTGGCCGTGAGGTATGAAGCGTTGCCTGCTATTCTAGCGACGCAAGCTCCAATCCCACCGGTCTGTACCAATGAGTTTTATAACTCAAGTGCAGTGATTAGTCACACCATGAGCTTTACGGTGAAGGAAAACATCGTGAGGAAACCTGCATACGTCTGAGAAGAAATTCAAGGACGTATGTAGTGCCTAAGAGACGGCGACGGACTCACCATCTGTCATGTTGGCACCAAATTATCTTCGGTGGAAAGTGGATGTTGTAACTCTGCCTACCTCTTCGGGGACCCTTGTGGGAAGGCGTGAAGATATATTTTAATGCTTATAGAAAAATTATAACTTACTAAATATACATACATTTCATCACGCGGAGTGCCTCACGGGGTAGGCAGAGAGTATAGAGCGCGTAACTATTGATTTGCACACCTGTTTTGCTTTTCTTTATTTTTCAATAGGTCAATCTCTTCATACATTTTTTTTTATAATTACGGGTCAGCGATAGTTCCACTTTTCACCGCCGCAGCGCTGTTCTTGTTAGTAATAGTATAGATAAATTATAGGTTTAAAGAATTTATTAAGAAGTTTTTTTTTTTTTTTTTTGCAATATCTTCAGATACAGTTCAACGATAATAAACACTAATTACAAAACTAGACAGGTGTCGATTCTGTTGTGCAAAATATTATTGTACTAAATTATGATGTATTAATAGATATTTTAAATATCTACTAGAGACTCTTACTAGTTATAGCTACCGTAACTTAATTTACGAAAACGCGAAATTTCTCTCAGCAAAATTGACTACGTAACAAAAATCTAAATTTTGGGTCGGCAACGCGCGAGTGATACCACTGGTGTTGCAAGCGTCCACAGGCTACGGTGACCGCTTACCGTCAGGTGGGCCGAATGCTTGTTCGCCAGCGTAGTGGTATAAAAAAAAATCTAAACCACCCCCCCGGTTCTGTGACTTAGCGTAGTATTTTGAAGACCTACCCTTAAACGGGTCACCTATAATATAGGTATGTTATGAGTTAAAACTAAATTAACACAATTAAATCTGAATCAACCGCTTTATCGGTAACATTACAATGTCAAATACAGTGAATTTCATGAAATATACATCATATAACTAATTTGATAAATAAACAATTTAGCTTCCATTATCCTTTAAGGAAAATAAAGCGCGAGACGAAAAACGTATTTGGGCAAATGTAGATTTTAAAGATTTACCGCAGCTTCGCCTACGTGGTTCTAGATAAAGATTGTATGTCCTTCTCCAGGTTATAATCTATCTCATTGCCAAATTTCATAACGATCCGTTCAGCCGTTTAGTCGTGATAATGAAACAAACAAACAAGCACTACTTTCGCATTTATAAATTAGTATGGATTATAGAGAGTTTGTTTGGTGGAACACGCTTATCTACTACTGGTTGGAATTGGAAAAGGCTTTAGTGGACAATCATTAGGGTTCTGCTCAAACATAACAAAACCCTTGAAATAGTGGAGTGAAATGTCACGCATACGTTGCGGGTACAGCTAGTGAATTATAAGCTCATCGCCATTAAATCAAAGATGGAATTTGACTAAAATCGTAGCAAGATAATAGCCTAGCGAAATTGATTAATTATTTTGAGTAATATCCTTGATAATACTTAGCTCACTTATACGAATTTAGCTTTTTGCGACTTGTCTGCGTATAGATACTCGTTATCTTCGCTTTCTGTAAAGTTTTTATAGATATTCTTAAAAGACACTGTCAATTCTACTAAGATTATAAATAAGGAAGTTTGTAAGATTGGATGTATGTTTGTTGCTCAATAACGTAAAAACGGCTCAACGGATTTGTATGAAACCTGGATTAACACATAGGATACTTTTTATCCCGGTAAAATGTTAAGTTCCTCTGGGAGTCTAAGCACAACGCGGACGGAGTCGCGGGCAGAAGCTAGTATACTATACTTCCGACGTTTGCGTGAGAAACTAAGATACTTGGGGCGGCATATACAGAGGAATACATGCTTATCCCTCATAAATAGCCGTCATAGCAATTCCAAGCAAAGACAGGTAAAGTTACAAAGTTCACTCGAAAAACACAAGAGTTTCCAGACCATTCATGTGTAAGTCTCTTAAAGTTCCCTCCGGAATAACTGAATATGTAATTCCACTTGCGTTAACATCTCCATCACTATTCACTGCACTTTCCGCCGCTTCACTTTCCGCCACTTCACTTCCCGCCACTGCACTATGTCCTTCTGACACTATACTTCTCACATTCTCAATCTTCACTTCCATAACGGATACATTATCCTTTTGATCCTTGTTCAAACTGTATTTTCTGTAATGATTGGTGACGTTCAAACGGTGATCTCTTCTCATATGCATCCTCAAATCTTGTCGCTTTCTGAACGACTTGCTGCAAACATGGCAGTCCGCTTTGTATTTTCTCTCCTGATGCGATTCCCACATATGATCCCATTTCAACTTCAACGAGTCAAACCTCTGCTTGCACACGATGCATTTAAATTTGAGCTTCTGTTTTGTGTGTCTGTTCAACATGTGCCGTCTGTACTCGGAGGGGGAGTAAAACACTTTTTCACACGACTGGCATGCAGTCGGCGTTACGTCTTTGTGTAACTGTAAACGACAAAATAATGAATCAATAATTGTTAGTGATACCCCTAGTATTGCTAGCGGCTATAGGCTACGGTGACTGCTTACCATCAGGTGGGCCGTATGCTTGTGTGCCACCTTAGTGGTATAAAAAACAGTCCTATCATTTGATAACCATACCATAGTCTTTACTGTGGATATCATAAATCTCCATTTAGTGACGTCCGCCATATTGGATTTAAAATGGTGGCATTTAAGTGATCGTACATTGTCACGGAAATCAAACGTACATGCCTTTTTTTTTTAGTTAGTTGGAGGGAACGTTTACTGCTTAACCGGACTAAAAGGCCTCCAGCCAGAAGGGGGATTTAATCTAAGCAACAGAACTAGGGGCGTTGCTGGGAGGCGGGCTATGGAGCCGCGACTGACTTTGGGGACGAAGAAGACGGGATGAGTGCGACGGTCCTCGCCGGCGAGGGCGGTATAGGGGTCGGTTTGAGGATTGTGCGCGTTTAGTGGCTTCCTGGAGTAGGGTGGTGTCATCGTCACGTACATGCCAAACTTCAGATATACCTTGCAACATTAAATTACACACACCGGGACAGTAAAAACTAAATAAAAGCTTGTACTATAGAGGTTACCTCAATATGTTTCTCCAGGGACATCTTAGATAGAAATTTCTTGGCGCAAATGTCGCACGTGAACACTTTTAGGTTGTGGGTTTTCTTGTGTTTGGTGAAGTTGCTCGAATCGCTGAACGATTTGTCACAAAGCTCACATTTGTACAGAGGCATCGAGCCGTGGATACGCATGTGGTATTTAAAACTGAAAAAAGACAATATTTATAGCATCACTTAAACGTAGGATCGGCAACGCGCGAGTGATACCCCTGGTGTTGCAAGCGTCCATAGGCTGCGGTAAACGCTTACCATTAGGCGGGCCGTATGCTTGTTTTCCACCTAGTGGTATAAAAAAAAAACAGCCGTGGTGGTTGAAGCAACGGCCTGTCATCTGATGAGCCCAGGTTCAAACCCCGAATTAACCAATGAGTTTTTCTAAGCTAGGTGCAGTGATTAATCACACCATGAGCTTAAAGAGATAGGTAGAGCGAATTGGGATCACCCATGGGTTTTCCCATAAGATTTGGAGCTGCCTGACGTGGACTTTGCGGAAGACCGCAGTCCAATAACACTACTTTGATGTAGTGTTGGGTTTCCGCAGTAAGTAAGGTTGCCAGTGCTCCACGAGGATACGCTGCGCTAGTAGTAATGCTGCTAGCACAGTGAGTCCTCATCAACAATATGGTTGGCAATGCGTTAGGGATATCCCTGGTATTGCCAGCGGCCATAGGCTACGGTGACTGCTTACCATTAGATGGGCCGTATGCTTGCCACCTTGGTGGTATAAAAAAATAATTAAAAAACAAACTCACCGCTCCGCCTTGTCAAAACCACTCCCGCATATTTGACATACCAACATTTTGTTGGTGGGCCTCGTGGCGTATGCGTCGCTTAACAGATGTTCTATAATATGTCGTTTGACATCGTGGTGTCTCTCGAAGCGCTTACTGCAGACCACGCAGACCCTCGTCAAAGTTCTTTGGGAAGACTCCGTGAACTGGAGGCGATCTGTCGAGGAAAAAAAAATCTATACTAATCTATACATTTTTAATGCGGATTGGCCAAGCGCAGCACAACACCGAGGCACCTGGAAAGAGGGGAGAGAGGCCTTTGCCCAGCAGTGGGACAGCAACGGCTAGATGGAAGAGAATAGAATCTATACACATAAATAAAATTGAAGTGCCTGTTTGTAATGTCAAAATAACAGCTTTTTACGAAATGCATATGAAAGTAAACACGTTTCTAATGACAAAAATGCAATTAAAAAAAATTGTGTCTGTTTTTTGGGGTAATCTCCGAAACCGCTGGACCGATTTGAACGAAACTTTCACTGGTAGATAGCTGATTTTACTGGGTGTAATCAGACAACTTTTTTTTTTTTAATAATTTGTTTCCGCGCAACTAATAATAATAATTAATATGAAATACCCGGGTCTATGGTCTCTTTCGGCTGTAAAATAATCAAACCTGTAAGTCAATATGAAGAAAAGATATGACCGTTTATGTCGGAAATGTTCGCATATTTTGCGATTTCACAAGGGAATCAAAACCTATAGGGTACTTCCCGTTGACCTAGAACCATGAAATTTGGCAGGAAGCAGTGTCTTACAGCACAAGTAAAGGATAAAATCTGAAAACCGAAAATATTTAGTTTTTTTTTAAATGCGAATTTACTAAAAAATATTCTTGTTTCGCGCTGTTGAGAGTTACCGACGAAAAATGACCTAATTTGATGTTCGCCTACTTTTAACCTTACCTACAAGTGTGTACGGAACCCTCGGTGCGCGAGTCCGACTCGCACTTGGCCGGTTTTATTTATAGCTAGCGGCCCGCCCCGGCTTCGCACGGGTAGACGTTTATCAAATATTTTGACTACCCGAGCGAAGCCGGGGCGGACAGCCAGTATAATATATAGCCTATGTTACTCAGTGATGAACTAGCTTTCCAACAGTGAAAGAATTTTTGAAATCAGTCCAGTAGTTTCGGAGCCTATTCAATACAAACCCACAAAAATACAAATCTTTCCTCTTTACAATATTAGTGTAGATATTGGGGTACTGGCAAGCGTTGGATGCGGGCTGCATTGAATCGGTCATTGTGGAAATCTATGGGGGAGGCCTTTGTTCAGCAGTGGACGTCTATAGGCTGATGATGATGATGATGATGAGTGTAGATATAGGCAGGTAATACATACTTATCATAATCCTCATAATCTCCGGCTTCAGCTTAGTAACACTTCCCATAGGATCCTCGCCTTCACTGGCCACGTTTGTTTTATCATCCTCAACCTTCACTTTGTCAAGTTTGAGATGCGACTCCCAATGTGCGAAAAACCTTTCGTTCTCAACATACTTCACACACTTTTTGCACTGGTATTTCTTCTCCGATAAAAATTTATCAATCAGATTTAGTTTTATGTAGTTGTATTTCACATGGACATTCACATGATAGGAAAGTTTAACAGAATTTTTGAATTTCTGGAAGCATTCCGGGCAAGACAGGTGAGGTACGCCATGCACGGAAAAATGTTGAAGGTACCGCGACATTTTGTTGAAACTCTTCTCGCACATAGTGCATGTATACTTGTCAGACTTTGAAATTTTACAATTATTGTCTCTGTGCCAGCGGTACTGTCTATGGACGTCCTCATAACCACATCTAGCACATCTGTACAGTTTTGGTTTTCTTCTTCGTAAGCTGCCTGTGTTGGGCTTAGTGCTTATAAGGTCGTCTATGTGATCGAAGTCTATCCCATCTGCTTCCTCATCATCATCAAACACTTGACCATGAACTTCTTGATCGTCCACCTCTTGATCGTCACCTTTTTGATCGTCCACCTCTTGATCGTCAACTTCTTGATCAACATCTTCTTGATCGTCAACTTCTTGATCTTCAACTTCCTGCTTAACGTCACCAATGACACTGATGATATTATCAAATTCAGCTTTACTGATTCTATGTTCTGGAATTGAGTCTATGTCATTCTCTTCTAAGTCCGCTGGCTCCTGTTTTATTTCAGTTTTGAAGACAACCATTTCCACGCCTTGCGTTCCGTTGATTGCTTGTTCGAAAGCTGTCTTCAGTAGTGATCTTTTAGATGGAACAACAATTTCAACTGTAAAATAAAATTTAAATCTAAATATATATAACTCAAAGGACTGACTGACTGACTGACTGACATAGTGATCTATCAACCCACAGCCCAAACCACTGGACGGATCGGGCTGAAATTTGGCATGCAGGTAGATGTTATGACGTAGGCATCCACTAAGAAAGGATTTTTGGAAATTCCACCCCTAAAGGGGTAAAATAGGGGTTGAAAGTTTGTATGAAATCCGTCATTTTTTAAGATAAACGTATGAAAATTGGTATTTGACTTTTCAGTTAACAATAAATAAATACGTATTCCAAGATTATTGGAAATTCCACCCGTAAGGGGGTAAAATAGGGGATGAGACTTTTGTATGAACATCCGTCATTTTTGAAGTTAAATCTATTAAAATAGGTAGCAGTGGGCAAAAGATATCATTTTGGATTATAGATATAGGTACATGTTGACCTATTTACCACGCGTGCAAAGCTGCGGGAAAAAGCTAGTTATAACATAAACTTAAATTAAAACCTTAAAATAACTTGGGGTCGAAACTCTAGGGCCGTGGGGGCCAGAGGCTCATAACCTTTTTAAGGAGACCTCAAACAAATTATGCGAGGCCTCCCGTGACAACAGGGCTGGCGAATATCTGGCCCAAGGGCTAAGCATTGCAATACAGCGTGGCAATGCCGCCAGCCTTCTCGGCATCTTGGCACACTTCCCCGTGACAGTGGTTCGGGACATTTATTTTACGTGTAGCTATTTAAGTTTTGTACTTCTTAGTTTAGTTTATTTTAAATTTAAATTAATTTAACACTAGTGAACAAGAGCCGTAGTAGCGTTGCCTGCTATTCTAGCGACGCAAGTTCCAATCCCACCGGTCTGTACCGATAAGTTTCTATAACTCAAGTGCAGTGATTAGTCACACCACGAGCTTTACGGTGAAGGAAAACATCGTGAGGAAACCTGCATACGTCTGAGAAGAAATTCAAGGACGTATGTAGTGCCTAAGAGACGGCGACGGACTCACCATCTGTCACGTTGGCACCAAATTATCTTCGGTGGAAAGTGCCTACGTCTTCGGGGACCCTTGTGGGAAGGCGTGAAAATATATTGTTCTTATATTAACACTCTACGGTGGCACACAAGCATACGGCCCACCTGATGGTAAGCAGTCACCGTAGCCTATAGCCGCTAGCAATACCAGGGGTATCACTAACGGGGTGCAAACCATGTTGCTGATGAGGACTCACTGCAGCAATACTACTAGCCCAGCGTGTCCTCGTGGAGCACTGGCAACCTTACTTACCGCAGAAACACAACACTACATCAAGTAGTGTTATTTGACTGCGGTCTTCTGTAAGGCGGAGGTACAGTCCCCAGTCGGGCGGCTCCAATTTGAATGGGAAAACCCACGGGAAATCCCAAATCGCCCTAACTCTCTTTTTAAAAGCTCATTGGTACAGGCCGGGTTTTGAACCTGAGCCCAACAGATGACAGGCAGTTGCTCCAACCACAAGGCCACCACGTCTTTTATAGCTTGTAAAAAGGCATAAACAAATAAGGTCGAAAACGCGCAAGTGATACCCCTGGCGTTGCAAGCGTCCACAGGCTACGGTAACCGCTTACCATCAGGCGGGCCGTATGCTTGTTTGCCACCTTAGTAGTATAAAATAAGGCATACTCTCGGATCCATCCTGGCTGGCACTGTCTATAGTCTGGTCATCCTCCATCGTCTGGATTTGCTCCGCTTGATCCGGTTCGTTAGAATCCCCATCAGATGGCACGAAATTTGGGTCGAAACATGTCTTCGGTAGAATTACCTGAAACATTATAAATAAACTAGCTGCCCGCCCCGGCTTCGCACGGGTAGACATTCGTTTGGGAGCATAGACATTTATCAAATATTTTGACCATCCGAGCAAAGAAGGGGCGGGCAGCTAGTATAATATATAGCCTATGTTACTCAGTGATAATTTAGCTTTCTAACGCTGAAAGTACCAATGAGATTTTATAACTTAAGTGCAGTGATTAGTCACACCACGAGCTTTACGGTGAAGGAAAACATCGTGAGGAAACCTGCATATGGCTGAGAAAAAAAAGAGGACGTATGTAGTGCCTAAGAGACGTCTGTCCCTATGTATGCTTAGATCTTTAAAACTACGCAAGCAGTCACCGTAGCCTATAGTCGCTAGCAATACCAGAGATATCGCTAACGAGTTGCCAACCCTGTGGTTGCAGAGGAGTCACTGTGCTAGCAGCATGCCTATGCCTGCTAGCCCAGCGTATCCTCGTGGAGCACTGGCAACCTTACTCACCGCAGAAACACAACGCTTCATCGAAGTAGTGTATTTGACTATGGCTTTCTGTAAGGCGGAGGTACAGTCCCCATTTGGGCGGCTCCAATTTAAATGGGAAAACCCACGGGAGATCCCAATCTACCTCTCTTAAAATGTATTTAGTAATTCGTATGGATTGACTCACCAATGCAGCCCCAGTTCGTCTTTTATCAAATTTGATACAGTGAGCCTTTTTCATGTGCAATTTTAGGTTGTGATAGCTAATACAGACCAAGAAACTAGTACATAGAATACATTTATAAGCCAATTGAAAATTCTTTGTATGTTTCTCAGCTATATGCTTCGTTACCATACAAGACTTCGGGAATTCAGCCTGACAAATCGGACAATTTCCAGGCATGGCTATCCTCGCGTGAATGTCTGCTAAATGGCCAGAGATGAAACGCCTGTGACAAAACATGCATTGGGACTTCAGCTTCTTGGATGGACAATCATGTACGCTGTATTGAAGATATTTCTCCTTGCAAACAAAACACACTTTACAATACGTAAGGGATATAAGGTCCGATCTCACACTGTGATAGTGTCTCATATGATCATCGTAATCTTTCTTGGTATAATAAGTTATGTTACAATATGAGCAGAAGAACTGATCCTTAAAAGCGGTTGCGGCTTTCTGACAGGAATTCTGGTGCTTGATCTGCATTCTACAAGACCGGTATGTATTCCTGCAGAAGACACAGCTAGCAGACACACCATTATTCAATACATGATGGTTGTAATCTTGACAGCACTGCCAGCAAACTCCGTCTAACGGTATATTCTTAATCTCAGGCACAGTCTTCATGTAACCGATTATATTGAACGAAGCTGTGAACATTTGCCCATCTTCCTCGAAGTGTATTTTGAAGTCCTTTGAAGTGTGGATCTGGATATGTTGGCGGAAGTCATCTAAGTGCCACCAAGCTTTGCTGCATACGTAACACTTGTAGAACACGGGATATTGACCGTATTTAGACATGATATACCAAATCTTTGTATGGTTCACCGCTACTTCTATCATCTTATCTAGCTTGTTCTCTGCTATTGGCTCTCTAGGTCTTTGCCCCAAAATGTTCCTCACTTCTACGTACAATAGCTTGTCGGCTAGAGTCATGTGTTCGGGCTCTGTTGCCAAATCTGCCACATTTATATGATACTCTTTGTATTTCATGTATGACAATCGGTCATTCAGGTCTACATCATTAGATTCCTCGCTAACACTCGCTTTGAACGTCTCAGTCACTTGATTTTTAGTAGTTGATTTCGGTTTCAGTCTAGTTTTGGGAGTTTTAACAAGTTTTCCTGAAGGTTTTACAGCATTATTGTCAATTACGTCATCAGGTGTGTCTTCAGGTTCCTCTTTTATATGACATTCGTGGTACTCCTCCACTTGTACGTTTACAGAGAATTCCATGTGCGGTAAAGAAGAAGACTTTATTGTATCGTCCCATTCTGGTTCAGCTTTTATTTTCACAAGCTTCATGTAGGGCTCATCCTGAAATGAAAATGTTTAATTATTTAATGATGCTTGTACATTATCTCTCAGGGCCATCTGGTTATGGTTACAAACAATTTATGTGTGTATTGTGTTTGGAAGTGGTGTTAGAAAAAAGTTTGAAAATTAATTGTTACGTATGTATATAAATAATTCAGCTTTTCTGGAAGTTGTAGCTTTCTTTATTATATTTAGCGAAAAATTACAGAATATATTGTACACACAGAAAAAAAAATACTTACAAAAAATTCTTATAAAAACATCTTATTGACACAAAACAGATTAAAAACATCTTGTATTTATCTCCAAATAGTTACTCAGTTAAAATCATCATAGTTAACTGAATCATAAAGAAAAGTTTGTAAATATAAACCTAAACGAACGGAGAACGTGCTATATTTTAAAGGTGGTCAAAATCAGTAATAAGTGTCAAATATTTTTTGTACTACCTACGACAGTACTTAATCTAAGCATGGGCTTTTTAGATATAAATTAAAAGTTAAGTGATCAAATACATACATAAGAATTTTAAGAGAATTATAAAACGATTATATTTAGGTACCCAGGTAAGGCAACGTTAAAAAAAAATTATAACTCCCTACGCGTCACTTGTATTGATATTTGGGGTTATGTCTAAAATTAGTTGTGTAAAGACTAAACACGGCGTTTCATAACCCATAATCAAACCCATAGTCATAAAAAACGCATCCGTTGATTATACTTCCATGAAGAATGCGTCCTAAATCCCTACCCTCGAGATCACATGAAATTTCAGACGAAATTTCTTTTGAAGGTAGATGTCAATTAATTTTTATTTTTCAGGATAATAATCAAAACACACCTTAGAAACACCTTACTTTATATTACCAAGCTTTATCATACGAACAACATTGATAATCGTCAGTAAATTGATGTGTTCTTTGTTCTTTGTAAGTGTCTCACGGCGGTACAAACTTTATCAAACAAGATGGCCTACCCTCGCCTTGTAGCACACCTACCTGCGTCAGAACGTTTCCCTGCTCGCCTTCAAAATTACAGTCACGGGGCACCAATTTGTCTTTTCTACTCCTTTTCTTGCTATTTGTAGACATTTTTGCATATTTAGACAAAATATGCGTGTTTACAATACAAATTACATCGCGTAATAGCCCAAACGGGGACGCAGCGGAGCCATAGAAAATATATGAATGAATGAAAATAAAATTGGCACGTTGAAAGCGATAGTACTTGCACATACGATTAAGTTTGAAAGTATACTTGGTTGTATCGGTTCTCTCTTTTGCACTAGTACGATATTCCGAGACACTAGCGCCAAGACTTTGAAAATTTTATACCATTAACCGTAGACGGATAAAACGCGTGTTGTGATAAAGGCGAGGCGACTTGCCGGTTGTTGGGTAGTTGCGAAGGTAAGCTCAGAAACTAAATAAATTGAACATAGATAAAACTATCAAAGATTTAATTAAATTACAGTAAAAATGTATAAATCAATTGAATTATGTAACAGTGTAAGAATAGAATAGAAATTAGGAAACTGATAAAAAACGTAATGGTAAAAGCATACCAGTACAAAAAAAATATTTTGAAAAGCAAAGAGTGGAGTACATAAATCCTAAATTTGATGAGCCTTCATTGTCACTCTTGTATTCAGTTTTGTATCGACACAATCTCATAATAGAGAGTACTATGTTCCTTAGATAATGAAAGATCATCTTCTCTCAAAACTTATGAGATTTTATATATTTTTACTAGCGGCCCGCCCCGGCTTCGCACGGGTAGACTTTTATATCAAATATTTTTGAGATTTAAACTATCCTATCTCTCAAGTTGGATCGAACTGCACATGGTGTGCGAATTTTATTATAATCGGTGGTTTAGGAGTCCATTGAGGACAAACATTGTGACACGAGATTTATATATATTAAGATAGAACGGTTCGTTTGTCATACAACTAAGCAACCCCCCCAAATGTTTTTTTATTATCCGTTAATATACACCTTAATCACACTTACAGGAAAACTATATACAAGAAGAGAAAAAAAACAACATAATAAACAGAAATAAAAATAAATTAAACACTTGTCCCAAAGGTCAAATTATTGTCACGGGGGAGGGTGCCAAAGATGCTGGCAGCATTGCAATGCTTTTCCTTTTATGAACTACTCTAACCCCAAATTATTCAATCAAATGTTACTTATACTTGTTTATAAAATGTTCAATTTAACAAATTTGATATGTTTTGAACTGTACAATCATTGATCACAATTAAAATCAACGTACTTTTTAACTGTATCATGAATCTTGTTGATACGTCTGATTTTAAATCTAACTTCTGAACGTCTTGAATACTTAATTTTTTCTGTAATCTGCTTTTTTAATTGTCTATACCTATACATAATTGTGACATTTGTGAAATTGTGACATAACCTCAAAATGGAACACTGATTTCAGTTAAACTCAACAAATTTTGGTAAAAATGAGCATATTTATCAAGAAGTGTAGGCCCGGCAGCCTTTCGATATCGTACAACACTAAACTATGGCGTTTAAACTCAACTTCAACGGACACTGTGCTAAAAAAATCGGAAGACGAAGAAGAGTTCCGTGTGTTGGATATTTTGAAGAAGAGGGAACGAGAGCAAAGGAGGGTTAATCGGAGGACTGATGTGCACCCAGATAGGGCAGAACGAATGCCTACGGACCAGGTAACTATAATAGTGATGTTCTTACATAGTCTCGACCAACAAAGACGCCTCGGTCGATGGTTGAGTCAAGGGTCGGATACAGAAGACAGTACTCCTCGACACGGCACTATTGTCAGGAGGTTCCTCACTGTGTGACTTTAACCGGTAGTTTGGGCTTTGTGGGTGGCTCCCTAGGTTGGGTGTGGTTTTATAAATAATATTTCAGATTTTATTAGAATATTGTAAAGAAAAATATCTAGGCTTTGAAACTAAATAAATATAGAAAATGTCGTTACATATAATCAAACAGCTTTTTGCCCGCGACTTCGCCCACGTAACAATAGTACTATTCCCCATTTTCCAGTAGGAATTAATCATATTCCCAAAAATATTTTTTCAAATCGGTCCATTAGTTTCAGACCCTATTCCATACAAACAAACAATCATATCTTTCCTCTTTATAAGATTAGTGTAGATAAACTCAAAATCATCTTTCCTTGACTAGACTTTCGTCCAAGGAGGCAATACAGCTGGCACATTTAATTTTCAGAACAATATTTTTTATTTATTTATGACATACTTGGGGATAAACTCTTACATGACTACTTATTACTGATATTCTGTGTAATTAGTAAAAATATATAAGAAAATATACAAATTAGTACTTTCAAACCATCAGAACTATTGTGTTTTGCTGAAAAAATCCAGCAAGCACCAAGGCAATGAGTTATTTTTATATAAAACTTACATACTGTTATATACTTACATTGATTGATGCCAGATACCATTCACAGGTACACAGTAGTCTTTACCTTTTTATCATTGTATGTCTCGAATTGTTCAAATTTAATTGATCTAAAAAGTTTGAACTTGGCCTTCCATGATGATTGGTGGTATGATTGTCAGTGGTAATTTATAAGTGCCTTATTAGTGCCTAATCTTTTTTTTTATACTACTAAGGTGGCACACAAGCATACGCCCACCTGATGGTAAACAGTCACCGTAGCCTATAGCCGCTAGCAATTCCAGGGGTATCACTAACGGGTTGCCAACTATGTTGTTTATAAGGACTCACTGTGTTAGCAGCATTACTACTAGCCCAGCATATCCTCGTTGGAGCACTGGCAACCTTTCTTACCGCAGAAACACAATGCTACATCAAGTAGTGTTATTTCACTGCAGTCTTCTGTAAAGTGGAGGTACAGTCCCCAGTCCGATGGCTCCATTTTAAATGGGAAATGCCAAAAATCTTCCTACCTCTCTTTTTAAATGCTGATTAATGATTTTTTCATCTAGATTTTTGACAAATTTACACCCTTACTTACTTGTGAAGAATTTACACATATAATTATTCCATGTGAGGAGTTTACTTTCAAGTTATGGTGTTTACAAAATGTGACAAATTTACTTTGTGACAAATGTAGAAAAACCTACTATGTATTTCACATTCTCATTGTATATATTTTTTGGCAGTGCTCATCACTCATTGGTTCTAAGTGTAATCGAATTACAAACATTTGATTTCAGAATTGGGGCAATGTATGGCCAGGACCGAAGACCTTTCACCCATCATCAGTACCTCTGCCCTTACACCAGGGGTACGTACAAAAGGGAGCTGCTCCTCCGGGCAAGAAAGCTAATGCGGAGTTGATGAAAATACCAAACTTCTTACATCTCACACCACCTGTCATTAAAAGCCAGTGCGAAGCCCTAAAGCAATTCTGCACTGAATGGCCCAAGTTATTGACCTCCGAGGAAGCTATAGAGCAACACTATCCCCAAGAAATTATAACATCAGACTATTGTCACGCCAGTCCCTCGATAAGGAACCCCTTATCAAGAGTTGTCACTCTACGAATTAAGCTGTCAACTCTCAAGTTAGATAAACGTGCGAAGGATAAGTTTATTAGACTATTGAATGGAAGATACGATGATGCTACAGACCTGGTGACGATAACCGCTGACCGATGTCCAGTCAGGGCGCAGAATTTGGATTACGTAAACTATCTGCTCACAGCTTGCTACCACGAGGCTTGGAACTGTGAGGATTGGGAGAAGGATAAATCTGAGGACGATATGGAGTATTATGATTTCGATAAAAATAAGTCAAAGAAGAGTTTGGTCACTTGGTATCTTCGGTCAACTAATGAAGAGAAGTCTTTGACGGATGAGGAGTATTGTCAGTTTGATGTGTCCGTTATCCCGTATGCAGAGGACTATAAGACAGCTGTGTCTGGCTATTTTAACGATGGTGAGAGTGCTACAACTGTAGACAACTACGGTGCAGCGGTTAGGAAACTGTTTGGATTACCACAGAAAAAAGAGACTGTGTAAATTGTTAGAAGAAGATAGATTAAGGTAGACACTAGCAGCAACAATCTTTATGTCTGATCAGAACTTTGGATGGCATAGAAGATTTTCGACTATTTTTGTATGGGAAATTGAACAGCGCTGCAAAATCAAAATCAAAGTGAAAAATAATTTATTCAGTTTATGCCCTAATAAGGCACTTATGAAGGTCTAAATTACCACCGGTTCGGAAAGAAAAGCCACCTGAGAAGAACCGGCAAGAAACTCAGTGCTCTGTCTTTTTTTCATGTAACAATCATGATATAGCAATATTCACTTGTTTATTAAAATACTGCGCTGACGAAAAGTGGAACTAAATATTCGTATGAAAAGACATCATCCATTTTGGTCCAAATCTGAAAGGGCCGGCCAACGCATTTTTTTGTATATTCTGTTAGAGCTTGTCCTTCTGAGCATTTATTAATATGGCACCAAAGTTGTAGGATTATAGTCCTTGATTTTATTTGAGTTCTAAAATCTGAATTTTCATACATTTTTGTTGAAAATAGGCATTAAAAATAACCGAAACAAATGAAATGTCCTGTAATGTCCAACTTTGGTGTCATAGTAATAAATGCTCAGACGGACAAGCTCTAACAGAATATACAAAAATATGCGTTGGCCGGCACTTTCAGATTTGGACCAATCGACCTAAAAGATTGGCGCGACTTGTATGTACCTACTAAAACAAATTACAAATTTAGCAATGAAATAATGTAATTAAGCTTAAAACCATATTTAATATAGTTTATTTAAATAAATGGTAATAGTATGTAAATATTCGGCTTTTATTTTGAACTTTTTAGGGTTCCGTACCTCAAAAGGAAAAAAGGTACCCTTATAGGATCAATTTGTTGTCCGTCTGTCTGTCTGACAGTCAAGATTTTTTCTCAAGAACGCGTGGAGTTCTCAAATTGAAATACATAATAATAATAATGCTTGGACATTATCACACAGCGCCATCTGGCCCCAAACTAAGCAAAGCTTGTACTATAGAAACCAGCAGCTGATATAATACTTATATACTTTTGTAAATACATACTTATAATACATATCAGACACCCAGACGCAAGGGAATCTTATTTGTCACATAAATGTTTGCCCCGGCGGGAATCAAACCCGCGACCTCTAGCGTAGCAGTCAGGTATACTAACCACTAGACCAGCGGTCTCGTCAAATTAGTATCAAATACCCGGGGCTATGGTCTCTTTCGGCTGTAAAAAAACCAAACCTGTAAGTCAATATGAAGAAAAGATATGACCGTTTATGTCGCAAATGTTCGCATATTTTGCGATTTCACAAGGGAATCAAAACCTATAAGTTGTACGAAGTATATTATGTACTCTGAGCTATAAGGTACGGAGACTACTCTTATGGCCAGTAATGTCACTAGTTACAGTGCCCTTCACACCGGAACACAGTGTAGTGTACGTACACTAGTGCTTGGCGGCAGAATATCTGACACTGCGGTGGTACCCACCTAGCCGGACTCTTGCAATAAGAGGCCTACCACCTAGTACCTAGTCTCTTATGGCCAGTAATATCACTAGCTACAGTGCCCTTCACACCGGAACACTGTAGTGTACGTACACTAGTGCTTGGCGGCAGAATATCTGACACTGCGGTGGTACCCACCTAGCCGGACTCTTGCAATAAGAGGCCTACCACCTAGTACCTAGTCTCTTATGGCCAGTAATGTCACTAGCTACAGTGCCCTTCACACCGGAACACAGTGTAGTGTACGTACACTAGTGCCTGGCGGCAGAATATCTGACACTGCGGTGGTACCCACCTAGCCGGACTCTTGCAATAAGAGGCCTACCACCTAGTACCTAGTCTCTTATGGCCAGTAACGTCACTCGCTACAGTGCCCTTCACACCGGAACACAGTGTAGTGTAAGTACACTAGAGCTTGGCGGCAGAATATCTGACACTGCGGTGGTACCCACCTAGCCGGACTCTTGCAATAAGAGGCCTACCACCTAGTACCTAGTCTCTTATGGCCAGTAATGTCACTAGCTACAGTGCCCTTCACACCGGAACACAGTGTAGTGTACGTACACTAGTGCTTGGCGGCAGAATATCTGACACTGCGGTGGTACCCACCTAGCCGGACTCTTGCAATAAGAGGCCTACCACCTAGTACCTAGTCTCTTATGGCCAGTAATGTCACTAGCTACAGTGCCCTTCACACCGGAACACAGTGTAGTGTACGTACACTAGTGCCTGGCGGCAGAATATCTGACACTGCGGTGGTTCACCTAGCCGGACTCTTGCAATGAGGCCTCAGTAAAACTTCATATAATTTTCACGGTTCTAGTGTTAGTTTATATGATTTAAAGTATATAAGTAGGTATGTTTCGCAATAACTAATGTTTATTTACACTTCAATAAATGTAGCGCTATAAAAATGCTGTTAACTGCGAAATTGGGTTTTGTTTAAAATTCACAGTTTTTATTTAGTAAATATGAACGTGGTATTTGTAACGTTGTTTTTTTTAAAGAATTTGCTTACAGTTTTGTCGAATGAGAATGATATTCCCGAGGTTTTTAATTTTAATAGTAAGTACAATAATATTGGTGCCAATTCTGTTGTTCAAAATTACTAAACTTAACTAATTTGACAGGTCATAAAAAATTGCCATCCTTATTTAACCCCGCACATGAGAAAGGGATAGCAAGACTTTTAGACCTGTCAAATTAGTTTAGTAATTTTGAACAACAGAATCGACACCATTAAGTGAATAAATACTTCTGATTAGACTAAAAGTAATGGTTTTAACAATATGCATCGTTTTGAAAGACCTAACCGTACGGCTACCTGATGGTAAGCAGTCACCGTAGCCTATAGCCGCTAGCAATACCAGGGGTATCACTAATGAGTTGCAAACCCTGTTTATGAGGACTCACTGGGCTAGCAGCATTACAACTAGCCCAGCGTATCCTCTTGGAGCACTGGCAACCTTACTCACCGCAGAAACACAACACTACATCAAAGTAGTATTAGTTCACTGCGGTCTTCTGTCAGGTGGAGGTACAGTCCCCAGCCGGGCCGGGCGGCTCCAATTTTAATGGTAAAACCCACGGGATCCCAATTCGCCCTACCTTTCGTGGTGTGATTAATTACTGTACTTATTCTTAGAAAAACTCATTGGTACAGGCCGGCGTTTGAACCTGAGCCCATCAGATGACAAGCCGTTGCTTAAACCACAAGGCCACCACGGCACTACACTGCGCTCGTCACCTCACTTAGTTTATAAGCCTTCTTAGATACCTAATTACAGATAAAATATTTGACCCAAATCACATGGGAGCGTGCCAAGAATGCAGGCAGCTAGCAGCATTAACTGCCGTGGTGGCCTTGTGGGCCGTAGCTTGGGTGTCACCTTAGTGGTATAAAAAAGAAGTGGTACGCGGTGCGTTGCAATTAAAACACCTGGATGGAACTTTATCTGTACTGTCAGCAAGAACATCTTCCGTCTACGTATTCGAAAAATAAATTCTATTTTTTTTTAAATTTTCATCCGAATTATTAGTTCCAGTTTTCGCCGCCGCAGCGCTGTTTATTTTCCCATGCAATTTTGTCGAAAGCGATGGCGATACGAATACGTCGGTCAAAATTGTTCTTGCTAAGCTGTTGTGGCGTGACGCTACCAGGCAAACGATTTGAACATATCGTCACCTAGTTGTCTATACCTATAAGGTACTAATATTATAAAGAGGAGGAGTCCGGTCTGTACCAATGAGTTTTTATAACTCAAGTGCAGTGATTAGTCACACCACGAGCTTTACGGTGAAGGAAAACATCGTGAGGAAACCTGCATACATCTGAGAAGAAATTCAAGGACTATATAAATGGTATAGTGGTACTATATAAATGGTAATAGTATGTAAATATTCGGCTTTTATTTTGAACTTTTTAGGGTTCCGTACCTCAAAAGGAAAAAAGGTACCCTTATAGGATCAATTTGTTGTCCGTCTGTCTGTCTGACAGTCAAGATTTTTTCTCAAGAACGCGTGGAGTTCTCAAATTGAAATACATAATAATAATAATGCTTGGACATTATCACACAGCGCCATCTGGCCCCAAACTAAGCAAAGCTTGTACTATAGAAACCAGCAGCTGATATAATACTTATATACTTTTGTAAATACATACTTATAATACATATCAGACACCCAGACGCAAGGGAATCTTATTTGTCACATAAATGTTTGCCCCGGCGGGAATCAAACCCGCGACCTCTAGCGTAGCAGTCAGGTATACTAACCACTAGACCAGCGGTCTCGTCAAATTAGTATCAAATACCCGGGGCTATGGTCTCTTTCGGCTGTAAAAAAACCAAACCTGTAAGTCAATATGAAGAAAAGATATGACCGTTTATGTCGCAAATGTTCGCATATTTTGCGATTTCACAAGGGAATCAAAACCTATAAGTTGTACGAAGTATATTATGTACTCTGAGCTATAAGGTACGGAGACTACTCTTATGGCCAGTAATGTCACTAGTTACAGTGCCCTTCACACCGGAACACAGTGTAGTGTACGTACACTAGTGCTTGGCGGCAGAATATCTGACACTGCGGTGGTACCCACCTAGCCGGACTCTTGCAATAAGAGGCCTACCACCTAGTACCTAGTCTCTTATGGCCAGTAATATCACTAGCTACAGTGCCCTTCACACCGGAACACTGTAGTGTACGTACACTAGTGCTTGGCGGCAGAATATCTGACACTGCGGTGGTACCCACCTAGCCGGACTCTTGCAATAAGAGGCCTACCACCTAGTACCTAGTCTCTTATGGCCAGTAATGTCACTAGCTACAGTGCCCTTCACACCGGAACACAGTGTAGTGTACGTACACTAGTGCCTGGCGGCAGAATATCTGACACTGCGGTGGTACCCACCTAGCCGGACTCTTGCAATAAGAGGCCTACCACCTAGTACCTAGTCTCTTATGGCCAGTAACGTCACTCGCTACAGTGCCCTTCACACCGGAACACAGTGTAGTGTACGTACACTAGAGCTTGGCGGCAGAATATCTGACACTGCGGTGGTACCCACCTAGCCGGACTCTTGCAATAAGAGGCCTACCACCTAGTACCTAGTCTCTTATGGCCAGTAATGTCACTAGCTACAGTGCCCTTCACACCGGAACACAGTGTAGTGTACGTACACTAGTGCTTGGCGGCAGAATATCTGACACTGCGGTGGTACCCACCTAGCCGGACTCTTGCAATAAGAGGCCTACCACCTAGTACCTAGTCTCTTATGGCCAGTAATGTCACTAGCTACAGTGCCCTTCACACCGGAACACAGTGTAGTGTACGTACACTAGTGCCTGGCGGCAGAATATCTGACACTGCGGTGGTACCCACCTAGCCGGACTCTTGCAATAAGAGGCCTACCACCTAGTACCTAGTCTCTTATGGCCAGTAATGTCACTAGCTACAGTGCCCTTCACACCGGAACACAGTGTAGTGTACGTACACTAGTGCTTGGCGGCAGAATATCTGACACTGCGGTGGTACCCACCTAGCCGGACTCTTGCAATAAGAGGCCTACCACCTAGTACCTAGTCTCTTATGGCCAGTAATGTCACTAGCTACAGTGCCCTTCACACCGGAACACAGTGTAGTGTACGTACACTAGTGCCTGGCGGCAGAATATCTGACACTGCGGTGGTACCCACCTAGCCGGACTCTTGCAATAAGAGGCCTACCACCTAGTACCTAGTCTCTTATGGCCAGTAATGTCACTAGCTACAGAGCCCTTCACACCGGAACACAGTGAAGTGTACGTACACTAGAGCTTGGCGGCAGAATATCTGACACTGCGGTGGTACCCACCTAGCCGGACTCTTGCAATAAGAGGCCTACCACCTAGTACCTAGTCTCTTATGGCCAGTAATGTCACTAGCTACAGTGCCCTTCACACCGGAACACAGTGTAGTGTACGTACACTAGTGCCTGGCGGCAGAATATCTGACACTGCGGTGGTTCACCTAGCCGGACTCTTGCAATGAGGCCTCAGTAAAACTTCATATAATTTTCACGGTTCTAGTGTTAGTTTATATGATTTAAAGTATATAAGTAGGTATGTTTCGCAATAACTAATGTTTATTTACACTTCAATAAATGTAGCGCTATAAAAATGCTGTTAACTGCGAAATTGGGTTTTGTTTAAAATTCACAGTTTTTATTTAGTAAATATGAACGTGGTATTTGTAACGTTGTTTTTTTTAAAGAATTTGCTTACAGTTTTGTCGAATGAGAATGATATTCCCGAGGTTTTTAATTTTAATAGTAAGTACAATAATATTGGTGCCAATTCTGTTGTTCAAAATTACTAAACTTAACTAATTTGACAGGTCATAAAAAATTGCCATCCTTATTTAACCCCGCACATGAGAAAGGGATAGCAAGACTTTTAGACCTGTCAAATTAGTTTAGTAATTTTGAACAACAGAATCGACACCATTAAGTGAATAAATACTTCTGATTAGACTAAAAGTAATGGTTTTAACAATATGCATCGTTTTGAAAGACCTAACCGTACGGCTACCTGATGGTAAGCAGTCACCGTAGCCTATAGCCGCTAGCAATACCAGGGGTATCACTAATGAGTTGCAAACCCTGTTTATGAGGACTCACTGGGCTAGCAGCATTACAACTAGCCCAGCGTATCCTCTTGGAGCACTGGCAACCTTACTCACCGCAGAAACACAACACTACATCAAAGTAGTATTAGTTCACTGCGGTCTTCTGTCAGGTGGAGGTACAGTCCCCAGCCGGGCCGGGCGGCTCCAATTTTAATGGTAAAACCCACGGGATCCCAATTCGCCCTACCTTTCGTGGTGTGATTAATTACTGTACTTATTCTTAGAAAAACTCATTGGTACAGGCCGGCGTTTGAACCTGAGCCCATCAGATGACAAGCCGTTGCTTAAACCACAAGGCCACCACGGCACTACACTGCGCTCGTCACCTCACTTAGTTTATAAGCCTTCTTAGATACCTAATTACAGATAAAATATTTGACCCAAATCACATGGGAGCGTGCCAAGAATGCAGGCAGCTAGCAGCATTAACTGCCGTGGTGGCCTTGTGGGCCGTAGCTTGGGTGTCACCTTAGTGGTATAAAAAAGAAGTGGTACGCGGTGCGTTGCAATTAAAACACCTGGATGGAACTTTATCTGTACTGTCAGCAAGAACATCTTCCGTCTACGTATTCGAAAAATAAATTCTATTTTTTTTTAAATTTTCATCCGAATTATTAGTTCCAGTTTTCGCCGCCGCAGCGCTGTTTATTTTCCCATGCAATTTTGTCGAAAGCGATGGCGATACGAATACGTCGGTCAAAATTGTTCTTGCTAAGCTGTTGTGGCGTGACGCTACCAGGCAAACGATTTGAACATATCGTCACCTAGTTGTCTATACCTATAAGGTACTAATATTATAAAGAGGAGGAGTCCGGTCTGTACCAATGAGTTTTTATAACTCAAGTGCAGTGATTAGTCACACCACGAGCTTTACGGTGAAGGAAAACATCGTGAGGAAACCTGCATACATCTGAGAAGAAATTCAAGGACGTATGTAGTGCCTAAGAGACGGCGACGGTCTCACCATCTGTCACGTTGGCACCAAATTATCTTTGGTGGAAAGTGGGTGTTGTAACCTCTGCCTACCCCTTCGGGGACCCTTGTGGGAAGGCGAGAAGATATTAAGATATAAGGAGGTAAGATTTGTATTTTTGTGTGTTTGTATTGAATAGGCTCCGAAACTACTAGACCGATTTAAAAAAATCTTTCACCGTTGGAAAGCTACATTATCACTGAGTAACATAGGCTATATATTATATTGTTAGAGCTATATTAAATAACAACTCACTAGCTGTATCTTTCTTGTGTAACTTTACAGTAATTAAGACGCCAGCATTTGTGTATTGGAAAAATGCTACAGTCCCCTTTTATATCACGCATGAACACTTCGGTAAGTCGTACTTCCTTGTCACTACATTATAAAAAAAAGTTTACAAAACAACTTTTTACCCTAGAACAGGATATTCTGTTTATAACGAACTTTTTGAGCATGAGGAGTGAAATAAATATTTAACGAAACGTGAAAAAACCCTGTATTAATTAGAAATAAAACGCCCGTGAAGAGACTACATTTTTTTTATTGACATCTGACATTAAAAACTAAAACAAAAACCAATTATGAAGTAAATATAAAAGGTTAATATTATAATATGAAGGAGGTTCGTCAACATACACCAAATATTAATTAAATAGAAATAAAACGCCCTTTATGAGCCTACATATTTTTCTATTTATTGACATCTGTCATAAAACTATAAAAAGAACAATTAAATAAATATATAAAAGCATACTTAGCAAAGAGGTTGGCAGCACCCTGCACTCGGTAAGGGACAATAAATACCTAGTATAGCTTTGTCTCTGTCTTGTACATTAGTCTTATACAAAAAGAAGAAGCTGACTGACATTATTGAAGTTAGATTCATGGAAATAGGTAGCAGTGGGCAAAACCTATCATTTAGATATAGGTACATGTTGACTTATTTACTTTACCAAGCGTCCGAAGCCGCGGGCTAAAGCTAGTACCGAATTGTATAGCCTCAGAGTATATAATATACTACGTACGTATAGCCTTCTATTTGTGTTTGAGGAGCGCAGATGTTATTGCTTCTAGTACAAACTTTATTTTTTATACCACTAAGGTGGCACACAAGCATACGGCCCACCTGATGGTAAGCAGTGACCATAGCCTATAGCCGCTAGCAATACCAGGGGTATCACTAACGGGGTGCCAACCATGTTGTTGATGAGGACTCACTGTGCTAGCAGCAATACTACTAGCTCAGCGTATCCTCGTGGAGCACTGGCAACCTTACTTACCGCAGAAACACAACACTACATAAAGTAGTGTTATTTCACTGCGGTCTTCTGTAAGGCGGAGGTACAGTCCCCAGTCGAGCGGCTCCAATTTAAATGGGATAACCCACGGGATATCCCAAATCGCCCTACCTCTCTTAGTACTCCTTCTACGTCACTGTCCCACTGTACCCCCCCTTTAAAGCTACGCCCTGTTATTTTTCTTCCAGATGACGAACAAAAGCTTGCAATAATGAAAACCCTATCCATGTTCGCATTCAAGACTTGTGTGAAGTTCTTCCCTGTTATGGTTGAACCGTCAGGAAACGAACATGTCCTGACTTTTATCAACCCTGAAGGAACGAGACGATGCATTATTACCACTGACGGTCACTCCATTGACGAACCACATGTAAGTTTTAGGCCTAGGTCACCGCTCCATCAGGTAGTAGCGGGACCTGTTCGTCCCTAATGCTAGCACAGCGATCCCTCTCTACACAAGGTCGGCAACGCGCGAGCGACACCCCTGGTGTTGCGTCCATAGGCCTAGGTCACCGCTCCATCAGGCAGTAGGGGGACCCTGCCATATGCATATGCTTGTTTACCTCCTTTGTAGAGTATTTATCAATATATTTTCTTCGCAGTACGTTACTCTGGGCTACGATTGTATAAAATCACCTAACATCGAGATGATTGTTATGAGAGCCTTAGGGTTTCCTTTTGAACATACTAGAATAACCAGAGACCAGTATATTGAGGTGCTGAAGGAAAATATTGAACCCGGTAAGCTGTTTTTATGTAATATATATCAGGTATATAAGAAATCCGCCCCGGCTTTGCGCGGGTGTGAATTTTTCAATAGGACATCACGCGCAAGTGATAAACCTGGTGTTGCAAGCATCCATTGGCTACGGGGAGCGCTTAGATGGGCCGTATGCTTGTTTGCCACCCTAGTTGTATATAAAAAAAAACATCAATGTTTCATAGAGATTTGGTCCAAATCTGAAAGTGCTGGCCAAATTTTTTTTTTTGTATATTCTGTTAGAGCTTGTCCGTCAGAACATGAAGTTGGACATAACGGGACAGTTAATTGGTTTTGGTTATTTTGAATACCTATTTTCAACAAAATGTATGAATATTCAGATTTTTGAACTCAAATAAAATCAACTACAATGGTCCTACAGCGTTGGTGCCGTAGTCATAAATGTTCAGTTACGGAACCCTAAAAGTACTTTTTAAATACAATCTTTTATTCGGCCATCAAACCCTTTCATTATAAACTTTATAAATGAAAATGAAAATTATAAACACTTTGCGGTGGCCGCCATATTGAATTATAAACACTTTGCGGTGGCCGCCATATTGAATTTTGAATGACGTCACATTACTTACTGTGTGTGTGTGGGTTGTGTACACTCATACACACACACACCGGACAAGAGAAACTGAGAGCGATAGGGCGATTTGGGATTTCCCGTGGGTTATCCCATTTAAATTGGAGCCGCCCGACTGGGGAGTGTACATCCACCTTACAGAAGACCGCAGTCAAATAACACTACTTGATGTAGTGTTGTGTTTCTGCGGTGAGTAAGTTTGCCATTGCTCCACGAGGATACGCTGGGCTAGTAGTAATGCTGCTAGCACAGTGAGTCCTCATCAACAACATGGTTGGCAACCCGTTAGTGATACCCCTGGTATTGCTAGCGGCTATAGGCTACGGTGACCGCTTACCATCAGGTGGGCCGTATGCTCGTGTGCCACCTCAGTGGTATAGAAAAAAAACTGACTAAGCGCTTGTCCACTTTTACTGTGATTTACCATTTTCACGGGTGACATCGCATGGCGCAACTGATCATATGGAAACTACACAACCATCCTTTAATTACTAATCCTAACGCCATTATTGTGGCTTAACCTACAGATTAGGTATTATCAAATCATTATGTGATAACAATACGAATGAAATCGAATACGTTGATAAGCTATTCGGTATTTAGTCTTTTTAATTGAAAGTAGGGGCGATTACATATGTACATATTTAGCTATTCAATTACAAATTGTGCTTACCAATCTATAATATAAAAATGAATCGCTAAATGTGTTGCTAAGCGCAAATCTTGACAGCAGCTGAACCGATTTCGCTAATTCTTTTTTTGGAATATTCCTTGAAGTACGAGGATGGTTCTTACGGTGCGAAAATATTAAAAAATTGCCTGAAAAAGTTTTAAAACGGGTAGACAAAACATTTGATAAATGTCTACCCGTGCGAAGCCGGGGCGGGCCGCTAGTGATACAAAAATAATCGCAAGGGTACCGACATAGGTTGACGACACCCACTTTCCACCGATTATAATTTGGTGCCAACGTAACAGTTGGTGAGTCCGTCCCCGTCTCTTAGGCACTACATACGTCCTTGAATTTCTTCTCAGACGTATGCAGGTTTCCTCACAATGTTTTCCTTCACCGTAAAGGTCGTGGTGTGACTAATCACTGCACTTAAGATATAAAACTCATTGGTACAGACCGGTGGGATTGGAACTTGCGTCGCTAGAATAACAGACAACGTTTCATACCACACTGCCGCTACGCTAAAGATTTTCCTACATATTACAAACTCAATTGAGTTAATAAATGTTCAATTGACACACTACAATAAGTATTATTATATCGTGAATACTAAACTAGTTTGGGGCCGCGGCTCCGTCTCTTATTGCCAATTGACGAGACCGCTGGTATACCTGACTGCTACGCTAGAGGTCGCGGGTTCGATTCCCACCTGGGCAAACATTTATGTGACCTTGTGTTGTTATTGTGCCTTGCGTCTGGGTATTTGTTATGTATTATGTGTATTTATTTACAAAACAAAGTATATATGTATCGTTCGTATAGGTGGCATACGACCACAGCTGTCCTCTGAAGTACTCTGACCATCATTATGTATTTGATTAAATTCGTGAAAGTTAAATATTAAATACTTTGAAGTTTGGACATAAAATATTATTATTTTCTATTTTTATACTTTTAGTGCGTGATTTTTCAGCAGTCGGGTTTTAGAAATATTTTTATATAAAAAAAAATTATAAACCACTAACGTGGCAAACAAGCTTACGCCCCACCCGATGGTAAGCGGTTACCGTAGCCTATGGACGCTTGCAACACCAGGGGTATCACTTGCGCGTTGCCGACCTTATAAGTTTTAATTCACGTACGTTTTAAGAACTACTAGAAAGAAAGAATGTTTTATTTTCTACTCACACACGACACAAGAAAAAAAAACATACCATTAACAGTTAACCAAACACGTTGGAACCAAAATGGTCCTGAACTGCGCGGTTCCAAAAGAGCTTCCTCCCGCGCACAATTAAACTGTGAAATGAACTGGACGCCGTGGTTTTCCCAAAGGATTACAGCATGGGGTACTTCAAGAAGGGTGTGAAGAGATTTTTGAAGGGTCGGCAACGCGCGAGAGATACCCCTGGTGTTGCAAGCGTCCATAGGCTGCGGTAACCGCTTACCATCAGGCGGGCCGTATGCTTGTTTGCCACCTTAGTGGTATAAAAAAAAAAATATATATAAAACTAAATTAAAGACTATGAAGATAGCTCAGAGTTGATAATATACTAATTATAGTGTTCTTCCCTTGAGATTTTTCGGAGACATCTTAATCAAATTAACGTATGGACATACATACAGACCATAATGTTTCATAATATGTTAAAATAACCGTTTTGACATACTCGTGCACTGCAATCATCGTAAATCATGTGATAACAGAACAAAAGAGCTTGCTTGATAACATATAATATCATTTATAATTGCTTAAATGAACAGTCTTTCGCACCCTGCCTGTGAACAAACACGCTTCAAAATGCAATTTAAACTGTACGACAATGTATTTATCGAAACGGACATTCAGAGTAATGATTACGACGCTGTAATTCTAATTTTATATCCTGAGGAATTGGGTGTTAAATTGCCTAGACACATTGACAGTTTCGTTAATGATTTATCTAAAGTCGATAAACATATAAATAAGGCTGCTACTGTGTGGAAATGTGACTATGTGTCAGGTGGGAGACTAGTTTTGTCACCGACTGGAAAGATCACACCGTACCACGACGCTAAGGTCATCCGAGATGCAGCGTATAAAGGAATGACCAGGGCTTTAGATGCAGGAGCGAAGAAACCGCTACTAGTCGTTCAAAATGCTGTACCATATCCCGACGGCCAATTGGTATGTATATTAGCTGCATTAGAAGCGCTCTACATACCTTTACAAATGAGACAGAGGGGAGATACGAAGAATTTCCTCAAGATTGGTCTCCATGCTGAGGAAACGAGTACTGAAAGCTTTGAACGGGTCGTCCGTAATGCTCTCGCGCTTGAAAAAGCAAGAGTTTTTGCAAGAGACATCGGCGGAGGTGACCCTGAGCGTATGGCGCCGGCGAAGATCGTAGAGTATGTCAGATATGGCTTCGGCGGTGATGCAAACATTTCCATCAATGTTATTGAAGAAGAGAGTGTTATCGCAAGAGATTACCCTCTGCTTGCAGCGGTGTCTAGAGCCGCTAACAACATCGCAAGACACAAGCCTAGAGTAGTAGAGATAGAATACAAGCCGTCTGACATCACTAGAGTCACGGAAACTTTAATACTAGTCGGCAAAGGAGTGACTTACGACACTGGTGGCGCAGACATCAAGATTTCAGGTAAAATGGCTGGCATGTCTCGTGACAAATGTGGAGCTGCTGCAGTGGCCGGGTTCCTTAAAGCCTGTGCTATTCTCAAACCACCCCATTTGAAGGTCATTGGAGTCCTTTGTCTCTGCAGAAACTCTGTGGGTGAAGATTCTTATGTCGCTGATGAATTGTTGATGTCCAAAAGTGGTAAGACGGTAAGAGTCACCAACACTGATGCGGAAGGTCGCTTAGCAATGGCTGATGCTTTGTTCAAAGCTGGTGAGACTGCAGGGAAAGAATTAAACCCCCAACTGTACACAATAGCGACGCTTACGGGTCACGCTAGAGCATGTTATGGAGAATACACTGCAGCCATGGATAACCACAGCGCAAGAGCTACTAACCATTCGAATAAGCTACAATTCAGCGGCTCACGAATGTCAGAAGGCATTGAAGTTTCAGTAGTGAGACCTGAAGATTTGGCTATCAATATGGGAAAAGCTAAAGGGGATGATTTGACTCAACTCGATATGGATGCTAAGGGCCGTAACCATCAACTCGCAGCCGGGTTTTTGATCAAAGTAGCAGGATTAGAGGAGAAAAATGTGAAGTATACACATTTGGATATCGCTGGTGCGGCAGGGTCGCCCCCTGCCGAACCGACTGCCGTGCCAATTTTATCTTTATGCCACGCTCATAAGGTAATGATTTAATTTGCATCTGCATCGGGATTCAATTTTAAATCAAATCTAAAGTTTTTAAGTCGCGAGAACTCCTTGGCTACCAAAATATTTGCGCGTGAATCCGTAACTGAATCCCTGATGACAGATGTCAAATTACAGTGAAGTGTCAGTGAGTAAAACTAAACCCATTTCAAATTAAAATATTAATTAAACTAATGGAGGGACTTCAATTTTGACAATCAAAGGAAAATGTTATCTTGATCTTGTCTTGATATTGTTTAATTTATTATGTGAGATATACAGTGGTTTTCATTTTATTATATAGGCAACGTATAATGTGATCAAAATTCCACATCGTGTTCAACAAAAGTAAATCGTATAATATTGTTAATTATCAAAATGAAGAAATGTTTCTAGTGATTGGTGAAATGGAGTCCATAGACTGCCAAGAAGGACGTTGCCAACCTTCTTGATGGTTATCCCACCGTACGACGTTGCCAAGAGGATCCTCTCTATTATCTACATGACATTGGCAAAATACGAATTGTAAATTTTTTGTGTTGCCATTAAATAAATAATTAATTGATTGAAACTAATGGAGATTTGCATGTACAATTTTACAATGTAAAGAGGATATGACTCTATTAATGTGCCGCAACATTTTAGCTCTGTCCACTAAACTAATAATACATACTACTAGGTCAGTAGGTCTGTCTATTTATCAATTTCGACTGTCTGTCATGTAGCTCAGAGAATATTGAATATGAAATATGTATTGATGAAGTTGTAAGGAATAAGTAACACATTTCTTAACTATATTTCATCTTGTTATTCTTGGTGTCGATTCTGTTGGTCAAAATCACTAAACCGAACAATTTTTTCAGGACTGAAAGTCTTGCTATCCCGTCCTAATGTGCGGGATTAAATAACGATGGAAATAATGTTGGTCCTGACAAATGTTTTTTTGTACTTCGTACAACAGAATTAGCACCCTAATCTGTAACTATGTGGAATTGTCTGAATAGAACGGGCTTATTCCAGTCCCTTTTTGGTCATAAGACATAATCAATCGATTTCAAAAATGGAGAAGGTTCTCAATTCGACTGTATGTTTTTTTGTATATTTGTTACCCGCCAATTGTCAATTGGTTTGATGAAACCTTTTTTTGTTTGGTAGGTCATACTTCAGACGTTGACCCATTTTTTTAAATTAAAATTGGTTCAAGTTTGGTTTTTAAATAAAAATAACGGTCATGTCATCCAAGTAAACGAAATTGCGTTTCTACTTTTTTATTTAAGTTTTTACATACACCTGTGGTCTAGAAGTCGGTTTTGTTTTTTTTATTATAAGTTATTATTTATAACCATATAATTAATTATCTTTATGTACTTTGGAATCATTATATCATTCTAGGGCAGATAGCAATAAATACTTGTTAATAAACGTACATTACTTTAGTACCTACTTTCCACACTCACAAACATTTCTGCAGAGCTTTACTTAATATTATAAATGCGAAAGTAGCTGTTTGTTTGATTGCTACCTTTTCACGACTAAACGGCTGAAGGGATATCAATGAAATTTGGCAATGAGATAGATATTATCGTCGGAAAGGACATAGGCTATGTTTTGTCTCAAAAAATAAATCCTTATGGGGGTGAAACAGTGGTTGACAGTTTGTATATCGTCTTAATAACGTTAATTTTCTCTAAAACCACGCGAAGCCGTGGGTAACAGTAGTAAAAATATAATCTTTATATATTCCATATGATTTGTCTTAGAATTACCTTGTATTTATTTTCACTTGGGTATAGTTCTATGTAGTATATTATTATTTACTCTGAGGTTCGATGCTCCATAACTTTAACAATGGCGGCGCTATCTCGAGATTGTAAACATTAATCTATCAACACTAACTTAATCCTTGAGATATTTACTTGTTTGTTTTGGGAGACACAAAATAAATGTAACAGAGTAAATTATCATGGTTTTATTTCAATACATAAATTACAATATTATATGTCTTTAGGCTCCTGTCTTTATTTTAATTGATTCGACGCAGGAATAAATATGGTTTCAAAATGAAAAATCTCTTTACACAAAAATCTTAACGACCTTTCTATGAATTATTTGCTACTTACTGTACTTTTGCTTACTGTATCGTAATGAACTTTTGAATACATGTTGGCGTCCCGTAGGTTAAATTAAATCCAATATGGCGTTCGTCACAAAATGGAAACATAACATTTCAAAAATCATTTATTCAGTTTAGGCCCTTTTATGGTACTTATGAAGATTTACTTTGCCACCATTTCTACAGTAACCCTGTTACTATAACTAAATAATTATATAGCGTATCAAATGAAAGGTTTTGATGAGCGAAACGCAGTATGTGCCTATTTTACGATCGATTCTTCTATTCTCAGCGTCCATGGAACTATTTACAAAAGGGGACTTCCTATCGCCAGAGCTTCGTAGACTTCCTTACGATTACAATAGTGTGATGCATTTCGGAGAACGAGATTTCAGCAAGAATGGCCATAGAACTATCATTTTCAAGGTAAAGAAACCATCTATGAAATAAGTGACATCATTGTTAATATAATTCGTAGAACTGCCAGCGTCTGTATTGATAGAGCACTGTAGCTCCGAGCTAATGAATCTGAACTTACCTTAAGAGCCTAGGTATTAGGTGGTAGGCCTCTTATTGCAAGAGTCCGGCTAGATGGGTACCACCGCAGTGACAGATATTCTGCCGCCAAGCACTAGTGTACGTACACTACACTGTGTTCCGGTGTGAAGGACACTGTAGCTAGTGACATTACTGGCCATAAGAGACTAGGTACTAGGTGGTAGGCCTCTTATTGCAAGAGTCCGGCTAGGTGTAGTGTACGTACACTACTTACCACATCAATGAATAATTTAAAAACGCTTGTATTTTCAGCACCACGATTTTGTTCAGAATCGCCACTCCCTTACCCAAATAGACCTGAAAAAGTTTGATTTAGTCTACGGGCCGGAATGCCAAAAGAGAGACAGACAGGAGAAAGTCGACCTGTGTCAGGGTTATCCCGGAGTAGCAAGGAAGAAGCGAGAAACAGATGGTAAAGATGATAAACCAGGCGATAGGGCGAAGCGCGAGGCACATGAAGGTCAAAATCACGAGACGAATACCAATAATAAAGAATTGGGGGAAGATTTGATGAATTTTAGGAGAAAACGTCATTCTATACAGCATGAAGATGGAGATATCAAGGTTAAAAAAGACAAAAAGTACACCGTAGACAATTTTACCTTTCGAAGGAAAAGAAGCTTACCAAATGAGCCGTCTCAACGTAAGAGCTTAAGAGTCAATCCCAACATAACTCCACCACCCGAAGTACTTAGTAATTTAACTTATAGCTTAAGAGAACTGGGCATTGAAGGAGAAGTACAAGAACTGATAGATAAAGTGCATAAAGTTACATCACTAGCTTTGAAAAACGCAAGAGAAAAATATTGCAATACCACAGAACGCCCTCCAGTTGAAATGACAAAATCTGATTTAAAAGATGATAACATAGATATATTAGGTGTCGTGGAAACCGTTGCTGACTATGCTGCCTCAGTGGTGAGTAGTGCTACAAATAATCTGACGGCGTTTTGTGAGGTATCAGATTCCATTGATGCCTACCAAAGACAGAGGTGTTCATTCAACGATGGATCTGGAAGATGTCGATCGAGTTACAGGTATGTTAAAAATACGTTGTATAATAATGATATCATAATAAGTAGAACTGAGTACCAGTGATGGACAGGTAAAGGGTACTCAGAACTGGCTAGTACTATGTATGAGAATACTGACGAAAGTTGGAGAAACAAAAGAAAAGAGGTGTGCAAGTCTAGACTGAAATGCTGCTCTAATAATGTTTGCCTACCGTAGAGAGTCAACGTGATGTCGACAATATGTCACATTTGACAGCAACACTGATTCACTATATACGAACGATAATGTTTTTTAAACAATTTGACATAAATGGTTTTTATCGACTCTTTAATTAGATGAGAATAGAAAGAGATTTAGGGCTAATTTGGATCTCCCGTGGGTTTTCCCCATTAAAATTGGTAGCCGCTGGGCTGAGGACTGTACCTCCTGACATAAGACCGCAGTCAAATAAGACTACTTTGATGTAGTGTTGTGTTTTTTGCGTAAGTAAGGTTGTCAGTGCTCCACGAGGATACGCTGCGAACTAGCGCATTACTACTAAGTAATTAATGCTGCTAGCAAAGTGAGTCCTCATCAAGAGGCTTGACAACTCGTTACTGATATCCCTGGCATTACTAGCGGCTATAGGCTACGGTGACTGCTTACCATCAGGTGGGCGGAACGCTTGTGTGTCACCTTAGTGGTATAAAAATAATAAATGAGAATCGCAGAGAAACACAATGTAGAGTATGCATAGCGTTTTCGGTTATAGATAACAATATTTTTACTCAACACCACAGGTCAACCAAATCCGGTCTTGTAAGACATTCCACCCGCCACAGACCAATCCATGTTCAGCCAACTAGACACGAGGGTAGAGGTATCAAATATCAATATGACAAAATGTTCCGAGCTGGCGACAATACAACTGAAACGCAATTAGAAATTACTACAGAAATGAGCAAGGCTGCTACTGAATCTATCAAAACTACGGTACAAGCGGTTAACGAGAAAGTAGATAACAATACAAAAGAAACGCAAATTAGAAGGAAAAGAGACGTGGAAGCTCAAGAAGACGCAACGGTACTTTTAGAGCCAAATAAGGAAAAATCTACTAAGTGGGTTAAGATGATAATGGCGGAGAAGCCGAAAAGGACGGATAAGGAGAAAGATCTTTTCAAAAGAAGCTCCAAGTAAGTATGTATAAGGGCAGAATCCATTTTTAAAAGAGGAAGGGCGAATTGTGATCTCCCGTGGGTTTTCCCATTAAAATTGGAGCCACCCAACAGGGGACTGTACCTCCACCTTACAGAAGACCGCAGTCAAAATGTGTTGTGTTTCTGCGGTAAGGTGCCAGTGCTCCGCGAGGATACGCTGCGCTAATAGTAATGCTGCTAGCACAGTGACTCCTCATCTACAACCTGGTTGGCAACTCTTTAGTGATATCCCTGATCAATATCAATATCACTAACGACTACGGTGACTGCTTACCATCACATCAGGTGGCTCATATGCTTCTGTGCTACCTTATAAAATCACCTGTCGTTTAAAATAAACGTTATAAAATCAACTGATAATGTAACGGTTTCAGACAAAGTGATTCTTCCGCTGAAGACAATTGGGACTCCTCAAAAGTATCACTTGAACATGACACCAATGGGAGGGAGAGTAGCGCGAAGAGAGAAGTTAAGGAGGAGAAAGAGATGGTGGCGTTAAAGGAAAGCGAGAGTGAGAAGGATATTAAAGATGATGATAGATCAAGCCCGGAGAGGTACGTATGTATCTTTACATTGGTGCCAATTCTGTTGTTCAAAATTACTAAACTTAACTAATTTGACAGGTCTAAAAGTCTTGCTATCCCTTTCTCTTGTGCGGGCTCAAATAAGTATGACAATACTTTTAGACCTGTCAAATTAATTAAGTTTCGTAATTTTGAACAACAGAATTGGCACCAATATCAGACTTCCAGTCGAATGAAACGGACATTCAAAGTTTGATGGCCACGTAACTGTTTGAAACGTCAATACAAAATTAATGTAAAATCTAAGGCTACTCAACTTAATGTGGCAACAGTTTTGACTGGCGTTTCAATATTCGAAAATGTTGTAAAAACAAACCCTGACATATTTAACTTTTCAGTTCGATCCCTAGACACGGCTACTGAATCAACGGCAAATAATACGTTTGTAATAGTAAATCCGCTCTTCTTATTTAGATAACATAGCAATGCACACTCTATGAGCACTTCAAGCGTCTACTTGATGCCAATATTAAGATGAATGATGATAAAATGAGAAGCAAAGAAGAAATAAAACATTTATTTTTATAAATGTTTATTATTGGTTGTTATAGCAGCAACAGAATTACTCATTCTTTGAAAATTTAATTGTCTACCTATTAGGGTTCATTAGGTACAGCCTGCTGACAGACAGACGGACAGACTGAGGGACAGTGAAGTCTTATTAATAAGGTTCCATTCATTACCCTTCGGGTACGGAACCCTATTAACTTTTGACCATAGACAATATGTAACTCTACAATTTAAAAATATTTCTATTTATTTAGTGACAGAAGGCTCTGGGAGAGGTTTTGGCGGGAATCAGACGGAGCGGTTGAGATTTTTTCCAGTGTCTCGTAAATTGTGTTATAGTGATCTTTGATGTGTATTTTTGGTGTCGTTATGTGCAGTAAAGTTTCATTTAGTGACTGATTTATAGGAACATTGAAAATAATGCCATAATACGACTTTTGTGTGAAGTGATTTATCATTTTGGTCAATAGCTTACCTCTGACCTGAAGGCGTGTTACGATCTGCTATTGCCGTGGATTGTCACCAGAAACTCCAATAAGCATTAGAATGCGGCAAACACGAGAAATTTTGAAACTTGAACATTCTCTGACACTCGACACTGACAAAAATAGTCCCTGAAGGGATTGATTGCCATACTTAGGAAGAAGAAGAAGAAGAAGAAGGCTCTAATCTTTTTCTATCTTTTGATTCAAAGGTCAGAGAAGAAATTCAGCAAGGACAGATATACGGAGAAGAAGCCGAGAATTAAATTACCGAAGACTGTCCAGCTGTCTAAAGCAAACGATGAGTTTTACACCGAAAGGATGTGGCCCTCAGGGGTTGTTCTTTACGTGATTAAACCAGAACCGACTTGTAAGTCCCATTCGTATCTTCCACTAGCTGACCTGGGAAACGTTATGTCAAAAAAATTATTTCTATTTAATTTTTATCCAAAAAATATTAGGCTCACATTTTTTTTTATACCACCAATATGGCACACAAGAATACGGCCCACCTGATGGTAAGTAGTCACCGTAGCCTATAGCCGCTAGCAATACTAGCTAGGGGTATCACTAACGGGTTGCCAACCATGTTGTTGATGAGGACTCACTGTGCTAGCAGCAATACTACTACCCAGCGTACCCTCGTGGAGCACTGGCAACCTTACTTACCGCAGAAACACAACACTACATCAAGTAGAGTTATTTCACTGCGGTCTTCTGTAAGGCGAAGGTACAGTCCCCAGTCGGGCGGCTCTAATTTAAATGGGATAACCCACGGGAAATCCCAAATCGCCCTACTCGTACCTCTCTTTTTAAAAGCTCATGGTGTGATTAATCACTGTATTTCAGTTTAGAAAAACTCATTGGTACAGGGTGGGATTCGAACTTGGGCCCATCAGATGATAGGCCGTTGCTCAGCCAAAAGGCAAATTTAGTGGTATGAGAAAAAAAACATTAAAATCGGTCGAGACGTCTCGGAGTTTTGTTAGAAGCCCTGTGACACCAGAATTTAATTAATAAGAATTATCAGCACTCAATAATAAAGACAACACTTCACACAATTGTACACCTTACACTTTTTTTTTAAAAGCCGGTGTGACCTTGTGGTTGAAGCAACAAGCCTGTCATCTGATGGGCCCAGGTTCGAATTCCAGCCTGTACCAATGAGTTTTTCTAAGCTTAAGGACAGTGATTAATCACACCATGAGCTTTTAAAAAAAGAGGTAGGGCGAATAGGTATATCCCGTGGGTAATCCCATTTAAATTGGAGCCGCCCGACTGGGGACTGTACCTCCACCTTACAGAAGACCGCAGTGAAATAACACTACTTGATGTAGTGTTGTGTTTCTGCGGTAAGTAAGGTTGCCAGTGCTCCACGAGGATACGCTGGGCTAGTAGTATTGCTGCTACCACAGTGAGTCCTCATCAGCAACATGGTTGGCACCCCGTTAGTGATACCCCTGGTATTGCTAGCGGTTATAGGCTACGGTGACTGCTTACCATCAGGTGGGCCGTATGCTTGTGTGCCACCTTAGTGGTATAAAAAAAAAAAAAATAATTGATACACTGAAAAAGTTCTCCAAGTAAAAAAAGTTTAGAATGTGTAGCGCCTTTGCTGCAATGTGTGGGAGTGTTTTCGTAAAAAAAACATTTATTCAGTTTAGGCCCTAATAAGGCACTTATGAAGGTCTAAATTACCACCCGTTCGTAAAAAAGCCACCTGAGAAGAACCGACAAGAAACTCAGTGCTCTGTCTTTTTTTCATGTAACAATCATGATATATAACAATTTTTAACAAAATTCTACTAGACAAAAGGGGTGGAAGTGCGTTATAGACCTACTGTTCAGGAAGCTGGGGAAGCGGTTATTTGCGGTTGGTGCAATAGCCGTGTGTAGGGATCGAACCGCAAAGTTAAGTTTGTTTGGTTTTTTTAATAGTATTTGACTGGACTTTACAGGCAAGCACTTTCAAATCGTCAGAATCTACCACTGGATTCGGAAGGTCGGTTTTGTTGACAAGAATTCGGCAAGAAACCCATCAATTACTCTTTTAAAACCAAAAGAATTACATAAAGTTTACATTTCAATTTTAGTACGGAACCCTCGGTGCGCGTATCCGACTCGCACTTGGCCCATTTGTTTTCAGATGACTTGGACGACCTCAGGGCACGTCTCGAAGAGGTGAATCATATATTGCAGAAGAAAACTTGCGTCAGATTGAAGGAGATGACTGAAGAGGCCGCTGAGAACTACGAAGACTACTTGGTGCTAGATACAAGTCAGGATTACGTCACGGGCAGAGTTAGCGGCAAACAGGTGGGCAATTTTAGGGTTCCGTACCTTAAAAAGGAAAAAAAGAACCCTTATAGGTCATTTCTATCTGTCTGTCAAGATTTTTTATCTCAAGAACGCGTGGAGTTATCAAATTGAAATTAATATGAAATACCCGGGTCTATGGTCTCTTTATAAGAACCTAAGTACTCCTGGTAACAAACACAAAATGAAAAGAATTAGCGAATTCGGTCCAGCCGTTCACGTGAGTGCCGTGACCAAGGAAAATAGGGATTCGTTTTTATAAATAGAGACATAGAGATTATTTTTCAAAATACGGTTATAGTTGTACGTAGTACATTATCTTCTCTGAGGTTATAGTATCAGCCATTGATAAAATAATATTATATAGGAAAGTATCAGCTATCTGCCAAAGTCCTGTTCGAATCGGTCCAGCCGTTGGGATTTTGTTCACAATTTTACGGATTTTTATTTTTTATCGTGTTTACTTTTATTATAATGCATTTAGTAAAAAGCTGTTGATTTTATTGGACATTACAAACACTGAGACCCATGGCATTCACTGTTAAAAAATATTAAAAAGAAAAACTAGAGACAGGAGACCAATGTTTTTTAGCATAGAGATTTGTATTGAAATTATCCGTCAATTCAAAATATTTTCAAGACAAAAGGGATTGTAGATATTGTGTACGAAAGAACCTAGGTATATACAACTAAGGTCACTTTAACGAAGGGATTCGAAGGGCCGTTTAGCCTTGAACTTGCAAGCGTGCAATCACCCCTGATTTCTGTCTGCGCAGTCTGTCGCATCGCCAGACGCCAGTCAAAACAATATCCACGCTACGAGAGAGATAGCACGACGACAATTGTGCAAATAATAAGGGATGGAAGATAAATGTGCGTGTACCACTTGTGACGTCAATGGAAACTATAGGGTGGTCAGCTTAAAAAAAATCGAAATATTTACCCAGTTACGTCAAGTATTTTGCCGTATTTGAATATTACCCGGCGTTGCAGCTTTTGTTTCGTTGTCCTTGTTTTAAGCTCGGTGCGGGGCCGATTTTACTATGGCATCAGCATCTTTTTACATATCTTTTACTTTCTTTTACATATATATATATATCATTGGGTATCAGTATCACACTTTACACTGTATTAACTATCACCCTAATATTATAAATGCCAAAATTAGTGTATGTGTGTGTTCGTACCCTCTTCACGTCTCAACAGATGAATGGATTCGTATGATATTTGGAATCTAGGTAGCTTAAAAACTGGATTAATATATAGCATACATTTAATCCCGGAAAATTGTTAGGTTCTCGAGGGATAGATAAACCCAGCGGGCGACGGCGAGGGCAAAAGTTAGTCTCGTATTGTAGAAAAGAGACAGTGATCTTTTTAATGATGTTGCTTTTAATATAGTTATAGATAGATAGATAGATAACTCTTTATTGTACACCTTAAAACTATAATACAGAAACAGTTATATATATTTTATACTGATAACGTATGCCAAAATAAGTACCGTAACGCACAGGGTGTATAATATATATATATACGAGTAGTATTCGTCTCGTAACGCACAGGCAGAAAGTTAAGTCCTAGCGCCGACTTCACTAGTTCTAAACTTAATTAGTTCATATCTTTCATCTCGTTCTCCTGCTATCTGTGGGAATGATTTCGTTTAAAGAGACGGAAGTGTGTTACAGGAAGAAGCGCGCGCTATTTGATTTGACCAAAAAGCGCGCGATAGTAGAGTCAGATGATATTACAACCGAACTGTACACTGCAAGGCGTGGTTTTAACTGTCATCACTTCATTGTTCACCAAGTTCTATCTACTTTTTTTGTGATCTGCGCACATGTGACTATTTATTGGCTATGAAATTGGTCCCAAAATGTACTTTTAACCTGTTTACTATATGAAAATCAACAAGTTTACACTTCTTTGATTTCGCGAACGTAACGTGAATGCATAAACAACTTAATTAACCGACTTTAAACGAGGAATTAGACATACAACGAAAATACGTCAAATTTATTTACAATTAATCCTATAAACACGTTTGTACCAAAAATAGCAGCCTGTACCTGGCAACACAGTTCTAGAAAGTTCTTCGTCCGCCGCTTGCTGATTGGCTGAAACTTTGACGTTCTCGAACATTCTCGTACGTCATTGGGCGAGAGTATAAATACAACCGAGACGGCGCGCGGGAAATTGGACAGTTTGTTGACAGTTGTATCCTTACCACGGGACGGGTTGTGGGTTGACTTCGGTTTGTGTTGTTATTGCGCGTCGCCCACGTGTTTCGGTGCAACATGGCGGTCGTGGGAATAGACATAGGCACTACGTATTCTTGCGTGGCCGTGTGGAGAAACGGACAAGTGGATGTGATTGCCAATGACTACGGCAGCCGAACAACTCCGTCGTTCGTTGCATTTACATCCACGGAACGTTTGATCGGTGAACCGGCGAGGAACCAAATAGCTAGCAACCCGTGGAACACTGTGTTTGGTGCTAAGAGACTCATCGGAAGGCGGTACGACGACATTGGAGTCCAGATGGATTTGCGCCACTGGCCTTTCAAAGTGATAAATGATAATGGTAAGCCCATGATCCTGGTTGAGTTTAAAGGTGAGCGCAAAAAGTTTGCCCCAGAGCAAATTACCGCTATGATAATTTTCCAGATGAAACAAATTGCCGAGAATTATTTGAAATGTAAAGTCGATAAAGCAGTGATTACTGTGCCGGCTTATTTCAACAATTCTCAGCGGCAGGCCACCAGAACAGCGGCTGCTATAGCCGGGCTGAAGGTGTTGCGAATCACCAATGAGCCGACTGCAGCAGCGCTTGCTTACGGTTTGGATAGAAACTTAAAAGGCGAGCGAAATGTCTTTATTTACGACCTTGGCGGCGGAACTTTCGACGTTTCAGTGCTAACTTTAAGCGGAGGATCGACATATGAAGTCAAGTCCACGGCTGGTAACACCAGACTAGGTGGAGAAGACTTCGACAATAGATTAGTCGCTTATTTCATTGAAGATTTCCGCAATCGGTTTAAAATTGAAGTTTCAGCAAATACCAAAGCACTGAGAAGGCTCAAAACAGCTGCTGAAATAACAAAGAAGTTCCTTACATCTGCTTTAGAAGCCACTGTCGAAGTCGATTCTTTATGCGGTGGTATAGATTATCGTGGGAAAGTTACGAGAGAAATGTTCGAAGAATTATGTTCGGATCTGTTTACTGATACTCTTAAGCCGATCCGGCAAGCTTTGCAAGATGCTAAGATGTCGAAGAAAGATATTAACAGCGTTGTTGTGGTAGGAGGCAGTACAAGAATACCAAAAATTAGAGCTATGCTTAAGGAAATGTTTAACGGTCGCGTTTTGACGGCCATAAACCCTGAAGAAGCAGTGGCTATAGGCGCAGCCATTCAAGCGGCAGCTATAAGTGGCGGAAACCACGAAAAGATCCAGGATATGTTGCTTCTGGATGTCGTACCATTATCATTGGGCGTGGAAACTGGTAGAGGAGTGATGTATAAGGTAATAGAACGGAACACCCCGATACCATGCAGCAAAACCAAAGACATAACCACTCTAGAAGACAATCAAAATTGTATGACCATCGAAGTCTTTGAAGGCGAAAGAAGTTTGACAAAGGATAACAATCTGCTTGGAGTCTTTGAGCTTAGTGGTATCCCTCCAGCTCCTAGGGGAGTTGCTAAAATTGACATAACTTTTGACGTTGATGTCAACGGGGTGCTAAGCGTTTACGCTCAAGATCGAATCACGGGAAACACCAAGAGTTTAGCGATAAAGAATGAGTGTCGTTTAAACCATCAAGATGTTGGGAAAATGATTGCGGATGCTGAAGCATTTAAAGAAGAGGATCAGGAAAATCGACTACGCTTAGAAGCTAGGAATCAACTAGAAACCTACGTATTTGGTGTCAAGCAAACGGTCAATGAAAAGAGAATGGAACTCAGTCAAGAAGAGAGAGCTATAATGTTGAAAGAGTGCCAAGAAGCGGAATCCTGGCTGGATGATAACACAGATTGTATAAGAGAGGAATTTGAGAGGAAAATCACAGAGTATATGATGCAATGGTCAACGATAATGAAGAAGTTTTACGACAACAGTTTGTGGCATAGAGCCAAAAGACAGAGGCTAGACAATTATCCCGAATTGCATCAACATGAATTTACATCGGCAGTCTTAGAAGTAAACGATTGAAGATTAAATATACACTTTGGAGATTTACGAGACTACCAGCGGTAAGTAAATTAAAAAATAATTAATTGCTTCCCGTATTTTGCTATAACTTATATTTATATTATTTCTGAACTTAGTTTTGTGAAGAAAAGCAATTATATACTTTTGCCGTGCCTTTAATCGAGCCGATATTTTGTGTTTATTTTCATTTAGGTTATACAATTTTATTTTGTAGTATTTAGCATCTTATCGCATAAATTGTGATGTATTTTTGTGATATATTTTCAATGCCGGTAGCAGGAACATTGTCGACAACGTATTCAAAAACGTAACTCCCGAAATGTCAAAATTGTCATACTAATTTTTAGTTCCACTTTTCACCGCCGCAGCGCTGTTCATTTTCCAATACAAAAATAGTCGAAGGCGATACGAAAACGTTGTCGACAATGTTCCTGCTACCGGCACAGATATTATTTAGTAAGAGAGTTCTTAGTTTATATTTAGTAATAAGGTAGTCTTGTAAGTCAGACCTAGTCACCAAAAAAGACAAATACTTCGAACCACTAATAACACTCGACACTGGCTAATATAGTCCCTAAAGAGGATTGATTGCCATAGTTAGGAAGAAGAAGAAGAACGTATAATATACGGGATTTATCTGTGTATTTTACATATTTTAATGGTTTTTTCGGTGACACCGGATTTTTGGAGCACCACAAATTGGATTAAAGGTATAGTAGTATTATTAATTACCAATTCCCGAATCTGATAGGGTTGTTTATTCTTCAATACTTTTAGATTTTAAGTCGTATCTGTGATGTACACATGACAAAAACTGCAAATAAATATTTTACACTTTTTCAGATATATCCCGAACTTTTTAATTCTTGGAATTGGCAACAATATCCTTTAAAAATCGAATTTAAATTTGAAAACATTCCATTTCTTTTAGATTTTGGGGATGAGAGATGGACGGAGTATGTTCTACTCTACGAATAGTTTAAGTTGAGACACTGACGTTCTAATCGTTGAGAAATTTTTATATTCTACCATACTTAGGCTGGGCACAAAGTTAGTAACTCTATAATTTCTTGTTATAAGCGTAGTTTTATATTTGCTAGAATTTGTTGTTGAATTTTAGATTGTTAATTAATTTGAAATTATTATATTTACTCTGAATAAACTATATCGAATATCTGAGAAATGTGTTTTATTTCGATACTTAGGTACAACACGCGCCAATTTTATATTTTTTTGTAAAGCGAAAAATATAATGTCAAAATGTTTTTGCCTTGCGAAAGTAATTTCCTCTACGCTAGCGAAGGCGATAAGATAAACCATAACTCAGAATAATAACTTAAGCTCGCTGAGATCCTCAGAATAATTTCTATAGTTCGCTAAGCTGAGAACTTTACAATTGTCGTTCTAACACAGAATACTGACCACAGTCACTGGTGTTCAAGCGGTTCATACGCAATTTCATGAATTTTGTGGAAATGCGAAATGAATGCAGCAATAGTAGATAGTTACACAAGGTGCTAAAGTGACCCATTGTAAGCCCATAGTAATAAATGCTCAGTCGGCTTAGCTCTAACAGAATGTACAAAAATAATGCGTTGGCCGGCACTTTCAGATTTGGACCAAATCTCTATGGAACATGGATGATGTCCTCTAACCTTATCCCGTATCCTATCCTGGTATCTGACGTATGTGTAAAGTTCTTTATCAAATTATGCATTTGCATATTGTATCCTTTTCTGAAGGTCGGTTTCATAGAAGGACAATTTTATCCTTGGTATTTCATATTTAGACGAGACCGCTGGTCTAGTAGTTAGTATACCTGACTGCTACGCTGGGGTCGTGGGTTCGATTCCCGCCGGGGCAAGCATGTGATAAACAATCGTGTTTAATTTGTGTCCGGGTGTTTTGCATCATTATATAGTATAAAAAAGAGTCGCTTCCCGCTGTCTGTCCCTAAGTATGCTTAGATCTTTAAAACTACGCAACGGTTTTCTTTAATAGATAGTGATTCAAGATAAGGTTTTCATGTACAATTCATTTAGGTTTTGTGTAACCTTGCGAAGCCGGTGCGGGTCTAGTGTATTAGTAGTATATATCTACATCTACATCTACACTATCTACACTAATATTATAAAGAGGAAAGATTTGTATTTTTGTGGGTTTGTATTGAATAGACTCTGAAACTACTGGACCGATTTCAAAATTCTTTCACCGTTAGGAAGCTCAATTATCACTGAGTAACATAGGCTATATATTATACTAGCTGCCCCCCCCCCCGGCTTCGCACGGGTAGACAAAATATTTGATAAATGTCTATGCTCCGAAACTAATGTCTACCCGTGCGAAGCCGGGGCGGGCCGCTAGTTTACAATAAAATAAGTATATAAGTATTGTATCAGCTGCTGGTTCCCATAGTACAAGCTTTGCTTAGTTTGGCGCTAGATGGCGCTGTGTGATAATGTCCAAGCATTATTATTATTATTTTTGTGTTTAAATCTATCGCGAGGCGCGAGGTAGAGTTTCATTTTCCGCGGCTTTTAGGCCAAACGAAAAATGATGAAAGAAACATAGAGAGTAAGAGAGGAAAAAACTAAACTAAAGCGATAGAAATTGGCGGACTATTCGGCATGTATTAAGAACTAGCGGCCCGCCCCGGCTTCGCACGGGTAGATATTTATATCAAATATTTTGTCTACCCGTGCAAAGCCGGGGCGGGCAGCTAGCCTATGTTACTCAGTGATGATGTAGCTTTCTAACGGTGAAAGAATTTTTGAAATCGTTCCAGTTTTTTCGGAGCCTATTCAATACATACAAAAATACAAATCTTTCCTCTTTATAATATTAGTATAGATGACAGTGTGGGGCGAGCGAGGTGATCATGCTCAGCCACCACAAAGGGAAGATCTTCCAGCCAGGCGGGTGTTGTGCCTGGGGAACCGCGGCTCCGACTGTTCTAGTCGGAAACTTGTATATATGTTGAATTGCGTAGAAAACTTCGCTAGCGCGTGGCAGGATTGTGAGGTCATTCGTTGAATGTTGTCCTGCTAGTTAGTCGATTTCTAACGTTGGTTTATGTAGCCGTGAGGTCGCTACAACAGCTTTTAGGAATTGTATGTATGTGAGCTTGTGCATGTCTTAGAGAAGGTTTTCATGTAAGGTGTGTGGAATGATGCCAGTGGAAGAAAGAACTATCGGGACTATTATTACTTTATCTACTTTCCACTGGGTTTTGATTTTGATTTTTATTCCAGTCGGGCATCTCCAATTTTGTTACCTATTTGTATCTATATAACTAAAGGGTTCTAAAAGCTATAACTGTTCTTTCTCTCAGCAATTCGGCAGCATTGAGCTGTTCCAAGGCAACCAGCACAGACAGCACACAGCCATGATGGTCATGGCTATGTTGGGGTTCTATTTCGAGGTCTCCAGACACGACCGGGACAAACACGTGCGCGTGCACATGAGACATATTCGACCTGGTGAGTACAGACTTAGCAACTTTCGACTATTTCCAGTCCTGTGCCGGTAGCAGGAACATTGTCGACAACGTATTCGAAAACGTAACTCGCGAAATGTCAAAATTGTCAGACTATTTTTTAGTTCCACTTTTCACCGCCGCAACGCTGTTCATTATACAATACAAAAATAGTCGAAGGCGATACGAAAACGTTGTCGACAACGTTCCTGCTACCGGCACTGGATTTGTCAATACACGGTACACGGGGCGGCGGAAATAATGTGGCCTACACTCAAAATGACGTGGAAGCGTTGTCTGTTATTCTAGCGACGCAAGTTCCCACCGGTCTGTACTAATGAGTTTTTATAACTCAAGTGCAGTGATTAGTCACACCACGAGCTTTACGGTGAAGGAAAACATCGTGAGGAAACCTGCATACATCTGAGAAGAAATTCAAGGACGTATGTAGTGTCTAAGAGACGACGACGGACTCACCATCTGTCACGTTGGCAACAAATTATCTTCGGTGGAAAGTGGGTGTTGTAACACCTCTCCCTTTCTCTTCGGGGACCATTGTGGGAAGGCGTGAAGATATATATTATAACTTTCGTATTCGTATCGCTTTCTACTATTTTTGCGTGGGAAAACGTACAGCGCTACGTCGGCGAAACGTGGAACTAAATTTTTTTATGAAAATATTGGCATTTTGAGAGTAACGTTTTCGAATACGTAGAAAGATAGAAGATTCAAATTGACCGCGCATTTGATCACTGCTAGAAACTCTAATCATCAGAATTTTTCATATATTTTTTGCATTGAATGCCTAGCTCATGTTCTCTAATTGTTCATTGGAGTTCCTAACGACAATGACAATGAATGACAAATCATAGCTTTTTAAGTTATCTGTCAGATGACACTCATCATCATCAATCACTTCACAATACGCCGTATGATATATTTTAATATTAAGTAATAATTTCTTATTTCGATTTATAGATCAATCCAGTATATTATATAAGACTATATAGGAGAAGAATATATAGGTACAAGTTTAAATAAATACTAAATAACACTAAAATAACAATCTACGAGACACGGAGAAAATCCTAACCTCTTAGCTTTATTCGCGCCAAGAATGTTTGTCTATGGTTAGATTAAAATACTTTTTTTTTATTTCCACAGACAAACTACATCACTTTGAGAAAATTCGAGACGATGCCACCTTGCCCCTCCCTTACGACTACAAAAGTGCCACGCACCCAGCCTGGCAGTTCTGGAGAAAAATTGGCAAGACTGGTATTTCAACCGTCGCCACATATAAAGAACAGGTAACAATAACAAAAAAGTGGGTGTGTGACAGCCCACGTCTCGTCAAAATGTTAATTAAAGGACATCATCCATGTTTCATTCAGATGTCGAGGTAGACCTAAGAAAAGATGGATGGACTGTGTGAAAGATGACATGGCCAGAAAGGAAGTGAATACAGAGATGACGGCTGATAGAGAAGGATGGAAGAGAAATACATATTGCGCCGACCCCAAATAATATGGGATAAGGGCAGGAGAATGATGATCCATGTTTCATTCAGATTTGGTCCGAATCTGAAAGTGGCGGCCAACTCATTTTTTTTTTGTATATTCTGTTAGCTGCTTGTGCGTCTGAGCATTTTTTTTACTATGGCACCAAATCTGGACATTTCATTTAATTGGTGATTTTGAATTCCTATTTTCAACTAAATGTATGAATATTCAGATTTTCGAATTCAAATAAAATCAACTACAATGGTCCTACAGGTTTGGTGTCATAGTAATAAATGTTCAGACGGACAAGCTCTAACAGAATATACAAAAATATTGCGATGGCCGGCACTTACAGATTTGGAGCAAAATGGATGACCTTTTTACACATTTCGGTGCATGTGAAAATGTGATTTGGAAACGAAGAACATTTTTCGTATTTCCGTTTTGTCTCGAGATGGCGCTTTATCGAATTTCTTTTTTTAGGACCCCGACGGCTCGGTGATGAAGGCTCTAGGACAGAATGACAGATTATTGTCCGATATAGATATTATAAAAATCAACAGCGTATACGGTGTCAAATGCTTCGAAAAGAAACGGGCTGTAAAAAAAGTGAAGAAATCTGAAGAGGCTATAAAAGAAAACTATGCGAGTCAGCCGCGAAATAGCGTGTCCTCGGAAACAGAATAGGACCTTCAAATTATATAACCATAGTCAAAAGTATTACTGCTCCTATAGTAGAACTGTCATCATATTAATTAAATAAAAATATTAATTATAAAATTAATAAATAAAAATAATTTGTATTATTCAATGCAACGGAAACATTTCCGTCCTTACCTATAAGATACGGACATTAGAGTGTTTTCTCATTAGTCGTTTACAGAGACATCATCAAAGGTCGTAAATATAATATCTGACATCTGACGGCCAACTCTACCACCGCGCACGCTCATTGGTCAAATCAAAGGGCGCGCGATTCCCCGTCTTCCTGTCATTTCCGTTCTTTTTCACGAAATCACTCCCACAGGATGCAGGAAAGAGAGAGGAATGATATTACTCATCAAAAGGTACGACAATATTATGCATTTCGCTATTTCCCTTGTACTCGACACTGACAAAAATATTATTTGAAGAGAATTGAATGTAATAATTAAGAAGAAGAAGAAGGAGATTTTGTACAACAGATGTATGTACCAATTTGTTAAAATTTGATACGCATGTGAGGTCGCGATGAAAAAAGCTAGTTATAAATAAAGGAGCCAATGCTTACAAGACATATTTATTGCGAGTCAAGTGTATAGGGACTCGAAGTTCTTCTTGGTGAGACTAATGTCACTCTTGCTTATAATGTCATAGATATTCACGTCCTCCGCGTACCGTCGCCGTCGAAACACACACTTCTCTGTAGATATCATTACACTTACCGCTGCAAAATAAAATACTTTCAAATATCTATGAGTCTCAAACTATGTTGGAGTATCCCTGGCGCCACGCTCCCTTTGGAAAACATTATACTCAACGTTCCCTTAAATTCGTTATATATTTTTTAAGATAAATAGGGAAATAAACCTTCGCATCGATTGCCGCCCCCAAATAATGTTGTCAATTCTGTTGTACAAAATCAGAACTAATTTGACAGGACTAAAAGTATTGTCATCCTTATTTAACAACGCACATGAGACTGTGTTGGCAAGACTTTCATTATTGAAAAAAAAAATAGATTAGTGATTTACTACAGCAGAATCGAAACCAAAAGGCTTAGGTTTAGTCATCAATTATCATTATAATACTTACTAATACTTACCGGGTCTTTCCATAGGCGTTATCCTCATTCTTTCAATCTTATGCTCCTCTTTCCAGTGGAAAAACATTTTCTTGATAATAGCCATGACTAGAGCGATCATAAAAATACTTAGGCCGAATAATATCGTGTATAGTGCCATTTAAAAATAATAGAAAAGCTAGTGAAATCATTTTAGGTTCGTTTATCAATATTTAGGAAAGTAATTGTTGACATCGTCACTTGAAGTTGATTTTGTGTCATTTTTTCGTGATATCTGTTACGTTCCAGGGATCTTTCCCAATATTGGTAATAAAACCTCAAATTTAATTTGTCTTTTTGACTTCAAAATGAAATTTGGGTACTTAGTGGTTTTGTAAGATCGTAGTCATTATTCTGAGGTAACATGAATCAAATCATAGATTAATAATACATTAGCTTTTGCCCGCGGCTTCGCACGCGTGGTAAAGTGAATAAGTCAACATGTACCTATATCTAAAATTCTAAATGATAGCTTTTGCCCACTGCTACATATTTTTATGGCTTTAACTATAAAAATTACGGATTTTCATAGAAACTTTCATCCCCTATTTTTAGCTTTATGGTCGAATTTATTTATTTTTAACTGAAAGGCCAAATACCAATTTTCATGTGTTTAACATCAAAACGACGGATTTTCATACAAACTTTCAACCCCTTTTTCAGCCCCTTAGGGGTGGCATTTCCAAAAATGCTTTCTTAGCGGATGCCTACGTCATAACATCTACCTGCATGCCAAATTTCAGCCTGATCCGTCCAGTGGTTTGGGCTGTGCGTTGATAGATCACTATGTCAGTCAGTCTGACAGTCAGTCACCTTTGAGTTATATATATTTCGATTTATTTCTAAAATAACAATTTGGGGACTTTTTTTTATATGAGCTTATTTTTTTTTCTTCCTCCTTGTGTCTAAGTTCCCTTTAATTAAATAAAAAGAATCTGATTCTTTAAAAAAAAATTGGCCGCTATCCCATATTTTTTATCTAGATAAAGCATTTTCACATCAAAAGTACGCCTAACCGAGTTACAAGTCAAGCGTAGAGGTAGAAGTCAAGAGAAAAATGATGCCTAGTCTATGGAATAATTTAAAAAAAACGTAGTGGTTATGTACTCTGTGCTCAGCGGCGCCAAAAGCTTACGTCATAAAATTTGTAATAATTTTAAAAGTAATTGTCGCGCGAAAAGGAAACAATAAAATAGAAATGGGACATTTTGATTTTGAAATAAATAATACTCGATGCGATTTTAATTAATAGTAACAAGTGAAATTATGACTGTTTTATGATTATAATTGAAAAAAAAGTGATAATGCAGTTTAAGTGATTCTAACAATGAGTCTTGAAGATTATGGTAAGTTAAAAGTGTTATAATGTAGGTATTTATTTTACTATGTATTGATGAATTTTGTTTTTTTTTTATACCACTAAGGTGGCACACAAGCATACGGCCCACCTGATGGTAAGCAGTCACCGTAGCCTATAGCCGCTAGCAATACCAGGGGTATCACTACGGGGTGCCAACCATGTTGCTGATGAGGACTCACTGTGCTAGCAGCAATACTACTAGCCCAGCGTATCCTCGTGGAGCACTGGCAACCTTACTCACCGCAGAAACACAACACTACGTCAAGTAGTGTTATTTCACTGCAGTCTTCTGTAAGGCGGAGGTACAGTCCCCAGTCGGTCGAATATTATTAAGCACTAGAGAGGTGGGCAAATTAGGATCTCCCGTGGGTTTTCCCATCTATATTGAAGCCGCCCGACTGCGGACTGTAAGCCACCTTAAAGAAGACGCAGTAACACAACACTAATTCGATGTAGTGTTGTATTTCTGCGGTAAGTAAGGTTGCCAGTGCTCCACGAGGATACGTTGTGCTAGTGGTGCCTAATGCTGATAGCACAGTTACTCCTCATCAACAAAAGGAGTGGCAACGCGACGGTATATGTCTGTCTCTTAGGGATAACCCACAACAACAATATTTTATCCTTTATTTTTTACGAGAAATAATGGCTTGGTTACGAAGCAATTTTGAGCAATACAAAATTAATCCTTATCCAATTAAGTACCTTAAAAACATTGTATATTTAAATCACAAATATCATACACAAAACAAAATCGCACCCGCCGTTTGTACGCCTAGATCTTTTAATTACGACACGGATTTTATGCGGTTTTTTTAAACCTATTTAAAATGCATGGACTATATTACAGTCCGTTATATAGATAATCCGTCCCGAAATGCACCCGTGGGAACCCGGGGCGGGTCGGTAGTCTAAAAAATCGTAGGTTTAAATTTCGTGTTAAGACAGTAAATTAAAAATCTTGATAAGAAATAAGTCAGAAAATGTGTTTTCTTTAGGTACATATATATTGGCAGATTTTTCATTAATAATTTATTTCTTCTAGCTAAGTATATAACCCAAAAATATACTCTAGCAGCGGCTATTGCTGTTATTAAAACGAAACCCGATGATATGACAATGCAAGCACACATTGACGCGTTAAAATTTAATCTAAAAGACTCTAATATGGATTCAGACTTGAATATCACAGTCTGTAGCGAAGATTTTGACATTTCCAACGATATTGATAATATAACTCTGAATAACAAGGATTTTGAAGAAGTCACAGAAAATACGAATGAAAATTTGGATTTGAATGATAGTATAACCATCCTACGAGATTTTCAAGACACAGTTTTTAGAAGTGAAGGCAATAGGGACCATGATACTAGTAAAGGAGTAACGAATATTTTGAATGCATTGATAGATGTAGATGGTATAGGAGAAACGGTATGTATAGCAGTGTTTTAGGGTTCCGTTCCCGGTGGGTAACCATCGGAACCCTATTACTAAAACTTCGCTGTCAGCGGGCTGTATCTCATGATCCGTAATAGGTAGACTATAAATTTTTTAATAAAAATAGTAAAAATAACTGTTTGTTCTGACAAACAAACAGTTTTTTTTACCAATGGTGTCTGCACAATTTACAGTTTATGGTACGAATTCCCAATATCAGTTGCCATATATTTAACACGGCAATATTTATTTATTATATATTTGGTATTACACAATGCACATTATTTTCAGACTGAAAATCTTGTTGATAAACAGAAACTTTGCGAAGATATGGACTTAACTCAAGTTAATGACAACGAAGAAACGATCTACCAAAACAAAACACCCGTTTCCAATGACAATTTACATAAACTTAAATCTAAAATAGAAATAAATCATAATCCTAGACTCGATATGGCTATAAATGATCCATCTATGTCTTACAATACATCAACGAAAGTTCTAGATCAAATCAATCAAACCAAAAGAGATTTTAGAACAAAATTACACGCGAATATATCAAAAAATATCGACAAAGAATTTAGAGCCTTCACTAAAATTGCTTCAGAACAAATTTCTAAAGAAAATACAAATCATATAACACTTGATAATAAAGCAGAAGTTTTAAATAAGGAACAAGCAAATATTACTCCTCTAGTTCATGAAAAGGAAGTAATACGTAATGTGCTAGATAATAGTAAACCAATAGATTCCCAAGAAACTATATGTACACAAAGTCTTACTGAAAGCTATTCACATGTAAGCCAAAGTCAAGCTCATATGGTTATTCCAGAGAGTTATATTCATGGCGTAAAAAGAAACATGAATATCTTTAAAGATAATACTCCAAATTGCGAATCAGAAAGAATGGAATGTGAAAATATGGTTGATGTAGATATGAGAGACCACAATCTTGGTTTTAGTCAATGGATTCAAAATAACCAACATATTGACGCAACAGATGAGGCTAATAGTTTTCAAATTAATCAACCACATATGGTTAATAGGGATGACATACTCATACATTCTAATAAAACAAGAGATTTTGATGCAAATTCTAATACCGCTACAATTCATTCATTAAATGATAAAACGGAAAGATTAAACGAAATTAACGAAGAAGAAGATGTAGTTAATGAACTAACAACCTCGCAAACAGAACTTATTCCTTTCAAAGTTATAGAAGAACTTAACAAAATCAAGAGTTTTCTAAGGAGATTTGACAGACGCATTAACTGTGACGGCTTTTCAAGCGACTCTGGGTACAGAAGTGATTCACAATCTAGGAATAGATCAGGTAATTTGTTTATACCATTAATGTGGCACACAAGCATACGGACCACCTGATGGTAAGCAGTCACCGAAGCCACTAGCAATACCAGGGATATCACTAACGCGTTGCCAACGTTATTGTGAAGAGGACTCACTGTGCTACAGCATATGATCTAATCTCTACTACCAGTATAGCGTATCCTCCCAGAGCTGTACCTTTATCGCAGGAACACAACACTACATCAGAGTAGTGTTATTTGACTGCGATCTTCCCTAATTTTTTTTTATACCACTAAGGTGGCAAACAAGCCTACGCCCCACCTGATGGTAAGCGGTCACCGTGCCTATGGACGCTTGCAACACCAGGGGTATCACTCGCGCGTTGCCGACTCTAATCTTGCTAATAGCTACTGCAATAGGCGGTTCCTAGTTTTGAGATTCCATTACAAAAGTTAATTCCTCGTATCGTTTTGGGGAACAAGTTCCTATGACACCAATGAAAATATATTTGTAGGGTTCCGTTCCTTAAAAGCCAAAAGTAACCCTTATAGGATCACTTTGTTGTCCGTCTGTCTGTCAAGAATTTTTATCTCAAGAACGCGTGGAGTTATCAAATTGAAATTAATATGAAATACCCGGGTCTATGGTCTCTTTCGGCTGTAAAATAATCAAACCTGTAAGTCAATATGAAGAAAAGATATGACCGGTCATGTCGCAAATTTACGCATATTTTAATAATAATATTTTTTTTATATATTTGCGATTTCACAAGGGAATCAAAACCTACAGGGTACTTCCCGTTGACCTAGAACCATGAAATTTGGCAGGAAGCAGTGTCTTACAGCACAAGTAAAGGGGTAAACCGTAAATACTTTTTTTTTTTAAATGCGAATTTACTTAAAAATATTCCTGTTTCGCGCTGTTGAGAGTCACCGACGAATAATGACCTCATTTGAAGTTCGCCTACTTTTAACATTACCTCTACAAGTGTGTACGGAACCCTCGGTACGCGAGTCCGACTCGCACTTAGCCGGTGTTTTTAAAGAGTAATTGCTGAGTTTCTTTGCGGATTCATGTCAGCAAAAATCCAGATCTGGTGATATATTCTGACGATTTGAAACTACCCATTTTTAAAGTCTGGTCAAATTTTGAGTTGGAGTTCTAAGTAAAGAGAATGAGGCCCATTACATCCTTCAATTCCCTTAAACTATTATGTGACTAGGCACTAGTCACGGCGATATACCACCACACTTCTGTCCACGGCGTGGAATTCACCCCCACACATTGGAACCGAAATGGTCTCGCACGGCGCGGTTCCAAAGGAGATTCCCCCTGAGGACTATCAAATTGTGGAATGATCTCCCCGCCGTGGTTTTCCCAAATGAGTACAGCATGGGGTTCTTCAAGAAGGGTGTGAAGAGATTTCTGATGGGTCGGCAACGAGAGTGATACCCCTGGTGTGGCGGCCTTAGGCTACGGTAACCGTTTTATCAGACGGCCGTATGCTTGTTTGCCACCTCAGTATAAAAATAAGTGATATCCTAAATTAGTTTTTGAATTCCAGCACTCCAATTATCAGGTCCATCGTCCAACCAATCTGGACAGTGTTTATTGGACTTCATATCACATTGTGCCTTAGTGCATAGGACTTTGGACATTTACAATGAAGCCTCCTTGGTAAGAATACTAGGTTTCCCCACCAAGCTCAGTTCACATATACATTACCCATTTCCAAGCCATAGTCTCTTATGGCCAGTAATGTCACTAGCTACAGTGCCCTTCACACCGGAACACAGTGTAGTGTACGTACACTAGTGCTTGGCGGCAGAATATCTGACACTGCGGTGGTACCCACCTAGCCGGACTCTTGCAATAAGAGGCCTACCACCTAGTACCTAGTCTCTTATGGCCAGTAATGTCACTAGCTACAATGCCCTTCACACCGGAACACAGTGTAGTGTACGTACACTAGTGCTTGGCGGCAGAATATCTGACACTGCGGTGGTACCCACCTAGCCGGACTCTTGCAATAAGAGGCCTACCACCTAGTACCTAGTCTCTTATGGCCAGTAATGTCACTAGCTACAGAGCCCTTCACACCGGAACACAGTGTAGTGTACGTACACTAGTGCTTGGCGGCAGAATATCTGACACTGCGGTGGTACCCACCTAGCCGGACTCTTGCAATAAGAGGCCTACCACCTAGTACCTAGTCTCTTATGGCCAGTAATGTCACTAGCTACAGAGCCCTTCACACCGGAACACAGTGTAGTGTACGTACACTAGTGCTTGGCGGCAGAATATCTGACACTGCGGTGGTACCCACCTAGCCGGACTCTTGCAATAAGAGGCCTACCACCTAGTACCTGGTCTCTTATGGCCAGTAATGTCACTAGCTACAGTGCCCTTCTTGACCTATGTTTTCTTCCAGGTTTTAGGACAGCTCATAGACAGATTACATGAGGAAGAGAAGTATCCCTCGTTCTTAGAAGAATTACTGGAACAAATTGATGTATTGTTGAAACGCATTTACGAGGAAGAATCGGACTCTGAAAATCTGGTGAGATAATTTGAAGACTTAGGAAAATCGCATAGAAATGGTGCAACCGCCACGAAGGGAAGATCTTTTTTTATACCACTAAGGTGGCACACAAGCATACGGTACACCTGATGGTAAGCAGTCATCGTAGCCTATAGCCGCTAGCAATACCAGGGGTATCACTAACGCGTTGCCAACCATTTTGTTGATGAGGACTCACTGTGCTAGCAGCATTACTACTAGCCCAGCGTACCCTCGTGAAGCACTGGCAACCTTACTTACCGCAGAAACACAATACTACATCAAGTAGTGTTATTTCACTGCGGTCTTCTGTATGGCGAAGGTACCTGTCCCCAGTCGGGCGGCTCCAAATTTGACGGCAGATTCCGTTGTGACTTGTAACCTAGCTTTTTAATTTCTTTGACACCGTTTTTTTTCAGTTAATTACCAAAGACGAACAAGTTCAAAGAATTTTACTTTTAAACCAATCCGTACATATACAAAAATTTACTATAGACAAAATAACAGACATCCTTCAAGACATACACGCCGAAACGTTGAGAAACGATGACAATTTCGAGATCGAAAACATAAATAAAATCGAAAATGTCGCCTATATCTTCCACGCGTTGGAGATTTTAATAAAAAGATTTCTCAAATCCAAAGATTTGTTGAGTCAAACGAGCAATCTATCTCAACAAGATGTACTGAAACGCAGTTCGATAACGGACATTTGGAGAAAAAAATGGAACCCGAACTATAAGGAATCTCAAACTGAGGGTAGTTTTGAAAAGTGTGTTTTGACTAAATGCAGTGAAATATTGAATAAGTTGATCGTTAATAGTATAGATCACTTTAGCCTGTTTGCGTACGCTTCCTTGCAGTGTTTTAATTGTATGCAAAATTGAATTAAATCAAATTTTAGGTCTTGTGTTGTAAATAAAATATTTTTTGAGTGTTCTTAATTTATTAACACACACACACACACACACACACACCGGACAGGTGAAAATAAATAAAAGCTTTCAAAAACAGATTACAACAATTTTTATTATTTATTTTAATTACAATAGGGCCAGTCCCGGCTTCGCACGGGTAGACATTTATCAAATATTTTGTCGACCCGTGCGAAGCCGGGGCGGGAAGCTAGTATAATATATAGCCTATGTTACTCAGTGATAATGTAGCTTTCTAACGGTGAAAGAATTTTTGAAATCGGTCCAGTAGTTTCGGAGCCTATTCAATACAAACACACAAAAATACAAATTTTTCCTCTTTATAATATTAGACAATAATTTATCTATCTTCTGTAATATAAAAATGAATCGCTGAATGTGTTGCTAAGCGCAAATCTCGAGAGCAACTGAACCGATTTCGCTAATCATTTTTTTGGAATATTCCTTGAAGTACGGGGATGGTTCTTACGGAGAGAAAAGTTTAAAAAAAATGACTGAAAAAGTTTAAAAACGGGTAGAGAAAATATTTGATAAATGTCTACCCGTGCGAAGCCGGGGCGGGCCGCTAGTTATTCATAATATTGAGACATTTGTTCTTCCATCTTGTCCTTGTCGCATACAGTTTTCAAATGCCTATTAAGTTTGCTGTTATTCTGAAAACATAACAAAATATCTGTAAAAATCAAACGTATCAAACTTCACACCGCGAGCTTTACGGTGAAGGAAAACATCGTGAGGAAACCTGCATACGTCTGAGAAGAAATTCAAGGACGTATGTAGTGCCTAAGAGACCGCGACGGACTCACCATCTGTCACTTTGGCACCAAATTATCTTCGGTGGGGAGTGGGTGTTGTAACCTCTGTCTACCTCTTCGGGGACCCTCGTGGGAAGGCGTGAAGATATATATAATAGTATAATAGCTGACACGGCAATCGTTTTGCCATCAGACGTGCCGTATGCTTGATTGCCACCTTAGTGGTATAAAAAAAAATGCTAACTAGCTTTTGCCCGCAGCTTCGCCTGCGTGGTCCTAGATAACGATAGCCTGTCCTTCCCCAGGTTATAATCTATCTCATTGACAAAGGACATCATCCATTTTGGTCCAAATCTGAAAGTGACGGCCAATACTGTTTTTTTTTGTATATTCTGTTAGAGCTTGTCCGTCTGAACATTTATTACTATGACATCAAACCAGTAGGACCATTGTAGTTGATATTATTTGAGATAGAAAATCTGAGTATTCATACATTTTTGTTGAAAATAGGCATTAAAAATAACCGAAACAAATGAAATGTCCTGTAATGTCCAACTTTGGTACCATACTAATAAATGCTCAGACGGACAAGCTCTAACAGAATATACAAAAATGAATTGGCCGACACTTTCAGATTTGGACCAAATCTCTATGAAACATGGATGATGTCCTTTCATTACGTTATCCGTAGAAGTCAGACAAACAAGTTACTTTCGCTTTTATTATATTAGTATGGATTTAGACCTTCATCATAAGTGCCTTATTAATTTTTTTTTTATTGTGATACCTGAAACGTAGTTCCGCATTTGTGGCAAATAGCCGGCCTTATTTGATTAGTAGGCCTCTTGTGAGGCCTCTCAGAATGCACCCTTCGTATGTGGCTCGCTAGGCCTTCTCTGGTGTACGACCGGCCGCACATATTGCATTCAAACCTAAAACATTTATACACACTTGATAAAAAACATATGGAGTTTTTGGCGGGAATCAGGCGGAGTGGTTGATATTTTTTCCGGTGTCTCGTAAATTGTGTTATAGTGATCTTGAATGTGTATTTTTGGTGTCGATATGTGCAGTAAAGTTTCATTTAGTGACTGATTTATAGGAACATTGGAAATAATGACATAATACGACTTTTGGGTTAGGTGATTTAAAGAAGAGCCTAAAGGCGTGTTACGATCTGCTACTGCCGTGGATTGTCTCCAGAAACTCCATTAAGCATTAGAATGCATGACACTAGGCATTTTAATGCGGCAAACATGAGAAATTTTGAAACTTGAAAATTCCCTAACACTCGACACTGGCAAAAATAGTCCCTGAAGGGATTGATTGCCATACTTAGAAAGAAGAAGAAGAAGAAGAAAATAAGATAACCAGTTCGTCACTGAAGTTTAATTACGACACTATGTTCTTCCTCTAAAAATGTCAAACCATGCCTCCTATCCTATTGATATATTCATCTCAATCTTCTTTTCTTCCGATAGTAGAAGACTTTATTTTAAAACAGATAACACTTTTATTATTATTTCATTTAATAAAAAAAAAATAAACGTAGGAGTTTTTTTCCTTGTAATCCTCGATTTTAACCGCTTCCATTCTATTTTTAGGGTTCCGTACCTTAAAAGGAAAAAAGGAACCCTTATAGGATCACTTTGTTGTCCGTCTTTCTGTCTGTCTGTCTGTCAAGATTTTTTATCTCAAGAACACGTGGAGTTATCAAATTTAAATTTATATGAAATACCCGGGTCTATGGTCCCTTTAGGCTGTAAAATAATCAAACCTGCAAGTCAATGTGAAGAAAAGATAATTATGACCGTTTACGTCGCAAATTTTCACAAGGGAATCGAAACCTACAGGGTACTTCCCGTTAACCTAGAACCATGAAATTTGGCAGGAAGCAGTGTCTTAGAGCAGCAGTAAAGGAAAAAATCTAAACACCATAAATATGTAGTTGTTTTTTTTAAATGCGAATTTACTAAAAAAAATATTCCTGAATCGCGCTGTTGAGAGTCACCGACGAATAATGACCTCATTTGAAGTTTGCCTACTTTTAAACTTACCTACAAGTGTGTACCGAACCCTCGGTGCGCGAGTCCGACTCGCACTTGGCCGGTTTTTTTAAATATTTTTTTTTTATATTTTGTTACTTCCCTACCAACTCACCTATCATGTTGGTGGACCTTAGCTCTAGCGAGGTGGTCTCTGAGTCCCTTCCTGTGCCGGTAGGAGAGGCCGCACGTCACGCACGCGTGCAACTCGAACGTGTTACGTGACGCGTGCGAGCGGGACACGTGCGCGCGGAGCGTGTACGGGCTGGCGAACGACGCGGGGCATTGTGAACACGCAAACTTCCGGCTTAGATGCTTTCTGTGAAGTTATAAGAATATTATAGCGTGAAAGCGCAACAAATAAACACATTCGTATTTATTTATTTATCATAGCTGCCGGCAGCTATGATAATATTAGGTCCTTACATATGAAATTGGCGTTTTGTATGGGAGGAACAAAAAGTCGAATATTTTTTAATATAATATATTTAATTAATCAAAGTATGAACCATTATTTTCTATGCACTTTTGCCATCTCATAGGTAGTTCATTGATCCCTTTACTAAAAAAACCAGTCGGACGGGAATCAATAAAATCTTTGAAGGCGATTTGGACTGCCCCATCGGAGTTGAATTTTTTCCCTTGCAAGAAGTTATCCAAATTTCGAAAAAAATGGTAATCTGTTGGAGCAAGGTCCGGGGAGTACGGAGGATGTCTTAGACTTTCCAATTGAAGCTCTTCTAATTTAGTAGCCGTCTGTAGCGCAGTGTGTGGTCTAGCGTTGTCGTGAAGCAGCAGTGGCGTGGAGCGATTGACCAGCCTAGGTTGTTTAGCCGCTAGCTTTTCCATCATGGTTTGCAATTCCTGACAATAGACATCAGCCGTAATAGTCTGGCCAGATTTGAAAAAACTGTAATGAACAATACCGGCACTAGTCCACCAAACGCTTACAAGTAACTTTTTTGGGGTTAATTTTCGCTTGGGGCAGGATTTGGCTGGCTGGCCAGGATCTAACCATTGCGCTGAGCGCTTCCGATTATCGTAAAGAACCCATTTTTCATCACAGGTAATGATTCGGTTTAAAATACCTTCATTATTGTGCCGGTTTAGTAATGTAACGCAGCAGTCGACGCGCGTTTGCCGGTTTGTTTCAGTCAATTCGTGAGGTACCCACCTTTCAAGCTTTTTAATCTTCCCAATTTGCTTCAAGTGAATTAAAACAGTTTTATCACTAACATTGCAGCCTGCAGCTAACTCGGACGTGGTTTGCGATGGATCCGCTTCCACAATAGCCTTCAACTCTTCATTATCAACTTGAGTCTCAGGCCGTCCACGGGGCTTGTTCTGCAGGTCGAAATTTCCAGAACGAAAACGTTGGAACCAAAAACGAACTGTGTTTTCTTTTGCAACACGACCGCCATACACATCATTCACCCTTCGAGTTGTTTCCGCAGCACTAGTGCCACGGCGGAACTCGTACTCGTAAATAATGCGATATTTAAGGTTTTCCATTTTGTAAAATGAGTGACGCAAACAGAAAAAAACAGAAGAAAAAAAACAAATGAATGACGATCATCGAAGCACAAATACATGAGTCTATAGCTGTACAAATTTGAATTTGGAATTCCTTACCAAAGAGGAGAAATTCGTGATTAAAGTGGCCAGTACGAAAAACGCCAATTTCATATGTAAGGACCTAATATATAGCCTATGTTACTCAGTGATAATGTAGCTTTCTAACGGCGAAAGATTTTTTGAAATCGGTCCAGTAGTTTCGGAGACTATTCAATACAAACACACAAATATACAAATCTTTCCTCTTTATAATATTTTTATAGTATTATAATATATAGTATAGTATAATAGTATATAGTATATATATAGATAATCTATACAAATAAATATATTTTAATCTCTATCTATACATTTTTTAAGTGTCTGTTTGTAATTGAAAAATTTCTGGGAGCCACTTGTCCAAAGTGAATCTATTATTCCTATAAATGTATGGGAATCAAAAATTTGACAATCTAAGTTCCCACCTGAGCTCCCCGCTCCTGGTAATTGGTATTAGTTTAAAAATATGTATTTCATGAAAGCAGTGACAAAACCAACTTGGTAGCTTTCATTTTGATATTTGTAATTTCATACCAATGTCTAGAAGAGTTTTGTTACAAATTGTTATAACATGATTGTTACATGAAAAAAAGAGAGAGCACTGAGTTTCTTGCCGGTTCTTCTCAGGGGGCTTTTTTTTCGAACTTGTGGTAATTTAGACCTTCATAAGTGTCTTATATCATTTCATATAATCAAAATAAAAAATTCAGTTTAGGCCCTACCTAAACGGAATAAATGATTTTTTTTATTAATGATTTTGATTTTGAAAACAAAATACCTACTCCCAGGACGAACCTGCTCAAGTACGCGCCGGTGTCTCGAGCCGTCCGTCTGATAAATGCCATGTCTAACGACATTGACATATTTCACCAGACCTTGCCGAAACTCGCAGAAAGCGTTCAAAGTTATATAGAAAACCATTATTGTTAATTTAGGAATAATATAAGTTAGTTATTTATTGTTGTTGTTAAATACGTTATGTAAGTAGGTTAAGTCATTATATAGATACTCGTGTAAATACATAAATATCGCATTAGGCTATCCTGTAAAGGTGTTATATGGTTAATTAATAAATAAATATAAATAAAACAATATAAAAAAAAAATGTATGGCAATTAACCGACTGACATAGCGTTAAAGTTTTTAATTCCCATAGATTTCTTTCGGTTTCTAAAGATAGATTGTTGATAGTCAACATGGCTAAGCTAGCTGTCCGCTCTTATCCATGACTGTTATATTTTGGTAATCAAATGCAACACTAGTAGCGCCATCTATGTATCTTTATAGTTTCAGAATGTCAAAAATAAATGTAGTCGTTAACCGAAAGTGTGCGTTTCAATAGTAACTCAAACTCAAAAAGATCTTTATTTGACTAGACTTTACAGGCAAGCAATTTCAACTAGTCAGAATCTACCACCTGATTCGGAAGGTCGGTCTTGCTGAGAACAATCCGGCAAGAAACTCAGCAATTACTCTTTCAAAAACCAAAAGTATTACATAAAGTTTACATTTCAAATACTAACTTAACCACTCACATCATATGACTACGGACGGCCGCCTGGTTGTTGAAGGTCTTCGCACACACACTGCAGGAGTAGGTTTTGTTCGACTGAGGACCGTGGAACCGCTTCAGATGCCGCGACAGACTGCTTTTATCTCTGTAGTTTAAATAGTATACATCAAGCCAAGGTGGTCGTGTTGTATGAAGCGTTGCCTGCTATTCCAGCGACGCATGTTCCAATCCCACCAGTCTGTACCGATGAGTTTCATAACTTAAGTGCAGTGATTAGTCACACCACGCATTTGGCGGCATATGGGTAATCCTGCATTGCCACGGGAACCAACCTTTATTTTATACCACTTAGATGGCATACGGCCCATCTGATGGTAAGCAGTCACCGTAGCGTAGTACATCGAAAAGTGTTATTTGACTGCGGGTTTTCTGAAAGGTACAGTCCCCAGACGGGCGGCTGCAATTTTAATGGGAAAACCCACGGGAGATCCCAATTCACCCTACCTCTCATTTTAAGATCAGGTGTGATTAATCAGTGTACTTAAGCTTTAGAAATACTTATTGGTACAGGCCGTTGCTTCAACCACGAGGCCAATTTCAGCTCAATCGGTATTGATACCTATTTCACAAAAGAATATATAAAAACAATATATACAAATATAATAAAAAACAAAAAAATAATATTAACACATAGACAAGTATATAGCCGGCACTGCTACCGGCACTGTTCACTACAGACTTACGCGAAGCGGTTGCCGCAGCCGTGGCAGGCGACGGGGTCCCCCGGGCGGCGGCGGCGGGCCGAGTGCAGCGCGCGGTGGTGGCGCAGCCCGGCCGCGCTGCCGAACCGCAGCGAGCACACGACGCATTGGTACTCACCATTCGACTACACACACACACACAGCCATACATCTCATATCAAATTTAAAATTCGGCAAAAAATGTGCAAGTACTAGACACAGCATGGGTACTGTTTTTTACACTTTCGCGATTTAAACACTTAGTAATGACATGAAAACGGGTCTTATACGTGTTACGTACCCTACACATAAGGGAATTGCCTATCTGCGATTATCTATTCATCGAACCGATTTGCGCATGGATACAGTTTTTACTACCGATGCACTTTCCACGGAAACTACCATGACGTCAATGAAGAGTGTACGTGACTGCGCGGATTGCCGACGCAGCCCCTTTGCCTCGTGGAGCCTCCTGGACAGCCCCCGCTCTGCCACTTCGGTACCAACCTCGTCCGAATCTAGTTCTAATTTAGTAATTAATTATTTTGTAAAATTTCAATTTAAATAAATTCATTATAATCATTTTCGGTTTTTTTTAAGTCCTTCGGCTGTGTTCAACATAATTTACGCGATATTAAATTGTTTATTTACCTCCCGACGTTTAAATTTGGGTCCCGACACACAACACTCACGACATCCGCGGATACGTCTTTACAATTATAGGTCGCGGCACGAAACTCTAGCGCTGACCGTTATTGCGCAGAAGTAAAAAATAAGGTGTCTTGGCGGGGTACAGGGGTGAAGGGCGAGCGTGCGTTGCGCCGATTGGCTCTCCAGTCGTACTCCGTCCCCCGTGCCGATACGACGCTCCGCGCACTTCCAGTGTACAGTCGCGTTCTGAATTGTTTTGTTGTCATCGTTAATTTTTGTTGTTGTTTTTTGTTAAGTTTGTTTTGTTGATTTGTTTGTTGTGTTTGTTAGTTTATTCACTGTTTGATTAAGTTTGAACAGTTTTTAAACAGTGAAAATGCCGAGGCCGAGAAGGAATACTGTTTTGAAAAGACAGGCACGGAAAATGGTGTTTGACGTGCATTGTTTTCTGAAAAGGGAATCGAATGATTTCATTAATTCCCTGAAACAAATTCAAAGTGAAATTGGCGAAGCTGCGAGTATTTTACTCGATTCTGACCGCAGCACTGTAGATATAAGTGAAATAAAACAAACTGCAGAAGTTATTCAGGCGGGAAATATAAAATTAAATAGTATAATTAGTGACTTACAGAAAATTCAGAAAAGGACAGCTGAATCTACAAAGACGTCCATAGCAACGGTAAGGAAAATCTCCACTGAAGCCAATAATTCCGACTTATTATCAGTATTTAGAACACCAGGCAAAAAACGCTCCAGATCAAAACCGGTCACAGATATTGATAACTTTGATCAAGGATTAATAAAGAGGTGCATACATAACTTTCATAGGACAAATAATGAACTTCCCACCGTCGGAAAGTTGAGAAAGAAGCTAGAGGAAGATATAAATTTCAAAGGCTCAGAACGAAGTCTTCGACGAATAATTAAGAGTTTAGGGTTTCGGTGGAAAAATACTGAAAACAATCGAAAAGTACTGATTGAAAGTTCAAATATACGTTTACTACGTATCGAATACTTACGCAAAATAAAACAATATCGCCAAGAGGGAAGGCCCATCGTATATACAGATGAATCTTACGTAGATTCATCGCACTCTGCTCCAAAAGCCTGGACCGATGGTACTACAAAAGGTCTCAAAAAACCTATCTCCAAAGGACAGCGGGTGGTCATTGTCCACGCAGGATCAGAGGCTGGGTTCATACCGAACGCACTGTTAACTTTTAAAGCTGGTGCGAAATCAGGCGACTACCACGACAATATGAACTACGACAACTACGAAAAATGGCTGAGGACACAGTTATTGCCGAACTTACCGCCTAATTCTGTCGTGGTAGTCGACAACGCATCATACCATAATAAACAATGGGACCTTGCACCCACTTCTAATTCCAAAAAAGCTGACATGCAGGGTTGGCTTACTGAAAAGGGCATACAATATGAGGAAACTCTACTAAAACCTCAACTATACAATTTAATACGGGCTAACAAAGATAGATTTAAAACATTTTCAATTGACAGGATACTAGCAGAGCAAGGACATCAAGTGCTAAGACTGCCACCATACCACCCAGATCTAAATCCAATCGAAATGGCATGGTCTGACATAAAGCAATATGTAGGCAGTAAAAATGTGAAGTGGAGTGTTGCTAAATGTATAGAACTAATTCAAGAAAAAGTTTTGCTGATGGGTGCTTGGGATTGGGGAAAGTTATGCCAAAAGGTAAAGGACATAGAAGAGCAATATGTCAAGAGTGACCATGTCGTGGATTTGGTTACAGAAGAATTCATCATTCGCGTTGATGGTGACAGTTCAGAGGATAGCCTTGGTGAGTCTGATGACGATGACGCTGTTAGTGCCGACGACCGAAGCAGCCCTGAGCCGGGGCCCTCAGTAAGCAAAAGGCCCTGTTGGGATACTATTGAAGGTGTAAGACCATTGTCTGATTCGGACTAGATATCGGAAAGGAGAATGCGGTGTCTGATGTCCACACCCTGCCGAACTCGCAGGTTTCTTCTATCCTGAGAAGAAACTTCAGTAGGTTCTTATGTAATTCGGACTTAATATAATTTTTTTTATTATTTGGTATTTAATATAAAAATTTACAAATCCGATAGTGTATTTATTTTTCTACTCCCCATAAACTTGTTAAAAATTATATTGTAGGTAACATGAAGTAATATTTGCGTGCGTGACAGTACCCATACGCAGTTAAGTTCCACATTTTGTTCACCGCTAGACTTACTATTTGACTTTACATTAAAACATTATTTTGCTGTTTTTAACTAAGCAATTAAATTACTAATTTGTATTGCGTGCGCGATGGTACCCATGCGCAGCTATCCCCTCCACGTTTCGCTCAGCGCTAGAGTTTCGTGCCGCGACCTGTACGTCTTTACATACATCGCGTCGCGAACACTTTCCTAACACCGGATTCCACGCAGTAGAAAATGCGACCGCCGATGCAACTCGGTCGAAACGTCGGGACGTTAATAAACAATTTAATATCGCGTATAAAACCCGTTTTCATGTCATTACCACAGCTATGGGGTCGTTAAAGTATTACGTGAGTACTATAGGGTGGCGGGGGGGGTCTATACTTTGCTTATTTTTGATGACATGGGGGGTGGGGGGCTCTAGATGGTGATTACGTCAGCAGTAAGTATTTCCTTTTTTACACATATGGCAACACACACATAGTCTATGCTTATAACTAAAATACATATTCAGGGATTCCCACATTTAAAGAAAAATGCTTATACCAATGTTTACGTAAGCATGGGAGGGGGGGGGGTGTGAGAGCTTTGCTTACTTTTGATGACAAGGGGGAGGGGCGGGTAAATATCTATATCTATACTAATAGTATTATAAAGTGGAAAGATTTGTATTTTTGTATGTATTGAATAGGCTCCGAAATTCTTTCACCGTTCGAAGCTACACTATCACTGATTAACATAGGCTGGCTGCCCGCCCCGGCTTTGCACGGGTAGACAAAATATTTGATCTAAATCCGTGTGAAGCCGGGGCGGGCTGCTAGTTTTTAATAAATCTGCTTACGTACCTATTGCACCGACTGCAAATAATCTGCTTTAGAAAATATAGCAATACACACTGTATGACCATTTCAAGCGATTACTTATTGTCATTATTCAAATAGAAAAAAAAACATGTTGGGGCAACAAAAATATACATTCTGTGAAAATTTTAACTGTCTACCTATTACAGATAATGAGATACAGCCCCCCGACTGACAGACAGACGGACGGACAGCAAAGTCTTAGTAACAGGGCTCTGATGGTTACCCTTCGGGTACGGAATCCTAAGAATTACCTCTTCATGTCTCATCATGTGTGCCTGGTAGGTATCCTTGAACAGGAACCCCAACGCGCAGTTATAGCACTTGAACTCGGCTTCCAAATACTTCTTCTTCTTTCTATTAGCCTCCAACTCTGCCTTCTGTTCGTCTAACGTTCTGGTAATCTTAACAAAACCATCCTCTACATTCAGTTCAGCATTCGCTTCATCTTCTTCTATGTTTGTTGCATTATATTCAATTACATCATTATAATCGTCTATTACTACCTCATCTGCTTTTATATCGTCATCTATGGCTTCTCGATCAGAACTGTACGGACTATCAACAGCTTCCTGTTCTATCGAATCAATATTACAAACATTTTCATTCACATGTTGAACATCATTGAAATCTGTTACGTTGCATTGCGTCTCTGCCTCCACTTTATCGTAGAATTCATCGCTAACATTATTGTGATCAAAATAATCTCTGTCAAACTCTATGTAGCCATTGTTTTCGATGTAATCTGTGTTATTATCATTGCTATGGTCATTGAAGTAGTATGTATTGTGATTGGTCAGCCTGTTACGGTGCTGCTCACAGAGTTCTTCAGGGCAGAGGGCTTGGACCTCCGTATTGGTGTGTTGGAGGTGAATGGCACCTTTTTCGCTGTAACAATGTTGATTAGCTTATAAGATACCCGGATACTTACTTTACTGATATGTTTTTGATAGTTTTCCAAAGCTGCAGCTGGAATAGTACCGCTAAGGGTGCAGGTGGAAGTTGGGAGGGTTATCTAAAATCCACATTACATGAATTACATAAATATAAAAAAGGGGCTGACTTTTCGGTCAAGAGTGAAACAGCACTATACTTTTCTCTTTGTTGTTCCTGGTAAATGAAACAAGACTGTTTTTCCGCGTCAGTAAACTTTGAGACTACTAGCGGTTGTATTCTGAAAACTACTGCTTTATTGACACAGTAACATGTACGACGTAAGAGACATGATGAGTAAATACACATACATTAATGCCAAACTGTGAACGCTTTGCACAAACAATAAGTTACCTGAATAATACAGGATATTCTAAGCTCCTCTTCAAGCAGATAGATCGGAATAACCACAGTTTATTCAATACATGGCAGCAGATATAACACAAGTGAGAGTCTGGGCATAGCTGCAATTAATAAAATAATATTAGCTTCTTGGATTTTTTTTTTAAAATACATGTGAATTCAGAAACGAATATTTACATGTATACCAACAACTTCGCGGTACTTTTCACGAGTCCCTTCGTTTGTATCCGCGTTTACTGTACTGTGGCATATAAAACACAGAAAGGAAGACATTATTCTGAGTGAAATTAATTAATTATTCGATTATTTTCCACCATTCCCTTCAACTTCAACTTCAACTTTTTTATTAATGGCTTGTTTGTTTACCGAACCTTACCCGAAATATTTTCGTAGCAACTGTCATTCTTAATGTCAGCTGTCATTGCATTGATTTGTTTGACGTTTGTTTTATAACACAGAGTACAGAACCACTACGTTCGTAATGTCAATTTAATTCATAGAGAATCTAAAGCGTAGTAAAACTTTACTCTGCCACATACAAATAATTTTAGATAACATTTGACCTTTTATTATTTACTTGTCCATCAAAATCTTCGATCGGAGTTTTTGGCGAGAAGTAGGCGGAGCGGTTGTGATTTTTTCCAGTGTCTCAAAATTTTTGTTATAGTGATAATGTATATTTTCGGTGTGGTTATCTGTAGAAAAGTTTTAATTAGTGATTGATTTATAGGAACAATGGAAATAATGCTGTAATATGACTTTTGGATTAAGTGATTTATCTCATTTTGGTCAATAGGTTTGGTCAATAGAATGTATGACACTAGTCATTTTAATGCAACAGAAATGAAAATTTTAGAAACTAAACTTAAAAATTGACGAACACTCGACACTGGCAAAAATTGACCCTAATCTAATGATAATTTATTGCCATATTTAGAAGAAGAAGTAGAAGAAGAAACCTACAATGAAAACCCTTGAAATTATTGTACCAAAACTAGATAAAAAGGCAGTCTCAGAAGATAGCTTCTAGTCTATGGTTGGTTACCACAAGTGTTAAGGATGTCAGTACTGGGCGATGGAGTTTATAATTAGTCGAATATTTAAATTGGATGATAGATCTTCTATAAAGTATAATAATTGCTAATTTTATAAATCTTAAAATGTACTAACCAGTAAATAAATAACTAATCAGTCTAGCGTTTTCGTTTGCTTATATATATAAACACGAGTGCCATACGAACGAGTAAACTGTATTATTTTACTACTTTTTCCTATTTTTATTTAGGAATAAGTAACCTAAAAATCTATTACTCTTTCAGTAAGGTTCATTATATTAATAAAACTATCGGAAATATTTGCTTTAAACCCACTTTGGCTCGTTTATCGTATAAATTTATACGTAAAACTGTTGTCTAGCACAATAAACAAGCGGTTTCTTAATCAAGTTGTTGTTTAATGTTTTCGTTGTAATAAAAAAAACATACAGTAGTCGTTTAGGATGTGTAACATCTGACCACAAAGTGCATCTGACAACTCTTTTCATCGTCGCTAACACATAACACATAAATTTTAAAATAGAATAGAATAGATAAAAAAACATCGACTAAAAATTCTATGTAACTAGTTCCCAACGCTACACGTCACGTCAGGTCAGTCAGAAATTGTAAAAAGGATAAATTTTGTGCCTTGAAGCATAGGTACCTTTAAATTTCAACTTTACATTGTTTCGACATTGTTGCAAAGCATAGTGGCATTTTAATTGGAGCGATAAATTTTGCATTCGTTTTGGAATTGTTCAATACGTCAAACGTGTTTGTTTCGTTACAAAAACTGTTCATTGAATGTGCTTTTACGAACTTGTATTCGGACGACTGATATCAATTTACACTGGAAGAGTATCTAATTAGTTGTCTGTGTGGTATTCTGCGTAGTTTAAACGATAATTGCTGGACAATAGTCGCGTGTCGCCGTGTTACGTTGTCCATTTCTCTTGTATCTATCGTAATGTGTTACGCCGGGTAGCCAGACATCGCAGTCCGACAAAATCTACTCATTTCATGAGAAGCATCTGTGATTTATCTCAAAATTGTGAGTAATAACATTACTTATGTTTTAAAATGTGTGAAATAGTTGTTACATTGTTTTTTAATCCAATTATGTGAGGGCAATGGGGTATTACGTTATTAGGGTCACAAGTGCTACAGATAATAAGATTCTTATTAGCCGCGAAGTGTGACGAAACATATTTTTCCGTTTATAACTAGAATATTTGTTCTACAACATGATTAAATAGAAAATGCAGGATATTTGGCCACCCTGTGCTCGAATAGTCTAATAAATTCATGATATTTTCCTGCTGTGAATTTTGTGGTTTTGTTAGGTTGAGAACATGTTTTATTTATACCAATAAGGTGGCACACAAGCATATGGCCCACCTGATGGTAAGCAGTCACCGTAGCCTCTACGCGCTAGCCATACCAGGAGTATCACTAATGCATTGCCAACCCTGATGTTGATGGGGACTCACTGTGCTAGCAGCATTACTACTGGCGCAGCATATTGTCATGCAGCACTGGCAACCTTACTAACCGCAGAAACAACACTATATCAAAGTAGTGTTATTTGACTGCAATCTTCTGTAAGGTGGAGGTACAATCCCCAGTCGGGTGACTACAATTTTAATTATACAACTCACAAGAGATCCCAATTTACCCTACTCCTCTTTTGGCTATATATTATATAGACATCGATGAATGTAGAAGAAGCAAAGCTAGGTGTGACAGTCAAGAGTGAAATGGTCTATACTGTCTGTCTACCCCTAAAAAGACTTGGCATGATGTTATGTGTGTATGTATGTAATGACTTTAAGCACTTAATATTTTTCCTTTCTTTGAAATTGAGCTCAAATTCTTTTAGTTAGTACTTTTAGTTATTACTAACTTTTTCATGTGACTTTGCTGTATTTCAACATAATATATTGCCTATTTTACTCAGTGATAATATAGTATTCTACTGGTGAATTGAATTTATAATTTTTGAGTTAATTAATTAGAAATTAAAATTCTATTCTTACCCTTTATAGTAACCAAAGTACAAGACATCTTATCCTTCCTAATCTACACTAATATTATAAAGAGGAAAGATTTGTATTTTTGTATGTAATGAATAAACTCAAAAAGTACTGGACCGATTCTAATAATTCTTTTTTCATTAGAAAGCTACATCATCACTGAGTAGCATAGGCTATATATTATACTAGCTGCCCGCCCCGGCTTGGCTCGGGTAGACAAAATATATGATAAATGTCTATAGGCTCCGAAACTACTGAACTGATTTCAAAAAACCTTTCACCCTTAGAAAGCTACACTATCACTGAGTAACATAGGCTAGCTGCCCGCCCCGGCTTCGCTCGGGTAGACAAAATATTTGATAAATGTCTACCCGCGCGAAGCCAGGGCGGGTCGCTAGTAATATATAAGATTCTAGCAATAAGTATCCTCATATCCATATACAGTAAAATCCCAATTATCTCAATCAAATAAAACCAGGGGTATTCTGTATATTCGAAAATCTGGATAACAAAGTCAAATTAAACAATAATTACATTTTAACTACTCTTTTACTATAGAAAGTTTTTTAAATACGTCATTAAGAGAATATGATATCAATAAAAAAATCAAGCTATCTATGTAATTTGATATTTTAGTTAAAAAGGGCGGAAAATAACTTGGATCATCTCACTCTCATTTCGCCTTCAAATCTTCGATCTGTAATTAGAGCCCTGAAGAAAGTGTCCCGATAATCGGGATATGCAAATAATCGATGATTTTACTGTAGTTATGGAAAAATGAAGAAATTGTAAATTGTATTACCTGCCTATAGACGCATATGCCATACCAGAGCCTAGCAAGAATAACTTTTGACTAAGTAAACTATTTGTATCACTTTCGACTGTTTTAGCATGGGAAAATGAACAGCAATATGTAGCCGAGAGATATTCTTGCTACCAGGACAGTGCCGGTAGCAGGAACATTGTCGACAACGTATTCGAAAACGTAACTCGCGAAATGTCAAAATTGTCATACTAATTTTTAGTTCCACTTTTCACCGCCGCAGCGCTGTTCATTTTTCAATACAAAAATAGTCGAAGGCGATACGGAAACGTTGTCGACAATGTTCCTGCTACCGGCACTGAAGTATTTGTAATGCCAGAAACAGTACACATTAAATGGGAACATTGATGGCTTGTTCTAAACATAGAAGGAATAAATATTGATAATCAACATAACTCTCTGTATGTATAAATAGTTACCAAAACTGTAACATCAAATATGTTTAGTCTGTTTGGATGTGCAGCTGTTTACTAAACATGCAAGCTTACAAAATGTTTACTTTTGACATTCTCGAACCTTTAATTTCAAACAATATTGTAGAAAATTGACCAAGTGGCACTGTACTCAAAATAAACTAGGTTACAGACTATAGTTTAATGACAAACTTGACTGTGCTATACGACTTTTTTTATACTACTAGCTTTTAATCCCAGAGGAACCTAAATTTTTTCCAGTATAATATATAATAACATTTTCCCGGGATAAAAAGTATCCTATCCTATGTGTTAATCCAGGTTATAAATTATCTGTGTTCCCAATTTTAAAAGTAGTATTTGCGTGAAGCAGTAACAAACATCCATCCATCCACTCTTCTTCTTCTTCTTTAAGTTAATGGCGACGAGCTTATCCATCCACTCACAAACTTTCGCATTTATAATATTGGTAGGATGTTTGTAGCATAATTTTAGGTATACAAGTTTTACATTCCTTAGCTACTGTATTAAATTGCTTCAAAATAGGCCATCATGAACAAGAAATTAGCAACCAATTAACAGTTCTGAATTAGATCAAGGCACTGAACTGGTGCTAAACAAATCAGTTTGTGGAAAGGTGAACACGTGAGTTTCCTCCCGCGCACGATCAAACTGTGGAATGAACTCCCCGCCGAGGTTTTCCCAAAGGAGTGGAATGGGCTTCTTCAAGAAGGGTGTGAAGAGATTTTTTGAAGGGTCGACAACGCGCGATTATTACCCTGGAGTTGCAAGCGTCCATAGACTACAAAAAAAACCTTGTAATTTTTTTATACCACTAAGGTGGCAAACAGGCATACGGCCCGCCTGATGGTAAGCGGCCACTGTTAATATAATGTACACGTAGTGCCCCGCTCTTTCGATCTAAGATGGGCACGATTTATTGCTATAAGCTTTTGTCTTCCGAAATATACGAGCCAACCTTTTTAAGGTTCCGAATACTCTTCACTCCATCATTGAGTTTTATAAGTTTTTAACACGTTTTTGTTTAAAATGTATTTGATTTAGGTAACTACCTACCCACAGACTGAATTCGTGAATCGACACCTGAATCACATATGATAAAAATACCAATTTCATACAATTTTGTTTACGCATTGCTGTTTACTTAAATTAAAGTGATTCATGTAATAGTTTTACTTATACTAGGCATCTAGAATGTACTATAATCATGCTCCATGTATAAGAGACTAGGTACTAGGTGGTAGGCCTCTTATTGCAAGAGTCCGGCTAGGTGGGTACCACCGCATTGTCAGATATCTGCCGCCAAGCACTAGTGTACGTACACTACACTGTGTTCCGGTGTGAAGGGCACTGTAGCTAGTGACATTACTGGCCATAACAGACTAGGTACTAGAACCGTTATGCCTGATTGATATGAGTCTTGTTTTATTTATAAAAATAGTTACAAAATATAGTTTCAATCGCTATGTATCCACTAGAATGGCGAATTCACACACATTTTCAGTTTCAGAATACTAGTTGTACTGAATACTATATATACCCTTTATATACCATGAGTTGGTTTGTTTTATTAAAGCTGCTGGACTCCAGGTTGAAGTATAATCAAAATTGACATCCAGGTTTCTTCATATAAAAGATGTAATAAAAAGATGCGTACAATTTGAATGTGGAAGAATGAGTGTGAAAATTTGCATTCCAAAATGGCGGGTTTTTCTATACACTATTTTTTTATGATAAAATTGGCTTGGCGTTATGGGCCTTTAAGACGAAACTTAAACACCATGTAAAAATACAATTATATCTTGTTTGTGAAATGTTTTTTTTGTTCAGTAACTATTGATGGGGTGTATGAGATTCATGCCGCTTTTTATCTAAACTCGATCAATCATACCGTATCCATCTCGGATAGTCATGTTGATTACATTTACCTAGACCGCTTATCAGTGTAGATAATCTATCTCTGCAGAACTTGATCAGTTTGTCAAATATAGACGGAAAGGACCGTCTATCTATAACAATGTTTCTCAAAATTATTTTGGTGTATTGCACCTACCTTATGCCCCCTGATATTCTTCTTCTTCTTTAAGTTAATGGCGACGAGCTTTTAATACAGCTATTCCGCCAATGTCAAGTGGTGTGGTAGGCACAGAGTACATAAGTACTAAACGTAGTGGACGTTTATTAGTGGTAGGTGAAGATAAACGATGGAGACTGGTCAGTGGAAAATTTATAGTTTAACTTTATTAAATAAAATGGAGAAATTTATCTATTTTAGTTTAATAGAAATACTGGCTGTCCTGACAGACGCTGTCCTGTCTAGCTATGATTTCATATGTCAAATACACCATAGAAAAAAGGTTGAGTTTATCCCCAAATAAAAAAAACGTACTTTTCACAAGAAGCCTGAAAATAACAAACACAAAAAAAGAATGAGCAAAATCGGTCTAGCCGTTCACGCGTGATGCCGTGACCAAGGGAAATAAGAATTCATTTTTAATATATTATATAGAATAGATTCTAATTATAATTAGGTAGCCGGTTACACAATAATGCGAAATGCAAAATAAATAACTCAACTTAAGCGAATTATTTTTCACTAGCGGCCCGCCCCGGCGTCGCACGGGTAGACATTGATATCAAATATTTTGTCTACCCGTGCAAAGCCGGGGCGGGCAGCTAGCCTATGTTACTCAGTGATAGTGTAGCTTTCTAACGGTGAAAGATTTTTTGAAATCGGTTCAGTAGTTTCGGAGCCTATAGACATTTATCAAATATTTTGTCTACCCGAGCGAAGCCGGGGCGGGCAGCTAGTATAATATATAGCCTATGTTACTGAGTGATGATGTAGCTTTCTAATGAAAAAAGAATTATTAAAATCGGTCCAGTACTTTTTGAGTTTATTCGTTACATACAAAAATACAAATCTTTCCTCTTTATAATATTAGTGTAGATTTCGCATTTAGTTATATATAATTTAAAAAAATTAACATTCCGTTGTACTTTCCACCGCCCACCGATTATTATTTAGCGCCCCCAATATTACAAGTTGCAATCGCCCCCTCAGGAAGCCTCTGCTCCCCCTGGGGGGCAGTAGCCAACTTTGAGAATCTATGGTCTATAACCAAATTTCCTGCTTGCCTTGTAAACTTTATTCACTTAAATAGCAGGATACATTTATTTTTCCTTCAATAACGGTAGTGTTTTTCCTGTATTTGTGATCGAACATTAATATTATAGAGAGGAAAGAATGATTGTTTGTTTGTGTTGAATAGGTTCCGAAATTACTGGACCGATTTGAAAAATTATTTTACCATTAGAAGCCGACATTATCCCTGATGAACATAGGCTACTTTTTATCTCGGGAAAATGCTTCATTTCTACGGGAAATAGTATACTATATTGCAACGCGGGCGAAGTCGCGGGGAATTTGTAATAAAATAGCCTAATAAAATTCGAATTAAAAAGGTGTTCATTTTTGAGGCTTGCAATCATAATGTGCGCAAATAAAATAGGTTTTAGGGTCGGAGTGATACCCTTGCTAGTGACCGCTTACCATCAGGCGGAACGTATACTTGTTTGTCACCTTAGTGGTATAAAAAAAAGGTTATCTATGAATGTAAATTTGATACAAGGTTAACATCGATCTATAATTTGTAGGGTTATAGCTAATTTCGGTTCGGTTACTAGTAAATTTAAACTCTACAGCAAAGACGTAAGGTTCATATTACGATGTCTAGACTGTTTCAGGTGAACCATTTAAGTAAAAATCTTCAAGGTCTGATTTTATCGCCTGAAAAACGACCTTCAATTATGGAAATCTAGATTTAAATTCAATTGTTTGCTTCCCCTTCGTGCCTCGGAAAGCTTGTTAGAACATCTAATTTTACAAATAAATCTATATATTAACGCAAGCCTAAACAGCTGGGTTAGAATACCACAAGAACCCAACATTTTCCTATGTGTTAATCCAGGTTATAAACTACTAGCGGCCCGCCCCGGCTTCGCACGGGTAGACATTTATATCAAATATTTTGTCTACCCGTGCAAAGCCGGGGCGGGCAGCTAGCCTTAACCAGTGATAGTGTAGCTTTCTAACGGTGAAAGATTTTTTGAAATCGGTCCAGTTGTTTCGGAGCCTATTCAATACAAACAAAAATACAAATCTTTCCTCTTTATAATATTAGTATAGATCCATGTTTCACAGAGATTTGGTCCAAATCTGAAAGTGCCGGCCAATACTTTTTTGTATATTCTGTTAGAGCTTGTCCATCTGAGCATTTATTACTATGGTACCAAAGTTGGACATTACAGGACATGTCATTTGTTTTAATTATTTTGAATTCCTATTTTCAACAAATATGTAAGAAATTCAGATTTTCGAACTCATATTAAATCAACTACAATGGTCCTACTGGTTTGGTGCCGCAGTAAAAAAATTTCAGACGGACAAGCTCTAACAGAATATACAAAAAAAAATGCGTTGGCACTTTCAGATTTGGACCAAATCTCTATGAAACATGGATGATGCGATGTCCTTTTCACATTGAATAATATCAGTAGGATTATGTCGACGATGAATATGTTGTATGAATTGATTTATATCCTAAACTAGTGGCCCGCCCTGGCTTCGCACGGGTAGACATTTATCAAATATAGATGACCTGGTGAACTTCTTATTACCATTCATCAAATGTTTGACAGGTAAGAACAGTTTGTATGGGAAAATAAATTTGTCGATTTTAGTGTTTTACTCGCAATTTTTACATATTTTCTCACCGTTTAAACCTTGCCTGGACTTCCACGAATATTTCAAGACTAAAATTAGCCAAATCGGTTCAGCCGTTCTCGAGATTTAGCGAGACTAACGAACAGCATTTGATTTTTATATATGTAGATTATTTGTTACAGGATACGATATGTGGATATGATATTCCAATAAACCTAAGCCTTTTTCCTTTGTCATTCCAAGTCATGCCTTCCGAATATTTACTTACATTATATTCAATTCCTTTCCCTAGCATTCCATAATAATGATTTAATAATAAAATTACATTATTGTTACATGAAATCAATGGACTTGTGTTAAAGCAATAATTTTACAATGTATTTTAACATGTATTTAAAACTAAAATAATTATTATATTCTGTTGAAATTTATTCAAATAGCGACATACGCTTCTGTAGGCTTCCATTTCTCAGTTTGAAGAGATAATAAATGACAATAGTATAAAAATTATACTAGAATATTGTATAAGAGTAATGTGTTTCCGCGTGCCAGATAAAGGGCAGATCCGATAATTCCAAGTTTACTCGAGATAAATATATATGCAGTAGACACATAAATTTTATGTTTTCAAATTATTAGTATTATTACTGTTGATAAGCGTTAATAGTTTATTAAAACTTGGCAATTATTGTTATCGAGCTTCGATCTGGAACTATAAATGTACAATTTTTTAGAAGAAAATGTGTTGAATCACTCAAGTTAAACGAAATAGTTTATATATCTATAATGTCCTAACGGATCCCGCTTCCAATCATGTTTTGACCCTCAACCCTCAACCCTCATCATGAGCCATTCGCCAGTGGTCGAGCCCTCTTCGCCCTCAACTACACCGTCGTCGCCTGCCTTGAGGGTAGACAGCGGCCATTTCAACACATCCACGCCGAATTTTGTCGGGAGGGTAAGTTTACTCTAGTCATATGTGTAAAGAATATTATTACTAGTGAATCAGCTACCTTGCCGCAACAACTACATGTACCGGCTAGCAGGCGAGCCAGCCGGTACCGCAGGCATCGGGGGCAGGAGGGAGACGACGCCCTCTTTCCAACGGGGGCAGGAAGGGGACGACGCCCTCTTTCCAACGGGGGCAGGAGGGCGACGCCGCCCTCCTTCCATCGGGGGCAGGAGGGGAACGCCGCCCTCCTTCACTCCGGGCCGCAGCGTTGTACTAGCTGGCAGCCGAGTTGACACACTAGTTATCTTCTCTGAGCTAGTATTATCTTTACACAGATGGTAATGCTCAGCTTAGCGCCATCTCACGGTGGTTTTTGTAGTAGTTTACGGGTATGTCGTTTGGAAGTCATTCCAGTTCAGCTCATGCGCGATAGATGGCGCTTTTAACAGTTTTTGTTTGACCGAAGTTAACTGTTTTACTTACTTAATTGCATTTAGCCATGGTACGAAATAGCTTATTTACAATTCAGTGCATAAAGAAATAAAATAAAATAAAATCTTTTTTATTTTTCAGAGACAGAACCCGCAGCCTTTAAGCGTCGTCCTTCCATCCACTGCGCCGACAACTCCGCCTATATACGGTACATATACTTGTTTAATTATAGTACTTACACTAGCTTTTTCCCCGTGACTTCGCCCGTGTAACAATATAGTATACAATTACCCGTTTCCCCGTAGGATAGAAGCATTTTCCCGTGGTAAAAAAGTAGCCTATGTTCATCAGGGATAATTTCGGCTTCTAATGGTAAAAGATTTTTCAAAGCGGTCCAGTAGTTTCGGAGCCTATTCAATACAAACATACACACAAAGATACAAATCTTTCCTGCTTATAATATTATAAGTATATATTAATTTGCGTTGTGCAGGTATTTAACCTATATGGCTAACGCTGGCCGTGCAAAGCCGGGGCATGGCACTATCCTACTAATATTATAAATGCGAAAGTTTGTGAGTATGGATGGATGTTTGTTACTCTTTCACGCAAAAACTACTAAACGGATTTGGATGATATTTGAAACACAGATAGTTTATAACCTGGATTAACACAAAGAGTACTTTATATCGCGGGATAATTTTAGGCTCCTCTGGGATTGTAAGCTCAACGCGGACAAAGTCGCGAGCAGAAGCTAGTTTTTTTTATACCACTACAATGGCACACAAGCATACGGCCCACCTGATGGTAATCAGTCACCGTAGCCTATAGCTGCTAGCTATACCAGGGGTATCACTAATGGGTTGCCAACCATGTTGTTGATGAGGACTCACTGTGCTAGCAGCATTACTACTAGCCCAGCGTATCCTCGTGGAGCACTGGCAACTTTACTCACCGCAGAAACACAACACTACATCAAGTAGTGTTATTACACTGCGGTCTTCTGTAAGGTGGAGGTAAATGGGATAACCCACGGGAAATCCCAAATCGCCCTACCTCTCTTTTTTAAAGCTCATGGTGTTATTAATCACTCTTCTTAAGCTTAGAAAAATTTCATTGGTACAGGCCGGGATTCGAACTTGGGCCCATCAGATGACAGGCCGTTGCTTCAACCACAAGGCCACCACGGCTAGTAGTAGTACTTGTGTATAGCCTTCTATTTGTGTGTGAGGAGAGCAGATACTATTGCTTCTATTGCCGACTCCCTCTACGATGGTGTAAATGTTCAGGCGAGCCTACCTTGACCCCCCCACCGCGGTCCCCGGGCGCCGCCAGCAGTCCGGCCTCCGGAGATATCCGCACGCCGCATCCAGACGGCACTTCGTCTGACAAGGTATCATAACTCAAAATGATCTTTATTTGACTAGACTTTACAGAGAAGCACTTTCAAATCGTCAGAATGCACCACCGGATTCGGAAGTACCCTATAGTTTGGATTCCCTTGTGAAATCCGAAAATATGCAACAATTTGCGACGGTCATATCTTTTCTTCATATTGACTTACAGGTTTGATTATTTTACAGCCAAAAGGGACCATAGACCCGGGTATTTCATATTAATTTCAATTTCATAACTCGACGCGTTCTCGAAATAAAAATTCTTGACACAGACAGACAGACAGATAAACAGACAGACGGACAGCAAAGTGATCCTATAAGGGTTCCTTTTTTCCTTTTAAGGTGGATCGCCCCTAGTGTCTACACACGTTCAGTTTTAGAACTGCACAGTTGTCAGTTTTGCCTACACACCTTCAGTTTTAACTGCACAGTTCGACTGTACAGTTAAAACTGAAGGTGTGTAGCACGCTTAAAGAAGTTAAGTTAAAGGCTCGTACATTTTTTAGAGTTCTGAGACGGCGGTGGGTGTGTCCCGCACGCCGAGCACGCCCCTCTCCCGCAAGGAGAGCTACAAGGCGCAGCGCCAGCACTACCGGAGGGAGAAGAAGCGCGCCGCGTCAGCCCTGCTTCACTCCATCGAGGACCCCGCCGTGGTCGTCCTAGCTGACTGGCTTAAGGTATAAAACACTGACCTATCCCCTTTCAATTACATTTCACACTAATCACTAATAAAAGTGAATAAAAAAATCACTCTGTCTCACTCATCACAGTAGCACACTAATCACTATCACACTAATCAAAGTAGCACACTTATCAGACTAATAACACTAATCACTCTAACACTTTAATCACAGTAGCACACTTATTACACAAATCACTATAACACACTAATCGCACTTATCACACTAGCACACTAATCACACTAACCATTCTATCACACTTATCACACTAGCACACTAATCACACTAACCATTCTATCACACTTATTACACTAGCACACTAATCACACTAACCATTCTATCACACTTATCACACTAGCACACTAATCACACTAACCATTCTATCACACTAGCACACTAATCACACTAGCACACTAATCACACTAACCATTCTATCACACTTATCACACTAGCACACTAAACACACTAACCACTCTATCACACTTATGACTAGCATACCACTAATCACACTTATCACATTATCACACTAATCACTCTATCACACTTATCACACAAAGCAAAATCAAAATATAATTTATTCAGCTTAGGCCCTAATAAGGCACTTATGAAGGTCTAAATTACCACCGGTAATCAAACTAGCACACTAATGGCGTCAAAATCAAAACGGTTAAGTTTTCTGCGCAACCTATCTTGTAAATTGTACTATAAGGTAAGGAGGGTCGGCGAGCAAGTCGATTCCTATGTTTTTGCTCTTAGGCTACGGTAACCGCTTACCATCCCCTTAGTAGTAACTCGTGCGTCGGAGCTAATACACACTCATTTTCATCCAGGTCCGTGGTTCCCTGAAATCATGGACTAAGCTATGGTGCGTTCTGAAGCCCGGCCTATTGCTGCTGTACAAGAGTCCCAAAGCTAAGGTAAACGTACGGCGAATTTGGATCTCGAAATTGGATAGACCCAGGCATTTGGTATTGATTTTAAATTGATAACTCGCTGCTTTCTTGAGATGAAAGGTCTTGACAGACAGACAGACGGACAACAACGTGATCTTATAATGGTTTCTTTGAGTTTTTATCGGGATCCAGGCGGAGCGGTTGAGATTTTTTCCAATGTCTCGTAAATTGTGATCTTGAATGTGTATTTTTGATGTCGTTATGTGCAGTAAAGTTTCATTTAGTGACTGATTTATAGGAACATTGGAAATAATGCCATAATACGACTTTTGGGTTAAGTGATTTATCATTTTGGTCAATAGGTTACCTCTGACCTAAAGGCTGGTTACGATCTGCTACTGCCGTGGATTGTCTCCAGAAACTCCATTAAGCATTAGAATGCATGACACTAGGCATTTTAATGCGGCAAACCCGAGATATTTTGAAACTTGAAAATTCTCTGACACTCGACACTGGCAAAAATAGTCTCTGAAGGGATTGATTGCTATACTTAGGAAGAAGAAGAAGAAGGGTTCCTATTCAGTTTAGGTCCTAATACGGCACTTATAGTATACATTATACACTTATAGATAGTCTAAATTACATGTTGCATGTCGTTTATTTGGTGTACAGAGCAGCCATTGGGTAGGCACTGTCCTTCTGACGTCGTGCCAAGTGATCGAGAGGCCGAGCAAGAAGGACGGCTTCTGCTTCAAGCTCTACCATCCACTGGAGCAGAGTATCTGGGCACCGCGGGGACCCCACAACGAGACTATTGGTATATATTTATGTTTATACCACTAAGGTGACACACTAGCATACGGCCCACCTGATGGTAAGCAGTCACTGTAGCCTATAGCCGCTAGCAATACCAGGGATATCACTAACAAGTTGCCAACTCTGTTGTTGAGGACTCTATGTGCTAGCAGCATTACTACTAGCGCAGCGTATCCTCGTGGAGCACTGGCAACCTTACTTACCGCAGAAACACAACACTACATCAAGTAGTGTTATTTCACTGCGGTCTTCTGTAAGGTGGAGGTACAGTCCCCAGTCGGGCGGCTCCAATTTAAATGGGATAACCCACAGGAAATCACAAATCCATCCAAAATCAACTACAATGGTGTCATAGTAATATATGTTCAGACGGACAAGCTCTAACAGAATATACAAAAAAATGCCGCCAATTTCGGATTTGGACCAAAATGGATGATGTCCTGGAACACACGTAGTTTATAAGCTGGATTAACATATAAGATCCTTTTTATCCCGGGAAAAAAGTTAGGTTCAGTAGTTTTTGCTTGAAAGATTAACAAAAATACATCCATACATACTAGGATAATTGCAAAGTCGAGTTCCAGATCTTGGAACTTTAATACCCGTTTCATTTGTATATATTTGCGCAGGCGCAGTGGTGCAGCCATTGCCGACGGCGCACCTGATATTCCGCGCGCCGTCACCTGCCGCCGGACGATGCTGGCTCGACGGCCTCGAACTCGCACTACGCTGCTCCAATGCCATGCTACGGTGAGACAACCACACTTCATCATACTTCATAGACTATAGCGCCAGCGACATCAGATATTAAAAAATCCAAAGAAAACAAAAAGTAAATAGTGTATAGCACTGTCAGATAGTGTATTACACTGTCAGATAGTGTATTACACTGTCAGATAGTGTATAGCACCGTCAGATAGTGTATAGCTCCGTCAGATAGTGTATAGCGCCGTCAGATAGTGTATAGCACCGTCAGATAGTGTATAGCTCCGTCAGATAGTGTATAGCGCCGTCAGATAGTGTATAGCACCGTCAGATAGTGTATAGCACCGTCAGATAGTGTATAGCTCCGTCAGATAGTGTATAGCGCCGTCAGATAGTGTATAGCTCCGTCAGATAGTGTATAGCTCCGTCAGATAGTGTATAGCACCGTCAGATAGTGTACCGTCAGATAGTGTATAGCACCGTCAGATAGTGTATAGCGCCGTCAGATAGTGTATAGCTCCGTCAGATAGTGTATAGCGCCGTCAGATAGTGTATAGCACCGTCAGATAGTGTATAGCTCCGTCAGATAGTGTATAGCGCCGTCAGATAGTGTATAGCACCGTCAGATAGTGTATAGCTCCGTCAGATAGTGTATAGCGCCGTCAGATAGTGTATAGCTCCGTCAGATAGTGTATAGCTCCGTCAGATAGTGTATAGCACCGTCAGATAGTGTATAGCACCGTCAGATAGTGTACCGTCAGATAGTGTATAGCTCCGTCAGATAGTGTAAAGCACCGTCAGATAGTGTATAGCTCCGTCAGATAGTGTATAGCTCCGTCAGTTAGTGTATAGCACCGTCAGATAGTGTACCGTCAGATAGTGTATAGCTCCGTCAGATAGTGTATAGCTCCGTCAGATAGTGTATAGCACCGTCAGATAGTGTATAGCTCCGTCAGATAGTATATAGTGCCGTCAGATAGTGTATAGCTCCGTCAGATAGTGTATAGCACCGTCAGATAGTGTACCGTCAGATAGTGTATAGCACCGTCAGATAGTGTATAGCTCCGTCAGATAGTGTATAGCTCCGTCAGATAGTGTATAGCGCCGTCAGATAGTGTATAGCACCGTCAGATAGTGTATAGCTCCGTCAGATAGTGTATAGCGCCGTCAGATAGTGTATAGCTCCGTCAGATAGTGTATAGCTCCGTCAGATAGTGTATAGCACCGTCAGATAGTGTACCGTCAGATAGTGTATAGCACCGTCAGATAGTGTATAGCACCGTCAGATAGTGTATAGCACCGTCAGATAGTGTATAGCTCCGTCAGATAGTGTATAGCACCGTCAGATAGTGTATAGCTCCGTCAGATAGTGTATAGCTCCGTCAGATAGTGTATAGCGCCGTCAGATAGTGTATAGCTCCGTCAGATAGTGTATAGCACCGTCAGATAGTGTACCGTCAGATAGTGTATAGCACCGTCAGATAGTGTATAGCTCCGTCAGATAGTGTATAGCACCGTCAGATAGTGTATAGCTCCGTCAGATAGTGTATAGCTCCGTCAGATAGTGTATAGCACCGTCAGATAGTGTACCGTCAGATAGTGTATAGCTCCGTCAGATAGCGTATAGTGCCGTCAGTTAGTGTATAACACTGTCAGATAGTGTATAGCACTGTCAGATAGTGTATAACACTGTCAGATAGTGTAACTAATAGAGGCAATAACATGTGCTCTCCTCACACACAAAGAGGAGGCTATGTACGGTACTAATGTACAAGTCAAGGACATAGCTATACTAGTTTTGTCCCTTACCGAGTGCAGGGTTTTTTCACGTTTCGTAAATTACTTTATATTACTTACGCTATTGGTTCAGCTAAGCGGGTGAAGTCACTTGTGGTGACACTATACGCACACATTGATAACTATCTCCATCACTTTATCTACACTAATATTATAAAGAGGAAAGATTTGTATTTTTGTATGTAATGAATAAACTCAAAAAGTACTGGACCGATTTTAATAATTCTTTTTTCATTAGAAAGCTACATCATCACTGAGTAACATAGGCTATATATTATACTAGCTGCCCGCCCCGGCTTCGCTCGGGTAGACAAAATATTTGTTAAATGTATATAGGCTCCGAAACTACTGAACCGATTTCAAAAAATCTTTCGCCGTTAGAAAGCTACACTATCACTCATTAACATAAGCTAGCTGCCCGCCCCGGCTTTGCACGGGTAGACAAAATATTTGATATAAATGTCTACCCGTGCGAAGCCGGGGCGGGCCGCTAGTATACATATATAGAGAATACAATCGCTACGTTTAGAAGTTAGGACCTGTAGAGTAGACTAGTGATTATTTTGTGAGGACAATACTGTTAATATTCCAATTTAGTTTTATTTAATCATTCATTTTAATTTTTTTTTTTTTTTTTTTTTTTTTTTTTTTTTTTTTTTTTTTTTTTACCACTAAGGTGGCAAACAAGCATACGGCCCGCCTGATGGTAAGCGGTTACCGCAGCCTATGGACGCTTGCAACACCAGGGGTATCGCTCGCGCGTTGCCGACCCTTCAAATATCTCTTCACACCCTTCTTGAAGAACCCCATGCTGTACTCCTTTGGGAAAACCACGGCGGGGAGTTCATTCCACAGTTTAATTGTGCGCGGGAGGAAGCTCTTTTGGAACCGCGCAGTTCGGGACCATTTTGGTTCCAACGTGTGGGGATGAATTCCCCGCCGGTGGCGAGAAGTGCGATGGTAAAATGTTGCCGTGGGCATCATGTCAAACAATTCCTCGGAACACTGTCCGTTATACAAGCGGTAGAACACACACAAACACATAATTTGTTTTCTTTTTATTATTAACTGTTAATAGCATGCTTTTTTTTTCTTGTGTCGTGTGCGAGTGGAGAAAAAAAACATTCTTTCTTTCTCTTTCTGGGGCACGCGGTACTTCTATTTTCAGTTTGAGTTTGAATATCTTCTAATGTTCAACAGATGTTCAAGGGCGCAGCCCGAGTTGACGGTCGCCGCCGAAGCCCCAGTATCTGAGACGAACATATCGCACGAAGAACTTGAGAAACACTTCAATGAGCACGGTAAGTAGTTTCTTAACATGACAGCATTGTCTCCAGAAACTCTAATCTACACTTCTACACTAGTATTATAAAGAGGAAAGATTTGTATTTTTGTGTGTTTGTATTGAATAGGCTCCGAAACTAATAGACCGATTTCAAAAATTCTTTCACCGTTGGAAAGCTTAATCATCACTGAGTAACATTGGCTATATATTATACTAGCTGCCCGCTCTGGCTTCGCACGGGTAGACAAAATATTTGATAAATGTCCACCCGTGCGAAGCCGGGGCGGGCAGCTAGCCTATGTTACTTAGTGATAATTTAGCTTTCTAACGGTGAAAGAATTTTTGAAGTCGGTCCAGTAGTTTCGGAGCCTATTCAATACAAACCCACAAAAATACAAATCTTTCCTCTTTATAATATTAGAATAGAAGTATAGATAGTATAAATGTACATGACTAACTTGTGCCCGCGACTTAGTCCGCGTTGAGCGGGAAATTTTAAGATCGTCTGGGATTTTTTAATCTTAAAATTTTCCGAGAGAAAAACATTTTCCGGGGATAAAAATATGTACCCTATTTGTTAATTCAGGTTATAAACTATCTGTGTTCAAAATTTCATCCAAATCCGTTGAGTGGTTTTTGTGTGAAAGAGTTACAAACATCCATCCATCCATCCATACACACAGATAACAGAAACGCAAAATGATTCTTGTATATAAATAGAAAATAATAATAAAATTTATGTTTTAACATTTTTGACCCGCACGTAAAATTGTTGGCTAATTCTAGCGCTAAAATTGTGTGAAATTTCGACCTTTAGCTCCCCACTATTGTCCGTAGCGGACTATTCACCTACATACTCCAAAACAAACCTGCCATCAAAAAAGTCTAAACTCTCCAAATGGGCACAATTCATGGACTCAATAGAGATGCTTTCGAAACACGACGACGGCTCTAGTGATTCCCAGACGCCTGAGAGCGAGAAAAGAGACGGAGGTATCTTGGATTTCCTTCGCAAGAAAGAGACGACCGTAGTCGGCAACGCTCCGTCATGGAAAAACACTGACTGTAGAGTGAATTCAGTCAGTTTAGCATCCAGTCCGATGAAGATGGACGTATTGAAGTCGCCTCTCTTCAAATGCTTCGATCTTTTAGGTGATAGAAAGGAAAAGGTATCGATTGACGATAGCTTGATTAATTATATGACTAGGTGTCCCAAAAGGCGTAGTTCAACACCTACGAATTTAAAGGCATTTTTGACACGGAAACAGTTGAGTGACTGGCGGGATTCTGGTGATAAAACAGACGATGAAAATGATGATTTCTTCTCAAGATCTTATTTGGGTGGGAAGCGAAGGATCGTTAAAGGCAGCTCGGAAGTAATATGCGGTTCTCCCGAGAGTATAATGATAATGAAAACAGCGCCATCTATCGAGAGATTAAAGAAGTACTCTTCGACGAGCGATGAAGATTCTGTTTTTAGGTTGGTTTTTTTTTGGTGGCTGATAAGTATACGGCTTGTAATAGTAAGCGGTTACCGGATGCTTGCAATATCAGTACTGGTAAGATGAACGTCATTCGACTACGTAATCGAAAACGTGACTCACAATACGTCAAAATTTTCTTACGATTTTTTTAGTTCCACTCTTCGCCGCCGCGGCGCTGTTCATTTTACAGAAATAGTCGATAGCGGTACGAATAGTGCTCAGTGCCGGTAGCAGGAACATTTTTCCACTACTTATTCGAAAACGTAACTCGCAAAATGTCAAAATTCATTTTTCAATACAATAATAGTCGAAGGCGAAACGAAACCGCCGTCGCAATTTATTCATGCTCGCGCTACTGAGAGTGCTTCTTATAATTTTTTATTAAGTTTAAACTGTCCCGTGTATGTGTGTGTGTGTAATCAAATCTTGCAAGTTAAATTTGACCGACTTCCCAGTGTCAGATTGAGCTGAAATTTGACCGACTTCCCAGTGTCAGATTGAGCTGAAATTTGACACACTTCCCAGTGTCAGATCGAGCTGAAATTTGACCCACTTCCCAGTGTCAGATCGAGCTGAAATTTGACATGTGTTTGGTTCCCGCGACAATGCACGATTAAATGCCGCCATTTTTAGTACAACATGGCGAAAGTCACAAAATTGAGATTTATCATTCTCGCAGTATCCCTTATGATACGGGTGTCAAATGAATGGGCGTGATGTGCGGAGCACAGTAAGTGACGTCATTCTAAATCCGATAAGGTTGAACTTGGGATGAAATTATATTGTAAACTAGCTTTTTCCCGCGGCTTCGCACGCGTGGTAAATGAGTCAACATGTACCTATATCTAAAATTCTAAATGATAGCTTTTGCCCACTGCTACCTATTTTAATAGATTTAACTTCGAAAATGACAAATTTCCATACACAAATTTCATCCCCTATTTTTACTTTTACCCCTTAGGGGTGAAATTTTTAAAAAATCCTGAAATACTTATTTATTAATTTTTAACTGAAAGGTCAAATACAAATTTTCATGCGTTTAACTTCAAAAACGACGGATTTTCATACAAAATTTCAACCCCTATTTTACCCCTTGGGGGTAGACTTAATAAAAATCCTTTCTTAGCGGATACCTACGTCATAACATCTACCTGCATGCCAAATTTCAGCCCGATCCGTCCAGTGGTTTGGGCTGTGCGTTGATAGATTACTATGTCAGTCAGTCAGTCAGTCAGTCAGTCAGTCCTTTGAGTTATATATATTTAGATTAGGCCGTATGAAAAAGGCATAAGGTTGAATTTATGATTAAGTTACATTGAAAATTAAACTTTATGAAAAAAAGCTAGTTACGATACCTCTGGTATTGCAAGCTATAGGCTACGGTGACCGCTTACCACCTTCGTGGTACAAAACATTGAAATAACAAAGTTCAATACGATTTGTAGGAAATCGCCGACATTTCCTCAACTGGCAGCGTTGACTCCAGAAAAATATTCCGTCATAGACTACAAACACTTACCATCGGCCACCTTCGCGGCTAACAGGGAGGAGATGAGGGGAGACAGACTGTCGTCTCTTACGGTTCACGTTGCTGGTAGAGTCGTCAGCAGTGGTGAGGGTTCTGAGGGTCAGGTCTCGGTGGGCTTACATATGGCTTTTTTATACTTAGTGATAACCCCGGTATTGCTAGCGGCTATAGGCTACGGTGACTGCTTACCATCAGGTGGGCCGTTTACTTGTGTGCCACCTTAGTGGTAACTAAGGTGGCACATACCACCTGATGGTAAGCAGTCACCGTAGCCTATTACGCATTGCACACCATGTTGTTGATGAGGACTCACTATGCTAGCGCAGCGTATCCTCGTGAAGCACTGGCAACTTTACTTACCGCAGAAACTACCAAAATGCAGTGGTCCTTTTTTGACTTGAACAAACGCCGTAAATTTCTGTAGACTGCACCTCCACCTTACAGAAGACCGCAGTGAAATAACACTACTTGATGTAGTGTTGTGTTTCTGCGATAAGTGAGGTTGGCAACTCGACTACTTACCATCAGGTGGGTCGTACGCTAGTGAGTGCTTAGAAAAAAAAAATGCTAACATTTCCGGTTTCCGGTTCCGAGTACTATTCAATTTTTTATCCATTCAGTACTATGTCTATAGGCATAGGCGATGTAACATATAAATTATATTTGTATTAGGGACTGGCTTCTGCCCGCAACTACGTCCACGTTGAGCTCAGATCTCAGAGGAACCTAAAATTTTCCCGGGATAAAAAGTATCCTATGTGCTAATCCAGGTTATAAACTATCTGTGTTCCAAGTTTCATCCAAATCCGTTCAGTAGTTTTTGCGTGAAAGAGTAACAAACATCCATCCATACTCACAAACTTTCGCATTTATAATATTAGTAGGATAAATAACGCTATACTGCTGGTGTAAAAATAATAACGTAAAATTTTTAATTAACACGTGTTAAGTCATGACCTTTGTGCGAACAAACTCCTACTTACCTTCGTATTTGCTTTGTTCAAACTTCTTGTTTATGCGGCATGTGTGTGGCTTTGCTTGTAATGTGATTTTAATATGATAGGGCTGGTGCACACTAAAGCTGGGCTGAATAGTCCCAATATAGGCGTCTTATTGCAAGAGTCCGGCTAGGTGGGTACCACCGCAGTGTCAGATATTCTGCCGCCAAGCACTAGTGTACGTACACTACACTGTGTTCCGGTGTGAAGGGAACTGTAGCTAGTGACATTACTGGCCATAAGAGACTAGGTACTAGGTGGTAGGCGTCTTATTGCAAGAGTCCGGCTAGGTGGATACCACCGCAGTGTCAGATATTCTGCCGCCAAGCACTAGTGTACGTACACTACACTGTGTTCCGGTGTGAAGGGCACTGTAGCTAGTGACATTACTGGCCATAAGAGACTAGGTACTAGGTGGTAGGCGTCTTATTGCAAGAGTCCGGCTAGGTGGATACCACCGCAGTGTCAGATATTCTGCCGCCAAGCACTAGTGTACGTACACTACACTGTGTTCCGGTGTGAAGGGCACTGTAGCTAGTGACATTACTGGCCATAAGAGACTAGGTACTAGGTGGTAGGCGTCTTATTGCAAGAGTCCGGCTAGGTGGATACCACCGCAGTGTCAGATATTCTGCCGCCAAGCACTAGTGTACGTACACTACACTGTGTTCCGGTGTGAAGGGCACTGTAGCTATAAGACAACCGCTGCATATAACGTATACAGGTTTCAGAAGGTAATACGCATACCAACCGGTCTATGACCTAATGAATTTTACCTTTACATTTGGCATTCGTTAGCGCTTCAGCAAACATGGCAATTTTATTATAAGTTTTATCTCGTTTCGTATTCAGTTGATATTCGCGTGTAGCGTAGTGCGGACGTCTGGTCACAGATAGTGATTAGTGGTGCTGATAACGACGAACGTTATCAGTTTTTATGTTTACAAAAGAATGATGGCATTATATTTGTTGTGTCGAAGTTAAATTGCTTGTAAAATGTGACTATTACATATGAACAGCTTTGTGATTTAACGTACGTTTTGATGTGATGTCGATTGACAGTGATTAGTGATGCAAGGAAACTAGTTTCAAATTAAGAAAAAGTCACAATAGGACTTTATAAAGACTTTACATATGTATAATGTTGATCGCGTTTTATATATGGAACTAGCGACGCTTTCTAGCTTCGTAAGGGTTACACAAAACTTAAATGAATGACGTAAAAACCTTCCTCTTGAATCGGTCTGCCTATTGCTGAAAACTGCATTAAAATCCGTTGAGTAGTTTAAAAGAATTAAGCGAACCAACAAAGAGGGACTTCATTTAATAGTATTTAAAGAAGTGTTTTGTGATTTGTCACAAGGATAGAATAATCGTTTGAGAACACATGTTTTTGTTGAAATTTAAATCCTGTAGGGTTACTTTTGCTCGTTCGCAATATAACTGACTACCTGCGACGTCGTCTGCAATTATATAAAGACAAAAGAAACCCTATGTCCTTCCCCAGGATATAATCTATCTCCTTGTCAAATTTTATTACGATCGGTTCAGCCGTTTAGTCCTGAAAAGGTAACAAACAAACAGAGTTAGATTCGCAGCACTAATATATGTATGGATTATTATATTATGCTGTTTGACAAAATCATTACTGCTCAGTACCTGATGAAAGGAAAAATGGTTTTCCTTCTTTGACATCTTACTATCTACATTAAAAAGTGATATTTCGAAACGTATCGCGTATGATAATTTGATTTTTTATACCACTAAGGTGGCAAACTAAAGGTTTTATATTAGAGAGCCGTGGTGGTCGTGTGGTATGAAGCGTTGCCTGCTATTCTAGTGACGCAAGTTCCAACCCCACCGGTCTGTACCAATGAGTTTTATAATTCAAGTGCAGTGATTAGACACACCACGAGCTTTACGGTGAAGGAAAACATCGTGAGGAAACCTGCATACGTCTGAGAAGAAATTCAAGGACGTATGTAGTGCCTAAGAGACCGCGACGGACTCACCATCTGTCACGTTGGCACCAAATTATCTTCGGTGAAAACTTGGTGTTGTAACCTCTGCGAACGACTTCGGGGACCCTTGTGGGAAGGCGTGGAGATATAAAGATATATTTCCTGTTGTATCACAACAATGTAATACAGGCAAATGAAACAAGGATAATAATGTTTTAAATAACATTTTATTAGTACATAATTTATCCTCAAGTATAATAAATGATATAGTATGTTGGCATGGCTAGGTCATGTTCAGTAACTTAAGGGCATCATCCATGTTTCATAGATTTAGTCTAAATCTGAAAGTTTTCATTTTTAAGCCGTGGTGGCCTTGTGGTTGAAGCAACGGCCTGTCATCTGATGTGCCCAGGTTCGAATCCCGGCCTGTACCAATGAGTTTTTCTAAGCTTAATTACAGTGATTAATCACACCATGAGCTTTTAAAAAGAGAGGTAGGGCGATTTGGGATTTCCCGTGGGTTATCCCATTTAAAATTGGAGTCGCCCGACTGGGGACTGTACCTCCGCCTTACAGAAGACCGCAGTGAAATAACACTACTTGATGTAGTGTTGTGTTTCCGCGGTAAGTAAGGTTACCAGTGCTCCACGAGGATACGCAGGGCTAGTAGTATTGCTGCTAGCACAGGGAGTCCTCATCAACAACATGGTTGGCACCCCGTTAGTGATACCCCTGGTATTGCTAGCGGCTATAGACTACGGTGACTGCTTACCATCAGGTGGGCCGTATGCTTGTTTGCCACCTTAGTGGAATAAAAAAAAAAACTGTTAGAGCTTGTCCGTCTGAGCATTTATTACTATGGCACCAAAGATGGACATTACAGGACATCTAATTTTTTTTGCTTATTTTGAATTCCTGTTTTCAACAAAAATGTATGAATATGCAAATAAAATCATAGTAATAAATGCTCAGACGGGTAAGCTCACACACAAACAGAATATACAAAAAAAATGCGTTGGCCGGCACTTTCAGATTTGGACCAAAATGGATGATGGCCTTTGATGGTAATCTATTAAGACATGCATATAACGTAAAACAATGTAAACATACGCCAACACAAGCAAATCTGAACGTTATTGCCTGTACATAAAATTCCAATAGCGTCCCTCATTATGCCGGTAAAACGTTAATCAATTTAAACCTTAACACTTGGAAGATAAAGCTGTAATTCTATGCTGTATTTGTCATCTTTGTTTGTAGACATTATCACTGATAATTACATACTTTTTAGGTAAGTGTTGCTAGCTCAGCGATTCGTTTAACTAAACACAAGACTGACAGTGTACGGGTGATATTGGTGAGACATATAGTGTGAATCCCGAGGGATACGGGATTGAAAAATTTATATGCGTTTATTTTCTAAATCTCGGCCATAGAATAGAATTCAGCGCGTTCTCAAGGGTAACCAACAGGACACTATTGCTAAGACTTCGCTGTCTGTCAGCGGGCTGAATCTCATGGTCCGTAAGAGGAAGACAGGCTAGGTCAGTGTAGACAGGTGAAGGGACATCGTCCATGTTTCATAGAGATTTGGTCTAAATGTGAAAGTGCCGTGCCTACGATTCATTTTGTATATTCTGTTAGAGCTTGTCCGTCTGAGCATTTATTACTATGACACCAAAGATGGACATTACAGGAAATTTAATTGGTTTTGATTATTTTGAATTCTTATTTTCAACAAAATGTATGATAATTCAGATTTTCGAAGTCAAATAAAATGGAGGACAAAGGTCCTACAGCTTTGGTGTCATAGAAATATATGTTCAGACGGACAAGCTCTAACAAAATATATGAAAAAAATGCGTTGGCCGGAATTTTCAGATTTGGACCAAAATGGATGATGCCCTTTTCACAGAAATTATTTTTATTTCTGTAGCCGCTATAACAAAAAATAATAATCTTGAAAATAAACGAGATTTCTTTACTAGAAACGTGCTCTATCTCAAAAATAATAACAAGTAGACGCTTAAAATGCTCAGAGTGTAGATTCCTATATTTGCTAAAACAGCGAATTTATTATTACAAACTTATTAATTGTAAGTGCAATAGCTAGGGAGTACTCCGTGTGTATGACACCATACAGAGTCCTGGGAGTGGAGGCAGTCAGCCGCAGGTCTTGTTGTCGGTGGTAAATAAAACTAGTTGGTTGTATGCGTAGTCCGGTTTACTGGTTGATTGAGCTCCTGGTCGGTATGTTCGGTTTGTTCAAAGAGTCTCCGTCGCTGAGATATATAGCACAGCGACGGAGACTCTCTACCGCGCGTGCTAATAATGCCTATTTACATTACAGCGACATCTAGTGGTCAAAAGTCCGTTAAACACCGTGCCTTTAACTAGTATATATTAGTAGGTATGTATTTATATGGTAATACTGCACACAGACATATTGTTTGTCATACAACCTTGAGTTGAAACAAGAGGCAACCTATCAAATGACTCGCACGTGTTTATTTTCGAGGCACGGTATAGTCTAGGAGCCAGTGACAGATTTTCATGACCAAGTCCCTCCCAATCAAATTTTTTTTAAATGCATTAGTCACTTATACCATGAATACCCGCGACCGTCAGCTGCGACTCCGTGGGTGGGGCGGGCAGTGGCAGCCTCCCACGCATGGAAAAAAAAATGGTTTTCATTCATTTCCGCCCATTTGAAAATTTGACAGATTATAGTTTACCTAGTATTTTAAAGAATAAACAAAGTCAGCTGACCATAATATGGTGGATTATATGTCAGCTGGCTGCTTGAACATGAAAAAAATATATTTATATTTTCAATTATTTCCTCTCAACTAAAAATTTACCTGGTGGTCGTTTATATGCTACTATGAATGAAAATTAATGACAGCTTGCTGTATCTAAGTGGAAAGTTTGTCAGCTGGTACCTTCAAAGGTGTAACGCAGCAACATCGATCACCTACTGTATCTTACCAGCTGACGACTTTTCCCTTGACTGACAGCTAGCTGATTTTTTTCATTATTTACTAGAGTATGTTAACAAACATCTTATAAATTTTCGTCCGGGAGAAAATAACTTAATTATTCTTTCTTTCTATATCGCAGCTAGATTTCGGATTAAAATTACCTTCTCCAGATGCTATGCTATAGCAAAAGGTACCCTTGGAGGGGTAAGTTTTACCCATGAGTCTCAGAAAATTGTACCTGGCTCCCGGACTAGTAGGGCAATGGTACATTGTTATTGTAGTACTGTAGTTTCAAGAGGCGGGTTCTAATTGATGAAAGCCGAGGTACATTTAGTCGAATCCTTTTATTGTAGGTTTAGACCTTGGTACAAATGGTATTACGGTTTTCTGATCCTGTAAGAGCTAACTAGGTAGCTTATTTGAATACTGGTTTTCAGATCATATGTGCATATGATCAAAAAACTAGTATTATAACAGTGCTTCCAACAAACTGCGATAGATGGCGCTGTACCTATTGAAGGCCTTCCTAGATCGCGCGGTAGAGAGTCTCCGCCGATTAATGACGTTACCTGGTGTTGTTTGTTATCTGTGGATATTTGAAGGTAGATATGACATGCTTGCCAATCGCTTCCATTGTCGGGACGTTTTAACGACTTGCCATACGCTTAAACTTAATTTAATCCATTCTACTATTTATTAGGTCCTTACATATGAAATTGGCGTTTTGTATGGGAGGAACAAAAAGTCGAATATTTTTTAATATAATATATTTAATTAATCAAAGTATGAACCATTATTTTCTATGCACTTTTGCCATCTCATAGGTAGTTCATTGATCCCTTTACTAAAAAAACCAGTCGGACGGGAATCAATAAAATCTTTGAAGGCGATTTGGACTGCCCCATCGGAGTTGAATTTTTTCCCTTGCAAGAAGTTATCCAAATTTCGAAAAAAATGGTAATCTGTTGGAGCAAGGTCCGGGGAGTACGGAGGATGTTTTAGACTTTCCAATTGAAGCTCTTCTAATTTAGTAGCCGTCTGTAGCGCAGTGTGTGGTCTAGCGTTGTCGTGAAGCAGCAGTGGCGTGGAGCGATTGACCAGCCTAGGTTGTTTAGCCGCTAGCTTTTCCATCATGGTTTGCAATTCCTGACAATAGACATCAGCCGTAATAGTCTGGCCAGATTTGAAAAAACTGTAATGAACAATACCGGCACTAGTCCACCAAACGCTTACAAGTAACTTTTTTGGGGTTAATTTTCGCTTGGGGCAGGATTTGGCTGGCTGGCCAGGATCTAACCATTGCGCTGAGCGCTTCCGATTATCGTAAAGAACCCATTTTTCATCACAGGTAATGATTCGGTTTAAAATACCTTCATTATTGTGCCGGTTTAGTAATGTAACGCAGCAGTCGACGCGCGTTTGCCGGTTTGTTTCAGTCAATTCGTGAGGTACCCACCTTTCAAGCTTTTTAATCTTCCCAATTTGCTTCAAGTGAATTAAAACAGTTTTATCACTAACATTGCAGCCTGCAGCTAACTCGGACGTGGTTTGCGATGGATCCGCTTCCACAATAGCCTTCAACTCTTCATTATCAACTTGAGTCTCAGGCCGTCCACGGGGCTTGTTCTGCAGGTCGAAATTTCCAGAACGAAAACGTTGGAACCAAAAACGAACTGTGTTTTCTTTTGCAACACGACCGCCATACACATCATTCACCCTTCGAGTTGTTTCCGCAGCACTAGTGCCACGGCGGAACTCGTACTCGTAAATAATGCGATATTTAAGGTTTTCCATTTTGTAAAATGAGTGACGCAAACAGAAAAAAACAGAAGAAAAAAAACAATTGAATGACGATCATCGAAGCACAAATACATGAGTCTATAGCTGTACAAATTTGAATTTGGAATTCCTTACCAAAGAGGAGAAATTCGTGATTAAAGTGGCCAGTACGAAAAACGCCAATTTCATATGTAAGGACCTAATATTTCGCCTTTAATTCATTTATTACCTCCACACGCTACCCGTCGTACTTCAGTATCCAATTTTTTTTTATTATTGATATTCCGAAATACATTTGATTTATTATTATTATATTATATTGATTCTAATATTCTTATGGCCTCCACGCCCATAGACACATTATAATAATGTCTATGATTAAAGCACATAGTCAAGGCAATTGTCAAGAGAGGTAGGGCGATTAGGGATTTCCTGTGGGTTATCCCATTTAAATTTGAGCCGCCCGACTGGGGACTGTACCTCCGCCATACAGAAGACCGCAGTGAAATAACACTACTTGATGTAGTGTTGTGTTTCTCCGGTAAGTAAGGTTGCCAGTGATCCACGAGGATACTCTGGGCTAGTAAGTATAGCTACTAGCACAGTGAGTCCTCATCAGCAACATGGTTGGCACCCATACCCCTAGTGCATAGCATAGTGAATCCCCTGGTATTGCTAGCGGCTATAGGCTACGGTGACTGCTTACCATCACGTGGGCCGTATGCTTGTGTGCCACCTTAGTGGTATAAAGTCTGCTTACAATTCTCATATACACCTTAATACTATAAGAGTCACTAACAAAAAAACTATAGTGCGTTCTAATTCGACGGTAGCGCCATCTAGTGATCATTAGTGTAACTAACGTCGGTGTTATGGTACACGATTACGGCGAAGCTTAAGGAAGGACTATGATTTTGAGGTCGTCCACGCGCGTGTGATACCCCTGGTGTAGCGAGCGTTCATAGGCTAAGGTGACCGCTTACCATTAGGCGGGCCATAAGAATATTTGCCACCTTAGCGGTATAAAAAAATGCAGTCTACGTATGTATGTTTGTATTTACGAGTGTTCCTCCGTAGCGCCTAAACTATTCATCCGATTTAGATGAATAAGGTGTCAATTGATTGGCTATTATATCCCGGGTGACAGAGGATACATTTTAACAGACTACAACGAAAAGAGGAGTTGATTTTACCTTGTAAACTTCGATTTTGACCGATTTCATTCAGTTTTTAGCGCGTTTATATTTTTTTCTTCTGTAGTGAAACTCTTTACTTGTGCCAATATCTAAATCTCTATGACTTAAGTCTAAAGTTCAATACTTAATCTAGGTTTATATATTTGAGCTGTAACAATAAGGTACTGTGGGAACTGAGTAGCAATGACATATCAACTACTTTGAAGTATAGGTCGCGGCACGAAACTCTAGCGCTGACCGTTATTGCGCAGAAGTAAAAAATAAGGTGTCTTGGCGGGGTACAGGGGTGAAGGGCGAGCGTGCGTTGCGCCGATTGGCTCTCCAGTCGTACTCCGTCCCCCGTGCCGATACGACGCTCCGCGCACTTCCAGTGTACAGTCGCGTTCTGAATTGTTTTGTTGTCATCGTTAATTTTTGTTGTTGTTTTTTGTTAAGTTTGTTTTGTTGATTTGTTTGTTGTGTTTGTTAGTTTATTCACTGTTTGATTAAGTTTGAACAGTTTTTAAACAGTGAAAATGCCGAGGCCGAGAAGGAATACTGTTTTGAAAAGACAGGCACGGAAAATGGTGTTTGACGTGCATTGTTTTCTGAAAAGGGAATCGAATGATTTCATTAATTCCCTGAAACAAATTCAAAGTGAAATTGGCGAAGCTGCGAGTATTTTACTCGATTCTGACCGCAGCACTGTAGATATAAGTGAAATAAAACAAACTGCAGAAGTTATTCAGGCGGGAAATATAAAATTAAATAGTATAATTAGTGACTTACAGAAAATTCAGAAAAGGACAGCTGAATCTACAAAGACGTCCATAGCAACGGTAAGGAAAATCTCCACTGAAGCCAATAATTCCGACTTATTATCAGTATTTAGAACACCAGGCAAAAAACGCTCCAGATCAAAACCGGTCACAGATATTGATAACTTTGATCAAGGATTAATAAAGAGGTGCATACATAACTTTCATAGGACAAATAATGAACTTCCCACCGTCGGAAAGTTGAGAAAGAAGCTAGAGGAAGATATAAATTTCAAAGGCTCAGAACGAAGTCTTCGACGAATAATTAAGAGTTTAGGGTTTCGGTGGAAAAATACTGAAAACAATCGAAAAGTACTGATTGAAAGTTCAAATATACGTTTACTACGTATCGAATACTTACGCAAAATAAAACAATATCGCCAAGAGGGAAGGCCCATCGTATATACAGATGAATCTTACGTAGATTCATCGCACTCTGCTCCAAAAGCCTGGACCGATGGTACTACAAAAGGTCTCAAAAAACCTATCTCCAAAGGACAGCGGGTGGTCATTGTCCACGCAGGATCAGAGGCTGGGTTCATACCGAACGCACTGTTAACTTTTAAAGCTGGTGCGAAATCAGGCGACTACCACGACAATATGAACTACGACAACTACGAAAAATGGCTGAGGACACAGTTATTGCCGAACTTACCGCCTAATTCTGTCGTGGTAGTCGACAACGCATCATACCATAATAAACAATGGGACCTTGCACCCACTTCTAATTCCAAAAAAGCTGACATGCAGGGTTGGCTTACTGAAAAGGGCATACAATATGAGGAAACTCTACTAAAACCTCAACTATACAATTTAATACGGGCTAACAAAGATAGATTTAAAACATTTTCAATTGACAGGATACTAGCAGAGCAAGGACATCAAGTGCTAAGACTGCCACCATACCACCCAGATCTAAATCCAATCGAAATGGCATGGTCTGACATAAAGCAATATGTAGGCAGTAAAAATGTGAAGTGGAGTGTTGCTAAATGTATAGAACTAATTCAAGAAAAAGTTTTGCTGATGGGTGCTTGGGATTGGGGAAAGTTATGCCAAAAGGTAAAGGACATAGAAGAGCAATATGTCAAGAGTGACCATGTCGTGGATTTGGTTACAGAAGAATTCATCATTCGCGTTGATGGTGACAGTTCAGAGGATAGCCTTGGTGAGTCTGATGACGATGACGCTGTTAGTGCCGACGACCGAAGCAGCCCTGAGCCGGGGCCCTCAGTAAGCAAAAGGCCCTGTTGGGATACTATTGAAGGTGTAAGACCATTGTCTGATTCGGACTAGATATCGGAAAGGAGAATGCGGTGTCTGATGTCCACACCCTGCCGAACTCGCAGGTTTCTTCTATCCTGAGAAGAAACTTCAGTAGGTTCTTATGTAATTCGGACTTAATATAATTTTTTTTATTATTTGGTATTTAATATAAAAATTTACAAATCCGATAGTGTATTTATTTTTCTACTCCCCATAAACTTGTTAAAAATTATATTGTAGGTAACATGAAGTAATATTTGCGTGCGTGACAGTACCCATACGCAGTTAAGTTCCACATTTTGTTCACCGCTAGACTTACTATTTGACTTTACATTAAAACATTATTTTGCTGTTTTTAACTAAGCAATTAAATTACTAATTTGTATTGCGTGCGCGATGGTACCCATGCGCAGCTATCCCCTCCACGTTTCGCTCAGCGCTAGAGTTTCGTGCCGCGACCTGTAGTGTTGTGTTTCTGCGGTGAGTAAGGTTGCCAGTACTCCCCGAAGATACGCTGCGCTACAGTGACTCCTCATCAACATGGTTGGCAACCCGTTAGTGATACCCCTGGTATTGCTAGCGGCTATAGGCTAGTGAATGCTTACCATCAGGTGGACCGTATGCTCGTGTGTAACCTTAGACATTTATATCTAATTACATTTTTATCTTATCTTGCAAGAGAGCTAATAAATTATCTGAGTTTTTTAGTATTTACATACAATAAAAACACGTGATTCTCAACTGATTTTAATAACAACAATTCAGAATGGCGATGACGCTATATTGGTGCCAATTCTGTTGTTCACAATGATTAAACTTAACTAATTTGACAGGTCTAAAAGTATTGCCATCCTTATTTAACCCCGCAAATGAGAAAGGGATAGCAAGACTTTCAGACCTGTGAAGTTTAGTAATTTTGCTAATAAAATCAGCTAGATAGCAGAGCTATAGACTATACCTGAATACAAAAGTCGCGACATACAACAAATTAAATAGTGTACTTTTAAAATTAAATCGGTGTAAAATGGAACTCGATACGGAGATAATGCCATCCAAAGTGCGGGAGAAGCCGCAACGAAGAAGATCCAGTATTTTCTCCCTATTGAGACGACAAAAGAAGTTAACCAGACAATTCTCGGAACCCGATAATTCTTCCTCTCTCAAGCTTGTAAGAAAATATTCAGTGGATTCCGCCATTTTGTCAGACTTCAAGAAGGTTGAGAATGGATTCATAGCGTGTTTGGAGAAAGAAGACTGTAGGTCGTCAATAGAAGGTTGGTTGTTAAACACCCGACGCAAAACGACGGGTGTTTTAAGTTTAACGGGTGTATCTGTGTCTGTGGCAACCTAAACGGATGGACCGATTTTGGTTTAGTTTTTAGGGTTCCGTACCTCAAAAGGAACCCTTATAGGATCACTTTGTTGTCCGTCTATCTGTCTGTGCTGGTAGCATGAACGTATTCGAAAACGTAACTCACGAAATGTCAAAATTGTCATACAAAATTTTAGTTCAACTTTTCACCGCCGCAGCGCTGTTCATTTTTCAATACAAAAATAGTCGAAACCATACGAAAACGTTGTCGCAAATTATTCATGCTTGCACTACTGTTTCTTGTTCGAAAGGTTTGTCGTGATCGAGTGTTCTTAGCTATACTTAAAGAAAATCTGTCCAGTCGTTTGAAGATCATCAGCTCTTTAATATTTCTTCAACGGTTTTGAAGGACTTTTACTGGTCCGATCGTTTAAAATATTATATTCAGCGACTTAATTAAAGAGTCTGTCGATGTGTAACATCAGCTCTCTCTTTCCTGCAAACTGTGCGAGTGATGTCCTGTTATAAATATCTATATATATAGCTTATTATTATTTTCAAACTGGGTAAATTAATAAATTAGTATCTACTAAATCATTTTAATATTGAAAAGTTCTTCTTATGATTGGTCGAACACTGTCAACTTCCAACGACCAATCATAAGCAAGTTAATTGGTGGGAATGAAATCAATCAGTTGGTATGTCCCGGCATTCGTTATTCAAGAGTCAGTACAGACACATCTCATATATCGCAGTTAGGCTGTTTAATTAAAAAGTGTACAGTATTAAACCTGATAACTACACTACATTTAGTGTTTTTGCATTTAAAGTCCCTGCTTCTGGTCGATGAACTAACGTTGGTTCACAGTCCTGATAAGGGACGGAAGATCTTTTGTTATGTCACGTTCTACGCCAGTCTAAGCTAGAGTAGATATGATATGTAGAAATGTATTGAGCTAGCGGACACACCCATGCGGGCTGGATTAAGGGGAGGGCTTTACTTCGGGAACAGAAGTTCAGCGAACACATCAATCAAATGAAAAAAAATGACCATTATATTTGTAAAATAGTTTGGGGCCAGGGGGCCTCCACTCCTTTCTGGCCCCGAGGCCTCCACACCTACGGCCTATGCTAATTTAGACCTTCATAAGTGCCTTATTAGGACCTAAACTGAATCAAGTATTTTTGAAAAAAAGAAGAAAAAAATATTCATGACAACACTTTTTCAACCTGGATTCACCCACTGTTGAGTATAGGTCTCCTCATATGCACGCCACTCTCCTCGGTCTTGAGCTCTCCGCGTCCAGCTCTTGCCAGCTACTTTGGCTATATCGTCCGCCCACCTCGCCGGTTGCCGTCCCACGCTCCGTGGGCCCTGTCTAGGTCGCCATTCTACCACTTTTCGGCTCCACCTGCCATCGGTTCTACGACTCAACTCATGACAACACATAAACATATAAGAGAGGAAGACATTTGTAGATGAAGGGCATAGTGTTGTTGTGAAACGTGTGTGTTTTTGATATAGTTTATTGCCAGTTATAAGCTACGGTCAGTTATAAGCTATGATGTAGATGGTATATTGAGCTAGTGGACACCCCTACAGAGCTAGCTGGCGCGGCATCAGACACGGATAGCGAGCCGTCCCGGGGTGATATGCCCGACGGACACATGGAGGCTGCTAAGCTGAAGGAAGTTCTCGCGAGGATCGCCGCGGTATACACCGAGGACCCTAACAGGGAGACTGGTGCTGTGAGTGCATTGGTTTTACAAGCTTTTATTACACTTTTAAAGAGAGGTAGGGCGATTTGGGATTTCCCGTAGGTTATCCCATTTAAATTGGAGCCGCCCGACTGGGGACTGTACCTCCGTCTTACGGAAGACCGCAGTGAAATTACACTACTTAATGTAGTGTTGTGTTTCTGCGGGAAGTAAGGTTGCCAGTGCTCCACGAGGATACGCTGGGCTAGTAGTATTGCTGCTAGCACAGTGAGTCCTCATCAACAACATGGTTGGCACCCCGTTAGTGATACTCCTGGTATTGCTAGCGGCTATAGGCTACGGTGACTGCTTACCATCAGGCCACCTTAGTAGTATAAAAAAACACTTGCAATCCAATGGTGTCGATTCTGTTGTTTAAAATTCCTAAACTTACCAATTTGACAGGTCTAAAAGTCTAGGGTCAAAAAAAGTCCCTTTCTCGTGTGCGGAGTTAAATAAGGATGCAGCAATATTTTTAGACCTGTCAAATTAGTTGAGTTTAGTAATTTTGAACATCAGAATTGGCACCATTGTGTATTTTATTTGAAAAGAGTAATTGCTTTAGGTTTCCAGTGTCTCGTAAATTTGTGTTCGTTTGTTATGGTATGGGCATGTTATGCGGAAGAATGAAGATAACGTGGTAAGAAAGGTTTTATGTATGAACTAGCTTTTTCCCGCGGCTTCGCACGCATGGTAAGTAAGTCAACATGTACCTATATCTAAAATACAAAATGATATATTTAACTTCAAAAATGACGGATTTTCATACAAACTTTCATCCCCTATTTTATGCCTTAGGGGTGGAATGTCTACAAATCCTCTAATTTGTATTCATTAATTTTTAACTGAAAGGTCAAATAACAATTGTCATGCGTTTATCTTCAAAAATGACGGATATTCATATAAAGCGTTCATCCCCTATTTTACGCCCTTAGCGGTGGAATTTCCAAAAAGCCTGAAATACGTTTTTATTTATCTCTAACTGAAGGGCCAAATACCAATTTTCATGCGTTTATCTTAAAAAATGACGGATTTCAATACACAACTTTCATCCCCTAATTTACCCCTTAGGGGTGGAATTTCCAAAAATCCTGAAATACGTAGTTATTTATTTCTAACTGAAAGGTCAAATAACAATTTTCATGCGTTTAACTTCAAAAATGCTTAGCGGATGCCTTCGTCATAACATCTACCTGCATGCCAAATTTCAGCCCGATCCGTGTGCGTTGATAGATCACTATGTCAGTCAGTCAGTCAGTCAGTCAGTCAGTCAGTCAGTCAGTTAGTCACCTTTGAGTTATATATATTTAGATGTGGACGGGTACAAGGGTCGAGGTAGACCTAAGAAAAGATGGATGGACTGTGTGAACGATGACATGGCCAGAAAGGAAGTGAATACAGAGATGACGGCTGATAGAGAAGGATGGAAGAGAAATACATATTGCGCCGACCTCAAATAATATGGGATGAGGGCAGGAATGATGATTACCTTCCCCCAGGCCGGAGAGCTGGTGGAAGAGGTGGCTGAGGAGAACAAGTCTCTTCTTTGGTTCCTGCTGAAGCAGGTGCGGCCCGGCATGGACCTCAGCAAGGTGGTGCTGCCTACCTTCATCCTGGAGCCGCGCTCTTTCCTCGACAAACTTTCTGACAACTATTACCACGCCGACATCTTGTCACAGTAAGTGTCATTTGAAGTTCGCCTACTTTTAACCTTACCTAAGCCTTACCTACAAGTGTGTACGGAACCCTCGGTGCGCGAGTCCGACTCGGACTTGGCCGTTTTTTTATAAATGTATTCATCTATTGGTAACCTAAATCCTTCCAATATTACAAATGCGAAAGTTTGCGAGTATGTAGGGATGGATGTTTGTTACTCATTCACGTGAAAACTACTGAACGGATTTTGATGATATTTGTAACACAGATAGTTTATAACCTGGATTAACAAATAGGATACTCTATATCCCGGGAAAATATTTTATCTCGAGAAAATGATAGGTTCCTCTGGGATTCTAAGCTCTAATTTGACAAGTGTAAAAATATAGCCATCCTTGTTTAACCCAGTATATAAGTAAGGGATAGCAAAACTTTTTAGATCAAATTACTGAGGTTAACTAATTTGGCAGGTCTAAAAATATTGCCACCCTTATTCAACCCCGCACACGAGTAAGGGATAGCAAGACTTTTAGACCTCTCAACTTAGTTAAGTTTAGTAATTTTGAACAACAGAATCGACACCCGATTATGTAAGTTGGTAATTAAATAAAATATTTCTGTCCGTAGTGCTAAAAGTATCGACGACGCGTACTTGAGGTTTAAATGTGTCTTGAAGTGGTACCTCTCGGGGCTGTACCGCAAGCCCAAGGGTCTGAAGAAGCCGTACAACCCGGTCCTCGGCGAAGTCTTCAGATGCTGCTGGAAACACAAGACTGAAAACACATACACTTACTACGTAGCCGAGCAGGTGAATTATGGATGGGTCGGCAACGCGCGAGTGATATCCCTGGTGTTCCAAGCGTCCATAGGCTGCGGTAACCGCTTACCATCAGGCGGGCCGTATGCTTGTTTGCCACCTTAGTGGTATAAAAAAATGGACCTTTTTGACCGTGGTGCCCTTGTGGTTGAAGCAACGGCCTGTCATCTGATGGGCCCAGGTTTAAACCCCGGCCTGTACCAATGAGTTTTTCTAAGCTTAAGTACTATTAATCACACCAAGAGCTAATAAAAGGGGGGGAGGCCGATTTGGGATCTCCCGTGGGTTCTTTCCAGTTTAAATTTGTGCTGCCCGACTGGGTACTGTACAGAAGACCGCAGTCAAATAACACTACTTTGATGTAGTGTTGTGTTTCTGCGGTAAGTAAGGTTGCCAGTGCTCCACGAGGATACGCTGGGCTATTAGTGATGCTGCTAGCACAGAGAGTCCTCATCAACAACATGGTTGGCAACCCGTTAGTGATATACCTGATATTGTTAGCGGCTATAGGCTACGGTGACTGCTTACCATCAGGTGGGCCGTATGCTACTGTGCCACCTTAGTGGTATATAAGAAAAAATTGCTGATGATATTTTTATTTCCCCAGGTGTCTCATCACCCACCTGTATCGGCGTTCTATGTGTCCAATAGGAGAGATGGCTACGTCATAGAGGGCAGCCTTCTAGCTCGCTCAAAGTTTTATGGTCAGTGTATCTTTTGTTTAAATAGTAATAAATGCTCAGACGGACAAGCTCTAACGGAATATACAAAAAAATGCGTTGGCCGGCACTTTCAGATTTGGACCAAAATGGACGATGTCCTTTGACCCACTTCCTAGTGTCCGATTGAGCTGAAATTTGGCATATCCGTTCCAATTGCCGCTATTTTTAATCCTATATGGCGGGTGTTACAAAATGGCGATTTATAATTACCACAACAATACAATTTAAGGGCTTTATGATGCGATAAAAGCTGGTTTAAAACTTTTTTTTTTACTACAACCTTTTTTGTATATCAGGTAACTCAACGTCGGCCATATTGGAAGGCTGCGCTTACGTTCATCTCCTGTCTTGGGGCGAGACGTACATCACAACTGCGCCCTACGCGCATTGTAAGGGCATCGTGATCGGCACACTAAGCATGGAATTGGGGGGCAAGGTAATAGTTTACGTCGATAGATGGCGTTAGTAGTCTCCACTTAGTTTCATAACTAAACGGTAGATGGCGTTGTTCTGGTTTTGTAATGAAGAAAAAAATACGATTACGGTGGTAAGCAGTCACCGTAGCATATAGACGCTAGCAATACCAAGAGGATGATGAGGACTCACTGTGCTAGCAGCATTACTACTAGCCCAGCGTATCCTCGTGGAGCACTGGCAACCTTACTTACCGCAGAAACACAACACTACATCAAGTAGTGATATTTGACTGCGGCCTTATGTAAGGTGGAGGTACAGACCCCAGTCGGGCGGAGTTTGAAAGCTTTTCAAACTCTTCATTTATCACTATGTCGTTTCCTTGCGTCTTCGCCCGCGTATCAATATAATATATAGCCTATGTTACTCAGTGATAATGTAGCTTTCTAACGATGAAAGAATTTTTGAAAGCGGTCCAGTAGTTTCGGAGCCTATTCAATACAAACATACACACGAAAATACAAATCTTTCCTCTTTATAATATTACTAGCGGCCCGCCCCGGCTTCGCACGGGTAGACATTGATATCAAATATTTTGTCTACCCGTGCAAAGCCGGGGCGGGCAGCTAGCCTATGTTACTCAGTGATAATGTAGCTTTCTAACGATGAAAGAATTTTTGAAAGCGGTCCAGTAGTTTCGGAGCCTATTCAATACAAACATACACACGAAAATACAAATCTTTCCTCTTTATAATATTACTAGCGGCCCGCCCCGGCTTCGCACGGGTAGACATTGATATCAAATATTTTGTCTACCCGTGCAAAGCCGGGGCGGGCAGCTAGCCTATGTTACTCAGTGATAATGTAGCTTTCTAACGATGAAAGAATTTTTGAAAGCGGTCCAGTAGTTTCGGAGCCTATTCAATACAAACATACACACGAAAATACAAATCTTTCCTCTTTATAATATTACTAGCGGCCCGCCCCGGCTTCGCACGGGTAGACATTGATATCAAATATTTTGTCTACCCGTGCAAAGCCGGGGCGGGCAGCTAGCCTATGTTACTCAGTGATAACGTAGCTTTCTAACGGTGAAAGATTTTTTGAAATCGGTCCAGTAGTTTCGGAGCCTATTCAATACAAACATACACACGAAAATACAAATCTTTCCTCTTTATAATATTACTAGCGGCCCGCTCCGGCTTCGCACGGGTAGACATTGATATCAAATATTTTGTCTACCAGTGCAAAGCCGGGGCGGGCAGCTAGCCTATGTTACTCAGTGATAATGTAGCTTTCTAACGGTGAAAGATTTTTTGAAATCGGTCCAGTAGTTTCGGAGCCTATAGACATTTATCAAATAATATGTCTACCCGAGCGTAGCCGGGGCGGGCAGCTAGTATAATATATAGCCTATGTTACTCAGTGATAACGTAGCTTTCTAACGGTGAAAGATTTTTTGAAATCGGTCCAGTAGTTTCGGAGCCTATTCAATACAAACAAAAATACAAATCTATCCTCTTCATAATATTAGTATAGATTTCTTGTAATAAGTAATTTTTTTTTTTTTTCAGGTGAACATATCGTGTCCAGACACGGGGTATCAAGCGGAAGTTGAGTTCAAATTGCGGGTAAGGCTTACGAATTTTCACTTATTCTATTCGAAGCCATCGTGGCCTTGTGGTTGAAGCAACGGCCTGTCATCTGATGGGCCCAGGTTCAAATCCCGGCCTGTACCAGTGAGTGTTTCTAAGCTAAAGTACAGTGATTACTCACACCATGAGCTTTTAAAAAGAGAGGTAGGGCGATTGGGGATTTCCCGTGGGGTATCCCATTTAAATTGGAGCCGCCCGACTGGGGACTGTACCTCCGCCTTACAGAAGACCGCAGTGAAATAACACTACTTGATGTAGTGTTGTGTTTCTGCTGTAAGTAAGGTTGCCAGTGCTCCACGAGGATACGCTGGGCTAGTAGTAATGCTGCTAGCACAGTGAGTCCTCATCAGCAACATGGTTGGCACCCCGTAGTGATAACCCTGGTATTGCTAGCGGCTATAGGCTACGGTGACTGCTTACCATTAGGTGGGCCGTATGCTTGTGTGCCACCTTAGTGGTTTTTTTTTTCTGCAGTCCTTCCTGGGCAGCTCAGACCAGACGAACGCAATATCCGGACGTATCAAGAGGGGCAAGGATACGCTGGCCACTATAGACGGATATTGGGACGGCAAGATTGATATAAAGGATAAGAAAACTGGGGTGAGTTGGCAATGCTATCGATATATATTATACTACGCCCCGGCTTCGCACGGGTAGACATTAGTTTCGGAGCATAGACATAAATAAATATTTTGTCCACCCGTGCGAAGCCGGGGCGGGCAGCTAGTATAATATATAGTCTATATGTTACTCAGTGATAATGCAGCTTTCTAACGGTGAAATATTTTTTGAAATCGGTCCAGTAGTTTCGGAGCGTATTCAATACAAACCCACAAAAATACAAATCTTTATAATATTAGTATAGATAGATATATAGAATCTCAGAGGAACCTAAAATTTTCCCGGGATAAAAAGTATCCTATGTGCTAATCCAGGTTATAAACTATCTGTGTTCCAAATTTCATCCAAATCAGTTGAGTAGTTTTTGCGTGAAAGAGTAACAAACATCCATCCATCCATCCATACTCACAAAATGAGATGAAGATTGAAGTGTCTGTTTGTAATATTGAAGTTTGTAATGTCATATATATAACTATTCTCGTTATCTCTTATACAAAAAACGTGCTTTTAAGATCTTGAATCCTCAAATCACTCCTCAATCCCTGGCCACGTAGCTTTATTATATTTCACTTATTGCTTTTTTCTGTTTTCGTGTTATAATTCGTTAGTACAATTTATTTTATAAGTTTTGCCTGCCTGTCATGCTGTGTACACATTTTTTTGGGACTCAGTCCAGCTTATAACTGTTTAACTTTTCACCTGTATGTGTATGACTGTGTTCTGTTTTGTGTGCCTAACAAATAAATAAATAAAAAAATAAATAAATAAACTAGTTTTTACTAAATTCATATGAAAGTTAACACAATACTGATAACAAAAATAATAGTTTTGTCTGTCTGCCTGTTTTTCCGGGTGATAACCGAAACTACTGGAGCGATTTCAAAAATTCTTTCACCGTTAGAAAGCTACATTATCACTGAGTAACATAGGCTTTATATTATGCTAGCTGCCCGCCCCGGCTTCGCTCGGGTAGACAAAATATTTGATAAATGTCTATTGTCTACCCGTGCGAAGCCGGGGCGGGCCGCTAGTGTTAGATAAGAAAATGATTTCCTTAAGTGGGCGCCACAATTTTTTCGCCCGGGGCTTCAGTAGGTAGCCCTAGCGCCGGCACTGCATTTTATGTGATGCGATAATTATTTCCCATAGGAAGAGACGAATCTGCTGGATGTGTCACTCTTGAAAGAACAACGGCTGCCTCGCTTCCTGATGAAAGTTGACAATCAACAAGAATTTGAGTCGCAGCGACTGTGGATCAAAGTCTCCGAAGCCATCCAACAAGATGATCAGGTAAGGAAAGCTGCTGTTTTATGTGTCTGTATGTCTGTGTGGGTGGCACACAAGCATACAGCCCACCTGATGGTAAGCAGTCACCGTAGCCTTTAGCCGCTAGCAATACCAGGGGTATCACTAACGGGGTGCCAACCATGTTGTTGATGAGGACTCACTGTGCTAGCAGCAGTACTACTAGCCCAGCGTATCCTCGTGGAGCACTGGCAACCTTACTTACCGCAGAAACACAACACTACATCAAGTAGTGCTCCACGAGGATACGCTGGGCTAGTAGTATTGCTGCTAGCACAGTGAATCCTCATCAACAACATGGTTGGCACCCCGTTAGTGATACCCCTGGTATTGCTAGCGGCTATAGGCTACGGTGACTGCTTACCATCAGGTGGGCCGTATGCTTGTGTGCCACCTTAGTGGTATAAAAAAAAAGGTATATAAATAATGTATAATGTCTGGTAGATGGCAGCGACAGAACAGAAGACAATTATTGAAGAGAGCCAACGTGCTCGTACAAGGAACATGGTCGCGCCGTGGGTACCCCGTTTCTTCCATAAAGACGTTCACGGGATGCCACCGGATGGTAAGATAACAGTTTTATCGCACATAGATTGATTAATGTAGAAGAAGGTGTGCAAGTCTCTAGTTAAGCTATTGCATAGCTTTTATCGCGGGCCTTGAGCGTGGGGACCGAATCCAGAAATTCCGTAACGAAAAAACCTAACACCACCCACTCCGACCGGCACAGCGGTGATACTTTTTAGTTCCATCTATCGATAAATACCAGAACTTTTAATGACTTTTTGAAATATCACGCTTGTCTCTTTAGTTCAGCAACCCGCCTTTAGGTGGCATTGGTTGTATTGGAAAACTACCGTAATCAGCTGTTTGTGAGAAAGTATATAGGTATATAAAAAAATACTGCATTAATAAAATAAATAATTATAATTGCATAAGTTGATAAAAAATGTTATGCAATAGCTTTACCGCGGCAGTCTTCGAGTGCCACACCTAATTTTTTTTCACACCTGTGCCGGTAGCAGGAACATTGTCGACAACGTATTCGAAAACGTAACTCGCGAAATGTCAAAATTGTCATACTCATTTTTAGTTCCACTTTTCACCGCCGCAGCGCTGTTCATTTTTCAATACAAAAATTGTCGTTCCTGCTACCGGCACTGTACTCCTACAGGAAACCAAATTTTATAACTCTGTATTTTTTTTATGTTTACAGGTGTCATAGACCAGGGTTGGAAGTACAATCATGTAAACATAAGGTAATTATTATCTATGTCTTAGTTTATACGGTTCATCTATACAAATAGTAAGGTCGGCAACGCGCGAGTGATACCCCTGGTGTTGCAAGCGTCCATAGACTGCGGTAACCGCTTACCATCAGGCGGGCCGTATGCTTGTTTGCCACCTTAGTGGTATAAAAAAAATATATTAAAGGACATCATCCATGCTTCATAGAGATTTGGTCCAATTTTGAAAGTGCCGGCCAATACTTTTTGTATATTCTGTTAGAGCTTGTCCGTCTGAGCATTTATTACTATGACACCAAAGTTGGACATTACAGGACATTTCAATTCAAAAACTACCTAATAACTTGGCGCCACTACGATACGAGCATATTAGCGTTAACATATCACAACCACTAATATAAGTATATGAGCGTTGACATGTCACAACCACTAATATAAGTATATGAGCGTTAACATGTCACAACCACTAATATAAGTATATGAGCGTTGACATGTCACAACCACTAATATAAGTATATGAGCGTTGACATGTCACAACCACTAATATAAGTATATGAGCGTTAACATGTCACAACCACTAATATAAGTATATGAGCGTTGACATGTCACAACCACTAATATAAGTATATGAGCGTTAACATGTCACAACCACTAATATAAGTATATGAGCGTTGACATGTCACAACCACTAATATAAGTATATGAGCGTTGACATGTCACAACCACTAATATAAGTATATGAGCGTTAACATGTCACAACCAGTTATATGAGCATATGAGCGTTGACATGTCACAACCACTAATATAAGTATATGAGCGTTAACATGTCACAACCAGTTATATGAGCATATGAGCGTTAACATATCACAACTACTAATATGAGCATTTTTTTTTTTTTTTATACCACTTAGGTGGCAAACAAGCATACGGCCCGCCTGATGGTAAGCGGTTACCGCAGCCTATGGACGCTTGCAACACCAGGGGCATCACTCGCGCGTTGCCGACCCTTCAAAAATCTCTTCACACCCTTCTTGAAGAACCCCATGCTGTACTCCTTTGGGAAAACCACGGCGGGGAGTTCATTCCACAGTTTAATTGTGCGCGGGAGGAAGCTCTTTTGGAACCGCGCAGTTCGGGACCATTTTGGTTCCAACGTGTGGGGATGAATTCCCCGCCGGTGGCGAGAAGTGCGATGGTAAAATGTTGCCGTGGGCATCATGTCAAACAATTCCTCGGAACACTGTCCGTTATACAAGCGGTAGAACACACACAGGGTGGCAAAATCTCTCCTAAGACTTAGTGGTTCTAAGCCGCTTGAGAGCTTGGGATCGTCGACAATTCTTACAGCGCGCCTTTGAACCGAGTCAAAAGGCGCAAGCTGGCATCCAGGTGCCCCCGCCCACAGATGACAGCAGTACTCCATATGGGGTCGGACTTGCGACTTGTAAAGTTGCAGTCTTTGCCCCGATGTGAAGTACTGCTTCGCCCTATTGAGCACACCGAGCTTTTTGGGTGCCAGCTTGGCCTTGTCTTCCAAATGACCACGGAACTGAACGTCACTAGAAATGTCGACGCCAAGGATCCCAATGCTCTTCGAGATGTTGACGGACGTGTTCAGGAATTGTGGAGTTACAGCAAATAGAGTTTTCTTAGCGGTGAACGCGCAGACTTGTGTCTTAGTGGGGTTGAAGACTAGGTTAAGTCGACCCCATTCGGAGACACTTCTTAGTGTACTCTCGATTTAGGACACAAGTCGTTCGCGGCTTTCCTCTACCACGGAACGAGGGATGTTTGCACGGCCCGTGTAATAAGCATCCCCGGTACTGTCATCAGCATAGCAATTAATACCGTCAATAGACAGCATATCATTGATATGCATCAGGAATAGTGTCGGGGATAGCACGGAGCCTTGCGGGACGCCGGCATTTATGTCCATGCTATCGGAGCAACTACCGTCGATGACAGCTCTTATGCATGTGCTGGACAGAAAGCTGGCGACCCATTTGCATAATCCCTCGGGCAGCCCGTATGATGGTAGCTTCGCGAGAAGACCACGGTGCCAGACCCGATCGAACGCCTTCGCTACATCTAGGCTCACTGCCAAGGCCTCACCTTGACTCTCAATGGCGAGTGACCAACGGTGTGTGAGATACACTAAGAGGTCACCAGTCGAGCGACTGTGGCGGAAGCCATATTGTCGGTCGCTCAACAAGTCGTGAACCTCTTGGTACCTCAAAAGTTGTGTATTGATCACTCGCTCCATCAGTTTGGAGAGAAGGGAGGTAATAGCGATCGGCCTGTAATTCGTCGGGTCTGACCCGTCACCCTTTTTGGGCACTGGGTGCACATGGGCAGTCTTCCACGAAGACGGGACTACACTTTTGGAGTAGGGAAGCGCGAAAAGGCGCGTCAGCACAGGACACAATTCGGGAGCACACTGCTTCAGCACCACTGCCGGTATGCCGTCTGGCCCACTCGACTTATGGATGTCAAGAGAAAGTAGCTCCTGCCGGACCTCCCGTTGGGTTATACGAATCTCCGGCATGGAGCTGTCACCCCTATGGTATGGCACCCCTGTCATCCAAAGTCGAGTTCGAGGCAAAGAGAGACCCAAGTAGATCAGCCTTCTCTTTGGCACTGTGGGCCAAGTTGCCGTCCGGCTTCCGTAGTGGTGGCAGGGACGACTGGCAGAAGTTTCCTTCGGCAGCTTTAGCGAGAGACCAGAAAGCGCGGCTCCCAGAAGGGAGGCTCGCCAGCCTTTCACCAATTCTGCCGACGAAATTGAATTAAGCCCTGGCAATCATTCCTTTATTGGACCTCGAGGCAGCATTCATTTGACGTTTCGCAGCAGAGATGTTAGGATCCCGATTAGCGCGGGCCGTGGTCCAAGCCTCGTACAAAGTCTGCTTTTTTCGTCGAGCTTCTTTGCAGGGCCGATTAATCCACGGCCGTCTCTTCACCCCTGCAGCCACCAGCGGGTTGGGAATGTAACATTCCATACCCGCCAGTATCGCCTCAGCGACGGCGGCCGCACAGGTGTCTGGGTCATCTGTTGCGAAACAGAGCTGCCTCCACGGGTACGATGCGTAGAACTCACGCAATCCATCCCAATCTGCTGACTTGTAGTGCCACACGCGGCGCCACCCGGGTGGCTGAGCCGCCACGGGCTGCGCGCAGGGCGCTAGCGACCGGACGAGGCAGTGGTCTGAGGAGCCGAGTGGCGCCTCCACTGTGACTGTATAGCCGTCCGGTTGCGTAGGCAGCATATGAGCGTTAATATGTCACAGCCACGAATATAAGTATATGAGCGTTATCATGTCACAACCACTTAAATAAGCGTTAACATATCACAACCACTAATATGAGCGTTAACATATCACAACCACTAATATGAGCGTTAACATATCACAACCACTAATATGAGCGTTAACATATCACAACCACTAATATGAGCGTTAACATATCACAACCACTAATATGAGCGTTAACATATCACAACCACTAATATGAGCGTTAACATATCACAACCACTAATATGAGCGTTAACATATCACAACCACTAATATGGGCATATGAGCGTGAACATGTCACAACCAACCCGTGGCAAGGGAAGTATTAATATGAGCATTTGGGCGTTTACACGTCACAACCACGCTGTGGCAAGGTGACCTCGGCACTGAAGTTAAAAGTGTTCTTTAGCTAGTAATGTCGGTAGCTACAGTGCCTTTTTTAATGTTGGTAGTCCTTGGCAAACGGAGGAAGTGTTGGAGTACGAGGACGACTTCGTGATCCGGTCGGTGGGCGGCGCGGGCACGGCGCGTGCGGAGCGGCGCGCGCCGTCCGAGACACGGAGGACCGCCAGCGACTCCGACAGCCACGACGAACTCGCGCACCGCTCCAAGAAGACTACGTGCGTACATACATACATACATACATACATACATACATTCATACACAGAGACACGGAGGACCGCCAGCGACTCCGACAGCCACGACGAACTCGCGCACCGCTCCAAGAAGACTACGTGCGTACATACATACATACATACATACATACATACATACATTCATACACAGAGACACGGAGGACCGCCAGCGACTCCGACAGCCACGACGAACTCGCGCACCGCTCCAAGAAGACTACGTGCGTACATACATACATACATACATACATACATACATTCATACACAGAGACACGGAGGACCGCCAGCGACTCCGACAGCCACGACGAACTCGCGCACCGCTCCAAGAAGACCACGTGCGTACATACATACATTCATACATACATACATTTTTTTACCTGCCCTCTTTACGTTAAATGCCCCTTCTGTGTTGCTAGTTTTGTTGTACAATAAATAGTTATGTATCTATATTTTTTTAAATTCTAGTCGAACACTAAAGCAAACGCTATTCGCAATCGACACAGCCATCCGGGACCAAACGCTGGCCATAGAGAGGTTATCCAAAACGGTCGAAACCCTATCTGAAGGCCAACGCGCAGCCACGGCCTTTAGGCCCCAAAACGTGGGCCGGGTCCCAACCACGCCCCACTCTTGGGACCTGTTCGGAGGCTTCGTCCTGGCGATGGTCCTGCAGTCCCTACTCAACTGGATTTTCTACCACAAAGACTGAAATTGGCGCTAGTGGCAACCCTGAGAATAGTAGAAAATAGTATTTCCTATATGGTAAGTTTTTGGTGTAGATTTTGTTTGTGGTAGCTTTTGTAAGTTGCCGTTGACAGAATTGTTCATAGATATATTATATTAAAAATATATTGTAATACATTTTATGGATAAGATTTTTCGTCTTATTGTCAAAATTTTAAGCTTTCTAGCTTATCATAACTTACATACAGCAGCTGATACGAGTTTCGTAGTAAAGAGTATTGAGACGCCAATCAAATCTAATGGCACATTACTTTTGGAGGCCTGCGAATTTTCAAGCGAAATTGTGTTTTGACGACGCTTCAAACAGTTAAGGCCTTAAATTTTTGAATAACTATTCAGTATTCGATCAATAGACGTAGATTTCTACTAAACCAAAAGCAATTGTTTGTTAAAATTCATTCAAAAGTTGTGAAAATTTCAATTCTTCCGCTTGTGTGCTTTCCAAGTATAATAAGTGATCTTTATGTAGTATTAAAATAACCTGAGCGGTGGGGAACGATGTTTCTTAAGTTTTTTGAAAAGAAATCATCAATTTTGGTCCGAATCTGAGAGTGCCGGCCAACGCATTTTTTTTGGTATATTCTCTTAGAGATTGCCCGTCTGAACATTTATTACTACGGCACTAAAGCTGTAGGACCATTGTCGTTGATTTTATTTGAGTTCGAAAATCTGAATATTCATACATAGGTATTTGATGACAATAGGAATTTAAAATAACCGAAACAAATGAAATGTCCTGTAATGTCCAACTTTGGTGTCATAGTAATAAATCCTCAGACGGACAAGCTCTAACAGAATATACAGAAGCATGTCGTGGCACATTTAGATTTGGGCCAAATCTCTATGTAACATGGATGATGTCCTTTCCACGCGTTCAATAATGAGGTTTTACAACTTAGCAAAAACAACTTTCGACGATTTTTGTATGGGAGAAGGAACAGCGCTGCGACGGCGAAAAGTGGAACTAAAATTCGTTTGTAAATTTCGATATTTTGAGAGCTACGTTTTCGGTAGTTGAATGATGTCCTAGATGGCCCAAGCTTGGGCCGGACATAGGTATATAACTTGCCATGTGGTAACCAAATATATTTTAACTGTAAATACTCTAATCTTCCTCTACACACGGGTAGGCGGTATTTTTTAAATCACACCACTTATTAACTCGCTGACCTCTATACCAAAAAGTTTTGAATGTATAGAATGCCCCGCCTTTTTTCCCCGCAAAAAGAAATGGGCGCGATTTGAAATTGGGAATTGCCATTTAGTGTTGCTAGTTGATTGGAGTTCTACTAAATTGGTACTTTCCGTACAACGACCAAATTTATATGTGTAATTAATTTATTTATTTAATATAAATATTGCGCGTATTGTAGATGCTGTAAATTTCATTCGTTATTTATACTTTATGTATTTTTTCTTGGTTTATATACTAAACTAATGTTATGTAGTGTTGTGTTTGCGTTGCATTAGTTTAACCGCGTTTTTGGCACACAAGCATACGGCCCACCTGATGGCAAGCAGTCACCGTAGCTTATAGCCGCTAGCAATACCACTAACGAGTTAGCAACCCTGTTGTTGATGAGGACTCACTGTGCTAGCAGCATTACTACTAGCCCAGCATTTCCTCGTGGACTGGCAACCTTACTCACCGCAGAAACGCAACACTACATCAAGTAGTGTTATTTCACTGCGGTCTTCTGTAAGGTGGAGGTACAGTCCCCAGTCGGGCCGCTCCAATATTAATGGGAAAACCCACGGGAGAGAGTTAAGTTTCCTTGTCGCGTTTCTTTTTGTATGACTCAGCAATCCCTCAGCGCAGACCAAGCAACCGATGTTGCAAGCGTCAATATATAAGTATGCTTGTGTAAACAAATGTTGATGCTAATTCCCGTGTCACGACACGCATTAGTCAAAATTTTAGTTTAGAACTGTCAAATTAAGTTTCAGTGCTGTCAAATTAATTTTTAGTGCTGTCAAAATAAGTTTCAGTGCTGTCAAATTAAGTTTTAGTTCTGTCAAATTAAGTTTCAGTGCTTTCAAATTAAGTTTTATTTCTGTCAAATAAAGTTTTAGTGCTGTCAAATTATGTTTTAGTGCTGTCAAATTATGTTTTAGTACTGTCAAATTAAGTTTTAGTGTTGTCAAAACGAGGAATATTTCAGTTTCAGTGAACAACGGAATTGGGTAAATTTTTCAGTTGAGTTTTAATTTAGAAACAGGAACATGGTTAATTACGATTATTTAAAACAGCTGAACATGCACGCTTCAATATATATGTATCCTGATTATCCAGTAGGGCTAGCATGAATAATTGCGACAACGTTTTCGTATCGCCTTCGACTATTTTTGTATTGGAAAATTAACAGCGCTGCGGCGGTGAAAATTGGAACTAAAAATTAGTATGACAATTTTGACATTTCGCGAGTTACGTTTACGAATACGTTGTCGAAAAAGTTCGTGCTACCGGCACTGGTCAGGATATAAGGATAAATATATGAAACTAGCGGCCCGCCCCGGCTTCGTACGGGTAGACATTTATCAAATATTATGTCTACCCGTTTGTAGACGTTTTCAGGCAATGTTTTTTTTAATATTCTCTCCGTAAGAACCATCCTCGTACTTCAAGGAATATTCTAAAAAAAGAATTAGTGAATCGGTTCAGCTGCTCTCGAGATTTGCGCTTAGCAACACATTCAGCGATTCATTTTTATATTATATATATTATTGCATTGTCATCGGTTCATAATTCCTACGTGTGAAAATTTTCGTATATATATGTCACCGGAAGATAACAAGAACAGCTAATTTATAAATTTCCTAGGAAATGTATCAACCTTAGTAGGATTCTAAACGAGAGATTAATTGTATTAATTTACGCCCACATTTTCGCAAACTAATAAACTTACCGAACAAAAAAAGCAACCAACGTCGGCTAAGGCTTAGCCTTCTAACCCATCACGGCCATGTTGGACTACAATGTTACAAACGGTGAACGTAAATTAATACAATTAATCTCTCGTTTAGAATCCTACGAAGGCTGATAAATTTCCTAGAATTTCCTAGGAAATTTATAAATTTGCGGTTCTTGTTATCTTCCGGTGACATATATAATACAAGAACATAATCAAAGTATACAAGGTTCTTGCGAAAGATTTTTGGAAAATTACTTCCGTGCGAAGCCAGGGCGGATTGCTAGTATTAAAACATTGTCACTATACTTAATAGTTTACGGCGTATGATATCTCCATTCTGTTGTAAAAATCAGCTAAACTAATTTGACAGGACTAAAATTCTTACTATCCCTTTCATGTGCGGCGTTAGATAAGGATGGCGATACTTTTTAGTCTTGTCATATTTTGTTTAGTTAAGTTATTTCGTACAACAGAACCGACACCATAGTATAAGCTTTATTGTTGTTAATATAAAGCACATTTTACAATACCCAAATAAAATTTTAGCTTCACGCCTTCTCGATTTAATGAAAAAATTAACTTTACATGCTGTCGTTTAAGGTTCAATTTGCAACGACCCGTGCTGTCATGACCTTTGATCCAATAATTAATTGTAAAAGATGATATATTATGTAGATTTTATATTTAGTAGGTAATATTATAATATTAGCGGCATATTAAAAGAAATTGAAGACAAAAAATATTATTAAAACTAAATAATTAATTATTATATTAGTGGAGATATATAAATTCGGCTAAATTATTTTTATTGTAAATAAAATATATTTAATGAAGAACTTTCGCGGCGTGAGATTAAAGAAACAAAGAGATTTTCCGTAGGTAGTGGAAAGTCGGTCACCGTGTCAACGTGACAGATGGTGAGTCCGTCGCCGTCTCTTAGGCACTACATGCGTCCTTGAATTTCTTCTCAGACGTATGCAGGTTTCCTCACGATGTTTTCCTTCACCGTAAAGCTCGTGGTGTGAATAATCACTGCAGTTAAGTTATAAAATCTCATCGGTACAGACCGGTGGGATTGGAACTTGCATCGCTAGAATAGCAGACCACTACGGTTATCATTTTTATTAAAATATTAGTTTTTTAATCTCACGCCTTCGTTTGAAACTTGCCTAAGCTTTTATTGCAATAAAGAGAACATAAATAATGTTCTTAATAAAACCCTTAATTTTGAAACTTCTGATTCAATCCTCTAAAAAATCATTATAGAAAATTCCCAAACAAAACTACGACATCCTCTCGATTTAAAAAGAAAAACGATATCAAAATCGATTTAGAAGCTACGATGCGACAGACAGATACACACTACAAACTTACAACACTCCGCCTTTTGCGTCGGCGGTTAAATAAAAAAATCGAAAAGCGAATAATCTTGAAACACTTTTTTTTCTAATAAAACAAAATGTAGTTGGCACCACCGTTTATCATTTATCAGCGAAATGTTTGATTGGGACGCCGCCCTACGTCACTAGTTGTCTTGGCCACGTTGACACTAGTAGTTTTACACTAGCAGTTCACACACACATCAATAATGGTGAGCTAAGATAGAACAAAGATGATTTAGCACTGAAAATTCGTTTTCAATTACAGTCAACTTAGTAATATTAAAATTATGCTTCGTCTGCAATTGTTTAAAGAAAAATTAGGTGTGGCACTCGGAGACTGCCGCGGTAAAGTATTGCATAGCATTTTTTATCAACTTATGCAATTATCATTATTTATTTATTTTATTAATGCAGTATTTTTTTATATACCTATATACTTTCTCACAAACAGCAGATTACGGTAGTTTTCCAATACAACCAATGCCACCTAAAGGCGGGTTGCTGAACTAAAGAGACAAGCGTGATATTTCAAAAAGTCATTAAAAGTTCTGGTATTTATCGATAGATGGAACTAAAAAGTATCACCGCTGTGCCGGTCGGAGTGGGCGGTGTTAGGTTTTTTTCGTTACGGAATTTCTGGATTCGGTCAAGGCCCGCGATAAAAGCTATGCAATAGCTTAAAAAAAATGGCCAATGTTCTTTTCGGATGATCTATCTCCTTGCCAATTTTCATTACGATACGTTTTATCAGCCGTTTAATCGCGAAAAGCTAAGAACAAACAAACTAACAGAGTTACTTTTGTATTTATAATATTAGTAGAAATATTTTGCCATATAATTATGTACTATTAAACGTGATATCGTTTTTAAGCAATCTGCCTTAGAAAGAGAAGGCAGGCAGAATTGATATTTTGAAATTAGAACAATCGTGACACCGCCATTTTGAATTTCATTCTGTCAATTTATGACATGAAAACCAAAATGGCGGCCATACGATTCTATTCTCTGAAATGTTTCTTGACAAATGAAATTGTTCATTTAATTATCCGAAATATTATTTTTAATTTTTATTCCATATTCATTCGTGTGTAATGTTATATTGTTGTTATTATTGTTGTAATAATGCCAGTGGTTGTTTGTTTTATTTGTTTCTTTTATTTAGTTTATCTCTGGAAGCATGTAACAGTGTAAAGATGGATGTAAAGAACTTGAAATTATTTTAAGCACATGAATCTAATAAATATATTAATAAACTACGTTTTGCTTTTTATTTATTAATATTGGTTCTGTTGTCAACCATTAAAGTTAACTAATTTGACAGTACTTAAAGTATTGCCATCCTTATTCAACCCCGCCCATGAGAAAGGGATAGCAAGACTTTTCGGACCCAAATTTGTTTAGAGTTTGTACGACAGAATCAACACCCATTAGGTAGCATATAAGTTACAATCTACAATCGTTAACGATTTTAGATAGTAAACATGGCTACAGGTACCTACTACTGTACCGAAACTTGTGTAATGTTTTTTCTTTTTCCTAACTATGGCAACTAATCCTCTTTAGGGACTACTTTTGCTGTTAGTGTTAGACAATTTCAAGTGTCTCAATGTTTCGTGTTTGTTGCTTCACATCCGTGGTAGCTTAGGCTTGTTGAAAAAATATCGATATTATTTTATCAATGTATCGATATTTTTGAGCGATATTTTATACTTCGATACATCGATGTATCGATATAAAATCGTATCGAAAAGGTATGAAAATCGATATTCTTTTCAGACCAACAAACATTTATATGTTAAAAGATTAAAAAATCCTAGAAAGGAATAGTTAACTAGGAAGTTTTTCTTTTGTCTGTATCAGATAAATATTGGTTTGATTAATCAATAATTAAAATTTCTTAATGTTGTTCTTGACTTATTAAAAAAGATGTCTATTGATTGGCACGAATATTCTCTGTCAAATCATACCGATATATAGATATATCGATATTTTTTCATAAAAATATCAATATCGATATTAATATTTTCAAAAAATATCGATACGATATATATCGATACTATATTGCATTTCGGACATCCCTATGGTAGCTAGTACAACTAATACAACAAGAATCAATGTAGCTACTTATAAATATCAATTTAAATATTTATGTGCGTTTTCAATTACACATTTGAATTAAAATCTCGTACCGGAAATATAAATTTATGGTTAATTTTTTTTTGTGACTGCGTTTGTACATCGTAGTGAAACTTCCTAAGATTGGGCACCAAAATGACTATAAAACTTACTTAAAATGAAGATAAGATATTTTATGTTGATATTTTTAGCGCTGTGCGGTAAGTTAACTAGACGTATCTTTTAAATTAAGTATTTAATTATAACCTACATCTTTATTCACCTGAGTGTAAAATATTATTTTCACTCCTCATGCTCAAAAAGTTCGTCATTGTAACGTTGCAGGCCGCGGAAAAATTGAATATTCTGTGGGGCTAGCATGAATAATTTCGACAACGTTTTCGTATCGCCTTCGACAATTTTTCTAATGGAAAAGGAACAGCGCTGCGGCGGTGAAAAGTGGAACTAAAAATGAGTATGACAATTTTGACATTTCGTGAGTTACGTTTTCGAATACGTTGTCGAAAAAGTTCATGCTACCGGCACTGTTCTAGGGGAATAGTGTTTAAATTTTATTTTTGTCTGTCATTTATAAAAACGAAAATATTTATTCATAAATAGATCAATTATGAATAAAGACTCGCATGATTAGGTACTGTTTTAAAAAAAAGAATAATATTTAATTTTTGAAATTGGAACTATCAACTCGGTGATTTCTTCGGACGAATACGTGCATTGCATTGCGTTGCGGCTACAGAAGAAATGTAGCGGTTGCATTCTCTTGGGAAGAAATAATAAGCCATTGGCGCGATATCTTTAGAATTTTTCTCTAATTACAAATTGAATTGATGATATTTTCTTCGCATTCGTAGTGAAAAGCAGTGTTACACACGGCGCTAAAACCCATTGCAACTCAGTTTCTCTATTTACTTCGCTAAAGCTCGTGAGTAAAACTACCTCGCATACAATGGGTCACTTTAGCACCTTGTATAACAATTTACTATAGACACTCAGGCAGATAAAAATGTACATGGAACTTTGTGAGCAACGAAGTGACGCCGGTTAAAACTACGCCTTGTAGTACATAGGCATACTTTACCGCCGTTCAATTGCTGTCAAATAATAATATTCAATTTTTACAGCAAATCTATTAGAATTTGGAAATATTTACGTAACTGCTACACACAATGCTGAAACACATGAGAAAGGAGATGAAGAAGAGTTAAAGCGCGACGAAGACTCTGTAATGCTTCACGAGGACGCTGTCATGAAACAACTCCTCATAAAACTAAATGAGTATAAGCCGCTGAAATCCAAAAATCGAGCTCCGAAGAAGCCCGAATCTCGATGTGATAGGCATTTCGGCAGCATGTACGGGACCAAAACGCAAAAACTTAAATGTATCGATGATTTAACAAAGAAATCTAACACAAGAAGTGATATTTATGAACGAGATGCACCAAAAATTAAGTTACCACAGTTTTTGGAACGTCTCTTCAATCAAAAAGACCTTAACGTAAAGAAACAATTTGATGATCATACTAAACGAGAAGTACCTAGCATCGTAAGAACTAATTCGGACCAATCAGATTCTGATGACGATTACTGGCTTCCAGATGACCGTTATCAAAATTTGAGTAACCAAATTTGGAACCACGTGTTTGATTACTACGAGTTTGCTGACGCTGAATTATTGAAACGAGTCACCAAAAACGAAAAAAAGCGACCACATTGCGGCTTAGCTAGGAATTCCAGAAAATTTGGCATAACTAATTTGAACCCTAGAGCTTCTAGCAGCGAAACTGAAAGCGAAGAGCAGCCGTTAAGAAGCAGAAAACGCAGACCGAAGAGATTTAAGATAGTTCCGCAATCGAGCGACGAATCTGATTGGTCAAAATCGTCCGATGAATCTGCCTCATCGAGAACAGAAAGCGATGTATCTGCTCCCACTAAATCCATCGAGATAGAACCCAGTTCCCAAGATGATACGGAATCCGAATCAGATAGCAGTGAAATGTCTTCCTCTGAAGTAATTAAGCCTAAAAAGATACCCAGAAAAGCGAAGAATGCAGAAAAGTATTCGTACATGCAAGGAAGGAATCGTCTCCTTGGAGCAGGACTGAGGCGACGATTGCCATACTTTATGCCAAAGAGGTACCACTGGGACAGGGATGATCTTCCGAATTTGGGGTACTACTGGTTTAATGGACCTCGTGGAAGATACGCAGAGCCATTTAGAATAGATTAATTTGATAAATAAATACATCTTCCATTCATTCATTCATCTTTCCCAATGAATTACATATCACATTTGATTCGTGAAACATTATGCTCAAAGACAATCCGTAACAATTCAATAGAACTGTCATTCCGCAATGGCGGAATGACAGTTCTATTGAATTGTATCGAACGTATGACTGATGGCCGGGCCCACGGCATCTTTTTTCCCTATTTATCTCTGGATTATTATGACGTGCCGTCCTACTGCCAAGCTCCATTTAAGCGTGTGCATTACGTTATCCTAGCGCGTGAGCTTGCCACTTTTAAATGACAAATACAGCTCCGTGCCGGTAGCAGGAACATTGTCGACAACGTTTTCGTATCGCCTTCGACTATTTTTGTATTGGAAAATGAACAGCGCTGCGGCGGTGAAAAGTGGAACTTAAAATTAGTTTGACAATTTTGACATTTCGCGAGTTACGTTTTCGAATACGTTGTCGACAATGTTCCTGCTACCGGCACAGGTAACGTATCTACACCTTTTTACATATAATATCATTGGGTACAATGATGACTTATTCACTTCACTTAGCCACACGTGCGAAGCCAAGGGCAAAAACTAGTGTGAAAAAGGGTCTATCTGGAAGCGTGGTATGCAGGTGCTGCAAAACAGCAACGGAAACCATGGAACACGTGCTATGCTGCTGCGACGCACTCGCGCGGCAGCGAATGGAAATTCTGGGGACGGCATATCCGGAACCAGAGGAATACATGCTCTACCCTGCTGGCAAAATCTGCAGACTCATTCAGGGAGTATTTGACACAGCAGGTAAGTAGAGCAATCATGGCTAAGGGCTGCACAAAAGATCCCAAGGGTCGAAGTGCTTCTGGGGCAACCTGGACCCGTTCAGCCTTCTAATAAGATAAGATAAGTGTGAAATAATGTTTTTGGACACCCATGCACAGCCAGGACAGGTATACATATAATGTCATTGGGGAAGGTCGGTAGTTCATCATCATTCCCCTGCCCTTATCCCATATTATTTGGGGTCTGCGCAATATGAATTTCGCTTCCATCCTTCTCTATCAGCCGTCATCTCTGTATTCACTTCCTTTCTGGCCATGTCATCTTTCACACAGTCCATCCATCTTTTCTTAGGTCTACCTCGACCCCTGTACCCGTCCACATTCATACATAAAACCTTTCTTACCACGTTATCTTCATTCCTCCGCATAACATGCCCATACCATGACAAACGCTTGCTCCTCAACTTATCTATCACTGGAGCAACTTTCAATCTTCCTCTAATGTACTCATTTCTTACCTTGTCCATTCTCGTTACGCGACACATCCATCTCAACATTCGCATCTCAGTTGCATGCAGTCTTCTTTCTTTTGGGGCAGGTCGATAATTATGATACAATAAAAACATGATACATTCGAAAAATTTATTAAAAAAGCTGATATAAAATTTTACACAAGATAAGTTTCACGCTCCGAAATACACTTACCAGCTACTGTACACGATGTGGTTTCTGTGTATGGTATCTTTAGAACACATGAATGACAAATATTAGCTCGTGTTATGGCTGGCTGAGTCTAGCTGCTCGAGCTGTATAGAGGTTTGTTTTAAAAAACCGTGGTGGCCTCGTGGTTGAAGATAGACAGACAGACGGACAACAAAGGTGATCCTATACGGGTTCCTTTTTCCTTTTAAGGTACAGAAGCCTAAAAATGTACAAATCTACCCTATTAGAAATCACATCAGACATCTTTTTGTTTTTGTTTTTTGCTCTATCAGGATGTGTCCCCAGTAGGCAAACTGTTAACGGCCGTATATTTGAAATGGAGTGTTCACAGCGCGCGCGTAACGCTGCAAACTGCGTAGAGTGAGCGCAAACTAGGAAACTGTGAACACTCTTTGCCTTTGCGTTTGCCTACTGGGGACAGCCTTAGTAATGGTACAAGTTGATGCTTAAAATGATCATAGAGCGTAAATGGCAATATAAAAAAAAGAAGAATTTAATATTACAAACGTATTACACATTATGCGGTTGGTGTAATAGTCGTGTGTAGGGATTGATCCGCAAAGTTAAGTTTGTCATTTCAACTGGTTTGTTTTAGTACGGAACCCCAGTGTACTCGCACTTGGCCAATTTTTCTACAAATACGTCAGAATCTTTGCAACCGCCGCCGCGCCAATTACAAATAAGAATAGTCATAAAGTTGCTTTAAATTTATACTAGATGGCGCTAATTATAGGATTTTACAGAAAAAGGTTCGTATCAGTTCGTAGAATTATTTTTTCCTATGAAGGAAAAGCATAAGCTGCAGTGAATTTTCATAAAAATACATACATTGTCCCCACATTGTGCAAATACTGGACACCCATTCATACGAAACATTTTGAGTCAAGTATCATTTTGGACAGACATATTATGCGTGTATTGCACACAAAAATTATACTAATACAATATGGTAGATTCTAGTAGATATACTAATCTAACATATGGCAACACCAATCCGTAAAACTACAACCAATGTTTTTTTTTAATTTTCATTCGCTACTGGTCGGATTGTTTACATCCCTCACAAAAATGTTCCAAGTCGAAAACGTCACATTTTTTGTAAAATATTTTTTGTAACGCTACAAAAATATAGAAAAAGTTTTTGGTCACTCAGTACGAAATCCACGATTTTTACCGCCTTTTTAGTCAATTACGTATAATATTGAGATTATAACGATAAATTTACAAATTTTATTGATGATAATTACTTAGATATATTTCAAAGCGTTATACTTAAAGAAAGTAAATTATAAAAAATGCTTTCCTCAGAACATCAGCTGTAAGTAACTGCGATCTTGCTTAGCTGAATATCTAATGTCATTTTTTATTTTGAGCAACTCATTTAGATATATATAATTATTAGCATCAGTTATTCTACTCTGTATTAACTGATGGCTCCGAATATAAACATTTATACAGGCTGTAAGCGCTGGCTGTAAGTGTTGTATAGTTTGGCTTAAAAGTCTAGAAGCGGAATTTTTTTTTTGTCTACTGGCAAGTTTCACAGAATATAATCCATGTTATGACGTGTACTGTAAACAAACCAATCAAGACGGTTGATGTTCTATACGAGATGCGGGTTGACATACGAACGACACAGTACAGCCCCTATTATTATATACTATATTTTGCCTGACTATAGACTATCTATTTTTGGGAATTGTTATGAATCGCCAAAACCCTTGAAGCGTGGTGAAGTGTGTTCGTTACAGCCTGTATAATGTCAAAATAAAATTATTTTCGCCTGTAGAGCCACAATTTACAACTAAATAGTCATTTGATAAATATTTTTCTTTATACAAAAGGCATTTTTCTCAAGTTCCAATTAAATTCACAAACTAAGTTCTCTAAAACAATTCTCTTCACACAAATCAATATAGGTACCTTGCACCAGTAACGTAATTCGATTTGACATTGATGTATTTGGGGTTACCAGACGCCGGTAATTTACCTGACATAACATGTTCAGAGTTTCGGTACTTTGTAAGGAATACTGATATACCTATCTCTAAGGATTTTGAATTGAAATATGAAGGGTTATTTAGTAGAAAGCGAAATAAAAAAAAAACGGCCAGTGTAAAATGTCAAGGATGTTTAAAGAATCTGAGATATTTGCCAGGAATCTCATATTCTCGTCCATAGTCAGTAGCTACCTTCAGCTTTATAGCCCGTTGTGCTGTCTTTGTTATTCCAACTGGCAACTCTGCGACGAAATGTCACTTGACTATGAGTAACGGAGACCAAGCTCTACAAAGTCGAAGTCAGCTGATTCAGTCTCTTTCTAAAGGTCAAGGTTTTCTAAATGTGCATTGTTTACGGCTGAGAACTTTGAGCAAATTTAGTTGGAATTTGTAAAATAATACCCGAATGAGATAAATGCTATTTTGTGCATACTTTTAACTGTGATTATTAATTTATAATTTCAATACTGCATTTTTAAATAAGTGTAGTAAAGGCTAAACTATAGGAAGCTATGTTAATTTAGTTATGGGATAAAAAATGTTCCGAGATTCGTCGCGCTTTCCCTTATACAGATTATACAGAAAGGGTTATGAAAGCTGAAACCATATTAAAGTACAGATGATTACAAACAACTTTTCTGTCTACAATTTTCCCCAAAAGTCTATAGTTTTTAAGTACTAGATGTCTAAAGATTTCGTAAAAAAATAAGCTAACAAAACGCGAATTGGGATCCGGGAACATAATTTATATGAAAATGACAACGTTAATTTGTGTTTTGTTAGTATCAGATATTGTATTCTTTTCATTTATTCATAGTCTACTGTGAAAAGACCACATCATTTGTAGTAAACATGTATAAGCCACTTGCAAGTCAGCTGAAAGTTGCAAATGACCGTTCTTTTCAGTTTCTCTGTGGTCTACTGGGAGAAGACCGTTTTTAATTAGATATATTATGATGGTATGGATGACAAAATGACTTGTAATGAAGAAAATTAACTATTCTTTTCAATTCTTCTTGGTCTTTTGAGTAGACCAATATTAAACCTTGTTGACAGCGTTGAAGTATCTCAGCAAATCCGCGTCTGCTCTCAAAACCCACGCTGTGTTTAGTGCAATAGTGTCCAATGCTGCTGACGATCCCCGGAGATCACTGTACATATCCTTAAACTAAAAAAATAATTTCGTTGTGTAAAGTCTCATTCAAGGTAGGCAGAGGGGTCGATTCTGTTGTTCAAAATGACTAAACTTAACTAATTTGACAGGTCTTAAAAGTCTTGCTATCCCTTCCTCATGTGCGGTGTGAATAGATGGCAATATTTTTAGACCTGTCAAATTAGTTATGTTTAGTAATTTTGAACAACAGAATTGGCACCTGTGAGTGTACAGCGCCATTATGTTGCTTACCCTATAGTAGTCAGCGGGCTGGTAGAGACATCTAGCGGCAGCAAGGAGAGCCGGCGGCGGAAGTGGAGGTTGTGGCTGTAACACTCGCCAGATGCCGCTAGCTCCTCGCCATCTGAACACAATATCTCAGAGTAGATATTATACCACGTACAAAAATAATGATAGATATTAATGACATGAAAACGGGTCCTAATAACCGATATTATATTGTGCGAGTGTTGTGTCGGGCTCATTTTTAAAACTCATATCGAAGTCATTTGCAATACAGCGTGGCAATGCCGCCAGCCTTCTTGGCATCTTGGCACACTTCCCCGTGACAGTGGTTCGGGACATTTATTTTACTTGTAGGTATTTAATTTTTTTTTACTTCTTAGTTTAGTTAATTTTAAGTTTCTTGTCTTAATAGGTTATTCGTAATAAATATGGAAGTAGATAAAAAAATTCGTTTAACCCACGATTCAGTCAGCTCGTGACCACGGCCGATGCAACTCGGTCGAGAAGTGGGGAGGTAATAAACATTTTGATATAGCGCGAAAGTTTGTACCGGAAATACTAATAAAAAAAAAAATGTTTCAGCAAAAGATGAATACTCGTTAATTATATCCTTAAGTGGGCCCTACATGTTCTTGCCCGGAGCGTCATAGGCCCTAATGTCGATACTGTTTACTTAGAGCATCGAGTAAAGGGCGCCGAAACTTTATGGACTAGGGCTGGCTATGCAACAGAAGAATAACGAATCAGATATATCTACAAAGCAGCGCCATCTATCGGTAAGCAAGTATAAACTCTCAAGTAAGCAGAAGACGCCATCTATCGTCGATCACACAAACCTGCAGGTAGCCGTGCAGAGGGCAGTGACCCACAGTCTCCACTCTTTACTGCGCTGTGCCTCAGCTGATAGCGCTGTGAAGGCAAATCTGTCACAAAAATATCATTTTCTATTGAAAAGACAAATACATACATGATTTTATATAACACTTGGGGAAAAATTATCTATACCTTAGAGTAGATAATATACTATGTCTCTATACTAATATCTCAGAGCTAATTTAAAAAATAGGAAAGATTTGTATTTTTGTATGTATGTATGTATGTGTTGTATAGGCTCCGAAGCTACTGGACCGATTTCAAAAATTCTTTCACCGTTACATAGACACATTATCACTGAGTAACAAAGGCTATATATTATATTGATACGCGGGCGAAGTCGCGGGGAAAACAGCTATATAATAAAAAGCTAAAAAATCACTGCGTGATCATCACGATATCTCACGACGTGTTTAGTTACCTATAGAATAGCCAGTCATCTACAGGCGAAGCCAGGGCGGTGAGCAAAGCTCGGTGGTTGTAGAGCGGTCTCGGGGCGGCGTGTGAGGCCAGTAGCGCGCGCCAGCACGACGACCACGCTCGCTCGCCGCGAGAGCGGATACCCGCCGTGAATGCTGCCTGCAATTATACATGAAACAAAGAAAGAAAGAAATAATGTTTTTATTTTCTACACACACACGACACAAGAAGAAAAAAAAAAAACCACTTACAGATATAATAAAAAAAAATATCTATATTAATATTATAAAGAGGAAAGATTTGTATTTTTGTATGTATTGAATAGGCTCCGAAACTACTGGACCAATTTCAAAAATTCTTTCACCGTTAGAAAGCTACTTTATCACTGAGTAACATAGGCTATATATTATACTAGCTGCCCACCCCGGCTCCGCACGGGTGGACACAATATTTGATAAATGTCTATGCTCCAAAACTAATGTCTACCCGTGCGAAGCCGGGGCGGGCCGCTAGTATTAAATAAAACTAAATTATAGATTAAGAGGATTATTGTCTTCATGAAATAATCACTAGTCTACAGTTTCTAACGTAAATTCCTTACTTCTAAACCATAAATATTAGATTTACCAAGGTCAAAATTAAAAAAAAAAAAAAACAAAAAGATCTTTATTTGACTAGACTTTACAGGCAAGCAATTTCAAATCGTCAGAATCTACCACCGGATTCGGAAGGTCGGTTTTGCTGACAAGAATCCGGCAAGAAACTCAGCAATTACTCTTTTAAAAACCAATAGAATTACATAGTTTACATTTCAAATAACAAACTTAACATGGATACCTATTTTTCAAAATAATATATAAAAAACAATTGATAACACTACAAAATAATATTAACACATAGACAAGTATCATAATATGTAATATGGTTAATTGTTAAGACGGAACTTAGTAGCCACAGAGAAAGGCAATCCCTGTAATAAAGTTTTTAGTTTATCACAGTTTAAATATAATTATTTACTTATCCCTCCTTCGTTCATATGTTGCCATAATGCCCCTATTATAACATGTGTGGCATGAACTCAGCAAATAACCGGCCAAGTGCGAGTCGGACTCGCGCACCGAGGGTTCCGTACACACTTGTAGGTAAGATTAAAAGTAGGCGAACTTCAAATGGTTCAACGGTCGTTATTCGTAGGTGACTCTCAACGGCGCGATTCAGGATTTTTTTAGTAAATCCGCATTAAAAAAAAAGTAAATTTACATATATACTGTTTTCAGATTTTTTTCCTTCACTAGTGCTGTCTTTGTGCTAACTTTGGTCAGGAGTCACGTTGGGCGATAGTACCTACAGGGTACTTCCCGTTGACCTAGAACCATGAAATTTGGCAAGAAGCACTGTCTTATAGCACAATTAAAAGAAAAAATCTGTAAACCGTAAATAAGTGGTATTTTTTTTTTAATGACTCACCTCTTGGTAGATGTCTGGTATGGAGTGGTTTTTGTCATGCCAGGCATCAAAGAGTTCCACCGCCTGGGCGGTAACTCTCTCATTCTCCCACTCCACTCCAGCCGTCAGAAGAGCGCCGCTCAGCCATCTGTGTAATTTCATAGACAAAAAATCATAAACAATAAAATTTTATAACCAATATTTAATAAGATTTTAAGAGAGGTAGGGCGATTTGGGATATCCCGTGGATTATCCTATTTAAATTGGAGCCGCCCGACTGGGGACTGTACCTCCACCTTACAGAAGACCGCAGTCAAATAACACTACTTGATGTTGTGTTGTGTTTCTGCGGTAAGTAAGGTTGCCAGTGCTCCACGAGGATACGCTGGGCTAGTAGTATTGCTGCTAGCACAGTGAGTCCTCATCAACAACATGGTTGGCACCCCGTTAGTGATACCCCTGGTATTGCTAGCAGCTATAGGCTACGGTGACTGCTTACCATCAGGTGGGCCGTATGCTTGTGTGCCACCTTAGTGGTATAAAATAATAATAATAGTAGAATCATCCTAATGATCTGTTAGTTTCCACACCTTCAGTTAGTTTGATCATAATATATTAGGTCCTTACATATGAAATTGGCGTTTTGTATGGGAGGAACAAAAAGTCGAATATTTTTTAATATAATATATTTAATTAATCAAAGTATGAACCATTATTTTCTATGCACTTTTGCCATCTCATAGGTAGTTCATTGATCCCTTTACTAAAAAAACCAGTCGGACGGGAATCAATAAAATCTTTGAAGGCGATTTGGACTGCCCCATCGGAGTTGAATTTTTTCCCTTGCAAGAAGTTATCCAAATTTCGAAAAAAATGGTAATCTGTTGGAGCAAGGTCCGGGGAGTACGGAGGATGTCTTAGACTTTCCAATTGAAGCTCTTCTAATTTAGTAGCCGTCTGTAGCGCAGTGTGTGGTCTAGCGTTGTCGTGAAGCAGCAGTGGCGTGGAGCGATTGACCAGCCTAGGTTGTTTAGCCGCTAGCTTTTCCATCATGGTTTGCAATTCCTGACAATAGACATCAGCCGTAATAGTCTGGCCAGATTTGAAAAAACTGTAATGAACAATACCGGCACTAGTCCACCAAACGCTTACAAGTAACTTTTTTGGGGTTAATTTTCGCTTGGGGCAGGATTTGGCTGGCTGGCCAGGATCTAACCATTGCGCTGAGCGCTTCCGATTATCGTAAAGAACCCATTTTTCATCACAGGTAATGATTCGGTTTAAAATACCTTCATTATTGTGCCGGTTTAGTAATGTAACGCAGCAGTCGACGCGCGTTTGCCGGTTTGTTTCAGTCAATTCGTGAGGTACCCACCTTTCAAGCTTTTTAATCTTCCCAATTTGCTTCAAGTGAATTAAAACAGTTTTATCACTAACATTGCAGCCTGCAGCTAACTCGGACGTGGTTTGCGATGGATCCGCTTCCACAATAGCCTTCAACTCTTCATTATCAACTTGAGTCTCAGGCCGTCCACGGGGCTTGTTCTGCAGGTCGAAATTTCCAGAACGAAAACGTTGGAACCAAAAACGAACTGTGTTTTCTTTTGCAACACGACCGCCATACACATCATTCACCCTTCGAGTTGTTTCCGCAGCACTAGTGCCACGGCGGAACTCGTACTCGTAAATAATGCGATATTTAAGGTTTTCCATTTTGTAAAATGAGTGACGCAAACAGAAAAAAACAGAAGAAAAAAAACAAATGAATGACGATCATCGAAGCACAAATACATGAGTCTATAGCTGTACAAATTTGAATTTGGAATTCCTTACCAAAGAGGAGAAATTCGTGATTAAAGTGGCCAGTACGAAAAACGCCAATTTCATATGTAAGGACCTAATATTTATGTATTTACCAGCTTCTTCTCCGATTCTTCGCCCGCGTATCAATCCATACTTAATATTGTAAAGAGGAAAGATTTGTATTTTTGTATGTATTGAATAGTCTCCGAAACTACTGGACCGATTTCAAAAATTCTTTCACCGTTAGTAAGCTACATTATCACTGAGTAACATAGGCTATATATTATACTAGCTTCCCGCCCCGGCTTCGCTCGGGTAGACAAAATATTTGATATCAATGTCTACCCGTGCGAAGCCGGGGTTGGCCGCTAGTATAATATATAGCCTATGTTACTCAGTGATAATTTAGCTTTCTAACGGTGAAAGAATTTTTGAAATCGGTCCAGCAGTTTCGGAGACTATTCAATACAAACATACATACAAAAATGAAAATCGTAAATCGCATGTATTTTTTTATACCACTAAAGTGTCAAACAAGCATACGGCCCTGATGGTAAGCGGTTACCTTCGCCTACGGACGCTTGCAGGGGTATCACTCTCGTTGCCGACTCTTCAGAAATCTCTTCACACCCTTCTTGAAGAACCCCATGCTGTACTCCTTTGGGAAAACCACGGCTGGGAGTTCATTCCACAGTTTCATTGTGCGCGGGAGGAAGCTCTTGGAACCCAGCAGTATACTTACAACTGATCTTCACTAAGGTTCGAGTCCAACTGCTCGTGGGTGTAGAGCACCACAGAGGCTGGATGCAGTGTCTTCAGCAGCGTGTTGAGGCGCGGCCCGGCGGAGCACAGCGCCAGCAGCTCGCGCCACCAGGACAGGTGGCCCAGCACCACGCGCCAGGGGGCCCAGTGCTCCTCCGAACTAAGACTAGCTGGAAATTACCACTTCTAAGAACACACAAGCATACGGTCCACCTGATGGTAAGCAGTCACCGTAGCCTATAACCGCTAGCAACACCAGGGGTATCACTAACGAGTTGCCAACTTTGTTGTTGATGAGGACTCACACTGCTAGCATTACTACTAGCCCAGCGTATCCGCGTGGAGCACTTGCAACCTTACTCACAGCAGAAACACAACACTACATCAAGTAGTGTTATTTCACTGCGGTCTTCTGTAAGGTGGAGATACAGTCCCCAGTCGGGCGGCTCCAATTGTAAAAACCCACTGGATCTCAATTCGCCCGACCTCTCTTTGTCACACCAATTAGGAAGCAGGGAAAGTATGAAAGTGCAATATCACGGTTTCAAAAAGAAAGCGTTTTCTCATTGCAATTTCAACTTGTTCTATACATACAATATTGGATAATAATGACATGAAAACGGGTCTTATACGCGATATTAAATTGTTGAGTCAGCCCGTGACCACGGCCGATGCAACTCGGTCGAAACGTCGGGAGGTAAATAAACAATTTAATATCGCGTATTAGACCCGTTTTCATGTCATTACTATGTGTTTAAATCGCGAAAGTTTAATAAACAATATTAGATAAATTAGTTGAATATATAGATATATATGGGAGATTGTTAATAACAATAGAATATAAAACTAAAGTAAAAAAAACCTAACCTAATATAAAAAAAATATTATATATAAAACACTTGTCCCAAATTGTTGTCACGCGGGAAATGTGTAATGTAGTTTCTTTACAAAACGTTCACATTTATATTTATTTCTATTGGAAAAATACATGTGTGTCGATTATGTTGTTCAAAATTACTAAACTTAACCAATTTGACAGGTCTAAAAGTCTTGCCATCCCTTTCTCATGTGCGCGGTTAATTGAGGATGGCAATATTTTTAGACCTGTCAAATTAGTTAAGTAATTTTGAACAACAGTGCCGGTAGCAGGACCATTGTCGACAACGTATTCGAAAACGTTACTCGCGAAATGTCAAAATTGTCATACTAATTTTTAGTTCCACTTTTCACCGCCGCAGCGCTGTTCATTTTTCAATACAAAAATTGTCGAAGGCGATACGAAAAAGTTGTCGACAATGTTCCTGCTTAAGTTAAGTAATTTTGAACAACAGAATTGGCACCATTAGAACATAAAAATATTGCCGTCCTCAACTAACCCCGCACATGAGAAAGGGATAGCAAGACTTTTAGACCTGTCAAATTAGTTTAGTAATTTTGAACAACATAATTGGCACCAATATAACATTAACTTAAATTTAAAACTTAAAATAAAGTATAGTAAGAAGTAGTAGTGTTGTGTATGAGTTTTACCGGCGGCGGCGACGGCCCGGCTGGCCGGCAGGCTGCCGGCGCGGCTCAGCACGAAGGCGTCGTCCAGCAGCAGCGCGCGCTCGCCCGCCGCGCCGCTCGAGTACAGCATGGCCGCGCGCGCCGCCGCGCCCTCCGCGCTCTGCCACCACCACAATTTTCTTTTCTTTCTTTCTTTCCAGAGCTTCAACTACCGCTATACAATCATTAGCTCCACCACCACAACTTTCTTTCTTTTCTTTCTTTCTTTCCTGAGCTTCAACTACCGCTATACAATCACTAGCTACTGCCCGAGACTACGGCCGTGTTGAGCTTAGAATCTCAGAGGAACCTAACATTTTCTCGGGCTAAAAAGTGTAATCCTATGTGTTAATCCAGGTTATAAGCATAAGCTATCTGTGTTCCAAATTTCATCCAAATCCGTTGAACAGTTTTTGCGTGAAAGAGTAACAAACATCCATCCATACTCACAAACTTTCGCATTTATAATATTAGTAGGATAACGTTATCTCATGCTGGTGTCTGTAACGTTATATAAACGCAGTGTAACGTTTTTTTTTTATACCACTAAGGTGGCAAACAAGCATACGACCCATCTGATGGTAAGCGGTCACCGTAGCCTATGGACGCCTGCAACACCAATCACTCGCGCGTTTCCGACCCTTCATAATCTCTTCACACCCTTCTTGAAGAACCCTACGTTTTCAACATAACGTTATTTGACAACCAAACTAGGCTAAATGTCAAACTTAACAGCAGTGCAATCCCTAGACGGCTGTTGCACCAATCGCAAATACTAAGTTAGTAATAAGATGCGATCTTTTTATAGAAATTCTAGCAATATGAGCCTTTTAAGCTTTTAATAGTCGGCATTAATAATAATAAGTAATATAATATTTAGACATTATCGCACAGCGCCATCTGGCCCCAAACTAAGCAAAGCTTGTACTATGGGAACCAGCAGCTGATACAATACTTATATACTTTTGTAAATACATACTTATAATACATATCAAACACACAGACGCAAGGCAAACATGTTTGTCACATAAATGTTTGCCCCGGCGGGAATCGAACCCGCGACCTCTAGCGCAGCAGTCAGGTATACTAACCACTAGACCAACGGTCTCGTCATTATTATATCAAGTAAAGAAACACCTTCCTAGTAAGGGCTCCCCTTAAAATTTTTAGTATTTGTCGTTATAGCGGCAACAGAAATACACACACTGAAAATTTGACTGTCTACCTAATACGGATCGTAAGATACAACCCGCTGACAGACAGACGGACAGCGGAGGCTTAGTAGGGTTTCGTTGGTTTCCTGCGGGAGTAACCCTTAAGACAAGCAAGCCTTAAAGTCGCAAATTATGTGTAACATCTGACATCTGTCGGCCAACTCTACCACCGCGCACGCTCATTGACCAATTAGATAAATTCAAATAGCGCGCGCATTCTCGGCTTTTCGTAACACACTTGCGTTCCTTTCCACGAAATCACTGCTACAGATTGTAGGAGAGCGAGACGAAAGACGTTACACATAAAAACATATTTTACCTCTCCAACGTTTCGGTCCTGAGGAGCAACACGATACAACCCTCTCGCTCCCACATTATAGCGCACCCATTTATGCTTGCCTAATTCTGGTATGACCACTGAAACAAGATACGCAAATATTTAGGAAATTATTCTATACTAGCTGCCCCGGGTAGACAGTTATCAATTACTTTTTCTACCCGTGCGAAGCCGGGGCGGGCAGCTAGTATAACCTAAAGCCTTCCTCGATGAATGGACTATCCAACACAAAGATATTTTTTCAATTCGAACCAGTAGTTCCTGAGATTAGCGCGTTCAAACAAACAAACTCTTCAGCTTTATAATATTAGTAAAGATTATATCTTCAATTAGTCACGCCTTCCCACAAGGGTCCCCGAAGAGGTAGGCAGAGTTACAACACCCACTTTCCACCAAAGATAATTTGGTGCCAACGTGACAGATGGTGAGTCTTTAAAACTACTTGATGTAGTGTTGTGTTTCTGCGGTGAGTAAGGTTGCCAGTGCTCCACGAGGATACGCTGCGCTAGTAGTAATGCTGCTAGCACAGTGAGTCCTCAACAACATGGTTGGCAACTCGTTAGTGAAATCCCTGGTATTGCTAGCGGCTATAGGCTACGGTGACTGCTTACCATCAGGTGGACCGTATGCTTGTGTGTCAGCTTAGTGAAATAATTTTATTATTATTTATTTACTAGCTGTGCCCGCGACTTCGTTCGCGTGGAATTAATTTTGTTGTCAATTTCATTTGCACCGTACAATATATACTTATATTAAAAAATATGCCTAAGTTATGCTTCTAGCATCAGCTACCTTTCAGTGAAAGTCCTGTTCAAAAAATTCGCGCTGTTCGGATGATGTTCACAATTCTATGGTTTTTTTATTTGTTGTGCGGAAACTTAATTATTTTTCCATAAGTAGTATTAGCCTATGTTACGCCCAGTAATATCAGCTATCTACCAGTGCAAGTCTCGTTCAAATCGGTCCAACCGTTCGGATTTTGTACACAATTTTATGGTTTTTTATTCGTTGTGCGGAACCCTAATTATTTTTCCAAAATTAAAGTAGCCTATGTTACGCCCAGTAAAAAGTCTCGTTCAAATCGGTACAGCCGTTTCGGAGATTACCCAAAACAAACAGACAGACAAACAGATAGACAAACATTTTTTAATTGCATTTTTGTCATTAGAAGCGTGTTTACTAACATATGCATTTCGTAAAAAGCTGTTATTTTGACATTACAAACAGACACTTCAATTTTATTTATGTGTATAGATTTAAGGATCGCCAACATGACATGCATTAACTTTATATATAGTTTTAATTTAACAATGATACTTTTAACTAAATTCTGTCACAATGATCTAGATACTTACATTCCGTATCGTTCATCCATATGAGGTGCGTTACGTTTTCAGCCCAGCGCGATGTTTTGACATGTTTCGTCTCATTTCCCACGTCATACCTGATAAAGATAATAAACAATTGTACAAATAAAAAAAATAGGTGTTGCACTCGGAGACTGCCGCGGTAAAACTATTGCATAGCATTTTTTATCAACTTATGCAATTATAATTATTTATTTATTTTATTAATGCAGTATTTTTTTATATACCTATATACTTTCTCACAAACAGCTGATTACGGTAGTTTTCCAATACAACCAATGCCACCTAAAGGCGGGTTGCTGAACCAAAGAGACAAGCGTGATATTTCAAAAAGTCATTAAAAGTTCTGGTATTTATCGATAGATGGAACTAAAAAGTATCACCGCTGTGCCGGTCGGAGTGGTGGGTGTTAGGTATTTTTCGTTACGGAATTTCTGGATTCGGTCCCCACGCTCAAGGCCCGCGATAAAAGCTATGCAATAGCTTAAAAGTAGATATGTCGAATATATTAAATAACCGTTGAAAATTAACGAATAATAGGAAATAATTATCATATTCAATAAATAAAATTAATGTTTTCGAATAAATATATCATATCAATATTTATATCAAATTCAACGAACTAATATAAATAGGTACATTAACTTCATGAATACCAAATCCCTAATAAAAATATTAACTAATATTTTCAACCGACATATATCGATATTTTTATTTATCAATTAACGTTTAACGAATAAAATAAATTTAGCCATTATTGACATCTCTAGTAAAACGGGTACTTCGACTGCGGCCGGTGCCGCTGCTGTACAAACGCCGAAAATATCATCATTCTCCAGCCCTTATCCCATATGTGGTCGGCTCAATATGTATTTCTCTTCCATCCTTCTCTATCAGCCGTCATCTCTGTATTCACTTCCTTTCTGGCCATGTCATCTTTCACACAGTCCATCCATCTTTTCTTAGGTCTACCTCGACCCCTGTGCCCGTCCACATTCATACATAAAACCTTTCTTACTACGTTATCTTCATTCCTCCGCATAACGCCCATACCATGACAAACGCTTGCTCCTCAACGCCGCAAAAATATGGCTATTTATTTGCTGCTTTTGCGGTGGAGACCCTGGGGCCATGGGGTCCAGAGGCTCATCTGCTGTACAAGACGATTGATTGAGGCCTCCGGTGACAAGAAGAACATATTGTTGCCATACGGCGGGGCAATGCTGCCAGCGTTCTTGGCACCCTCCCGCGTGACAACAATATGAGACAAGTGTTCTACTTATTTTATTTTTAAGGTTCCGTACCTTAAAAGGGAAAAAGGAACCCTTATGGGATCACCACCAAATTATCTTCGGTGGACAGTGGTTGTAACCTCGGCCTACCTCTTGGGGACCCTTGTGGGAAGGCGTGAAGATAATGCTTACCAAGTGCCATTTTGAACGTGCTCAGTGATGTTCTTCCATACCCTGGTGATGTTTTCCAAGTCTTCGTCTTGTTCTATCGGTCCTACTCTGAAGGTCACTGGTATAACCCACTTGGGTATCGGCGGTGGCTTGGTTGTCTTCACTGTGGGTTTCTTGGTTGTCGTCGTCGTGGTTGCTGGGGTGGTTGTCGCATTGTAATCCTCCTCGTTTATTTCCGTGAAGTTTTCTATAAAGATATTTAAGTATTTCTAAAGAGATTTTTCTGAAACCTTTTACAAGTGAATTATCGCAGCGTACCCCTCGCGGAGCACTGGCAACCTTACTTACTCACCGCAGAAACACAACACTACATCAAGTAGTGTTATTTGACTGCGGTCTTCTGTAAGGTGGAGGTACAGTCCCCAGTCGGGCGGCTCCAAATTTAATGGGAAAAACCAGTAGGATTTGCCCTACCTCTCTTTTTACAAATCACTATTTTTTAGTAAATTCTCATTTAAAAAAAAACTACATATTTACGGTTTTCATTTTAATATCTTTTCTTCATATTGACTTACAGGTTTGATTATTTTACAGCCGAAAGAGACAATAGACCCGGGTATTTCATATTAATTTCAATTTGATAACTGCAAGCGTTCTTGAGATAAAAATTCTTGACAGACAGACAGACGGACACCAAAGTGATCCTATAAGGGTTCCTTTTTTCCTTTTAAGGAACGGAACCCTAAAGAGATTGAACAGACTTACCGGGTTCATAAAACAGTTCATCCAAGTCTGCCCTGAGGTGTAAGGTGAGGAGACGGTTCACCACCGGCGGCTCGGGCTCCGGGGGCTCCGCTGACATAACGAATCTGATGACCACATGTTAATGTTAGATTTTTCTTTTTTAAAAATAAAAATGAAAGCTGCGAGGTCGGGCGAATTGGGATCTCACGTGTTCCCATTAATATTGGAGCCGCCCGACTGGGGACTGTACCTCCACCTAACAGAAGACCGCAGTCAAATTATTAATAAAAAATATTAAGCTTAAGTACAGTGATTAATCACACCATGAGCTTCTAAAAAGAGAGGTTGGGCGATTTGGGATTTCCCGCGGGTTTTTCCCATTTAAATTGGAGCCGTCCGACTGGGGACTGTACCTCCGCCTTACAGAAGACCGCAGTCAAATAACACTACTTTGATGTAGTGTTGTTTCTACGGCGAGTAAGGTTGCCAGTGCTCCACGAGGATACGCTGCGCTAGTAGTAATGCTCGTAGGACAGTGAGTCTTCATCAACAAGGGTTGGCAACGCGTTAGTGGCATTGCTGGCGGTTACAGGCTACGGTGCCACCTTAGTGGTATAAAAATAAACTCTATCGAATTGCATATAGAACTCATTTTTGACCAAAGTGTCGTGTATTTTGTTTTTGTTTCCTTCGATCGGTTATGTTAGCAAACAAAAGAGCTATAATTGGGATATCTCACCTCTCTTGTTTCAAGACCACGTCGTTCCCAACAACAGTAGCGCATAGTAGTGGGTACCCCGGTCGCTCGCACCACCCATCCCACGCGTGGACTTGCGCTGTGTCTTCGCCATCGCGTTGTAGAGCACGCCAGAGATCTCTGGAGAACATATTAAAAAAAAAAAACCCTCACTCACATAATACTAGACATGCTACATATCTCGCTCAGAGAATCAGCATTGCTATCCAGCGTGGCTATGCTGCCAGCATTCTTGGCACGCTCCCGCATGATTGCGGTTTGGGTCAGTGCCGGTAGCAGGAACATTTTCGACAACGTAACTCGCGAAATGTCAAAATTGTCATACAAATTTTTAGTTCCACTTTTCACCGCCGCAGCGCTGTTCATTTTTCAATATAAAAATAGTATAAGGCGAAATGATAACGTTGTCGAAAAAGTTCATGCTACCGGCACTGATCTTTTATCTATAAGTAGGTAGGTTAAAATATGTTTTTGTAAATAGTTTAATCTGTTTTGTGTCAATAAATACTTTCAAAGACAGCAAAGAACACTGGAGTAAATCACATTTAAAACAAAATCGGTTACTATGCTTAGGGGCTTGACGCCACATATTTTTAATTAGAAGCTTTTTTCTCTTTCAAGGCCTTTCATTTGATATCTTAGGAGTTACTGCGGAAATTATAAATCGCCATCCTGCAGTTGGCGCCATATTGGATTTAGAATGACGTCACTTTACCAACTGTGTTTCGTTCATCAAGCCATTTCATTTGATTTACTCATATAATTGGGGTTACTGTGGAAATAACAAATCTCAATTTTAACCGTCCGCCATATTAAATCAAAAATGGCACCATATAAGTAATCGTGCGGCATGGGAAGCAAACGTGTATGCCAAATATCAGCTCAATCGGACACTGGGACAGTGGGTCAAAATTAGCTTGCAATATTTGATTACACACACACACACTGCGGACATGAGAAACTAAATACAAGCTTGTAAGAACTAGGGGTTTTAAAGAGAGGTAGGCCGAAGTGGGATCTCTCCTGGGTTTTCCCATTAAAATTGGAGCCGCCCGACTGGGGACTGTACCTCCACCTTACAGAAGACCGCAGTGAAATTACACTACTTGATGTAGTGTTGTGTTTCTGCGGTGAGTAAGGTTGCCAGTGCTCCACGGTGAGTCCTCATCAACAACATGGTTGGCAACCCGTTTGTGATACCCCTGATATTGCTAGCGGCTATAGGCTACGGTTACTGCTTACCATTAGGTGTATGCTTGTGTGCCACGTTAGTGGTATAAATAAAGTAGCGAAGTTTACCTGGCATCAGCACTGGCGGCGCGGTGGTGGTGCAAGAGCCGGGCGAGAGCGGCGCGACCCGCGGCTTCGCCCGCCGCTTCGATGGCCATACTCACTATGGCCGCGCCCTGAGATAGCACCAATCAGAGTTTTATTATACTAGCTGAGCCTGTGACTTCGTATGCGCAGAATTTCTTTCACAATTTATGGGTGAGTAAAAGATTCAAAAATTTTTTTTTGATCATTGAAAATCGTGGTTTGCAACTTAACGAGTCCTTGTATTAATATATTGTTGAAGTCGATTAAGATGCCTATGCTACCCGGACTATAATAATGAATCGATTGACACCTTATTCATCAAAATCGGATGCATAGTTCAGGCGCTACGGAGGAACTTACGTTAATAAAAACAGACATACATAGACTACTAAAATCATAACCATTGCCTTCGTCGTAGTCGGGTAAAATTGCGTATCAGGTTTACCTTATGCAGTGAGAGATCGTCAGTTGCAGCCTCAATGTCCGCTCGTTCTAGTCGCGGAGAGGCCACAGCGCGGACAGAACTGCTGGAGTCCAGTCTGTAACAAAACAATATAGACTGGGGCGGCCCCTGGTATGGGACCATCTGGTCCCATACCAGATTATTGTATATTGCAAAGTAGTGGTATGATTTTAAGATTAACAAAATCAGAAGTAGCAAATGGGTTCATAGCTAAGACAGTACAGTCTGTAGGCGCCAAATAAGGACTTCGCATCGCTTTCGCTAAGTCCTTATTCTAAGATCGGGACAGCTAGTGATTGATCATTGTAAGGTATGATTTAGTCGACGCATAGTCGCATCACTATAATAGTTGCGTAAGCGTCCTAATGTAGCGGCTCTTGGACGCGAGCTGTAAAACATGGCGGTATGAAATAAACGCTCTTAATAATTTAATTAATTTCTTTTGTGCCCACCGACCCACATTACAATAATAGCTAGTGACAATTATTGTGATGCGTTCCTTATTTTCCTACACGTACAAGGAGGTTCAAAAACTTATAGTGGGCCCCGATAACTGGGCCATGGTATAAAACAGTTGGGAGACTGTATCAAACAACACAGAATAACATTACTACATGATTCCTATTTGCACACCATAAGCTTGGTGGTTGAAGGCCCCTAATCTGTAAACCATCATATATTGTAACTACTGTGCCGGTAGCAGGAACATTGTCGACAACGTTTTCGTATCGCCTTCGACTATTTTTGTATTGGAAAATGAACAGCGCTGCGGCGGTGAAAAGTGGAACTAAAAATTAGTATGACAATTTTGACATTTCGCGAGTTACGTTTTCGAATACGTTGTCGACAATGTTCCTGCTACCGGCACTGATATTCATGCAAAATAAAGAATTATTATTCCCTTTATTTATTTTACATCTTAGTTTAGGTGATTTTTTTACAATATTATTACAAAAAAAACACAGATTTATAAAAAAATCCACCAAAACTAGGGAGCCACCGATAACCGGTGGTTAGGGTTACAAAGTAGGAACCTCCTGACAATGCATGCCGTGTCGAGGAGTATCCGACTTCTGTATCCGACCCTTGACCCAACCATCGAGCGAGAGCGTCTTGAGGTGTTGGTCGAGACTCTTCGCGTCGACTTATTATTATTATTATCAAACATCTCACCTCAAAGCCGGTAGCACGTGATCTAAGAGCAGAGCGTCCTGTTGTCTCGCTGTGGAACCTTCTAGAGACGGCGCCTTCTCAGCCAGCACTGATGTCAGGGCGTCGAGAAGCCATTGGGAGCTCCACCATCGAGGAGAGACTAAGCCACCGAACCACTGGGGACAAACATTTATACCACTAATATGGCATACTAGCATACGGCCCACCTGATGGTAAGCAGTCACCGTACGACTATAGCCGCTAGCAATACCAGGGGTATCACTAACGCTTTGCCAACCATGTTGTTGAGGACTCACCGTACTAGCAGCATTACTACTAGCGCAGCGTATTTCAAGCACTGGCAACCTTACTCACCAGAAACACAACACTACATCAAAGTAGTGTTATTTGACTGCGGTCTTCTGAAGGGTGGAGGTACAGTCCCCAGTCGGGCGACTAAAATTTTAATGGGAAAATCCACAGGATATTCCAATTCGACCTACCGCTCATATCTAAAATGATGAGATACAGAATTAACTATAACTAGCGGCTCGCCCCGTCTTTGCACGGGTAGACATTAATCAATTATTTTCTCTACCCGTGCGAAGCCGGGGCGGGCAACTAGTATAGCCTAAAGCCTTCCTCAATAAATGGACTATCCAACACAAACATATTTTTTCAATTCGAACCAGCAGTTCCTGAGATTAGCGCGTTCAAACAAACAAACTCTTCAGCTTTATAATATTAGTAAAGAGGTCGGCTGGTTGAGGCCTCCCGTGACAGGCGTGCTGGGACATATCTCGCTCAGAGAATCAGCATTGCTGCCAGCATTCTTGGCACGCTTCCGCATGATTCTGATTTGGGTCAGATCTTTTATCTATAAGTAGGTAGGTTAAGATATGTTTTGGTAAATAGTTTAATCTGTTTTGTGTCAATAAAAAAAGGTAGTGTAGATAAATAATAGGTTACTACCAATTACCTGTTGCGCCAACAGCCTGGCAATTGTCTTGGTGTCAGATAGCGTGGCTGGGGCTAGGGTGATCAGCCCCCAACCCTCAGAATACAAGTTACCCCCCTCCACCACCACTATATCTGGAAACGTAAGCAATCAGTATTTTTAACTAATTAACTTGTAGAAACTAAAAAATAACTTTTTTTTTTATGTGCAGTATTTATTTCGGGAAAATTGGCTTACGTGTAGTTTTGTATTTCTTTGTTTAGTTTATTTTAAGTTTCTTGTCTTAATAGGTTATTAGTTAGTTAGTGCCAATTCTGTTGTTCAAAATTACTAAACTTAACTAATTTGACAGGTCTAAAAATATTGCCATCCTTATTTAACCCAACACATGAGAAAGGGATAGCAAAACTTTCAGACCTGTCAAATTGGTTAAGTTTAGTAATTTTTAACAACATAATCGACACCATTGATAAAAAAAAAAATTAAAATGATTATGTACATCTTTCTAATATTATAAACTAGCCCTGGCTTTGCACGGGTAGACATTTATAAAGACGTTTTCAGGCATTTTTTTAAATTTTTCTCTCCGTAAGAACCATCCTCGTACTTCAGGGAATATTCTAAAAAATAATTAGCGCTATCGGTTCAGCTGCTCTCGATATTTGCTCTTAGCAACACATTCAGCGATTTTGTACCACTGGCTGCCCTGTTGAAACGGCTGGAACCTGGTGCTTGGAGGCTAAACAAATTGTACAGGCGCTAGGCAAACGTTTGAGAGAAAGGGGGTGCGATCCAAGGACCGGTTCATACCTGGTTCAGCGTATTTCCTTGGCCATTCATCTTGGGAACGTTTGAGCCGGGTACGTATCGGATCTAGTATTTAATGTGTTATGACGAAGCATGTCGCTGATAGCTCCTTTTGTTTGTAAAAGTTAACGCATTGAAGAAACCTGAGGTGAATTCTAACCATTTTTATTCAGCGATTCATTTTTAACCATCTTATTACTATAAGCGCCTTGTTTCCATGTGTATGATGTATGTATGTGATAATGATAACTTACCGAACTTCGGCAAAGGATAGGATGTATTCAGCTCATACGCAAACAGTTGTATCGTTTTTTGCACCCATTCTAAAAGCGGTCTGAAAACGAAAGGTAGTAAAATTATCATTTATCATTCTCCTGCCCTTATTCCATATTATTTGGGGTCGGCGCAATATGTATTTCTCTTCCATCCTTCTCTATCAGCCGTCATCTCTGTATTCACTTCCTTGCTGGCCATGTCATCTTTCACACAGTCCCTGGGTGTTTGGTATTAAAAATAATAACACACACAATATTCTCACGACACACAAAATATGACAAAATACATTGATTTAGCCACGGAAATCAAAAGGCAATGGCAAGTAGACACAGCCAGGATTATACCGATAGTGATCTCCACAACCGGCGTCATCCCGAACACTCTTCAACCGTACCTCAACACACTCCAAATGCCCAAGTCCACTCTCACACTCATACAAAAAGCCACTATACTTAACACGTGTCGTCTCACTCGCAAATTTCTCTCATCAGCCTCATCCTCCTAATCTAAATTACTTAATATATATATATAAATATATATATGGCGCGTGTAATAAGCCGTGGTGGCCTGATGGTTGAAGCAACGGCCTGTCATCTGATGGGCCCAGGTTCAAATCTCGGCCTGTACCAACGAGTTTTTCTAAGATTAAGTACAGTGATTAATCACACCACGAGCTAAAAAAGAGAGGTAGGGCGAATTGGGTTCTCCCGTGGGTTTTCCCATTAATATTGGAGCCGCCCGACTGGGGACTGTACCTCCACCTTACAGAAGACCGCAGTCAAATAACACTACTTTGATGTTGTGTTGTGTTTCTGCGGTGAGTAAGGTTGCCGGTGCTCCACGAGAATACGCTGAGCTAGTAGTAATGCTGTTAGCACAGTAACTTCTCATCAACAACAGGGTTGGCAACTCGTTACTGATATCCCTGGTATTGCTAGCGGCTATAGGCTACGATGACTACTTATCATCAGGTGGACCCTATGCTTGTGTGACACTTTAGTGGTATAGAAAAAATACGTCCAGTCATTACTCTTTTATAACTCACCCACTCTCATCCAAGATAACTTGCTGGTCGCTGTAAAGGCTAATTTCTGGAGGTGGCAAGTCCCCTTCGTCGATTTCAGTGGAGTTCTCAAGACTAGGCTGGGACCGGCGCTGCAGGCGACACACTGCCAGGGCCGTCATGTGTGGAGGCATTGGCGGGGAGGTGCCGAATTCATCTTGAAGCTACGGAGACAGGAGACAGTTTTTTATAATCAATATAGTATTTATTAACTCATTGGTTTATCAAAAAACTGGCCAAGTGCAACTCGGACACACTTGTAGGTAAGGCTTAGGCAAGGTTAAAAGTAGGCGAACTTCAAATTGGCTCATTACTCGTCGGTGACTCTCAACAGCGCGAAACAGGAATTTTTTTTAGTAAATTAGCATTTTAAAAAACTAACTACATATTTACGGTTTTCTGATTTTTTCCTTTACTGCTGTTGTAAGACACTGTTTCCTGTCACATTTCATGGTTCTAGGTCAACGGGAAGTACCCTGTAGGTTTTGATACACCCGGGTATTTCATATTAATTTCAATTTGATAACTCCACGCGTTCTTGAGATAAAAATTATTGACAGACAGACAGACAGACGGACAACAAAGTGATCCTATTAGGGTTCCTTTTTTCCTTTTAAGGAACGGAACCCTAAAAATGTACACTGGGTAGTCGTTTTTTCTTTAAAAGTGGGCGCCACAATATTCTTGTGTGGGGTGTCAGTGGCCCTAACGCCGGTACTGAGTCAAAAATTTAAGTACAGTCTTTACCGTTGCAGTTTTAACAAAATTTTATTTAGTTCCACCTGTCCGGTGTGTAATCAAATCTTGCAAGTTAAATTTGACCCACTTCCCAATGTCCGATTGAGCTGAAATTTGGTATATATGTTTAATTCTCGTTACAGTGGACGATTAACTCTGCCATTTTTAATCCAAAATGGCGGACGTCACAAAATGGCGCTTTATCATTTTCACAGTAATCCCTTTAATGAGGGTATCAAATGAAAGGTTTTGATGAGCGAAACACATTTAGTAAAGTGACGTCATTGTAATCCAATATGGCGGCCGCTGCAAGATGGCGATTATAGTTTCCATATTAACCCCTATGATATGAAATGAAAGGGTTTGATGGGCAAAACTTCAGTATTTCATTAACAATGATATTTGTAATTTCCTACGAATGTCTAGAAGAATTTTGTTACAAATTGTTACATCAAAAAAGACAGAGCACTTAGTTTCTTCTCAGGTAGCTTTCCTTTCAGAACCGGTGGTAATTTAGACCTTAATAAGTACCTAAGCTGAATAAATGATTTTTTGATTATGACAACCAATAAAAGCTATTTTTTTTGTCATGTAAAAACTATCGATACTTCCTACTAACAAAACAAATGACAATCTTACCAATCGATGCCCCAAGTAAAACCCAGCTTCCTCTGTAGCCACAATCGGCATGTTGGTTAGAGATACATGAAACCTGCAACAGATAATATTTGTTTACTACCTTCTGTCCGCGACTTCGTCCATTTTGAGCTTAGAATTCCAGGGAATAACACCCTTTGTATCAAATTAAGGCTATAAACTATCTGTGTGTGATATTCTTATTATGGCGCCCTGGGCCGATGCCCCATCCCGACCCCCCTAACGCCGGCACGGCTGCACCCCCACGACGCCCCCCTGGATCCGCCCTTGGAGGACAATGGATTATCTCACCTATCTCGTACTATCGTCAACTTGAATGTGGCTCTAAAATGTGGTTCGTCCAAACATGGAAACGTCGACCGCGCATGCGTCAGCCAAAACCTTGAAACTGCACAGCGGCTGCAAGGGAATACACATGATGTGGGTTCATTGACGGTCACCATGAATTATTGTGTAGGTGTCAGAAAAGCCTATTTTGAAAAAAACATCCGTTTCACTAATTTCATTTACTGGACCCGACGACTCATTATAATTACGATTGTGGAAAGGACTTTTTGCATATTCTGGGTCTGGGCCCAAGGTCGTCTTAGGGCAGGCCAGGGCCCCTGGGCACACAAGAATTTGGGCCCCCTTTGGAATGTAAAATAATATTTACCTTTACTCAAAGTAATGCTACGCATTCAATTTAATATTTAAAAATAAAAATATTGACGAAAAAAAAACGCTATTGAGGCCAAGTGTTCTATTGGCCTTATCTTACGGGGCCCCATGAAGAGGGGGCCCTGGGCACGAGCCCTGTGTGCCCTTATGGTAAAAACGGCACTGTTCGAAAGCTGTAGGTTCTGTCTATAACTCACTGCCTGTGGGAGCCAGTCAAGAAAAATCCTCTTTGTTTATCACTCCTTTCCAGCTTTGTGATGAAGCGAAGACTGAGCGTATAGTTAAACTTCCGACGGAGCTTGTCCTAGAACAATAATCGTGGTAAGTATTAGTGTCCGGAATACTACTAGGGCTGCGCCCCCCTCCTGCCCCCGATGGAAGGAGGGTGGCGTTCCCCTCCTGCCCCCGTTGGAAGGAGGGCGGCACTTCCGTCCTGCCCCCGATGGAAGGAGGGCGTAATCCCCCTCCTGCCCCCGACGGAAGAAAGGCGTAATCCCCCTCCTGCCCCCGATGGAAGGTGGGCGTAATCCCCTCCTGTTCCCGATGAAAGGAGGGCGGCGTCCCCCTCCTGCACCTGATGGAAGGAGGGCGGCGTCCCCCTCCTGCCCCCGATGGAAGAAAAGAAAGTTCTTTCTTTTCAAATTTTAAAAATAAAGCCGAAACATTTTTACCTATCGGAATGATCTACTCTGAGCTATCAGTATAAACTAAAGATCCTTTTTCTATGGTGTATTTGACATATGAATTCATAGCTAAGACAGGAGAACGTTTGTCGCGACAGCTAGTTTACTAATACAATGATCCAATTGTTTTTTTTTAATTAATAAACTTAACTAATTTGACAGATCTAAAAATATTGCCATGCTTATATTCATTTATTGACACAAAACAGATTAAACTATTTACAAAAACATATCTTAACCTACCTACTTATAGATAAAAGATCTGACCTAAACCGGAATCATGCGGTATCGTACCAAGAATGCTGGCAGCATTGCCACGCTGGATAGCAATGCCATCCTTGTTTAACCCCGCACATGAGAAAGGGATAGCAAGACTTTAAGACCTGTCAAATTAGTTAAGTTGAGTAATTTTGAACAACAGAATCGACAACAATATCATAGACACTTACCTTAAATTCAATATAAGTCTGATCAGCCTGCGGATAGTCCAATGTCTTGGCTACTTTCGGTCCCAAAGAGCCACCGGACTTGAACAGGGCTCTTTCGGTGACGTTCATATCACGAACGTTCAACACTACGAACGTCGTATCCCGGTCTACTCTGAAGTCTATTGACACTTCACCTGGAAAGAAAGATATAGGAGAAGTGTGATAGATAGAATCATTTCATCATCATTCAACTAAGAGAGGTATTAGGATGTCCCGTGGGTTTTCCCAATAAAATTCGAGCCGCCCGACTGGGGACTGTACCTCCAGCTTACAGAAGACCGCAGTCAAATAACACTAATTGATGTAGTGTTGTGTTTCTGCGGTAAGTAAGGTTGCCAGTGCTCCACGAGGATACGCTGGGCTAGTAGTAATGCTGCTTGCACAGTGAGTCCTCATCAACAACAGGGTTGGCAACTCGTTAGTGATATTGCTAGCGGCTATAGGCTACGGTGACGGCATACCATCAGGTGGGCCGTATGCTTGTGTGCCACCTTAGTGGTGTAAAACTTTCCAATCACACCCTGGTTACCCCACTTCCTTGCCAGTAACGGGTTTCAAATGTACCTCTCAACTCCCCCGTAGTCAAGTTAGGATGCAGCCATAAGCTGTAGTGCTTAGGGATGATGAAGGTAGGCAGCCGAGCTCCTCGCCACGGAAACACTGCTCCGTTGGAGGCTATTCGTTCCCTGGAATATAAATTATCATGAATGGTGATCATGCTCAGCCGCCACAAAGGGAAGATCTTCCAGCCAGGCGGATGTTGTGTCTGGGAAACAAGGCTCCGACTGTTCTAGTCGGAGACGGTGTATATGATACTGTGCAGTGAGCGAGGTGATCATGCTCAGCTGCTACAAAGGGAAGATCTTCCAGCCAGGCGGGTGTTGTGTGTGGAGAACAAGGCTCCGACTGTTCTAGTCGGAGACTGTATGTATGATACTGTGGGGTGAGCGGGGTGACCATGGTCAGCCGCCACAAAGAGGAGATCTCCTATGTACGTACTTGTTGGCAGCAGCTGCGTTAGCTTCGGCATCAGTTGGCGTTTGTCCCGGGATCAAAGTTGCTTCGCCGGCACACGGACAGTCTGCGATAAAATCATATTTGATAACATATATTATAGTTGTGTACAGTGATGAATCATTTCGCGTGCGCAAAGGAGTACAGTGGGATGCCTTAAATAAAATCGAGTCGCCAGAATATGGACAGAACAGTCTAGCAAATTAGTATATAATAATAGGGGCTGTACTGTGTCGTTCGTATGTCAACCCGCCGCAGCTCGTATAGAGCATCAACAGTCTTGATTGGTTTGTTTCGCTCTTCAAGCCCTTTTTTTTCTTATCCCCGTTACATACGGGTTGATGTGAAAATAATAAATCTCAATTTGTTTTCGCCCGCCATATTGGATTAAAAATGGCGATATTTCGATAAGCTCAATCGGACACCGGAAGGTTGGTTCAAATTAATGTTACAAGATTTAATTTTGTGAGATTACGCTGGATAGGAATCTAAACACAAACATTTTACCAACGCACATCTCGCCACCAGCGGGGAATTCATCCCCACACATTGGAACCAAAATGGTCCCGAACTGCAAGATTCTAAAGGAGCTTCCTCCCGCACACAATCAAACTGTGGAATGAACTCCCCACCGTGGTTTTCCCAAAGGAGTGCAGCATGGGGTTCTTCAAGAAGGGTGTGAAGAGATTTCTGAAGGGTCGGCAACGCAGTGATACCCCTGGTGTTGTAAGCGTCCATAGGCTACGGTAACCGCTTACGGCCTGATGAGGAGGGCTTGCTTGTTTGCCAACCCAATAAAGATAGCATGGCGTGTTTACCTGGTTGGGGAGACGCGTAGACGACGAGCAAGGCTGTGGCTATCATGGCAGACACCACTAGCCCAGCTAAAAACAGCGCGCGCCGCTGCGAGCAGACCGCTACCGGCGCATCGTGTAACTCACGCGCTTCTCGCGCCTTATCCGTATCTGATTACACAGTAGAAACATACCCTTTTTAAGGAGACCACAAATAAATTATGCGAGTCATCCTGTGACAAAAGGGCTGGCGAATATTTGGCCCAAAGGCTGAGCATTGCAATACAGCGTGGCAATGCCGCCAGCCTTCTTGGCGAACTTCCTTCCACCTTCCACCTTCCACTTAAGAGAGGTAGGGCGAGTTGGTTTTTGATTTGATTTCCCGTGGTTTTCCCATTTAAATTGGAGCCGCCCGACTGGGGACTTTACCTCCACCTTACAGAAGACCGCAGTCAAATAACACTACTTGATGTAGTGTTGTGTTTCTGCCGTAATTAAGGTTGCCAGTGCTCCACGAGGATACGCTGGGCTAGTAGTAATGCTGCTAGTAATGAGTCCTCATCAACAACATGGTTGGCAACCTGTTTGTGATACCCCTAGTATTGCTAACGGCTATAAGCTACGGTGACTATGATCGGGACCGCTGGTCTAGTGGTTAGTACACCTGACTGCTACGCTCGTCGCGGGTTCGATTCCCGCCGGGGCAAACATTTATGTGACAGATATGTTTGCCTTGCGTCTGTCTGGGTGTTTGGTATGTATTATAAGTATGTATTTACAAATGTATATATGTATTGTATCAGCTGCTGGTTCTCATAGTACAAGCTTTGCTTAGTTTGGTGCCAAATGGCGCTGTGTGGTAAGATCTAAGCATAATTTCTTATATTATAATTATTATTCTAGTTGATAAGTTCGATTTGTTTTCGCTTTCACACTAATATTATGAAGTGGAAAGACTTGATTGTATTGAATAGGCTCCGAAACTTTTGGACTGAAGTATTTTTTTCCGCAGAGCCGGTTGTATTTTACCCACAGACATATAATATTTTTTTAGCTACGGTCTATGATTTTGACAGGCACCGCTATGACTAGGTCGTTTGACATTTCGTTTGACACTGATTGACATCTCGGATCTGGCATTATGTGACGAAATCAGTCTAAATTTTAGAGAATCGCATGGAATAAACTTACCAGCCAAGAACGCCACATCGTCAAGATCTTGATCTACCATATTCCGCCACGCTGCTGCTAAAAAATCAAAATATTACAATCATTAATTACATACATTAAGAAATAATTAGTTTTTTATGATTTTACGTGATTAGAACATGTGTCTTTTGATACTTTGTATTACTTACTTTTGAAAAACCAAAGTTATACGCTTATTCTAACTGTTCTTTTAAAACAACAGGTAAAAAGAAACGTAAGGCAAAATTGGATCTCCTGGGGTTTAGCCATTAAAATTGGAGCCGCCCGACTGGGGACTAAATCTCCACCTTACAGAAGACCGCAGTCAACTAACACTACTTAATGTAGTGTTGTATTTCTGGTGAGTTAGGTTGCCAGTGCTCCACGAGGATAAGCTGCGCTTTTTTTTATATACCACTAAGGTGACAAACAAGCATACGGCCCGCCTGTTGGTAAGCGGTTACCGTAGCCTATGGACGCTTGCAACACCAGGGAACGCGTCAGTGATACGCCTGGTATAGGTCGCGGCACGAAACTCTAGCGCTGACCGTTATTGCGCAGAAGTAAAAAATAAGGTGTCTTGGCGGGGTACAGGGGTGAAGGGCGAGCGTGCGTTGCGCCGATTGGCTCTCCAGTCGTACTCCGTCCCCCGTGCCGATACGACGCTCCGCGCACTTCCAGTGTACAGTCGCGTTCTGAATTGTTTTGTTGTCATCGTTAATTTTTGTTGTTGTTTTTTGTTAAGTTTGTTTTGTTGATTTGTTTGTTGTGTTTGTTAGTTTATTCACTGTTTGATTAAGTTTGAACAGTTTTTAAACAGTGAAAATGCCGAGGCCGAGAAGGAATACTGTTTTGAAAAGACAGGCACGGAAAATGGTGTTTGACGTGCATTGTTTTCTGAAAAGGGAATCGAATGATTTCATTAATTCCCTGAAACAAATTCAAAGTGAAATTGGCGAAGCTGCGAGTATTTTACTCGATTCTGACCGCAGCACTGTAGATATAAGTGAAATAAAACAAACTGCAGAAGTTATTCAGGCGGGAAATATAAAATTAAATAGTATAATTAGTGACTTACAGAAAATTCAGAAAAGGACAGCTGAATCTACAAAGACGTCCATAGCAACGGTAAGGAAAATCTCCACTGAAGCCAATAATTCCGACTTATTATCAGTATTTAGAACACCAGGCAAAAAACGCTCCAGATCAAAACCGGTCACAGATATTGATAACTTTGATCAAGGATTAATAAAGAGGTGCATACATAACTTTCATAGGACAAATAATGAACTTCCCACCGTCGGAAAGTTGAGAAAGAAGCTAGAGGAAGATATAAATTTCAAAGGCTCAGAACGAAGTCTTCGACGAATAATTAAGAGTTTAGGGTTTCGGTGGAAAAATACTGAAAACAATCGAAAAGTACTGATTGAAAGTTCAAATATACGTTTACTACGTATCGAATACTTACGCAAAATAAAACAATATTGCCAAGAGGGAAGGCCCATCGTATATACAGATGAATCTTACGTAGATTCATCGCACTCTGCTCCAAAAGCCTGGACCGATGGTACTACAAAAGGTCTCAAAAAACCTATCTCCAAAGGACAGCGGGTGGTCATTGTCCACGCAGGATCAGAGGCTGGGTTCATACCGAACGCACTGTTAACTTTTAAAGCTGGTGCGAAATCAGGCGACTACCACGACAATATGAACTACGACAACTACGAAAAATGGCTGAGGACACAGTTATTGCCGAACTTACCGCCTAATTCTGTCGTGGTAGTCGACAACGCATCATACCATAATAAACAATGGGACCTTGCACCCACTTCTAATTCCAAAAAAGCTGACATGCAGGGTTGGCTTACTGAAAAGGGCATACAATATGAGGAAACTCTACTAAAACCTCAACTATACAATTTAATACGGGCTAACAAAGATAGATTTAAAACATTTTCAATTGACAGGATACTAGCAGAGCAAGGACATCAAGTGCTAAGACTGCCACCATACCACCCAGATCTAAATCCAATCGAAATGGCATGGTCTGACATAAAGCAATATGTAGGCAGTAAAAATGTGAAGTGGAGTGTTGCTAAATGTATAGAACTAATTCAAGAAAAAGTTTTGCTGATGGGTGCTTGGGATTGGGGAAAGTTATGCCAAAAGGTAAAGGACATAGAAGAGCAATATGTCAAGAGTGACCATGTCGTGGATTTGGTTACAGAAGAATTCATCATTCGCGTTGATGGTGACAGTTCAGAGGATAGCCTTGGTGAGTCTGATGACGATGACGCTGTTAGTGCCGACGACCGAAGCAGCCCTGAGCCGGGGCCCTCAGTAAGCAAAAGGCCCTGTTGGGATACTATTGAAGGTGTAAGACCATTGTCTGATTCGGACTAGATATCGGAAAGGAGAATGCGGTGTCTGATGTCCACACCCTGCCGAACTCGCAGGTTTCTTCTATCCTGAGAAGAAACTTCAGTAGGTTCTTATGTAATTCGGACTTAATATAATTTTTTTTATTATTTGGTATTTAATATAAAAATTTACAAATCCGATAGTGTATTTATTTTTCTACTCCCCATAAACTTGTTAAAAATTATATTGTAGGTAACATGAAGTAATATTTGCGTGCGTGACAGTACCCATACGCAGTTAAGTTCCACATTTTGTTCACCGCTAGACTTACTATTTGACTTTACATTAAAACATTATTTTGCTGTTTTTAACTAAGCAATTAAATTACTAATTTGTATTGCGTGCGCGATGGTACCCATGCGCAGCTATCCCCTCCACGTTTCGCTCAGCGCTAGAGTTTCGTGCCGCGACCTGTATTGCTAGCGGCTATAGGCTACGGTGAATGCTTACCATCAAGTGGGCTGTATGCTTGTGTGCCACTTTACTGATATAAAACAGGATCATATTTTTTTGCACACACGTTGACATAAGTACACAAAAGGACATGACGTACCTTCATACAAAAAAAGTATGTGTCTTGTCTAGAAAAAAAAACAAGAAAAAAAAAGATGTGGTGCTTACCCTTAGCAGAGCCGTTCCTGTCCGCTTTATACTTGCCGATTGGTTCCATCTGTATGCCGTCCATCTCACCACGCCCCCAGCATCACTGGACCTAGCAATTAAACATTTTTTACACCACTAAGCTGGCATACAAGCATACGCTCAGAATAAGGACTCCAGCTGTCGCTAACGCTAAGCTAAGCGAAGTCCTTATTCTAAGAGCATACGGCCCACCTGAGGTGCGAGCGAGATAGAAGAGAGATTAATATCTGTCGTGTTCGCAGGTAATGACGTACTTATTGTGACATCTTCAGGGAGGAGGTGCATGAGTGTCATAAGTCGTTGCGATATTATTAATTTTCTGTTCTCTTTTGTTTTCAAAAAGAGAACAGAAAATTAATATTTGATTTAAATTATTTAGATGTATTAAAACTTAAAACATTATCAAAATCGGAAACCGCTATTAATTCGTTCCTTCTATTTGTCCGTAAACACTATTTCACTCGAAACCTATTAACACAAACACAAAAGTTGCTGAAATAAAGTAAAAAGCGTAACCATCATAAAAAAGAATGGTCCTCCATTTGTAAGCGCGCTAAAGAATGCTAAAGAGGTGTTCAAAGCTTGTGGAAATATTTATATTCTCCCACCACAGAACAATAGCCAGTGTTTTTCATTTAGAGAGAAAAAGTGGCAAAGAAAACATGACATTCAGCCTCCCCTGTCATTATGACATCAAAGGAGCACGCACGCTTACGTCAGATTAATCCCGTCTATTTTCCCGCGAAGCTTTTTTTTACCGCGCATTTTAGTTTAGCTCGTTTCCCTCCTGCTCCCATTAAATTGAGCCTTTGAGTTTTTGTAAGGACTGCTTGCTTTGTGCGTGCATTTTGAATTAAGAGAAGAAACTATAATGATGTAAATGGAAGTATAGCCTTTCTACCTAATACTTCTATATATTTTGTTTGTTTCATACTTTTCACTGCTTCCACTTTCATTAAGTTTATTTTTAAAGGTATCAGTCTAGCGTAGCGTTTGTATTCTCTTGGAGAATCAGTGGGTTTATTATTTTTTTGCGAGCGTTCTGATCACAGACCTAGAAATGGTACTGATGTCATTTTGACGTATTAGCAACATGAAAAATGGCGGTAAGCGAATGTCATATTATTTTATTTTCTAAAATTACATCAGAATTTTCGCATAACGCAACCGTCGTCTATACGTCGGTCGTGATACTAGATTGACAGAGTATATTGTGGGATGACCCAAGAGAATACAACCGCTACGCTCTGGGATGACGGTAAAGACGCTAACTAAGAAATGTACTTTTTGAATTTTGTGATATTAACAACAGTCGCGTAACAATGACGAATTGTCGGTTACATTACGGGAGCGTAGTTTTAAAAAACGTCATTTTTAGAATTATGTTTGTTTTTATTTTGTCTTAGAATAAGGTCATTGCTTCGCTTACGCTAGATTTTATATCCCTCGTTAGTATTAGATTCTGAGAGATGTTATTTAAAGCATAAAAATCTAATTATTTCGCCCCGTGGAACGCAATTTCCTGTTTCCGATAGTCGATCGGATATTACCAATCAGAGGACCGGACACAAGCTGATATAAAGGTTATGCCTTTTCTAGGTTTACTTTGAAGATTAATATTGTGTTTCCATTGATTTTATAGGTTTACTAGCTGCCCGCCCCGACTTCGCACGGGTAGACATTAAAAAAATTTTGGGGTGGACTACGCTTAACATTTAGGGGCATGAAAAATAGATATTGTCCGATTCTCAGACCTACCCAATATGTACACACAATTTCATGAGAATCGGTCAAGCCGTTTCGGAGGAGTTTAACTACAAACACCGCGACACGAGAATTTTATATATAAGATAAGGGTAGGAATACACATTCGCTGAAAATTTCAACTGTCTACAGACAGACGGACGGACGGAAGGACAGTGAAGTCTTAGTAATAGTTCCGTTGGTTACCCATCGGGTACAGAACCATAAAAATCGGTCAATCCTTTTAGGAGTAGAAATTTACGATCTCATGTGGAACGGAATCATACTACACGCTAATATAAAGGAGTTTCCTTCCGCGCACGATCAAATTGTGGAATGAACTCCCCGCCGTGGTTTTCCCAAAGGAGTTCAGCATGGGGTTCTTCAAGAAGGGTGTGAAGAGATTTGTTAAGAGTCGGAATGGCAACGCGTCAGTGATACCCCTGGTGTTGCAAGCGTCAATAGGCTACGGTGACCACTTACCATCAGATGAGGTGGGCCGTATGCTTGTTTGCCACCTTAGTGGTATAAAATATGTACATATATATATATATCTATATATATATATATATATTAGTTAAGATTTGTTTTAACAGTTATCGGTTTAAAATCACGTTAACGAAAAAAATATCGCTTAGTTGAATACAAGATTGATATTTTTATTCTATAACGGTAATATTGTTTATTGAATATGATGGTTAAATTTAAATATTAGTCAAATTAATTGGTTGATGGTAATATCTTACTCCGCGACTTCGCTTACGTAGCAATTTTGATTTTTGACGAGACCGCTGGTCTAATGGTTAGTATACCTGACTGCTACGCTAGAGGTCGCGGGTTCGATTCCCGCCAGGGCAAACATTTATGTGACAAATATGTTTGCCTTGCGTTTGGGTGTTTGGTATGTATTATAAGTATGTATTTACAAAAAAAAAAAACATATAAGTATTATATCAGCTGCTGGTTCCCATAGTACTAGCTTTGCTTAGTTTGAGGCCAGGTGGCGCTGTGTGATAATGTCCAAGCATTATTATAATTACATACTCAGTGATAATATTGCATTCTACTGTTGACAGATTTCTTTCAAACAGGTCCAGTAATTTCAGACTTTATTAATTACAAACAAAAATACAAATCTTTTAGAGAATATACTTACATTTATCTTTATAATAATACGTATTTCATATTAGAGTAGTCTCTATTAGTGGGGATATAAACGTAGATGATATAAAACTTAGAAAGAGGACGTCACTTCGCATAGCAAAGTCCTTATTCTGAGGTATAAAATAATTAAAACTTCAAAATAAAGACCAGTGCTCAGAAGCGCAAGTGGAATAAATCAATAAAATTCAAAATTTAATTCTAGAATCTCCGTAAATAGAGGGGTTCAATTACCTTTTTCGTGTCACTTTATCGGTTTTTCACAATTCCACACTTCTTAAAAAATACAGTGTACCTAAATAAAACTTGTCTACACAATTATTCTGTAATTAATCTGTGTTCAGTTTGCACAATTCACATGAAAATTCTTATTTTTCGGCGCTCAAACACCCCACGTTTGCTACGGACAGGGGTCGCGGAAAATATGGAGGGAAAATCGATTACGCTGGAAAGAGCACGCTGCTACACACGTTAAGTGGGAGAGGGATGGATGTACGTCAAATCATAAAGGGTAGAAAGAGATACGCTTGTGTTTACGGATGTACGAGTGTGAGGGGTGATTTTGAAGTTTTGTTTGTGGGTGAGATGGACCCTCGTAAATAGGTTTGCTGATGTGGTACTATTTATCTGCTTATTTTTTATAATGTCGTTCGAGAAATATAAAAAAAAATCTATAATATAAAAGTTCTACTTCCTAAACTTGTAAAACATGTAGTTATAAAAATATTTAAACAAGCTTGTATTTGATATGTCGTAGGGGTTACTGTAGAAAAATATATCACCATTTTGTGACGGTCGCCATACTGGATAAAAAATGGCGGCCTTAAAAAAAAACATGCGTTATCAAAAGAACTAGACGTGTGTGCCAAATTTCAGCTCCATCTCTCAAAATGAAAGTTTGTAAAAATATGCAGTCATGAGAAGGAAAACTTGTTTTTTATACCACTAAAGTGGCACTCAAGCATCTGGCCCATCTGATGGTTAGCAGTCACCGTAGCCTATAGCGCTAGCAATACCAGAGGTATCATTAACGAGTTGCCTACCTTGATGTTAATGAGGACTCACTGTGCTAGCAGCATTACTACTAGCTCAGCGTATCCCCGTGGAGCACTGGCAACCTTACTCTCCGCAGAAACACAACACTACATCAAAGTAGTGTTATTTGACTGCGGTCTTCTGTAAGGTAGAGGTACAGTCTTCAGTCGGGCGGCTTCAATTTTAATGAGAATCCCACGGGAAATGTTAATTCGCCCTATATCACTTTAAAAAAAACTGCTAACTTTGTAACAACACATCAACATTTGTATTAGCATATCGGATATCTCGAAGCCATAAGTTTTTCTCCTGTCAATTATCGCTTAACGTGGCTTAAGAAGTTTTCACATCAAAAAACATTTCCATATTAATGCAGTAGTTGATTTCCGATTCGAAAATCGGTTCGACTATTCTCATCACTATCTCACCGTTTCATGTACCAATGGTACCACACTACAAGTACGTTTTCATTGCGCGTCTGGTTACTAGTGCAGTAGGAGAACTAGGGGAAGTGCCATAGTGATGCACTATCATTTACTACCTATAGTAGGGCCTAGCCAATGTAAAGGGTAACTTTTGATAGGTATGTATGGCTACAGAATGTAAATTTGCACGGTTTATCGAAACAGCATAAACAATATTTTGGATTTTTAAATGTTCAAACTCATTACGAATCCTATGGTTTTACTTTAAATAATATAATAGGATATGTTCAGAGTATAATATTAACCGTTTTATGCGAAAGTTTGGACGTTTATTTGTTTAGCAATCCCGCCAATATAATTTGGCAGATTTTAATATAAACTAGCTTTTCCCCGCGAATTTGCCCGCGAAGCAATGTAAAAATCTCTTCTCATTTTAATATAATCATTAGTTTTAGGTAATAGTCTATATTGGTATTAAAAAATATTAGTACAGTTTATATTGCTCGTTAAACTCTCTTTCTATATTTTGGGTCGGCAACGCGCAAGTGTTATCCCGTGTTTTACCGTAACCGCTTACCATCAGATGGGCCGTATACATGTTCGCTATCTTAGTGACATAAAAATAATATTAGTATGGGATGAGTATAGGTATAGTAAGTAGTACGGACTGACACACAGATAGGTACATTCGATTCGCAATTTTATTCTATTTTAAATTACAATAAAATGTCTGAAGTAACGGTATTCAAAATATATTATAATTTGCTTTGTCCGCTTAATGAGTGTGATACGGACAAAGCAAATTATAATACATTTTGTATTCTATAAATATGAATTTCCGCAAAGTAAAACCTGAATCAATTCAATATAACGGTATTCATTTCTTCCTGTCAAAAATTCTGGAGACAATGGTGCCAATTCTGTTGTTCAAAATTACTAAACTTAACTGCTTAAAAATATTGCTAAACTTATTTAACCCCGCACATGAGAAAGGGATAGCAAGACTTTTTAGACTAAACAGAATCGACATCTTCTTCTTCTTCTTCCTAAGTATGGCAATCAATCCCTTCAGGGACTATTTTTGCCAGTGTCGAGTGTTAGAGAATTTTCATGTTGCAAAATTTTCTCGTGTTTGCCGCATTAGAATGCCAAGTGTCATGCATTCTAACGCCCAATGGAGTTTCTGGAGACAACCCACGGCAGTAGCAGATCGTAACACGCCTTTAGATTAGAGGTAACCTATTGACCAAAATGATAAATCACTTAACCCAAAAGTCGTATTATGGCATTATTTCCAATGCTCCTATAAATCAGTCACTAAATGAAACTTTACTGCACATATCAACACCAAAAATACACATTAAAGATCACTATAACACAATTTACGACACACTGGAAAAAAATCTCAACCGCTCCGCCTGATTCCCGCCAAAAACCCCGAATCGACATCAATAGAATAGCAATAGATTCAACCACAGAGTACATAACCACTACGTTTGATTCAACCGAGCCATTATACGGTAAAGACAAAGTGTGTTCCAAAAAGACTTGTATCCAGAGACTTGACTAAAACCCCATTTTTCCCATTCCCAATTTCCCAAAGAAAAATATTATTGTTTGGGTTGTCAAAGCGACGTGAGAACGCGCTTATATTTTATCATAATTTAATTGTAATTTCAATAATAAAAGTTACTGAAATTATTAAAAATGGCTGTAAGTTCGTTTTCCTCAATGTTATACTTAAATAGTTTATCAAAACTTTTTATTTAGCGGTGTTTTTCTAACATAACCTCACTTTTAAAAAATCGATGTTCAAATTCGTATTCACCGATAATATAGATTTATTAGAGTTAATATGTGAAAATTATTGTTTTTGTAGTCAATAGCGGCAGCTCAGGTGCAGGAAGTTCGTTCTATAACGCGCATTGAGAGAATCGGGGCGCATTCCCATATTCGAGGGCTGGGTCTAGATGATTCCTTGGAGCCCCGAGCCGTGTCGCAGGGAATGGTGGGCCAGAAGATGGCGAGGAAGGCCGCCGGCGTCATCTTACAGATGATTCGAGAAGGTATTGATTGATAAAATAGTTGCCATGACTACACAATTTTGTTATATTGACAAGTCAGACTATGGTACTGTTTTTTTTCTTAAATATTGGAAAAATGCAATGAGAAAGAAAAAATACTAACCTAATATTAAATATTAAAACAAATAATACACATCCCAAATTGTAGTCAGGCGGGTGCTAAGAAGGCTGGCAGCATTGGCCATCTGTATTGTTTTGATAGAAAAAATAACTTACTCAAAAATTCCCACAGCTGGTCAAATGTGGGATTGGTTTCAATGGTTTCCTCTTATGAAATCTTATATGAATTTCCCTATTAGTGGCAGTCTTGTGAAACACTTGTTTTTTTTTTTAATTTTTACTAAAGAACCTGTTACTTACATCATTCAGACCATACAATATAATAAAAATCTAATAACGTATGTTATAAAAATGTTGGATAAAAAGTCGGGAAAAAACATGTCTCACTGTCAAATCATTTGAAAGAAAAAAATATATGTGTAGCGACCTCACGGCTACATAAACCAACGTTAGAAATCGACTAACTAGCAGGACAACATTCAACGAATGACGTCACAATCCTGCCACGCGCTAGCGAAGTTTTCTACGCAATTCAACATATATACAAGTTTCCGACTAGAACAGTCGGAGCCGCGGTTCCCCAGGCAAAACACCCACCTGGCTGGAAGATCTTCCCTTTGTGGTGGCTGAGCATGATCACCTCGCTCGCCCCACATATGAAAGGAATACAAGTGTAGAAGAACTTTGTGTCTGATGACTATGTGAACCAGCGCTGATCTTCCTACTAGAGTCCATGTGTTATTAAAGATTAACATTATAATCTTGTGGCCAAAACAAAGATTGAACATAAGAGAAAAGGAATTATGTAAAACATGCAATAACAGTTTTTTTTTAATTTGGGAACATTTCTCATTGGGAGTTTCTTATTCAGGTAAAATAGCTGGCAGAGCAGTGTTGCTAGCGGGTCAACCAGGCACGGGGAAGACTGCTATCGCCATGGGCCTTGCACAGGCTTTGGGACCGGACACACCTTTCACTAGCATGGCTGGTAAGTTGTCTGTTTATAAAATAAGAGGCCGACTGACTGACTGACATATCAACGCACAGCCTAAACGGCTCGGGTTACAGACTTGAAATGTTGACAGTAGGTACCTTTTATGATGATCCACTAAGAAAGCATTTTTGGTAATTCCACCCCTAAGGGGGTAAAATAGGGGTTGAAAGTTTGTATGAAAATCCGTCGAATTTGAAGTTAAATATAAATAGGTAGCAGTGGACAAAAGCTATCATTTAGAATTTTAGATAAAGGTACATGTTGACTTATTTACCACGCGTGCGAAGCCGCGGGCAAAAGCTAGTTTATAATAATGTTTGGCCAATTTCACATAGCACCATCTTGCCCCCAAACAAAGCTAGATAAAATACTTGTATACTAGCTCAGTGTTCGCCAAACTTTTTGTGTTCAAGGTATGTGTAGAGTATCTAAGAGAGGTAGGTAGGTAAGGTAGGTAGGTATATAGGCGATTTGGGATATCCCGTGGGTTATCCCATTTAAATTGGAGCCGCCCGACTGGGGACTGTACCTCCGCCTTACAGAAGACCGCTGTGAAATTACACTACTTGATGTAGTGTTGTGTTTCTGCGGTAAGTAAGGTTGCCAGTGCTCCACGAGGATACGCTGAGCTAGTTGTATTGCTGCTAGCACAGTGAGTCCTCATCAACAACATGGTTGGCACCCCGGTAGTGATACCCCTGGTATTGCTAGCGGCTATAGGCTACGGTGACTGCTTACCATCAGGTGGGCCATATGCCTATATATATAAAAAAATAACGAAATCTTTTGGAATAGCACCATAGAAGAATTTGTTTTTTTTAAAATATAATTTCAACATGTATCAAGTAAACTTAAAGTGTTGGCAAACTTTTTGTTTTTTAGGAAATACATACATGTGTAAAATCGAATACTTTTGGAATAGCACATTAAATATTTTGTTTTTTTAATATTTTTCAATGTGTATTATTAATCTACAAAACTTTGTTGGTAAGTGTCTGAAACGAATGAAAAAGCCTCGCTTATCGTGTTTTGTAGCTCTTTAGGTATTTCTCTTCTGTCTGTCTATTGAGATATTATCTTATTTCGCCGAGGCACACCAACTGATGATTATGGCATGTGTGCCGTGGCACACACTTTCCGGTACAACTGTAAGTGACATTACTGACCTTATCAGACTAGGGCCTAGGTAGTAGACCTCTTATTGCAAGAGTCCGGCTAGGTGGGTACCACCGCAGTGTCAGATATTCTGCCGCCAAGCACTAGTGTACGTACACTACACTGTGTTCCGGTGTGAAGGGCACTGTAGCTAGTGACATTACTGGCCATAAGAGACTAGATACTAGGTGGTAGGCCTCGTATTGCAAGAGTCCGGCTAGGTGAGTACCACCGCAGTGTCAGATATTCTGCCGCCAAGCACTAGTGTACGTACACTACACTGTGTTCCGGTGTGAAGGGCACTGTAGCTAGTGACATTACTGGCCATAAGAGACTAGGTACTAGGTGGTAGGCCTCGTATTGCAAGAGTCCGGCTAGGTGGGTACCACCGCAGTGTCAGATATTCTGCCGCCAAGCACGAGTGTACGTACACTACACTGTGTTCCGGTGTGAAGGGCACTGTAGCTAGTGACATTACTGGCCATAAGAGACTAGGTACTAGGTGGTAGACCTCTTATTGCAAGAGTCCGGCTAGGTGGGTACCACCGCAGTGTCAGATATTCTGCCGCCAAGCACTAGTGTACGTACACTACACTGTGTTCCGGTGTGAAGGGCACTGTAGCTAGTGACATTACTGGCCATAAGAGACTAGGTACTAGGTGGTAGGCCTCTTATTGCAAGAGTCCGGCTAGGTGGGTACCACCGCAGTGTCAGATATTCTGCCGCCAAGCACTAGTGTACGTACACTACACTGTGTTCCGGTGTGAAGGGCACTGTAGCTAGTGACATTACTGGCCATAAGAGACTAGGTACTAGGTGGTAGGCCTCTTATTGCAAGAGTCCGGCTAGGTGGGTACCACCGCAGTGTCAGATATTCTGCCGCCAAGCACTAGTGTACGTACACTACACTGTGTTCCGGTGTGAAGGGCACTGTAGCTAGTGACATTACTGGCCATAAGAGACTAGGTACTAGGTGGTAGGCCTCTTATTGCAAGAGTCCGGCTAGGTGGGTACCACCGCAGTGTCAGATATTCTGCCGCCAAGCACTAGTGTACGTACACTACACTGTGTTCCGGTGTGAAGGGCACTGTAGCTAGTGACATTACTGGCCATAAGAGACTAGGCACTAGGTGGTAGGCCTCTTATTGCAAGAGTCCGGCTAGGTGGGTACCACCGCAGTGTCAGATATTCTGCCGCTAAGCACTAGTGTACGTACACTACACTGTGTTCCGGTGTGAAGGGCACTGTAGCTAGTGACATTACTGGCCATAAGAGACTAGGTACTAGGTGGTAGGCCTCTTATTGCAAGAGTCCGGCTAGGTGGGTACCACCGCAGTGTCAGATATTCTGCCGCCAAGCACTAGTGTACGTACACTACACTGTGTTCCGGTGTGAAGGGCACTGTAGCTAGTGACATTACTGGCCATAAGAGACTAGGTACTAGGTGGTAGGCCTCGTATTGCAAGAGTCCGGCTAGGTGGGTACCACCGCAGTGTCAGATATTCTGCCGCCAAGCACTAGTGTACGTACACTACACTGTGTTCCGGTGTGAAGGGCACTGTAGCTAGTGACATTACTGGCCATAAGAGACTAGGTACTAGGTGGTAGGCCTCTTATTGCAAGAGTCCGGCTAGGTGGGTACCACCGCAGTGTCAGATATTCTGCCGCCAAGCACTAGTGTACGTACACTACACTGTGTTCCGGTGTGAAGGGCACTGTAGCTAGTGACATTACTGGCCATAAGAGACTAGGTACTAGGTGGTAGGCCTCTTATTGCAAGAGTCCGGCTAGGTGGGTACCACCGCAGTGTCAGATATTCTGCCGCCAAGCACTAGTGTACGTACACTACACTGTGTTCCGGTGTGAAGGGCACTGTAGCTAGTGACATTACTGGCCATAAGAGACTAGGTACTAGGTGGTAGACCTCTTATTGCAAGAGTCCGGCTAGGTGGGTACCACCGCAGTGTCAGATATTCTGCCGCCAAGCACTAGTGTACGTACACTACACTGTGTTCCGGTGTGAAGGGCACTGTAGCTAGTGACATTACTGGCCATAAGAGACTAGGTACTAGGTGGTAGGCCTCGTATTGCAAGAGTCCGGCTAGGTGGGTACCACCGCAGTGTCAGATATTCTGCCGCCAAGCACTAGTGTACGTACACTACACTGTGTTCCGGTGTGAAGGGCACTGTAGCTAGTGACATTACTGGCCATAAGAGACTAGGTACTAGGTGGTAGGCCTCGTATTGCAAGAGTCCGGCTAGGTGGGTACCACCGCAGTGTCAGATATTCTGCCGCCAAGCACTAGTGTACGTACACTACACTGTGTTCCGGTGTGAAGGGCACTGTAGCTAGTGACATTACTGGCCATAAGAGACTAGGTACTAGGTGGTAGGCCTCGTATTGCAAGAGTCCGGCTAGGTGGGTACCACCGCAGTGTCAGATATTCTGCCGCCAAGCACTAGTGTACGTACACTACACTGTGTTCCGGTGTGAAGGGCATTGTAGCTAGTGACATTACTGGCCATAAGAGACTAGGTACTAGGTGGTAGGCCTCGTATTGCAAGAGTCCGGCTAGGTGGGTACCACCGCAGTGTCAGATATTCTGCCGCCAAGCACTAGTGTACGTACACTACACTGTGTTCCGGTGTGAAGGGCATTGTAGCTAGTGACATTACTGGCCATAAGAGACTAGGTACTAGGTGGTAGGCCTCTTATTGCAAGAGTCCGGCTAGGTGGGTACCACCGCAGTGTCAGATATTCTGCCGCCAAGCACTAGTGTACGTACACTACACTGTGTTCCGGTGTGAAGGGCATTGTAGCTAGTGACATTACTGGCCATAAGAGACTAGGTACTAGGTGGTAGGCCTCTTATTGCAAGAGTCCGGCTAGGTGGGTACCACCGCAGTGTCAGATATTCTGCCGCCAAGCACTAGTGTACGTACACTACACTGTGTTCCGGTGTGAAGGGCATTGTAGCTAGTGACATTACTGGCCATAAGAGACTAGGTACTAGGTGGTAGGCCTCTTATTGCAAGAGTCCGGCTAGGTGGGTACCACCGCAGTGTCAGATATTCTGCCGCCAAGCACTAGTGTACGTACACTACACTGTGTTCCGGTGTGAAGGGCATTGTAGCTAGTGACATTACTGGCCATAAGAGACTAGGTACTAGGTGGTAGGCCTCTTATTGCAAGAGTCCGGCTAGGTGGGTACCACCGCAGTGTCAGATATTCTGCCGCCAAGCACTAGTGTACGTACACTACACTGTGTTCCGGTGTGAAGGGCACTGTAGCTAGTGACATTACTGGCCATAAGAGACTAGGTACTAGGTGGTAGGCCTCGTATTGCAAGAGTCCGGCTAGGTGGGTACCACCGCAGTGTCAGATATTCTGCCGCCAAGCACTAGTGTACGTACACTACACTGTGTTCCGGTGTGAAGGGCACTGTAGCTAGTGACATTACTGGCCATAAGAGACTAGGTACTAGGTGGTAGGCCTCGTATTGCAAGAGTCCGGCTAGGTGGGTACCACCGCAGTGTCAGATATTCTGCCGCCAAGCACTAGTGTACGTACACTACACTGTGTTCCGGTGTGAAGGGCACTGTAGCTAGTGACATTACTGGCCATAAGAGACTAGGTACTAGGTGGTAGGCCTCGTATTGCAAGAGTCCGGCTAGGTGGGTACCACCGCAGTGTCAGATATTCTGCCGCCAAGCACTAGTGTACGTACACTACACTGTGTTCCGGTGTGAAGGGCACTGTAGCTAGTGACATTACTGGCCATAAGAGACTAGGTACTAGGTGGTAGGCCTCGTATTGCAAGAGTCCGGCTAGGTGGGTACCACCGCAGTGTCAGATATTCTGCCGCCAAGCACTAGTGTACGTACACTACAATGTGTTCCGGTGTGAAGGGCACTGTAGCTAGTGACATTACTGGCCATAAGAGACTAGGTACTAGGTGGTAGGCCTCGTATTGCAAGAGTCCGGCTAGGTGGGTACCACCGCAGTGTCAGATATTCTGCCGCCAAGCACTAGTGTACGTACACTACACTGTGTTCCGGTGTGAAGGGCATTGTAGCTAGTGACATTACTGGCCATAAGAGACTAGGTACTAGGTGGTAGGCCTCGTATTGCAAGAGTCCGGCTAGGTGGGTACCACCGCAGTGTCAGATATTCTGCCGCCAAGCACTAGTGTACGTACACTACACTGTGTTCCGGTGTGAAGGGCATTGTAGCTAGTGACATTACTGGCCATAAGAGACTAGGTACTAGGTGGTAGGCCTCTTATTGCAAGAGTCCGGCTAGGTGGGTACCACCGCAGTGTCAGATATTCTGCCGCCAAGCACTAGTGTACGTACACTACACTGTGTTCCGGTGTGAAGGGCACTGTAGCTAGTGACATTACTGGCCATAAGAGACTAGGTACTAGGTGGTAGGCCTCGTATTGCAAGAGTCCGGCTAGGTGGGTACCACCGCAGTGTCAGATATTCTGCCGCCAAGCACTAGTGTACGTACACTACACTGTGTTCCGGTGTGAAGGGCACTGTAGCTAGTGACATTACTGGCCATAAGAGACTAGGTACTAGGTGGTAGGCCTCGTATTGCAAGAGTCCGGCTAGGTGGGTACCACCGCAGTGTCAGATATTCTGCCGCCAAGCACTAGTGTACGTACACTACACTGTGTTCCGGTGTGAAGGGCACTGTAGCTAGTGACATTACTGGCCATAAGAGACTAGGTACTAGGTGGTAGGCCTCGTATTGCAAGAGTCCGGCTAGGTGGGTACCACCGCAGTGTCAGATATTCTGCCGCCAAGCACTAGTGTACGTACACTACACTGTGTTCCGGTGTGAAGGGCACTGTAGCTAGTGACATTACTGGCCATAAGAGACTAGGTACTAGGTGGTAGGCCTCGTATTGCAAGAGTCCGGCTAGGTGGGTACCACCGCAGTGTCAGATATTCTGCCGCCAAGCACTAGTGTACGTACACTACACTGTGTTCCGGTGTGAAGGGCACTGTAGCTAGTGACATTACTGGCCATAAGAGACTAGGTACTAGGTGGTAGGCCTCGTATTGCAAGAGTCCGGCTAGGTGGGTACCACCGCAGTGTCAGATATTCTGCCGCAAAGCACTAGTGTACGTACACTACACTGTGTTCCGGTGTGAAGGGCATTGTAGCTAGTGACATTACTGGCCATAAGAGACTAGGTACTAGGTGGTAGGCCTCGTATTGCAAGAGTCCGGCTAGGTGGGTACCACCGCAGTGTCAGATATTCTGCCGCCAAGCACTAGTGTACGTACACTACACTGTGTTCCGGTGTGAAGGGCATTGTAGCTAGTGACATTACTGGCCATAAGAGACTAGGTACTAGGTGGTAGGCCTCTTATTGCAAGAGTCCGGCTAGGTGGGTACCACCGCAGTGTCAGATATTCTGCCGCCAAGCACTAGTGTACGTACACTACACTGTGTTCCGGTGTGAAGGGCATTGTAGCTAGTGACATTACTGGCCATAAGAGACTAGGTACTAGGTGGTAGGCCTCTTATTGCAAGAGTCCGGCTAGGTGGGTACCACCGCAGTGTCAGATATTCTGCCGCCAAGCACTAGTGTACGTACACTACACTGTGTTCCGGTGTGAAGGGCATTGTAGCTAGTGACATTACTGGCCATAAGAGACTAGGTACTAGGTGGTAGGCCTCTTATTGCAAGAGTCCGGCTAGGTGGGTACCACCGCAGTGTCAGATATTCTGCCGCCAAGCACTAGTGTACGTACACTACACTGTGTTCCGGTGTGAAGGGCATTGTAGCTAGTGACATTACTGGCCATAAGAGACTAGGTACTAGGTGGTAGGCCTCGTATTGCAAGAGTCCGGCTAGGTGGGTACCACCGCAGTGTCAGATATTCTGCCGCCAAGCACTAGTGTACGTACACTACACTGTGTTCCGGTGTGAAGGGCATTGTAGCTAGTGACATTACTGGCCATAAGAGACTAGGTACTAGGTGGTAGGCCTCTTATTGCAAGAGTCCGGCTAGGTGGGTACCACCGCAGTGTCAGATATTCTGCCGCCAAGCACTAGTGTACGTACACTACACTGTGTTCCGGTGTGAAGGGCACTGTAGCTAGTGACATTACTGGCCATAAGAGACTAGGTACTAGGTGGTAGGCCTCTTATACATGTGTTTTATTTTGTTTTAAACGTAATATTTGTTTTATTTTAGGTTCTGAAATATACTCGTTGGAAATGAGCAAGACTGAAGCACTAACACAAGCAATAAGGAAGTCTATTGGCATTAGAATAAAGTAAGTATTATAAAATATTACGGTGCCTAATTTGAGCTTAAAAAAGACAGATAGGCGGATCAGGATCTCCGTGGGTTTTCCGATGAATATTTTAGCCACCCAGCTGGGGACCATACTTCCACCTTACAGAACACTACTTGATGTAGTGTTGTGTTTTTGCGGTGAGTAAGGTTGCCAGTGCTCCACGAGAGTACGCTGCGCTAGTATTAATGCTGCTAGCACAGTGAGTCCTCATCAACAACATGGTTGGCAACCCGATAGTGATACCCCTGGTATTGCTAGCGGCTATAGGCTACGGTGACTGCTTACCATCAGGCGTGCCACCTTAATGGTTTAAAAAATATGTATGTATCCTTGCAGGGAAGAATCTGAGATTATAGAGGGTGAAGTGGTGGAGGTGGTTGTGGAGCGCGCGGCCGGCGGGGGCGGAGCCCGAGTGGGGCGCCTCACACTCAAAACCACAGACATGGAGACCAATTACGATATGGGTGCAAAGATGATAGATTCTCTACTCAAAGAAAAGGTATGTACTCTGGAAGAGATCGCCAATTGTACCGATTTATAATGTATTTTATGTTCTTCAGTTATTGATTTTGGTGTACAATAAGGAGTTATCTATCTATCTATCTATGTACACTAAGTATTTCAACCTTTCAACTCAACCGCTAGCGTTTTTAACCTGTTGACTGTCAAATTCACACTTGGGGTAGGTTAATAATCTTCACTATCTACACTAATATTATAAAGAGGTAAGATTTGTATTTTTGTATGTAACGAATAAACTCAAAAAGTACTGGACCGATTTCAAAAATTCTTTCACCGTTAGAAAGCTACATTATCACTGAGTAACATAGGCTATATATTATACTAGCTGCCCGCCCCGGCTTCGCACGGGTGGACACAATATTTGATAAATGTCTATGCTCCGAAACTAATGTCTACCCGTGCGAAGCCGGGGCGGGCCGCTAGTGATTAATAATAATGCTTGGACATTATCACACAGCGCCATCTGGCCCCAAACTAAGCAAAGCTAGTATATAGCCTATGTTACTCAGTGATAATGTAGCTCGCGGACCAGTTAGCCAAGGAGGCTGCACTGCACTCCAAGAAAAGACCGGACTATGACGGGTGTCCGGTGTCATTCGTCAAGCGAGAGCTTCGCAAGAACTCGCTTGACGAATGGAACCGGCGTTATAGGCAAGGAGATACGGCCAGCGGAACAAAGCTGTTCCTCCCGGACGCAGTGGAGACGTACAGGGTTGTCCGTCAGCTCCGCCCGGAGGGCGTCATGACGCAGGTTCTCACCGGGCACGGTGGGTTCTCCGAACACTTGAGCAGGTTCAAGTGTAAGGAGGACCCAACGTGCTTTTGTGAGCCGGGAGTGAGCCAAACCGTCGGGCACATCCTCGCCGAATGCCCTGCGTTCGGGAGGGAAAGGTTTGATGCCGAACAATTACTGGGCACAGAGATCGCAACAGCTAGTTTTAAGAAATTAATAAGTAATAAGAACAGTCAGAATATATTTATAGAATATAGCAAAAATGTGGCAAGAAAAATTATAGAAAGGAATAAGTAGGAAAACACTAGGAACCAAAGAAGAATGTTATAAAAGAAGGAAAAAAATAAGTATTAGTTAAGACACGACAGAAATAGACTTAAAACATAAATACATACAAAGACTAATACAAGAAGATCAAGTAAACATTAACATATCGTAAAACAAGTAAAAGATATAAAAAGACTGATAAATGTCAGAGGGACGCTGTTAGTTAATAAAAAATAATAATTTTGCTATCTAACGGTGAAAGATTTTTTGAAATCGGTCCAGTAGTTTCAGAGCCTATTCAATACACACATACAAAAATACAAATCTTTCCTCTTTATAATATAGATAAAAGATTTATGCACACTTAAGTGGTCAGCGTGAGATGAAATGGTTATCAGCCAGGGCGATCATATGTTTCCTTGTGCAGGTACAATCAGGAGATGTGATCACCATAGATAAAGCTACCGGAAAAATAAACAAACTGGGTCGCAGTTTCGCGCGCGCACGCGACTATGATGCTACCGGTGAGTGGTCAAAATAGTAATAATATATCTTCACGCCTTCCCACAAGGGTCCCCGAAGAGGTAGTCAGAGGTTACAACACCCACTCCCCACCGAAGATAATTTGGTGCCAACGTGACAGATGGTGAGTCCGTAGCCGTCTCTTAGGCACTACATACGTCCTTGAATTTCTTCTCAGACGTATGCAGGTTTCCTCACGATGTTTTCCTTCACCGTGAAGCTCGTGGTGTGACTAATCACTGCACTTAAGTTATGAAACTTATTGGTACAGACCGGTGGGATTGGAACTTGCGTCGCTAGAATAGCAGGCAACGCTTCATACTAACAACCACTATACCACTTATAATATAATAATAATAATGCTTGGACATTATCACACAGCGCCATCTAGCCCCAAACTAAGCAAAGCTTGTACTATGGGAACCAGCAGCTGATATAATACTTATATACTTTTGTAAATACATATTTATAATACATACCAAACACACAGACGCTAGCCAAACATGTTTGACACATAAATGCCTGTCTGTCTTTCTGTCTGTCTGTCTGTCTGTCTGTCTGTCTGTCTGTCTGTCTGTCTGTCTGTCTGTCTGTCTGTCTGTCTGTCTGTCTGTCTGCCTGTCTGCCTGTCTGTCTGCCTATTTGCCTGTTTGCCTGTCTGTCTGTCTGCCTGCCTGTTTGCCTGTCTGTCTGTCTGTCTGTATGTCTGTCTGTCTGTCTGTCTGTCTGTCTGTCTGGCAAGCATGTTTATCTCAAGTTTTAACCTACTTGTGTTTTCAGGACAACAGGCTCGCTTCGTCCAGTGTCCTGAGGGCGAGCTCCAGAAGCGGAAGGAGGTGGTTCATACAGTCACTCTGCATGAAGTGGATGTCATCAATTCCCGCACACACGGCTTTTTGGCTCTCTTCTCTGGTAAAATTTTTTTTATACCGCTAAGGTGGCACACAAGCATACGGCCCACCTGATGGCTGGGATTCGAACCTGGGCCCATCAGATGACAGGCCGTTGCTATCCTACTTGGTGGTTTTCCCAAAGGAGTACAGCATGGGGTTCTTCAAGAAGGATGTGAAGAGATTTCTACAGGGTCAGCAACGAGAGTGATGATCCCTGGTGTTGCAAGCGGCCATAGGCTACGGTGACCGCTTACCATCAGGCGGCCCGTATTGTTTGCCACGATAGTGGTATAAAAAAAAACTTCCTTCTAATATTATAAATGCGAAAGTTTGTGAGTATGGATGGATGGTTTTTTTTTTCACACAAGCACACGGACCACTTGATGGTAAGCAGTCACCGTAGCCTATAGCCGCTAGCAATACCAGGGATATCACTAACGAGTTGCCAACCATGTTGTTGATGAGGACTCAATGCGCTAGCAGTATTACTACTAGCCCAGCGTATCCTCGTGGAGCACTGGCAACCTTACTCACCGCAGAAACACAACACTACATCAAGTAGTGTTATTTGACTGAGGTCTTCTGTAAGGTGGAGGTACAGTGCCCAAAAAAACCCACGGGAGATCCCAATTCACCCTACCTCTCTTTTTAAAAGCTCATGGTGTGATAAATCACTGTACTTGAACTTAGAAAAGCATTGGTACAGGCCGGGGTTGGTAATATTGGAACTTGGGCCCATCAGATGACAGGCCATTGCTTCAACCACAAGGCCACCACGGCTTGTTACTCTTCCACACAGAAACTACTCAACAGATTTGGATGAATTTTGGAACACGGATAGTTTATAGCTTGGATTAACACATGCACATGCAGCTAAATTATGTGTATGCTTTAGAAACTACTCAACGGATTTGGATGAATTTTGGAACACGGATAGTTTATAGCTTGGATTAACACATGCACATGCAGCTAAATTATGTGTATGCTTCCTCTACTTGTCTTCCTTTCTTTTAGCCATGTGGTGTGTTGTTAATAAGACTGAATAAATGTTCATCTTTCTTTCTGTATGATCGACGATTGGTCACCCATCCTCTGTCTAACCTCGCAGGTGACACCGGGGAGATAAAGTCTGAGATCCGCGAGCAGATCAACAGCAAAGTGAGCGAGTGGCGCGAGGAGGGGAAAGCTGAGATGATACCTGGCGTGCTTTTCATTGACGAGGTAATCATATGCCCATCTTTACTAATACTATCTATATTTATTCTAATATTATAAGCAGGAAAGATTTGTATTTTTATGTGTATGTTTGTATTGAATAGGATCCGAAACTACTGGACCGATTTCAAAAATTCTTTCACCGTTAGAAAGGTACATTATCACTGAGTAACATAGGCTATATATTATACTAGCTGACTAAATATTTGATAAGTGTCTATCCGTGCGAAGCCGGGGCGGGCCGCTAGTAGTTTTTAAAGTTACAAATTATTATTTTCAGGCGCACATGCTCGATATAGAATGCTTCTCGTTCCTGAACCGCGCCCTCGAGTCGGAGACTGCGCCCGTGGTCATAATGGCCACCAACAGGGGGATCACCCGCATCAGAGGCACCTCCTACCGCAGCCCGCACGGGATTCCCCTCGATCTCCTCGACCGAGCCATCATAGTGCCCACCACACCGTACTCCCAACAAGAGCTACGCGAGATATTGAACATCAGGTGACTATTGACTTTGACCTTGACCTTGAAACTCCTTCATCGTTACCGTACTCCCAACACGAGCCAAGCGAGATATTGAACATCAGATGACTACTGACCTTGACCTTGAAAATCCATCATCGTGTCCACCACACTATACTCGTAACACGAACTACGCGAGATATTGAACATGAGGTGAATATTGACCTTGACCTTAAAATGACTACTGACCTTGACCTTGAAAATCCATCATCGGCCCGCCACACTATACTCGCAACACGAACCACGCGAGATACTGAACATCAGGTGACTATCGCAATGCCCTTTCCCAGGATATAATCTATCTCATTGTCAAATTTTATTACGATCCGTTCAGCCGTTTAGTCCTGAAAAGGTAAAAACAAACAGATTTACTTTCACATGTAAAATATTACTAGCGGCCCGCCCAGGCTTCGCACGGGATATATTTATCAAATGTTTTTTCTACCCGTTTTTATAGTTTTTCAGGCAGTTTTTTATTTTTTTTCTCTCCGTAAGAACCATCCTCGTACTTCAAGGAATATTCTAAAAAAATAATTTGCGAAATCGGTTCAGCTGCTCTCGAGATTTGAGCTTAGCAACACATTCAGCGATTCATTTTTATACTAGCGGCCCGCCCCGGCTTCGCACGTGTGGACATTTATCAAATATTGTGTCTACCCGTGCGAAGCCGGGGCGGGCGGCTAGTATAATATATAGCCTATGTTACTCAGTGATAATTTAGCTTTATAACGGTGAAAGAATTTTTGAAATCGGTCCAGTAGTATCGGAGGCTATTCAATACAAACACACAAAAATACAAATCTTTCCTCTTTATAATATTTATTTTTATTTTATTTTATTTTATTTTGTTTTATTCGGAAAACTTACAGCTAGACAACTACATATTAAATAGAATTAGAAGATTAAGGCCAATTACAAGTTTTCACATATAGAATTGAGAATATAAGGACATAGGTAGATTCACTAATAATACAAAAACATCCAGAACATAATCTAAGCTCTAAAGAAAGCATAGCTGATTTTTCGCTTCAGTTGATGAATATCCGAATGAAATATATCGATATCGTGATCCCAATGTAGTTTGTTGATATAATTACTTGCTCTTAGTAAGAATGAGTTTTGCCGGTAAGTCGTTCTAACAATTGGTACATGGAGTATGTTAGGTTTTCTGAGTGAGAAGGCAGGGGTACACAAACCCAACCTACTCAGCAGCTCAGGACAGTCGATAGTGGCTTTAGCTAATTGAGTAAGATAGGCTATGTCGGCAATTTTCCTTCGTTCGTAAAGTGGTAAGAAATGAAAGTGTTTACATCGAGCTGGGTAGTTAGGTAAATATTTGTTAGCGCGGTACTGTAAGTGACGCAAGAAACGCTTTTGTATACGTTCGATGCGTGTAATATATGTATCGTAAACGGGGTTCCATACTTGAGACGCGTATTCCAAATGGCTGCGGACAAAAGCACAGTAAAGAATTTTGAGGGTCTTTATGGATTTGAATTCGGATGATAGCCTCAAAACAAAGCCAAGTGCTTTTGAGGCCTTATTGACCATATTATCAATATGCTCATTGAAAAGTAGTTTTTCATCAAAAATTATACCCAGGTCTTTTATATTCTGCACCCTTTTTATCACGGTATTTTTTAATAGATACGAATGGTTAAGTATGTTGAGTTTGCGAGTAAATGAGCATACATAACATATTGAGACATTCAAATCTAACTTATTTGCGGTGCAATAATGTTCAAATCTGGTTAGATCATCTTGAAGGCTTTTAATATTGGCATCGTTTCGTATAGGACAGATAATTTTCATGTCATCAGCATATAGTAAGATTTTAGAATGGAGGAAACAAGAACTGATGTCATTGATAAATATAATGAATAGCAGAGGTCCAAGCAATGAGCCCTGCGGAACACCTGATGTAATATTCATAGATGAAGAATTATAGCCATTCAAAACAATAATTTGACTGCGATTTTTTACATAGGACGAGAACCATCTATGCAAGCTTCCTCTAATTCCCACAGACTGCAATTTACGTAGCAAAATGACGTGATCTATCCGATCGAACGCTTTGCTGTAGTCCGTGTAAATAATGTCAACTTGCGTTGACTCAGTCATATGTTTCGTCAGAATATCGTGGCAAAGAACTAGATTCGAGGTAGTAGATCTCCCTCTGAGAAAACCATGTTGATCTTCATTGAGGATTTGCTTCATTGCTGAGTATAACTGGTTATATATAATTTTCTCTAAGACTTTGGCAAATAGACAAAGCTTAGAGATGGGTCTATAATTTTCAACTATATTCTTAGGTCCTTTTTTATGAATTGGCGTAACATAAGCTGATTTCCATATCGTTGGAACTTCGCCCTCTGAAAGGGACCGCTTAAACAGATACGAAAGAGGAACAGTGAGACTTTTGGCACAGTTAACGATTAATATAGCAGGCACGTTGTCGGGACCTGCGGATTTGTTAGGGTCCAGGGATTTCAGTAGCTTATAGACTTCCTCTTTGTCAACAGTGACCGAACTGATGTCAATATGCGTATCAAATAGTGAATTCTGAGTTACGTCGTCGGCTTGGGTGTTCGTTAGGAAAGTGGAATGAAAATATTCAGCAAACATATTACTAATGTCCTCCCCATTATTTGAAGAGCGTTGGCCAAATTTGAATGTAGCAGGGTAGTTATTGCATTGCTTTTTCTTTTTTATATAGGACCAAAAAGCTTTAGGACATTTTGCAATAGAATTTTCAATACAATTAATATATTCATTGAACATTGAGGCCTCTAAGTTTTTCACACGTTCCCTTAATATTGAGAATGAGTTGTGGTCTGATACATTATTGTAAACCTTATATTTGGTATGGTATTTGTGTTTTTCTTTTAGCATTTTAATTAAGGGGGCCTTGTACCATATGGGATATTTCTTATTTGGCCGTACAATTTTGGAGGGGACATGTTTATCTCGCAAGCTATTTAAGGTCTCATATAGAAAGTTAAGACTGTCATCAAGGGATCGCTTTTTAAATTCCTGCTGCCAGTTCACTGAGTCCAAGTCATTAGAAATTGCGTCAAAGTTTCCAGATTCGTATAAAAATTTTAACCGTGGACGCGGGGAAAGTGTATGGTGTTGAACGAAATCGGCTGAGATACAGAGAGCTTTGTGATGGAGGTCTTCAATGATCAACGGGGATGTACAGTTAACGACAGATATATTGTTGTTACAGAAAACTAGATCAAGCAGTCTATTATTATGGTTGGTACAAGAATTAAACTGTAAGAGGTTACATAAATTCATACTATCGAATAAGTCTGTTTGTGCATCACCCTGTATATTAGATGGTCGTAAAGAGAGCCCATCGTCAGACAATTGCCAGTTAAGGTTAGGTAAATTGAAATCTCCTAGTATCAGAAACATGTCAGAAGGATTGTGGATAAGGATATTACTTAGGTTGATAGCAAAGTTTGACAGCTGTTTAGTTATCGAGTTCCCTTGGTTTTGGGCGCAAATATATGATACACAGATGTGTATTTTGTAGGATATTGAGGGTTTCCTGTTAATTAGTTTCAAAGTAACCCATATGTCCTCCGCCGAGGAACGCCAGTCACAGCGTTCCTCCGCAACAAGTTCGCGACGGACAGCAATCAACACCCCGCCCCCCATATACTGGTTAGTAAGTGAGTAGTTTCTATCACGCCTCCATACAAGATAGCGCTCGTCTATAATTTCACTGTCTAGAATCCCCTCTGTCAACCACGTTTCTGTTAGGCAGATAACGTCGTAATTATTTAAATATACATTCCTCAAGAATTCACGAGCCTTTGTCCGCAGCCCCCTAACATTTTGGTAATATATACTTAGTGGCACCATGGTAAACAATAGTGAACAATGTTAACTAAATGAATATAATATCGCGCAAACAAAATATGTATGTTATTATGACGAACTAAGAGTAACGACTTTATAAAGAATAATTGCAGAAAACTCAAGCCAATTAAGACCGAACGGCTATAATTATAAGGTTGCAAGTAGGCGTAATTAGTAGACGGTAATTTAAACGGCATAGGGCGGTAGGCAAATAAAAATCTTACGAATACATGTACAGAATAGATAGTAATACTTTGTACTGGACGTAGATAGAACGACTCACCTGCGTTTCTCAATCTTTTGGAGCAAGAGTAATTAAAATAAATGGGATTGACAAATCGAATAACATAGATCGATACTAAGAAATTTTCTTTAAATCCTCTTCTGTTTTTATGGTATGTATAGGAGACGTAGTATTTTTCCGTAGATAGATCTTGCAGCCTTTCACCCAGGTATAGGTAAAACCCTGCTCCTTTGCGAAGGTTTTGGTCTTATTGAGCAGCATCTTGTTTGCGTAGGTCAGGTGATCATTAACATAAACTTTGTTATCACCGTTGAGGCCTATATCTGATAATAACAAATTTTTACGCTTTCTCGCAGCTGCCACGAAGTTATCCCTGATATACCTATTAAGTACTGAGACTATAATATTCTTGTTGGTTTCGTTGGAGCGCATCGGTACTCTGGCGATATAGTTAATCTGTTCCTTGGGAATCTTGCAATTCAAAGTAGCTCCCAATTGAGCTATGACATCGAATAAGTTCTCCATCTTGGATTCCGGGACTCCCTTGATCTCGATATTGTTCATTCGAGATCGCTGGTCAGCGTCGCGATTGGCACTTTCCAGTTGGTCAAGTCTTTTTTGTAGATTCATGATGTCTTCTTTAGCTTTTTGCAGCGTACCCAGCTCCTGCTCGATTCGCTCCATCTTTGCTGTAAGGGTATCCACAGAGGTGTGAAGAAAGTCAATGGACTTGATAATGTCAGTGAATTGTGACTTTAATGAGGACAGTTCTGTAAGTTCTGTTTTGATGTCTTCCATCTTCTTAGACAAAGCGGGTAGCAGCGATGTTTGAGCTGTTAGATTTTTCAACTCTAATAGAACTGTTTCATTGTTAGTCGCGGATGGAGACTTCGATGCCGTAGTTTTAGTGGGCAGGTTGATAGATGTCCCACTACCTTTGATCTTACAACTACCACAGCGCCAGGTAGCTTTTCTGTCACCCAGCTTACGATACCCAGCTTCGGTAATGCCTGCGCATTGAAAATCGAACTGGCCCAGGCAGACCGAACACTGAACGCCATCTCTGGTTTCGGAATTGCAAAGTTTGCAGTTAAGCATTTTATTAAAGTTTGAGAAACACTGGATATACAAGGTGCGGAGCGAAATCCACTCAGTGAGCACGTGCGTCGGTTATCAGAACTACCGTCTTACTGATATTATATACTGATATTATATATGATATTAGTGTAGATGTAGATTAGATGATGGAATACTACGCGGGCGAAGTAGGTTTTAAAAGGTATATAATATATAACTTTAATATGTATGTATTTATATTGTCAAATTTGTCAAAAGATGCGAGGAAGAGGACTGTCAAATGTCAAACGACGCGTTGACAGTGCTGACCCGCGTCGCCACGGAGACCTCGCTCCGGTACGCCATACAACTGATCACCACGGCTTCACTCGTGGCCAAGCGGAGGAAGGCCAATGAGGTACATACTCACAATCAGTCAATCATATATACTTACTAGCGGCCCGCCCCGGCTTCGCACGGGTAGACTTTTATATCAAATATTTTGTCTACCCGTGCAAAGCCGGGGCGGGAAGCTAGTATAATATATAGCCTATGTTACTCAGTGATGATGTAGCTTTGTAACGGTGAAAGAATTTTTGAAATCGGTCTAAAAAATTAAAAATAAAATTTAGGGGTGGACTACCCCTAACATTTAGGGGGATGAAAAATAGATGTTGGCCGATTCTCATAGATACCGGATAAGCACAAAAAAATTCATCAAAATCGGTCAAGCCGTTTCGGAGGAGTATGGCAACGAAAACTGTGACCCGAGAATTTTATATATTAGATTATGTCTGGAAGATATTTTTTTGTTAAACATGAGGATTGCCCACCTGATGGTAAGCAGTCACCGTCAGCCGCTAGCAATACCAGGGGTATCACCAACGCGTTGCCAACCATGTTGTTAATGAGGACTCACTGTGCTAGCAGCGTTACTACTCTAGCCCAGCGTGTTTTTAAGGTTGTTGAAAATAGGAATTCAAAATAACCAAAACAAATGACATGTCCTGTAATGTCCAACTTTGGTACCATAGTAATAAATGCTCAGACGGACAAGCTCTAACAGAATATACAAAAAGGTATTGGCCGACACTTTCAGATTTGGACCAAATCTCTATGAAACATGGATGATGCCCTTTTCACAGACTGTTATGCTATATAAAAAAATAGGAGCGAAATTGAAAAATCTTTTACCATTGGTTACCGATATTATCCCTGATGAACATAGGCTACTTTTTACAGCGGGAAAATGCTTCATTCAAAATGAAAATATCATTTATTCAGTTTACGCCCTAATAAGGCACTTATGAAGGTCTAAATTACCACCGCCAAACATACGGGAAAACGAGTAATAGTATACTATTGTGAGGTAAAAGCTAGGATACCAGTGCCGGTAGCAGGAACATTGTCGACAACGTATTCGAAAACGTAACTCGCGAAATGTCAAAATTGTCATACTAATTTTTAGTTCCACATTTCACCGCCGCAGCGCTGTTCATTTATCAATACAAAAATAGTCGAAGGCGATACGAAAACGTTGTCGACATGTTCCTGCTACCGGCACTGTTGTTCAAAACATCTAAACCTAACTAATTTGACAGGTATAAAAGTATTGCTATCCCTTTCTCATGTGCGGGGTTAAAAAAGGATGGCAATACATTTAGACCTGTCAAATTAGTTAAGATTAGTAATTTTGAACAACAGAATTGGCACCAATAAAGCTTGTATTATTAATATTATTATAATAATGCTCGGACATTATCACACAGCGCCATCTGGCCCCAAACTAAGCAAAGCTTGTACTATGGGAACCAGCAGCTGATACAATACTTATATACTTTTGTAAATACATACTTATAATACATACCAAACACCCAGACGCAAGGCAAACATATTTGTCACATAAATGTTTGCCCCGGCGGGAATCGAACCCGCGACCTCTAGCGTAGCAGTCAGGTATACTAACCACTAGACCAGCGGTCTCGGCAATATCAGTCATTATAAATCACATGTTTTGTTGCAGGTCAGCATGGAAGATGTGAAGAAGGTTTACTCTCTATTCTTGGATGAGCATCGCTCGGAGCAGTTCCTCAAGGAATACCAGGACGAGTTTATGTTCAACGATGGCGGGGGAGGTGAGACCTTAGGGGTATAAAAAAACAAAAATTTTAAAGCCGTGGTGGCCTTGTGGTTGAAGCAACAGGCCTGTCATCTGATGGGCCCAGGTTCGAGTCCCAGCTGGTACTAATGAGTTTTTCTAAGGTTAAGTACAGTGATTAATCACACCATGAGCTTTTAAAAAGAGAGGTAGGGCGATTTGGGATTTCCCGTGGGTTATCCCATTTAAATTGGAGCCGCCCGACTGGGGACTGTACCTTCGCCTTACAGAAGACCGCAGTGAAATAACACTACTTGATGTAGTGTTGTGTTTCTGCGGTAAGTAAGGTTGCCAGTGCTCCACGAGGATACGATGGGCTAGTAATAATGCAGCTAGCACAGTGAGTCCTCAACAACAACATGGTTGGCAACTCGTTAGTGATATCCCTGGTATTGCTAGCGGCTATAGGCTACGGTGACTGCTTACCATCAGGTGGGCCTTATGCTTGCGTGCCACCTTAATGGTATAAAAAAAGATATCACCAAGATTTTTTTTTATATTTTCAGACGCACCGCAGCTGATGGAAGTGACTCAATAAATGAAAAAATCTCACAAAATCACGTCAAGAAATGAAAATACACCATTCCAACTTTTTTCAAATAGTTATTTCATTCAATGCTTTTGGGATGATGAAGGTCAGCCTGTATGCGACTAAAGCACGTATATCTATGTCATAAAAAATAGATATTGGTCCTGGTGGCACACAAGCCCCAATTAATTGCGCCACAGTATTCGTATCGTAACGTGAACACATCGTTTGTGTATGATTATTACGTGTGTTATTATCGTAAACTGAGTAACTATACCTAATAGAAGAAGGTTAATTGGTCAAATACGTGTCACAGTCAGTGCCAGTGCCGGTAGCAGGAACATTGTCGACAACGTTTTCGTATCGCCTTCGACTATTATTGTATTGGAAAATGAACAGCGCTGCGGCGGTGAAAAGTGGAACTAAAAATTCGGCAACGTATTTGGAATCGTAACTTGTTTTCTTTGTCGTCCTCTATTCCTTTTCGTTTGATATCTAGGGTTCTGTTACATCTTTTGTCCATTTTTCGTTATCTCTCATCGTGTCGTGTGGCCTTTCCAGCTCTATTTGAGTTTTTTAGTCCTTACTACAATATCTTCAATTTTTGTAATGGTTTGTCATCTTAGTGATGCAGAAAAAAAGGGGCAAATTCAAATTCAAAAAGATCTTTATTTGACTAGACTACAGGCAGGCACTTTCAAATCGTCAGAATCTACCACCGGAATCGGAAGGTCGGTCTTGCTGAGTAGAATCCGGCAAGAAACTCAGCAATTACTCTTTTAAAAACCAAAAGAATTACATAAAATTTACATTTCAAATACTTACTTAACATGGATACCTAATTGACGAGACCGCTGGTGTAGTGGTTAGTACACCCGACTGCTATGCTAGAGGTCGCGGGTTCGATTCCCGCCGGGGCAAATATTTATGTGACAAATATGTTTGTCTTGCGTCTGGGCGTTTGGTATGTATTATAAGTATGCATTTACGAAAAAAAAAAGTATATAAGTATTATATCAGCTGCTGGTTCTCATAGTACAAGCTTTGCTTAGTTTGGGGCCAGATGGCGCTGTGTGATAATGTCCAAGCATTATTATTATTATTTCTCACCTATTACACTCTCACATACCTATTTCTCTCTTAAAATTGTATATTGCTTTTGTTAACTTTCTTCATGTTATGTTACATTAGCTGGTTGTTTTTTGACACCACGGAAAGATTTCAAACAATTTGTGGTTCAATAAACATTATTATTGTTTTTCTTTTACAAGAAGTCGTATGTTTAAGTTACTTATGTTATGTAAGATTGTATTTTTAATAAATTGCTAACTCACGAGAAGTTTTTGTATAAAACACGTTAAAAGTTTGGTTGGTAGATGTAGTAAGTGTTTCAGACAAAAGTGAAACGTCACAGAAAATAATTATGTTTTAATTTTAAAGCAGACTTTTATTAATTAAACAAAATGGTGTTCCCCTCATCAAGCCTTTTCATGTGATACCCATATTTAATGAGGGAATTATAATCAGCCATCTTTCGGCGGCCGCCATAGTGGATTAAAAATGCTGGCATTTAGATAATCGTGCATTGTCACGGGAACCAAAAGTGTAAGCAAAATTTCAGCTCAATCGTACACTGGAAGTGGGTCAATTTCAACTAGCGTTATTTTAAAACGTTACTAAAGAAACCGAAAGGTACTGTCTCAGGTATTGCTTTTATTTACACCCAAATCACACTTAGTCGATTATTCTTGAAATTTTTATTCTGTGGCTTCGTTATTACCGTCGTCTTAAGCCACAACACTATTTACAAAAAAAAGTAATCGATCCGTCAAGTAATTTTTTACTACATTTTTGTGTCGCATTTTCAAACAAGTTATTTGTAAAATTCAAAATGTTGGGCATCAGGAGCCTTATTAGGGCTAATCAGCAGATCGTGAAGAATGTGGTTCAGCAAAGGAACATGAGCGCAATCTCAACCCCAGCAAGAAATAAAGTTTCCAAAGGCGTAAGTACCTATTTATTCCACATACGACTATACTTCGCTTTTTACGGATTACATTTATTCTAATTAGATAATTAAAAACATTTTTGTCAGTTTTAAAGCCCAAAACAAAGATATTGAAGAGTAATTTGTAGAAATTTGAATTACGTAATTTGACAGAATGTTTTAGGTTAAGTATAGAAAGAGATTAGATAAATTATTTCTGAATGTGATTTGTAGTTCTTATGCCCTTTTTTATTCTTGTTTTTGTTGTAGAGTATTAAAATACGGTGCACTGGGTTTGTTTTGCACTATTAGTGCAATAACCCATAAAAATCATGAGAAAAAAAAATGAGTTGCTGAATGTGTTGCTAAGCACAAATCTCGAGAGCAACTGAACTAATTTCGCTAGTTATTTTTTTCTTGTGAATTGAAGTGATGAAGCATATATTAAGTTTGCATAGATAGGGTAAAAAAAAAAATATATTTGAAAAAAAAAGCATTTATTCAATTTAGGCCCTAATGAGGCACTTGTGAAGGTCTAAATTACCACCGGTTCGAAACCTTTAGCCCAGCGCTACTCAACCTTTTTCATTTTGACACATATTGTTTTTGTTAGGTTTTCTCAATTGTTACAAATTGAACTGATTCATTGAGGATATGTATTTTATTATTATATCAATCGTCATAATTAATGCAAATAATAATCACTTGAAATTACCATATCACTAATAGCACTATAAGTGGTAGTGTTATGTAGAATCTATTCACTCAGCATGCTTTAAATTTTTCTTATGGGCTTGAAATTCAAAATGGTTTATTAAAATAGCATTAGTTGGACCAACTGCAAATACTCTGCATGCTGCAGTTTGAGTATAGCTGCTTTAAACAGTTATGGGGGCTATTATATACTTACATAACAAACAATTGAATGTACAATCACTTTGGCAAGGCTGTCAGCTGTAGACTGACTGTTTTTTCATATACACACTTTCATATTAGTACATAACATGCCTTTTCCTCGAGGTAGGTCCCTTATCCACAACACTTTCACTAGTCTTCTACTTTTTAAAACTTGATTGACATTTCAGTATTCAACCCTAATTTCATAACAGAAAAAATAACTTGTTTATTCCCAGGAGATTATCTTCCTAGCCAGTCTGATGGTTGTCGGGTGGTCAGCCATCCCCGCCTGGGTGCTGGTGAACATGAAGCATTACCGTGACCATGAATAAACGCTTACCATAGTCAATAGAGTGACAAAAATCATACTGAATGTGTTTGCCAAGTCTCCAAACAAGATAATAATTCTATCGGTATGTCAGTTTAAATAAAAAACGTTAAATAAAAAGCACATTCAATATTATTGTTGGTAATGCAGTAGTGAGACATTTATGTTTAAGTAAAAGTTGATGTAATAAATCTTTCCTTGTTTTATTTTATGATTCTGATTTACATTTTGGTGTCCATTTAGTTGTACAAAACCACTAAACTAATTTGACAGGACTAAAACTCTTGCTATCCCTTTCTCATTTGTGGGGTTAAATAAGGATGGCAATACTTTAAGTCTTGTCAAATTAGTTTAGTGGGTACAACAGAAGTAGCGGCCACTTCACTGATATATCAGATTGTCAAGCGAAATCACTATCCTGATAAAAAGAACTTAACTAATTTGACAGGTCTAAAAATATCGCCATCCTTATTTAACCCCGCACATGAGAAAGGGATAGCAAGACTTAGACCTGTCAACTTTATTGCTGACTACTGTATTGCTATGAGCTCCTGGTACTTTGACAAGCAGTCCATAGAGTCTTAACCTGTCGCATTAAATATTTTATAATCGCAATTTCTCTGCATTAGGACAGTAAAAGATAAAGAAAAGAGTAAAACATTTTAACAATAATAGATTTTTAAGTCGGTATTCATTTTATTTTATCACAATTTGAGTAATAAGCTAGCAACACTGGCGATTAAAAATGGCGCGGATTTTGACAGCGCAGCACTCGATACCGTCGTCGTGCGGGAGATGGGCGCACACTCTCGTTGTAGCCACTGATACTCTTCTGTAAGATTCCTTTGCAGCAAAATGGGGCCGATTACCGATAGGACTCGTGCGTGGTAATCATTTAGGTATTTTATCTGTAAAAAAAAAAAAAACTGATCTGTCAATAAATTATGACATAAAATAGTCCTTGAAAAGGATTAATTGCCTTAGCTAAAAAAAGAAGAAGAAATTATGACATATTCTTTTTTTTTTATGTACTTCCAGTTTAAATAACTATTATCTATGTTCCATACGAATAATAAAAAAAATTAGGTGTTGCACTCGGAGACTGCCGCGGTAAAGCTATTGCATAGCATTTTTTATCAACTTATGCAATTATGATTATTTATTTATTTTATTAATGCAGTATTTTTTTATATACCTATATACTTTCTCACAAACAGCTGATTACGGTAGTTTTCCAATACAACCAATGCCACCTAAAGGCGGGTTGCTGAACTAAAGAGACAAGCGTGATATTTCAAAAAGTCATTAAAAGCTCTGGTATTTATCGATAGATGGAACTAAAAAGTATCACCGCTGTGCCGGTCGGAGTTAGTGTTAGTTTTTTTTCGTTACGGAATTTCTGGATTCGGTCCCCACGCTCAAGGCCCGCGATAAAAGCTATGCAATAGCTTAAAAATCTTTAGTTTGTAATGTAAAAATAAAATAAACTTAAAAACTAACGAACCGATTAAAATAAATCTTACACTAACCGAATACTATATTACCACTGGGTAACATACGCTATCGGCTATATATAGCATTGATATGCGGGCGAAGTCAAGGGGAAAACTGTATAATTTAGTTAGTGTCAGTTTGTGCACATTGTGACGATACCAATTATTTAAGATTTTTAGAATGATAAAATACAGTCAATATTTCACCTCAAAATCGCTGAGTAGGTCGACGTCCAAGCAGGCAGTCTGATGAGGCACCAGAGAGATGGTGTAAAAGCCAACAGCTCCTCGACCTTCGAAATCTCCAACCAGTCCATTTGCCTGTTAGAAAAAAAAAACTTAAAAAAGGCGCTTTTTTATACCACTAAGGTGTCAAACGAGCATACGGCCCGCCTGATAAGCGGTCACCGTAGCCTATAGCCGCTTGCAACACCAGGGGCACCACTCGTTGCCGACCCTTCAGAAATCTCTCCACACCCTTCTTGAAGAACCCCATGTTGTACTCCTTTGGGAAAACCACGGCGGGGAGTTCATTCCACAATAAAAACGGAACTTACTAGCAAATGATCCGAGTCTCGCGTCATCGCAATCGTTTCCACTAAGTCTTCATGGCGAACACCGTATTCTCCAACCTCGTAGTAACCTGGTTCTGTAAACAGATGGTATAGTATAATTGGATACAATAATAAAAGCCGTGGTGGCCTTGTGGTTGAAGCAACGGCCTGTCATCTGATGGGCCCAGGTTCAAACCCTGGTTTGTACCAATGACTTTTTCTAAGCTTAAGTACAGTGACACCACGCCACTCACACAACGTCAATCACACCACGAGCTTTTAAAAAGAGAGGTAGGGCGGATTGGGATTTCCTGTAAGTTTTCCCATTTAAATTGGAGCCGCCCGACTGGGGACTGTACCTCCGCCTTACAGAAGACCGCAGTGAAATAACACTACTTGATGTAGTGTTGTGTTTCTGCGGTAAGTAAGGTTGCCAGTGCTCCACGAGGATACGCTGGGCTAGTAGTAATGCTGCTAGCACAGTGAGTCCTCATCAACAACAGGGTTGGCAACTCGTTAGTGATACCCCTGGTATTGCTAGCGGCTATAGGCTACGGTGACCGCTTACCATCAGGTAAATATCATCATTAATTCACTACACAGTATAAAACAAAGTCCCTTCCCGCTGTCTGTATGTATGCTTAGATTTTTAAAACTACGCAACGGATTTCGATGCGGTTTTTTTAATAGATAGAGTGATTCAAGAGGAAGGTGTGATGTAAAATTAATGTGTTTTGTAGGTATTTAATTTATATGGCTAACGCTGGCCGTGCGAAGCCGGGGCGGGTCGTTTCTGATACCTAAATCTGCTTAAACGGCCCCTAATGACGTTCTACAACAGAATCGACACTATTTATTTATTTATTTTAATTAATTAGAACGGCTTCAAGCCAATTATACTAATTAACAATCACACCACAGTCATACACTCAACTCGCAGTACTCCAAGCATGCCGACATTATCATCTGCCATCCATCCCCGAACACGTCACTATCAGGGTTGGACTCCAAGAGGGCGTTGAGCGCAGAGAGAGTGCGAGGGACAGGAGAGTGAGCGCGCGATACTGTGCGAGTAATGGGTTCTGCAAATAATTTGTGCCTCCAGCCGCGTAGATTGTTGTACGTATACTACTAAGGTGGCACACAAGCATACGGCCCACCTGATGGTAAGCAGTCACCGTAGCTTGTAGCCGCTAGCAATACCAGGGGTATCACTAACGGGGTGCCAACCATGTTGTTGATGAGGACTTACTGAGCTAACAGCAATACTACTAGCCTACTAGTACTACTAGGCAACCTTCCTTACCGCAGAAACACAACACTACATCAAGTAGTGTTATTTCACTGCGGTCTTCTGTAAGGTGGAGGTACAGTCCCCAGTCGGGCGGCTCCAATTTAAATGGGATAACCCACGGGAAATCCCAAATCGCCCTACCTCTCTTTAAAAAGTACTTTAAGTAAGCACCTACCATTACTGTATATCATATTGGGAGCGATGCCAGGATCATTGGCGGCCGGTCCACTGAGGATCCAAGTGGGTCCTTCGTGAACGTTCAAGAAGTGCCCCACTCCGTGCCCGGTCCCGTGCCCGTAATTCAGTCCCACGTCCCATAAGGCACGGCGGGCTAATACTTCTATTACATGACCCTGAAGTGATAAGAAAAAAAACATTATTACCAGCTTTTTGGGATGGCAACTCGTTAGTGATACCCCTGGTATTGCTAGCGGCTATAGGCTACGGTGACTGCTTACCATCAGGTGGGTCGTATGCTTGTGTGCCACCTTAGTGGCATAAAAAAGAAAGGTTTTATTCACTCATAAAGCTTGTTCATTTGATACCTGTGCCATATGGGTTCATATAGAAATCTTAGGGCGGCCGCCATATTGGATGAGGAATAACGTCACTTTACTGATTGTGTTTCAGTCATAAGGACCTTTCATTCGATAGGTACCCATATCATAGGGGTTACTTTTGAAAATTGAAATGATAAATCGTCATTTTGTTACAATCGCCATTTTGTATTAAAAATGTCATTGAGGTAATCGTCCATTCTAAGAAGAACCAATATTGAATGCCAAATTTCGGCTCAATCAGACATTGGAAAGTGGGTAAAATTTAACTTGCAAGATTTGATTAAACACACACACACACACCGGACAGGTTAAAATAAATAACAGCTTGTAAAAAATGCAGAATCGTTTTTCTATTTACTACCTGGTACACAATGGGTAATTTTATTCCCTTGTATAACAATCTATATAACCAAACTAGACTCTAAAGATCGTAGATAAACTTAATCAAGTCTATAGCATAAACGTACGTGGTACGACGCGTTGCCTGCTATTCTAGCGACGCAAGTTCCAATTCCACCGGTCTGTACCAATGAGTTTTATAACTTAACTGCAGTGATTAGTCACACCACGAGCTTTACGGTGAAGGAAAACATCGTGAGGAAACCTGCATACGCCTGAGAAGAAATTCAAGGACGCATGTAGTGCCTAAGAGACGGCGACGGACTCACCATCTGTCACGTTGGCACAAAATTATCTTCGGTGGAAAGTGGGTGTTGTAACCTCTGCCTACCTCTTCGGGGACCCTTGTGGGAAGGCCTGAACCTATACTATGTTCTCTAATCTGAGTCTATGAGTATCTTACCAAAGTCCTAGCCGGAAAGATGGCGGTGGCGAGCGATATCTGTCCTTTCATAACGCGAGTGAAGGCAAGACGTTGGGCAGGAGTGGGCGAAGCTTGCATGTGACGCGTGCGAGTGATGTCTGTCGTACCATCTCTGGAGAGACACTCAAAATCAAAAATCTTTTATTAAGTTTAGGCCCTAATAAGGCACTTATGAAGGACTAAATTACATTAAAAAGCCACCTGAGAAGGACCGACAAGAAACTCAGTGCTATGTTTTTTTTTCATGCAACAAGCATGATATAACAATGTGTAACAAAATTCTTCTAGACATAACTAGGTATTTACAAATATCAGAATGAAAGCTCATACACTTAAACAATACATGGTGTCTCCCATTTAAATTGGAGCCGCCCGACTGGGGACTGTACCTTCACCAAACAGAAGACCGCAGTCAAATAACACTACTTTGATGTCGTGTTGTGTTTCTGCGGTGAGTAAGGTTGTCAGTGCATAGAGGCTAGATATAGCGAGCCTGCGCTTGCATAACTATTAGATCAACTTTTTTTTTGTCAATTTAGTGGACAAGCAAGCGTACGTCCCTATACCCGCTAGCAATACCAGGGGTATCACTAACGCGTTGCCAACCATGTTGTTGATGAGGACTCACTGTGCTAGCAGCATTACTACTAGCCCAGCGTATCCTCGTGGAGCACTGGCAACCTTACTCACCGCAGAAACACAACACTACATCGAAGCAGTGTTATTTGACTGCGGTCTTATGTAAGGTGTAGGAGGCATCCGCAGTCGCACAATCTCAAACGAGTTTCAACTTACAAATACTGTCCTCCGGAGTCGACTAGAAGCATGTCGTCTCTTTCTATCACCTTCTGTTCTCCCTCCCTCATTGGCTTGTAATGTATAATCGCGCCATTTTCTCCCGCGCCTGCTATGGTATCGAATGATGGTCCCATGAAGAATAATTCTTCGCTGAAGAGAAAATTAATTATGTAATACAAGCTTGTGCCCGCGAATTCGTCCGCGTTGAGCTTAGAATCTCAGAGGAACCTAAAATTTTCCCGGGATAAAAAGTACCCCATGTGTTAATCCAGGTTATTAACTTCGTACCAAATTTCATACAAATCCGTTGAGCCTTTTTTAGTATTAAAATATTAGTAAGAAGTAGGATCTTCACGTCTTCCCATAAGGGGAAGTCGTAGGCAGAGGTGTTACAACAACCACTTTCCACCGAAGATAATTTGGTGCCAACGTGACAGATGGTGAGTCCGTCGCCGTCTCTTAGGCACTACATACGTCCTTGAATTTCTTCTCAGACGTATGCAGGTTTCCTCACGATGTTTTCCTTCACCGTGAAGCTCGTGGTGTGACTAATCACTGTAGTTGTCTGTATGTCTGTTTGTTCTGGCTTATCTCCGAAACGGCTGGACCCATTTTAATGGTAAATTTCACTCGCAGATAGGTGATGTCAAAAGACGTAACTTAAGTTCCTTTTATTTAGAAAAATAGTACGGGTTCCGCGGGATAATAAAACTAATAAATTTGCGATCAAAATTAATTTCACGCGTACGATGTCGCTGGCACATCAACATCAAAAAATCAATTATTCAGTTTAGGCTATAGACATAACTTTATTATACAATTTATTTATTAGCTCAGAGTATATAATATATTAGGCTTAAGGTCACCAATTATGTATTTGTTAATTTTTTATAACTTATTAATAATATAAGCTATAAGTATTACTACTAATCATATGTGAACTTATTTACACAATAAAATAAACTAAACTAAGAAGTTTAGGATTTCGCAAATTCTTTTTTTTCGTCTGTTATTGTCAGAAACTTCTTATGAAAACGAAAAAAAAAACTGTCTAAACTAAAGGTCCTTTTTGCTATGGTGTATTTGACATATGAATTCATAGCTAAGACAGGACCACGTCTGGGGACAGGTAGTTAATATTATAAATACGAAAATAACTCTGTTTTTAAGCTATTGCATAGCTTTTATCGCGGGCCTTGAGCGTGGGGACCGAATCCAGAAATTCCGTAACGAAAAAAACCTAACACCCTCCACTCCGACCGACAACTCCATCAATCGATAAATACCAGAACTTTTAATGACTTTTTGAAATATCACGCTTGTCTCTTTAGTTCAGCAACCTGCCTTTAGGTGGCATTGGTTGTATTGGAAAACTACCGTAATCAGCTGTCTGTGAGAAAGTATATAAAATATATATATATAAAAAAAATACTGCATTAATAAAATAAATAAATAATTATAATTGCATAAGTTGATAAAAAATGCTATGCAATAGCTTTACCGCGGCAGTCCCCGAGTGCCACACCTAATTTTTTTGTTACCTTTTCAGGACTAGGCAGCTGCACGGATCAGAAAAAAATCTATAAGGAGATAATATCTTGAGGAAGGACAGGCTATCTTTTGACTTTAAACAAAGCAGACTAAGTCGCGGGTAACAGCTAGTTGTATATATGGACATCAAAGTGATATCCACTTACCCTCCCGCGTGACAACAATTTATTATTTTTATTAATTATTATTAATAATTTATTTATTTCAGGTGATTAACCCATATTATACTTCAGAAGACTTTCGATGATTACTTAGTTGTAGTATCGTATTTCCAGCGCTCCGGCGCCACGAATTCAAAGCATTTAAAAACAAAAATGCTCAAATTTCACGTATCTAAAGCCTCTCACTCGATGTGACAGCTGCTGACATCTGTCAACTCATTCCGTTTTTCGTGGCTCGGCGCGCGTACGTAAAAATGATGGCCGAACTTCACTTAAGTAAGTTCGTTTGACCAATCTAAATGTTATTAAGTAATACAAGACACTTAAAAATATGTTAGTGAAATATCTTAATTATTATTAACATATTATAGTATATATAAATTCATGTACCTTCCTGCCGCACCGACTCTTCATGTATGAACTTGAACACGGGTCCAGTGCAACAGCAATTTGGGACAAGAGTTTTATTTATCTATAATAGGTTCGTTTTAGTTTTAGATCGTATAATTATTGCATATTACGTGTAATGAAATTAATAAAATAAAACACGATTCTTCACTTACCTTCTAAATTCTTCTAGTTTGTCGGAAAGCATGATCTCTGTAACTTCGAACCCCGACTCCACTTGTTGTTCCACCCAGTGTAACGCTCTCACTACCGCTGTACCATCCTTCACATGAGCTGATCTGAAGCCCTGTCATAGTTGAATTAATATTGTTGCCGCCCGACTGGGGACTGTACCTCCTTACAGAAGACCGCAGTCAAATAACACTACTTGATGTAGTGTTATTTGACTGCGGTAATGTTTTTAAAGCCGTGGTGGCCTTGTGGTTGAAGCAACAGGCCTGTCATCTGATGGGCCCAGGTTCGAGTCCCGGCCTGTACCAATGAGTTTTTCTAAGTTGAATTACAGTGATTAATCACACCATTTCCCGTGGGTTATCCCATTTAAATTGGAGCCGCCCGACTGGGGACTGTACCTCCGCCTTACAGAAGACCGCAGTGAAATAACACTACTTGATGTAGTGTTGTGTTTCTGCGGTAAGTAAGGTTGCCAGTGCTCCACGAGGATACGCTGGGCTAGTAGTATTGCTGCTAGCACTTCGTCAGTGATATTGCTAGCGGCTATAGGCTACGATGACTGCTTAGCATAAGTTGGGCCGTATGCTTGTGTGCCTTACTTACCGCAGAAACACAACACTAAATCAAAGTAGTGTTATTTGACTGCGGTCTTCTGTAAGGTGGAGGTTAGAACCTGAATTTGAACGGGAGATATCGTTGTGCCTACCACTTTGTTGATAAATAATACTAATAATATAACTTTGTTTCTTCTCACAAGGCATATACATTATTACAAGACACAATCTATTAATAGAATTACAGACAGTATGTACATACAATGTCGGAAGCTGGTATCCGAACTAGGGTATGGTGTCGATTCTGTTGTTCAAAATTACTAAACTTAACTAATTTGACAGGTCTAAAAGTCTTGCTATCCCTTTCTCATGTGCGCGGTTAAATAAGGATGGCAATATTTTAGACCTGTCAAATAAGTTAAGTTTAGTAATTTTGAACAACAGAATTGGCACCAATGCCTGTATTTTAGAGTAACAGGCTGCCCTCTCTTGCAGTGACGCACAAAACCGTTTTAGATAAAGATCATTGGTCAAAGGCTAGCATAGTAATGACATGAAAACAGGTCTTATACGCGATATTAAATTGTTTATTTACCTCCCGACGTTTCGACCGAGTTGCATCGGCCGTGGTCACGGGTTTTTTTTTTGTTTCGGCCGATGCAACTCGTTGGAAACGTCGGGAGGTAAATAAACAATTTAATATCGCGTATAAGACCCGTTTTCATGTCATTACTATGTGTTTAAATCGCGAAAATTTAAAAAACAGCAAAGGCTAACAGTGTTTACTTACTTTTAATTCCACATCGTTTTTGACAACCTTCATCAGCGCTACAGGAGATACTGTTGACAAAGTACGTGCGTGCGTGTTCTGTAATATAACCACATGTTTATATAAGACTACTTTTTATCAGCGGCTTTGCACGCATTGTAAAGCGAATAAGTCATCATTCTCCTGCCCTTATCCCATATTATTGTGGTCGGCGCAATATGTGTTTCTCTTCCATCCTTCTCTATCAGCCGTCATCTCTGTATTCACTTCCTTTCTGGCCATGTCATCTGTCACACGGTCCATCCATCTTCTTAGGTCTACCTCGACTGTACTCATCCACATTCACAGCAGTGACAAAACCAACTTGGTAGCTATGCAATTTTTGTTAATTGATATGTTTGTGTTAGCTCATTTTGATATTTGTAATTTCATACCAATGTCTAGAAGAATTTTGTTACAAATTGTTATATCATGATTGTTACATGAAAAAGAAGACAGAGCACTGAGTTTCTTGCCGGTTCTTCTCAGGTGGCTTTTTTCCGAACCGGTGGTAATTTAGACCTTCATAAGTGCCTTATTAGGACCTAAACTGAATAAATGATTGTTGATTTTGATTCATATATGTTGCCATCACTACCACTGTAATATAACTTATAGCCTTCACCAATCTCGCTAGGTTTTGCACATAACCATGTCTCTTATTATACGTCTTCTATTAAACAAGTCTGCTGACTGAATAAGTCAACGGTGTCGATTCTGTTGTTCAAAATTACTAAAGCGGGCTACACAGACACACCTTCAGTTTTAACTGTACAGTCGAACTGTGATGCTATATCGTACGTGTGTAGGCAAAACTGACCACTGTGCAGTTGTACTGCCGATCTAAACTGAACGTGTGTAAACACTAGAGGCGTCAGTTATAACTGCACAGTTCGACTGTACAGTTAAAGCTGAAGGTGTGTAGCACGCTTTATTCTAAGGTCCTTAACCATATTCTAAAGCGGGCTACGCACGTTCAGTTTTAACTGCACAGTGTTGTAATCTGTGCATACCTCTTAAGGGACCCTTGTGGGAAGGCGTGAATATATATTATTATAAGCTACGACATACGGACGGACTAGTGTCAAAAAATAAGGACTTACATTCTCCACAGCTAAGTGTATAGCGTGACTCGCCTCGTCCGATAACCAGACAACACTACTGTCAACCAAATTCATCTGAAAAAAAAAACTAAGTTAACTTCTAAATGTAAGTATTTTTCCTCATGATCCTGGCAAGATATTAGACATGTCATTTTTTTTTTTAATGCGGTTGTATAATTTATATTATACTACCGGCTTCGCACGGGTAGACACAATATTTGATAAATGTCTACCCGTGCGAAGCCGGGGCGGGCAGCAAGTATAATATATGGCCTATGTTACTCAGTGATAATGTATAAAGCCGTGGTTGCCTTGTGGTTGAAGCAACGGCGTCATCTGATGGGCCCAGATTCAAACCCCGGCCTGTACCAATGAGTTTTTCTAAGCTTAAGTACAGCGATTAAACACACCATGAGCTTTTAAAAAAAAGAGGTAGGGCGATTTGGGATTTCCCGTGGGTTATCCCATTAAAATTGGAGCCGCCCGACTGGGGACTGTACCTCCGCCTTACAGAAGACCGCAGTCAAATAACACTACTTGATGTAGTGTTGTGTTTTTGCGGTAAGTAAGGTTGCCAGTGCTTCACGAAGATACGCTGGGCTAGTAGTATTGCTACTAGCACAGTGAGTCCTCATCAACAACATGGTTGGCAACGCGTTAGTGATATCCCTGGTATTGCTAGCGGCTGTAGGCTACGGTGACTGCTTACCCACAGGTGGGTCGTATGCTTGTGTGCCACCTTAGTGGTAGTCTCGGAGCCTATTCAATACAAACATACACACAAAAATACAAATCCTCTTTATAATATTAGCATAGATTCATTTATAGCCGGGGCGAGTCGCTAGTTCTCTTACTTAGTTAGTGTAGTCGAATTTCAACCACCAGTAATTGTGTACTTACGGTGAATGTCCTCAGGTACTCGAATATCTGATCATATGGCCGGGTCTCCACCATCACCCCCTCCTGTGCTAGGTGGTATTCTATGCTGGTAGGCAGCACCCCATCTCCCCAGAACAGAATTACGTTGCTTGGCTCGCTCTGAAACATAACAAGTGTATTAGCGACAGTCTGACATTAGTTAGAACGCTTTTTAGGGTTCCGTACTTTAAAAGGACAAAGGAAGCTTTATAGGATCACTTTGTTGTCCGTCTGTCTGCCTGTCTGTCAAGATTTTTTATCTCAAGAAGCCGTGGAGTTATCAAATTGAAATTAATATGAAATACTCAGGTCTATGGTCTCTTTTGTGATTTCACAAGGGAATCAAAACCTACAGGGTACTTCCCGATGACCTAGAACCATGAAAGTTGGCAGGAAGCAGTGTCTTAGAGCACAAGTAAAGGAAAAATTCGGAAAACCGTAACTATGTTTTTTTTATGCAAATTTTCTCAAAAATATTCCTGAATCGCGCTGTTGAGAGTCACCGACGAATAATGACCTCATTTTAAGTTCCTCTACTTTTAACCTTACCTACAAGTGTGTACGGAACCCTCGTTGCGCGAGTCCGACTCGCACTTGGCCGGATTTTTATCATATTGGTGCCAATTCTGTTGTACGAAATAATTAAACTAAACAAATTTGACAGGTCTAAAAATATTGCCATCCTTATTTATACCCGCACATGAGAAAGGGATAGCCAGACTTTTTAGACCTGTCAAATTAGTTAAGTTTAGTAATTTTGAACAAAATAATCGACACCCTTGCTTAGTTTTCAATTGTCACACGAGTCTACTGGTTAAAGTAGAATAGAATAGAATTTTAATTGTGAAAACAATTAAACGTAAGTGACAATAATCTACTCTAATATTATGAAGAGGAAAGATTTGTATTTTTGTGTGTTTGTATTAAATAGGCTCCGAAACTACTGGACCGATTTCAAAAATTCTTTCACCGTTAGAAAGCTACATCATCACTGAGTAACATAGGCTATATATTATACTAGCTTCCCGCCCCGGCTTCGCTCGGGTAGACAAAATATTTAAAATAAATGTCTACCCGTGCGAAGAAGGGGCGGGCCGCTAGTGAAAAAATATATATAGATTACTTACGATGACCGTTATAACTAGGTACGCGAAGAACACAGGGTTGTACGGTATATCCGAACCGCGTAGATTGAGTGTATCTGGAAGATTTTAAGGATACTTTAAAACTTTTAAAGAGAAGTAGGGCGAAAAGGAATAACCCGTGGGGGCTACCATTAAAATTGGAGCCGCCCGACTGGGGACAGTACCTCCACCTTACAGAAGACCGCAGTCAAATAACACTACTCTGATGTAGTGTTGACTTTCTGCGGTGAGTAAGGTTGCCAGTGCTCCACGAGGATACGCTGGGCTAGTAGTAATACTGCTAGCACAGTGAGTCCTCATCAACAACAGGGTTGGCAACTCATTAGTGATATCCCTGGTATTGCTAGCGGCTATAGGCTACGGTGACTGCTTACCATCAGGTGATATGAGATTTTAAAACGTTACATGCATCTATGTGCATGAATCGAACCCGCGACCTCTAGTGTAGCAGTCAGGAATACTAACCACTAGACCAGAGGTCTCGTCATTATAAATAAATCAATATAAATCAATAGTATAAATTATTCCGGTTTGGGTCAGATCTTTTATCTATAAGTAGGTAGGGTTTTTTTAAGCTATTGCATAGCTTTTATCGCGGGCTTTGAGCGTGGGGACCGAATCCAGAAATTCCGTAACGAAAAAACCTAACACCCCCCACTCCGCCATCTATCGATAAATACCAGAACTTTTAATGACTTTTTTTTTAAATATCACGCTTGTCTCTTTAGTTCAGCAACCCGCCTTAAGGTGGCATTGGTTGTATTGGAAAACTACCGTAACCAGCTGTTTGTGAGAAAGTATATAGGTATATAAAAAATACTGCATTAATAAAATAAATAAATAATTATAATTGCATAAGTTGATAAAAAATGCTATGCAATAGCTTTACCGCGGCAGTCTCCGAGTGCCATACCTAATTATTTTTTATTCTATAAAATTTTGAGGGGTTTTTGCAAGGAACATTGCACGCCAACCCCATTGTACCCGAAAATTGCACTACACAACAATATACGCAAATGAACGAAGAGACTTTATTGACACAAAACAGATTAAACTATTTACAAAAACATATATTAACCAACCTACTTATAGTTAAAAGATCTGACCCAAACCGGAGTCATGCGGGAGCGTGCCAAGAATGCTGGCAGCATTGCCACGCTGGATAGCCATGCTTATTCTCTGAGAGAGATATGTTCCAGCACTGACACGGGAGGCCTCAACCAGCCGAATTGAGACCTCCTTGAAAAGCTGAAGAGCATTCGGGCCCCAGGGACCCAGAGTTTCAACCGCCAATGCAGAAAATATGTGCCCTGGACCAAGACATGCATATTTCCGGCGCTTGAGGCACTTCGTTTGTAACGAAGATATGTTTTTGTAAATAGTTTAATCTGTTTTGTATCAATAATAGTATAAATTATTTCTAATTATTAACAAACTCACAGGCAACATCGTCTAAAGCAGTAACGACCAAGGCGGCCGCACCGCGCGCCCGGATCTGCTCCACTAATTCCGAGATTTTTACACTGGACTGTTTACCTAAGGAATATAAGAATTACATAACACTAGCGACCCGTCCCGGCTTCGCACAGGTAGCACAAAGTATATGTCTACTAAACTCTGCTTTTTAAATAAAGGAGCATTTTGATCTAAATCTGAAAGGGTATTGGACGGACAAGCTCTAACAGAATACACAAAAAAATGATTTGGACCAAATCTCTATAAAACATGGATGATGTCATTTTATTCAGTTTTGGCCCTATAAGGCATGAAGGTCTACGTTACCACCGGTTCAGAAAACCCACCTGAGAAGAACTAGCAAGGAACTCAGTGTTCAGTTTTTTTATCTAACAATCATGATACAACAATATAAATATAAAAAAAAATCTTCCTGTTGACAATGTGATTTTATATTTTTACCCGACAACGGCAAAGCAAAAAGGAAGGGCTATGATTTTAACAGTCAGGGCCATAATAACGAATCGATTGACACCTTATTCATCAAAATCAGATGAAAAGTTTAGGTGCTACGGTAGAACATACATACATACAAACAGACATACATTGACTGTTAATATCATAACCTTCTTAACTTCGCAGTAGTCGGGTAAAATATATAATCTAATTTCAATTACCTACGTGACATGAATATTATCACAAAAAGACAAATATGTAAAAAAAGGCAACCTGTGAATTCGAAAGTCAGTGGCAGCAGGTCATTGTTCGGTCTAGAAGGTGGTCCGTCGTCGATGTTCCTCCTGGCGATATCAACCAGGTTATCCGGTATAGCTACTAGGGTTATGTTCGCCGCATTTAGTGCTGCCTGTAAATACAATCTACATCTATACTAATATTATAAAGAGGAAAGATTTGTATTTTTGTGTGTATGTTTGTGTTGAATAGGCTCCGAAACTACTCGACCGATTTCAAAAACTCTTTCACCGTTAGAAAGCTAAATTATCACTGAGTAACATAGGCTATATATTATACTAGCTGCCCGCCCCGGCTTCGCTCGGGTAGAGATTTATCAAATATTTTGTCTGGTAATAAATATAGTGCAGTTTACACTGTACAGTATACAGTGCAGTGTACAGTATACAATGCAGTTTCAGAATAGAGTTTTTTATACCACTAAGGTGTCACACAAACACGGTCCACCTGATGGTAAGCAGTCGCCGTAGCCTATAGCCGCTAGAAATACCAGGGGTATCACTAACGGGTTGCCAACCATTTTTGTTGATGAGGACTACTATGCTAGCAGCATTACTACTAGCCCAGCGTATCCTCGTGGAGCAATGGCAACCTTACTCACCGCAGAAACACAACACTACATCAAGTAGTGTTATTTTACTGTGGTCTTCTGTAAGGCGGAGGTACAGTCCCCAGTCGGGCGGCTCCAATTTAATTGGCAAAACTCTCGGGTAATCCCAAATCGGCCAACCTCTCTTTTTAAAAGCTAATGGTGTTATTAATCACTGTACTTAAGCTTAGAAAAACTCATTGGTACAGGCCGGGGTTTGAATCTGGGCCCATCAGATGACAGGCCGTTGCTTCAACCACAAGGCCACCACGGCTTCTTCTACCCTCCTGAAGGTCTGCTTTACCACCGCATTTTACTACCTGCAGTGGAGTCCAAGATGTCCGTGTGTATGTGGTGGGGTCGACGGCCACCACAGAGTTCGGGGGCATGTGTTGTGCCAACCACACTTGAGCAGACACGTCGGTACCTGTCGAATACCACCTTAGTTAAGACACCTTACACAAGTGATGCTATTAATGTTGTCGATTCTGTTGTTCAAAATTACTAAACTTAACTAATTTGACAGGTCTAAAAGTCTTGCTATCCCTGTCTTATGTGCGGGGTTAAATAAGGATGGCAATATTTTTAGACCTGTCAAATTAGTTAAGTTAGTAATTTTGAACAACAGAATTGGCACCAATATCTTCAGGCCTTCCCACTAGGGTCCCCAAAGGGGTAGGCAGAGGTTACAATACCCACATTCCACCGAAGATCATTTGGTGCTGTTGGCGACTGGCCGAAAACAAAGGCCGCTGGTTTTTTTATAGAAAAAGTAATTGTATTTGATTTTGACATTACGTGTCAGTTTTTGCTACGTGCTTTGTTGTAAATACCTAATTAATATACCGTTTATCACCATCGTAGGTACGTCTAATTCTTTACCATCCTAATACAGTCCACTCGATCGCTATCAGGTGCCAACGTGACAGATGGTGAGTACATCGCCGTCTCTTAGGCACTACATACGTCCTTGAATTTATTTTAGACGTATGCAGGTTTCCTCACGATGTTTTCCTTCACCGTAAAGCTCGCGGTGTGACTAATCACTGCACTTAAGTTATAAAAAATTAGGTGTGGCACTCGGAGACTGCCGCGGTAAAGCTATTGCATAGCATTTTTTATCAACTTATGCAATTATAATTATTTATTTATTTTATTAATGCAGTATTTTTTTATATACCTATATACTTTCTCCCAAACAGCTGATTACGGTAGTTTTCCAATACAACCAATGCCACCTCACGGCGGGTTGCTGAACTAAAGAGACAAGCGTGATATTTCAAAAAGTCATTAAAAGTTCTGGTATTTATCGATAGATGGAGTTGTCGGTCGGAGTGGAGGGTGTTAGGTTTTTTTCGTTACGGAATTTCTGGATTCGGTCCCCACGCTCAAGGCCCGCGATAAAAGCTATGCAATAGCTTAAAACTCATTGGTACAGACCGGTGGGATTGGAACTTGCGTCGCTAGAATAGCAGGCAACGCTTCATACCACACGGCCACCACGGCTCTAATAACAAGTTTATTTAAAATAAAAGATAGCGCGCTTCCCCAGCTCCCCGTAACACACTTCCGTTTCACGAAATCACTCCCACAGATCACTGGAAAGCTAGTCAAACTCAAACTCAAAATCATCTTTACGTTTAAAGAGAGGGAGGGCGATTTGGGATTTCCCGTGGGTTATCCCATTTAAAATTGGAGCCGCCCGACTGGGGACTGTACCTCCGCCTTACAGAAGACCACAGTGAAATAACACTACTTGATGAAGTGTTGTGTTTCTGCGGTAAGTAAGTTTGCCAGTGCTCCACGAGGATACGCTGGGCTAGTAGTATTGCTGCTAGCACAATGAGTCCTCATCAACAACAAGGTTGGCACGTCGTTAGTGATACCCCTGGTATTTCTTGCGGGCCGTATGCTTGTGTGCCACGTTAGTGTTATAAAAAAAAAAGAAGCTTTAAAATCGACAGAATCTACCACTGGATTCGGAAGGTCGTTTTTTGCTGACACACACAAAAATTCCCACGTACCCTGCCTCATCAACTCCCAGAGCGTAGTATCAACCTCCACGTAGTATTGCGTCCAGTAGCGGGCGTCGGTCCAAATGAGCGCCTGCGCTGACGTCACCACGGCGGTGCCCGATGACCCTCGCAATCCTGAGAGCCATTCTCTCCTCGCATCCGCCGGTGATATGTACTGGGACTGAAAAATAAAGAAGTTCATACACAAAAACCGGCCAAGTGCGAGTCCGACTCGCGCACCGAGGGTTCCGTACACACCGGTTAAAAGTAAGCGAACTTCAAATGAGGTCATTATTCGTCGGTGACTCTCAGCAGCGCGCTTCAGGAATATATTTTTTATTAAATTCGCATAAAAAAAAATTACTACATATTTACGGTTTTTAGATTTTATCCTTTACTTGTTGTGCTGTAAGACACTGCTTCCTGCCAAATTTCATGGTTCTAGGTCAACGGGAAGTACCCTATAGGTTTTGATTCCCTTATGAAATCGCAAAATATGCGAAAATTTGCGACATAAACGGTCTTATCTTTTCTTCATATTGACTTACAGGTTTGATTATTTTACAGCCGAAAGAGACCATAGACGCGGGTTCATATAATTAATTTCAGGTTGAACTCCACGCATTCTTGAGATAAAAAATCTTAACAGACAGACAGACGGACAACAAAGTGATCCTGTAAGGGTTACTTTTTTCCTTTTAATGTACGGGACCCTAAAAATTACAAGCGCACTAGTCGCCACTACGATTTTCGAAGGTTCCTTTCGATTTCACTGGGATGACTTCATCATGCCTTAAATACCATGGGGTAAGAAAATGAGGATCTGATGTTGGCATCCCATCCCGTTGTACCATTACCTGGTTTGGGACATCTCGTTATCAACAAAAAAAATTTCATCAAAATCGGTTCATAAACGACGAAGTGATCCGCGAACACCGAACTAACATAAACAATAAAAAAAAACCGTCGAAAGAAACCTCCTGTTTTGGTATGGTAGTGTACGTACACTAGTGCTTGGCCGCAGAATATCTGACACTGCGGTGGTACCCACCTTCCCGGACTCTTGCAATAAGAGGCCTACCACCTAGTACCTAGTCTCTTATGGCCAGTAATGTCACTAGCTACAGTGCCCTTCACACCGGAACACAGTAAAGTGTACGTACACTAGTGCTTGGCGGCAGAATATCTGACACTGCGGTGGTACCCACCTAGCCGGACTCTTGCAATAAGAGGCCTACCACCTAGTACCTAGTCTCTTATGGCCAGTAATGTCACTAGCTACAGTGCCCTTCACACCGGAACACAGTAAAGTGTACGTACACTAGTGCTTGGCGGCAGAATATCTGACACTGCGGTGGTACCCACCTAGCCGGACTCTTGCAATAAGAGGCCTACCACCTAGTACCTAGTCTCTTATGGCCAGTAATGTCACTAGCTACAGTGCCCTTCACGCCGGAACACAGTGAAGTGTACGTACACTAGTGCTTGGCGGCAGAATATCTGACACTGCGGTGGTACCCACCTAGCCGGACTCTTGCAATAAGAGGCCTACCACCTAGTATCTAGTCACTTATGGCCAGTTATGTGACTAGCTACAGTGCCCTTCACACCGGAACACAGTGAAGTGTACGTACACTAGTGCTTGGCGGCAGAATATCTGACACTGCGGTGGTACCCACCTAGCCGGACTCTTGCAATAAGAGGCCGACCACCTAGTACCTAGTCTCTTATGGCCAGTAATGTCACTAGCTACAGTGCCCTTCACACCGGAACACAGTGAAGTGTACGTACACTAGTGCTTGGCGGCAGAATATCTGACACTGCGGTGGTACCCACCTAGCCGGACTCTTGCAATAAGAGGCCTACCACCTAGTATCTAGTCTCTTATGGCCAGTAATGTCACTAGCTACAGTGCCCTTCACACCGGAACACAGTGTAGTGTACGTACACTAGTGCTTGGCGTCAGAATATCTGACACTGCGGTGGTACCCACCTAGCCGGACTCTTGCAATAAGAGGCCTACCACCTAGTACCTAGTCTCCTATGGCCAGTTATGTGACTAGCTACAGTGCCCTTCACACCGGAACACAGTACTTACATTATGAGCGTCTGCTGTGGGCACAATGTACGCGTCAACTCCATATTGCGCCAGTACGTTACGCACTGCAGTCAAGCGATCCAAACTGTCTTGTCTGCTTAGCTCATTTGTAGATTGAGACACTGAACAAAATAAGTTAAAATGACGGATTTTCGTACAAACTTTCATCCCCTATTTTACCCCCTTAGGGGTTGTATTTCCAAAAACCCTTCGATAGTGGATGCCTACGTCATAAAAGGTACCTACTGTCAAAATTACAAGTCTCTGAGCCCAGCCATATAGCCTGTACGTTGATTGATATGTCAGTTAGTTTCTTCTTTTATCCTACTAAAATTATAAATGCGAAAGTTTGTGAGTATGGTTGGATGGAGGTTTGTTACTCTTTCACGCAAAAACTACTCAACGGATTTGGATGAAATTTGGAACACAGATAGCTTATAGCCTGGATTAGCACATAGGATACTTTTTATCCCGGGTAAATTTTAGGTTCCTCTGAGATTCTAAGCTCAACGCGGACGTAGTCGCGGGCAGAAGCTTGTATATATATATATATATATATATATTAGGTCCTTACATATGAAATTGGCGTTTTTCGTACTGGCCACTTTAATCACGAATTTCTCCTCTTTGGTAAGGAATTCCAAATTCAAATTTGTACAGCTATAGACTCATGTATTTGTGCTTCGATGATCGTCATTCATTTGTTTTTTTTCTTCTGTTTTTTTCTGTTTGCGTCACTCATTTTACAAAATGGAAAACCTTAAATATCGCATTATTTACGAGTACGAGTTCCGCCGTGGCACTAGTGCTGCGGAAACAACTCGAAGGGTGAATGATGTGTATGGCGGTCGTGTTGCAAAAGAAAACACAGTTCGTTTTTGGTTCCAACGTTTTCGTTCTGGAAATTTCGACCTGCAGAACAAGCCCCGTGGACGGCCTGAGACTCAAGTTGATAATGAAGAGTTGAAGGCTATTGTGGAAGCGGATCCATCGCAAACCACGTCCGAGTTAGCTGCAGGCTGCAATGTTAGTGATAAAACTGTTTTAATTCACTTGAAGCAAATTGGGAAGATTAAAAAGCTTGAAAGGTGGGTACCTCACGAATTGACTGAAACAAACCGGCAAACGCGCGTCGACTGCTGCGTTACATTACTAAACCGGCACAATAATGAAGGTATTTTAAACCGAATCATTACCTGTGATGAAAAATGGGTTCTTTACGATAATCGGAAGCGCTCAGCGCAATGGTTAGATCCTGGCCAGCCAGCCAAATCCTGCCCCAAGCGAAAATTAACCCCAAAAAAGTTACTTGTAAGCGTTTGGTGGACTAGTGCCGGTATTGTTCATTACAGTTTTTTCAAATCTGGCCAGACTATTACGGCTGATGTCTATTGTCAGGAATTGCAAACCATGATGGAAAAGCTAGCGGCTAAACAACCTAGGCTGGTCAATCGCTCCACGCCACTGCTGCTTCACGACAACGCTAGACCACACACTGCGCTACAGACGGCTACTAAATTAGAAGAGCTTCAATTGGAAAGTCTAAGACATCCTCCGTACTCCCCGGACCTTGCTCCAACAGATTACCATTTTTTTCGAAATTTGGATAACTTCTTGCAAGGGAAAAAATTCAACTCCGATGGGGCAGTCCAAATCGCCTTCAAAGATTTTATTGATTCCCGTCCGACTGGTTTTTTTAGTAAAGGGATCAATGAACTACCTATGAGATGGCAAAAGTGCATAGAAAATAATGGTTCATACTTTGATTAATTAAATATATTATATTAAAAAATATTCGACTTTTTGTTCCTCCCATACAAAACGCCAATTTCATATGTAAGGACCTAATATATATATAGGTACAGATTTTTGTTTCCGTTTCCGTCATTGTCGAAGGTAAAGTAAAACTCACCAAATATAGGATGATCCGGCTCAGCCGAGTAGTAGTATCCCAAAGGGATGTGCGCCAGCGCATTCTGAATGAACCTGCCAATAAGTACATAAGGAACTTGATTGGGAATTACATTTTAAATCCAAGAAACCAGTGAGAAGAGTATCAACTGTGTATGTGGCGTGCACCGCCCGCACTGGCCACTGTGGACTATGGCACGGAGCCTGAGTCATGTGTGTGTGAACATGGTGTATGTGATGTGCACCGCATTTGTTTATAACCTACGATGCAACAGAGGGGTGTTATAAGTTTATAGTGAATAATCTGTGTGTCTGTCTGTGGTATCGTAGCTCATAAACGAATGCACCGATTTTCATCTAGTTTTTTCGTTCCAATAGTCCCTTAATTGAGAGTGTTTTTAATTGTGGTTTTTACGAAAGTTTTAAATTTGTAAGTTAGTTTTTAATTAATATATAAATCAAAATATGTACTTACAGAATATAAAATAAACAGTATAACAATGCACTCCCGCGCACCATTTTAACAGAAATAATTATTAATCTTCGATATGACAAATACGCTATCACAAATTGAATTATATCAGTCGTATTAAGCTGATAAAGGGATATATATTTGCGGTAATCTAATGTACTAAAGAAATGGCACGTGGCTTTCGTTTATTAAGTGACAAAAAAGAGAGGTAGGGCGAAATGGTATATTAAAATTGGAGCCGCCCGACTGGGGACTGTACCCTCCACCTTACAGAAGACCGCAGTCAAATAACACTACTTTGATGTAGTGTTGTGTTTCTGCGGTAACGTAGCTAGTGCTCCACGTAGATTCGCTTGGCTAGTAGTGATGCTGCCAGCACAGTGAGTCCTCATCAACAACAGGGTTGGCAACTCGTTAGTGATACCCTGTTATTGCTAGCGGCTAAAGGGTACGGTGACTGTTTACCATCAGATGGGCCGTATGCTTGTGGGCCACCTTAGTGGTGTAAAAAAACGGAATATTATATTGGTTTTGTGTCGCTACGAGTTAAGCAAAACTCGCCACTTCTAGCGACAATGGTATTAGTGTATGATCTATGACAATGGTGTCGATTCTGTTGTTCAAAATTACTAAAGACAACTAATTTGACTAATTTTAAAGTGTTGATAGAAGAAGAAGATACTGGCAACGTTCCCCCTCTATAAAATAGGTGTGGCACTCGGAGACTGCCGCGGTAAAGCTATTGCATAGCATTTTTTATCAACTTATGCAATTATAATTATTTATTTATTTTATTAATGCAGTATTTTTTTATATACCTATATACTTTCTCACAAACAGCTGATTACGGTAGTTTTCCAATACAACCAATGCCACCTAAAGGCGGGTTGCTGAACTAAAGAGACAAGCGTGATATTTCAAAAAGTCATTAAAAGTTCTGGTATTTATCGATAGATGGAGTTGTCGGTCGGAGTGGAGGGTGTTAGGTTTTTTTCGTTACGGCATTTCTGGATTCGGTCCCCACGCTCAAGGCCCGCGATAAAAGCTATGCAATAGCTTAAAAAATATTAATACGTGTTGCCGATTCGGAGGCAGAATATATTGTAATTAATTCAAATACATTTTATGCATCAGTCTCTCTACAAAACAAATCCAAGAAATGCATTGCTATCTGTATGTTTAGTCTTCGTGCTTAATTCTATGAACTGCTCGGTGACAATGCTTAGTCAGCGGGACTGGTACTTACTAATCTAAGACAGAGGGCTGGGTGAGGGGTGCATGCATAACTAGATAGAAAACAATTACAATAAAAGAAACAAAAGAGCAACAAGGAAATAACGACAGTAAACTATAAACTAAAAGGGAGACAAGTTGTAACGTGCCGTGCACGTGCGTCGGTCGGCCGGTAAGAGAGTGTTAACACAGATAATAAATGCCTGCATTAGTGTAGGAAGCGCGCGGGTCTACAGCCGCGCGAGGCTCTGTATGGCAGCACTGATAGGTTTTTTTTTTTTTTTATACCACTAAGATGGCACACAAGCATAAGGCCCACCTGATGGTAAGCAGTCACCGTAGCCTATAGCCGCTAGCAATACCAGGGGTATCACTAACGGGGTGCCAACCATGTTGTTGATGAGGACTCACCGTGCTGGCAGCAATACTACTAGCTCAGCGTATCCTCGTGGAGCACTGGCAACCTTACTTACGGCAGAAACACAACACTACTTCAAGTAGTGTTATTTCACTGCGGTCTTCTATAAGGCGGTGGTACAGTCCTCAGTCGGGCGGCTCCAATTTAAATGGGAAAACCCACGGGATATCCCAAATCGCCCTACCTCTCTTTTTAAAAGCTCATGGTGTGATTAATCACTGTACTTAAGCTTAGTAAAACTCATTGGTACAGGCCGGGATTCGTACCTGGGCCCATCAGATGACAGGCCTGTTGAAGATGTACTATATACTTTGATTAGTTTACCTTTCCTGCATTTTAATTTACTTAACCTTTTTAATAATCTTTGTCCTATTGTTGTAACAAAATGGAAAAACGTTTAATTCATACTTATGATTCGTGAGTTAATCCTTTTGTAGGCATTTTTGTAAACAGCGTGTCTTCTCTGAATAATGCGTATTATTCAGACGTCAGTCTGTCACAATACAATAGAAGATCGGCCGCGGAATCAAAAATGACCCACGCCGCTTTAAATTATTTGTTCATGTTGATTATTGACTAGACTAGTCCATTAGTTTGCTGTAAACCGAGTTTAGTTTGGTCTATGTTAGTTTATGGATGAAAATAATCTATGATTAACAATCTTAAGTTTCCTTCCTATCCCTCTGCCATGATTGATCTGTGTTGCGTGTAATAAAATGCTTTAATTGGCAAAAGAGTTTTAATTCAGAAAATAACTCAAACAGTTCCAACAGGGATTAACAAAAAACCTTAAGAAATAAGATAAAAATATTTTATTAAAACCTCAACTATTCCCATTTATGTTTTGATACTAGCTTTTTATCGTACTTTTAAAACAACCAAGTACCAGTTTTTTTTAGATTTGTATACTACTAGGGTCGCAAACAAGCATCAAAACTGTCAGATATGACAGTTACTGTCAGAATCGATGGCGCGTAATCAGTTCCTAGCGAGAGGAGCACATTCTCTCGCCAGCCAGTTGTAATCTCGGCTGAAGCCGCGTTCCTGAAGGATTGGGCCGAGGGTCTGCAATACTCTCTGGTGGTAAGCATTGATATACGACAGCTGTGGACAACATTTATGAATACATACTTTTCTTTATTGTACAAGACAAGGTCACAGCTATACATTTTTTTGTCTCTTACCGCGTGCAGGGTTTTTTCACGACTCGTAAAATACTTTCTTTAATTTAGGTTAAGTTACAATCTTTTGATTAAGCAACGGGTTAGTGACGGCCCTGGTATTGCTAGCGGCTATAGGCTACGCTGGCTACAGTACCATCAGGCGGGCAGTACGCTTGTGTGACAGACACCAGTGGTACATAACATAAGAACTGACCTCAAACTCGTCAAGCATGTGGACGTCGATGCATTCCTTCTGGTTGGGCACTAGGGTGAGCGTACTGAACCCAAGCACCCCTCTTCCGTCGTAGTCTCCTAATAGGTTCTTTGCCTGTTGATAACAAATAACTTCAGCCCTAGAGATAGATCGATAGATAAAACTATTCTGAAAACTAACAGTTGTTGAGTTTCAGAGAATTTTCAAGTTTCAAAATATCTCGTGTTTGCCGCATTAAAATGCCTAGTGTCATGCATTCTAATGCTTAATTGAGTTTCTGGAGACAATCCACGGCAGTAGCAGATCGTAACACGCCTTTAGGTCAGAGGTAACCTATTGACCAAAATGATAAATCACTTAACCCATAAGTCGTAATAAGGCACTATTTCCGATAAATCAGTCACTAAATGAAACTTTACTGCACATAACGACACCAACACACAATACACATTAAATATCACTATAACACAATTTACGAGACACTGGAAAATATCCCAACCGCTCCATCTGATTCCCACCACAAACTCATTTCGCGATGTCGCAGACGTATGCAGGTTTCCTCACGATGTTTTCCTTCACCGTAAAGCTCGTGGTGTGACTAATCACTACAGTCAAGTTATAAAACTCATTGGTACAGACCGGTGGGATTGGGATTGAGCAGGCAACGCTTCATACCACACGACCACCAGGGAATATTGGAGATATTCCGAAATATTTACATACCTTAGGATGATTCGTGTTTTTGGTCACGGAAATGATCTCAATCAAATCTTCGTGACGGATTCCGTATTCGCCCACCTCGTAGTAGCCGGGTTCTGGAATAAAAATACTTTTTATACAATCTTTTATTTAGTTCCACATGTCCGCTGTGTGTAATCAAATCTCGCTAGCTAAATTTGACCCACTTCCCAGTGTCTGATTGAGCTGAGAAATTTGGCATCGTCAAGTAAACCAAACGTGTATCGCTTGTGTTAACTTGACAATGCCGCCGTTTTGGCATTGGATTTAATGCCGTGTGGTGTCCGGCCTTAAAGAATAGCACCACCCCATTTCCGCCGGATGTCGTAAAAGGCGATTAAGGGACATAAACCAGAAGGACGGGCAGCAGCGTCCATTCTGCGGAACAGTATACATACTGCGCTCACCAAACCGCCTGCCAAGCGTGGTGTGTACTGGCAAAACCCCCCAAAGACAGCACAATTCAATCTATGGGGAGGATTTGTTCAGCAATGGACGTTTATAGACTGACGCTGATGATGAAGATGATGAGCGTAACACTTAGCTTCATTCTAAATCCAAAATGGCGGCCGCTGAAAAATATTTAATTATAATTGCCACATTACGATGTTTCAGCTAATAAAGATGGGAAAGGAAGTGAATAAAGAGATGACGGGATATAATGTAACATGTGATAAGGGCAGGAGAATCTGGATGAATAAAAGAAGAAACCGTGCCGGTAGCAGGAACATTGACGACGACGTTTTCGTATCGCCTTCGACTATTTTTGTATTGGAAAATGAACAGCGCTGCGGCGGTGAAAAGTGGAACTAAAAATTAGTATGACAATTTTGACATTTCGCGAGTTACGTTTTCGAATACGTTGTCGACAATGTTCCTGCTGCCGGCACTGACTGACTGACATATGAACGCACAGTCTAAACGGCTTGAGTTAGAGACTTCACATTTGTCAGTGGGTACCCTTTATGACGTGCGAAGCCGAGGGCAAAAGCTGGTGATGTATCAGTGAGATGACATTGTAGTTGCAAGTGGCCTACCGTTGCTGAGTATCGGATGTGGCGCCAGTCCCGGGTCGTTGGGGAAGGGCTGCCAGGCCACCCCGGAGGGTCCCTCGTGCACGTTCAGGAAGTGCCCCACGCCGTGCCCAGTCCCGTGCGCGTAGTCCAGCCCTACATCCCACAAGGCACGCCGGGCGAAACTGTCCAGGACGTTGCCCTGGCACACATACAACTCCATACAAACCCTCGGTCCGTACAACCCTGAAAATGACAATGGAAACTCCCGCTCCGGACGGACTCAAGGTCTCACGATATTAGCGTACACCGGAGAACATCGTTGAAAGATATATTTCAGTCGGCCCGTCACGGCCGGCGTGCTGCTCGCGCGTTTTATGTTGGTGCGCACCGTACGTACTACAAACAAATTGAACTGGGACCTCATTATTGTGATGTTTTTTTTTTTTACCACTAAGGCGGCACACAACCATACGGCCCACCTGATGGTAAGCAGTTACCGTAGCCTTTAGCCGCTAGCAATACCAGGGGTATCACTACGGGGTGCCAACCATGTTGCTGATGAGGACTCACTGTGCTAGCAGCAATACTACTAGCCCAGCGTATCCTCGTGGAGCACTGGCAACCTTGCTCACCGCAGAAACACAACACTACATCAAGTAGTGTTATTTCACTGCGGTCTTCTGTAAGGCGGAGGTACAGTCCCCAGTCGGGCGGCTCCAATTTAAATGGGATAACCCACAGGAAACCCCAAATCGCCCTACCTCTCTTAAATTTATTTAATTATTACATCTCACTAATATTATAAATGCGAAAGTATGGATGTGTGTTTATTTATTGCACTTTCACGCCAAAGCGGCTGAACCTTATCTTAAAATTAAATAATGATTTCAAAGTTTAGAAAAACTTATATTTCAGCGATATTGTCTATAGACGTAAGCAATATTTAAGAGTAAGCAACCCTAACGCACGCCCGGACGACGGAGGGGCGTAACGACGTGAAGGGGGAAGTAGGTATATAGCTCGGACAAAGAAGATTCCATTCTACACAGTTATTACTTATCTTATGCAATGGTGTCGATTTGGTTTTTAGGGTTCTCATGAGATACAGCCCGCTGACAGACAGACGGACAGTCTTAGTAATAGGGTTCTGTTGGTTACCCTTTAGGTACGGAACCATAGAAATGCACGATCGATTTAAAAAAAAAATCAACAAAAAAGTAAATCAAAATCGGTTCATCTGTTTAGGAGCTACGATGCCACAGACAGATACACTTAGTAGTTATAACACCCCTAATTTAGAGTCGGGGATTAAATGGTAGCATACCAAATTAAAACATTTGAATTCTCACTTTAACTCCCCTGGGAAACAAGGCGCTGCCCAACATAATTTGACCCTTAAGCACTCTCGTGAAGGCATCTTTTTGCGCGGCAGTGGGCGAGGCGCTCATGTGTCTAGTGCGGGTTATGTCCGTTGTACCGTCCCTAGGAAAAAAATGATAAACTTATCATTTGAACCCTTTTTTATACCACTAAGGTGGCACTCAAGCATACGGCCCACCTGATTACCCTCAGGTGGGCCGTATGCAAAGGTGACTGCTTACCAGCAGTCACCGTAGCCTATAGCCGCTAGCAATACCAGGGGTATCACTAACGGATTGCCAACCCAGTTATTGATGAGGAGTAGAGTCACTGTTCTAGAAGCATTACTACTAACCCAACGCATTCTGTTGAAGCTTTGTCAACCTTACTTACCGAAGAAACACAACACTACATCAAAGTAGTGCTTTTTGACTGCGGTCTTCCGCAAGGTGCAGTCCCTAGTCGGGCGGCTCCAATTTTAATGGGAAACCGCATGGGAGATCCCAAATTCGCCATACCTCTCTTTTTAAGCTCATGGTGTGATGCATCACTGTACTGAAAAACTCATTGCTAAGTGCTTGAATTTCTTCTCAGACGTATGAAGGTTCCCTCACGATGTTTTCCTTCACCGTAAAGCTCGTGGTGTGACTAATCACTGCATTTAAGTTATAAAAACTCATTGGTACAAACCGGTGGGATTGGAACTTGCGTCACTAGAATAGCAGACAACGCTTCATACCACACGTTCACCAGGAACTACCTATTTTAATATATTGTTACCTGTATTGTCCCCCGGAGTCGAGCACGAACATGTCCCTCCGCTCAATGAGTTTCTGGGGCCCGCCCCTCGAGGGTCCGTAGTGTATGATGGCCCCGTTGGGGCCGGCCCCAGCGATCGTCTCGAACGAGGGGCCCATGAAGTCGTATTCCTCCCTGTTAATTATTTAGACGTCTAATTATTGTACAAGCGACCCGGGTAACACAAAACCTAATTATTATTATTTTTCCAAACTAACAACTATTAACTGATTCAACATCCTAATTGTAGCCTTGCTTTATACAATCATACTACTTATAAGTATTAACAAACATTGCTATCTTTGTGAATTCACTCAGAGCACAGTGGAAGATATCAATTCCTTCCGCTATGCGGATTGCGGTTGAGGGTGCGGAGCGCGCGCGTCACGGGTACATCCGCTAGATACATAAAAAACTACCTCTTGTATCACTCTATCTATTAAAACATCAAAATCCGTTGCGTAGTTCTAAAGATCTAAGCATACATAGGGACTGACCACAGACCTAAAAAAAATTCGCTAGGACAGACAGACAGCGGGAAGCGACTTTGTTTTATACTGTGCAGTGAGACTAGCTGTCCTGACCGACGTTGTCCTGTCTTAGCGCGGTTGTAATTTCTTGGGTCTTTGCTATGAATTCATTATGTCAAATACACCATAGAAAAAAAGATCTTTAGTCTTTAGTCTGTCCAGTAATTAAAAATATAGCGGTCCCTTTTTAAAATAATCTTTTCATAACAACCTTCTCCTGACAATAACAGACACAAAAAAAGAATTATCGAAATCGGTATAGCCGTACATGCGTGATACGGTGAACTCCAAAAAAAATTTTTTCAAAATATCTTCTATGTACAGGATTGGACCTGTTACAGTTTTATTATAGGAATCGATTATTTTTAAGTGTATAGATGTTTACTTGCGGAACTCCAGTAGTTTATCAGAGGCCTGTATCTCAGTAACACTCGTCCCGGAATCCAATTCATCGTGGAGCCACCTGAAGAACCTCACCACGGCTGTACCGTCTCTGATGTGACACTGACGGAAGCCCTGGAGTAGGTACAATAATTAAAAGATATAATTACTTAATAATTACTAATAAGTGTGCCGTGGTGGCCCTGTGCCCAGCGCAACTATATGTGCGCACTCCAACGGCAACGGGGTGATTCCTGTGCCCGGCGCAACTATATGTGCGCACTCCATTGGAGATAGGTTGATTCCTGTTCCCGGCGCAACTTTATGTGCGCACTCCAACGGCAACAGGGTGATTGCTGTGCCCGGTGCAACTATATGTGCGCACTCCAACGTCAACAGGGTGATTCCTGTGCCCGGTGCAACTATATGTGCGCACTCCAACAGCAACAGGGTGATTCCTGTGCCCGGCGCAACTATATGTGCGCACTCCAATGGCAACAGGGTGATTCCTGTGCCCGGCGCGACTAATACCCATATCATTGGGGTTACTTTGGATATGAGAAATCTCAATTTTTTATACCACTAAGGTGGCCCGAGAAAAAAATTACCGAGCATCTTGCCGGTTCTTCTCAGATAGTTGCTTTTTCGAACCGGTGGTAATTAAGACCTTCATAAGCGCATTATTAGGGCCAAAACTGAATAAATAAATTATTGATTTGATTGACTTGATTGCCAGGCCTAAGGTCCACCTGATGGTAAACAGTCACCGTAGCCTATAGCCGCTAGCAATACCAGGGGTATCACTAACGAGTTGCCAAACCGTGTTATTGATGAGGACTCACTGTGCTAGCAGCATTATTACAAGCGCAGCGTATCTTCGTGGAGCACTGGCAACCTTACTCACCGCAGAAACACAATACCTCCTTGAATTTCTCAGACGTATGCAGGTTTCCTCACGATGTTTTCCTTCACCGTAAAGCTCGTGGTGTGACTAATCACTGCACTTGAGTTATAAAATCTCATTGGTACAGACCGGTGGGATTGGAACTTGCGTCGCTAGAATAGCAGACAACGCTTCATACCTCAAGGCCACCACGGTTCTTAATAATGGAAATAATAAATCTACATTTATTGACGTCCGACATAAGGATCTAACCTCTAACTCCACCTCGTTCTTCACCAACTTCATCAGGGCCACTGGAGACGCATCGGATATCAAATTAATTGGTTTCTTCAGAAGATTGCCCTGGAATAAGCAAAACAATGTGGTGTTAATCCTGCCTCCCTAGGAAGCCCGTTGCCCCCCGCAGAAATATCCCAATGTGATGAGCCGGCGGCAAAAATTTTAGACGCGTGAACTTTGCCGCGTCACATTCATCCAAGCAAAATAAAGAAATACAAGTAAAAATAGCAAAATTATTTAAAAGATTGTTTGTCATCATGTCGACCATCATGTCGGGCTGGGCGCTACTATGCCCCGGATTACCCCCCCTATTGCAAAATCTTGGTGAAGGCGATACAAATCGACGCAAATTCGTCTTGCCCGGGCTACTGTTGCCATACAGATCTGTCAAGAATGACCTTATTTGTCGGCCCCACTATAGTATGTACTCACCCCACAAGCAGCCCTGTGTATCGCCTCGCTCGCCTCATTGGACAACCAAATGGTATGCTTCCCATTACCGATTAGAGACAACTCCTTCTGCAATCAAATTATTATAATTATTATTAGCTTCACAAGGTCCTATCCTTTATCTAGGCTTGCGTGGGGATATAATTATATCCAACACGTAGAGGCCTGTTCGAGAATTTTAATATTTGGTAAGGGATACAAGTGGCGAGTATCATCCCCGGAATGCATAATGGTGCACCCGGGGATGATCCTCGCCGAGTGCAGAGACTATTAAATGGGGATAGAAAACTAAAATTAGACTATTGTGGTGAACCAATCCGAATCCATTAACAGTTCACTGTTAATGGATTCGGATATCTGGGCTATGGGATGAAACTACGGACGTCTGTCATGCAATATGTCTCAATATTGGATAAAATTTGTCAGACGGTGACTCGCCACCTGCTTAATGGGTCCGCCTTAAGTGCTATGTATAAGATGCCGATGAGGGGCAACATGGGGGCAGGCGGCTGAAGGGTGTCGAGAGGTGTGCACCGGTTTCACTATCGCAGGTATTGGCATAGGGCAGTCCCCGGAGTGGATTTCCCCGTTATTACGCAAATTGAGCACTTCCACCCTTTAGGGCATATAGCTCTTGCGCTCCACTCTGGCCGGCCAGTGAAGGCAAGCCAGAGGCGGTGGCCTAGGCGCCGCCCCCTGGAGGCCTCGGGGCCGTGGTGTCGCTACTCACCAACAGCTCGCCACAAGCTGCTCTGCGACCATATTATTATTATAGTTTTTATACCACTAAGGTGGCACACAAGCATACGAGACAATGTGGTACTCACCGCGAGCCCCTCGAGGTGACCCCCCACGCCATCGTAGGACCACCACTCGATGTCCCCCACGCCCTCTTGAAGGAGATGACTCTCCACTGCGTCGCTCTATCAATAAATTAAATTTCATGTTGCTGTTATTTTTATACCAATAAGGTGGCACACAAGCATACGGCTCATCTGATCGTAAGCAGTCACCGTAGCCTATAGCCGCTAGCAATACCAGGGGTATCACTAACGAGTTGCCAACCCTGTTGTTGATAAGGACTCACTGTGATAGCAGTAGTACTACTAGCGCAGCGTATTTTCGTAGAGCACTGGCAACCTTACTTACCGCAAAAACACACCACTACATTAAAGTAGTGTTATTTCACTGCGGTCTTCTGTAAGGTGGAGGTACAGTCCCCAGTCGGGCGGTTCCAATATTAATGGGAAATACTCACATGGTGGCCGTTTGACCAGAAGATCTTCACCAGATTAGGCGTGATGACCAGGTAGGAGAAGAAAACCGGGTTATACTCTATATCGCTTCCACGGAGGTTTAATGTATCTGTAAAACATATCGTGGGAAACAAAATGGCGTCCCTAATGCTAGCACAGCGATTCCTCTCAACACAAGGTCGCCAACGCACGAGTGACACCCCTGGTGTTGCAAGCGTCCATAGGTCTAGGTCACCGCTCCATCAGGCAGTAGGGGGACCTGTTCGTCCCTAATGCTAGCACAGCGCTTCCTCTCAGCACGAGGTCAGCAATGCGCGAGTGACACCCCTGGTGTTGCATGCGTCCATAGGCCTAGGTCACCGCTCCATCAAGCAGTAGGGGGACCTGTTCGTCCCTTATGCTAGCACAGCGTTCCTCTCAAAATCGGAACCATCATTTTTAATAGTAACAAGAATTTACAAGCCACTTCATCCAACGCGGTTATGATCAGCGCCGCTGCTTTCTTTTCCGCCATCATCGTTCTAAGCTCTTTGATTTTATCACCTGCTGATCTACCTGCGAAAGGTAGACACCTTAAATGTAGACGCATTTTAAACTATCTTACGTTCCGTGTTTATATATACTGTAATTCTGTAGTGAAAAAGGGTGGCATCCCCCTCCTGCCCCCGATGGAAGGAGGGTGGAACCCCCTCCTGCCCCCGATGGAAAGAGGGCGGCGTTCCCCTCCTGCCCTCGATGGAAGGAGGGCGGCGTCCCCCTACTGCCCCCGATGGAAGGATAGCGACGTCCCCCTCCTGCCCCCGATAGAAGGAGGGCGGTGTCCCCCTCCTGCCCTCGACGGAAGGAGGGTGGCGTCCCACTCCTGACCCCGATGGAAGGAGGGCGGCGTACCCCTCCTGCTTTCGATGGAAGGAGGGCGCCGTCCCCCTCCTGCGCCCGATGGAAGGCGGGCGGCGTCCCCCTCCTGCCCCCGAAGTCAAGAGAGAAATGGCGCTCTATACTCTATGCCTACCCGAAAGGAATTCAGTGATGAAAGTGTGTACGTATGTTTGTGTGTGTATGTAAGAATACGTACCCGTGTATGTTAAGGATAAGGGTATGATCGCATTATTAGGTCTTGCTGGTGGCGGGTCGTTTAACTTCACCCTCACTTCATCTACCAAGTTCTTGGTGACCGGTATCAACTGCTTGTTTGCCTTTTTGAGCGCTGTCTGCCAACAAATAAGTCTCAAATTACGGTGACGTCAGAACATCTGCCACCTAGCCGGACTACAATAAGAGGCCTACCACCTAGTACCTAGTCTCTTATGGCCAGTAATGTCACTAGCTACAGTGCCCTTCACACCGGAACACAGTGTAGTGTACGTACACTAGTGCTTGGCGGCAGAATATCTGACACTGCGGTGGTACCCACCTAGCCGGACTCTTGCAATAAGAGGCCTACCACCTAGTACCTAGTCTCTTATGGCCAGTAATGTCACTAGCTACAGTGCCCTTCACACCGGAACACAGTGTAGTGTACGTACACTAGTGCGTGGCGGCAGAATATCTGACACTGCGGTGGTACCCACCCAGGCGGACTCTTGCTATAAGAGGCCTAGCACCTTATACCTAGTCTCTTATGGCCAGTAATGTCACTGCCTACAGTGCCCTTCACACGGGAACACAGTGTAGTGTACGTACACTAGTGCTTGGCGGCAGAATATCTGACACTGCGGTGGTACCCACCTAGCCGGACTCTTGCTATAAGAGGCCTACCACCTGGTGAAAGAAAGCAAACGTGACATACCTCCAAGGATGACCACTGCTCTCTGGTCATGGTGTGTGCATCGACCCCCACTACTGACCCTTCTGGAAGGTTCGACGTTAGCCACTCTGCCATCGTCGGCGTTCCCTGTTGCGCTACGAAATACAACACGGGTCATGATTATACTGAGTGCCCCGCTTGATACCATTTGAGCTGAGACTTTCAAGTAATTGTCATTCTGTTAAATATTATTATATTTGAAATATGTAAAATTTAAAGAATTTGGAAGAGGTATGGATCGGAACGGGATCTCCCGTGGGTTTTCCATTTCACTAGGGATTGTAGCTCTTTCAATCGCCATCGAGTGAACACGTCATTGTTAAAAAATAATCCATTCGCAAACTACCCTCGTAATGGTGAAGTGTCATACATGCATTAAATTGATAGCAAAAAAAGCCCTGTTTTGGAGTGCAACAGATGCCAAAAAGTGGTGCATGCCACCACGGCCTGCACCGGTCTTAGTGCAAAACAGTTAACTGCGCTTAGAGTCGCCGAAAATCTCGAGTGGACTTGCAACGACTGCAACCACAACTCGTCGCGAAGGAAGTCGTTCGTGACACTTGCAGACTATGAGGAGGAGGAAGACGAAGAAACCAGCTCGGTAACAAACAACGCTGATGTGATAAAACTCTTAAATGATCTGAGGAAAGAAGTAAGCAACATTGTAATGCAAGAGATGCGGTCTGTTTCTGCTTCGGTACAATTCTGCAGTGAAAAAGTCGACGAATTTGCTGATTTGATACAGGCTTTGACAGGTAGATTAAAGGGTCTAGAAAAAAAACAAATTCATCTAGAGAATAAGAATAAGCACCTTGAACTCCAAATTGAAGCTCTGGAACAACGTAACCACGAGACTGAGCAATTGCTGCTCACGGAACACGTTGAAACTACAGGTATTCCTGAATCTAGTGATACAGACCTACCAAAAATAGTCGTCAAAGTGATGGAAAAACTCGGCATATCAAAAGATAACGTCATTGAATCAGTGAAACGCCTTGCACCACGACGAACCGGGCCAGGTTCGGTCCTCGTCAAATTACGCGACGAATCTACCCGCCGATCGCTCTTAACATCAGCCCGAAGTGCTACTATACTAGCGCGTGACGTAATGCCTAACTTGTCTGTAAATGAAAATAACGAAAAGATCTACATACGAGCAGGACTTACGCCCTATAACAAGAATTTATTATGGCAAGCGAAACAAGATCTGAAGGAAGACTACAAGTATATCTGGGCAAGAGATGGTAAAATTCTAGTGCGTAAGAGTGAGAATGCGAAAATATACAAACTTAGGTCTAAGAGCGATATTCAGTCACTATTGTCTCGTAACTAATAGTAAGGCAAGCCACCTTACAGTACACTCCTCAGTAAACCTATCTACATTTAATTATTATGGTATGTATGGACAATAATATTAAGGAACTTAGAGACTGTGTAAATTACTATACCTTTCAAAATGTAGTACCAAGAAATTCACACAACCTTACATTTGTACATGTCAACATAAGATCAATGCTCAAAAACTTCTGGAAACTTGAACATCTTATCTCAGTATCTAATTATTCAATTGACGCCATTGTTATCACCGAACCGAACATATCGGAAAGTATCCATTCACTGTACAATATAAAAGGCTATACAATGCATACGGAGCTACGGAAAGGCCGTAAGGGTGGTGGAATATTAATTTATGTGAAGAATATACATACATTTACACGTTTTAAAACAAATACAATTCACTATGAATGTATGCTTGGTAATATAACATGCACAACCTCATCATTCACAGTAGCACTTTGTGCTGTGTACAAACCACCTGACACTAACAAAAACCTTTTCATTACATAATTAGCTAAAATTCTTAGCAAACACAATAAGGGTGACCTGGTACTGTTAGGAGATTGCAACATTAATTTAAGGCCTACAACAAACAAGGACACATTGATCCAGAAATCATACATGGACATAATGAGCGCTCACGGTCTCTCATGCGGTATCTCGGACTATACACGAATAGAAACCTTGAAACTAAGGAATTGTACTAAGATAACAAAAAGCTGTATTGATCACATATTTGTCCGATCCTACATGAGAGATGTGTACTCCGCCGTCCTCGGCACTAAACTGGCCGACCACAGAATGATTGCACGCACGCTCGTTAGTAACTCACATATACAGGTTGCTCCCGTGAAGGTAACGCGTTATGACAATAATAAACTAAACAGCTTATTGGAGTAAATAGACTGGACTCCAACACAAAAAATGAATTGTCCTGACGAAATCTACCGGTTTATAAGTCACAGCATAAATAGTTGTTACGAGCAAGCGGTCTACAAGCAAAATTTGAATACATCGAAGAGAAATCTTCCCAAATGGGTGAACAACAAGATAACGAAATTGTGTCGCTATAGAGATCAACTGTTTTTAGAATGGATAAAAGACACAAGTAACAAAGAGCTCAGAGCAAAATACAAGAAAAAATGAGAAATAAAACAAATAAAATCGTGCACAGATACAGAAACAAATATTATAAATCAGAAATAAATAAACACAAGAATAATACTAGAAAATTGTGGGAAATAACCAATAATATCTCAGGAAAAATTTCTAACTCAATTGACGACATAATAACAAACGCTTTTAGCGCGGACGGGGATAACAAAACAATAGCGAATAACTTTGCCCAAGCTTTTCAACATAATGTCAGCACCACAATATCTACTTGCGCATCTAAATTACTAAATGAATCCGAATACGATAAGCCTCTAGATAGGACAATACTCTGTCCAAAAGCAAAAATGTCAGACATACTTAAAATCATTAAAAATATCAATCCCCGCAAAGGTCCAGGAGCTGACGGTATTAGACCATCCGATATCATACGAATATCCAACAAAATAGTTGGTGCACTCACATGTCTGATAAATACAAGTATCGCAACGGGGCATTACCCCAAGGAATTAAAGACGGGTATTGTTAGACCCATACACACGGGCGGCAGTACAAAAGACTACTCGAAGTATCGCCCTATTACGATACTCCCAATATTAGACAAAATTGTAGAAAAATACGTATGTAAAATTATTCAAAAATTTTATACGCGCAATAGCATATTATGTCCGCAACAGTATGGTTTTCAACCTAAAAAAAGTACCACACTTCTATTGTCTCGCTTTACAGATGACATAAACAGTTACTTAAATGAGAAACAACACGTCCTATTATTATTCATAGATTATAGTAAGGCATTTGACACACTTAGACACGATCTGCTAATCCAAAGACTGGACAGCTGTGGTGTGCGTGGTAACCTACTGGAGTGGTGCAAGGATTATATGCATAACCGGAGCTACCAGGTCAGGATACTTGATGTGTACAGCGATAGCATTGGCGTCACAGAAGGGACTGCCCAGGGATCCGTCCTTGGCCCTCTGCACTACCTTACCTACGTGAATTGCCTAAACAATGTCATCAAACACTGCTCTGTGTTCCAGTTTGCTGATGACACGTGCCTAGTTGCTGCAAATAGAGATATATCTGTGGCCCTAAACCAGATCCAGACAGATTTCTCGGCATTATGCAAATGGTCACACGATGCTGGGCTAGTAATCAATGCCGAAAAGACGAAGTTAATACATGTACACTCCAGCCGCAATACCTGCAACGAAAGGATAAAGGTAGTAGCTCATGCTCACGATTGCCTGCACAACCAAACCTCGTCTTGCACATCTTGCTGTATGAAAATTGAGCAGGTCACGGAATTCAAGTATCTAGGCCTGATCATAGACAACCGGTTTAACTGGGCAAAACACGTGGATAAAACTTGCACCAAGCTGCGTGCTGTTATGGCAAAATTTTATATAATAAAAAACAGAATACCTTTCTATGTGTTACTAACGATGTATAAAGCCCTAGCTGAGAGTATCATTGCTTATGGCCTGAGTAGCTATGGAAGAACGTATAAGACCTACCTGGATCAAATTTACAAACTGCAATATAGACTACTTAAATTGATAGTACCTTTGAAAATCAAACGTAAATACGCCGACGATCCCCGGGGCTTTTTAAGTTCTGCGGCGCTATGCCAATACACAAAAAAGTTGAAATTACCTTATTACTCGAACAGTACTTTAAGACCGATAACCAAATCCCAATAAACAGATACATAGAAACTAGAAGTATCTCGAACCAAAAACTTACTATACCTAGATTTAAAAATGGATACGGTAAAAGAACATCCAAGTATATTATACCGTACCTAATTAATAATTTACCAATTGAATTAAAAAATATTCTAACACAAAAAAACATAAAAAATACTCTAAAGAATACTTCCTAAACCAGGCATAAAAACAAAAAAACAACCATCGTATATTATTGTAATCGGGGTGCAGCGCGCGATCGCAACGCCAGTTGGGCATGTAGGAACATTCATAACCGGTTTGCTACGACTCACTCACAGATTAGCCTACTACAGCTGATCTTGTGCGCTCGCGCGCAGTGCCACTAGCATTTCAAAGTGTACAACTATTGCACTGTATTATTATATATTGCAATATCATCTTCTATTATTATTGTAAACATAGTTTAATACATCATTTAACATAACTTAACTTGTATAACGGAGTTTTTGGCGGGAATCAGGCGGAGCGGTTGAGATTTTTTCCAGTGTGTCGTAAATTGTGTTATAGTGATCTTTAATGTGTATTTTTGGTGTCGATATGTGCAGTAAAGTTTCATTTAGTGACTGATTTATAGGAGCATTGGAAATAATGCCATAATACGACTTTTGGGTTAAGTGATTTATCATTTTGGTCAATAGGTTACCTCTAATCTAAAGGCGTGTTACGATCTGCTACTGCCGTGGGTTGTCTCCAGAAACTCCATTGGGCGTTAGAATGCATGACACTAGGCATTTTAATGCGGCAAACACGAGAAATTTTGCAACATGAAAATTCTCTAACACTCGACACTGGCAAAAATAGTCCCTGAAGGGATTGATTGCCATACTTAGGAAGAAGAAGAAGAAGAACTTGTATAACGAGAGCCAGTTGTCTAGTTAAACCTAACATAGGTTTTAAGACAATTATAAACTAACCTATATTGTATGCTATTGTCTTAAATAAATAAAAAAAAAAGAAAAAAAAAAGCTACACTTTAGAGAAGACCGCAGTGAAATAACACTACTTTGATGTTGTGTTGTGGTTCTGGGGTGAGTAAGGTTATCCACGAGGATACGCTGCGCTAGTAGTAATGCTGCTAGCACAGTGAGTCCTTATCAACAACATGGTTGGCAGCCCGTTGGTGATACCCCTGGTATTGCTAGCGGCTATAGGCCACGGTGACTGCTTACCATCAGATGGGCCGTATGCTTGTGTGCCACCTTAGTGGTATAAAAAAAAGCAAAAGTCTAGAAACGAAATAACAAATCTACTGACAACCTTCACAAAATGTAATCCATGTTCTGACTTGTACTGTAAACAGACCAATCAAGACGGTTGATGCTCTATACGAGCTGCAACGGATTGACATACGAACGACACCGTGGCCCTTTTTATACAGTACAGCCCCTATTATTATATACTCTCTTTTGCCAGACTATACATAGGAAGCTAGCCATGTGAAAATCACTCACACGGCTTCATCAAAGTAAACTGTTCGGGGTCAGTCTCCTTAAAGAACTGAGTGTAGTAACGTCCGTCGGTCCAGACCGGTGCTTGGGATGCGGTCACCACCGCGGTCCCAGCTGTACCTGTGAATCCAGTCAGCCATTCTCGACGGGCGTCAACCGCTGCGATGTACTCCGACTGGTAAATACAATTTAAAATATTAAAGATCCTCGCCGCGGTTTTCCGAAGAAGTAGAAAGATAGATAAATCTTTACTGTACACTAAGATCAATAAATATTGAACCTATAATACATTATAAATCAGTACAATTGCTAGTCTTATCAAAAGATGTGATTCTTCCATACAACGCGTACAGCATGGGGCTCTTGAGAGAAGGGTGTGAAGAGATTTCTGCAGGGTTGGCAACGAGAGTGATACCCCTGGTGTTGCAAGCGTCCATGTGTGATGTACTAGTAACTAAAGTAATTTCCAAGGTTCTTTACTGCCTTATAAAGCATGTTTCAAATGGAATAGTGATGTTATGAGGTGCTGACATTATGTGCGTCCGCAGTGGGTACGATGTACGCTGCGAGTGGCGTCGGCTGGCCGGCCATCAGCGCGCGGAGCGCTGTCAGACGCTGGACCGCCATCTTGTGGAAATCTAGAGACAAATTCCATTTTTTAAAGGGTAAACCCACGGGCGAACCCATTTCGCCTTACCTCTATTTTCAAGTTCATGGTGTGATTAATCACTGTTAGTCACGCCGTCCTATGTTCTGTACATAGATGGCGCTAACTTTTCTAATTCAACCTTTCCGCACATTTTATTTTATTCTTTTTTATTAAATTTGTACGTAGTATATTATCTACTCTGAGATTAAATGTTTTGTTTTTTTTCCCATTATGTCACGTAGATGTGACACATTCCTTTTCTTCAAATTTTCTCTTCGTTGGTGCATCACCAAACCGCTTCCGTTATACTTAAGAGATGCTTCTACTGTAAAAGGACGGGACATATAGCAGCAGCATGTAGGAAGAAAACTTCCAAAGTGCATCAAGTGGGAGAAGTTGCTGGATGCAGTTCAGATACTTATAAACAGGAAGAGGAAATGATGGGTCTGTATATGTGTAATATTGGAGATAATCAACCTCCAATAGTCACTGAAGTGAATATAGATGGGGTGAAGTTATCAATGGAAATTGACTCTGGAGCATCAAGATCTATTATATCAGAATCAACATATTATAAGCTATGGCCGATCCCTCCACCTTTGAAACCTACAAATGTGAAACTAGTGACTGTGGACTGCACCAACAGTGGCAGGGGTGGTGGAAAAGCCTTTGCAAGAAGTGCAGCACTTCTTGCTGCTAGAAGAGCATCCTGCTGGTTGGGATTTAGATGCAAATAAGATTGCGGCGGAGACAAAAGGAGATCCAGTGCTACAGAAAGTTGTATTTCATGTTCTTCATGGTTGGCCACGACGAAATTCTGACCCAGCATTACAACCATATTGGACTCGAAGAGAGGCCCTTTCACAGAGTAAAGATTGTTTACTCTGGTGCAACAGAGTCATTATACCGGCATCTCTCCAACAAGAGGTACTGGAATTGTTACACACCCCACATGCGGGGATAGTCCAAACTAAGGCGTATGCTAGAGGTTATGTATGGTGGGTGGACATGGACAAACAAATTGAGACAATTGTTGCCGAGTGTGAACAGTGTCAGCTAGTGAGGAATAACCCACCAAGAGACCCGCAGATTTGGATAGCTAATGAAAAACCATGGAGTCGGGTACATGTGGATTTTGCTGGTCCGTTTCAGGGAAAGACTTTCTTAGTACTGATTGACAGTACAAGCAAATGGCTTGAAGCAGAGATAGTTACATCAATGAGCAGTGGCACGGTTATTACACAATTAAGGAAGATATTTGCATCTCAAGGGTTACCTGAGACTGTGGTGTCAGACAATGGCAGGGCTTTTAGTTCTGAGGAGTTTAACATGTTTCTAAAGAAAAATGGGATAAGACATCTTTATTCGCCTCCATACCACCCTGCTACTAATGGGCAAGTAGAAAGGGCAATACAAACATTTAAGAACAAACTCAAGAAGTTAGATAGTTTACAGATGCCTTGGAGTGAGAAATTAGCAAAAACTCTTTTTTACCTGAGAACAGTACCTAATAGCTCCACCAATAAAAGCCCAGCAGAAATGCTAAATGGACGTAAGTATAGAACGGCCATATCGAGACTACACCCGGAGAATATACCTTCACGAGCAGAAATGCAGTTAGAGGCAGTGTCACAAAATCCTCCTGCCTGAGTGTTCCAAGTGGGACAGCCAGTACTTATACATATGTATGGACCAGGCGAGAAGTGGCAGAGAGCCACTGTGGAAGCAATAGAGGGTCCAAGCGTGTATAGGGTGAGAACAGAAGGTGGAGAACTACATCGTCGACACGCGGACCAGATCTTGGCGCGTACCACACGTCGGGAAGAAACTACAGTGGCGCCGCCAATAGATCAGCGACGCTTATCATGGGACCGCCCAGACGGGTACGATGATGACCAGGCACATTCTCAAGAAGTGCCTATTGAAATACCAGATGCAGATTTGTGGCCTGATATCATTCGCATACCAGGATCGTTAGATCAAGAATAAGAATTGTGTTCTCAGTTGATTTAATTATATTTAGTTGATTATAATTTTCATTTAACCTTCTTCTCCAGCCTCTTATTATGAGGGGAAGATATGTTGTGTATCTGTATTCAGTGACTTATTACAAATGTCACTGCCTTATGTCAATATGTTAAATAAAATTTACCACTACGTTTAGTACTTATGTACTCTGTGCCTATCACACCACTTGACATTGGCGGAATAGCTGTATATAAGCTCGTCGCCATTAACTTAAAGAAGAAGAAATAAAGTTTAGTTTGTTTCTGCACTCATCTAATGGCGTATTATTTTAGCCGGCATTTTCAGATTTGGACCAAAATGGATGAAGTCCTTTGTTTTTTAACGTTGAAACAATAGATCGACAACATGGCCGCCGCTAAAAAAGCAACGCAATTGAAACTGAAAATTATCCTTATGTGGGAGTTATTTCACGAGAAAATATATAAAAACGATCCCAAGAGTGTTATTTATGGTGTCCCCCACCACTACGCCCCTATAGTACTTACTATCGAACTCTATTCTATGTGGTCTCGTCTTTAATGTAGCTTGCGTGAAAGATGACAATCTGAAAATATTATAATTAAATTAACAAGTGCAAAGAAAGGGGAATTTCATATTACAAACTTATTATTTGCGGTTGGTGCTATAGCCGTGTCTAGGGATCGAACCGCAAAGTAAAGTTTGTCATCTAACCTGGTTTGTTGTTTTATTTTTTTTATACCACTATGGTAGCAAACAAGCATACGGCCCGCCTGATGGTAAGTGGTTACCGTAGCCTATGGACGCTTGTAACACCAGGGGGGGGTATGACTCTCGTTGCCGACCCTTCAGAAATCTCTTCACACCCTTCTTGAAGAACCCCATGCTGTACTCCTTTGGGAAAACCACGGCGGGGAGTTCATTCCACAGTTTAATTGTGCGCGGGAGAAAACTCCTTCGGAGCCGCGCCGTGTTTGTCTTTTAGTACAGAATCCTAGGTGTGTGAGTCCAACTCGCACTTGATTTTTTCCGGCTTGTGCGGTGATAAAGTAGACCTTCATAAGTACCGTATTAGAGCCAAAAACTGAATGAACGAATTGAGATTTTTTTTTATATTTGTAAAAGCAAAAGCAAAAGATCCTATAGTACTATTTTTCAACGTGTCGCGATCTAAACATAAATAATAAGTGTTGTACAAAGTCACAAAACTAATTTGACATGACTAAAAGATTTTTTCTATTTCACTGAGGTGTCTCACAAGCATACGGCCCACCCGATGGTAAGCAGTCACCGTTGCTTATAGCCGCTAGCAATACCAGGGGTATCACTAACGACGGTGCCAACCCTGTTGTTGATGAGGACTCACTGTGCTAGCAGCATTACTGCGCAGCGTATCCTCGTGGAGCACTGGTAACCTTACTCACCGCAGAAACACAAAATTGCATCAAGTAGTGTTATTTGACTGCGGTCTTCTGTAAGGAGGTACAGTCCCCAGCCGGGCGGTTCCACTCATATTGGGAAAATCCACGGGAGATCCCAATTCTCCCTAATTGCCATCCTTGTTTAACTCCGCACATGAGAAAGGGATAGAAAGAGTTTTAGTTTTAGTCCTATCACATTAGTTTAGTAATTTTGTACAACAGAATCAACATAATTGAATGGACAGTTTACCTCGACGTTTCAGCTGTTACATGGGCCGTCTCGGTGTGAAAAATACAGGTTGGCCGTGTTGACCACGACCACCTTGATTTTTTTTTAAACTTTTCTGAAACGAGCTGACTGACTGTCAGCCGGGAGTTTTTGGCGGGAATCAGGCATAACGGTTGAGATTTTTTCCAGTGTCTCGTAAATTGTGTTAAAGTGATCTTTGATGTGTATTTTGACGTTTCATTTAGTGACTGATTTATAAGAACATTGGAAATAATGCCATAATTCAACTTTTGGGTTAAGTAATTTATCATTTTGGTCAATAGGTTACTTCTGACCTAAAGGCGTGTTACGATCTGCTACTGCCGTGAAACTCCAATAACCATTAGAATGCATGACACTAGGCATTTTAATGCAACAAACACGAAAAAAGGTTGAAACTTGATTATTCTCAAACACTCGACACTGGCAAAAATTGTTCCGGAAGAGATTGATTGCCATATTTAGGACTAGCTGCCCGCCCCGGCTTCGCACGGGTAGACATTAGTTTCGGAGCATAGACATTTATCATATATTTTGTCCACCCGAGCGAAGCCGGGGCGGGCAGCTAGTATAATAAATTGCCTATGTTACTCAGTGATCATTTAGCTTTCTAACGGTGAATTTTTGAATTTTTGAAATCGGTTCAGTAGTATCGGAGCCTATTCAATACAAACCCACAAAAATAAAAATAAAAATCTTTCCTCTTTATAATATTACAGTGTAGAAGAAGAAGACCGTCAGCCGCGGTACACATCGTATAAGACCCATATACGGTGCTATAAAACGCATTATATTAGGTCCTTACATATGAAATTGGCGTTTTGTATGGGAGGAACAAAAAGTCGAATATTTTTTAATATAATATATTTAATTAATCAAAGTATGAACCATTATTTTCTATGCACTTTTGCCATCTCATAGGTAGTTCATTGATCCCTTTACTAAAAAAACCAGTCGGACGGGAATCAATAAAATCTTTGAAGGCGATTTGGACTGCCCATCGGAGTTGAATTTTTTCCCTTGCAAGAAGTTATCCAAATTTCGAAAAAAATGGTAATCTGTTGGAGCAAGGTCCGGGGAGTACGGAGGATGTCTTAGACTTTCCAATTGAAGCTCTTCTAATTTAGTAGCCGTCTGTAGCGCAGTGTGTGGTCTAGCGTTGTCGTGAAGCAGCAGTGGCGTGGAGCGATTGACCAGCCTAGGTTGTTTAGCCGCTAGCTTTTCCATCATGGTTTGCAATTCCTGACAATAGACATCAGCCGTAATAGTCTGGCCAGATTTGAAAAAACTGTAATGAACAATACCGGCACTAGTCCACCAAACGCTTACAAGTAACTTTTTTGGGGTTAATTTTCGCTTGGGGCAGGATTTGGCTGGCTGGCCAGGATCTAACCATTGCGCTGAGCGCTTCCGATTATCGTAAAGAACCCATTTTTCATCACAGGTAATGATTCGGTTTAAAATACCTTCATTATTGTGCCGGTTTAGTAATGTAACGCAGCAGTCGACGCGCGTTTGCCGGTTTGTTTCAGTCAATTCGTGACCCACCTTTCAAGCTTTTTAATCTTCCCAATTTGCTTCAAGTGAATTAAAACAGTTTTATCACTAACATTGCAGCCTGCAGCTAACTCGGACGTGGTTTGCGATGGATCCGCTTCCACAATAGCCTTCAACTCTTCATTATCAACTTGAGTCTCAGGCCGTCCACGGGGCTTGTTCTGCAGGTCGAAATTTCCAGAACGAAAACGTTGGAACCAAAAACGAACTGTGTTTTCTTTTACAACACGACCGCCATACACATCATTCACCCTTCGAGTTGTTTCCGCAGCACTAGTGCCACGGCGGAACTCGTACTCGTAAATAATGCGATATTTAAGGTTTTCCATTTTGTAAAATGAGTGACGCAAACAGAAAAAAACAGAAGAAAAAAAACAAATGAATGACGATCATCGAAGCACAAATACATGATGTCTATAGCTGTACAAATTTGAATTTGGAATTCCTTACCAAAGAGGAGAAATTCGTGATTAAAGTGGCCAGTACGAAAAACGCCAATTTCATATGTAAGGACCTAATATATCACTATTTTGAGGTCGGTTGCTGCTCCAATGTTTCGCGAGGAAAGCCTTGCGAGATGTTATGGAATAAGAGACGGTGCTTGCGTGGCGTAAAAAAGGCTCGGTCCCAAATAAAATAACACAAAGCAAAGAAAAAAACATTGTTTTTGTGATCGGCTGTGATGGGTGCTTACATTATCAGAACACTTGAAAGAATCCACATTCTGTTGGCAAACCTCCGTACTTCCGACGGATGGCGCCGATGGCGGGCGATTGAGCGGGTGTGACGTCAAAGTGAAAGCGTTGCACTTGCAGCTTCGAGAGAAATGAGCGGCGCAGCGCCAGTTGAATATCAGAAGCAAGCAATCGACATCTTGTAGAAATTCATTGTGAATTCATTTAATTAAAAGTATAATATTCTAAATATAAAATATACATTTATATAGTGAGACGGCGTATAAAGTTTCTTCTTCTATTTAAGAGTTTGACTCTTGTCGGTGCAGCCGATGAATTTCCCTCCACTTCTGCCTGTCCAGTGCTACTTCTTTGACCTCCCTATACGACGTGACAGCTATCTTATCCCTAACTTGCTTGATGTAACTTATCCTTGGTCGTCCCCTGCCACGCCTTCCTTCTATTTTACCTTCCATAATTGTATTTATAAAACCGTCATGTCGTATAAGGTAACCAATCATTTTTCCTCTTTTATTTTCGATAAAGTTTATAATTCTAAAAACAAAAGTTTTACTAGCAAACTGTGGGTCACTTTGTGGATGTTGTGTCGTACCTTCGTACTTGGCAGTGTAGGTACAGGAGAAATTAAAACGCGGTTCAAATGTTCGACGTTTCTTCTTCTTCTTGTTCCTAAGTATGGCAATCAATCCCTTCAGGGACTATTTTTGCCAGTGTCGAGTGTTAGAGAATTTTCATGTTGCAAAATTTCTGGTGTTTGCCGCATTAAAATGCCTAGTGTCATGCATTCTAACGCCCAATGGAGTTTCTGGAGACAACCCACGGCAGTAGCAGATCGTAACACGCCTTTAGATTAGAGGTAACCTATTGACCAAAATGATAAATCACTTAACCCAAAAGTCGTATTATGGCATTATTTCCAATGCTCCTAGAAATCAGTCACTAAATAAAACTTTACTGCACATATCGACACCAAAAATACACATTAAAGATCACTATAACACAATTTACGACACACTGGAAAAAATCTCAACCGCTCCGCCTGATTCCCGCCAAAAACTCCTGTTCGACGTTTATTGCAACAGCAATCACACACACACACCTAAAAACGTATAAAGACACTTTATTAAATTCCTGTAAATATCCAATAAATATAATTTTAAACGTAGGAACTAAAAAATCATGACATTTTAAGAGTTACATTTTAGAGTAGACGAAAGATGTTCCTGCTCGTGTCACATCGAGTTGCAATAGTTGCTACACTCAGTCAGTATTAAATGCGCTATTCAGAATACAATACGTCTTTTTTGATACCACTAAGGTGGCACACAAGCATACGGCCCACCTGATGGTAAGCAGTCACCGTAGTCTATAGCCGCTAGCAATACCAGGGGTATCACTAACGGGGTGCCAACCATGTTGTTGATGAGGTCTCACTGTGCTAGCATCAATACTACTAGACCAGCGTATCATCGTGGACTGGCAACCTTACTTACCGCAGAAACAAAACACATCAAGTAGTGTTATTTGACTGCGGTCTTCTGTAAGCTGGAGGTACAGTCCCCAGTCGGGCGGCTCCTATTTTAATGGAATAACCCACGGGAAATCCCAAATCACCCTACTACCATTTTTCTTCTTTAGAAAAATCTCCGTCGCTGAGATATATACCATAGCGACGGAGACTCTCTACAGCGCGCGCTATAATAGGTGTACTTACATAAAGCGCCATCTATTGGTTATAAACCTAAAACAATAATGTCCGTTAAACACGTCCCTTTCACGCAATCATACCTAGGAGAGCGAGAGGCAAGATGTTACACATCAATAAAGTAAACCTATTTGTAATTCATATAATGACTAAGGTCGGCCGCGGAACCAAAATGACCCACGCCGCTTTAAATGATATATGTGTAAACAGGGCTTAACAAAAAGACTTAAGAAATTGGATAAAAATATTTTATTCAAACCTCAACTATTTATGTTTCGATACTTGCTTTTTGCCGTACTTTAAAACAATCAAGTGACAATTACTGTCAAACCTGTCACATATGACAGTTGCTGTAAAATCTGACACACATGACAGTTGCTGTCAGAGTCGTTGGCGCGCAATCAGTTCCTAGCGAGAGGAGCACATTCTCTCGCCAGCCAGTTGTAATCTCGGCTGAAGCCGCGTTCCTGAAGGATTGGGCCGAGGGTCTGCAATACTCTCTGGTGGTAAGCATTGATATACGACAGCTGTGGACAACATTTATGAATACATACTTTTCTTTTTTGTACAAGACAAGGACACAGCTATACATTTTATTGTCTCTTACCGCGTGCAGGGTTTTTTCACGACTCGTAAAATACTTTTTGTAACTTAGGTTAAGTTACAATCTTTTGATTAAGCAACGGGTTAGTGATGACCCTGGTATTGCTAGCGGCTATAGGCTACGCTGGCTACAGTACCATCAGGCGGGCCGTATGCTTGTGTGACAGACACCTGTCGTACATAAAATAAGAACTAACCTCGAACTCGTCCAGCATGTGGACGTCGATGCATTCCTTCTGGTTGGGCACTAGGGTAAGCGTACTGAACCCAAGCACCCCTCTTCCGTCGTAGTCTCCTAATAGGTTTTTTGCCTGTTGATAACAAATAACTTCAGCCCTAGAAATAGATGGATAGATAAAACTATTTTGCAAACTTTCACAATGTCGCAGACGTATGCAGGTTTCCTCGCGATGTTTTCCTTCACCGTAAAGCTCGTGGTGTGACTAATCACTGCACTTAAGTTATAAAACTTATTGGTACAGATCGGTGGGATTGGAACTTGCGTCGCTAGAGTAGCAGGCAACGCTTCATACCACACGACCACCAGGGAATGTTGAAGATATGCCGAAATATTGACTTACCTTAGGATGGTTAGTGTTTTTGGTCACGGAAATGGTCTCAATCAAATCTTCGTGACGGATTCCGTATTCGCCCACTTCGTAGTAGCCGGGTTCTGGAATAAAAATACTTGTTGTACAATCTTTTATTTAGTTCCACCTGTCCGGTGTGTGTCTGTCCATATTCCTATACGGTGCAGAGACCTGGACGCTCAAAGCTAATGACCGAAGACGAGTTGACGCATTTGAGATGTGGTCTCGGAGGAGGATGTTGCGCATTCCTTGGACAGCCATGAGGACGAACACTCGAAGAACTCGGTGTGACCACCAGACTAACACCAATCTATTTAAAGCGAGTTCTGGACTACTTCGGTCATGTTTCCCGGAGGAGAGGCGACAACCTTGAAAGGCTTGTCGTGACCGGCAAGATCGAAGGGAAGAGACCACGAGGCCGAAGTCCTCTGCGATGGGCTGAACAAATCCGCACCGCACTCGACACTACAGTACACAATGCCATGCATACTGTTGAAGATGGATCTAGATGGCGCGACATCGTACGAAAGAAAGTGATCCGTGGAGTCACGATCCTCACTAATGAGGAACACGACGCGATTCCGGTGTAATCAAATCTTGCAAGTTAAATTTGACCCACTTCCCAATGTCCAATTGAGCTGAAATTTGGTATATATGTTTGGATCTCGTGACAATGCGCGATTACTTAAAATGCCGCCATTTTAAATCCGCCGTAAGGTGCCCGGCATTAAATAGCTTTAAAAAAAACTTTCTACTGAGGTAATCATACTAATATATTACGGAGTTTCTGGCCGAAAAAAACAGAATAACATTACTACATGATTCCTATTTGCACACCATAAGCTTGGTGGTTGAAGGCCCCTAATCTGTAAACCATCCTATATTGTAACTACTGATATTCATGCAAAATAAAGAATTATTATTATAGCATATTCCTTAATTGAATTGAATTATTTAATAATTGAATTGAATTATTTAATAATTGAATTGAATTATTTAATAATTGAATTGAATTCCCCTAAACTGCTGGAGTTCTTCTTCTTCTTTAAGTTAATGGCGACGATCTTTTAATACAGCTATGCCGCCAATGTCAAGTGGTGTGGTACGGCTGGAGTTAGAGACTTGACATTTGACAGTGGGTACCTTTTATGACGTGCGAAGCCGAGGGCAAAAGCTGGTGATGTATCAGTGAGAAGACATTGTAGTTGCACGTGGCCTACCGTTGCTGAGTATCTGATGTGGCGCCAGTCCCGGGTCATTGGGGTAGGGCCTCCAGGACACCCCGGAGGGTCCCTCGTGCACGTTCAGGAAGTGCCCCACGCCGTGCCCGGTCCCGTGCGCGTAGTCCAGCCCTACATCCCACAAGGCACGCCGGGCAAAACTGTCCAGGACGTTACCCTGGGACACATACAACTCCATACAAACCCGAAAATGAGACACATTTTGTACAAAATAACTTAACAGTGAACAGTGGACGAAAGCCCAGGGCGCTAAATTTGGGAGGCGCAATACGTAATATATATAAAAAAAAATGTTCCAAAACTTTCTACTCTCGTCTCCTACAGACGTATCCTCGTGGAGCACTGGCTACCTTACTCACCGCGGAAACACAACACTACATCAAGTAGAGTCACTTGACTGCGGTCCTCTGTAAGGTGGAAGTACAGTCCCCAGTCGGGCGGCTCCTACTTTAATGGGAAAACCCACAGGAGATCCCAATTCACCTTTCTTTTTTTCTTACCTTAACTCCCCTGGGAAACAAGGCGCTGCCCAACATAATTTGACCCTTAAGCACTCTCGTGAAGGCATCTTTTTGCGCGGCAGTGGGCGAGGCGCTCATGTGTCTAGTGCGGGTTATGTCCGATGTACCGTCCCTAGGAAAAAAAACCGTAGTACAGATATTATTTTCTAATAGTTATAAGAGAAGACAAGTAAGAAAACTACAATATTTAAAATATCGCTTCAAACAAACATCACTAGACAACATCGGCCATTTTAAAACTGTCAAAGTCATGTATCTAATTAAAATGTTGACAATTTCAATGATTAAATTGACAATAAATTAGAAATATCTATAGATAAAACAGGGCTAAAACTACCGATTTATAGATAATAACCCTAAGCAGAATCTAACTATAGATTACAAAAAAATGTTTAATTCTGCCACATGACTAGTTAATTATACACATTACAATATTACTTGACACAGTTTACACTGTACACTGTTCTGTATACTGCACACTGCACTGTACCCTGCACTGTACACTGCACTGTATACTGCACACTGCACTGTACCCTGCACTGTACACTGTGCACTGTACACTGCACTGTATACTATACACTGCACTGTACTGTATACTATACTCTGTACTGTATACTATATTCTGTACTGTATACTATACTCTGTACTGTACACTGTACACTGCACTGTATACTGTACACTGCACTGTATACTGTACACTGCACTGTATACTGTACACTGCACTGTATAATGTACACTGCACTGTATAATGTACCCTGCACTGTATACTGTACCCTGCACTGTATACTGTACATTGTACACCGCACTGTATATTGTACCCTGCACTGTATACTGTACCCTCCATTGTATACTGAACACCACACCCTGCACTGTATACTGTACACTGCACTGTCACTGTGTCACTCACACTTGGGCGGTTTTATTAATTTTAATTGTATAATACATACACAAACAGATACATTTTTATATTTTGTTACCTGTATTGTCCCCCGGAGTCGAGGAGGAACATGTCCCCCCGCTCAATGAGTTTCTGGGGCCCGTCCCTCGAGGGTCCGTAGTGTATGATGGCCCCGTTGGGGCCGGCCCCAGCGATCGTCTCGAACGAGGGGCCCATGAAGTCGGATTCCTCCCTGTCAACCATTTAGATGTCTTATATTATATTTACTAAGCGGGCTACACACGTTCAGTTTTAACTGCACAGTTTTAAATGCATAGTTTTAACTGTACAGTCGAACTGTATAGTTTTAACTGTACAGTCGAACTGTGCAGTCAAATCGTACGTGTGTAGGCAAACCTGACAACTTATTTATTTAGCACAAAAACAGAACACAATTTTATAAAAAAAACAAGTACAAATAAAATGAAAAATCTGATCTGAATTGTGCTCCAAGGTATGTGTGCATAAAACTAATTAAAACGAAGATGAACTATCTAATAAAACTATAACTTAGGATGATAATGATGAATGGAGGATAGTTTTAATGATTATTAAGTATTTGGGAAGTTTTTGTTCAAATATACAACTGTGCAGTTAATAATGCTTGGACATTATCACACAGCGCCATCTGGCCCCAAACTAAGCAAAGCTTGTACTATGAGAACTAGCAGCTGATACAATACTTATATACTTTTTGTTTGTAAATACATACTTATAATACATACCAAACACACAGACGCAAGGCAAACATATTTGCCATATAAATGTTTGCCCCGGCGGGAATCGAACCCGCGACCCCTAGCGTAGCAGTCAGGTATACTAACCACTAGACCAGCGGTCTCGTCAAACTTGAACTGACGATCTAAACTGAACGTGTGTAGACACTAGGGGCGTCAGTTATAACTGCACAGTTCGACTGTACAGTTAAAACTGAAGGTGTGTAGTACGCTTTATACTAGCTGACCCGACAGACGTTGCCTCTCTTAGCTATGAATTCATAATATGACAAATACACCATAGAAGTTAAAAATGTTCCGGTTCCTTTAAAAAAAAAATAAGAAACCTTCTTACAACAACAAACACAAAAAAAGAATTAGCGAAATCGGTCGAACTCGCGCCGTGACCACGGGAACCAGGGATTCATTTTATAGGCTATCTGTTACCGGCGACTTCGTCTGCATTTGTTTAAATACAAAAGTAGCCTATATCCTTCTCCACGATATAATTTATCTCCTTGTCAAATTTTATTACGACCCGTTCAGCCGTTTAGTCCTGAAAAGGTAACAAACCAACAAATGATTTTGATTTTGATACTTACTTGCGGAACTCCAGTAGTTTATCAGAGGCCTGTATCTCAGTAACACTCGCCCCGGAATCCAATTCATCGTGAAGCCACCTGAGGAACCTCACCACGGCTATACCGTCTCTGATGTGACACTGACGGAAACCCTAGAGAATATATACATGTAGAAATTGGTTTTTCATTTAATCCCACCTTGTGGCGGCCGCCATATTGGATTAAGAATGACGTCACTTTACTGTGTTCCGCTCATTAAACCTGTTCATTTGTTACACCCGTTTTAGGGTCGGCAACGCGTGAGTGATTCTTGTTATGTTGCAAGCGTCCATTGGCTACGGTGACAGCTTACTATCAAACGGGCCGTAAACTACTTTGTCTCTTAAGGGGTACCTATACAAAAACCAATATTTTTAGAGGTTACTTTAGAACTTCCGCCATATTGGATTAAGAATGGCGGAATTTAGGTAATCGTACGTATTGTCACGGGCTCCAAACGTGTACGCCAAATTTAACTCAATCAAACACATTTGACCCACTTGGTCAAAGGACATCATCCATGCTTCATAGAGATTTGGTCCAATTTTGAAAGTGCCGACCAATACTTTTTTGTATATTCCGTTAGAGCTTGTCCGTCTGAGCATTTATTACTATGACACCAAAGTTGGACATTACAGGACATTTCATTTGTTTTGGTTATTTTGAATACATATTATTTTCAACAAAAATGTATGAAGATTCTTATTTTCGGACTCAAATAAAATCGAGGGAAAATGACCTACAGGTTCCGTGCCATTGTAATAAATGCTGAGACAGGCAATCAACTATAATGGTCCTACAGCTTTGGTACCACAGTAATGAATGTTCAGACAGGCAAGCTCTAACAGAATATACAAAAATATTGCGATGGCCGGCACTTTCAGATTTGGACCGAAATGGATGATGTCCTTCAACTTGCAAGATTTCATTACACACACCGGACAGTTGCAACTAAATAAAAGATTGTAAAAACTTGCCTCCAACTCCACTTCATTCTTGACCAACTTCATCAGAGCCACTGGAGACACGTCGGATATCAGGTTCAATGGCTTCTTCAGGAGATTGCCCTAAAGCAAGATATACAGTATGGTGTTTATACTCTTACCACATAGCCCGCTTAATATATGATGGGTTTATGGCGATTTTTCGAATTCCTTAATGGCAAGGAGAATATAACCACTAGAGAGCGTATAGGCCGATATCTTCTAAGAACACGACTCACTACTGCGGGCCGGGGGACGAGCAAGAAAGCGTGGCTGCAATTGGTCAGTTCAAGGTCAAGTTGCGGAGGTATGCCTGATTAGGGATTGCTCTACTTGATTAAGGGAAAATAGTCGATATCGATAAAATGGATTTTAACATTATAAAAAATACTCAATAAAATCACATAAATATTTAATCAAAATCAGTCAATTACAAAAATAAAAACAAGTGTCCTGTTATTATTGATTTTTAAAATGAATTAATTTGGTATATGTTTTTCGAATTAAAGTTTTAGGGTCCTGATTGTTCTTGGTAAAAAATTATATATATACGAGCGTCTACATATTTCTGAATTATGCATCTTGCTAATTCAATCAAATGATTAGTTGATTCTATTTAATATTGATGAAAATTAATATCAGGGAATAAATTATACCCAATCAGAGATTTTAAAACCGATCTTATAAAATAATCGGAATTATATTTCCGTCATAATATTTGAAGCCTGTAAAGATTGAATATTTCTTATATTCACGATTTGACTTTTCCCAACATTATATCAATAAAAACAAAACTTACTAAAATAGGCAAAAACATCGTTGGTATCGCCGAACTAAATAAACGTCTGCGTTGTTTTAGTGAAGTGCCTTGAACAAACAGCGCTGTATTTTGTTGGAAACCAATTTTCCCTATTAACCTTATCTATCCACTTTTCTTTTAATTCGGGAATCTTCGGAAATCTAAAATTAAAACATGTATGTCAAACACACAAATGAAAAAACCGAGAACCTCCTCCTTTTTTTAAAGTCGGTTAAAAGTAGATAGGTATTTAATGACAGTATCTGAATTGAATAAAAATTGTATTAAGTTTAATTTTATTATTATCGATATCGACTTCAGCCATTAAAGGTAACAGCACAGATTTTTACGATAAAAATACAAAGGGAAAGAAAGGGATAAAACAATTAGAATGTCGTAATGAAAGAAAGGGACTTTTCCAAAAGACATAAACGCGCGCGACTCATCCTTATGCTCGGTCACCCAACCACCATATTAAATAGACCCCTGTGGTGGCTCATAATGATTAAATCAAAAATAATTTTCGTAGTGTTTACTTATCGATAAAAAGTTATGCCATCCTTTTTGTAACTAGATGTCTTGGAATGTTTCCCACACCACTTCACCGCGCATGAAGCATTTTTATGCGTTATAAATTGCATAATTTTTTTTAATTATTTAGCGTGCACACAGGTCTAACACTTGGTCACAACTAAAATGTTTACTAGTACCGTAGCCGTATATAGGCGACAAAATACTAATACTTTTCGAGCGTCGGGGAACTGTATGCGCAGTCAAGTGGTTTTATAGTCTTTGCTTAATGGTAATGTTGTGACTTGATGTAGTGTTGTTTCTGTAGTAAGTAAGGTTGCCAGTGCTCCACGATGATACGTTGCGCTAGTAGTAATGCTGCTAGCACAGCGAGTCCTCAACAACAACATATGGTTGGCAACCCGTTAGTGATACCCCTGGTATTGCTAGCGGCTATAGGCTACGGAGACTGCTTACCATCAGGTGGGCCGTATGCTTGTGTGCCAATTTTGTCGTATAAAAAAAGTGGTCTAAATTACCATCATCATGGTCTAAGATCCTTTTAAGAAAGACCTTCACCGACCTGGTTAATTCCGAAAAGGGTGGTGCAAGCCTCCATAGGCTACGGTGACCGCTTACTATCAGGTGGCCCGTGTGCTTGTGTGCCACCTTAGTGGTATATAAGAAAATGTAACTATCAAAATGACGAATGAATTTTCATACGAAATTTTAGTTCCACTTTCCGCCGCCGCAGCGCTGTTCGTTTTCCAATACAATAATAGTCGAAGGCATCTGTATGGCTACTGTTGCCATAAAGACCTGTCAAGAATGACCTATGGGGCGAGCGAGGTGATCATGCTCGCCACCGCAAAGGGAAGATCTTCCAGCCAGGCGGGTGTTGTGCCTGGGGAACCGCGGCTCCGACTGTTCTAGTCGGAAACTAGTATATATGTTGAATTGCGTAGAAAACTTCGCTAGCGCGTGGCAGGATTGTGACGTATGTATGTAGTTGTAATCCGTTGAATGTTGTTATGTTAGTTAGTAGATTTCTAACATTGGTTTATGTAGCGGTGAGGTCGCTACAGACCTTATATGTCGGCCCCACTATAGTATGTACTCACCCCACAAGCAGCCCTGTGTATCGCCTCGCTCGCCTCATTTGACAACCAAATGGTATGCTTCCCATTACCGGTTAGAGAAAACTCCTTCTGCAATCGAATTATAAAAGGTTTATAATGTACTAGCGACCCGCCCCGGCTTCGCACGGCCAGCGTTAGCCATATAAATTAAATACCTACAAAATACAAATTAGATAGATAGATAACTCTTTATTGTACACCAAAATCAATAACTGAAGAACATAAAATACATTATATTATTATATTATCTACTATATAAAAATAAATCGGGTTTTCCTTCCTGACGCTTTAACTCCAGAACGCACGAACCGATTTCCACGGTTTTGCATTCGTTGGAAAGGTCTCGGGCTCCGTGTGGTTTATAGCAAAGAAAATTACTTACTAGCTGCCCGCCCCGGCTTCGCACGGGTAGACAAAATATATTTTGATAAATGTCTACCCGTGCGAAGCAGGGGCGGGCCGCTAGTTATATTATATAATATTTTAAAGAGGAAAGATTTGTATTTTTGTATGTGACGAATAAACTCAAAAAGTACTGGACCGATTTTAATAAGTCTTTTTTCATTAGAAAGCTACATTATCACTGAGTAACATAGGCTATATTTAGTACTAGCTGCCCGCCCCGGCTTCGCTCGGATAGACAAAATATTTGGTAAATGTCTATAGGCGCCGAAACTACTGGACCGATTTCAAAAAATTTTTCACCGTTAGAAAGCTACATTATCACTGAGTAACATAGGCTCCGCACGGGTGGACAAAATATTTGAAAAATGTCTATGCTCCGAAACTAATGTCTTGCCGTGCGAAGCCGGGGCGGGCCGCTAGTACATTATAAATCGGTACAATTGGCGGCGTTATTACAAGATGTGATCTCTTCAAATTAATTAGACATAAAAACCTTCCTCTTGAATCACTCTATCTATTAAAAAACACCGCATCTAAATCCGTAGCGTAGTTTTAAAGATCAATGGGAAATTACTTATATGGCTAACGATGGCCGTGCGAATCCGGGGCGGGAACCTAGTTAATAATATTAAAAAATCAATTATCATTTATGGTGTTCCTCCAAGAGTTTTAATTGTCTTCATGTCACCTCCTTGAACACAAAAAGTTAAATTTATCACAATTTCGTGCCATTATGACGCCATTATGGCGCTATTATTGCGGCAATTGTAAGTAAAGGTAGGTGAAGAAAAATTGTGGCAATTGCCACAATTATAGCGTCATAATGGCGTCGTAATGGCACGAAATTGTGATAAATTAAATTGCGGACTCGAGGCCCAGCGGTTTCCACGTAGCAATGCTGTACTCACCGCGAGCCCCTCGAGGTGACCCCCCACGCCGTCGTAGGACCACCACTCGATGTCCCCCACGCCCTCTTGAAGGAGATGACCCTTCACTGCGTCACTCTATACATTTAAATTCCTTGTTATATTTTTATACCACTAAGGTGGCGCACAAGCATACGGCCCGCCTGATGGTAAGCGGTCACCGTAGCCTATAGCCGCTAGCAATACCAAATTGATTGTGTGCCACCTTAGTGGATCAAATGAAATAAATGTCCATTGAAACGGGTGGCCAATAGGGGCATACTCACATGGTGGCCGTTTGACCAGAAGATCTTCACCAGATTAGGCGTGATGACCAGGTAGGAGAAGAAAACCGGGTTATACTCTATATCGCTTCCACGAAGGTTTAATGTATCTGTAAAACATATCGGGGGAAAACATTTTTTTTTATACCATAAGCAATGCCCACCTGATGGTAAGCAGTCACCGTAGCCTACAGCCGCTAGCAATACCAGGGGTATCACTAACGGGTTGCCAACCATGTTGTTGATGAGGACTCACTGTTCGAGCAGCATTACTACTAGCCCAGCGTATCCTCGTGGAGCACTGGCATCCTTACTTACCTATGGGCACCTGTTCGTCCCTTATGCCAGCACAGCGATTCCTCTTAAACACATACCCGTAATTTTTAATCGCGAAATGAACTTACAAGCCACCTCATCCAACGCGGTTATGACCAGCGCCGCTGCTTTCTTTTCCGCCATCATCGTTCTAAGTTCTTTAATTTTATCACCGGCTGATTTTCCTGCGAAAGGAGTTTAAATTTTAAACTATCTTAGCGGCCGTGTTTCCGTCCGCATAACATTACAATATGTGTATGTAATACTGCAGTGAAGGAAGGTGGCGTCCCCCTCCTGCCCCCGATGGAAGGAGAGCGCCGTCCCCCTCCTGCCCCCGACGGAAGGAGAGCGCCGTCCCCCTCCTGCCCCCGATGGGAGGAGAGCGCCGTCCCCCTCCTGCCCCCGATGGAAGGAGAGCGCCGTCCCCCTCCTGCCCCCGATGGGAGGAGGGCGCCGTCCCCCTTCTACCCCCGATGGAAGGAGAGCGCCGTCCCCTCCTGCCCCCGATGGGAGAAGAGCGCCGTCCCCCTCCTGCCCCCGATGGAAGGAGAGCGCCGTCCCCCTCCTGCCCCCGATGGGAGGAGAGCGCCGTCCCCCTCTTGCCCCCGATGGAAGGAGAGCGCCGTCCCCCTCCTGCCCCCGATGGAAGGAGAGCGCCGTCCCCCTCCTGCCCCCGATGGGAGGAGAGCGCCGTCCCCCTCCTGCCCCCGATGGAAGGAGAGCGCCGTCCCCCTCCTGCCCCCGATGGGAGGAGAGCGCCGTCCCCCTCCTGCCCCCGATGGAAGGAGAGCGCCGTCCCCCTCCTGCCCCCGATGGGAGGAGAGCGCCGTCCCGCTCCTGCCCCCGATGGAAGGAGGGCGGCGTCCCCATCCTGAAGGAAGGCGGCTTCACCCTCCCGCTTTCGTTGAAAGGAGGGCGGCGTCCCCCTCCTGCCCCCGATTGAAGGAGGGCGGCGTCTCCCTCCTGAAGGAAGGCGGCTTCACCCTCCCGCTTTTGATGAAAGGAGGGCGGCGTCCCCCTCCTGGCCCCGATGGGCCCGATTTGCCCACGGCTTCGCACGCGTGGTAAAGTGAATAAGTTAACGGATTTTCACAAAATCTTTTGTCCTCTATTTTACTCCTCAGGGGTGGAATTCGTAAAAATTCTGTTACATGTATTTTTTATTTTTAACATAAAGGCCAAATACCAATTTTCATGCGTTTAACTTCACAAACGACGGATGGATTTTCATACAAACTTTCTTACCCCTTATTATACCCCCTTAGGGGTAGAACTCCAAAAACGCTTCCTTAGTGGATGCCTCATAAAAGGTACCTACTGTCAAAATTTCAAGTCTCTGACCCCACCCGTTTAGGCTGAGCGTTGATATGTCAGTCAGTTAGTTTCTTCTTTTATACAGGGTACTACAACGTAACTTCCCGTAAAGCCGAAAGGAGGTTAAAGGGGGCCTTATAACGAGTCCATTCACAGTATTTAAGAACCGTAGTAACGCTGTATAACATACCCCCAACAAAATATTATTATTTTCACTGATGTGCAATCCCTATTTCAGTAAAATTATAGAGTAAACTACGCAGAATGTACCTACATTTCTACCTAATTCGCGGAACGATTTTTTTTTTCCAACATAACATTTTTTTAAATCAGTACTTGAGTATAATTACATCCTTGTATTGAGGTAGCAAACATTTATGAATGAAAAATAGAAAAACGTTTAAAGTACACAATTATTAGGTAAAATAGGTACGTAGGCCTTTCTGTTAAATAATCTGGTTACCTGACATGACAGCTTGCTAGGGTTGACAAAATTTTTGGCTTTGATAATCTCTATATATAAAAATGAATCCCTATTTCCATTGGTCACGGCATCACGCGTGAACGGCTGGACCGATTTCGCTAATTATTTTTTATTTTTGTTTGTTATTGTCAGGAGAAGGTTCTTAGGAAAAAAAATGGAAATAAACCGGAAGCTTTTTAATTTCGCGATAAACTCCGACTACGCTCCTTATTGCTATAGTGTATTTGTCGTTTGAATTCATAGCTAAGACATGACATCGCCTGTCGGGTCAACTAGTCTACACTAATATTATAAAGAGGAAAGATTTGTATTTTTGTATGTAACGAATAAACTCAAAAATTACTGGATCGATTTCAAAAATGCTTTCACCGTTAGAAAGCTACATGTTCACTGAGTAACATAGGATATATATTATACTGGCTGCCCGCCCCGGCTTCGCACGGGTGGAAACAATATTTGATCTAAATGTCTACCCGTGCGAAGCCGGCGGGCCGCTAGTTAATTGTATTTTTACGGGGTATTTTGTAACACGTTGTATATACAGTGCCGGTAGCAGGAACATTTTTCGTCTACGTAAACGAGAACGTACCTCGAAAAATGTCAAAATTGTCATACGAATTTTTAGTTCCACTTTTCACCGCCGCAGCGCTGTTCATTTTTTAGTACAAAAATAATCGCGCTACAGATGTATGTAAGAATACGTACCCGTGTATGTTAAGGATAATGGTATGACCGCATTATTAGGTCTTACTGGTGGCGGGTCGTTTAACTTCACCCTCACTTCATCTACCAAGTTCTTGGTGACCGGTATCAACTGCATGTTTGCCATTTTGAGCGCTGTCTGCCAACAAATAAGACTCAAATTACGGTGACTTCAGAACATCTGCCACCTAGCCGGACTCTTGCAATAAGAGGCCTACCACCTAGTACCTAGTCTCTTATGGCCAGTAATGTCACTAGCTACAGTGCCCTTCACACCGGAACACAGTGTAGTGTACGTACACTAGTGCTTGGCGGCAGAATATCTGACACTGCGGTGGTACCCACCTAGCCGAACTCTTGCAATAAGAGGCCTACCACCTAGTACCTAGTCTCCTATGGCCAGTAATGTCACTGGCTACAGTGCCCTTCACACCGGAACACAGTGTAGTGTACGTACACTAGTGCTTGGCGGCAGAATATCTGACACTGCGGTGGTACCCACCTAGCCGGACTCTTGCTATAAAAGGCCTACCACCTGATGAAAGAGAGTATAACCACACGTGACATACCTCCAACGGTGTCCACTGCTCTCTGGTCATCGTGTGGGCATCGACCCCCACTACTGACCCTTCTGGAAGGTTCAACGTCAACCACTTCTCCATCGTCGGCGTTTCCGGGAGCGCTGCCAAATACAACTCAGGTCACAGTGAGCCCCGGTTAATACCATTTTCATATTAATTCTTATATCACTAAGGTGGCACACAAGTATACGGCCTATCTGATGGTAAGCAGTCACCGTAGTCTATAGCCGCTAGCAATACCAGGGGTATCACCAACTCATTTCCAACCCTTTTTGTTGATGAGGAATCACTGTGCTAGCAGCATTACTGCTAGCGCAGCGAGTCCTTGTGGAGCACTCAACCTCACTCACCGCAGAAACACGTCACTACATCAAAGTAGTGTTATTATACTGCGGTCTTAAGTAAGGCGGAGTTACAGTCCCCAGTCGGGCGGCTCCAATTTAATGGGAAACCCACGAGAGATCCCAATTCGCGCTTCCTCTCATTTTTAGCTAATGTGTGATTAATCACTTCTACTTAAGCTTAGAAAAACTCATTTGTTCAAACTCGTTTTCACCTAGGCTCATCAGATGACAGGCCGTTGCTTCAACCACAAGACCACCACGGCTTCATATCCATTATACCCCTGGTACTGCAAGTGGCTATAGGCTACGGTGACTGCTTACCATCAGGTGGGCCGTATGCTTGTGAGCCACCTTAGTGGTATAAAAATAAATGAGTAATGACTGCAACAGATAAATACAAACTCTATGGCTGATGATGTACATAGGAAGCTAACCAAATCATGTGCTAAAATCACTCACACTGCCTCATCAAAGTGAACAGTTCGGGGTCTGTCTCCCTGAGGAACTGAGTGTAGTAACGTCCGTCGGTCCAGACCGGTGCGTGGGATGCGGTCACCGCCGCGGTCCCAGCCGACCCTGTGAATCCAGTCAGCCATTCTCGACGGGCGTCAACCGCTGCGATGTACTCCGACTGATGAATACAGTTTAAAATGTGAAATATCCTCGCCGCGGTTTTCCCAAGGAGTAGAGATAGATAACTCATTAATCTATACTAATATTATAAAGAGGAAAGATTTGTATTTTTGTTTGTATTGAATAGGCTCCGAAACTACTGGACCGATTTCAAAAATTCTTTCACCGTTAAAAAGCTACATCATCACTGAGTAACATAGGCTATATATTATACTAGCTTCCCGCCCCGGCTTCGCTCGGGTAGACAAAATATTTGATAAACGTCTATAGGCTCCGAAACTACTGGATCGATTTCAAAAAATCTTTCACCGTTAAAAAGCTACACTATCACTGATTAACATAGGCTAGCTGCCCGCCCCGGCTTTGCACGGGTAGACAAAATATTTGATATAAATGTCTACCCGTGCGAAGCCGGGGCGGGCAGCTAGTTAATTATATTTTTACGGGGTATTTCGTAACACGTTGTATTAAGTATAATGACAATTGTGTCATAAAACTAAGTTAATTTGTCGAATAAATTACCAACGCGTATCTCATTGGTTTTTAGTGCATCGTTGCATGCTCGCCAGTTCCAAGTTAAAATCAAATATTTTGTCTAGCCTATGTTAATCAGTGATAGTGTAGCTTTCTAACGGTGAAAGATTTTTTTAAATCGGACCAGTAGTTTCGGAGCCTATAGACATTTATCAAATATTTTGTCTACCCGAGCGAAGCCGGGGCGGGAAGCTAGTATAATATATAGCCTATGTTACTCAGTGATTATGTAGCTTTCTAACGGTGAAAGAATTTTTGAAATCGGTCCAGTAGTTTCGGAGCCCATTCAATACATACAAAATACAAATCTTTCCTCTTTATAATATTAGTATAGATTATCATAGCAAAAAAATGTGTCAACCCTAGTAAGCTGTCATGTCAGGGAACCAGATTATTTAACAGAAAGGCCTACGTACCTATTGTACCTAATAATTGACTTCTTTAATAGTTTTCCTATTTTTCATTCATAAATGTTTTGCCACAATACAAGGATGTCATTATACTCAAGTCGAGCTTAAAAAAATGAAGTTGGAAAAAAATATATTTCGTTCCGCGAATTAGGTAGAAATGTAGGTACATTCTGCGTAGTTTACTCTCTAATTTTACTGAAATAGGGTTTGCACATCAGTGAAAATAATATTTAATTTTTTTGGCTATGTTATACAGCGTTACTACGGTTCTTAAATATTGTGAATGGACTCGTTATAAGGTCCCATTACACCTCATTTCGGCTTTGCTGGTAGTTTTGTAACATCCTGTATATGTAATTTCAATGACGTATTGATTAAAATATATCGACTTTTTCAAATTAATTCTAGCCCTCAGGCATTGGGTGAGCTAGTGAGTGCATTGGTCACGACCCCATGTATGACAAGATTAAGTTTGAAATATTATTTACAAAAGTAATTTCCAAGGTTTGTTACTGCCTTATTAACCTTGTTTTTTTTTATACGGCACACCTGATGGTAAACAGTCACCGTAGCCTATAGCCGCTAGCAATACCAGGGGTATCACTAACGGGGTGCCAACCATGTTGTTGATGAGGACTCACTGTGCTAACAGCATTATTACTAGCCCAGCGTATCCTCGTGGAGCACTGGCAACCTTACTTACCGCAGAAAGACAACACTACATCAAGTAGTGTTATTTGACTGCGGTCTTCTGTAAGGTGGTGGTACAGTCCCCAGTCGGGCGGCTCCAATTTAAATGGGAAAACCCAAATCGCCCTACCTCTCTTTCCATTTTTCAAATAAATAAAAAAATTAAAATTGTGATGTAATGAGGTGCTGACATTATGTGCGTCCGCGGTGGGTACGATGTACGCTGCGAGTGGCGTCGGCTGGCCGGCCATCAGCGCGCGGAGCGCTGTCAGCCGCTGGACCGCCATCTTGTGGAAATCTAGAGACATATTCCATTTTTAAATGGGTAAACCCACGGGCGAACCCATTTCGCCTTACCTCTATTTACAAGCACACGGTATGATTAATCACTGTACTTAAGCTTAGAAATCTCATTGATACAGGTACAGGCCGGGGTTCGAACCTAGGCCCATCAGATGACAGGCCGTTGCTTCAACAGCAAGGTACTGGTCATCAAGCCTTTTTTTTAGTATTAGCTGACCCCACAGACGTTGTTCTGTCCAAATTTCTGCCAAAGACAAACTCGTCTCTGCAAATTATCACCTGATTCTATTCAAAATAACTTAGTGTATTTCGCTCATCAAGCCCTTCCTTTGGTACCCTATCACTACTATATGTTAGCCATATTGGATTAAAAATGGCGACATTCAGGTAATGATTAATTGTCACGAGAACCAAACGTATATTCCAAATTTCAGCTCAATCGGATACTGGTCAAAGGACATCGTCCATTTCGGTCCAAATCTGAAAGTGTCGGCCAACGCATCTTTTGCATATTCTGTTAGAGCTTGTCCGTTTGAGCATTTGTTGTTGACCATTGTAGTTGATTTTATTTTAGTTTGAAAATCTGAATTTTCATACAATTTTGTTGTAAATAGGAATTAAAAATAACCATAACAAATAAAATGTCCAACTTTGGTGCTATAGTACCTAATAAATGCTCAAACGGACAAGCTCTAATAGAATATACAAAAAAATGCGTTGGCCGCACTTTCAGATTTGGACCAAATCTCTATGAAACTTGGATTCCCTCTTATGGTCCTTTAGCTTGCAAAATTTGACTACGCAATACCGCGGCACCGGACAGGTAAAACCGCGGTGCAGAACTAGTACTTACTATCGGAAGCTATTCTATGTGGTCTCGTCCTTAATGTAGCTTGCGTGAAAGATGTCAATCTGAAAAGATTACAACCTAAATTAACGGGTGAAAAAACAGGTTGGCCGTGGTGACTCAAGAGCATACAACCGCTGGTGATCACGACCAATGTAACTTTTTTTTAAACGAGCTGACTGACTGACAGCCACTGTATAAGACCGGCCAGTGCTTTTAACATTAAAGCGCATTATATATAGTACTAGCGGCCCGCCCCGGATTATTTTCTCTACCCATGCGAAGCCGGGGCGGGCAGCGAATATAGCCTTCCTCGATAAATGGACTATCCAACACAAACATATTTTTTCAATTCGAACCAGTAGTTCCTGAGATTAGCGCGTTCAAACAAACAAACTCTTCAGCTTTATAATATTGCGAATTTGATTGCCGAAGGTGGCCGAAGCGGTCCACATCTACTACTGCCCAAAAAATACTTGGCGAATTCCTGATTGGCCGAAGTAGGAGGTTCCACCGAAGATTTAGTTTTTTGCCGAAGTCGATGCTTTGTTCACACTAGTGGCGTCGAAAAGGCTCGGTCCCAAACAACAGAAATCAGAAAAAAAAAACATTTGTTGTTGATCAGCTGTGATAGGTATGTGACATCTAGTCTTTTGAGCCTTAGCGTTTTATTAAATGCACGACACTGGCCACGTTATTATTGTGAGTGGCAACACTACAACTTGGATACCTTTTCCAAGGCGTCGATTTTAAAACTGACCAAAACTATCTAGTTTTGGTCAGTTTTAACAATCTTGTTAACAATAATTTAATACAAGAAAATATGTACCCTTAGATACTAACTTACTAAGTGCAATAAACATGTATGGTGACAATGGTGTTTTGATAAAATCTTAATGTGACCGTATAGTTCTCATAGGTACTTACATTATCAGAAAACTTAGAAGAATCCACATTATAAATTAAAAATATAACCAAAAAATAAAGTTATAAACACACTTTATTCAAATACTGTAATTATCCAATAATATTATTTAACAATAAATAACATTTTGTCGTCAATGAATGACACCAGAGACGGACACTGTTGAAACTGACATAGGAATTTGAACTGCACCTACGGCGCGGCGACAACCTCCTAGCCTTTGCTTTATTTTTGCAATTGTTATTATTCTGAGGTAGTGGTTATGTACAGTATGTACTCTGTGTATTCTCTTGGATACTGAGTGGATAACTATGTTGCAAGCATTTTCATTTTATCATAACTTGTAAGTAGGCGTTGGCAATTGACCTACATTGACTAATGAGTTGTATCAATTCAAATTGAGATACGAATAGCCTTATTAAGAACTTTCAATTGCGTATTCGTATCGCTTTCGTTTAGACTATTTTTGTATGAGAAAATGAACAGGCAATACACTGTAGTTCAAGAGGACTCACTGTGCTAGCTGCATTACTACTAGCCCAGCGTATCCTCGTGGAGCACTGGCAACCTTACTCACCGCAGAAACACAACACTACATCAAGTAGTGTTATTTCACTGCGGTCTTCTGTAAGGTGGAGGTACAGCCCCCAGTCGGGCGGCACCAAATTTTAATGGGAAAACCCACGGGTGATCCCCATTCGCCCTACCTCATTTGATTACACACACATCAGACAGGTGATGTTAAATGAAGGCTTGTAAAAATAAAACATAGTGTACGGTTGTAATAAGTCAGAATCTTTATTTTTACATTGTTTAAAGTCCTAAGGCAAAACATTTTGATCACAAACTATTCGTGTCCCTATACTTTGTCCCAAATTAATTTAAGAATGATTACCAAATAAAGTACATCATCCATGTTTCATAGAGATTTGGTCCAAATCTGAAAGTGCTGGCCAAGGTTTTTTTTTTGTATATTCAGTTAGAGCTTGTCCGTCTGAACATTTATTACTATCCCACCAATCCTGTAGGACAATTGTAGTTGATTTTATTTGAGTTCGAAAATCTGAACTTGCATACATTTTTGTTGAAAATAGGAATTCAAAATAACTAAAACAAATGAAATGTCCTGTAATGTCCAACTTTGGTACCATTTACTACTAATAAATGCTCAGACAGACAAGCTCTAACAGAATATACAAAAAAATATTTGGCCGGCACTTTCAGACCTGGACCAAATCTCTATGAAACATGGATGATGTCCTGATGATTGATGGTTATAGTCAACATATCTAGTACATAATCCGTCGTGTCACATCGAGTTGCAATAGTTGCTACACTCAGTCAGTATTTAAAGCGCTATTCAGAATACAATACGTCCATAATTTAATTTGTTAATGATCTTATACAATGAGGTTATTTTGTAAGGCCACTAATGTTAGGCTTGACTATTAGCAAATCACTCATACAAGTATATTCTACGGTCACATTTAAAAACAATTGAAGTACAACACAATTACAATAACCATTTTCAATTTGCCCACTAGCAACAGAAACAAATCTGCCATAATAGTGTAATATTGACATTCGTTCCAATTCTGCTGTGTGAAATTGTAAGCTAAAGTAATTTGACAGGACCAAAAGTATTGCCATGTTTATTTAACCCCTCACAAGAGAAAGGGATAGCAAGACTTGTAGTCCTGTCAAATTTGTGTACAACAGTATTGGCACCAGTATGGGCATAAGTGTAAATAATACTACTAGTGTGTCAACTCGGCTGCCAGCCAGGACTCGAGTAAAGGAGGTTGGCGTCCCCCTCCTGTCCCGATGCCCGCGGTACCGGCTGTTGAGCTTGCGAGCCGGTACGCATCGTTCTTGCCACAGTCGCATCAAGGAAGTTGACTTACTGGTAATATTCTTTACATATATGCTATTGGAAAACAATTTATGGCCCATGCTGGCCACAAAATAGTCCTACATATAATTAATCTGTATAAAATGTATCAAACTCCTTGTTTCACCAAATTTGACGAGACCGCTGGTCTAGTGGTTAGTACACCTGACTGCTATGCTAGAGGTCGCGGGGTCGATTCCAGCCGGGGCAAACATTTATGTGACAAATATGTTTGCCTTGCGTCTGGGTGTTTGGTATATGTATTATAAAGTATGTATTTACAAAAAAAAATGTATATAAGTATTATATCAGCTACTGGCTCCCATAGTACAAGCTCTGCTTAGTTTGGGGCCAGATGGCGCTCTGTGATAATGTCCAAACATTATTATTTATTTGCAGTCATTTTTAAACTAAGCTTTGTATACTCCCAGACACAAGGTCTAATAGGTGGGGACCAAGAACATTTTTAATATGTTTATTTACTCAACAGTGAGTGACCTCTAAGCGGAGTCCACATCCTTAGCAAAGCCCATCTGACAGTGATGTCCTAAGCTGATAACAACTTCATACAATAGTTTCTTAGGATTAATTCAGTCCAATTTACATTAAAACACTATATGTATATAAAAATGTCCTCACTTCATGTTGGCACAGAACACTTTCGTATTTTGTAATCTGAAAAAAAAAACAATTCTTATTAATTTAATGTTAATTGTGGATTTATTTAGACATATATTTTTATACCACTAATGTGGCACACAAGCATATTGCCCACCCGATGGTCACCATAGCCTATAGCCACTAGCAATACCAGGGATATCACAAATGAGTTGCCACCTCTTTTTGTTTTTAAGCAGTCACTGCACTAGCAGCATTACTAATAGCCCAGGATATCCTTGTGGAACACTGACAACCTTACTTACCACAGAAAATCACAGCACTAATCAGAGTAGTGTTATTTGACTGCAGTCTTCTGTAAAGTGGAGGTACAGTCCCCAGTCGGGTGGCTCCAATATTAATGGCTAAAGCCACTGGAGATCCCAATTCACCCTACCTCAATTAATGGATTTGCTTTAGTAAATAGACAGTGCAGATATGGACTCTAGGACACCACATCTCATTAGTCACACTAGACTAATGAGTGGTACTCTACCTTTTTAGTATGTATGTGATATGAGTATTCGACACAGCAGGTAAGTAGTGTATGGGGTGAAGGGCAGCACAAAAGATCCCAAGGGTCGACGTGCGTCTGCGGTAGCCTGGACCCAACAAAACCCAACTATAAGATAAGATGTGATTTTAAGAGAGGTAGGGCGATTTGGGATTTCCCGTGGGTTATCCCATTTAAATTGGAGCCGCCCGACTGGGGAGTGTACCTCTGCTTTACAGAAGACCACAGTGAAATAACACTACTTGATGTAGTGTTGTGTTTCTGCGGTAAGTAAGGTTGCCAGTGCTCCACGAGGATACACTGGGCTAGTAGTATTGCTGCTAGCACAGTGAGTCCTCATCAGCAACATGGTTGGCACATCGCAGTGATACCCCTGGTATTGCTAGCGGCTATAGGCTACGGAGACTGCTTACCATCAGGTGGGCCGTATGCTTGTGTGCCACCTTAGTGGTATAAAAACAAAATAAAAAAGATGTATGTGATTATGATGCCTGTATTTTATTGACTGAGAATTAATACTATAATTTTGTTGAACTTACCTCAGCACTCCATGGGCGCTATTGAGTTGGAATTGTCTCCATATCCACTTAAACTACCTTGGAACTCTATTCCGCTAATCTGACTGTCCGCATTGAATGACGCTCCGTAAGAATCGTTACTCGGAGCATGTGAAGTCTCCAAATTACCGTCACCTGAGTCCGCAGCCGCCGCAGCGTCGGGCTCCGCCCAGTTGATCTTAAATCTAGTCACACGGGGCTCCGAAGCCAGGATATTCCTCACAACTTTGTCGAACTGTGGTTTGGCTGGTGGATTTTCTCGTAACTCCGGTTCACTTTCATTATATTCGTTGTTTATAAAATAGCCCACTCTGACGAATTCCTGTCCTCGGTATGAACATGTTAACAGCACCACTGTGACTCCTAGAGCGTCATTTTCAGGTATACGAGTCACGTCAGGTGGCGGGGCCTGGAAGACAAACATGTGTCTCCCCTCCGGAATAGGGCCAACGTATATGGTGTCCAAGACCTGATCGTGGTCCTCGGTCTCCGCTGAACCCACGTAGATCATCTTCCATTCTAAATCTTCTTTAAGTTCTTCGATGCATTCGAAGGTCAACTCGAATTGAAACGGATTGAGGAATGGACTCGGATTGTCCAACACAACAACATTGGTTATATGCACTTTCGCCATGTTTGTTAGTTTTGTTACTGGATTTTAATGTCGCTTTGGTTTTAATACTCGTTTGTCTAATTCCGAGCACTTTTCAGCCGTAATCGCAATGAAAAACCGTTTGATAGCAGGTAATGGAAAAATCTTAATTCGGCGAAAAGTGACAATTATTTTGGCGGTTGAAATGATCACGTGATCAAAATATGTTGTGACTAGGAGCGCCGTTGCGGTGAATTGGAAAACTAAAATTAAAAAGTATATAATCTTTTGACAGCTATGATGATAAGTGAAAAGTTTCCATTATTCCTTTGTAATTTCACAACAAAATGATAATATTTAAAGTTTAATATGGGCACATTTTCTTACATTTTAACATAACTTTGAAAAACTTACCTTTACAGCTGTATTGCAGTATTTTTTCCACGAGATATCTCCAACTCAAAACGTCAAGTAGCACCGTAAACAAACCAAACTATACAAACAAAATGTTGCCATCTCATCTACCATTATCATGAAGATGGAGAATGAAGATGAACTTGAACATATAAAATAAAATTGTTACACGTTTTTCCAAAATTAAAAAATAACTAGCAAGCACCTGCGATATAGACAAAAGTTCAATACTTTTATATAGCAGTCAAAAAGACGTGTCTACCGGGCCCATACTGTATCTAATCGTCGCATCGTCGTAAAATAAATAATTATTTGTTGATTAAAATTCAATCCAAGTCCGAGGCAAATCCGTGGACCATAATGCAAACAACAACCGTCTTGCCTTAATTAATATATAAAAATATATTCTCGGCTCATAACTGTCACTGTCTTGTCAAAATGTCAATTTGGTTTGTTTTTTTCAAATAGGAATTTTTTATTGATTTTCAACCCTACATAAACTTAAATTAAAAACTTAAAATAAACTAAACTAAGAAGTACAAAACTAAACTAAACGTAAAATAAATGTCCCGAACCACTGTCACGGGGAAGTGTGCCAAGAAGGCTGGCGGCATTGCCACGCTGAATTGCAATGCTTAGCCTTTGGGCCAAATATTCGCCAGCCCTCTTGTCACAGGAGGCCTCGCGTAATTTGTTTGAGGTCTCCTTAAAAAGGGTATGAGCCTCTGGCCCCCACGGCCCAAGAGTTTCGACCCCAAACGCCATAAATATGTACCCGTCCTTCAGAGATTAATATTTACGGCGCTTGAGGCACTCCTGCCGAGCGGCTGCCGCACCAGCCACCACCGAAGTGTCCGGGAGGTGGGACGGCGCCAGAGTGTCGACGCAGGTAGCGTCCCACACCAAGGGCCGCCCCAGCCTCCAGGGCACCAACGTCATACCATCGGGCCTCTTGCCATCGTCACGAGCCAGACCACAAGGCTCCAAGACAGCTGGCACCCCCGCGGTGGCAAGTGCCCGATAAGGTCATTGATGGCCGCATGCCGCGACAGCCGGCCCGCACTCTTAATACAAGAGAGGCCGTGGTGACCGAGGCTGTCAACACCCTCTCCACAGTGACAATGATATGGGACACTTACTTTAGCTCCTAGTCTAAGACTTACTGCTAAACGAAAAGTTATATTGTCCATAAATGTACCCGTATTGACCGAAGGCAAAGCTTGCAACCAGAGGCCTGACTCCCACTTAGCAACCGCTAAGAGACGAGCACGCTCAGGAGAGCTAGAGGATGATTCCAATAGAGAATCATACTGTAACTCACAAAGCGGCCCGTCCCACAGTCTCTGTATGGAAGGCTTTTCAGGTTCCCCTGTGTTTGGACCGGCAGCCAAATGCCAAGCATTTCTAGCTTCAACTAGCCACGAGACCTCAAAGTCACTAAGTGACGGAGACAGAATCTTACCAATGAGGTCGCGTGTGCTTAAAATTGAAGACAGAAATGCTGGTAGTGCTACACTTGAAATTTTGCGGATACCCAGACCCCCATACTTATTGGCAAGGAGGCTTGAGCCCATGAACGATTGTCAAAATCGATATTTAAAATGCGACTGAGCGTATTTTTTAAAAGATCATCCAAAGAATTTAAAATATTTGTATGTTTCCACAAGTTGGAACAGCGTAAAACGTGAGTAAATTTTGTTACGAAAAGGCAATGCCGAATAATAGAATATGCCTTGTGCATGCTAATATTATCCAAACGGTGAGAGGTGTAATTGTAATTTTGAATTTTCTCTTCTATTAATGGGGCATAGGATTCTTCAAAGATCGGTGACCCTAAAAGACGAAGAGAACTCTTGTCTAAAATTTTTATACCAAAGAGTTAAATTTGGAAATAACATTATTTTTGTTACTAACGGTGTCCGAAATGTATAGTTCACTTTTGGAAAAATTTAGTTCTAAGCCAATGTTTTTAAACTTGTTTATAATTGTTTCCAAATCGTTAAAAACAGAGTTAACTTCGCCCCCCAGGGACCCATCATCAAGATACCAAACATTTAATTTTGAATTTAGATTTTGAATAACAGGATGTATTGCCAGACTAAAAATTACCGGTCCAAGAGGGTCACCCTGTTGACACCCTACACAGGAGAGTAACAGATTATTGTTATAGGCCAGATTAGAGGGGGTACTGTAACATTGATGTATGTATGCGTATATCTGAGGTGTTTTTTCTCTTACTTGTGTCAACAGGGCGCCCCTGTCCACAGAGTTGAAGGCGTTTTTTACGTCCACCTTCAGCAACACTTCTCCACATTCGTTGGATAAAAAAGTGCGAAGGGAATGTGCTGCCGCTTCACAGCCTCCTTTAGAACCAAAACCTAGCTGAAATGGTTGAAAGTATAATGATAAATTTTGAAATAGGGCTCTGCAGCATATTTTAGAAGCTAACCGACGGTAGGTCATACCAACCGCTATGGGTCGTATGCCACCATCCTTCTTTGTTAAACCGCACAGATTAGCGCCATATAGAGTATCCAGAATGTCCTCACTTACCTTACCTGACAGCATCAAGTTGATAAGTGCCGTTAGGTCTCTCAACAACGACTCATTCCCGTTGCCTGTTCCACCCAAAATCAAATCTTTTAGATGCTGTGGTGTTAGCCCATCCAAGCCACCGGCCGAGCCGCTGCGAAAAGACATAACGGCTTTGAGGACATCCTGGGATGACGTCTGTAAAGGAAGGTCCGGTGTCAAAGGTGGATCTGGGATATTTGGAAATGCTGCTGCAGGCGGATGCTTAGACCTTAAAGCTTCCAACGTTACCAGGTCATTGGGCGCAATCGTGTCATTGGAGAAAAGGAGGTGAGCAGCACCTTGGATATCACCGTCATCAATTTTTTTTAACATGTAAAATCTGAAAAGGAAAAATCAGAAGCTGCTCCCAGGCACGCCTTGAATTGTCCGCAAGCACAGTTTTAATACACTCCGAGAGCTTATGGGCAACAGTATCCCTTACCCCTCTCGGAATCCTCCTCAAAACAGGACATGAATGTTTTAGTCCTGACAGGTGTTCTGAGAAACTCCTCACCTCACTTGCGTCAAGAGGAGAGTCTCCCAGATCACCTGTAACTGTGGCCGGTGCTGTATTTGGAAATCCATCTAGGTTTTTATGTGATTTTCCAAGATGGATTTTCAAACCTCGTCGGCCCTTGAAAAAGCGTACCTGAGGGCAGATGGGACATTGGACAAGACTCTCCAAAGACACGGTACTAGCCTGCTGGTTGGTCGATAGGGGCACATCCACAGCGCTTTGCATATAAAACTATATATAAAATAAAATCCGTTTATCGCATAGTCCTACATAAACGTTAAATATGAGCGCTAATTAATTATCCGGAAAATCCGGATCATACTCGATATTATCTTATTTATAAACGGCCCGGATCTGGCCAGATGCACATCTGTTAGGTACTGTGCTGGCAACTTTCTGACAAACGTCACATATGTACTCTGTGGTCACATATTAGAAAAATGGCTGTGTTGCTTTGTGTGCTCGGGTATTAATTAAAAGTCCAATATTTACACAATATCATAATAAAAACTGTTGTTTATTGAAGTTGCAACCACAATACGTGATAACCGCTGTTGTTTTAATGCAACATGAAGGTCATACGCTGAGTTATTATTATTTAACAAATAGAAAGTGACTTGGTTACGAGAATTTACGATAATAAGGTTGGTAGTGGATATCATGTACTCTCGTATTTTTCTGTATACAGTTGCTTGTAATTATTGTAATTAATCGCTGTGCATTGTTCTTTACGTAAAAATAGACTGATATAACATGCTATACCCATTTATGGAAGAAACAGTTTAATGTAATTTCGTTCACCATATAAGTGTACAATACATTTCGCATTCTTTAAGTTTGAGTCATCTCATAACTGTCCTTTATGAGTGCTAATTAAATGCAGCCGGCGTTTGTCATTGTCGTTGATTGTTATATCGGAAATGAGCACAACTTTACTGTGAAGTATAGTTTTGTGTTGTTATTTATACCACTAAGGTGGCAACAGGCATACGGCCAACCTAATGGTATGTCACCGTAACCTTTAGCCGCTAGCAATACCAGGGGTATCAGTAACGAGTTGCCAACCCTGTTGTTGATGAGGAATCTGTGCTAGCAACATTACTACTAGCGCAGCGTATCATTGTGGAGCACTAGCAACCTTACCGTAGAAACATAACACTACATCAAAGTATTGTTATTTGAGTGCGGTCATCATTAAGGTGGATGTACAGTCCTCAGTCACAGGGCTCCAAATGTAATGGGAAAACCCACAGGAGATCCCAATTTGTCCTACCTCTCTTTAATATCAAATACCATATGTTTTATTTCAGGTGTCAGCATGCAAGAAGATGAAGAAGGACCAGTGTACTACAGGGAGATCCAGAAGAATGCGTACCTCAAGAGGATCCCAGAAGAAGAGGGGAGCAAGCTTAGGCCTTTGAGTCATAAGGTATATATTGAGAAACTAGCTGACCCAACAGGCGTTGTCCCGCCTTAGCTATGAATTCATATGTCTAATACACCATAGAAAAAAGGATCTTTAGTTTATACAGAAATTAAAAAGGTTCAGGTTTTCATAAGAACCTTCTCCTGTCAATAACAGACACAAAATAAAAAAGAATTAGTGAAATTGGTCCAGCCCTTCAAGTGTGATGCTGTGACCTAGGGAAATAGGTTTTCATTTTTATTTTAGAGAAAAAGATAAGTGTTCCTGCCCCAAATGGCAACAACAGGACCCTATTACTAAGACCTTGCTGTCCATCCGACAGTCTGTTTGTCTGTCCGTCCATCTGTCTGTTAGCAGGTCATATCTCATGAACCATGTTCTGCGATTTCGGCGGTATCTCTAATCCTTCGGCCATAACACTAGACGGGACACCTATACCAGTTTGCTCCGACTTCCGGTACCTCAGCTCGCTCATGCAAGGTGATGGCGATGTGTACAGGGCCGTGCAGCACAGGATTAACACAGGATGGATGAAATGGCGGCAGGTCACGGGAACTACATGCGACTCCCGATTCCCTTTAAAACTTGAAGGGAAAATTTATAAAACCATGATAAGGCCTGCCACTAAGGCGACGGATGAAAGAAGACTGCATGCAACTGAGATGCGAATGTTGAGATGGATGTGTCGCGTAACGAGAATGGACAAGGTAAGAAATGAGTACATTAGAGGAAGTTTGAAAGTAGCTCCAGTGACAGAAATGTTGAGGAGCAAGCGTTTGTCATGGTATGGGCATGTAATGCGGAGGAATGAAGATATCGTGGTAAGAAAGGTTTTATGTATGACTGTGGATGGGTACAGGGGTCGAGGTAGACCTAAGAAAAGATGGATGGACTGTGTGAAAGATGACATGGCCAGAAAGGAAGTGAATACAGAGATGAAGGCTGATAGAGAAGGATGGAAGAGAAATACATATTGCGCCGACCCCAAATAATATGGGATAAGGGCAGGAGAATGATGATCTCATGAACCATAATAGGTAGACAGTTGGAATTTTCCAACTCCCATTTTAAACTATTCTGTTTTGTGTGTTTAAATTGAATTAAATGATTTGAATCTTTCCTTACACACATTCTATCTTCTTCTATTGTATAGAAGAGTAGTGTGAAGGCGCTATGGAGCGTGCTGTGCGTACACAACGGTCGTACGCCGTACTTAGAGCAGTACGGGGAGCGTGCCGCCGCGGCTGCGCACACGCCGGTATGGAGGGCTTCGCTGGGTAGGGCGAGGCTCGTAGCGGCTAGCGTTATGGGACATGATTTCGTTCTTCACGCGCACCAAGGGCCTGTCCGAATGAGGGCGCCTGACTGGTAAGTATAGTACTTACAAACTTATAGCATACTAGCGGCCCGCCCCGGCTTCGCACGGGTAGACATTGATATCAAATATTTTGTCTACCCGTGCAAAGCCGGGGCGGGCAGCTAGCCTATGTTACTCAGTGATAGTGTAGCTTTCTAACGGTGAAAGATTTTTTGAAATCGGTTCATTAGTTTCGGAGCCTATAGACATTTATCAAATATTTTGTCTACCCGAGCGAAGCCGGGGCGGGCAGCTAGTATAATATATAGCCTATGTTACTCAGTGATGATGTAGCTTTCTAATGAAAAAATAATTATTAAAATCGGTCCAGTACTTTTTGAGTTTATTCGTTACATACAAAAATACAAATCTTTCCTCTTTATAATATTAGTGTAGATGTACCTCCCCCTTACAGAAGACCGCAGTGAAATAACACTACTCGATGTAATGTTGTGTTTCTGCGGTAATTAAGGTTGCCAGTTCTCCACGAGGATACGCTGGGCTAGTAGTATTGCTAGCACAGTGAGTCCTCATCAACAACATGGTTGGCATCCCGTTAGTGATACCCCCGGTATTGCTTGCGGCTATAGGCTACGGTGACTGCTTACCATCAGGTGGGCCTTATGCTTGTCTGCCACCTTAGTGGGATAAAAAAAAACAAAGTAGCAGTTTCCCACAACTACCTTTTCACTTTTTAACTTTTTATTAAATGGCTGAACAGATCGTAATGAAATTTGGCAATGAGATAGATTATAACCTGGGGAAGGACATAGGCATTTATTTAATTCGAAGTCGCAGGTTAGAGGTAGCTAGTCCTACTAATATTATAAATGCGAAAGTTTGTGAGTATGGATGTATGTTTGTTACTCTTTCACGCAAAAACTACTCAACGGATTTGGATGATATTTGGAACACAGATAGTTTATAGCCTGGATTAACACATAGGATACTTTTTATACCGGGAAAATATAAGGTTCCTCTGAGATTATAAGCTCAACGCGGACGTAGTCGCGGGCACAGGCTAGTATGTGGGCGAAATTTCATACAAATATCTGTTCTGTTGAGCTTTTTTTGCATGATTGAGCTATGAACATCCATACATCAATCCTTACAGTCAACTATCACATTTTTTATATAATTAACGTGTCATTCAATTTCAACCAGTAGTTCCACAGATTAGTACTCGCGCGTTGCCGTCAAAAATAATATTGTCTACAAAGTCTGTCAGAGAAATTACTTTGTTTCCGTCTCTCCAAATGTGACAATTAAACTTTTCCAGGGAATCAATGCAAGACTGGGTGAACACTTTGCGAGAGACTTTACACGAGCTGCGAATCCTGCCCAAGGGGGAGAATGTTTATTGCGCGCCTCCCGCCCCCGCCGCCCCCCGCGCCGCGGCTAGGGACCCCACCTCGCCCCTGCCCCCCACGCCCTCCGTGCCGCTCGACAGGTGAGCTACCTCCCCCCACGGCCAGGGACCCCACCTCGCCCCTGCCCCCCACGCCCTCCGTGCCGCTCGACAGGTGAGCTACCTCCCCCCACGGCCAGGGACCCCACCTCGCCCCTGCCCCCCACGCCCTCCGTGCCGCTCGACAGGTGAGCTACCTCCCCCCACGGCCAGGGACCCCACCTCGCCCCTGCCCCCCACGCCCTCCGTGCCGCTCGACAGGTGAGCTACCTCCCCCCACGGCCAGGGACCCCACCTCGCCCCTGCCCCCCACGCCCTCCGTGCAGCTCGACAGGTGAGCTACCTCACCCCACGGCCAGGGACCCCACCTCGCCCCTGCCCCCCACGCCCTCCGTGCCGCTCGACAGGTGAGCTACCTCCCCCCACGGCCAGGGACCCCACCTCGCCCCTGCCCCCCACGCCCTCCGTGCCGCTCGACAGGTGAGCTACCTCCCCCCACGGCCAGGGACCCCACCTCGCCCCTGCCCCCCCTCACCCGCCACTCAGAGGCAGAGGTGTTACAACACCCACTTTCCACCGTAGATAATTTGGTGCCAACGTCGCCGACTTTTAGGCACTACATACGTCCTTGAATTTCTTCCCAGATGTATGCAGGTTTCCTCACGATGTTTTCCTTCACCGTTAAGCTCGTGGTGTGACTAATCACTGCACTTGAGTTATAAAACTCATTGGTACAGACCGGTGGGATTGGAACTTGCGTCGCTAGAATAGCAGGCAACGCTTCATACCACAAGGACACCACGCCTCTTTCACAACTTCACGTGATTATATAATGATTGAAACATTTGCAGAGTACCAGGCATAGAAATAGCCCCTGCTTCACACCCTGATCCGCCCGTGAGCACACAGCCAATTACCCAACAGCCACCTTCCCAGCTACCAGAACAAACTGACGTCATCGCAGATACAACCCCAGTGGACATATCAGATTGGGATACTCTCAGTCAGCCCAGTACGAGTCAAGACCAAAGCCCTACTAAGAAACAGAGTCAAGATAATAAGGTCAGTATCCCAACCGCGGAAACTGACAAATCAAAAATAAAAAAAACATTTATACAGTTTAGGCCCTAATAAGGCACTTATGAAGGTCTAAATTACCACCGGTTCGGAATAAAAAGCCATCTGAGAAGAACCGGCTAGAAACACAATGCTCTGTCTTTTTTTCATGTAACAATCATTGTTTAATACAAAAACGAAGAGAATACAGTCCGCTATCCATTTTCTAATCTGTCAAATAAAAACCGGCCAACATGAATGTTTTATTTCCTTCAAATAACATAATGGTCCAATCGAGCCTTTTTCTGGCCCAAATAAGCGCGTTATAGTGTCTGCCAGAGTGACCAGCTTCTTTCACACATATTGAGAGCAAGAATGCCGACAATACTTGCACAGATTCCGGTCGATGTGTTCTACCGACGCTGCCGGCTACATATGCAAGCCGCCATATCCTTTACATCATATACTAGCGGCCCGCCCCGGCTTCGCACGGGTAGACATTGATATCAAATATTTTGTCTACCCGTGCAAAGCCGGGGCGGGCAGCTAGCCTATGTTACTCAGTGATAATGTAGCTTTCTAACGGTGAAAGATTTTTTGAAATCGGTTCAGTAGTTTCGGAGTCTATAGACATTTATCAAATATTTTGTATACCCGAGCGAAGCCGGGGCGGGCAGCTAGTATAATATATAGCCTATGTTACTCAGTGATGATGTAGCTTTCTAATGAAAAAATAATTATTAAAATCGGTCCAGTACTTTTCGAGTTTATTCGTTACATACAAAAATACAAATCTTTCCTCTTTATAATATTAGTGTAGAAGGAGAAAATTTGTGAAGAAACACATACAGATATAACAATGTTTAACAAATATTTGTTAGTTGACCTTGATTTGTTATTGTTATACCATGAGATATTAATACCATAAATAATATAGATTTTATAATACAAGCTTTATTCGGTCATGAAGCAGTTTCATTTGATAGGGATTAAATTTTTTATCATAGGGATTCATGTGTGAAATTATAAATCGCCATCTTGTGGCGGCCGCCATATTGGATTAGGAATGACGTCACTTTTCTCACTGTGTTCCGGTCATCAAGCCGTTTCATTTCATATATAAGGGTTTCAGTGGAAATGACGATTCATATCGTCATTTTGTGTCGTCCGCCATATTTTTAGGGTCGGCAACGCGCGAGTGATACCCCTGGTGTTGCAAGCGTCCATAGGCTACGGTAACCGCTTACCATCAGGTGGGCCGTATGCTTGTTTGTCACCTTAGAGGTATAAAAAATGGCGGCATATAGGTAATCGTGTATTGTCATGAAAACCAAACATGTACGCCAAATTTCAGCTCAACCGGACACTGGGAAATGGTTCAAGTTTAGCTTGCAACATTTTTTTTGTACACAGGAAAACCAAGCCAAGAAACAACCAAGTCAAGAAAACCAACCAAGCACGAGTCAAGATCAACCAAACAAAAGCTTAGCTAAGATATGCGGCCAAAACATATGCTTAGACGACTCAATATTCAAACGGACTAGTGATGCGATCGACAGTGATGAGGAATTCTTCAACGAAATCGATCGATTCAGTGAAGCGGTCGAGAATATGTATATCGGAGAAGATCATAGACAAACTGTTCTTGTTGGGGAAGATAATAGTGTTGAAAGTGGGTAAGTTCTCCGGCATTATATATTTTTAAAGTGATCAATGTATCCTTATAACAAAGACTTCGATGTCCGTCCGTCTGTCTGTCAGCGAGCTGTCTCTCATGGTCCGTAATAGGTAGACAGTTGAAATTTACAAATAATGAAAATTTATAAAAAGATTGAGGGGGCTCCCCCTACTAGAAACGTGTTTTTTAATAATGGTAACAAGTTGACCCATAAATAGTTCATAGAGTGTTAATTGCTGTATTTTCATAAAAAAACAAGAGTGAATTAACTATTACAAACTTATTATTTGCGGTTGGTGCAATAGCCGTGTCTAGGGATCGAACGGCAAAGTTAAGTTTGTCATTTTACCTAGTTTATTTTTAGTACGGAACCCCCAGTGTGCGAATGAAAAAAAAACTTTTCTTCACCTACTTGTTTATATTTCAGCGACCGTCCAACAAACATAACGGTGATACAGGTGTCTAATAAGGAGCCCCCGCACACAGCGATACCAGTGTTCGGCTCAGAGCGTGAAGTGTTCCAGTTCGATTTCGCACAAAAACCTGAGAATAACTTCGTCAACATAGTACATACCGAGTCTAACTCCCAAAACGACTATGGAACCGTCTTCGACAAGGACCAGGAGTACGGTCACCTGAGCTTGACAACCACTGTCAACCTGACAAGCCCTGTCAGTGTGACAGGCCCCGTCAGCTTGACAGGCGCTGTCGGCGTGACTGATAAGTCTGACAGCGTTTACGAGAGGCTGTGTCTCGCGTCGACGTCCAATGAAAGGGCTTCACCAGTTGGTGTGAAGAATTTGAAGAATATGGAGAAGCTGAGAAAGTCTTCACTGCCCAATCTGAACGCTTCAGAGTCTGCATACGAGTATCTATACCTAGATGGTCAGACACAGTCTAATAACAACATCATAGTCAGTAACACACCAAGTAACAAGAGTATAAATGTTTCCACACAAAATATGAATACGCAAGCGGTCAACTCTATAACATCCGCTCACAGCTCGCCCAGGATACCTATAAATAGATGCAACTCACAAACCAACACGGCTATAAATAGCAACATGTCTATAAACAGTAACACCCAACACACAGCTAGCAACAACTGTATAAATGTGACAACGCATAATATAAATACACCATCTATAAACTCTAGTACAATTACACACACAAGCTCTAGAATACCAATAAATAGATCCAATTCACATAATAACACCTCTATAAATACAACATATATAAATTGTGATAATAATCAATCTACAAGTGATAGTGTGCACAGAAATGCAATTTTGGACTGTAATGTGAGTGCGATAAGGTCTATAGTGGAGCGGTCCCACAGTCAGAATTCATATGACTCGCACAGAAGAAATTTGTTTGGACAGAATGACAGTCCGAAACGGGAAATCAGAACAGGTATTTATATATATATATATATATTTTATACCACTAATGTGGGAAACAAGCATACCTGATGGTATTTCTTTTTTAGTTTCGTTTTTATTATTTGTTTTTATAGCGGCAACATAAATACACATTCTGTGAAAATTTCAACTGTATACCTATAACAGTGGGGCCAGCATGAATAACTGCGACAACGTTTTCGTATCGCCTTCGACTATTTTTGTATTGGAAAATGAACAGCGCTGCGGCGGTGAAAAGTGGAACTAAAAATTGGTATGACAATTTTGACATTTCGCGAGTTACGTTTTCGAATACGTTGTCGACAATGTTCCTGCTACCGGCACTGATAATGAGACACAGCCCGCTGACAGACAGACGGACAGCACAGTCTTTGTATTAGGGTTTCGTTGGTTACCCGTCCGATTAGGAACCCTGTCTTTCTGTCTGTTTCTTTCAGACAAGCAAGAGTCCAACCACCCTAAACCAATATGGAGACGTGGCTTAACAGAGCTGTCCCTGTTGACTAGACTGAGGGGCTTCGGTCAGAACAAGAGACACGGGAGCCCTAGCAGAGAGGGGATCCAAGACAGGTATGTTTTTGAAGTGATTGCTTACCGTAGGAAATGAAACTCCAAAATCATGCATATTTATTTATGACACGTTTACAAGCAAAATTTAGTCTTAAAATAACTTAATAAAGCCGACAGCTCACTTTTTTTTTATACCACTAAGGTGGCACACAAGCATACGGCCCACCTGATGGTAAGCAGTCACCGTAGCCTATAGCCGCTAGCAATGCCAGGGGTATCACTAACGGGGTGCCAACCATGTTGTTGATGAGGACTCACTGTGCTAGCAGCATTACTACTAGCCCAGCGTATCCTCGTGGAGCACTGGCAACCTTACTACATGAAAGTAGTGTTATTTCACTGCGGTCTTCTTTAAAGTGAAAAAATTGAGATTTACACATTAACTCCTATGATATGAGAATCAAATGAAAAGGCTTCATTAGCGAATAAATGTTTTATTAAAAATATTTTTTAACAGTGTTTAATGTCGTTTCCAGTAACATACCACCAGTAAAGATACGGGCATCACGACCATCGACAAGAATAGACAATGCTAGAAGACGGAGTAGTTCGCTTAGCAATGGTAAGGCGCTTAAATCTACATCTACACTAATATTATAAAGAGGAAAGATTTGTATTTTTGTGTGTTTGTATTGAATAGGCTCCGAAACTACTGGACCGATTTCAAAAAATCTTTCACCGTTAGAAAGCTACATTATCACTGAGTAACATAGGCTATATATTATACTAGCCGCCCGCCCCGGCTTCGCTCGGGTAGACAAAATATTTGATAAATGTCTATGCTCCGAAACTGATGTGCTCCGAAACCCGTGCGAAGCCGGGGCGGGCCGCTAGTATAATATGTTTTCTTAGGGTATGTGACACGGCAATGTCTATAAAATAATTATGTATGTATGTGTCGGAACGCAGGTGGGGCGGGGGTATGACATCAGAAGTGAAACGAGGGTTATAGCTAATACTTTAAACTCAAAATGATCTTTATTTGACTAGACAAGTACTTTCAAAACGTCAGAATCTACCACCGGTTCGGAAGGTTGTTTTTGCTGAGAAGAATCCGGCAAGAAACTCGGCAATCACTCTTTTAGGACCGAAAGGTCAAAACCGATATAAAATAGCAAGGTAACGTTAATTAAACATTAGCGATTTACACAATAAGAGGAAACCTCTCTCTAACTGATTATCTACTCGCGTAAACATCAGTGAAAGAAGCCAGTGACAGTTACCGTACTAGACAGTGGTCCGTGCACCGAGACGCAATCATTGGAAATGCGTGCCGATACTTTTTTTTTTTTTTTTTTGGATATGGTCTCTCGCAGTTAGTTCGAGGGAACTTTTACTGCTTAACCGGACTAAAGTGGCGAGGCCATTTAAGGCCTCCAGCCAGAAGAGGGACTTAATCTAAGCAACTGAACTAGGGGCGTTGCTGAGAGATGGGCTACGGAGCCGTGACTGGCTTTACACGCGTGCCGATACAATAGCGCAGGCCTTTTTATAGGCGTCAGTAGGAAGGGGAACTCGGTAACGGAAAAGTACCGTCCGACGAAGCACGATGACGCTCGGTCCACGGGCCATTAGTGCCGCTTCGATGCTTTCTGCCATAACTATCACTGCCTCCGACATATGTATGTGTCAATGAATCTTTTAACGTAATTGTCACAGACTTCAAGACATAAGGACCGATGACAATACAATAGTTTCATAATATGTACCTGTTAAGTGTGTTTTAGGGATCCGTACCTTAAAAGGGAAAAAGGAACCCTTATAGGATGACTTTTTTGTCCGTCTGTCTGTCTGTCAAGAAATTTGATCTCAAAACGAGAGGAATTATCAAATTGAAAAATACCCAGGTCACCTATGGTCAATCAAACTCAATATGAAGAAAAGATACGAGTATGACCGTATATGTCGCAAATTTTCGCATATTTTTGCGATTTCACAAGGGAATCAAAACCTACAGGGTACTTCCCGTTGACCTAGAACCATGAAATTTGGCAGGAAGCAGTGTCTTACAACAGCAGTAAAGGAAACAATCTGAAAACCGTAAATATGTAGGTAATTTTTTTTAATGCGAATTTACTAAAAAATATTCCTGAAACGCGCTGTTGATTGAGAGTTACCGACGAATAATGACCTCATTTGAAGTTCGCCTACTTTTAACCTTACCTACAAGTGTGTACGGAACCCTCGGTGCGCGAGTCCGACTCGCACTTGACGTATATATGAAGTAGTCATTCGTTGAATGTTGTCCTGTTAGTTAGTAGATTTCTAACATTGGTTTATGTAGCGGTAAGGTCGCTAGAATTTTATTTTCAATCGCGTTACCTTTGCGATTTCTGAATACTTGGCTGTTATAAAGTTTAGTGCACATAGTAAAAGCTCAATGCTAGTGTGTTGTCTATGTCCAGAGCAGCCTCCCATGCTGCAGTCTCTGCGCATGCGCCAGGCTGCGGCGCTGAGGGCCGAGCAACGTCGCGGGGCGGCGCTAGTCGCCACCGTGCCTACTAGAGACCCGCCTATCTTCGCTGATTATAATAAACAGGTTTGGTGAGTTGATTTTGTATTTTTTTTATAACACTAAGGTGGCACACAAGCATACGGCCCACCTGATGGTGAGCAGTCACCGTAGCCTATAGCCGCTAGCAATACCAGGGATATCACTTGTTGTAATATAGATGCAAAACAATCATTTTATGTACTTGAGTTTTATTGAGAAAAACCCTGAGTGACACAACATTTCAAACTTGACATTGTAATTAAATTATAAGTAATAACTAGCAGTACGTTCTAGGAGGTTATACTACATTACCCCCTCCCTCGGGGATTAAGGAACAAAACGTGCTGGTGGCACATGGCGCCGCTGGGACCGCCGCGGTAGCTGCGTGTCATAAGCCGCGTCTTGTGCAGACTGCTCGTCATGCGCTGTCGGCAGTGATCCACCTGACTCCCCATCGGGGCCTGGGTCTTGGGCCGCTGTAGAAGGGCCAGGCTGCTCCAAATCCCTTTTGTAATAGCACGATCTATTTGTGATCCCGTTATTTTGTGTTATATCACGCCGAAGTCTCAACTGGTCGGTATGATGACGTTTAATGATACCGTCTCTTTCCATCCGTATTTTATAAGAATATAAACCCGTACGCTCCACCACCTGTCCCGGATCTGAGCCTTTTTCTGTGGGCTTGTTGACCCAAACTCTATCCCCTACCGCGTACTCCGCTGGTACTGTCTGTTTGGCAGAAGGACGTAACTCCTGCTCAAGTCGTGCTTTTTCACAAGATTCAGCTATATTCGGTTTCAGCAAATCAAATGTGGTGCGCATACATCTGCCAAATAGCACCTCATATGGTGATCGTCCTGTTGCGTGCCGTGGCGTGTGCCGGTTAGAATAGAGAAAACTGTAAAGGCGTTCAAAAATATCCACTCTCCGATCACTGGCAAGCATATGCTCCTTGAATGTTCGTACAGCGCGTTCTGCCAAGCCATTAGTGCGGGGATGATAAGGTGTCGTTTTGATGTGAGTTATTCCGACTCTCTTACAATACTGCTTAAACTCATCAGAAATAAACTGAGGTCCGTTATCGGTAACTATATATCTAGGGAGGCCAAATGTTGCGAAAACTCCTTTAAGTTTTAATATTGTGTTCTTGGCTGTTGTTGTTTTCATAGGAATGACTTCCAACCATTTAGAGTAGGCGTCGACAATTATGAGCCATGTATATCCCATAAAAGGCCCAGCGAAATCGATATGCAGTCTGTACCAAGGTTCCGGGGGTGTTCCCCACGAGTACACGGGTGGTGTAGCTGTGTTCTTTTTGGATTGTTGACAGAGCGTGCAACCTTTTGTGAACTCCATTATGTCTTTGTCAATGTTGGGCCAGTACACATGAAGGCGAGCCATTGATTGCATCGCGTTGATTCCACTGTGTCCGTCATGTAACATCTCTAGTATCGATCGACGCAGAGTGTTTGGTATGCAAAGCCTGCCATTCCACAACAGAATGCCATCTTCATACGACATTTCGTTTCGTTTCTCGAAAAATGTTTGTAAGTCATCATTAACATTCTTTTTTGCAGGCCAATGTGTCGTGACGTATCCTTTTACTTTATTCAATATCTCGTCTTTTAATGTCTCATGTTTGAGCACAAGCTTGGTGACTGGTATGCTACTCAGTCGAAGGTGTAATAAATGTGCAAACTTTGGCAACCCTGACCGTTCTTCTAAAGTGGTATCCGTACTTGGAAGCGGAAGACGAGATAGTGCATCTGCTGGGGAGTTGTCTTTAGCAGACTGATAGTAAATGGTGTATTCGTAGCTGTTTAAAATCATAGCCCATCGAAGTAAACGGTTGCTCGCTACTTTGGGAGTTTCTCTCTCTTGACTAAAAATTCTTTCCAGTGGTTTATGATCCGTTAATAATGTAAACTGGCGTCCATATAGGTATTGATGGAATTTTGTTACAGCGTATACAATGCCTAGGGCTTCTTTGTCTATAGTTGAGTATCGGCGTTCGGCATCACTCAGCGTCCTTGATGCGTAAGCTATAGGCCTCATAGAATCTTGAATCTTATGAAATAAAACAGCCCCGAGACCTTTGTCTGATGCGTCGCTACTCAGGTATAAGGGAAGTCTTTCATCGTAGTGAATTAATGTCTGGTTTGATGTTAGTGCGTTCTTTATATCGTTAATTGTGTTTGTATCATCAGACGTCCAGCACCATCTTTGATGTTTCTTTAGAAGTCTATATAATGGCGTGCAGTGAGCGTGTAGCGATGGAATAAAACGTCCATAGTACGAGATTGACCCGAGCAATGAACGTAACTCCGATACGTTATGAGGCATGGGCATATTGTTGATGGCCTCCACTCTCTGCTCTGTTGGATGTAAGCCATATTTATCAATCTTATGACCTAAGAAGGTTACGCTGTCCTGCAACCACAAACATTTAGTAATCTGACTCTTCACACCGGCTTCTTCAAGTCTGTGTAAAACTGTACGTACACGTTTCAAATGTTCTGTTGGGCTATTGGCCGTTACAAGGATATCGTCGAGATAACAGACAACTCCTTCGAGATCATGTAGTATTTGATGCATGGTTCTTTGGAAAAGTGCCGGGGCAAAAGATATTCCGAAAGGTAAACGTTTATAGCGAAAGTATCCCTTGTGAGTAGCAATAGTTAAATATTTTCTGGAGTCACTGTGAACTTTAAGTTGTAAATATGCGTCTTTTAAGTCTATTTTTGTGAATTGTTGTCCTCCTGCTAACTTTGACGTTATCTCTTCAAAGCGAGGTAGTGGGTAGTCATCGATTTGGACGTAGCGATTTATAGTTACCTTAAAATCGGCACAGATACGAATATTGCCATTAGCTTTAATTGCAATCACTATGGGTGAAGCCCATTCGATTGGTGTTTCCATTGTGTCCACTGGTTCAATTACGCCTTCTCGAGTTAGACGCTGCAGCTCTTGATTCACTTGCTCCCGAAGTGCTAGTGGAACGGGGCGAGGTCGAAAGGCTCTAGGTATAACATTTGATGGAATATGTATTTTGGCTTCGTATCCCTTTATTGTTCCTAATCTTCCATCAAACAGCATTTTGTAGTCATCTAAAATGCGTTTCACTTCTGCCTTGGAAGTATTGGTCGTGTTGTTGCTGTATTTCGGAAGTTTTATGTTGCGCAATTTGGCTCCTTCAGGCATCGGTAAGTTAAATTCGAAACACCAATCCAAACCAAATAATGGTATGTCGTTACGTTCTGTTACAAAAGCTTCGAGTGTATTTGTGGTATTAAAGGCATGTACTGATAGGTGACATATTCCAAGAGTCTTGATTTTCACTTCGGTGTAAGCAACAAGTTGTTCGCACACTCGTAGTTTTGGTCTTCCACAGAGAATCCAAAGATTTTTACCAATCACCGAGCGCGCCGCGCCTGGATCATAAAGCATGTCTACCTCTATGTTGTTAAGTTTCGCTGGTATCATGACCTTAGTTGTTGTTTGAAGTCGATTGATTGGAACAGTATCAGTATCAGTACTGCTGTTATCTGGTGACACAGCCCTTTGACTGTCATTCTGTGTTACAAATCTTGTTTTGAATTGATTTATTGTGGCATTTTTACTAGTTATGCAAACATTAGCAAAATGGTTCTCTTTACCACAGGCTCGACATCTTTGGCCTTTCGCTGGACACTCATTTCTGTTAGAATGATAATCATTACCACAAAAGATACACTTATTTCTGTTTGCTTGTTTCAGCTTACGTTCGTTTTGTTTCGAAATAATTTTGTTAACTGAAGGTTCCCAATTGTGTTCAGAGTTGCTCTGACATAACCGCTTACTTTGTATCACGGCCTGTTCAAGTTTATTCGCAGTACTAATAACATCTGCGAGTGTAGCATTGTTATTGGGATGTTCCTTAATCAACTCTTGCTGCCAGTTACTGTTGTTTATTCCAATGACGAGCTGGTCACGCAATCGTTCGTTTAGGCTGTTCCCAAACTCGCAGAAACCAGCTATAGCTCGCAGTTGCAATATAAACTGAGATACCGTTTCACCCTCTTGTCTAAACCTGGTACCAAATGCTACTCTTTCTGAGAGCACGTATGTTTTCCGTCCAAAATGTTCATTCAGGACGACTAAGAGTTCGTCGAATGTTTTTGTTGTAACGTCCGCAGGACGGAAATAGTCAACCAGTACCTTAAGGCCTGCAGGTCCGACGCGAGAAAGAAGAATTGTCTTACGTTTATGTTTGTTTGTTTCGTCTCCTCCGTCGAGGCCGTGCAGTTGCAGTTCGATCTGGAACCGTTGTATATAATATTCCCATTCTTCTGTAGATGGGTTGAATCGGTCGAAACTAAATTTTTCGTACGACATTTTTACTCCTCGTCGCCAGCAAAATGTTGTAATATAGATGCAAAACAATCATTTTATGTACTTGAGTTTTATTGAGAAAAACCCTGAGTGACACAACATTTCAAACTTGACATTGTAATTAAATTATAAGTAATAACTAGCAGTACGTTCTAGGAGGTTATACTACATCACTAACGGAGTGCCAACCATGTTGTTGTTGAACGTTCTAAGTTAGTATTTGAAATGTAAACTTTATGTAATTCTTTTTGTTTTTAAAAGAATAATTGTTGAGTTTCTTGCCGGATTCTTGTCAGCAAGACCGACCTTCCGAATCCGGTGGTAGATTTTGAGGATTTGAAAGTGCTTGCCTGTAAAGTCTTGTCAAATAAAGATCTTTTTGAATTTGAATTTGAATAAAAATTTAATTAATTTTTAATTAGAGAAAAATTCTAAAGATTTCGCGCCAATTACTTTTTATTTCTTCTGTAGCCGTAACGCAATGCACGTATTCCTCCAAAGAAATAACTGACTTGATAATTCCATTTTCAAAAATTGAGTATAAATATTTTTCTATGAAACAGTTAAACGCCGAGTCTTCTTCTTATATCTACGTATGCCAATCAATCCCTTCAGGTCTATTTTTGCCAGTGTCGAGTGTCAGAGAATTTTCAAGTTAACGCCGAGTCTTTATTCATGATTGTTCTATTTATGAATAAATATTCTCGTTTTTATAAATAACAGACAAAAATATAAAATGTTAAACATATCTCGCTCAGAGAATCAGCATTGCTATCCAGCGTGATGAGATGGCGCCACTGCCACGATAAAGTATAGCTCCGAGTTTAAAATTTAAAAATAAAGTATATGTGAACGCAAATTCAATTCAGTTGTGTGCATTGGGTAAATAAAGCCCTAATTGGAGTTTTTGGCGGGAATCAGGCGGAGCGGTTGAGATTTTTTTCCAGTGTGTCGTAAATTGTGTTATAGTGATCTTTAATGTGTATTTTTGGTGTCGATATGTGCAGTAAAGTTTCATTTAGTGACTGATTTATAGGAGCATTGGAAATAATAACATAATACGACTTTTGGGTTAAGTGATTTATCATTTTGGTCAATAGGTTACCTCTAATCTAAAGGCGTGTTACGATCTGCTACTGCCGTGGGTTGTCTCCAGAAACTCCATTGGGCGTTAGAATGCATGACACTAGGCATTTTAATGCGGCAAACACGAGAAATTTTGCAACATGAAAATTCTCTAACACTCGACACTGGCAAAAATAGTCCCTGAAGGGATTGATTGCCATACTTAGGAAGAAGAAGAAGAAGAAAGCCCTTATTACTAAGGTTAATTGTTATTTTCTCAAAATATCTGTGCAGTAAAAAGTTATCAGTGATAAAAATAAAATGTGTAAATTGAAAAATATCAAACATAATTTGCGTTAAAATCTACTCAAAGGAACAATAACTACCGTAACAAACATAAACACCAAATCATAGGCAGTGAAAAGTGGTGAAATGAATAAAAACTATGTTAAAAAGTCAACTATTACTAAACGTATATATAATAATAATAATAATGCTTGGACATTATCACACAGCGCCATCTGGCCTCAAACTAAGCAAAGCTTGTACTATGGGAACCAGCAGCTGATATAATACTTATATACTTTTGTAAATACATACTTATAATACATACCAAACACACAGACGCTAGCCAAACATGTTTGACACATAAATGTTAGCCCCGACGGGAATCGAACCCGCGAGCCCTAGCGCAGCAGTTAGGTATATTAACCACTAGACCAGAGGTCTCGTCATATATGTGTCGGTCGATTATACCTTTAAGAATTTGAAAAGTGTAACGACTTTAATTTTGTTAGTACATTTGCTTCTGTCCATAAAGTTCGTCATACTACTATGATGCATGCGTTGCATTTTGAAGAAAGCGCGCGAGGTGACGTATTATAGATCCCGAGATCGAGCCCCGAAAGATAGAGCACTTTTTTCAACAATAAAATAAAATTTCTTCAAAAATGTCTCAGAAGAAATCTAATAATATAGTTGTGGATAGTAACCGCAAGATGTCGCCACTAATAAGTTGTTATAAGTGCAAAAAATATGTAAACATAAAAAATACTGCACTCTGCTCAATATGTAAACACAGATATGAACCAGATTGTGATGGCTACCCAGAGCGCACATATCGTCAACTAGCCCAAGAGTCTAAAAATAATTGGATATGTAGAATGTGCATTCTTAGTAAGAGAGTAAGCAACAGCAGCGATCATTCCAATATAACAATGAGGAAAAAGCACACCGCTCCCGATAAAACCGTAACGCCTAAAACTAAGATTCAAATAAACAAGGCAGCGCAGCAAACTACGGCACAGAAGGATTCTGATATCCAGGACTCTCATGTTCTTACTGATAACGATGTCTCAACTGAATCGTACTCCACACCTAGTAAACTGTCAAAGAATGTAGACGGCACAATTACGGATATGATAACAGCTTCAGAGTTGAAAGATACAATTTACCAGCTAACCTGTCAACTTGAAAGTACACAAAATGAACTGGAACATACAAAACTCGAAAATAATGATCTGCAAAGGCAAATAACTGAGTTAACAGTGGAGATTCAAATACTGAAAACACTATGTCTTTCTTCCACAAGAGAAAGCATCATTAAAACAAAGAGATATTCCATCCTACCTAACGGTGTACACTCCGCACCATCCTCACCGATACTCATGTCAAATACTATCTTATCTTATCTTATTAGAAGGCTGAACGGGTCCAGGTTGCCCCAGAAGCACTTCGACCCTTGGGATCTTTTGTGCAGCCCTTAGCCATGATTGCTCTACTTACCTGCTGTGTCAAATACTCCCTGAATGAGTCTGCAGATTTTGCCAGCAGGGTAGAGCATGTATTCCTCTGGTTCCGGATATGCCGTCCCCAGAATTTCCATTCGCTGCCGCGCGATACTACGATGATGTCAAATACTAACCGTGATTGTGCTACGACCGTTTCATGCCTACAACAAAAAATATCTGACCTGCAAAAACAATTAAAAGACTCAGAACAAGATATCACCACCCTTAAAAAACAATTAGATAGCCTAAATAGTAAAATCAAATGTACAGAAATAAACCGGGCTAGTAATAAGATAAAATTAACCGCAGACCAGCCACCAGAATGCGAACCTGCAAAAAAATACACATATTCGGCACTCAACAGTGCGTCGGCCTAGCTGCGGCCCTAACACACTCAAGAGCAACATCAAGTTACGAAAAATATGGAGTTATTGAAACGAAACCGTATGCACCTAGTAACGAAATAATGAAGAACTGCCAAAACATGAAGCTAAGACCAGACGACAAACTGGTAGTATGTATAGGTGAAAACGATCTCAACCTAAAAGTTGTGCTATCAAGGCTGCACTTTATATTAGATTCATTTAAAAATCACACCATAATTATACTTAATGTCCATGAAAACTTATACCTAAATGTAAGCGAATTAAATTATCGCATGCGAAACATTTTTTTTTTTTTTTTTTTTTTTATACCACTAAGGTGGCAAACAAGCATACGGCCCGCCTGATGGTAAGCGGTTACCGCAGCCTATGGACGCTTGCAACACCAGGGGTATCGCTCGCGCGTTGCCGACCCTTCAAAAATCTCTTCACACCCTTCTTGAAGAACCCCATGCTGTACTCCTTTGGGAAAACCACGGCGGGGAGTTCATTCCACAGTTTAATTGTGCGCGGGAGGAAGCTCTTTTGGAACCGCGCAGTTCGGGACCATTTTGGTTCCAACTTGTGGGGATGAATTCCCCGCCGGTGGCGAGAAGTGCGATGGTAAAATGTTGCCGTGGGCATCATGTCAAACAATTCCTCGGAACACTGTCCGTTATACAAGCGGTAGAACACACACAGGGAGGCAAAATCTCTCCTAAGACTTAGTGGTTCTAAGCCGCTTGAGAGCTTGGGATCGTCGACAATTCTTACAGCGCGCCTTTGAACCGAGTCAAAAGACGCAAGCTGGCATCCAGGTGCCCCCGCCCACAGATGACAGCAGTACTCCATATGGGGTCGGACTTGCGACTTGTAAAGTTGCAGTCTTTGCCCCGATGTGAAGTACTGCTTCGCCCTATTGAGCACACCGAGCTTTTTGGATGCCAGCTTGGCCTTTTCTTCCAAATGACTACGGAACTGAACGTCACTAGAAATGTCGACGCCAAGGATCCCAATGCTCTTCGAGATGTTGACGGACGTGTTCAGGAATTGTGGAGTTACAGCAAATGGAGTTACATTATAAAAAGTGTTACTTTGTTAATTGTAAAAGCCTTGATTTATCAGATTTATGTAAATCAGTAAACTACCGTATAGACTGTAGTGATTATGAGGATAAATATCCGAACCCAAGCGAACTTAGGAAGCGAATAGCAGGAAACAAACCAAGTCGGCAGTTTGCCATTAACACAAACGGATACAAACTTCAAAAAGGGAATATTCCTTTTTATTTTAACCGCCAAAGAAATGTTACGCAACAAGCGTATACAAGTGCTGAATCTGTAATTAAAACAAACAAAGGTACAATTCCCTATTACTTTCCTGTTATAAATAAGAACGAAAAAAAATTTCGAGCCTAAACTGACTACATCTTCCAATACTACGACTGCACACCATTTTAAAATTCTCCACCAAAACATTGCTAGTTTGCTGTCAAAGCAAGAATTATTGGAACTAGCCATACAAGAGTTACGAGACGTGCAACAAGACCCAGACGTGATTTATCTTTCTGAAACATTTATAAAAATAGGCTATGAAAATTATGTAAAAATTCAAGATTACTATATGGCTGCCAATTACTGCAGAGAAAAACAAAGAGGTGGAACCTGTATATTAGTAAAAAAAGGGTATATCACCAAAGAATTGCCATGTGTGAAAAAGTATGCTATTCAAAACACATTTGAGGTTTGCGGTATAGAACTTATGTCTAATAACAACACATCCAATAATATAATAATAATCTGTCTTTATAGAACACCGCAATCCGATCCTACCCATTTCTTAAATCAACTTATTAGTCTTCTTGATGAATTAATGAATAAATATAAATGTAAACAACGTATAGTTATAGCAGGCGACTTAAACATCAACACTTTAAAAAAAGGGAACATTACCAACGAGCTACAAAACATATCTTACAACTATAATCTAAAAATACATATTGACGTACCAACACGGAAATTATCTTGTATAGACCATATTCTTAGTAATATAACAGACGCAACTGCAACGATATTGCCACTCCATCTATCTGACCACAACACAGCACAAATGATTAGCTTTCCTTTAACTTATAAAATACAAAAGCACGCATCATATTCAATTTATAAAAGGGACTTTAGTTCAGATAATATTCGCAAGTTTAAGCAATGCTTACAAAATATATCCTGGTCAGAAATATATGTTGAGACAAACACAAATTTAGCATTTAATGCCTTCCATGAACTGTTGTGTCTATTTTACAACCTTTGTTTCCCAAAAATAAGATTAAAACTTAACACAAATAATAACAAGAAACAAAATTGGATAAGCTCCGGTATAAAGCAAAGCTGCAAAACGAAAAGGCAACTACGATATAAATATTATAAAAACAAAAATTTGATTAATAAAAATAATTACACAAAATATTCTAATCTACTAAAAGCATGTATTTACAATTTGAAAAAAAATGCAAACATTAAATATATAAATAAAAATGAAAATAAATGTAAAGCCGCGTGGACTATTATAAAAAATGAAATAACTAACTGTAAACCTAAGCACATTATTGAAAATATTTGTGTCAACAACTCAATAATTAATAATCCTACAGATATAGCTACTGCTTTTAATAATAACTATATCAGTTCTACACACAAATCATTGGCACATCAAAATATTAAAAACACAGTAAGCAAGTCTCCTATGGTCAACTCGATATTTCTTAAGCCTATGTCAGAGAATGAGGTTAGGCGAGAGATCATTTTATTAAAAAATACTAATTCTGAAGGTTACGATGAGATAAATACAAAAATTATAAAAGCATGTACCGATGAAATTATTTCAATTTTAACCCATCTAATTAATTTATCATTTTCGTCTGGAACCTTTCCAGAAGCACTAAAATTATCCATAATTAGGCCACTGTTTAAGAAAGGAGATAAATTGGATATTGATAACTATCGCCCAATAACGCTAATACCTATTTTGTCCAAAATATACGAAAAGTGCATGCAAAAGTGCGTGCAAAAGTCTCGTGGATTTTTGTGACAAATTTAAAATAATCAGTCGGGAGCAATATGGTTTCCAAAAACGCAAATCTACGACACTAGCAATCTACTCTCTTGTAAACGAAATTTTAACAGGTATCAATAACAATCATCTAACCACAGGCTTATTTTTTGACTTGTCAAAAGCATTTGACCTAGTTCCACATGATTCATTACTAAAAAAGCTAGAGACGGTCGGGATTCGGGGACCTGCACTCCATTGGTTTTCGTCATACCTAAGCAACCGACAACAGCGTGTTACTATAGCCAACATTAATGAAAATGGAGACCTAGTGCCGTACTCATCCGAATTCAAATGTAATACTTATGGTGTCCCACAAGGAAGTATATTGGGCCCAATATTGTTCTTATTGTATATAAACGTCATTGTTGATCTGTCAACCACAAATGTTTATTATATGCTGATGACATATCATTTGTTGTGACATCAAATAAAAATAATAATATAATTAAAGATCATGAAATTCAAATTAATAATACAATAGATGAATTAATTAAGTGGTTAGAAATACATAATTTAAAAATTAATCTAAATAAATCTGTTTACATACAATTTAATAAATGTAATAATACCAAATATAATGTAAAGCTGAATATACCAAATATTAAATTAGTTAGTAGAATATATTAAAGAAGTAACACATACTAAGTTTTTAGGAATAACCATAGATGAAAATTTTAATTGGAAAACACAAGTAGATACTGTATCCAAAAGAATTAATAAATTTGTATATGCACTCAAACAAGTAAAACATATTACAAACATAAAAACAGCTATTACAACTTACCGTGCTTATGTCGAGTCACTACTGCGATATGGGCTTTTGGTTTGGGGCAACAGTACAGATCGAAATAAAGCATTTGTTGCGCAGAAAAAGTGCATTAAAGCGTTATACGGACTCACACCTATGGATTCATGTCAGCCAGTATTCAAAAAACTTGGTTTGTTGCCGCTACCAGAGCTTTATATTTATGAAATTTGAATGTTTGTATGGAGGCACAAACACCTATTTAAAACAATAAATGATGACAATTCTCGACACCGGCGAGACCATAGCAGGCTCGTTTTTACCGATGTTCCCAGACTGGCAAAATATAATAAAAACTGTATCGCGATGTGTGTACGTGTATATCGACCACCCTGAAACAGTTGGACTATACATTGTTTAGAATTAAATTATATGAATGGCTGTCTAAGCATAACTTCTACAATATTGAAGATTTTTTTCAACATAACTTAAATTAAACTTTGCATGCTATGTACTGCACGGCAAAACATGTACGTTCTTTTTTACATATGTAACATCTTTTATACATACCATGTTTTAAGCAAATAACAATTATTATTATATTATTATTATTATTATTATTATTATAATGATGCCAGCATTCTTGGCACGCTCCCACATGATTCCGGATTGGGTCAAATCTTTTATCTATTAGTAGGTATCTAATTTTGTACAACAGATCCGGTGGTAATTTAGACCTTTATAAGTGCCTTATTAGGGCCTAAACTGAATGGTTGTGGTTTTGATTGTGTGTAGGATATCGTGGTGGTCTGTGGGCGGAATAAGGTGCGGGGGCCGCGCGGGGGACCGGCTGTGCGCCGTGCGGGGGACTCCCCCGAGGGACGCCGCGCACGCCAAGCTCCTGCTACACCAGCCCGGACACACGGTCGGTAATACAGACTAGCGTAGCGCCCGGCTTCGCACGGGTGTACCCGTGCCATTTATCAAATATTTTGTTTACCCGAGTGAAGCCGGGGCGGGCAGCTTGTATAATATATTGCCTATGTTACTCAGTGATAATTTAGCTTTATAACGATGAAATAATTTTTGAAAGCGGTCCAGTAGTGTCGGAGCCTATTCAATAGAACCCTGCCGGCAAATAAACACATTTTTATACAATATGCATAACCAATAAAAGTATTTTTTTATACCACTAAGGTGGCACACAAGCATACGGCGCACCTGATGGTAAGCAGTCACCGTAGCCTATAGCCGCTAGCAATACCAGGGATATCACTAACGGGTTGACAACCATGACGTTGATGAGGACTCACTGTGCTAACAGCAATACTACTAGCCCAGCGTATCCCCGTGGAGCACTGGCAACCTTAATCACCGCAGAAACACAACACTACATCAAGTAGTGTTATTTGACTGCGGTCTTCTGTAAGGCGGAGGTACAGTCCCCAGTCGGGCGGCAATACCCGTCTGATTGTACATTATGATTGCAGGCTGACATCCTATTTCATCGGGTGCCCTTCGGCAATATTTACGTTATCAATAAACTGGAACACGAAGACTTAGGTAAGGGTAGCTTAAATACTATATAGTATATACAAGTAGGTACCCAGGGTGGATCTTGGGGGGTCAAGGGGGTCACGACCCCCCGAGCTTGGTCTGCAGGCCAAGAAGTCATAACTCGCTATGCTAGTAGGTACCAATGGTGGATCCTGGGGGGTCATGACCCCCCGCGCTTGGTCTGCAGGAAGTCACAACTCGTTATAATAGTAGGTACGAATGGTGGATCATGGGGGGTCACAGGGGTCATGACCCCCGCGCTTGGTCTGCAGGCCAGGATGTCATAACTCGCTATGCTAGTAGGTACCAATGGTGGATCCTGGGGGGTCATGACCCCCCGCGCTTGGTCTGCAGGCCAGGAAGTTATAACTCGCTATGCTAGTAGGTACCAAGGGTGGGTCAATAGGGGTCATGACCCCCGCGCTGTGTCTGCAGGAAGTCACAACTCGTTATAATAGTAGGTACGAATGGTGGATCATGGGGGTCATGATCCCCCGTGCTGTGTCTGCAGGAAGTCTTAACTCGTTTCGATAGAAAACGAAAGTCGTGAATGGCCTTGTGGAAGCAACGGCCTGTCATCTGATGAGCCCAGGTTCGAATCCCGGCCTGTACCAAGTTATTTGTCTCTGACGCTTTTAAGCTCTGATCAGTGCCGGTAGCAGGAACATTGTCGACTACGTAAACGAAAACGTAACTCGCGAAATGTCAAAATTGCCATACAAATTTTAAGTTCCACTTTTCACCGCCGCAGCGCTGTTCATTTTTCAATACAAAAATAGTCGAAGGCAATACGAAAACGTTGTCGACAATGTTCCTGCTACCGGCACTGAAGTCTATTATATTGACATGTCTCTGGTTGGCACCATCTTTGATTATATAAAGTATTTAATCAAAGGGCAACGTATGTAAGTCAATTGAACGCAGTATGCACGACAGAATTGTTAACTGTGCAGGTATAAAGTTGGACGGTGAGTGCAGCATCGTGTGTGTGGAGGCGGGGTCCCCCGCGCGGCGCGCCGGGGTGCCCCCCGGGGGACGCTGGGCGCTCACCGAGGTCAACAACCGACCCATCAACCTACTCAAAGTAACCACATTTCTTCAATATTTCTATCCTAATCCTTTCTTACTCCTATTAAAAAGAGGAAAGATTTGTATTATCGTGTGTGTGTATGTTTGTATTGAATAGGCTCCGAAACTACTGGACCGATTTCAAAAATTCTTTCACCGTTAGAAAGCTACATCATCACTGAGTAACATAGGCTATATATTATACTAGCTGCCCGCCCCGGCTTCGCACGGGTGGAAACAATATTTGATAAATGTCTACCCGTGTGAAGACGGGGCGGGCCGCTAGTCTTATATATAAAATTCTCGTGTCGCGCTGTTTTTAGTTAAACTCCTCCGAAACGGCTTGACCGATTCTCGTGAAATTTTGTGTGCATATTGGGTAGGTCTGAGAATCGGACAACATCTGTTTTTCATCACCCTTAATTTAAAAAAATAATTGAAATCGGTCCAGTAGTTTCGGATAATATTAGGTCCTTACATATGAAATTGGCGTTTTTCGTACTGGCCACTTTAATCACGAATTTCTCCTCTTTGGTAAGGAATTCCAAATTCAAATTTGTACAGCTATAGACTCATGTATTTGTGCTTCGATGATCGTCATTCATTTGTTTTTTTTCTTCTGTTTTTTTCTGTTTGCGTCACTCATTTTACAAAATGGAAAACCTTAAATATCGCATTATTTACGAGTACGAGTTCCGCCGTGGCACTAGTGCTGCGGAAACAACTCGAAGGGTGAATGATGTGTATGGCGGTCGTGTTGCAAAAGAAAACACAGTTCGTTTTTAGTTCCAACGTTTTCGTTCTGGAAATTTCGACCTGCAGAACAAGCCCCGTGGACGGCCTGAGACTCAAGTTGATAATGAAGAGTTGAAGGCTATTGTGGAAGCGGATCCATCGCAAACCACGTCCGAGTTAGCTGCAGGCTGCAATGTTAGTGATAAAACTGTTTTAATTCACTTGAAGCAAATTGGGAAGATTAAAAAGCTTGAAAGGTGGGTACCTCACGAATTGACTGAAACAAACCGGCAAACGCGCGTCGACTGCTGCGTTACATTACTAAACCGGCACAATAATGAAGGTATTTTAAACCGAATCATTACCTGTGATGAAAAATGGGTTCTTAACGATAATCGGAAGCGCTCAGCGCAATGGTTAGATCCTGGCCAGCCAGCCAAATCCTGCCCCAAGCGAAAATTAACCCCAAAAAAGTTACTTGTAAGCGTTTGGTGGACTAGTGCCGGTATTGTTCATTACAGTTTTTTCAAATCTGGCCAGACTATTACGGCTGATGTCTATTGTCAGGAATTGCAAACCATGATGGAAAAGCTAGCGGCTAAACAACCTAGGCTGGTCAATCGCTCCACGCCACTGCTGCTTCACGACAACGCTAGACCACACACTGCGCTACAGACGGCTACTAAATTAGAAGAGCTTCAATTGGAAAGTCTAAGACATCCTCCGTACTCCCCGGACCTTGCTCCAACAGATTACCATTTTTTTCGAAATTTGGATAACTTCTTGCAAGGGAAAAAAATCAACTCCGATGGGGCAGTCCAAATCGCCTTCAAAGATTTTATTGATTCCCGTCCGACTGGTTTTTTTAGTAAAGGGATCAATGAACTACCTATGAGATGGCAAAAGTGCATAGAAAATAATGGTTCATACTTTGATTAATTAAATATATTATATTAAAAAATATTCGACTGTTTGTTCCTCCCATACAAAACGCCAATTTCATATGTAAGGACCTAATATAATATAGTTTATAGCACATTTATCAAATATTTTGTTCACCCGTGCGAAGCCGGGGCGGGCAGCTAGTATATATAGCTAACAATACCAGGGGTATCACTACGGGGTGCCAACCATGTTGTTGATGAGGACTCACTGTGCTAGCAGCAATACTACTAGCCCAGCGTATCCTCGTGGAGCACTGGCAACCTTAACTACCGCAGAAACACAACACTACATCAAGTAGTGTTATTTCACTGCGGTCTTCTGTAAGGCGGAGGTACAGTCCCCAGTCGGGTGGCTCCAATTTAAATGGGATAACCCACGGGAAATCCCAAATCGCCCTACCTCTCTTTTTAAAAGCTCAAGGTGTGATTAATCACTGTACTTAAGCTTAGAAAAACTCATTGGTACAGGCCGGGACTCGAACCTGGGCACATCGGATGACAGGCCTGTTGCTTCAACCACAAGGCCACCACGGCTTTAAAATAGTTTTTTATTTTTTATTTAATAATATAGACATATAAATATATATTGTTATTTTGCAGGGTGGTGAGGAGGATATGCTAAGACTGAGTCGATACGGGACCGAAGTATCGGTGATTATACAACCGACAGCGCTGGTGAAGAAACTGCGCGCTTCCCTCAAGGGGAACAAGAGCTTACTGGGATTGAGATAAGACTTAGTTTAGCATAAATATAAGTTATACACTTTTTTTATACCACTAAGGTGGCACACAAGCATACGGCCCACCTGATGGTAAGCAGTCACCGTAGCCTATAGCCGCTAGCAATACCAGGGGCATCACTAACGGGGTGCCAACCATGTTGTTGATGAGGACTTGTAGCGACCTCACCGCTACATAAACCAATGTTAGAAATCTACTAACTGACATAACAACATTCAACGAATGACAACTACATACATACGTCACAATCCTGCCACGCGCTAGCGAAGTTTTCTACGCAATTCAACATATATACAAGTTTCCGACTAGAACAGTCGGAGCCGCGGTTCCCCAGGCAAAACACCCGCCTGGCTGGAAGATCTTCCCTTTGCGGTGGCTGAGCATGATCACCTCGCTCGCCCCACAGACTCACTGTGCTAGCAGCATTACTACTAGCCCAACGTATCCTCGTGGAGCACTGGCAATCTTACTCACCACTTACATAACACTACATTGATGTAGGTTACGGTGACCGCTTACCATCAGGTGGGCCGTATGCTTGTGTCCCGCCTTAGTGGTATAAAAAATATCATAATATTAGTCAGAATGGCGATAGCTTCAATAAAGTTTCGCCTTATGTGGTACCAACCGGGACATTCTCCACTTATAATAATAATAATAATATAAATAGGAAAGATTTGTATTTTTGTGTGTATGTTTGTGTTGAATAGGCTCCGAAACTACTGGACCGATTTTAATAATTCTTTTTTAATTAGAAAGCTACATCATCACTGAGTAACATAGGCTATATATTATACTAGCTGCCCGCCCCGGCTTCGCACGGGTAGACATTAGTTTCGGAGCCTATAGAGATTTATAAAATATTTTGTCAGCTAGTATAATATATAGCCTATGTTACTCAGTGATAATGTAGCTTTCTAACGGTGAAAGAATTTTTGCAATCGGTCCAGTAGTTTCGGAGCCTATTCAATACATACACACAAAAATACAAATCTTTCCTGCTTATAATATTTTATAGATTGTATAGACAATCTCGAATCCGATTCTCCCGTTACACTCCTAGTATAATTAATATAAAACAATGCAGCTTCGAATATAAATAAATATAAAATAAGAATTTATAGGATTTTTTCCAGAATTATATTAGTATTTAAGAATACTTGTGAATGCTATTATGAAACGAATCCTTATACATGTTGTTACAAAACTACCCGTTAAACCGAAAAGAGGTTAAAGGGGGCCTTATAACGAGTCCATTCACAGTATTTAAGAACCGCAGTAACGCTGTATAACATACCTCAAAATAAAAATAAAAAATAATTCACTTATGTGCCAACCCTATTTCAGTAAACTTAAAGAGTAAACTACGCAGAATGTACCTACATTTCTACCTAATTCGCGGAACGAATATTTTTTATTTGCAACGTAACATTTTTTGAAGCCTGTGCCGGTAGCAGGAACATTATCGACAACGTTTTCGTATCGCCTTCGACTATTTTTGTATTGGAAAATGAACAGCGCTGCGGCGGTGAAAAGTGGAACTAAAAATTAGTATGACAATTTTGACATTTCGCGAGTTACGTTTTCGAATACGTTGTCGACAATGTTCCTGCTACCGGCACTGTACTTGAGTATAATGACATCCTTGTATTGAGGTAGCAAACATTTTGAATGAAAAATAGAAAAACTATTAAAGTAGACAATGGTGCCGATTCTGTTGTTCAAAATTACTAAACCTAACTAATTTGACAGGTCTAAAAGTCTTGCTATCCCTTTCTCATGTGCGGGGTGAAAAAGGATGGCAATATTTTTAGACCTGTCAAATTAGTTAAGTTTAGTAATTTTGAACAACATAATTGGCAACATTTATTTGGTAAAATAGGTACGTAGGCCTTTCTGTTAAATCATCTGGTTCACTGACATGACAGCTTACTAGGGTTGACAAAAGTTTTGGCTTTGATAATTAATTATTTATTTTAGGGTCGGCAACGCGCGAGTGATACACCTGGTGTTGCAAGCGTCCATAGGCTACGGTAACCGCTTACCATCAGGTGGGCCGTATGGTTGTTTGCCACCTTAGTGGTATAAAAAAATTACGGGGTATTTTGTAACACGCTGTATATGGTTTGTTTTAAAGATTTAATAGATTATAAGAATTGGCAGTTTTAGCTTAGATTTACTATAATAGTGAAAATATATACCTTTTGTATAATATATTAGGTTACAAGAAGAGAAGGGATAAGTCGTTTTTGATGAAACTTCTCCATAATAAACATTACATATTTTATACATACATATCTCTTATTACATGGGTAAGCGTGAAAATATACTATTTTTAATGAAATGACTTTGAAATGTTCTAAAGGACTTCATCCATTTTGGTCCAAAGCTGAATGTGCCGGCCAACACATTGTTTTGTATATTCTGTTAGAGCTTGTCCGTCTGAGCATTTATAACTATGACACCAAACCTGTAGGACCATTGTAGTTGATATTATTTGAGTTCGAAAATCTAAATTTTGATACATTTTAGTTGAAAATAGGAATTCAAAATAACAAAAACAAATGAAATGTCCTGTAATGTCCAACTTTGGTGTCATAGTAATAAATGCTGAGACGGACAAGCTCTAACAGAATATACAAAAAAAAATCATTGAAAAAACTTTCAGATTTGGACCAAATCTCTATGAAACATGGATGATGTCCTTTATGCGATCTCTAATCAATCTCATCTATATTGTATCGATAATTTAAAAAACTGTAGATATTAAAAATCATTCAAAAATCATTTATTCAGTTTAGGCCCTAATAAGGCACTTATGAAGGTCCAAATTACCACCGGTTCGGAATTAAAGCCACCTGAGAAGAACCGGCAAGAAACTCAGTGCTCTGTCTTTTTATTTCATGTATATAGATATATATGAATAGGGACCACATTAAATAGTTATATACACAATGGTGCCAATTCTATGGTATAAAATTAGTGATTGACAGTTTTTAAGGTCCAGTGCCGGTAGCAGGAACATTGTCGACAACGTTTTCGTATCGCCTTCGACTATTATTGTATTGAAAAATGAACAGCGCTGCGGCGGTGAAAAGTGGAACTAAAAATTAGTATGACAATTTTGACAATGTTCCTGCTACCGGCACTGATATCCCTTATGTGCAGGGTTAAATAACGATAGCAATACATTTAGAACTGTCAAATTAGTTACAACACAATTTGCACCGCTATATGCTTACTATACAACTTTTTTGGTTTTAATATTGACTGTTATATGTTTTTTTTATAAGCTTACTATAAAAACCGCAGTCTGTTGATTATAAATTTGAGTTGCGAGTTGGACTAGCACCGAGGGTTCCGTACTAAGAGAAACGAGGTCAAATGACAAACTTAACTTTGCGGTTCGATCCCCGGACACGGCTATTGAACCAACCGCAAATAGTGAGTTTGTAATAGTAAATTCTGCTGCGAACTGCGGCGGGTTGCCATATGAACAGCACAGTGGCGCCCCTATCTCTATATATAAAAAATATTTTTTATACCACTAAGGTGGCACTCAAGCATACGGCCCGCCTGATGGTAAACAGTCACCGTAGCCTATAGCCGCTAGCAGTACCAGGGATATCACTAACGAGTTGCCAACCATGTTGTTGATGAGGACTCACTGTGCTAGCAGCATTACTACTAGCCCAGCGTATCCTCGTGGAGCACTGGCAACCTTACTCACCGCAGAAACACAACACTACATCAAGTAGTGTTATTTCACTGCGGTCTTCTGTAAGGCGGAGGTACAGTCCCCAGTCGGGCGGCTCCAATTTAAATGGGATATCCCACGGGAAATCCCAAATCGCCCTACCTCTCTTTTCAAAAGCTCCTGGTGTGATTAATCACTGTACTTAAGCTTAGAAAAACTCATTGGTACAGGCCGGGACTCGAACCTGGGCCCATCGGATGACTAAGGTGGCACACAAGCATACGGCCCACCTGATGGTAAGCAGTCACCGTAGCCTATAGCCGCTAGCAATACCAGGGGATTCACTATGCTATGCACTATGTATCACTAACGGGTTTGCCAACCATGTTGTTGATGACTCACTGTGCTAGCAGCATTACTACTAGCGCAGCGTATCATCGTGAAGCAACTTAGAGGTATAAAAAAAAATTCTTATTTCTTGATGTCGTTTATATAAAACAGTACATGTCAGTATATAAGGATTTGTGATCTTGTTAAATAAGTTTCAAATGAAATACATAATTTGATAAAACATACAGGGTTTTATTGTCTAATTTACCATATTGTTGATGTGCTAGCAGCATATTAGCCAGTTGAAGTGGCAATGGGCAGGGCACATTCGTAGAACGGATGGCCGATGAGGCCGTAATGTTCTAGAGTGGAGACCACGCACTGGAACACGCAGCGTCGGACGGCCTCCCACTAGATGGACCGATGACCTGATAAAGGTCGCTGGCAAGCGTTGGATGCGGGCCGCATTGAATCGGTCATTGTGGAAATCTATGGGGGAGGCCTTTGTTCAGCAGTGGACGTCTATAGGCTGATGATGATGATGATAGCAGCATATGTTCAGCAGCCAGCACAGTGTCCTCACAGGGATCTGTAGACTTAGCAATAACAACTTGCGATTCGAAATCGTAACTCTCAAAATGTATGTTTTCATACGAATTTTTAGTTCCACTTTTTGCCGCCGCAGCGTTGTTTATTTTGTCATAAAAATAGTCTGAAGCGATACGAAAACGAAAGATGCTCTTTCTAGACTCGCCCTGATCTATGGCGGGACAGACGAGTCCATTGGTGTGGGGGTAAAGTAAAGTAGGTGCGGTTGCTTTTATTTATACCACTAAGGTGGCACAAGGATAGGAATATATATGTCACCGGAAGATAACAAGAACCGCAAATTTATAAATTTCCTAGGAAATGTATCAACCTTCGTAGGATTCTAAACGAGGGATTAATTGTATTAATTTACGCCCACATTTTCGCAATTTAATAAACTTACCGAACAAAAAAAACAACCAACGCCTTAGCCTTCTAACCTATCACGGCCATGTCGGACTACAATGTTACAAACGGTGAACGTAAATTAATACAATTAATCTCTCGTTTAGAATCCTACGAAGGTTGATACATTTCCTAGAATTTCCAAGGAAATTTATAAATTTACGGTTCTTGTTATCTTCCGGTGACATATATATAGAATAGTAGGGAGGGAAGATGACAAGGCTTCCAAACTGAAGTAAATAAATTATGAGAGACAAACTTGTCATCACATAACACATAGTATAAAACAAACTCGCTTCCCGCTGTCTGTCTGTCCATGACTATGTATGCTTAGATATTTAAAACTACGCAACGGATTTTGATGCGGTTTTTTTAATAGATAGACAGATTCAAGAGGAAGGTTTTATGTGTAATTCATTTGTGTTTTGTATGTATTTTACTTATATGGCGGGGCGGATCGCTAGTATGAAATAAAAAGGGTTGTTCAAAATAAAAATTAGGCGGAGCCACTTGCTGACTGGTGTTTGGGGCAGACGGACCAAGTATGTTGTAAGACGTGGTGGGATCCAGGCGGAGCGGTTGAGATTTTTTCTAGTGTCTCGTAAATTGTGTTATAGTGATCTTTAATGTGTATCTTTGGTGTCGTTATGTGCAGTAAAGTTTCATTTAGTGACTGATTTATAGGAGCATTGGAAATAGTGCTATAATACGACTTTTGGGTTAAGTGATTTATCATTTTGGTCAATAGGTTACCTCTGACCTGAAGGCGTGTTTCGATCTGCTACTTTTTTTTTATACTACTAAGGTGGCACACGAGCATACGGCCCACCTGATGGTAAGCAGTCACCGTAGCCTATAGCCGCTAGCAATACCAGGGGTATCACTAACGGGGTGCCAACCATGTTGTTGATGAGGACTAACTGTGCTAGCAGCATTACTACTAGCCCAGCGTATCCTCGTGGAGTACTGGCAACCTTACTTACCGCAGAAACACAACATTACATCAAGTAGTGTTATTTCACTGCGGTCTTCTGTAAGGCGGAGGTACAGTCCCCAGTCGGGCGGCTCCAATTTAAATGGGATAACCCACGGGAAATCCCAAATCGCCCTACCTCTCTTTTCAAAAGCTCATGGTGTGATTAATCACTGTACTTAAGCTTAGAAAAACTCATTGGTACAGGCCGAGATCCGAACCTGGGCCCATCAGATGGCAGGCCTGTTGCTTCAACCACAAGGCCCCACGGCTTTTTAAACGGCTACGGCCGTGGATTGTCTCCAGAAACTCCATTAAGCATTAGAATGCATGACACTAGGCATTGTATTGCGGCACACACGAGACATTTTGAAACATAAAAATTCTCAGACACTCGACACTGGCAACAATAGTCCCTGAAGGGATTGATTGCCATACTTAGGAAGAAGAAGAAGAAGTTGTAAGACAGGAAAGTTGACTGGAGGTCTCATCATCATCTATTTAGTTAAGAGGTAACTATTCTCTTGTCGGTGGAGCAATCGCCAAGCCGTTCTATCGTTCGCCATCTCTTGGACCTCTTGGTACGACATAACGTTAGCCTTCATCTTTATCCGTCGCAGGTCACTTATCCTTGGCTTACGCTTTCCTTCGATCTGATATCGATTATAAATTATATAATCGATACAATAAGACCTCAATGTAAATTATATTTTGAATTAAGAAACTGGCCAGAAACAACAATCATCCATTTTGGTCCAAATCTGAAAGTGCCGGCCAACGCATTTTTTTTGTATATTCTGTTAGAGCTTGCCCGTCTGAGCATTTATTCAAATTCAAAAAGATCTTTATTTGACTAGACTTTACAGGCAAGCACTTTCAAATCGACAGAATCTACCACCGGATTCAGAAGGTCGGTCTTGCTGACAAGAATCCGGCAAGAATCTCATATTGCTATGGCGCCAAAGTTGGACATTTCATTTGTTTTGTAGCCAATAGGAATTCAATATAACCAAAACAAATGAAATGTCCTGTAATGTCCAACTTTGGTGTCATAGTAATAAATGCTCAGACGGACAAGCTCTAACAGAATATACAAAAAAATTGTTTGGCACTTTCAGATTTGGACCAAATCTCTATGAAACATGGATGATGTCCTTGTTGTTGTATGTATGGATGATGTTCAAGAGAGGTAGGGCGATTTGGGATTTCCCGTGGGTTATCCCATTTAAATTGGAGCCGCCCGACTGGGGACTGTACCTCTGCCTTACAGAAGACCGCAGTCAAATAACACTACTTGATGTGTTGTGTTTCTGCGGTGAGTAAAGTTGCCAGTGCTCCACGATGATACGCTGGGCTAGTAGTAATGCCGCTAGCACAGTGAGTCCTCATCAACAACATGGTTGGCACCCCGTAGTGATACCCCTGGTATTGCTAGCGGCTATAGGCTACGGAGACTGCTTACCATCAAGTAGGCCGTATGCTTGTGTGCCACCTTAGTGGTATAAAAAAAGGGACTTGTACAAGGGGTAAGTTGAAATAAAAACAATAATTTCCATAAAGATATATATATATAAACATGTCTTATTATTACATACAAGAGTTAAATACTAGACCCATGGAATAGAACTATAATAAGGCATAATTCATTTACATTTATACATTTTCTATCATATCAAGTTATTACAAATATTTCGCGCCTAAAAATAAGTCAGAAATCAACTTGCAAGCGTGAATTATGTGAATTATTATTACCCTTCAAGAAGGGTGTGAAGAGATTTTTGAAGGGTCGGCAACGCGCGACTGATACCCGTGTTGCAAGCGTCCATAGGCTGCGGTAACCGCTTACCATCAGGCGGGCCCTATGCTTGTTTGTCACCTTAATGGTATAAAAAAAATTGCTAAAAAACTTGTCTAGAACCATTTTTTCTACACTACATTCGAATGGACCATATTATTATTGCTGCTGGGGACGTATTTTGTTAAAATATGGAAAAATAATAATATATAATTCTGAAATTAGCAACATAAAAATATTGCAGATTTGGTAACAAAACGTTTAATGTGTTTGTTTTTTGCAATTTTCAAAATAGTCCGTTTCATTTTGACATAAAAACGTCTTACAAAGACTGACAGATCTTATTTTTAGCCGCGAAATATTGGTGCCACGTCAGTTGTACAAAATCACTAAACTGAACGAATTTGACAGGAATAAATCTTGCCATCCCTTTCTCATGTGCGGGGTTAAATAAGGATGGCAATGCTTTAAGTCCTGTCAAATTCGTTTAGTTTAATAATTTCATACAAGAGAATTTGCATAATTGACAACTTACTTATTGTATTCTCACGCCAAACGCATTCAGTTTTAAAAAGCAACGAGTGACGTCAATTGAGCTTTCTCACTCACTCGTTCACGTGACGTCGATACTTCCATCCTGCTCACACTGGAACCATACAAATTGGTTGCTAACTTCAAGTGAATAGTTATGAAGTTAGAACAAACACATACGTCATCACCTACAATTTGTATGAGTTATTTTTACAATTCAAAAAATGGCACTGGCTTCTGCAATGGACATTTGAAATACCTTTATAAAAATTAGCTTAACATGTAAAATAATCGCTGGAGACAAACATGAACTCAGCTCATGTTTGATAAATAAATATTACATATATACTAGCGGCCCGCCCCGGCTTCGCACGGGTAGACTTTTATATCAAATACTAGCTTCTGCCCGCGACTACGTTCGCTTTGAGCTTAGAATCTCAGAGGAACAAAATTTTTTTTCGGTATAAAAAGTACCCTATCTGTTAATCCAGGTTATAAATTATCTGTGTTCCAAATTTTATCCAAATCCGTTAAGTAGTTTTTGCGTGAAAGAGTAACAAACATCCATCCATCCATACAAACTTTCGCATTTATAATATTAGTAGGATTTTGTCTATCTGAGCGAAGCCGGGGCGGGAAGCTAGTATAATATATAGCCTATATTACTCAGTGATGATGTAGCTTTCTAACGGTGAAAGAATTTTTGAAATCGGTCTAAAAAATAAATAAAAAATTTAGGGGTGGACTACCCCTAACATTTAGGGGGATGAAAAATAGATGTTGGCCGATTCTCATAGATACCGGATAAGCACAAAAATGACGATTGATCAGTTTTCGACCGGAGAGGAAAAATGATTAAATTACTAAAATGGCTATTAAAAAATAAGGGTTGATCGTAGAAGGGTGAAAATTGAGGATTGTATGTATTTTTGTATGTTGTATCATAAAAAAATTGAAATTAAAATTTTTGTCTAAAAATAAAAAAATAAAAATTAGGGGTGGACTACCCCTAACATTAAGGGGGATGAAAAATAGATGTTGGCCGATTCTCATAGATACCGGATAAGCACAAAAAATTTCATCAAAATCGGTCAAGCCGTTTCGGAGGAGTATGGCAACGAAAACTGTGACACGAGAATTTTATATACAGTGCCGGTAGCAGTAACATTGTCGACGTTTTCGTATCGCCTTCGACTTATTTTGTATTGAAAAATGAACAACGCTGCGGCGGTGAAAAGTGGAACTAAAAATTAGTATGACAATTTTGACACTTCGCGAGTTACGTTTTCGAATACGTTGTCGACAATGTTCCTGCTACCGGCACAGGTTGTCCCAGAAGTCCCGCCCGCTTCTGGCGTGACGTCCACTGCTGGGACAACCTGTACAATATGTACACGAGCATTGTATGTTTAACACTGTTATATATAGGTTTGACAAACCTAATATAAGTGTCACTGTAGACGGAACCAAGCGAACAAACGAATTGACGCCGCCTTTTTAAACATGTAGCGCGTGATCTAGGCGTAGTTTCTTTGTAGTTGCGTGTAATTGTGTATATGTACTGCGAGGCGTATTTTTAACCGGCGTCACTACTTCGTTCGCGACGATCCATCTCATCCACCTTTTTCAATTGATCTGGGATTTTTACATTGAAAATATTCTATCTATGCACGTTGGTAGAATGTCACGAATCTTACAAACATTCTCGTAATAAAATAAACTTTACAGTCGTAAAGAGTTAATGTAATTAAAATTAATTTGTTCGTTCATTATCTTAAAAAGAAAAGTGAGAATTATTGCTACTCGCGCTTATCACATCCAACTTTAAGACAGAGACAGACAGGCTAGCTTCAATGTCGAGCTGCGTTGTTTCTCCGTAGAGGGAGTTACTAACAGACATATCTTCTGCTCTCCTCACACACAGATAAGGATATACGGTGCTAATGTACAAGACAAGGACACACTATTTTGTGTCCTTTACCGCGTTCACGTTTCGCAAAAACTTTAAGTATTACGTATCTTTTGTTTCAGGTAAGCGGGAGAAGTCACTTGTGTTAACACTTTACGCAGGGGCGGCCTTAGCCAATGCGAGGCCCTGAGCTGGTAGATCTTTGCGAAGCCCTTGTCTTTGTGGAATTCGTTTAAAATGATTATGCTTGACTTGTTATAGACAAGACAGTTGTTTGTTGTTAATAAAAAAAATAGTTTCGCTCATCGAGCTCATTTCGCTCTTTCATTTGATTCCCATATCACGACCTAAAATAATGAATTTAATCATAACAATTGAAGTAATGCGCGCGAGTGCGGGAGGCCCTTGCAAGAGCGAGGCCCCGGGCGGTAGCCCCTAAAAGCCGCTACTGACTTTACGCACACGGACGCACACATTGATAACTATCTCCATCACTTTCTGGGGCACACGATACATTCGTCTATTAGCTACTCAGTCTACGTCTCATTCGCTCTTAAATGACAGATGACAGCTAACGCAATTTCGACAAAATGGCGGCAACCAACGCTAATGACCAATCAGCGATGTCCATTAGAGATATTGACTACAACAATTAACCAATAAATGTAACTAATATTAAAAATTAACCATTATATTCAGAAAACAAAATTACCGTTAACGAATAAAAATATCAATATTGTATTCATCAAAGCGATTTTTTTTTCGTTAACGCGATTTTAAACCGATAACTATTAAACCAAATATAAAATAATGTTTTCGAATCATATATCAATTAAAGTTTATCTAACAAAAAAAAAAACAGCTATTATTGTCAAATATTCACATCTCAAATGATCATATTACCGGAGCTAATTAGTGATAAGGAAAATAAGTTTTAGCGCCAAGCTAAATATACCAAACTTTTTCCCAGTTCAAATTAAATAATGATTATAAACGTATTATCGCTTCAATAACATCGTGTGTACATTGGGAGCGTGGCGCGGCAGAAATTGCATTTTTACCCGACTACGGCAAAGCTAAAAGGAAAGGTTATGATTTATTTTTGTAGTAGTTGTATGGCGATTTGAGATTTCCCGTGGGTTATCCCATTTAAATTGGAGCCGCCCGACTGGGTACTGTACCTCCGCCTTACAGAAGACCGCAGTGAAATAATACTACTTGATGTAGTGTTGCGTTTCTGCAGTAAGTAAGGTTGCCAGTGCTCCACGAGGATACGCTGGGCTAGTAGTACTGCTGCTAGCACAGTGAGTCCTCATCAACAACATGGTTGGCACCCCGTTAGTGATATCCCTGGTATTGAAAGCGGCTATAGGCTACGGTGACTGCTTACCATCAGGTGGGCCGTATGCCTGTGTGCCACATTAGTGGTATAAAAAAAAACATTAGCAGTCTATGTCTGCATGCATTTACGCATGTTCCTCCGTAGCGCCTAAACTGCTCATCCGATTTTGATGAATAAGGTGTCAATCGATTCGTTATTATGACCCGGGTGACATAGGCTACATTTTAACCAACTTCATCAATAGTGTAGTGTATGTGGATTTATTATATACCTAAATAAAGGTATTTACTTCCATTTATATATATATATGTATATAACAGCCATTATGGTTGCCAATTTCACATAACAAGCTGTTTCCCCGCGACTTCGCCCGCGAATCAATATAATAGATACGCTATGTTACTCAGTGATAATGTAGCTTTTAACGGTGAAAGCAGTTTTGAAATCGGTCCAGTAGTTTCGGAGCATATTCAAAACAAACATACACACACACAAAATACAAATATTTCCTCTATAATATTAGTATAGATTGGCAATCGTTATAAGTTGGTCAACATCCTAATTAAGTTTGTAATAGGTCTAATTTAAGTTACCGGATCGGGACGCTATACATACATCGCACTGTCTCGAGCGCACCACGTCAGTTGACAGGAGAGCGCAAGCGAGAGTGGACGTGATTTCGTACCAGGTATTATTGTGCGTGCCGAGCCTTACAAGGTAAAATAGTCTTATTTTACCTTGTAAACTTTCTTTAGCGCGGCTTTAAATTTTGTTTCGCCGCAGTCGGGTTTCAGATGTTTTAAGCATTGTATATTTTCCCAATAAATTCTAAATTCAATTATAATACATCCTACATCTATATTGAGTATAGAAAAGCACCGTTTCGATATTACTTGGTTTCATGGGAAGGTTTGAATTAAATTATTTATCTACACTCATATTATAAATGTGAAAGTAGCTGTTTGTTTGTTACCTCTTCAGGACTAAACGGCTGAACGGATCTTAATGAAATTTGACAAGGAGATAAATTACATCCCGGAGAAGGACATAGGCTACTTTTTCTTTTAACAAATGCAGACGAAGTTGCGAGTAATAGCTAGTTTAATATAAATATAAAATATACTGGGAAACATTTCCCAACGCGCTAGCTCAGAAATGTTTTTTGCATTACTAGAATAAATTATGAAATAGAGATAATTCTACGTACGATTACTGGTCACTCAAATTGACATTATTTTTAAATTAAATTTTATTGTAAAAATTCTGACATCTGTCACTTTGACATGTCCGAGTAGACATTCAACGTCACAACAAATAACTTTGTAAGTCAGTTTGTTGAAAACACAAAAAAAGATGCGTCTGTGATAAATAACCGTAATCCGTTCTTAGGTAAACAAGAGAAGCTCCAATAGGCAAAACACTAAAATTACAAAAAAAATACAAAATACCAAAATACCCAATAAATTTCGATTGCCAAACATTTAAAAAGAAATTACCTACCTGTGGTATAACTTCATACGCCACATGCTTCTACCGCGGTCGATCGAATCACAGCCTAAGGTCGACTGGCTATTTAAACATATTTAAATAATCGAACTTATTGCAACTAAGTAGGCTATTAAAAGCCCCCGTTACTATTTGAAGCAAAGTCAAAATACAATGTCGCATGTAAAATCGGTGGACACTCAAAATTAATCAATATGGCATTAGATTTGAGTGGTTTTTAAGTTTAAGACCATTACTGTGTTAACAACGTAGAACTGTATGTGTACGGAATACTACTAGTGTATGAAGTCGGCCGACAGGGCAACTAGTGGAGGAGGGCGGCGTCCCCCTCCTGCCCCCGATGGAAGGAGGGCGCCGTCCCCCTCCTGCCCCTGATGGATGAAGGGCGGCGTCCCCCTCCTACGCCCGATGGAAGGAGGGAGGCGTCCCCCTCCTACGCCCGATGGAAGGAGGGCGGCGTCCCCCTCCTGCCCTCGATGTAAGGAGGGCGCCGTCCCCCTCCTGCCCCCGATGGAAGGAGGGCGGCGTCCCCCTCCTGCCCTCGATGTAAAGAGGGAGGCGTACCCCTCCTACGCCCGATGGAAGGAGGGCGGCGTTCCCCTCCTGCCCCCGATGGAAGGAGGGCGGCGTCCCCCTCCTGCGCCCGATGCCTGCGATACCGGCTGGCTCGCTTGCTAGCAAGTCACGGGAGCTGATTCACTAGTGATATTCTTTAGACATCCTCTTGATAATGGGAACCTAACTCGACGTATAAAAAATACAACGTATATAATTTATAACGCGAGGAGCAATCCCTAAAAAAATAAAGTAAAACTTATTTATTTCCGATTAATTTAATAACAATCACAAATGTATTTTCTTAAATAACACACCGTGCCTACATTGTGATCGTGGAGCGGCTGTAACAACTTCGTATCACCAAGCCGTGTGTTTGAGACCTTACGCAGATGGTAGTGCTTCTGGCACGCAAATATAGTTTAATTTAGTTTCTTAGCCCTGGCCTTGAGGTTCTGACATCTGAAGGGCCCAGGTTCTAACCCCGGCCTGTACCAATGAGTTATGTAAGCTAAAGTACAGTAATTAATCACAACATTGGCTTAAAAAGAAAGGTAAGACGATGTGGATCTCCCGTGGGTTATCCCATTTAAATTGGGGCCGCCCGACTGGGGACTGTACCTCCGCCTTACAGAAGACCGCAGTGAAATAACACTACTTGATGTAGTGTTGTGTTTCTGCGGTAAGTAAGATTGCCAGTACTCCACGAGGATACGCTGGGCTAGTAGCACAGTGAGTCCTCATCAACAACATGGTTGGCAACGCGTTAGTGATACCCCTGGTATTGCTAGCAGCTATAGGCTACGGTGACTGCTTAGTATAAAAAATGTTAGGTAATTGTTATCAAATTAATCTAAAGAAAGATAACATAAACGTTACGCTTTGCCTACTTTCTCCAAATTCTTCTGAGCCATTCTTCTCCGCCTCTGTATCAGAGGCACAAAGCCCCACAGACCAGCCCCACCGATCAATATAAACCCAAGAGTCACGAACAGGGGCTTAAACGAATGAGTGTACTCCGACCACATGCCACATATAGGCGGACCGACTAATTGCAATATGCCATTCACAAATAAACTGATACCGTAAGAGGACATCAGACGCTCAGTGCCCAACATTTCGGCCATCACTAGTGCCGTGACACCGACGTTAATCCCCGATGCCAAGCCGAATATCGAGCAGAAAGTCGCGATCGCCGAATAGCTGTTCACCAGCGGTATCATCGCTAGACTTATGCCGGATAGTAGTAGACCGAAAATAAAGAAGTAGCGCTTGGGCGTTGTAACTACATCAGATAGAGCCGAACCGCCAATTCTCCCGACTAAATCTAAAGCCGATATAATAGAAAGTAGGTAAGCTCCTAGCGATTTGTCGAAGCCACATTCGTTGGCGTAGGACGGGACTAAAATTATAAAATTCGTGTAAGATATGGCGCATGTACAGTTCGATATTAGTATCACTAAATAGATTGGATCTTTTAGGAGTTGTATGTCGAAATATTTACTGGGCTCCTTTTTTGCGTCTTCATCTTTCGGCCGCTTGCGACAGCCGCAGCAATACGTGATAGGTGCTAAGCTATCGGTCACGGATTTAAGCGAGAACTGAGACGCAAATTCGCTGGGCTTCTCGAAAGCCGACAAAGTTGAACCGTGGAAAGGCGTCGACATGAACTGGAAACTGGAAGTGGAGGGCGAACGCTTCGGCGTTTTCGGCACCCCCAACTTTTTGCCGAATGCTTCGGTGGAATTCACTCTGGAGCAAGCCCTACTCTTGCCTTCGGGGACGGACTCCAAAAGCGACTGATTGCTAGGGAGGTGGTTTTTACTGGACATATTTTGCAAACCATGTTTGGAGGGCACTGGGGTTGATAATTTTCTGGTCCTGTCAGCGTCAGCGCGAGCTGTGACCAGGGCGGCGCTAGCCGAGCGAGCAAAGTTCTCTTTATTCGGTGAGTTCTGATCGAGGTACGCGTTGGAGCGGTTTTTGAAGATTGGAGGGGAACCGTTGGGGTGTTTGTCTGCGCTTGGGGTGTCACCCGGCGTAAACACCAGCTTCGGCTGCTGCGACTCCTCAAGCTCATTGGGATCTTCCTCGACGAAGGGCTCCAACTGAAATTAAATAAAAGCTAACCTAATTTTTGTTCTACCACTAAGGTGGCAAACAAGCGGCCCGCCTGATGGTAAGTGGTTACGGACAATAAATCTGTATATATGTCACCGGAAGATAACAAGAACCGCAAATGTATACATTTCCTAGGAAATTTATCAACCTTCGTAGGATTCTAAACGAGAGATTAATTGTATTAATTTACGCCCACGTTTTCGCAAATTAATAAACTTACCGAATAAAAAAAACAACCAAACGGTGAACGAAAATTAATACAATTAATCTCTCGTTTAGAATCCTACGAAGGTTGATAAATTTCCTAGGAAATTTATACATTTGCGGTTCTTGTTATCTTCCGGTGACATATATATAAAGGAAGAAACTGAGTGACTGACATATCAACGCACATCCTAAACGGCTGGGGAGACTTGACATTTTGACAGTAAGTACCTTTTGTAACGTAGGCTTCCACTAAGGCCGGGTTTTTGGAAATACCACCTAAGGGGGTATAATAGGGGATGAAAGTTTGTATAAAAATCCGTCATTTTTAAACTTAAACCAATGAAAATTGGGATTTAGCCTTTCATTTAAAAATAAATTAATACGTATTTGACGATTATTGGAAATTCCACCTCTTAGGGGTAATATAGGGGATGCAATTTTTTATGAACATCCGTATTTTTTGTAGTTAAATGCATTAACAATAAAATAAATACTTATATTATAAGCGGTGGGCAAAGCTATCATTCATATTCACTTAATCACGCGTGCGAAGCCACGGGCAAAAGCTAGTTGCCAATAAAACACAAAATTATACCAAAATACACGATTTATTTACAAAATATAATTAACAGTATAATTACTAGAATTAAATAACAATAATATAATTATGTATAGTTATATAGTTTAAGAACACAAATAAACTTGTCTTAGAAAACGCAAACGTCTCGCCGTCCGTCTGTCTTGAAATGGCATCATCCATGTTTCATAGAGATTTGGTCCAAATCTGAAAGTGCCAAACAATTTTTTTGTATATTCTGTTAGAGCTTGTCCGTCTGAGCATTTATTACTATGACACCAAAGTTGGACATTACAGGACATTTCATTTGTTTTTGTTATTTTGAATTGATGTTTACAACAAAAAAATATGTAAATTCAGGTTTTAAACTCAAATAAAATCAACTACAATGGCCCTACAGGCTTGGTGCAATAGTGTGTGACAACTTGAAAAAAACTGAATATTCATACATATTTGTTGAAAACAGGAATTCAAAATAACTAAAACAAATAAAATGTCCTGTAATGTCCAACTTTGGTGTCAAAGTAATAAATGCTCAGACGGACAAGCTCTAACAGAATATACGAAAAAAAGTGTTGACCGGCACTTTCAGATTTGGACCAAATCTCTATGAAACATGGATGATGTCCTTTGGTACACATATAGTTTATAACCTGGATTAACACATAGGATACATTTTAACCAGGGAAATATAAGGTTCCTCTGGGATTTTAAGCTCAACGCGAACGAAGTCTCGTGAAGAAGCTAGTCAGACAATAATTCAAAACAATCCTTAAACTGTCTGATACCCCCTGTATAATATTCGGCATTATAAATGAATTAAATAATTAAAAAAGCAGTGTATCAATGGTGCTTATTCTGTTGTGCGAAATCATTAAACTAAACTAATTTGAAAGGACATAAAGTATTGCCAAAATCAAATTAAAAAAAATTAGGTGTGGCACTCGGAGACTGCCGCGGTAAATCTATTGCATAGCATTTTTTATCAACTTATGCAATTATAATTATTTATTTATTTTATTAATGCAGTATTTTTTATATACCTACTAGCTGCCCGCCCCGGCTTCGCTCGTGTGGACAATTTTTTTTGCATTTATGGGGATGAAAAATAGATGTTGGCCGATTCTCATAGATACCGGATAAGCACAAAAATTTCATCAAAATCGGTCAAGCCGTTTCGGAGGAGTATGGCAACGAAAACTGCGACACGAGAATTTTATATATTAGATATACTTTCTCACAAACAGCTGATTACGGTAGTTTTCCAATACAACCAATGCCACCTAAAGGCGGGTTGCTGAACTAAAGAGACAAGCGTGATATTTCAAAAAGTCATTAAAATTTCTGGTATTTATCGATAGATGGCGGAGTGGGGGATTTTTTTCTTTACAGAATTCGGATGGATTCGGTCCCCACGCTCAAGGCCCGCTATGCAATATAAAAGCTATGCAATAGCTTAAAAAAACATTTATTCACTTTAGGCCCTAATAAGGCACTTATAAAGATCTAATTTACCACCGAGTTGCCAATTAAAATGCCATCCTTATTTAACCCCTCACATGAGAAAGGGATAGTGAAATAGTATACACCACTAGATGTCGCTGTAATGTGAATAAACTACATTAGCACGCGCGGTAGAGAGTCTCCGTCGCTGCTATATATCTCAGCGACACGGACTACGATAACTTTTAAACAAGTATTATTTTACCACCACCACATAGGGATGCCCGAAATGCAATAAAGTATCGATATACATATATCGTATCGATATTTTATGAAAATATCAATATCATTATTGATATTTTTATTTAAAAAAAAACGATATATCGGTATGATTTGGCAGAGAATATTCGTGCTAATCAAAAGACATCATTTTTAATAAATCAAGAACAACTATTAAGAAATTTTAATTATTGATTAATCAAACCAATATTTATCTGATAAGAAAAACTTCCTAGTTAACTATTCCTTTCTAGGATTTTTTAATCTTTTAACATATAAATGTTTGTTGGTCTGAAAAGAATATCGATTTTCATACCTTTTCGATACTTGGAATTTTATATCGGTACATCGATGTATCGAAGTATAAAATATCGGTCAAAAATATCGATAATTCGATGTTTCATCAAGATCTGCTGATACAAGAGGGCAACATGTAGATAACAAGACTTTTAGTCCTTTCAAATTAGTTTAGTTTAGTCATTTTGGACATCACAATCGACACCAATATAATAGTTATTTAAAATAATTATTCCGTTTAAATATAAACAGTCTATATGAAAGACAAGTCTAAAAATATTAAAAAAAAATACAAACCGTACAGTATTCGCATTTGATGTGTAACATCTGACAACTCTGCTTTTTAGAGTTCCCTCCCCGGTGGGTAACCAACGGAACCCTAACAACTAATTGAGACTTCGCCGTCCGTCCGTCCGTCTGTCAGCGGGCTGTATCTCATGATCCGTAATAGGTAGACAGTAATGAAATTTTCACAGAATGTGTATTTCTGTTGTCACTATAACATTTAAAAAAATAGAGGGGCTGCCATACAAGAAAGGTGTTTTTTTTTTTAATAATGGTAAAAGGTAGACAGTTGAACTGCTCAAAGAATGTGAATTGATTCTAAAAAAAAGAGCGATTTTTTACAATTACAAACAGTACGGAACCCTCGGTGGGCGATTCCAACTCGCACTTGGTCAAATTTTTGTTGTCGCTATGTCTTTACCAAAACTGGTCACTTCTAGAACACACGATTGTTAGAATAATATTGTAATTTAGAGGATTAAGTTGAATTTAAATTTACCCATTAGCCTTGCAGGCTAGATTGTAATAATAATAATAATAATAAAAAAGAAAAAAGAAAAAAGAATCTTCTAGAACACAGTTCCGCGGCTTTCTGTAATGCAGTTCTGTCCCTTTTAACAAAATTCCCAGAAAAAGCAAGCGTTAAGATGCTACACATTAAAAACTATAAAAAAGAAGAAATAATTCACACATAGGATTCATTTTAAATCGATTTTGTATTACATAAAAAAAATAAGAAAAAATCTTAAAATAAGTTTTTTTGGAAAATATCAGACATTTAGGTTAAGTTAAATTTCTTTGGAAAATAGGAATGGTTTTAAACGCTTCTACGTATCTGGCAGAATTTACAGAAATTCTTTCCATTAAAAAGAACTAATTCAGTCATTCATTACAATACTCATTCATTGAAGTTTTATATTGTTATATAAACACAATAGCATTCCCAAGGAGGGTTGATGTCAGGAAGGCGGCCGGTCGTAAAATGATCTGCCAAAACCCCAGCAATATGTATCAGAGTACATATTGCGCCGACCCCAAATAATATGGGATAAGGGCAGGAGAACGATGATGATACAAACACACACACACACACGGACACTTGCGTTTTGATAACAGAAGTGTGATAATTGTGTCGTACAAAATCACTAAACCAATTTCATTTGACAGGAATAAAAAGTATTGTCATCCTTGTTTAACCGCGCACGTGAGAAAGGGATAGCAATACATTTGCTCCCGTCAAATAAGTTTAGGCACCACTATCACACTTCTACACTAATATTATAAAGAGGAAAGATTCGTATTTCTGTATGTAACGAATAAACTCAAAAAGTACTGGACCGATTTTAATAATTCTTTTTTCATTAGAAAGCTACATCATCACTGAGTAACATAGGCTATATATTATACTAGCTGCCCGCCCCGACTTCGCACGGGTAGACAAAATATTTGATAAATGTCTATAGGCTCCGAAACTACTGAACCGATTTCAAAAAATCTTTCACCGTTAGAAAGCTACACTATCACTGATTAACATAGGCTAGCTGCCCGCCCCGGCTTTGCACGGGTAGAAAAAATATTTGATATCAATGTCTACCCGTGCGAAGCCGGGCCGGGCCGCTAGTCTATTATAAATACGAATGTTTCTGTGTGTGTGTGTGTGTGTGTGTGTGTTTGTACCGTCTTCATGCCTCAACGGTTGAATGGATTCGTATGATATTTGGAATGGAAGTAGCTTATAAGCTGGATTATTATATAGGATACTTTTTATCCCGGAAAATTTTGTGGTTCCCGAGGGATAGTAGAACCATGCGGACGAAGCCGCATGTAAAAGCTAGTTGTTCATATTTTTTAAATTATCGGAAGCCTCAATATAGCTTTAATCTAAGGAAGAAATACAATCATAATAATAATGCTTGGACATTATCACACAACGCCATCTGGCCCCAAACTAAGCAAAGCTTGTACTATGGGAACCAGTAGCTGATACAATACTTATATACTTTTGTAAATACATACTTATAATACATAACAAACACACAGACGCAAGTCAAACATGTTTGACACATAAATGTTTGCTCCGGCGGGAATCGAACACGCTGCCCCTATCGTAGCAGTCAGGTATACTAACCACTAGACCAGCGGTCTCATCAATAAAATAAATTGTATGTAGTTATATATGACACTATTCTTCCATCATAATATGTCTGATTACTGTAATATTGGTGCCAATTCTGTTGTTCAAAATTACTAAACTTAACAAATTTGACAGGTCTAAACATATTGCCATCCTTATTTAACCGCGCACACGAGAAAGGGATAGCAACACTTTTAGACCTGTCACATTAGTTAAGTTTAGTAATTTTGAACAACAGAATCGACACCAATATGTCCTTAAAATATAATGTACCTCTGTATAACAGATACAAAAAATTATATATTTTTTAATTAAACCTAATTATAATAGAGTGAAATAATAAAAAGCCATATATTTCTAAATAATAATAATATATCTTCACGCCTTCCCACAAGGGTCCCCGAAGGGGTAGGCAGAGGTTACAACACCCACTTTCCACCAAATATAATTTGGTGCCAACGTGACAGATGGTGAGTCCGTCGGCGTCTCTTAGGCACTACATACGTCCTTGAATTTTTTTTCAGACGTATGAAAACACATGATTAACTAAATGACGCCATTTTTAATCCAATATGGCGGCCGCTGCAAGATGGCCATTTATAATTTCCACATAAACCCTTATGATATCGGTATCAAATAAAAGGTGATGACCGAGTAAAACATTGCATTAAAAAATAATTATCCCCACTTTTTTTTGGTCTTAGATTAAATAATATACCTATAAAACGTATACCTAGCTTAACTGGGGTTTCGTAATAAGCTGACATCCGTTGTGAGTTGCGTTATATTTTTTATTATCATCTCTAATATTATAAAGAGAATAGATTTGTATTTTTGTTTGTAATGAATACTCAAAAACTACTGGACCGATTTTAATAATTATTTCACTAACAGAATCCTATATTATCACTGAGTAACATAGGCTATATATTATATTGCTACAACGGGCGTAGTCGCGGGGGAAAAGATAGTACCGTATATGCAACGAACTATCGCATTTTGTGCTATGAACATTTAGCTCCTATAAAATATGTATAAAAAACTAAGATAGATATAGCATTAATGAATAAAAGTTACAAAATTTACTAAGTTATAAGTAGATACTTAATTTAAATTAAATTAAATATATCGTTAGTATCATAGCGTTTAAAAATTCGGACGTTTTCATGTAACGTATCGTTATTAATAGCATAAGCTATTATAACGTTATAACGCTTAACGTTTTAACGAATAAGCGTTATAACGTTTATTAAACTTTCTGGCCCGCTTTTTCAAGTTCCTCTGCTTTCCTTTTCTTATACTTATCAATAAAAGGCATTAATAACCACAACGAAGCGCCCGCAATGAATATCACACCGAAAGTTAGGAACATACTCTTATAGTTTTTCGAGTGCTCGTACCAAATACCGCATAGGGGCGGTCCTATCAGCTGTAAAATACCGTTCACGAACAAACTGATCCCGTATGTGGACATCAACCTTTCAACGCCCAAAACTTCGGCCATAACTAGTGTTGTAACACTATTATTGACACCGGAAGCGAGTCCAAACAACGCACAGACAACACTTATAGTCATGTAAGATTCTAAAAACGGTATTATCACTAAAGTTATACCTGAAAATAGCAAACCACCGACGAAGTAAAAGCTCTTCGGTATGATATTAAGGTCGCACAACGCCGACCCGCCAATACGACCGACCAAATCCAAAGCGGAGACAGTGCTGAGCAAATACGCTCCTCTCGCTTTATCGAACCCGATATTCTGCGCGTGCGAAGGTAAAAGAATGATAAAATTAGTGCACGATATCGCAACTGTACTACTGGATATCAGAATCACTAGATAAGTAGGGTCGGCTAGTAAGCTTAAATCTAAAAATTTACTCGGTTCCTTTTTCGTTTTTTTCTTGCATCTGAAGCAGCAATAGGCCACGTCAGCAACGCTTTCTGTGACAGACTTCAACGAGAACTGTGAAGCGAACTCGTTGGGTTGTTCGAAGGCTGACAACGTCGACCCGTGGAACGGCGTTGAAACGTAAGCGAAACTGGACGTTGAGTAATTTCTCTTCGGGCCGGCCGTACTGAGCCTCCTCCCGAAACCCTCCTGAGATCCCAACTTGGTGATCGATGTGGAGCTGTACGTGGTTTTAGGTATCGGTTTGCTGTAAGACAGTTTTCTTTTAGACAAATTCGCTCGTAGGTTGTGTGCAGACGGCGAATGCACGCAATTCTGACTGGAATGTATATGGGCTTGCGATAGTTTTCTCTCAGATGATTCCGTTGTCAGTTTATCAGCGGTGCCATTCTCGAGCCCTTGAGTAGGCTGTGTCATGTTAAACGATTCAATTGGTTCGTCCTCTTCGAATAGGATGTCGTCCTGCAATGGAGAGGTCGATAATTAAACAAATAAATCACTACATTAAAACACTAAAAGAACACGCTTCATAACATATTTATACTAAAACCAGGGTCATTAGGACAAAGATTATGTTGTTCAAAATCACCAAAACTAAATAAATTTGACAGGCCTAAATGTATTGCCATCCTTATTTAACCCCGGACATGAGAAAGGGATAGCATTACTTTTTAGCCCTGTCGAATTAGTTTAGTTAAGCGATTTTGTACAACAGAATTGGCACCATTGTATTGTTATCGGTCTTTAAAACATGTGCAAAGTTTCAAAATTATCAGACGTCTACAAATAGGAAGAAATGACGCAGAGTGAATCCGTTACATTGATAGCGTGGTAATAAAAAAAAACATTCAGACTTATTTTGAGACAATGCATAATTAAAGTCTGACTGCAAGACGAAGGGCATCGAAAGTATCTATTTTGTATCTTCGCCATATAACTTCTAAAGAGATAAAAAAATATCAAAGCGCGTTGTCACACATGTTCATACAACAAATCAAAGCAACGCACCAAAATAGGACTGAATTCCGGCCGAATATTGAAACGATATTCAAAGTTTGAAGGCCCAATTTACTGTTTGAAGCGTCGTCAAAATACAATATAGCATGTAACATCGGAGGCCACACAAATTGAATGAGGCATCAGATTTGACTGGCGTTTCATAATTCGGCCATTATACTGTTACGCCTGATATATATTCAAAGGTAATACGATGTTCATAATTCTGGCGAATATTAAACATTATCACCGGACACCAGTTTTTAGTCAAATGTATAATTTGTTAATTATTATATATAACACGAATTACAGGTAACCAACATATAACATCATATACATGTGAATTTATCAAGTGGTTGTGGTTGGCCGAATTCGAAATTATCAATAGCGTAAATTACTCAAAGAAGTCTTGGACCCGATTTTGATGAAAGCAAAAAGTGTTTAGTTATTTATTTAATAATGTATGAACACACAACAAATATATCTAAATTCCTTGCCCAGAAACCGGACCCGTTGGTCTTTAAAAAAATATTATCCACACTATTCGATGGAGTCACTATAAGGATCCAATTCTCGGAAGAAAGACTTCCCAGAAATGAATATATTGGATTTTGACGATCACTTATTTTTGCTATTCATACAACCAAACCAAATATCAAATATTTTCGGATCAGGCCATCCACGCCCCCATTAAAAAAAATCAACCTGTATACTAGTTACTACAACTACTATTCACAACATATATAAAGCTCTAACATGTATACACATAATCACTTTCGTTATTCATCCGTTTAAATGTAGCAGCTAAATAACCAGTTATTTAGCGTCAACGTTAATGCGCAACGAATACGTTGTTAATATAGCAGTATGATTTAACGCAGTTATAAATATTTATGAAAACTTAAAAATAACAGCTTAAATAACACGTTATTGTAACGTTAGCAATTATTTGTAGCACGTTTTGTTTTATAATAAATATAATTTTTGAAAATGAAACTACGCCTCGGGTGTTTAAATTGCATGTTTGGTAAGGAAAGTGATTATTTGATATTGTTTTAGTAACAATCTATTCGTTAGTAGTATTAGTGGAGAAATGTCACATACATTTTAACAAAACTGTATTTGTTTCAAAATAAATTAGGCAAGTAAAGAAATATTAAATAGAAAAGAAACATCTCACCACTTGACTTATATTTCATGAAATGAAATTGTGTTACTAGTTCAGTGTCATGTTGGGAGTTTGTTTTCCATTTGATCAGCATGACAACGGATATAAAAATAATTTAATTTTTTTTTTGTTAGTCACACAAGCTTTACGGGGAAGCACAACAGCGTGAGGAAACTTGCATATGTCAGAAGAAATTCAAGGACGTATGTAGTGCCCAAGAGACGGCGACGAACTCACCATCTGTCACGTTGACCAAATTATCTTCGGTGGAAGGAGTGAAGACATTTTTTTTTATCTTTACATGTACGATTATCTAATTTTTGTGTTGTTTTCTTCGTCTCTGGCCATACGTCAAGCCAACCTCATTTTGGAAACAGAAAACAGTTATTAAAATTTTGTGACAGTAATGTTATGTACAGTTAATAAAAGCCATAAGAAAAACACTACACTATTTAAGATTATGTGGAATTACTTCTTACAAATATGAAATATTGTTACATATATTCAGACATATTTTGGTGGTTACTGAGAAAATTTTAAATCGCCATTTTATTACGATGTCATGCCATATTGGATTAAAATGGCGGCATTGCCATGCCATTGCATATGCCAATTCAGCTCAATAAGACACTGGGAAGTGGGTCTGCATGATTTGATTACACACACCGGACAGGTGAAACAAAATAAAAGTTTTTTTTTAATTTCCAACTCAATAATAATAATAAAATAATTAGAAGAGCGGTTTCGCGTCACGTCCGATTCGAATCAATGAAAATACGGATACAGGAATATCATTACACTAACACTACTTTGGTGTAGTGTTGTGTTTCTGCGAGTTACGTTGCCAATGCTACTAGCGATTTCCTCTTGTTTATACCACTAGTATGGCACACAAGCATACGGTCCACCTGATGGTATGCAGTCACCGTAGCCTATAGCCGCTAGCAATACCAGGGGTATCACTGACATCTAGTGCGTAAAGTACTATACATAAATAGTTATACAGAACAAAATTTCACGGATTCGAATAGGACGTAGTACGGAATCGGTATTATATTAGGGACAGGTTGAAAAACAGGAATATTATTAGATACGAAAGACTCTCTGTGCAGTCTAAACTAAAATTATAAAGAGGAAAGATTACTATTTTTGTTTGTCATTAATTAACTCAAAAACTAATGGACCGATTTAATAAAATCTTTTACCAACAGAATGCTATTTTATCACTTAATGATATAACCTATACACTATACAGCATACCCCGATTGGTACCATTTAAGCCGAAAGCTTTGGCTAATATACGTCATGTTGGCATACATCCACAGAGGTCAACGACCAAAGTATACTAAGTTATGACCAGTTGAAGTTTCTTAGGGAATTCTGTGGTTGCAACCCAAGTCCCTGTAAATAACACTAGTGATGCACCATAACATGTATACGAATATACCTAAGTAGGGGCCCAACACATCAGTATTATTTATGGAAATAAAAAAAATAGATTTTTAACATCATAATATTGACTATAATGGCGTTTCTTAAGTCTCGTCTTAAATGGTACAAACCGGGGCACCCTGTATTATATTGCTACGCGGGCGAAACCGCGAGGAAACAGCAAGAATGAAATATAAATAGATATATAAAATGGTATCGCTTACTTTACGTATGTCGTGCTCGTGACGCCATCATATGAGTTCCTTAGCTTGTTTCATTTTCAAAAATCACTTCCGCATATATAAAACGTGAAACCATAACGTCATAAATCAACATTTTAAAGTATTTTATTCAAGAAAAAATAATTAAACAGCATTTATTTTTGCGATAATGCAATATACCTATAACGGTATACAATTTCAATAACGGTTCAAAAAACGCAACGCAACGACTAAAAACGAACAGATCAAAACTACGTTAAAACAACCGTTTAAATAACGTTTAAAATATCACATTTTACGAATGTAAAATTTTGTTGTATTTTTTAAGCAAACTCGAAATTACATCTATTTAATTGTATCTATCGTTGTATTGGAATTATTAAAAAATACAAGTTAGCGGTACTTTAAAACAAATAAAATAAAATGAGAGTAATATCGAAAATTGTCATTGAACCAAGCAAAAAAAACGACCACCGAAAGAGAAGAACCCAAAAATTTTTGACAACTTTAATACCGGAAAAAAACAAAAAAAAAATTTTTTTTTACACTAACCTGGGGCCCGTCTTCGTCTTCCACCGGTTCCTTGTACTTCCTGACCATGTGTTCTTCAACTGGCTGGAACAGTAGGGCGGCCGCCCACACATTCAGCATAATGCCGCCCAGGATGAAAACTGCACCGCTGAAAAACATCAAACACAACTTAAAACTAGCTGTCCCGACAGACGTTGTTCATTCTTCGCTATTAATTCATATGACAAATACACCATAGAAAAAAGGACCTTTAGTTTATACAGAAATTAAAATGTTCCAGTTTTTTTAGAATCGGTGTAGCTGTTCACGCGTGATGCGGTGATCAAGAGAAATAGGGATTCATTTTTATATGAATATATCTAAAATATAAAAATGAATCGCTGAATGTGTTGCTAAGCGCAAATCTCGAGAGCAGCTGAACCGATTTCGCTAATTCTTTTTTCAGAATATACCATGAAGTACAAGGATGGTTCTTACGGAGAGAAAAATGCCAGAAAAAGTCGAAAACCGGGTAGACACAATATTTGATAAATATCTACCCGTGCGAAGTCGTGGCGGACCGCTGTTAAAGAATAAAAAGGACATCATAGAGAATATTCAGACAGGCAAGCTCTAACAGAATATACAAAAAAATGCGCTGGCCGGCACTTCCAGATTTGGACCAAAATTGATGATGTCCTTTAAAACGACCCCGACTCTAAATCCTCTCTACACAGACACACACAGACACACACACTCACACACACACGCAGGCACACGCAGGCACACGCAGGCACACGCACGCACACGCACGCACGCGCGCACACACACACACAATGACGTGAATTGTCATACTGACAACGCATTTCTAAGCTCCTAATTTTGCTAGGCACTTAGTAACGTAGGTGAACTCACTTGTATCCATATGTCTCAAGCAGGTATCTGAGGACGGGGGGCAGTATGATGCTGCCGAAGGCGGAGCCCGACATGCAGATCCCGTTGGCGAGCCCCCGCAGCCGCACGAAGTATGACGTCACAATGTACACCGTGGGGGGGAACGCTAGCCCCGCGCCCGCCCCCACCATTGCACCGAAACTACACAAAAGAAGACATACTGTTGAGGTAGTTTAGGTTCAGTTTTGGTTAGTGGGACTTTTATAAGAAAACCACAGTACGCGCTCTCTCTAGTGCTGTTTATTTGCGACTGACTGAGATGAATGCATATTGCTACATAATAATTAAAGAAAGACTTAACACATACTCATTAGATACATAGATTCAGGGACCTCATATTACCCTATTCCGCGTTTTTAGTGTTCCGTTCCTTAATAGGAAAAAAGGAACCCTTATAGGATCACTTTGTTGTCCGTCTGTCTGTCTGTCTGTCTGTCTATCTGTCTGTCTGTCTGTCAAGATTTTTTATCTCAAGAACGCGTGGAGTTATCGATTTGCAATTAATATGAAATACCCGGGTCTATGGTCTCTTTCGGCTGTAAATAATCAACCGACGAATAATGACCTCATTTGAAGTTCGCCTACTTTTAACCTTACCTACAAGTGTGTACGGAACGCTCGGTGCGCGAGTCCGACTCGCACTTGGCCGTTTTTTTTTAATATCGGATTTAAACAGACACGGCCGATTTAAAATTTTATCAGTAAATACATGCGAAAGATAATCTGTTTGTTTGTTATCTTTTCACGACTAAACGACATAACGGCTCGCAATAAAATTTGACAAAGAGATTTGTCTAAAAAAATGCAGACTAAGTCGCAAGTAACATCTAGTTATAATATATATATTAATGCCTTCCCCCAAGGGTCCCCTAACAAGCAGACAGAGTTTTTTAGTTCCACTTTTGCTTGGCTAGTCTTATCGGATTAGTCCCAGTACCGACCAGTAGGGGATACAGCCCCACCGGTCCGTACCAATGAGTTTTCCTAACTTAAGTGCAGTGATTAGTCACACCACGAGCTTTACGGTGAAGGAAAACGTCGTGAGGAAACCTGCATACGTCTGAGAAGAAATTCAAGGACGCATGTAGCGCCTAAGAGACGTTGGCACCAAATTATCTTCGGTGGAGAGTGTTGTAACCGGTTAAATGTTCAAGGACATAGAGTAGTGTAGTCCTCACCTAAAGTACAGGTACGTGATGGAGAAGGCGTAGCTGCTGAAGATCATGCCGAAGGCTGCCAGGCTGCCTCCGATGAGGGTGACCGTACGATACGACCAGTTCACAGACAATATGGAGGACAACGGACCTGAAATATACCACCATGGTATCAGTTTGAAATTTAATTTGACAGGTCTAAAAGTCTTGCTATCCCTTTCTCATGTGCGGGGTTAAATAAGGACGGCAATACTTTAGACCTGTCAAATTAGTTAAGTTTAGTAATCTTGAACAACAGAATTGGCACCAGTATTCTTGGTGGCACTAGTTACGTTTTAAGCCGTGGTGGCCTTGTGGGTGAAACAACGGCCTGTCATCTGATGGGCCCAGCTTCAAACCCCGGCATGTACCAATGACTTTTGTGAGCTTAAGTACTGTGATTAATGACACCGTGAAAGTTAGGGCGAATTGGGTTCTCCCGTGTGTTTTCAAATAATATTAGTGACGCCCGGCTGGGGACTGTACCTCCACCTAACAGAAGACCGCAGTGAGTAAGGTTGGCAGTGTTCCACTAGGATACGCTGCGCTAGTAGTAATACTGCTAGCACAGTGAGTCCTCATCAACAACAGGGTTGGCAACGCGTTAGTGATATCCCTGGTATAGCGGACTCAAAGACGGACGTGACAGATGGTGAGTCCGTCGCCGTCTCTTAGGCACTACATACGTCCTTGAATTTCTTCTTAGACGTATGTAGGTTTCCTCACGATGTTCTCCTTCACGATAAAGGATTCTTCGCGGGTCATTGAACCTGCAAATTGTCAGCATACGTACCCAAGCTGCTGTAGAGGAAGTAGCAAAGGGCAACGATCCCGGAAGATGCAGAGGCACTCGCTTGGAACATGTCATTGAACTCGAGCAATAGTACTCCGAAAGACTTGATCGTGCCAGGTATCAGTATGTTCACTAGAGTAGCCCCTGAAATTTATTTTTATTCATTTATAAGGCACAAAAAATAAAGCACAATTATATAAAAACGCACGGGTAAATATTTTGTCTACCCGCGCGAGGCCGGGGCGGGTAGCTAGAATAATGTATAGTATATGTTACTCAGTGATAATGTAACTTTCTAAACGGTGAAAGAATGTTTGAAATAATACCGGTGGTTTCGGAGCCTATTCAACACAAACATACAAACAAAAATACATATTTCTCCTCTTTATAATATTAAGTATAGATCTATATCGATGCGACAAAAAGTACCCGGTAAACAGTACCTCGTCTGCGCAGGGCCCTAAGCGTGAAATTATGTCCTTATAGGCGAGTGATCAATTTTTCTAACTTTTATCGGCAAATTGCAAAATTGTGAAGAGATTTCTGAAGGGTCGGCAACGCGCAAGTGTTACCCCTGATGTCGCAAGCGTCAATAGGCTACGGTGACCGATTACCATCAGGTGGGCCGTATGCTTGTTTGCCACCCTAGTAGTATAAAAAAATATTGCGATGTCACCGAATTTCTCATTCAAAGTTGCAACCGGGTGTACCGAGAATCGGTCTTATGATACCGGTACTGGCAGGTCTTCGTCAGTAACAGTATTCTCAGGTATTTTCAGTACCAGGTATTCCCGATGCAAGCCCTACACATTATCGAACACACGACGCGAAACAATATACCACATTCGTTCGATAGCATTGATGCAACTGAGTTTAAGGTTTGAGCGTGCCACTCGCAAAATACTTCATACTACTCGGAGCTTCATATCATTATAAAAAATAACAAAATTCATAGTGTTCTACATTTTTTTTTTATACCACTAAGGTGGCACACAAGCATACGGCCCATCTGATGGTAAGCAGTCACCGTAGCTTATAGCCGCTAGCAATACCAGGGGTATCACTAACCATGTTGTTGATGAAGACTCACTGTGCTAGCAGTATTACTACTAGCCCAGCGTATCCTCGTGGAGCACTGGCAACCTTACTTACATATAACGTAATGTAATTACTGCATACTGGCTTGGGGTGGTTCATCGCCTTCGTTCATTCTTCCTCTCGAAAGAGCTCAGAGGGGTGTATTAAAAACAGCGTTTAAAAAACCGCTTCGGTATCATACCGACACTCTATACGAAGAGGCTGGTGTATTGAATGTACGGAAATTGTACATTGTCAGAGTGGTATCTGCCGTCCATAAAACAGTTTTAAATTCTGACGAATACGACAAGCTGTCAAGAAATCGCATCTTCAAGCTACCCAATATTTCGCACGGCAACTTCGTTTGCGCATCGTTTTGGAATCTTTCTGTTTTCCTTTATTTATAACAAATTTGCTAGTGTCTGCAATCTTAAAGATTGCACTGTAAGGGAAACCAAAGCACTCATTACGAATACCTTACTCAAGTGGAATTATTCGGAAACTGAAGACGTCCTAAGGGTCATCGAATGAGACTGCAGCGTAAACGAACACATGCTGACACGCATGCAGAGACACACACACACGCACACACACACTTTTTTGGATTGTTTTTAGGATTAAATTGTTAACAAGTTGTATCCTGTTTTGCCGTAATTTGCCATGTATATCGATTACTTTCCTCATAGGACAGGCTATGCCTAGTGTGAGGAATAGAAATATTGTGTAATGTAAGGCTCTTGGAAATAAATATTTTATTTATTTATTTATTTATTATAAATTTTAACGAAAAGACGAATAAAGTTCTCAAAATATTACGTTAAATCATACCGCTATAAAATAACAATATCAAAATAATAACGTTATATTGTTATTGTATCGGATTACCCGAACCGAGCGGCAAACAACGTTATTAATATCGTTACGTTGTAAATATCGTTTACTGATATAACGTTATTCTGCTATATCAAATAACGTTATGTTGTAAACGTTATATTGCTTATAACGTTATAGACACCAGTAGGGCTAGCATGAATAATTGCGACAATACGTTTTCGTATCGCCTTTGACTATTTTTGTATTGAAAAATGAACAGCGCTGCGGCGGTGAAAAGCGGAACTAAAAATTAGTATGGCGATTTGACATTTCGCGAGTTACGTTTCGTTTACGTAGTCGACAATGTTCCTGCTACCGGCACAGCATGTGATAACGTTATGGTTTTATAACGGTATATGATCATCTGATATGTCTACATCTTTGTAACATCTAGCCTTACCACAGAGTAAGCAAGTGAGTTAAAAACAATATTTTATACAAGCCTGAATTCTGTCATCAAGCATTCAAGCCCTTTCATTCACCCATATAATTATGGGTGACGGAGGAAATGATAAATCTCCATTTTGCAAAGAAGTTTTCAATGCGAATAAAATCTAAATTGAAAATTTGAAAACCACCGAAACATAATCCTCTAAAATCACAGCTAAGAACCATCTCGATTAATTCAACTTCAAAACAAAAAAAACTACATCAAAATAAGTTTAATCCGTTTAGGAGCTACGATACCACAGACAGACACAAAAAACACACAGATACACACTACAAACTTGTCCTACAAACACCCCTCTTTCGCTTCGGAGGTTAAAGACTCTTAGGGTCGGTAACGCGCGAGTGATACCCCTGTTTTTGCGTCCATAGGCTACGGTAACCGCTTACCATCAGTAGGGCCGTTTTTTCTTTACTTATTGTACCACTAAGGTGGCAAACAAGTATACAACCCAACTGATGGTAAGCGGTCACCGTAGCTTTGCTTGCAACACTTGCTTGATTGCGACCGTATGCTTGTGTGCCACCTTAGTGGCATTTAAAAAAGGATGGTATTAAGAAAAATAATGGTATTAGATTTACCTACGAGCACACACCACCCCCACTTGCCATCTGGTGGTACCATCTCCCAGTCCCGGTCGGGCGCCGGGCCGATGGTGAACCGACCGCCGCCCACTGCTGGGCTTTCATCCTCGGGCAGCTTCACTGTTGGGCAAAGATACAGGTTACGTTAATAGTGGGTACTGTAACACGTTGCTGGTCACATAGCTTGCTTGTAAATATGTAGAAGGCAAAAAATGCTAGAAAAATTACGTGTGGTACTCGGAGACTGCCGCGGTAAAGCTATTGCATAGCATTTTTTATCAACTTATGCAATTATAATTATTTATTTATTTTATTAATGCAGTATTTTTATATACCTATATACTTTCTCACAAACAGCTGATTACGGTAGTTTTCCAATACAACAATGCCACCTAAAGGCGGGTTGCTGAACTAAAGTGACAAGCGTGATATTTCAAAAAGTCATTAAAAGTTCTGGTATTTATCGATAGATGGAGTTGTCGGTCGGAGTGGGGGGTGTTAGGTTTTTTTCGTTACGGAATTTCTGGATTCGGTCCCAACGCTCAAGGCCCGCGATAAAAGCTATGCAATAGCTTAAAAAAATGTTATTCGTATGTAGATTTTATAGATTGACGATAGGCCATAAGAATAAGTATCATTTATTCTTATAGTTAGGCCCGTCTTCGAAATTTGTAATACGCACACACACATTGTAAAAGTCAAATCATATCATTGGTTAATCTGTATATATGTCACCGGAAGATAACAAAAACCGCAAATGTATAAATTTCCTAGGAAATTTATCAACCTTCGTAGGATTCTAAACGAGAGAATAATTGAATTAATTTTACGCCCACATTTTCGCAAATTAATAAACTTACCTAACAAAAAAAACAACCAACGTCGGTCGCCTTCAAACCTATCACGGCCATGTCGGACTACAATGTTACAAACGGTGAACGTAAATTAATACAATTAATCTATGGTTTAGAATCCTACGAAGGTTGATAAATTTCCTAGAATTTCCTAGGAAATTTATAAATTTCCGGTTCTTGTTATCTTCCGGTGACATATATATATAAATATAATTGTGAGTAATGCTCGTCGCCACTGTTAAATATGAGATGCGGACAATGAAACGCGGGAATCGCTCATTAAATACACTAGTTTATTATTTTGACAGATGTCTGACATTTATTGGCGGCAATCAACATTTTGCCAAATAATGACAATATGGGGACATGCACATACATACACACACACACACACATAAAGATAATGGAAAAATAAAGACCGGAACCTTTTTAATTTCGTGATAAACTAAAGGTCCTTTTATCTATGGTGTATTTGTCATATGAATTCATAGCTAAGACAGGACATCGCCTGTCGGGTCAGCTAGTATACATATTTTTTACTAGCTGTTACCTGCGACTTCGTCTGCATTTGTTTAAAGACAAAAGTAGCCTACGTCCTTCCCCAAGATATAATCTATCTCCTTGTAAATTTTTTTACGCCCGTTCCACTCGTTTAATCCTAAAAAGGTTGCTAACAAACAAACAAAAAGATTTACATTCGCATTTATAATATTAGTATAGATAGTGTGGATTTAATTTGCTTTGTTTGTTTGTCTAGGTCAAATCTTGCAAGCTGAATTAGAACCATTTCCGCTTGTCCTAAGGAGTTGAATTTTACATGTTGGTTCAGGTTTTATGACAATACATTTCTACACAAATATTATAAAGAGGAAAGATTTGATTGTTAGTTTTCAAAAATTATTTTGGCGTTAGAAAGCTGCATTATCACTGTAAGTCAATATGAAGAAAAGATATGACTGTTTATGTCGCAAATTTTGCGATATCACAAGGGAATCAAAACCTATAGGGTACTTCTCGTTGAAATTTGGCAAGTATGTCTTACAGCACAAGTAAAGCCGTAAATATGTAGTCTATTTTGTTTTAAATGAGAATTTACTAAAACATATTCCTGTTTAGCGCTGTTGAGAGTCACCAACGAATAATGACCTCATTTGACGTTCGCCGTCTTTCAATCTTACCTACAAGGTATGTACGGAACCCTCGGTGCGCGAGTCCGACTCGCACTCGGCCGGTTTTTGCTACCTTTCTTTCTAATATTAAGACAAACGGGGTCCCGACTCCTTGCCACGATTGGGGTTCGACGGCTCGGCCGACTTACCACGTGCATGACCACACCAAAATGTATATTTAGTCCCAAGACTCACGGCGATTGGCTGTGAGCCAACTATGGAGCTGGAGTGGGGACATACGGGACAGTAGTGTAGCGAGCTTCACCGCCCTGGCCCAATCTAATATATAAGACACTAGCGGCCCGCCCCGGCTTCGCACGGGTAGACATTTATATCAAATATTTTGTCAACCCGTGCAAAGCCGGGGCGGGCAGCTAGCCTATGCTAATCAGTGATAGTGTAGCTTTATAACTGCGAAAGAATTTTTGAAATCGATCCAGTAGTTTCGGAGCCTATAGACATTTATCAAATATTTTGTCTACCCGAGCGAAGCCGGGGCGGGAAGCTAGTATAATATATAGCCTATGTTACTCAGTGATGATGTAGCTTTCTAAGGGTGAAAGAATTTTTGAAATCGGTCCAGTAGTTTCGGAGCCTATTCAATACATACAAAAATACAAATCTTTCCTCTTTATAATATTAGTATAGATTATTGAAGTTGATAAATGATAAATGATGAAAATTATGTCTGGAAGCGATCGCATTTTGTGATAAGGCCACCAATTGTACCGATATGCTTTATTTTAATTAATGTTTATTTTTGTTTTTACTTATTCTGGTGTAAAATAAAGAGTTATTTATCTTATTTATTTATTTAAGATAGGTACACCAACAATACAACATATTGTAACATTACACTAAGACATTGTTATAATCACATTTCTGATATGTGTATCATTTAGAGGCGTACACAACATTCGCAAAAGGGAAGATACCTAGTACACTGAACTTGTCTAATCTGAACAATCAATATTATAGAACTTATTATAGAAAATATTATATTATATTATATTATATATTACTATAGAAAAGTAATAAGTTTAACCTAGAAAATTTGCATTACAATTTGAGCGAGTAAGTGAATAATTTTAGAAGTAACATAAAAATAATTCAAAAATCAAAATCAAAAATCATTTATTCAGTTTAGGCCCTAATAAGGCACTTATGAAGGTCTAAATTACCACCGGTTCGAAAAAAAGCCACCTGAGAAGAACCGGCAAGAAACTCAGTGCTCTGTCTTTTTTTTTTCATGTAACAATCATTATATAACAATTTGTAACAAAATTCTTCTAGACATTGGTATGAAATTACAATTATAAGACTAATAAACAACAAACTTAAAATAAAGGTTAAATCTGTTATTTAAGGAACAGGAATAGAATTTAAATAAACTGTAATAATTTATATCTACACTAATATTATAAAGAGGAAAGATTTGTATTTTTGTATGTAACGAATAAACTCAAAAAGTACTGGACCGATTTTAATAATTCTTTTTTCATTAGATAGCTACATCATCACTGAGTAACATAGGCTATATATTATACTAGCTGCCCGCCCCGACTTCGCTCGGGTAGACAAAATATTTTATAAATGACTATAGGCTTCGAAACTACTGAACCGATTTCAAAAAATATTTCACCGTTAGAAAGCTACACTATCACTGAGTAATATAGGCTAGCTGCCCGCCCCGGCTTTGCACGGGTAGACAAAATATTTGATATCAATGTCTACGGGACGCTAGTGTTATAATAATTATATTAGACTACTTCTATTTGAATTGGGTATATATTTACTATACGTATAATATTTATTGATATATTATTTTATTTATTTTTTATATATTATTTATTTATTTATTTTATCTTATATTATCTTATTATTCAAATTAATTCCAGCATATAGGTGGTGGGTCAATCTTGAGTTTCTTGAATAGGCGTCCACCTACGAGTAGGTGAAGCTAGTGGGTGGACGGGTCACGACACGAGCCGAAATTCTCGTGTCGTCCGACACGGCTTGACCGATTTTCATGATTCTGTGTATATTTTGTAGGTTTGAGAATAGGACGTTAACTATTTTACACACCCCTAACTGCACAAGGTGGTCGAGCCCATTTTTTTTTAAATTTATTTTGCAAAACAACGTTCCATTCTCTTTTGCCAGACTGTAACAAAACTGACTGAGCCCGTCAATTAATATGACTAGGAATCTTTAACTTGCTCGCCCACCGCACTGACCGTATGTATACGTCGTTTGAAATTAACTCTGTTTATAACATTTCAGATAAATCTTGATTGATCTATCCTTGAACACGCGTTGTTAACGACGCTTTTAATTCTTACTTTTCTTTTGGACGCTTGCAACACAAGGGGTGTCACTCGCGCGTTGCCGACCTTGTGTTGAGAGGGATCGCTGTGCTAGCATAAGGGACGAACAGGTCCCCCTACTGCCTGATGGAGCGGTGTCCTAGGCCTATGGACGCTTGCAACACCAGGGGTGTCACTCGCGCGTTGCCGACCTTGTGTTGAGAGGAATCGCTGTGCTAGCATAAGGGACGAACAGGACCCCCTACTGCCTGTTGGAGCGGTGACCTAGGCCTATGGACTCTTGCAACACCAGGGGTGTCACTCGCGCGTTGCCGACCTTGTGTTGAGAGGGATCGCTGTGCTAGCATAAGGGACGAACAGGTCCCCCTACTGCCTGATGGAGCGGTGTCCTAGGCCTATGGACGCTTGCAACACCAGGGGTGTCACTCGCGCGTTGCCGACCTTGTGTTGAGAGGGATCGCTGTGCTAGCTATAAGGGACCCATTCAATTCATATGAACAGTCGTAATCGAGAACATGGGCTTGTCTTATCAACACAAGACTATAATAGATATTTATTAATCGCACGATGCGGCCACACCTATTTATAAATAATAATATTTATCAATCCAACAATATTACGTAATCTATACTATTACTATATAATATTATAAAGAGGAAAGATTTGTATTTTTATGTGTATGTTTGTATTGAATAGGCTCCGAAACTACTGGACCGCTTTCAAAAATTCTTTCCCCGTTAGAAAGCTACACTATCACTGATTAACATAGGCTAGCTGCCCGCCCCGGCTGCACGGATAGACAAAATATTTGATATAAATGTCTACCCGTGCGAAGCCGGGGCGGGCCGCTAGTTTCACGATATAAGTTTGGAATTAAAAATTAAATATTCATTCATTCAAATCATTAAATGTCGTATCTTGATAGATTTTTTATACCACTATAGTGGCACACAAGTATACAGAGTTTTTTTGTGTATATTCGGTAGATCTGAGAATAGTACGTAAACTATTTTACATACCCATAAGTGATAAGGGAGGTCCACGCCAAATTTTTTTAGGACAAAAATTACATACATATCTACACTAATATCATAAAGAGGAAGATTTGTTTGTTTGTATTGAATAGGCTCCGAAACTTCTGGACCGATTTGAATAAATTCTTTTACCATTAGAAGCCGACATTATCCCTGAAGAACATAGGCTACTTTTTACCGCGGGAAAATGCTTCATTTCTACGGGAAAACGGATAATAGTATACTATATAGCTACGCGGGCGAAGTCACGGGGATAAATCTAGTAATTTATATGGCAAAACAACCGGGTCAGCTAGTACCTACATAAAAAATATATAAGCAAAGTATTGTGAAGTTCAGTTGTGACAGATTGAGACTATTTTGAGAAATAGGTATCCATGTTAAGTTAGTATTTGAAATGTAAACTTTATGTAATTCTTTTGGTTTTTAAAAGAGTAATTGCTGAGTTTCTTGCCGGATTCTTCTCAGCAAGACCGACCTTCCGAATCCAGTGGTAGATTCTGACGATTTGAAAGTGCTTGCCTGTAAAATCTAGTCAAATAAAGATCTTTTTGAATTTTGAATTTTGACAGAAATCAAAAAATTATTCTTTTATCTACAATGCCACGATGAAATATGAATCACACATGTTCACAATTAAAAAGCGGCCAAGTGCGAGTCGGCCTCGCGCACCTAGGGTTCCGTACACACTTGTAAGGTTAAAAGTAGGCGGTGGTCATTATTCGACGGGAAAACGGGAATATTTTTTAGTAAAAAAAAACTATATATTTACGAATTTCAGATTTTTTTTCCTTTACTTGTCCTGTAAAGCCTGTAAGACACTGCTTCCTGCCAAATTTCATGTTTCTAGGTCAACGGGAAGTACCCTATAGGTTTTGATTTGGTCATATCTTTCATTCATATTGACTTACGCATTACTCGTACATGTTTAAAAAAACTAGGCCACTTCGTCGTTTACAAAGTTCCATCGTGACCCGTCCTCCCACTGCCTTCACCCACCGGTGGGTGGACGGCTTATCAAGATTCTACCATTTTCATTTGATTTGAGGAACATACCTGACAATTTCTTGTAGCGGAGTTTCGGCATAATTTCAAGATATATAAAAGAAATAGGTTTATTTCATAAACTTCCAATAATCACTTGATACACTGCACAGCGTATGACAGATCCCACTAACAGAAATAAGATTTGTTTACAATCTACCCTCAAAATTGTCAGAAATAAAAGTACAAACGGAACGACTGTTATGAATTACATAGCCTACCCACATTACACATAATTGGCTTCTTCTTCTTCCTGACTATGGCAATCGATCCTCTTCAATTACAATGTATGATAGTTTCGAATATAATACTTCAAGAAATATGAATAGAATTCTGAAGGGTCGGCAACGCGCCAATTATATCCCTGGTGTTGCAAGCATCGGTAGGTTACGGAAACCGCTTACCATCAGGCGGGTCGCATGCTTGTTTGCCACCGTAGTGGTATAAAAAAAACTAGTTTCTCATAAAATGCCTAGTGTCATGCATTCTAATGCATATTGTAGTTTCTGGAGACAATCCAAGGCAGTAGCAGATCGTAACACGCCTTTAGGTCAGAGGTAACCTATTGACCAAAACGATAGATTACTTCACAAAAAAGGAATATTACAGTATTACATATCTCCAATGTTCCTATAAATCAGTCACTAAATTAAATTTTTCTGCACCTAACGACACCGAAAATATACACTGCAGATCACTATAACACAATTTACGGGAAACTGGAAAAATCCCAACCGCTCCGCCTGATTCCGACCAATAACCCACCTAACCGGGTCCAATTAATCTATGTAAGCAACTTTTTTTATTAATGAGAAATAGTTAAGCACAATTTTTTCTACGTTACATTAAAAATCATACATATTATTATGATGACATCTTAATAAAAAAATACATTTAAAAAATACAATTCTTTTATTGTCAAAAAATATTTATCGAGAACCATAAAAAATTAAACAAAAAAGCATTTCGTAAGACAAAAAATGTGATTCCGGCCAGGATCGAACTGGCGGCCTTCTGCGTGTAAAGCAGATGTGATAACCACTACACCACGGAACCGTTGCAAATAGAGAGGAAATTTCATAAAGTATTCGTCGCGTATACGTATTACATGAACGCTATTGAGTAACATAATAATATTATGGTATATCGTATCATCTACGTGAAGTATGTTTATACCTTTTATTAATAAATATTTCGTGGACGGACGGATGAGTATGACATTGAGATAAAGTTTATATGGAGGAGTGCAGAAAGATATTTTTAAATAATATGCATTAGAAATACATGTAAAAGGAACCATTGCACCAGACAGCTGGTTCTAATTTCACTTGCAAGAGTTGATTACACACACACACACACACACACACACATACACACACACACACATACACACACACACACACACACATACACACACACACACATACACACACACACACACACACACACACACACACAGGTACAGTCACAGAGTCAGGAGATATAGTCCTTTATAATTGGAGCCGCCCAAATAATGGGAAATTCCACGGGATATCCGAATTCGCCCCTGCTCTCTTTTTAAGTGATTAATCACCTAGCCCTCCTACCTCACCAAGTACCTAAGGTAATAATCACATTGGTACAGGCTGGGGTTCGTACCTGGGCCCATCACATAACAGGCCGTTGCTTCAACCAGAAGGCCACCACGGCTCTATTATGAGGGAACAAATGAACATACATACATACAAAGATACTTATCAAAATCTGTTATGTTTCGCCGTAGTCAGGTTAAAATATGACCGGTTATAAATACTGATTATTATGACAAAACTGACCTTTTTTCGATGACTTGACGGAAACGACGGTGTCATCGTCGCCCCGGTTGACTATCACCGCCGGTTTCTTCCGATCCAAGTCGTCCAGGAGACGGTTCTGCCGCAGCAGCATCTCCTCTGCCTCGTCCCCAATAGTGCCGCTCACGGAAATCGGGGCCGCCATTTTGTTTTCACGGGATCACATAAAATGGAGGCTCTTGTAATTTTGAACTCGTCAGTCGCTCTAGCTCATCGCAGTTGCGCTTTCGATGTCACTTGGAATGTTTTCAAAATTATCTTGGTAAGCATTATTCTTTCAGTCTTCTGAAATGGTTGGCATTTATCTGAAACAATAGAAAACACTGTCTATCCAGTGGTGGGCAAACTTTCTTAATGGGGACACATATGAAATCATGGAATGGGGGCCAGAAAGTTAAAGAAATTTCAGAGGAGGGCCAGAATTATAGAAAAATGTATTTTATGTTGAAAGCGGCTAGCCTAGTTGGCTCCTTCCTTAGTTATATTATAATTGTTCAATGTGCGCGTACGCACTAGAATTTGCGTCGAGCTCAATGTTCTTAATTATCCGTAGACTGAGTAACTATAGACAAAGGTATCGTGTGCCCTAGCAATGATGGAGATAGTAAACAATGTGTGCGTCCGTGTGCGTAAACTGCTGACACACAAGGGACTTCACCCGCTTAGCTGGACCAAAAGATAGGTAAAGGGCATAAAGTATTTTACGAAACCTGACAAAACGAAAATAAATTGTATTGCTGTGTCCTTGTCTTGTACATTAGTACAGTATATAGCCTGCTCTTTGTGTGTGAGCAGAACAGAATATATTATTTCCTCTATTTGTTACTCCCTCTAGGAAATTATCAGACCGTTAAATAAAGGAAACAGCGAAGACCTTGAATCTCAACGTAATTAGAATTTAAAACAATAGACTGATGGCCGTGCCTGATTAGTACAATTGTGTACGCTAGTGATAAGGCAAAACAGATTAGATTCGGTTGCATTGGCAACTGTTTTAGAACGGGACAAAACAAATTGAGATATACAATATTTTTAATCTATACTTACTTAAACAAGCTTTTACCTGCGGCTTCGCCCGCGAGGTTCTAGATAAAGGTAGTCTATGACCTTCCCCAGGTTATAGTCTATCTCATTTCCAAATTTGATTACGATCCGTTCAGCCGTTTAGTCGTGAAAAGGTAACAAACAAACAGTTACTTTCGCATTGATAATAAATAATTAGAATAGAAAGTATGGAAGTATAATATAGTATTGACTACACGGAATCGGCAGGAAAATATAAAGAGTTTTTTTATACATCAAAGGTGTCACAAGCATACGGCCCACATGATGGTAAGCAGTCACCGTAGCCTATAGCCGCTAGCAATACCAGGGGTATCACTAACGGGTGGCCAACCCTGATGTTGATGAGGACTCTGTGCAAGCAGCATTACTACTAGCCCAGCGTATCCTCGTGGAGCACTATACACGTTACGCCGCGCCGTAACGATGACGGCGACGGCACGGATTTGAATAAAATTGGAAATTGATGTAGCTTAAACATACGCTGGATTTAAACAGGATACATTTAAATTGTATACCCATTTATTTCTCTAGAACCACGCGGTCGAAGCTATGGGTAAAAGCTTGTACTAAAATAAACAATTTTAGGGTTTCATACCTAGTACCTAGTAAAATCGTGTACGCTAGTGGAGTTAATAATTAAGAATTAACCGTCCGTCTGTCTGTCAACCCTCGGTGTGCTAGTCCAACTCGCACACGTTCTGAGAGGTAGGGCGATTTGGGATTTCCCGTGGGTTATCCCATTTAAACTGGAGCCGCCCGACTGGGGACTGTCCCTACGCCTTACAGAAGACCGCAGTGAAATAACACTACTTGATGTAGTGTTGTGTTTCTGCGTTAAGTAAGGTTGGCAGTGCTCCGTGATATCCCTGGTATTGCTAGCGGCTATAGGCTACGGTGACTGCTTACCGTCAGGTGGGCCGTATGCTTGTGTGCCACCTTAGTGGTATAAAAAAAAACTTTACCTCATACAGAACAAAGGTAGCTACTCGATTGAAAAAAGGACAATGAAATAGTTTTAAAATATTCCTCGCAAAACATAAAATCGCCAAACGAGTTGAACGTAGGTAAAGTGGCGTAGGTTGACGCTCCGGGTCGTTCACCTTTCGAGTTTGTTAACATTACAATTACCTACTGTCAAAATGTATGTGAACCACGCATCTCGTGTGAGACACTAACTAGCTTTTGCCCGCGACTTCGTACCCTAAATCAACATGTACCTATATATTTTGATTTTTAAAAGCATGTTATTCTTTTTAGGGTTCCGGAACTTAAAAGGAAAAAGGAACCGGTATATAATCACTTTGTTGTCCGTCTGTGTGTCAAGAACGCGAGGAGTTATCAAATTGAAATTAATATGAAATACGCGGGTCTAGGGTCTCCTTCAGCTGTAAAATAATCAAACCTGTAGGTCAATATGAAGTAAAAATATGACCGTTTGTGTCGCAAATTTTTGCATATTTTGCGATTTCACAAAGGAATCAAAACCTACAGGGTACTTCCCGTTGACCTAGAACCATGAAATTTGGCAGGAAGCAGTGTCTTACAGTAAGTACAAGTAAAGGAAACAATCTGAAAACCGTAAATATCTAGCATTTTTTTTTAAATGCGAATTTACTAAAACATATTCCTGTTTCGCGCTGTTGAGAGTCACCGACGAATAATGACCTCATTTGCAGTTCGCCTACTTTAACCTTAACTACATGTGTACGGGACCCCTAAGCATTTTGTTTTTTAACTGAAAAGCCAATTACAATTTTTCATGCATTTAGCATAAAAAATGACAGATTGTCATACAAACTTTTATCCCCAATTTAAAAAAAACCTTTCCTTATTGCTTGCCTACGTCATAAAGGATACCTTCTGTCAAAATGTCAAGTCTCTAACCCCGGCCGTTTAGACTGTGCGTTGATATGTCAGTCAGTCGGTCAATTTCTTCTTTTATATATACAAACAAATAGATAACTTTGGAAAAACACAGCAACAAGATCACACGCAGATCAAGGTCAATAACCGAGTCGATTAATCATACTTGTAATCAGCAATGAAAGAGCGAGTTTTATTGATATAATAGTTCCAATTCTGTTGTTCAAAATTACTAAACTTAACTTATTTGACAGGTCTAAACATATTGCCATCCTTATTTAACCCCGCACATGAGAGAGGGATAGCAAGACTTTTAGACCTGTCATATTAGTGTTAGTTAAGTTTAGTAATTTTGAACAACAGAATTGGCACTATTATATCAATTATATTAATTAGTTTTAATGTAGGCCGGGACCCACAAAAGAGAATACAAAGATATAACAAAATGAAAAAAAAAAAAAAAAAATTTGGCGTCACTACATAGTATAAAACCAAGTCGCTTCCCGCTGTCTGTCTGTCCTATGTATGCTTAGATCTTTAAAACTTCGCAACGGATTTTGATGCGTTTTTTTTAATAGATAGAGTGATTCAAGAGGAACGTTTATTATGCCTAATTCATTTCTGTTTTGTGGGTCTTTAATTTATATGGCTAACGCTGACCGTGCGAAGCCGGGGCGGGTCGCTAGTTAAAAAAAACATATAACCCTACATTTTCACCCTTCTTCCATCAACCATCATTTTTATATGGCAACACCACGTTTGCCGCGTCAGCTAGTGTAATACTATAGATTTGTTCACACATGAATGTATGACCTTGATGGATGACGGAATGGACGGAACGGATGGAAGACAGAGCACTGAGTTTCTTGCCGGTTCTTCTCAGGTGGCTTTTTTTCCGAACCGGTGGTAATTTAGACCTTCATAAGAGCCTTAACTGAATAAATGATTTTTGATTTGATTTTGATTTTGATGTATGGACATATTTCATGGACAAAGTAGCTACTCAAGATGGACAAATACGAATTGGTGCTAATTCTGTTTTACACAAACATTAAACTAAACCAATTTCAAATTTGACAGGGCTTAAAGTATTACCATCCTTATTTAACCCCGCACATGAAAAAGGGACAACGATACTTTTAGTCCTGTCAAATTAGTTGAGTTTCTCGGTTATACCACTAAGGTGGCACACAAGCATACGGCCCACCTGATGGTACGCAGTCACCGTAGCCTATAGCCGCTAGCAATACCAGGGGTAACTAACGGAGCCGCAAGAAATACCAGGGGTATCACTAACGGGTCGCCAATCATTTTTGTTGGTGGACTCACTGTGCTAGCAGTATTACTACTAGCCCAGCGTATCCTCGTGGAGCACTGGCAACCTTAACTACCGCAGAAACACAACACTACATCAAGTAGTGTTATTTGACTGCGGTCTTCTGTAAGGTGGAGGTACAGTCCCCAGTCAGGCGGCTCCAATTTAAATGGGAAATCCCAAATCGCCCTTGAAAACTTTTTTACACAGAATCGACACCATTTCCTACATAAAGCAATGAAATAATTTATTGCATCATCCGATAAATGTTGTCATAATCACATTTCATTTATATATATTTACAGACTATTTGTGTCCGCGTGACGACGAATTTTGTTCACAATTTCGTGGAATATATTATTTACGCTCAGAACTCATTTCAGGATAATTAATTTTCCAAAATAAAAGTCAAGTTACTCCAAGGTTACTCCTTATAACATCAGCTTTTGATATTAGTATCGTATTACCTTCATATGCATTTTGTAATGAAAAGCTGTTATTTTCACATTCATCATCAGCCTATAGACGTCCACTGCTGAACAAAGGCCTCCCCATAGATTTCCACAATGACCGATTCAATGCGGCCCGCATCCAACGCTTGCCAGCGACCTTTATCAGGTCATCGGTCAGGTCATCCATCTAGTGGGGGGCCGTCCGACGCTGCGTTTTCCAGTGCGTGGTCTCCACTCTAGAACTATACGGCCTCATCGGCCATCCGTTCTACGAGCTATGTGCCCTGCCCATTGCCACTTCAACTGGCTAATCCGTTGAGCTATGTCGGTAACTTTAGTTCTTCTGCGAATCTCCTCAATTCTGATTTGATCTCGCAAAGAAACACCCAGCATAGCTCTCTCCATAGCTCGTTGAGTGACTCTGAGCTTTCTTATGAGGCCCATAGTGAGTGACCACGTTTCCGTTCCGTATGTCATCACTGGTAACATACAAACCGACAGTTCAATATGATTTATATTTTATAGATCATCTTTTTACGCACTTGCATGTGCACAGGTACTTACACTTGGCCCGCGATTCTCAATCTCTTGGCAGCGCTAAGGGGCCAATGAGGGGTCCTATGGGGAGCGACTTTCGCACGGAGCACTATTCGCTACGTGACGATTTCTAGCAGTACCACTATCTCTCTCCTACTCTTACCGTAAACCACGTGAAGAGATTTCGTTGAGAGTAACGTTTTCGAATACGTTCTTGCCACCGGTACAGCAATAAACTCAGTTAACGATGATCAAAAAGCCTTGTGTTACTCACTGATGCCAACTTAGCTATTTTATAGCTAGATCTAGCTATTTTTGCACCCTTGTCAGCTACAATTTCTAAAAAAATGTAGCTAAAAGATTTAGCTACTTTTTTTAGCAATTTTTCAACATAGCGACTTCACTTACACAATATCATTGGTGCATTGGTGATTAGTCTATGCATTGATGCTTGTGTGATTTTTCGTTTTATTTTTTTATCTGTGGAAGCAATTTGTAGTCGTCAATGACTGGAGTCAGCATTTTGAGTCATAGTGTAAAAGTAAGACCATAGATTATAGATTATAAAAAAGCACAAAGGTAAAGGGCGCGCGATACGGAACACGCCCAAGGGATTCCCCTGATAGTTTCGCTTGCTGGAACATTGTTATTGTGTTTATTCTTTCTCACTCTCTCCTATTAATAATTAGATTTTTCTCTCTCTCTATTTCATGCATTGTTGTTACTTTTGTCCGTTGTCGTAGGTGGTTTACTTAAAATTAAATACAGTCATCAATTTGTGTCGTGTTTTGTGTAATTTGTGTGTGTGTGTAAAGAAAAATGGATATACCCAAGAAACATAAGACTTATTCCCAAAAATACAGAACTGAGTGGGAGAGCCTAGATGAATTTAAAGGGTGGTTAAAGCCAGCAAGTGGAAACTCGTCCAAAGCATTTTGCAGTTATTGTTGTGTCGAAATTCTGGCCAAATTATTTGACATTAAGAAACATGCTGAGACTAAAAAACATAAGCAGAAATTGGAGTTCAAAACAGGTACGTACATAAAGCTTACATACATAAAGTACGTAAATTACAACCTACAGCGGAGGCAGAGGTATCAATTATTAATTATTATTCAATAAGTAGGAAAGGTAATTTTGAAAGTCTGTCATTTGAATACTGTTGAAGTGTTGATGTCCTAAATTCTTGTAAATATAAACAATGTTGCCACTGTTGAAATTATATTACCAAAACTTGGGAAAAAATAATGGTATCGTTATAACATTATGCCACGATTAGTTTGACATTTTGTCCACTATTATTATTTTATTTTGCAGGTAATCAAAAAATACCATTCAAAACTGTAACAAAAAAAAATTACAGGCCCTGCGATGAAACTGAAGGAGCTTTGACCATGTTTATTGCAGAGCACTGCTCTACAATGAGTATAGACCATTTAGGAGAGTTGTGCAAAACATGTTTTAAAGATTCTGAAGCAACCCAGGATTTAAAATTGCATCGTACTAAATGTACGGCAATTATGACAAATGTACTGGCACCTCACTTTCGCCAGGAACTTTTGGACGACATTGGAAACCAAAAATTCAGTATACTAATGGACGAATCTACAGATGTCAGTGTTAGTAAATACATTGGCCTTGTGATTAGATACTATAGTACTGAACAGAAATCAATTGTGAGTTCATTTTTTGAATTGGTTAGTGTTGAAAGTGCAGATGCAAGAGGGCTTGTAAATGGTCTAGTTTCATGTTTAAACAAGCATAAATTAAACATTCGACAAATGATTGGCATAGGAACCGACAATGCCTCGGTTATGACTGGTGTCAATAATGGAGTACATGCTATCCTTAAACGAGAGTATGGTCTGGAAAATTTAATCCTAATACGATGTGTGTGTCATTCGCTGCAACTAGCAGTGACTCACGCATCAGAAAACTCACTGCCAAAAAATATAGAATTTTTGGTGAGGGAAATATACAAATGGTTTTCAGTATCACCTAAAAGAAGAGACGAATATAAAAGTATATATGAGACGATTAACTGCGGAGAAAGTCCGCTTAAAATCACAAAAGTTTGCGACACTCGGTGGCTTTCGATAGAACCAGCTGTAAAAAACATTTTGACACAGTGGGAAGAATTAAAATTACATTTTAACATGGCAAGGGAAAAAGAAAATTGTTATACAGCTGACGTGATATATAATATGCTTAGTGACGATAGAAATTATTTATATATGACATTTCTGAGAGGTGTACTAAATGACGTCCAAGTGGCTATTAAGGCATTTGAAAGTGAAGACTCGAATCCATTGAAATTGCTAAATACGCTAACGACTCTATTGCAATCAAAAAATTTTAATGCCAAGCCCAATTCAAAGGAATTTTTTGGACCCTATTACTGACAGAGATATAAATCCAAGGCCATATCTTGGTTATGTGTTTGAAACTGACTCTCATCATCAAAATTTGGACCCTGCGACATTAAATGGCATAAGAGGACGGTGTTCCTCATTTTTAATAAAACTGTACAAAGAGCTGCAGCAAAGATTGCCGGATAACTACAGGCAATTAGAAATGATGGCACAATTGAGTCCCGAAGAGGCAATAAAAGCTACAAAATCAAACGCAATCGTAAGCGTTGCAGAGATTTTGGGATTTCCACCAGAAAGTATAGATAAAATGGTTCAACAATGGCATTTACTTCATTTGGTTAAGTGGACATCACAAGAAATAGTGAAATTTTGGGTTGAGGTCAGACACTTTACAAATGCTTCTGGTGATAATATATACAGGGATATAAGTGAGCTGGCTATATCTTGCCTTTCACTTCCACACTCAAATGCAGAGGTTGAGAGGTTATTCTCTCAAATGAATTTAGTTAAAAATAAGCAGAGAAACCGAATGAGTCAGATAACTCTTAATTCTATTCTATGTATAAGAGACTCGCTCAGGAAAAAAGGCAAATGTTGCTTCAACTGTACTTTACCTTCAACAGTTCTCCAACAAATGGGAACCGTGGAGAAATATACAAAATCTGTGGATTCTCAGGATGCACAACCATCTACATCATCTTCCCTAGATTAAGTTATATTAATATTGTTTTACCATAAGTATGTACCTATAAACATATTACGAAAGTAAAGTTATCCATTACACATATTCGTTTTACTGTAGAAAAAATATTTTAACAATTAATTTAGTTTTTTTAAACTTTGGCAACTTCTAGCTACTTTTTGGGGTAAGATAATGTGGTAATCTGGCAACTTTTTGCAAAAGATCTAGCTACAGAGATGGTAATACAGTTGGCATCAGTGGTGTTACTGTTTTCGCTCTAGATACAACGAGATATGAAGTATAATTGCGTTATTTTATCTGTCATTTGTAGTTTGATTACCAATCCCCAGCTGTAATGTATATGTAAGCTTGTCACGTGTAATCAGACTTGTAGTCATCTGATTATTCATAAAAAATTGCACACGTATTAAGGACCGATGACAATCTACACTAATATTATAAAGAGGAAAGATTTGTATTTCTGTATGTAACGAATAAACTCAAAAAGTACTGGACCGATTTTAATAATTCTTTTTTCATTAGATAGCTACATCATCACTGAGTAACATAGGCTATATATTATACTAGCTGCCCGCCCCGGCTTCGCACGGGTAGACAAAATATTTGATAAATGTCTATAGGCTCCGAAACTACTGAACCGATTTAAAAAAATCTTTCACTGTTAGAAAGCTACACTATCACTGAGTAACATAGGCTAGCGGCCCGCCCCGGCTCTGCACGGGTAGAAAAAATATTTGATATCAATGTCTACCCGTGCGAAGCCGGGGCGGGCCGCTAGTACAATAATATAATTACTGTATCCTCTCTCCCGCGGAGCTTTATTTTACTATCCCTAGGGAACCACACAATTTTAGGGATAATCCAACTGATATTATAAATGCGAAAGTTTGTGAGTATGGATGGATGTTTGTTACTCTTTCACGCAAAACCTACTGAACGGATTTGGATGAAATTTTGAACACATATAATTTATAGCCTGGATTAAACACATAAGATACTTTTTATCCCGGGAAATGTTAGGTTCCTCTGGGATTTTAAGCACAACGCGGACGAGGTCGCGGGCATTAGCCAGTTTATTATATTAGTGCGATTATCCTAAAGCAGTGTAAACTTTTATACTTCCACTTACCCGTGAACAAAACAACAATTATAAACGTAAGTACATACACAAACATACATGTATGACCTATATGTCATATCTTTTCAGCGAACCGAGATATATTATGAAAACAAAACTATCAATGACTCAGAACGAATTCGAAATGTCATCACAAGGAAATTTCCTTTGACTCACAATAAAATTTTACTTCTAAAATTGTATATTGACGGACTACCGATTTCAAATATAGCAGTGAGTAGCGGACTAGCGGCTATTTTTTTAGGGTCGGCAACGCGCGAGTGATGCCCCTGGTGTTGCAAGAGTCCATAGGCTGCGGTAACCGCTTACCATCAGGCGGGCCGTATGCTTGTTTGCCACCTTAGTGGTATAAAAAAAAAAAACATGGTTAGGTCTAAACTTCTTCTCATTTAAGAGCTATACTCTTATCGGTGACTACATCTCCCTGTTTTTATCATGAGCTCTTGTCGGTGAAGCCGATTCATCGCTCTCTACATCTCCCTGTTTTTTAACCATTAGAAGTGCCGTCATTATCCCTGATGAACATAGGCTACTTTTTACCGCGAGAAAATCTTCATTCCTACAGGAAAACGGGTAATAGTATACTATATTGATACTCGGGCGAAAAAGCGCGGGGAAAAAGCTATGAATTATACATAAAAACCTTCCTCTTGAATCATTCTATCTATTGCTGAGAATTGCATCAAAATGCGTTGAGTAGCTTCAATTATCTACGCGAACAGACAGCGGAAACGAATTCATTTTATACTATATAAAGATAATTAAGTAACAAGCGAATGAAGACAAAATAAATACACGTTGTTTTTTTTAGCAAAGATGTTTTTAGCGATATTATCTTTTATTAAGCTATTGCATAGCTTTTATCGCGGGCCTTGAGCGTGGGGACCGAATCCAGAAATTCCGTAACGAAAAAAACCTAGCACCCCCCACTCCGACCGGCACAGCGGTGATACTTTTTAGTTCCATCTATCGATAAATACCAGAACTTTTAATGACTTTTTGAAATATCACGCTTGTCTCTTTAGTTCAGCAACCCGCCTTTAGGTGCCATTGGTTGTATTGGAAAACTACCGTAATCAGCTGTTTGTGAGAAAGTATATAGGTATATAAAAAATACTGCATTAATAAAATAAATATATAATTATAATTGCATAAGTTGATAAAAAATGCTATGCAATAGCTTTACCGCGGCAGTCTCCGAGTGCCACACCAAATTTTTTATTCCCTAAAACGTAACATCAAAACGAATGGAGATGTCTACAAACTTAATTTACAAAATAAAAGCTTCTAAAATGAGACCCGCTAGGTGGCGCCGTTTTCAAAATCCAGGTTAAACACGGGCGAAGTCACTGACTAAAGCTAGTTTGGGGTAATGAGGTATTTAGCTCAATGGAGCAACCTCACTCATCTAGGTTAAGGATAACGACTCAACAGGTATAATATATCAAAGACTATTACAGACTACTAGCTTTTGAACGCGGCTTCGCATGCGTGCTAAAGTGAATAATTCAACATTAACTTTCACCCCCTATTTTACCCCCTCATGGGTGGAGTTTCAAAAATTCCGAAAAATATAATATATTTTTTAAAAACTGATAGGCTAAATACCAATTTTCATGTGTTTAAAATGACAGATTTTCTTACAAACTTTTATCTCGATTTTAATACCCTTAGGGGTAGAATTTCCAAAAACCCTTCCTTAGTGGCTGCCTACGTCATAAAAGGTAACTAACTAACTACTGTCAATGTTCAAGTCACTAACCGCAGCCGTTTAGGCTGTGCGTTGATGTGTCAGTCAGTCAGCCAGTTTTCTCTTTTTTTTTATACCACTAAGGTGGCAAACAAGCATACGGCCCACCTGATGGTAAGCGGTTACCGTAGCCTATGGACGCTTGCAACACCAGGGTATCAATCGCGCGTTGCCGACCCTCTTTTATATATACTGATCAAATGTAACCCTCAATATACTAGCTTAACCTCAGCCACGTAGCAATTCCTAGTTTTATAAATGCGAATGCGTGTTTGTTACGCTTTCAATCCCAAACTACTCAACGAATCACCATGAAATTTTGGGACACACATTGTCAGGGGTATAGAAAAGCCTTTTCTGAGGAAGGAACCATGTTATATCCATTTCTGAAAGGGACATACGATTCCTTTCAAACTGAAAAAAAAACTGTGACCGTTATCCCCTAACTCTCTTTAAAACTAAAGAGAGGTAGGGCGAAATGGCTTCGCCCTACGAGCCCTACGGGCCGTAGGCTTGTGTGCCATCTTAGTGGTATTAAAAAAAAACAGGCGTACAACAAAGTGATCTTATAAGGGTTCCTTTTTCCTTTTATGGAACGGAACCCTAAAAACCAGAACTTAACCTACCTACTTATAGGTAAAAAAGATCTGACCCAAATCAGAATCATGTGGGAGCGTGCCAAGAATGCTGGCCGCATTGCCACGCTGGATAGCAATGCTGATTCTCTTAGCGAGATATGCTCCAGCACGCCTGTCACGGGAGGCCTCAACCAGCCGACGTGAGACCTAATCCAATACATTTGAAATTGCTCAAGTTAATTGAAACATTTATCTTCATGCCTTCCCACAAGGGCCCCCGAAGAGGTACGCATAGGTGTTACAGCACCCACGTTCCACCGAAGATAATATGGTGCCAACGTGACAGATGGTGAGTCCGTCGCCGTCTCTTAGGCACTACATACGTCCTTGAATGTCTTCTAAGACGTATGCAGGTTTCCTCACGATGTTTTCCTTCACCGTAAAGCTCGTGGTGTGGTACAGACCGGTGGGATTGGAACTTACGTCGCTGGAATAGCAAGCAACGCTTCATACCACAAGGACATCACGGCTTAATATATAATTTGAAACAACTTCAGTATTACTGCTATAAGTCCTTCATACAATCAGTTACAACTAAATGATAAAATTGACTCATATGCGTTTAATTTCAACACAGCTGTTTCTATTGAGACGTAACACGTGACCACAAGTAAACATATTGTTATCTGCAATTAAAGTCAACAGGAAACACTGCTGCTGTGTATTGTACTTGGAACAGACATAATACATCCACACAAACATACATAAATAGGAAGAAGGAAAAACACTGGCCAAGTGCGAGTTGGACTCGCGCACCGATGGTCCGTACTAGAAGAGAAACTGGGTTTAAATGACAAACTTAACTTTGCCGTTCAATTATTGCAACAACCGCATATAATAAGTTTGTAATTCTAAAATAGCTCACCGATGGTTCCGTACTAGAAGAGAAACTAGGTTTAAATGACAAATTAAATTTGGCCGATCGATTATTGCAACAACCGCATATAATAAGTTTGTAATTGTAAAATGGCTCACCGACGGTCCGTACTAGAAGAGAAACTAGGTTTAAATGACAAATTAAATTTTGCCGTTCGATTATTGCACCAACCGCATACGATAACTTTGTAATTGTAAAATCGTTTTTTTCCATAGCATAGCAATTAGCAATCTTCTCTATGCTTATTTCAAGCGTCTACTAATCATTAATAAGACAACAGTATACTCAATAACCTGTAGTTTGGCAAAAAAAGTCCAGAAACGGAAAAAAAAAATATCTACGGGCATCCTTCACAAAATGTGATCCATGTTATGACGTGTACTGTAAACAAACCAATCAAGACGGTTGATGCTCTATACGAGCCGCGGGTTGACATACGAACGACACAGTACAGGCCCTTTTATTATATACTCCTTTTTGCCAGACTATACAAAGAAACATATCAAAGTCCGATTGTAAACTTGTTTGTCGCTTTGCAGAAATAAGAACTAGCTGTGCCCGCGACTTCGTACGAGTGGAAATTGTCATATTCACATTTATTTATTAGTTTTATTATGGATTTTATTTCGTTCCGCGGATTCCTAATGATTTTTCTAAATAATAGTAGCCAATCGTCTTATAACATCAGCTATCTGCCAGTGTAAATCGGTCCGAACAGACAGACAGAAAATCATATGCCACATAAAGTTCGATATCACTACATAATATAAAACGAAGTCGAGTTCCGCTGTCTGTCTGTCGCTACGTATACATGCTTAGATCGGATTTTGGTGCGGCTTTTTTTAATAGATAGAGTGATTCAAGAGGAAGATTTTTATGTTTAATTAATTTGTAACTTAAATGGGTAACGCTGGCGCCTGGCCGTGCGAAGCGGGTCGCCAATGCATTTATCTACACTATTATTATAGAGGATAGATTTGTATTTTTGTATGTAACGAATAAACTCAAAAACTACTGGACCGATTTTAAAAATTCTTTCACCGTTAGAAAGCTACATCATCACTGAGTAACATAGGCTATATATTATACTAGCTGCCCACCCCGGCTCCGCACGGCTGGACACAACATTTGATAAATGTCTATGCTCCGAAACTAATGTCTACCCGTGCGAAGCCGGGGCGAGCCGCTAGTTTAAGTAAAAAGTTGTTATTTTGATTAATACAAACAGACACTTAAATTTAAATAATTTGTATGCATACGTTTTACGACGGCAGTGTGACCATTTAGTAAAACTTTGTAGGGACGCATGCAGCTAAGGACGGTTGATTACTTACTCAGCTAGGGTTGGCAATATTGAGAAGATAAATATCTGCAGCAACTTAAAAAAATATTTTTGCTACAAATAATTTAAATAATAATAATAGTGTTTGGACATCTGACCCCAAACTAAGCAAAGCTTGTACTATGGGAACCAGCAGCTGATATAACTTATATACTTTTTTTTGTAAATACTTACAGCAAGCGTTTGTCATAGTAGGGGAGCCGAAGCGGGGATTTTGGGATTTACACGAGCGCGTCAGATTAACATAAGGGGGGTACCCTGCACCATGATGAGTACCTCCGCCATATATGAGCCCTCCATATAGGTCCGCGGGTCTAGGGCACCTTTCTTTAGTTTTCAAACCATCAGTTTAAGAAATATCCTCTCTATCACCGTCAGATTATAGTGTCAGCATGACTGGGACATCAAGCTGAACCATCTATAAAAAAATCTGACGCGCTCAAGTTTTCATAATCGCTTTTTTGCATATTGTATTTTCAAAAATTCATCATGAGCTTGCGTCACGTCCGAATCGTCAGTCTTTCGAATAGTAGCTTTTTTCGGGTTCGCTTAACACCTCTCTGAAAATCTGACGCGCTCGAGTATGTCCATGTGGCTGTTTCATCTACATTTTTTAAAAACTTGCAGGTAGGCGGTCTCCCCACCGGCTTAGGAGGGAATACATCATATAACCTTATTTTCTACCTACTATCTAACCTTTAAAAATAGGTCCCAATGACGCTCGAGTGAATCCCCATTTAGCATCGTGGGCTCCCCGACTATCATGGTATGGGCATGTTATGCGGAGGAATGAAGATAACGTGGTAAGAAAGGTTTTATGTATGAATGTGGATATACAGGGGTCGAGGTAGACCTAAGAAAAGATGGATGGACTGTGTGGAAGATGAATGGCCAGAAAGGAAGTGAATACAGAGATGACGGCTGATAGAGAAGGATGGAAGAGAAATACATATTGGGCCGACCACAAATAATATGGGATAAGGGCAGGCGAATGATGATACTTATAATACATACCAAACAGCCAGACGCAAAGCAAGCATACTTGTCACATAAATGTTTGCCCCGGCGGGAATCGAACCCGCGACCTCTAGCGTAGCAGTCAGGTATACTAACCACTAGACCAGCGGTCTCGTCATATAAAGAATATTGTATTTGAATATTGTATTTACGTTGACTATCCTATTGATCGAAATCCTTCGCCATAACCGGTGGTAATTTAGACTTTCACAAGTTACTTATTAAGAATGTTACACACCTTCAGTTTTAACTGCACAGTTTTAACTGTAGAGTCGAACTGTAAAACTGAAGGTGTGTAGGCAAAACTGACAACTGTGCAGTTCTAAACTGAACGTGTGTAGACGCTAGGGGCATAGTCTCTCTTTATACTATGCTAGGGGCGTCAGTTATAACTGCACAGTTCGACTGTACAGTTAAAACTGAAGGTGTGTAGCCCGCTTTAGGGCCTAAGCAGAATAAATGTTTTATTTCTGATATTTTTTATCTTCCACGGTTGACAACCCTACACCAATACCTAGTACCAATAATTGTGCGCCCTGTCACGATACTCAACTAGTGGCGATGGTTAATCAACGGTTATTGCCTTGTTGTGGCTTCTTCGTTACAACTATAGTATTTTATAGTTAGGCTACATACATACATAGTATATTTATATATATATATATATATATATATATATATATATATATATATATATATATATATATATATATTAATTAACGTGTACACATATATATATATATATATATATATTAAGTAATTAAGTAACGAGCCTTAGTAGCTTTTTCATCCTATCTACCGTTGTCTGTGGAAGAAAAGGTAGAATGTCGGAGTTTTGGCGGGAATCGGCTGGATAGGTTCAGATTTTTTCCAGTGTCCCGTAAATTGTGTTATAGTGATCATTAATGTGTATTTTTGGTGTCGTTATGTGCAGTAAAGTTTCATTTAGTGACTGATTTATAGGAGCATTGGAAATAATGCCATAATACGACTTTTGGGTGAAGTGATTTATCATTTGGTCAATAGGTTACCTCTGACCTTAAGGTATGTTACGATCTGCTACTGCCGTGGATTGTTTCCAGAAACTACAATAAGCATTAGAATGCATGACACTAGGCATTTTAATGCAACAAACACGAAATATTTGAGAAACTTGAAAATTCTCTAACACTCGATACTGGCAAAAATAATCCCTAAAAAGGATTGATTACCAAATTTAGGAGGAAGAAGAAGAAAGGTAGAATGTCAAACGGGTTTGACAGATAAGTTGAGTGATGGAACGCGAGAGGCGCGAAAGGAAGAAGTATGGGTAATGCAAATAGAGAGAAAGATTGTGTATTATAAATATAAAGATATTGTGATATGTGTATGAATGAGACCAAGTTGTTGTAGGACAGTTGTATAAGATTGATAAGCAGTAATAAAGAGAGGCTGCTAACAGTAGGTACTTGTCAATGATTTCATTTGAACTAGCTGTATTCTTTGTATTAGTAAACTTCGTCCCATTCAATCTACATATATCTATACTTCTATACTAATATTATAAAGTGGAAAGATTTGTATTGTGAGTGTGTATTTTTGTACTGAAAGGGCTCCGAAACTACTGGACCGATTTCAAAAATTCTTTCACCGTCAGAAAGCTACATTGTCACTGAGTAACACAGGCTATATACTATACTAGCGGCCCGCCCCGGATTCGCACGGGTAGATAAAATCGGGGCAGTCCGCTAGTAACTAATAAACTGAAAAATACTGGACTAATTTAAAAAATCCTTTTGCCGTAATAAGATTAATTAATTATCACTGAATAACATAACCTATATATCATATTGCGCGGGCGAAGTCGCGGGGAAAAAGCTAGTGAGAAATAAAAATGTGAGTTCAAAAAATTGGCCAATTGCGAGTTGGACTCGCACACGTAGGGTTCCGTACTAAAAACAAACTAGGTTAAATGACAAACTTAACTTTGCCGTTCGATCCCTAGACACGGCTTTCGCACCAACCGCAAATAATAAGTTTGCAATATAAAATAAGCTTTTTTTAAGAAAATATAGCTATACATGAGCATTTCATGCGTCTACGATTATTAATATTATATTATTGAAATAAACATTCCTTGAAACTTCAACTATCTACATGAGATACAGTCCGCTTACAGACAGACAGACGGACGGACGGACGGACAGCGAAGGCTTAATAATAGGGTAACGTTGGTTACCCTTCGAGTACGGATCCGAACGAGATAACCTTGTTAAACATGAAAAAAAACCACCGGGGGCCCTGAGCAGCGCCCAAAACGCCCTTATCCGCTGTAAAAAACTCATCTGGCTAAATTAAAAAATCAATCAGATGTATAAGTTCTCGTGACATGTGATGAGTAAGTGGGCGGTATTTCCCTTATTATTACTACATGTGTAAACAGAGACTGCATCATTTATTAGCACATATCAACATAATAGTCCTATCATCATTGCCTAGTTCACACATGACTGTAATGTAAACACATTACGCCTTCAATTTTATATATATTGGTGGAAGAGGTGCTAAAAACTGAAACATAATATGTAACAAGCGGGTTGGAAAACCTTTTTTAGGGTTCCGCACCCAAAGGGAACCCAATTACTAAGACTTTGCTGTCCGTCTGTCTATCAGCGGGGTATCTCATGATCCATAATATGTAGACAATTGAAATTTTCACAGAATATGTATTTGTGAGCGAAGTCGCAGAGAAAAAGCTAGTCTACACTAATATTATAAAGAAGAAAGATTTGATTGTTTGTTTGTATTGAATATGCTCCGAAAACACTGGACCGAATAAAAAAAAAAATTGTCGGTAGAAAGCTACATTGTCCCTGAGTAACATAGGCCTGTGTATCAGTATATATATTATACTGATAAGCAGGCGAAGTCGCGGGGAAACAGCTAGTTTATAATGTATTCATACAAGCACTGTTGACACTGGAAGTTTCAGATGTGAATCACTGCTGTTAAGTCATACTTATAATAATAAGTGGTAGCCTACTGATCCAAATTCAACCACAATTTTAAATACCATTTTTTTTAAAGTTTGATTATAAACTTTTAAACCATTGTGACTTTGTTGTTTCACATCTTCTATACAAATAAATAAAATTGAAGATTAAGAGAATATATTTATTATGTGGAATGTATATGTATACTTTGATACCATATACCTGCGAGTTTGTACGGAACCCTCGGTGCGCGAGTTCGACTCGCACTTGGCAGGTTTTTATATTTAGTTAGTTTTGATTATTTATCGCTTGGCATTTAAAAAAAAAAATTATTCCGTCAACATTTAGTAATTTCATGCGTAAAATAAATAAGCCGATTCTATACTACTATAAAAATAGTAAGCCTGTTTGTTTGTATGTATAAGGAGTAATATCAGGAAGTGGTGAACAGTTTTAAAAATAATTGCCGTAATGAATCCCTGAGCAATATGGAATATATTTTATCAAGGTTATGTGCTTTATTATTAGTTGGATTAGTGTGAAGTAGGCCTAAACAAAGAAAACTGACATCCAAAAAAAGTTAGTATTTATTATGTAGAAAATTAAAAAGTAGATATAGTATGAGATCAAAAGTATCGAACTCAGTTTAAACAGAAAAATAAGTTCGAAAAATTTCATTAAAAAATTCTATGTTCGAAACCGTAAAAAAAAATTCACTTCTCAAGGTCTGCCAAATATTGAGCCCACGCTTAGTTAAATCTTAGATACTTATTAAAATGCAAATATTGTAAAACAAAGAGATATAGAATTTGTTGTTGTACTTACGTCGAAAGATCGTACAACTGTCAACAAAATATTTTTTTCAAATTCACACAACACAAAGGCGCACAAACAAACTCACTGGTCCTTCACTTGGCTTGTTTGGAAATTATGGTTCTGCACACTGTTGTTATTGTTCAAAATGGTTGGTTTCACAAAATCGCGAGAGACAACCTATATCGTCCATCGTTTTACGGTTAATGTTCTTAATGACATTTCGTTTCCTAGTAATGACGGAGTAAAATCAGAAGAAATGAGCAAATGAATGAACGGAATGTAACAAATCATTCTCCACGTTGTCATTCAAGATTGCGTTCCTAATTGTGTATTATCATTATTTTTAGCATTAAATACCTAATGTGTGCCTTGATTAGCCGCGCGAGAGTTTTTGGCGGGAATCAGGCGGAGCGGTTGAGATTTTTTCCAGTGTGTCGTAAATTGTGTTATAGTGATCTTTAATGTGTATTTTTGGTGTCGATATGTGCAGTAAAGTTTCATTTAGTGACTGATTTATAGGAGCATTGGAAATAATGCCATAATACGACTTTTGGGTTAAGTGATTTATCATTTTGGTCAATAGGTTACCTCTAATCTAAAGGCGTGTTACGATCTGCTACTGCCGTGGGTTGTCTCCAGAAACTCCATTGGGCGTTAGAATGCATGACACTAGGCATTTTAATGCAGCAAACACGAGAAATTTTGCAACATGAAAATTCTCTAACACTCGACACTGGCAAAAATAGTCCCTGAAGGGATTGATTGCCATACTTAGGAAGAAGAAGAAGATTAGCCGCGCTAGCGAGCTTATTATTCAGCGTATTTCCTCTACGATTTGCTTGTTATGGCAAGCCGAAGGTAAATAGGCAATGCTTTAGCAAGCTTTAGTAATTATTATTATTCTTCTTCTTCCTAACTCTGGCAATCAATCCTCTTCAAGGATTATTTTAGCCCGTAGTGTGGAGTGTGCGAGAACTATGAAGCTTGGAGTTTTTGGCGGGAATCAGGCGGAGCGGTTGAGATTTTTCCAATGTAAATTGTCTTAAATTGTGATTTTTAATGTGTATTTTTTTTCGTCGTTACGAGCAGTAAAGTTTCATTTACTGGGTAATTACAAGGAATATTGGAAATGATACTGTAAGCTAAAATACGACTTTTGCCTTAAGGGATTTATCATTTTGGTCAATAGGCTAACCTCTGAGTCTGACCTCAAGGCGTGTTACGATCTCTCTGACACTCGATACTGGCACAAAATTTAAAGAGGATTTATTGACATAGTTATGAAGCAGAAGAACTATGTAGAACAGCGTAGCGGTTGTATTCTCTTGGTGTAGAACTACATTTTTATTTTATGATTCGGGTATCTAACGGTTGGCCGTCTGTTTTGTTTACAAATCTTTTAAAACCTCATTAGGTACAGTAATGTAAGGCTTGCTCACAGAGTACAAAACCACTACGTTTTTGGCACGCTCGAAGCGATCGTGTTTATTTTTTTATTTTAGATTGGAGTGCTCATCCTAGTACTACGTAGAAAAATCAAACGATGGCGCTTCGGTAGCTTATATATGCCACGCGTACAAAGTCGCGGGCACAGCTGGTTATTGAATAAATTCATTACTTTTTAATTTCAAGTTGGCGAACAACTAAAAAAAACTGCGTTACTTTGTGACAGTGAAGTACTTATAAACAAGTTGTATAATGTTCTAGGAATAAATCCATCGCAAATGCGATTTTATTAGCCATCATTTTACAATATAAATTTATAAATTTTATAAATAATACTTACCTAACTATAAACATACAAATGGTACTTAAACATAAAAGATTAATAGTTTCAATAGACTTCAATCCTTAGAGTACATATTTCTACAACTTTATTTTAAGCCTGATAAATTACAATTACATAACACTAAAATAGATAAATAGCTCATAACCTTTCTCTTCTAACATTTTAATATTGAGCCATCCAGTCAAAGGACATTTGAACGAAGTCACAGTTTAATTTAACGGAATCAGGGTTGCCAGCCGTAAGGGGACCTCGTAGTAAGACGTATGAGGATACGACAAAAAAATATGAGATTTTGCCATCTTTTGAAACCACTCTAAGGTGGCACACAAGCATACGTAAGATGATGTAAGATACCTGATGGTAAGCAGTCACCGTAGCCTATAGCCGCTATCAATACCAGGGGTTTCACTAACGCGTTGCCAACCATGTTTTTGATGAGGACTCACTGTGCTAGCAGCATTACTATTAATTAGCGTAGCGTATCCTCGTGTAACACTGTCAACCTTACAGCAGAAACGCAACATTAAAACAAAGTATGTAGTATTATTTGACTGCGGTCTTCTGTAAGGTGGAGGTATAGTTCCCAGTCGGGCGGCCCCAATTTTAATGGGAAAGCCTACGGGAGATCCCAATTACTCTCTGTATTTTTTTTTATACCACTAAGGTGGCACACAAGCATACGGCCCACCTGATGGTAAGCAGTCTCCGTAGCCTATAGCCGTAACCATGTTGTTGATGAGGACTCACTGTGCTAGCAGAATACTACTAGCTCAGCGTATCCTCGTGGAGCACTGGCAACCTTACTTACCGCAGAAACACAACACTACATCAAGTAGTGTTATTTCACTGCTTTATTTTACTGCGCGTACATTCCCAGTCGGGTGGCTCCAATTTAAATGGGATAATCCCCGGGATATCCCAAATCGCCCTACCTCACTTAAAATATCTATATACTCTCTGTATACTCTCGAAAAACAATTTTATGTATGTAGTTATATTTATTTAATTTTATTGTATAATAACTATATTTAGCTACGTAAATAACTTGTAAAATATATTTTGTATAACCTATACGGTCGAATGTTTAAGCGACATTCAGTGTTTGAAGGTCCACGTATCTGTTTGAAGTCGTCAAAATACAATGCCTCATAATCAGAGGCCACTCAAATTTAATGTGGCATCTGATGTGATTGGCGTTTCAATATTCGGCCATTATAATAGTGCTACAGTTTATCAATTAACTTTTGTATAGCTAGGAAGAAGGCACAGTTATTATTTCAGTCTTAAACAAGTTAAATACAGTCAACAATAATAAAAATAATAATAATATATCCCCAGGTCTTCCGACAAGGGTCTCCGAAGAGGTATACAGAGGTGTTACAACACCCACTTTAATACACTTAACTTTGACATGCTTAACACTCTGATCTAAAAAAGAATGATAAGATGGATCTTTGCTAACAACAAAGTGTCACTTTGTTGCTTGCATAGATCATCTACCTTTTTTTATTAGAGGTTGTATATACAAAAATATTTCTCTATTAACTATTAACATTGTGCAAAATATTACTATGTTGAAAAACACAGTTATGGAAGACTATTCAGCTAAACATACCTTACATCAAACAAAACAAAGTCAATCTACATCTACAATAATATTATAAAGAGGAAAGATTTGTATTTTTGTATGTAACGAATAAACTCAAAAAGTTCTGGACCGATTTTAATAATTCTTTTTTCATTAGAAAGCTACATCATCACTGAGTAACATAGGCTATATATTATACTAGCTGCCCGCCCCGGCTTCGCTCGGGTAGACAAAATATTTGATAAATGTCTATAGGCTCCAAAACTACTGAACCTGATTTTGATTTTGACTGAACCGATTACAAAAAATCTTTCACCGTTAGAAAGCTACACTATCACTGATTAACATAGGCTAGCTGCTCGCCCCGGCTTTGCACGGGTAGACAAAATATTTGATATCAATGTCTACCCGTGCGAAGCCGGGGCGGGCAGCTAGTTAGATATATTAAAGTAGAACATACACTAATACAGGGTTTTTTAACAGTCATAGATTAACCAGCATTATAATTTAAGGTATACTTATTTAGCTTATACATAAATTGGCCTCAAAACGAAATATGTCACAGTCTGACATTACATATAAGTATTCCATATATTCCCATTCTGTAAGAAAATTTGCTTATGTACAATGGCTATATACTCTGCATACCCGATGGGGACTGTGTATAAGGACATAAATGTATGCGTTTGATCCATACAACTGTAGAGCCTATTAGTCGCACAGTATTGCATGCTTACTCTCCTGTCTCTCTGGAATCAACACCCTCTTGGAGTCCAACCCTGATTGTGAAAAGTTCGCAGACAGAAGGCATATGATAATGGCATGCTTGGAGTATTGCAAGATGAGTGTATGACTGTGGTTTGATTGTGAATTAGTATAATTGGCTTGAAGCCCTAATTAATTAAATAATTAATTAATTTATGTCATAAATTTGTGAGTGTTAAAATGCCTTCGAATACCTTATGTATACATCTGCATTTTACTCTTACAACCTCTTGCTTTACAACAGTATTTTACAACCATTTTCATGACACCTCTTAGTATGAAGAAATATGTCGCATACCCTCTATGGATTGTTAATTTTCACATACCTATTTTATTTAGTGACAAATATTCAATCCAACATAATTATTTATTCATTTTAATAATTACAGTTTAGATAAATACATAGTTAAGTGTGTAAAACACTCTTTTTCATACAAATGATGTTCTTTAGTTAGAATTTTTCTTATAAACCCTTTTTTTTACTGCAGTAGCTATCCCAACCTTTCGCAACTCCCCTATGGAAGCTTCGCAACCCCCCTAAAGAGAGTTCATGACCCACACGTTTAAAAACACTGCTTCGCAGTAATCAAGCATGCATGATTTAATAAACGTCAATTGTCTGAATAATAGTTAAGTTTGTGCCTTTTCAGACTCTTGCAGATATGATCAACCATTCTATAGCGTCTGCTGAAGGCTAAGCCGCAATTGCCACATTTGTACTCTTTAACTTTCAAATGCCTCTCCCTAATATGCTTGTTCAAACTCTTTTTCAGCATCTCCTTGTTACAATAATGGCATATTGCTTTGGAGTACTGCGATGTGTCCTCGCAAGCGATAATGCAGTTCATATATTTACTAAAAGCTGATTTATTACCTGTTTGCAAAGATACATTCTGATTGTTTGTATTTACTCTATCAATTTCCACTTCCGTTTTAATGGTAGCATGCCTCTTAATTGTCAACACATTGTCTTTAATCTTAGTCATTTCAACAATTACAGCGGATTTGTTAACGTTTTCCAACCATCTATCATTTTGCTGCTTTTGTACGTGACTCACATGGTTCTCCTGTAAGTTGAAATGCTCTCGCCGTATGTGATACTTGAGAAGCCGCTCTTCGCAGTACGTTACACCGCAGGCCATGCATTTGAACGCGTCGAGGCAGTGGTTGTCATCGTGCACTTTGAGGTGATTGATCAAGTTTCTCTTGTCAACGAAATTTCGGTTGCAGTAATCGCAAATGTGATGCTTGTGATATATGCCAGAGTGCGTCATCATGTGTCTTTTATAAGCATCACTCCTAAAGAACTCTTTCGGGCAATCGCTGCATTTAAAACGAGAAGTGATAGCGTTGTGTTGGTAGAGATGTGCCCTGAACTTGTACGAACTGCCTATGACAGTTTTGTTGCAAATCTTGCAATGGTGCTCTAACTTTTTGCGGATGTGCGGCTTTTTCTTCATTATTTTGAAAAAGTAAATAAACTTAATATTAAACGAAAGTAAAAGAAATTAAAACGAAACAAAAATAACAATAACCCTACACTGCCAACAGCCAATAACTTTTCACTGACATTGACATGACATATTTTTGTATTGACAATTTTAATACTGTCAATCTGTCAACCGTAGACTGTAACTCACAGACAGCTAATGTTTAAAAATTTTTTCGCTGTGAAACTCCTCCAACTCTCTTTAGTTAGCTTAGAAGGACTAAGCTCTTAGGTACGCTGTCAACAAACAGAGGGAGAAAGTTAGCTAGCTAGTCCGTATTCTGAGGGTTGTCCCTGGCTTTTCCTCATACTTACTCTTCTGATTTTGCCTCGAAATACATATACATAGCAGGTACTACCTTTTGGACATGGTATTGATAGAACATGGATAGAATAAGGAAAGACATAGGTTAGGTAGTTTTTTTCAAGGACCAAAATATATGTGCTCACTTCGATTCCACAGATTACATAAAAAAACACTACGTCCAAGTCCGAGCTATTCGGAGTACCAAGTGAGGTACCATTTATTAAGGGCTAATAATAAACACAAATCGATAGATATCGTTGTCCGCATCGATCGTAAGTCGACACGCATGACACGAGTCATGATTATGATGGATGTAATACGATCTATGCCATGTGTATGTATTGTGTAGCACATAGCACTTTTTTTTATTTTAAACTTTTCACAATTAGATAAGTATAATCCAAGTTTCACTCTCACTAGAAACGTTTAACGTAGTGATAATATGTACTCTGTGCTCATTGGCAGTATAGATACTGTATTTTGCAGTATGCTTCTTTATAGGAGGTAATAAAGTTTACGTACTTACTTCTGTATGTTAAGCAAAGCAAGCCGATGAATGAAAAGCCAACCGTTTACTTCATTTCAATCTCTCAATCTCTATCTTTGACCACCTAGGTAACATTACTAGTTACGTTTTTTGTTACCTATGTAAGTTAATCAGGTATGCGCAACTCATAGGTTATTCATGTACTACATTGTGAACTTAAATAGATATAGAGTAAGATTTATCAACTCATACCGTGTCAATACATATATACTTTTACATGAGCCTCTATTATTATCAAGATTAAGGGCCGAGATAAACTAGCTGTGGTGAGTATTGTAAAATATATCATCTTGCGTTTCGTTGTTATCTCTAAGACAGAGACACACGTGGGTAGGTACATGGTAGGTACCGTTATATTTATAAACATTTTGTAATATGAAATTCATGGCATATATTTGCCTAAAAAAAATTTGTTGTAAATTCTAGAAATGATTCGAACACATACGTATATACCTCTGTACGATAGTTTTATTCTATTTACATTTATCTTCAAAGAGACAAGGTTCCATCTCGTAATGTCACGCTAAGGCTGTAATAAAATCAACTAAATTGTTTGTGCTCCTGGTTTAGTCGAATCATTTTAGAATCGATTAATTGATTGTTTGAGGAACTAGTAAGAGTTTGGTAACAAAAAAGGCTTATGATATTGCTCTTCACCTATTTTAAGGACATCGGAAAGCAAGGAATTAGAATATAATCAAACTGACTTAAAATAGCAGCTTCAGTAATGTGGTCTTAGGACTCAAACAAGCTGGTCTGTGACTTACAATAAAATATTTATAACTGCCTGGGATCTTTATCACTGCTAAAGATATATAGCGTACCGTATTTCATTAACGATCACAACTAGGTAGTTACCAAATAATGGCGGGGACGCCACGCCTCTAGCCAGTCCGCCATTAGGACGCATTGGGCTGGTTTCAATTATGCAACCCAACTGGCAACATCATAGTATTTAATACGTAGTATATTATCTACTCTGAGGTATTATGTTTATTAAACAATTGTAAATATTAACAGGTTTTTTGCATGATTATTCAAATGAAAATATAAATACTTACCTATTAGTCGAATTAAGTTAATCGTCTAATAAATCATTCGGTCAATTGTTGTAATCACTAGTTCAAATGCGGAAGATACAGGCTCACTGAGGAGGGCACCGAACGAATTGTGTCGGTCTGTAAAATCGCTTGAATTAAATTTACGAGCTGTTGTAATTATGCCAATGTAAATTGAAATCTTCGTCATCTAATTCAGCTCTACAATCGAACAATTAACGTTTTGAATCATCATATCTGGTTTTATAAGGAACCCCCTTCACTTCTCACCTGAATTAGAACAGCAGGTAAGGATTTTTTCTTTACGTATTTTTGTAATAGTATTTTTGAATTAAATTTACTCTGTGCTCACATGGTTATGTATATTTATTAACTAATGGATATTAAATAATACCTTGCCGAGTTTAGTTATCTATTTTATGGCGCTGTAAAAATATGTGATAGGAAGGTACGAAGTAGCGAATCATATAGTTACGTTTGTATTATTTCGTATGTAATAAATGAAATCTTGCCAATAAAATAAATATAAATTATAGTTTTGGTATTGCCAATATCTGCAGCAGTATTACCTGGCTAGATTGGTTTTAAATCCCATTGGTTATGTTTAATTCATACAATGTACCAAATTACTTTTTCCTTGAAAAAATATTGCAGGTTTTTGTGATGGTAATTTACAAGTTTACAACTGAGTTGCTGTCTAAATAAAATGCTAACAATGAATCTAATGATTAGCTAACACTGACTTACATATACAGTGGCGCCATCTAGTTGTAATTGATGGGAACTTTGAAGAGTTCTGCTTACACCATCTTATCTACCTGCTTTACATCTGTCAATTTTTCTAGCAGTTAAACTAATGTATTTATTTTAAAAAAGCTTTTAATCTATACCTATGTATTTTTTCTGATTTATTTAAAAATAAATAAGTACCTATGTTGTACAGGATGTTACTGGCCATTCATACAGATCTTGTGTCAAAAATTAAGTGTACAGTTGAAAAAAATAAAGCATGCCAAAATTAAATGTTTTATTTTTCTTAAAATTCGAATGTAACGTGCCAGTATTCTAATGTCAATAAAAGTATTTAGTTAAAACGACTTTAATTTTCTCAGAATTTGCCATTTAAGTTTAAAAATAAAAATTTCAGACTACAATGTCAAGTAAACAGGTGAAGAATGTTGACCCAAGAATTGCTCCTAAGGAAATGATTGTAACTAGAACCAAATCAGCATTACAAAAACGTAAATTAAGAGATAAAGACAGAAGCATGAAAGCAATAACCCAGCTCATCAAAAGCCCTCCCAAATCCATGCCTGGTAACAAAAGTTCACCGAAAAAAAATAAAAATGTAAAAGTTTTAAAGAAGACAACCCCAAAATCGATGGATGGAGAATGTATTGAGGAATCAAAGGAGTTTTATCCAAATAAGTTGAAGAGAAAACATGTCTCCAAGAAGATTTTGCTGAAGCCCAAGTATCAAATGAAAATAGTTGCTGCCACTAATAAAAGGAAACTTGGGGTTATAAAGAAAAGTAAGCCATATTTTTTTTCGTTTATTGTGTCTATATGTTCTGTGTGGCAAAATGAACAGCGCTGCGGCGGCGAAAAGCGGAACTAAAAATTCGTATGATTTTTTCATTTTGAGAGTAACGTTTTCGAAAGTTGTTCTGATCATCTTGTATATAAAATTCTCGTGTCGCGGTGTTTGTAGTTAAACTCCTCCGAAACGGCTTAACCGATTCTCATGAAATTTTGTGTGCATATTGGGTAGGTCTGAGAATCGGAAATCTATTTTTCATCCCCCAGGGATCGACTACCCTATTCCTAATTTGTTTTAATGTCTACCCGAACGAATCCGGGGTGGCAGCTAGTATATAATATACTAGACGCCCGCCCCGGCTTCGCACGGGTAGACATTAGTTTCGGAGCATAGACATTTATCAAATATTTTGTCTTCCTGTGCGAAGCCGGGGCGGGCAGCTAGTAGAATATATAGCCTATGTTACTCAGTGATAATGTAGCTTTCTAACGGCGAAAGAATTTTTGAAATCGGTCCATTAGTTTCCGAGCCTATAAAGATTTATCAAATATTTTGCCTATCCGTGCGAAGCCGGGGCGGGCAGCTACTATAATATATAGCTTTCGAACGGTGAATTTTTGAACTCGGTCCAGTAGTTTCGGAGCCTATTCAATACAAACCCACAAATATACAAATCTTTCCTCTTTATAATATTAGTGTAGATACTCCGTCTACGCTCTTTTCAGTGATCGTGGTCATCAAGTAGTTCTGTCAGGGGCGGATGTAGCTTGCTTTATTTACGATACTTCGCCATTTAATTCTGTTCTCCGCCATTCGTGAGTGTAATAAATAACACACGACCTAAATGTAAGGTTCGTAATTAACGGTTTTTTAATGTAATGTGTTACAGCAAAACTTTATATACGTTTTTACAAATTGTTCCAGTTTTTCGTGTTCCGTTCCTTAAAAGGAAAAAGGGAACCCTTATATGATCACTTTGTTGTCCGTCCGTCTGTCTGTCTGTCAAGAATTTTGATCTCAAGAACGCGTGGAGTTATTAAATTGAAATTACCTTACCTACAAGTCTGTACGGAACCCTCGGTGCGCGAGTCCGACTCGCACTTGGCTGGTATTTTCTGGTTCTAGGTCGACGGGAAGTACCCTATAGGTTATGATTCCCTTGTGAAATCGTGAAATATGCGAAAATTTGCGACGTAAACGGTCATATCTTTTCTTCATATTGGCTTACAGGTTTGATTATCTTACAGCCAAAAGAGACCATAGACCCGGGTATTTCATATTATTTTCAATTTGATAACTTAACGCGTTCTTGAGATAAACATTCTTGACAGACAGACAGACGGACAACAAAGACACTGTAGCCTATATAGCCGCTAGCAATACCAGGGATATAACTAACGCGTTGCCAACCATGTTGTTGATGAGGACCACTCTTGTCAAGCTCATGTGATTGAATTGAAATGAATCACTGTACAAGCTTAGAAAAACTCATTGGTCCAAACCGGGGTTTCAACTTGGGCCCGTCAGATGAGAGGCCGTTGCTTCAACCACAAGGCCACCACGGCTTAAAGTTTCAAATATAATCGATATAAATTTATTTTCCAGACATCATTTCACCGACAAAGCAAGAGTCTCAGCCAGACAATAACGAGTCTTATCGTACGTGCACCCAGAGTCCACATTCCGGTGTGTCGGAAGTGGTCAGGTGGAATGAGGACACCCAGAGCTTGGATGAAGAGGATTGGATGGAGATCCTGACGTGTCCCAGTCCTGTATGGTGGGAGGACCCCCCTGATGGTTATCGTGAAGGTAAGTAGTAGGCCGTATTGGGATCTCCCGTGGGTTTTCCCATTATAGGAGCCGCCTGACTGGATACCTCCACCTGACAGAAGCCCGCAGTGAAATAACACTACTTGATGTAGTGTTGTGTTTCTGCAGTAAGGTTGCCAGTGCTCCACGAGGATACGCTGCGCTAGTAGTAATTCTGCTAGCACAGTAAGTCCTCATTAACAACAGGGTTGGCAAAGTTTTAGTGATACCCCTGGTATTGCTAGCGGCTATAGGCTACGGTGACTGCTTACCATCAGATGGGCCTTATGCTTGTGCCACCTTAGTGGTATAAAAAAAAGACGCCGTGGTTTGTCTACGCGCTAAGAGCATAGCCATAAAATAATTTGATATAGTTCACGTAAATAACATTGTCTATCTATATTTACAGAAGCAATATACACAAGAACTAAGCCAGCAGGAGACACAAGCGACGAAACACAAACGGACCAACAGACAGAACAAATTCCATTGAACATCGATCTGAAAACATGTAATACGAAGTTTATACAAAAGAGGAGTAAGCTGGAACACTTACTGAACAACATAAAAAACAAAACACCAAGTACTGATGATAAAACTGTAGATAAAGATGAACAATCTGAAGGATGTAAGAGATCTGACCATTCAGACAGTGCGGAGGAAGATGTTTTCTCAGATTTGAGCGTTAATGAGGAGGAAATTCTGAACAATTTGGAGAATATCGACATTCCCATTGAAACTAGAACAGATAAGGAAATAACAAATAATTCAGCAAATGAACACTCTATTTTGGACATACCTAAAATGCCAAAACTGACAAGGTGTCCGATGATGAAGAGCAAAGGAAATCTTAAACAAGAATCAGAGGTGGTCTATAGCTCTGATTTTGACACTATATCCGATACTAATATTAAATTTCTAACTGAAGATGAGGATATAGATAAAAAATCAGACAATACGATACCAAGTCCGACGGATAGACCAATAGAATTTGTCCAAAGTGTTGGTGAAATATGCAATGAGAATTCTATCCATAATGATGATAAGAGAGAAGACGATTGTGATGGCTCTATAGAAGAAATTATTAATGCAACAGCTACACAAGATAAAGGAATATCACAACAAAATTCAGACACGGAATTCATTACAGTTTACAAGATAATGTCAGCCGCAGAATCTACAAAATCACCGGAAACACCTAAAGTGAACACCATTCGAGTGAAAAGTTTAAATAAACTCGTCGGCCCCGGATCTAATACAAACATAAATTTATTTTTCAAAAAGTGCAAAAGTAACAAACGCAGCTCGAAATCAAAAATGGATTTTCTTTTACGTTACAATAAAGCCATGAAAAACAACGCAAATCCATCAAATGACACTAAAGTGGTGTCAAAGAAGGACAAAATTAAGTACTGTTACAAATGCTCGTCCATTTTTGATACGGTCGAGTGCAATTACTGTAGTGATACAAGTGAAGTGGTCGGCAAAGAGTTTTCCTGTGATATGTGCGACTTCGTATCCCGCTCTAGAACTAAGATTATCAAACATTTGATCAGACACAAAGCCCAAGAGTCGTATGAAAAGTTGTAACTAAATTCATTGGGCTTAATTTAATTGTTACCAACATATCTGTGACTTGTCAGTTAGAGAGGTAGGGTATTGGGACCTCCCGTGGGTTTTCCCATTAATATTGGAGCCGCCCGACTTGGGGACTGTACCTCCACCTTACTGAAGACCACAGTCATATAACACTACTAGATGTAGTGTTGTGTTTCTGCGGTGAGTAAGTGCTCCACGAGGATACGCTGCGCTAGTAATGCTAGCGCAGTGATTCCTCAACAACAACAGGGTTGGCAACTCGTTAGTGATATCCCTAGTATTGCTAGTGGCTACAGGCTACGGTGACTACTTACCATCAGGTGGGCCGTATGCTTGTGTGCCACCTTAGTGAACTTTTCAAAGTTATAAAAAAGAAACTCAATAAAATATTGCAGACACAATTTAGTATCTAATACCTGGTCCTGTGGTGTGTCGTGTCATTTAGAGCACGTTTAGCTGGTATATGAATGAACTAATCAAATTCAATGTACTCAAAATCAAAATGACCCTTTTTTGACTAGACTTTACAGGCCAGCACTTTCAAATCGTCAGAATCTACCACCGGATTCGGAAGGTCGGTTTTGCAAGAAAATCAGCAATTACTTTTAAAACCATACTTAAAGAATACATTTCAAATATTCCTTAGTAGGATGCCTATGTCATAAAAGGTACCTACTGTCAAAATTTTAACCGTTGATATCCAGAGCTTCAAATACCGTTATAAAACCATAACGTTATCACCTACTGCCTATAACGTTATAAGCAATATAACGTTTACAACATAACGTTGTTTGATATAGCAGTATAACGTTATATCAGTAAACGATATTTACAACGTAACGATATTAATAACGTTGTTTGCCGCTCGGGTCGGGTAATCCGATACAATAACGATAATATAACGTTATTATGATATTGTTAAGCTATTGCATAGCTTTTATCGCGGGCCTTGAGCGTGGGGACCGAATCCAGAAATTCCGTAACGAAAAAAACCTAACACCGCCCACTCCGACCAGCACAGCGGTGATACTTTTTAGTTCCATCTATCGATAAATACCAGAACTTTTAATGACTTTTTGAAATATCACGCTTGTCTCTTTAGTTCAGTAACCCGCCTTTAGGTGGCATTGGTTGTATTGGAAAACTACCGTAATCAGCTGTTTGTGAGAAAGTATATAGGTATATAAAAAATACTGCATTAATAAAATAAATAAATAATTATAATTGCATAAGTTGATAAAAAATGCTATGCAATAGCTTTACCGCGGCAGTCTCCGAGTGCCACACCTAATTTTGTTATATAGCGGTATGATTTAACGTAATATTTTGAGAACGTTATTCGTCTTTTCGTAACACAATATTTTGTATTTTTTTATAACGTTATGGAGCTCTGTTGATATATCAGTCAGTCAGTTCTTTCTTTTTTATATACACACATCTAACTCAATGAAATATTGCGGATACGATCAAGTAACTAATGTCTGTGCGTATAGTTGATAAGTTTCCCGATACTGTGTGTGGTAACCCTGCAATGTATTACAATAAAATTCATTTGAATTAACTGAATATTTGAAAATAATGGATTAAAGTTATTTTTAAGAACAATGTGTAAATATTTTTTGTTTTTAATGCGGACTTTCATTAAAATTATAATCTACGTACCGACAGATATATGTATATTGTATTCGTGGAATGTTGTTTTTCTTGCTTTTTTTTTGTCCCAACTAAAAGTTACCTAAGTGCCTTCTTATAGCATCAAATCAACCGTTTAGATTTTGTTCACAGTTATAGTTATAGGCTTTTTTTGTAGCGTGGAACCCAATTTCTAATTTTCTAAATAAAATAGCCTATTTCCTGGTCACCTTCTAGCGTCAGCTATCTACCAGTGAAAGTTCAACCGTTCAGATTTTGTTTGAAATGTAATGGGTTTATTTATTTGTTTCGCGGAACGCTGATTATTTTTCCAAAATAAATGTAAGCTCAGTTACGAATTATAGCATCAGCTACCTGCCAGTGAAAGACCTGTGCAAATCGGTCCAGCGGTTCCTGAGCTACCGTCAAAAACACATTTTGACTTTTATCCCATATCTCCGGGGAACCATGCCGAATTTCGGGATAAAAAGTATCCTATGTTTTACCTCGGGCTCATATCGTGCCAAGTTTCACTTGAATCCGTCCAGTAGTTTCGGCGTGATGCGTGGCCAAGACAGACAGACAGACAAAATATCTTCAATGTACAAAATTGGACCTGTTAAAGTTTTATTATAAGTATAGATTACAAACTTATTATTTGCGGTTGGTGCAGTAGCCGTGTCTAGAGATCGAACGGCAAGTTAAGTTTGTCATTAAATCTAGTTTGTTTTTACTACAGAACCCTCGGTGTGCGAGTCCAACTCGCACTTGGCCGATTTTAACAACTCGGTAACTCATATACGGTAGGTAAGATACACACACATTCATCAAGTATATAGTTACCTATGCTATGTACCTACATTACATTATATACCAACAATAAAACCGGAGTTTCATAACATAATTCAATCATTTTTCGGTCGTAAAATTCAGTCGAATACAATAGTTTGTGTTGTGAAAAATGAAACAGTTTTTAATATTATATTTTGCAGTGTTAAATTTTAGCTTTATAAATTGCAAGCTCTGGCCGAAAGGAATTGTTCACTATGCCATCAATTCTAAGGATTATGGTAATTACTTTTTGATAGAAAAATCTAACCCGACTACGGAAAAAAAATTAGGTGTGGCACTCGGAGACTGCCGCGGTAAAGCTATTGCATAGCATTTTTTATCAACTTATGCAATTATAATTATTTATTTATTTTATTAATGCAGTATTTTTTTATATACCTATATACTTTCTCACAAACAGCTGATTACGGTAGTTTTCCAATACAACCAATGCCACCTAAAGGCGGGTTGCTGAACTAAAGAGACAAGGGTGATATTTCAAAAAGTGATCAAAAGTTCTGGTATTTATCGATAGATGGAACTAAAAAGTATCACCGCTGTGCCGGTCAGTGGGGGTGTTAGGTTTTTTTCGTTAAGGAATTTCTGGATTCGGTCCCCACGCTCAAGGCCCGCGATAAAAGCTATGCAATAGCTTAAAAAAACCAACGCGACAATGCAATGAAATGGGTTTAAAATAGAGTCTACAAGTTCAAATTGACTTTTATGTTAAAGTCGGTTAAAATGTATCCTATATCACACGGGTCATAATAACGAATCGATTGACACCTTATTCATCAAAATCGGATGAAAAGTTTAGGCGCTACGGAGGAAAAAACATCATTACAAACATCTTTCTTCTTCTTCAGCCCACGTTCACCCACTGCTGGGTATAGGCCTCCCCTCTGTCCCGCCATTCTTTCCGGTCCTGTGCTAGTCTAGACCATTGTTTGCCTGCCGCCTTTACAAAATCATCAGACCATCAGGCAAGTGGGCGGCCCGTTTGTCCTCGTCCATTTCTAGGCCACCATTCAGTAATTGCTCTGGTCCACTGTCCGTCTTCACGCCTCATCAAGTGGCCGGCCCATCTCCACTTTAGCTTTGTGATCCGTGTACCGATATCATCTACTTTCGTTCGGCGTCGGATTTCTACATACATACAACTTAAATCATAACGCTTTTTGGCTTCGCGACAGTCGGGTAACAAGACAACTGACTTGACGGGTTTTTGTTTTTTTATTTTTTATACCACTTAGGTGGCAAACAAGCATACGGTAAACGTTAACCGTAGCCTATGGACGCTTGCAACACGATTGGTATCACTCGTTGCCGACCCTGCAGAAATCTCTTCACACCCTTCTTGAAGCAACGGTCTCTGATTTTCATATACATCTGTAGAGCAGAGCGATTTGATTAGATTTTTGTATGTGACGAATAAACTAAAAAACTACTGGACCGATTTTAAAAAATTCTTTCACCGTTAGAAAGCTACATTATCACTGAGTAACATAGGCTATTATTATATCATCGATACGCGAGTAAGTCGCGGGGAAAACTGTGCCGGTAGCAGGAACATTGTCGACAACGTATTCGTATCGCCTTCGACTATTTTTGTATTGGAAAATGAACAGCGCTGCGGCGGTGAAAAGTGGAACTAAAAATTAGAATGGCAATTTTGACATTTCGCGAGTTACGTTGTCGACAATGTTCCTGCTACCGGCACAGCTAGTTGAATATATAGCCTACTACATATATAACATACTATTTTTCCCCGCGACTTCGCCCGCGTAGAAATGTATATTTATATAGCCTATGTCACTCAGCTATATCTTATACTAGCTGCCCGCCCCAGCTTCGCACGGGTAGACAAAATATTTGATAAATGTGTAAATCAATACAGATTTGCACTCCCAAGACGAGATAACATCGACTCTACAGCAAATCGAGAAGGAGGTATGCGTGAAGTTTTTCAACACCCCGCTCAACTACACGGCGAATGACCAGCACAAGATACTGTACATCAGCAACCCAGACAGGAGAAAGAATTGCCAACCAAATACTTACTCTTTCAATGGGTCTATTGTCGTAAGTAATGCGGTCGTACACAGGTCCGGCGTTAGGGCCACTGACTGTTACATGAAAAAGAAAAAACCGGCCAAGTGCGAGTCGGACTCGCGCACCGAGAGTTCCGTGCACTCTTGTAGGTAAGGTAAGGTTAAAAGTAGGGGAACTTCAAATGAGGTCATTATTCGTCGTGACTTTCAACTCATATAAAAACAGACATACAAAGATTCGAGCTAATCTTTTTTTTTTTTTAAATGGAGCCTCCCCAAATTTGGCGCCCTGGTCCGTCGCCCCATCAAGCCTCTCTAACGCCGGCACTGGTCAAACAAACTTTAGATATATATATATTTTAATTTTCACACGTACCTATTAAGAACAGATGACAATACAATAATTTAATACTCACGAAATTGAAAACCAAAAGTACCTACCCAACTTGATTCCCGCCAAATATCTGGATACTAAGCATCCACACATTACATAGAGGATTCGAGTAACGCTACGATACAAACAATTCCACAGATAATATCAAATTGTGCAACATATGTCAAACTCTTCCACAGATGCAAAGTATACATTCTCACCAGTATCACCTCTTTTTAGGATTTACCAATAGGATACAAATGCCTCGACAGGCGAAATATATCAAGACTCATCGTGGACATGTTGAGAGCTAGCATTGTGCAGCCAGGTAACTGATTACTGAACGATAATATAGATTTCTGTCAATGGTTTTTTTCTAAGGGATATTCAGGTTTACAAAATAAGGTATAGTGTGGCAAAAAAGTCTGAAACGGAACAAAATTTTGACTACTGGCAACTTTCACAAAATGTAATCCATGCTATGGAGTTTCTTCTTCCTTCCTATCGACTTCTGTTTAATCTTAGCAACAAAAAAAGGAAGTGGTTTTAATTTGATGGTTCAAACTTTTTAATATCACGCGGCTTTTAGGAACTATTAAATTGTAACAAACGTAAAACGTAACGTTTTAATACGTACTCTTTCTTTCAGTGGGTCCCGTAAGCAGTTATGATTTAGTGAGGAAATTTCAAGAAATGGTAAATAATACAACATAGATCCTTTAGTATAACGCTGTGGTAGCAATAACATCTTACGTACGATTACGTATTCGAAAACGTAAATCTCAAAATGTCAAAAATTTTAGTTCCTCTTTTTGCCGCCGCAGCGCTATTCATTTTCCCATACAAAAATAGTCGAAAGCGATACCAATACCTACGTAGTCAAAAGTTTCTAAGGCTATTGGAAACTAGATTCCATACTGCTAGTGACGCAAGCATACGACCCGCTTCTGAAAGCGTACATCGTAAGCGCTCGGATGTTGTGCTGGTAGTTTAGGCCTAAAGTGCTCCACAGCCTTTATTTTCAAAGTAAGTTTGGCAACACCAGGCGTAAGGCGTTGCCAACCTTACTTTGAAAAGAATGGCTGTGGAGCACTTAAGGCCTAAACTACCAGCACAACATTCGAGCTCTGAAAAAACCTTACCACAGGAACACTACATTACATCAGTGCCGGTAGCATGAACTTTATCGACAACGTAACTCGCGAAATGTCAAAATTGACATTTTAATTTTTAGTTCCACTTTTCCCCGCCGCAGCGCTGTTCATTTTCCAATACAAAAATAGTCGAAGGCGATACGAAAACGTTGTCGCAATTATTCATGCTAGCCCTATTGAGTTGATTTATGTCTGCGCATGGACGGAGGGAGCTCCTGTCCCAAGTCTGGCTTAAATTTTTGAGTCCCTCTGGCTTATCTCATTACTCCCTACCTCTTTTTTACACTCGTTTTGTTGTTCATATTTTTCGCTTGCATCACCCCCCACCATTCTGCTTGCGCCCGGGGCTAACCGCTCCCATGCTACGTCCCTGCTCTAAGTTAGCTACACCCATGTGCTTTATTTCGCCAGAACGAAGACTCCAATCGACCTACGCTGTTAACACCAACTGATCGCAATTATATAAACGGTCACTATCACTCGGAGTGCGGTCAGCTGTCTCAACCGGCTGTGCCCGATGCCCGCAGGCACACCGAATCTCACATACAAATGTCTGAAGAGAACAAGAATTACTACGAAGACAAACTTTGGCCGTTCGGCATCGTCATGTACGGCGTAGAGGCGAGTCTGAGTGAGTTTCATCATCTTTGACCAGTGCCGGTAGCAGGAACATGTTCGACAACGTATTCGTATCGCCTTCGACTATTTTTGTATTGGAAAATGAACAGCGCTGCGGCGGTGAATAGTGGAACTAAAAATTTGTATGACAATTTTGACATTTCGCGAGTTACGTTTTTGAATACGTTGTCGACAGTGTTCCTGCTACCGGCACAGTGCCGGCGTGATGGGGCGCTATCCAAAGAGAAAATAAAAAAAGGTGAGCTACAAAACTTTCTACGCCCGTGTCATTGGCTCCGGGTAACGCTAAAGGAAAGATTCTTAATATAAGTTCACACTGGTTCAGCAAATTATACACGATAATGATTTCGTTAAGTAGGCGCCACAATATTCTCGCCCGGGGCGTCAGTGACCCTAACGCCGGTACTGTCTTTAACATAATAATCATTGGTTTTATTCAGAGTCGAATTTAGAGGTCTAAAAGCCCTGGGGCAACGGCAATAATTATTTTCTGTATAATATTCTTATTCTAGAAATGTCCTATTAAAAGGTAATTAAATTTCTTTGATTATATGATACTTGTATCAAAGTTAAATTTATGTGACGTTATTTATGGAGAGCCCTGTAGGGATGACGGATAATGTCCAAATATTAAATGTGCCTCTAGAGATTAGCCCCGAGTACAGCAAGCTGATACACGCCATGACAACAATTGAAATGATGTCATGCGTGGTGTTCCAAGAGGCTGAGGAGGAAGACGTGCTGGAGCCTCGGAGCTTGCTGCTGTTTTCTTCACAGGGCAGTGACATGCCAGAACTCGGGAGGGTGGAGGGAAAGCAGGTTTGACACTTTACTTTTTAACTCCAGACGCAAAAAGAGGGGTGTTACGCAATATATGCCTTTTTAGGGTTCCGTATCTTAAATGGAAAAAAGGAAACCTTATAGGATCACTTTGTTGTCTCTCCGTTTGTCTGTCAAGAATTTTTATCTCAAGAACGCGTGGAGTTTTTAAATCGAAATTCATATGAAATACCCGGGTCATGGTCTTTTTCGGCTGTAAAATATTCCTGAATCGCGCTGTTGGGAAACAGCTCTCTCATCTAAAACGTAGTGGTTATGTACTCTGTAGAAAGTCTGAAAACCCGATAGTCTGGTAAGGCTATGTAAGAAATAAAAAACAACACTTTGTGTTGCTATTAATGGAACAATTGAGGGTAAGTGTTATAGTTCGGTTTCAGTCCAGCCAACAACATAATTAGCAGTTTATTTTTTATTTTGAAGGAAATATCGTTATCGTCGATGGCAGAGGGCGCGCCTGGCCACTCTGCGCACACCCTGAACCTGCTCCTGCGCGCGCTGGGGATACCCATGATGTCGAGTCGCTACGACAGAGACAACTATATCGTTGTACACTGGAATAATATCGAAGATGGTAATATGGTTTTTACAAGCGTTAATTTAGTTTCACAGCATTTAGACATTTTGAGAGTTACGATTTCGAAAACTAGACGAGAGATGTTCCTGCTCTCGGCACAGGGATCCTTTTTTTATGCCACTAAGGTGGCAAACCAGTACACCCGCATGATGGTAAAAGGTTACCGTAGGCTATGGACGCTCGCAACACCATGGGTATTACTCGCGTATTGCAGACTCTTCAAAAATCTCCTTCCACCTTTCTTGAAAAACCCAATGCTGTACTCGTTTGGGAAAACCGTGGCGGGGAATTCATTCCACAATTTGATTGCTTGGGAGGAAGTTTCTTTGGAACCGCGCAGTGAGCAATCATACTTTGATTTTATATATTATGTGTCTGTAGGTAAAGAACACATCATGGAGAAGACCCCGATAGAAGCCTGGCTGTCTAATGGCGACGAGGAACGAGTGGAATACGACTTTGACAGCGCAACTCACGCGCCCGCCAACTATCTATGCGCTAACTGTAGTCTGAGCGCGCGCACCGTGCTACCTATTCAGGTACAGTTGCAAAGTTGCAGCTATCTGGCGCTATATGTCGCTACAAAATGGTGGAGGGAGGCTCGGCGAGCTTGTTATTATTGTAAGAGGCGAGGCGAACTGCCGATCCGTTACATTAAAAACAAGTGAACCTTGTAGTCCCATACGATCTGTAATATCCTAACATCTGACAACTCAACCTCTTTTTTGTCGCTCTAGCGACTGACTCTAAGTTGATAGCACTGTTCCCCGGCTTCCTATGAGAAATTTCATTTTTTTTTCTTGCCACCCTTTACACGAAATGTCTCCCATGACGAGAAGAAAGTTGTTACCTGCGGATCTTGCACATCAAAAACAATGTTTGGTAAGGCGCCGCTGCATCAGCCCACACATTGGGTAGATACGCCAAAGACATCACTGTACAAAGTTTAAAAATAAAGCAACTCCTTTAGCCCGAGCAAGAATAACTGGTGAATCGAAAACGTTACGAATACGTAGTACGTATTCGTAACGCTTTCGACAATTTTTGTATGGGAAAATTAACAGCGCTACGGCGGCGAAAAGTGGAACTAAAAATTCGTACGATTTGAGAGTTACGTTTTCGAATACGTTGACGATAGATGTTCCTGTTACCGATACTGATAATTTTTCGTGATCGGTGCAATATGTATTTATCTTCCATCCTTCTCTAATCATCTCTGTATTCACTTCCTTTCTGGCCATGTCATCTTTCACACAGTATATCCAACTCAACTGCATTGGGTACCATGGCTTTTTCTTCTTCTTCTTCCTCCTAAGTATGGCAATCAATCCCTTCAGGGACCATCTTTGCCAGTGTCGAGTGTTAGAGAATTTTCATGTTGCAAAATTACTCGTGTTTGCCGCATTAAAATGCCTAGTGTCATGCATTCTAACGCCCAATGGAGTTTCTGGAGACAACCCACGGCAGTAGCAGATCGTAACACGCCTTTAGATTAGAGGTAACCTATTGACCAAAATGATAAATCACTTAACCCAAAAGTCGTATTATGGCATTATTTCCAATGCTCCTATAAATCAGTCACTAAATGAAACTTTACTGCACATATCGACACCAAAAATACACATTGAAGATCACTATAACACAATTTACGACGCACTGGAAAAAATCTCAACCGCTCCGCCTGATTCCCGCCAAAAACTCCATGGCTTTTTATTTACATTCGTAACTAAAAAAAAAAAGGTTATAACTTATGGTGTTTCAGGACTACCTGTGGCAGAGGACCATGACCATGGGCCACGTGGTTACCCTCAGTGCGGGCGACACGCGCATCCTCTACACACTCTACAACAACAAGTGCCGCGCTAGATACGCCACTACACATTAAAAATAATACCAAAGACAACAATGACTTTGATTCCTTTTTTATTAAACGCCGTCAATTTCTAAAAAAAGTGGTGTTCCTTTTACTAGATATAGGTACGTACTTGTCTAACACAATAATATGGATGTCTATTTCTTTAGGTGTTGATAATGAAAATATAAATGATTAATTTTCCCAATTATAAAAGCTGTGGCAGCTTTAAGTGCTGAAGCCGGTATTGTGAAAACTGTTTTTTTAGAATGGTACCTTATGACTTACGTCGTAAATACCTATATACTAATGAATATATGCCATCAAGCCGTGGTGGCCTTGTGGTTGAAGTAACGGCCTGTAGTGCCCAGGTTCAAACCCTGGCCTATATCAATGAGTTTGTCTAAGGTGAAGTAAAGTGATTAATCACACCATGAGCTATAAATAGAGTAGGGAAAATTGGGATCTCCCGTGGGTATTTCCATTAATATTGGAGACTGTACCTCCACCTTACGAAAGACCGCAGTGAAATAACACTACTTGACGTAGTATTTCTGCGGTGAGTTGCCAGTGCTCCACGAGGATACGCTGGGCTAGTAGTAATGCTGCTAGCACAGTGAGTGCTCATCAACAACAGGGTTGGAAACTCGTTAGTGATACCCCTGGTATTCAAATTCAAAAAGATCGTTATTTGACTAGACTTTACAGGCAAGCACTTTCAAATCGTCAGAATCTACCACCGGATTCGGAAGGTCGTTTTTGCTGAGAAGAATCCGGCAAGAAACTCAACAATTACTCTTTTAAAAACCAAAAGATTTGCTATTGCTAGCGGCTATAGGCTACGGTGACTGCTCACCATCAGGTGGGCCGTATGCTTGTGTGCCACCTTAGTGGTATAAAAAAATGTTTTTTGGTAGAGTTACCATTATCTTATAATTGGGCTTTTTATTGGGTCCAGGCTGCCCCAGACCCATGTAGACCCTTGGGATCTTTTGTGCTGCCCTTCGCTTAATTCTCTACTTACCTGCTAAGCTGTGTCAAATACTCCCTGAACGAGTCTGCGGATACTATTAATTAGGTATATCATAACAACCACAGTTCGGGTTTTTACAGTATCACAAGTTGCACGTGTAATCATAACAGTTTCATGATATCTTTCGTCACATCACAGAGCGCACTCCTTTATCGTTCTTAAAGTGATGCTCAGTGGAGGGAATAAAACAAAATAATACCAATACCTACTAATTATTGTCATTATAAAATTATTAATCTACAATAAGCTATTGGCTTTCAACTAGTCTCTTACAAAGTACTCCTAAATTATTGAAATATTTATTACAAAAGTTATAAAAAAAACGTATAAAAAGTAATTAACTTTGAGGTATTCTAAAACCTTGTATTCGCGGCGATTCGACGCCATGCGGTAAAGGTTTTAAAAAAAAACTTAACTGGAAATTAAAATTATGAGCAAAATTTCAGTCTTCTTAATGGAACAGACCTAATTTACGGTCTAGGAGCAGTAGAACTCTTTTAATCCTGATAGATCCGAAGCTTAAACTGGAGACTCAAGATTGATCCTCATTACCGTCTCGGCGATATGAGCCTTACGTATTCTCTCTCGACTTCTCAGGACCGTATTTGAAGCAAAAGAGGTGTGCAACTCTCTAAAGAAATGTCGCTCTATACTCTCTGCCTACCCATTGAGGGACTTGGCGTGATGATGTGTATATATTTTAAGATTTGGCGCCATTAAAGTTTACCACGTTAAAAAAAGCCATAAAAACTCAGCCTAGTGAGAGACTCGCGCGTCGATGTTCATCCGGCCGATATAACCGGCATTTTCATAGAAGCATTTGTATATTTCGATCGGGTTAGGTCCATTTTGCATTGCTACAAAACTGTCAGTTTGAAATGGTTTTGCGCTGTTGCGTCGCCATTTTGCTCCATTTAAGTTGATCAGTTCTTAAAAATTTTACGGAACATGGGTGACCGTGGCTTCCTTTGCCGCCCTGATTCTTGGCCCCTTTGGCCTTAAGGTAAACACGCCTCTGCTGCTACAAACTCTTTAAAATTTGAAAGTAGCTTCGATCTAGACCCGCGTGGAGCGTGAATCCAGCTTTCTTTATGAAACTGACCGACTCCTGGTCCATAAGGATAACGGAGTTGGCTTCTAGGCCTTCTGTTGTGGTCTCTTCAACAATCCAATCGTGTGTTTGGATCGCGCTGTGGAGCATTTGTAGCACCTGTAGTTCCTCTGAGATTGACACCTCTTCATTGATTCTGGTTCTCTTCCAAAGCACTTTGACCGGCCTGGGTAGTCCCATATCTTTAACCACTCTCAACTTGACCCCACTGAACGTCTGGCCGTCGCACACCTTCAGCCAGGATATGGCGTCGTGTCCTGAACAGACCACACTGACTATACCCGCATTGACGCCAATCCATTCTACTGTGAGTATCGGTTCTTCTTTCATCTTCGTCCAAAATGACTGTTTCAGTTCCCACGCGATTTTCTCATCCAGACTCGTTTTGGGGTAGTCATCGGCTATGATGGCCATCCTAGTATGACTTAAGGGTTCCTTGGCTGATTCCGTTAGCGCTCGCTTGGATAATCTCGTGGCAGGTGGTGTAAGGTCGATCAATCGTAGACGAAAGTCGTTAACGGGGGGCATAGCTACTTCATCGATTGGTGCAGCTCTCACGGTATCCATCTCATTTTCAACCATTTGCTGCTTCGCTGCTTGAAACCTGCGTCTTTTGCGCTTTTTTCCTTCCACTATTACGGCCGGTACTCCACCGACGGTCTGGAATGAGCCGCCTCGGGGAACCAGAGTCCCATTCTGATATTTCTCAAGTCTTCGGTGGAATGAAACAAGTCATAGGTCCCCATACCGCGGTGTCTGTGCGTTTTTCGGTTTTCAGACTGGCGCAGCCCTTGCTAGCAGATTGGGCTGAGAGCGTCTGATTCCTTGTGCATTCATCGTTTGTGTTGCCGTGTCCAAATGGACGGTCTTGCCCTAAGTTTTGAGAGCTTCCAGCTCCTGTATTCACGCCAGATGTGGGTATATTTATATTGTGCTTAATATCCATGACACTATTTATTTTTAATTCGTCCCGATGGCTCCCCACCCTCCACGGAGCCCGCACCTTTGGGGATGCTCAAAGCACCAGGGCTACCATCAGGATATAGTGCCCCAAAGTGAGTTATCTACGAGACGAACGATGCTCGCTTCCACTACCACGTTGTGTCAGCTCACACCGCCGGCTGTGGACCCCTTCACCCCAGGGCACTAGCCCCCCGTCTGAAGGACAGGCTTGCAGCCGGTTGGCCGATACGCGGCTACGTACCAGCCTCCCGTGTCAGAGGAGGTCCGGGCCAAAGAGGCGTGTTGCTTGCGACAGACATCTACAGCCGGCCTGTCGCGAGCTCAACCACCAGGATTCCATCGCCCCCCATTACGGGTCCCCGCGCACGGCAATAACACGCGGGAGGTCAGCCCCCCGGGGCTTTAAGCATTACGTTAGCAGAAAATCTGTTATTTTTAAGTTAAACGCATAAAAAATGGTATTTGGTTTCACATTTCACCCTTAAGCGTGCTACACACCTTCAGTTTTAACTGTAAAGTCGAACCGTGCAGTTAAAACTGACGTCCCTGGTGTCTACACACGTTCAGCTTAGATCGTCAGTTCAACTGCAGTGTACAGTGTACAGTCGAACTGTGCTGTTAAAACTGAAGGCCTGTAGGCAAAACTGACAACTGTGCAGTTGAACTGCCGATCTAAACTGAACGTGTGTAGATACTAGGGGCGTCAGTTATAACTGCACAGTTCGACTGTACAGTTAAAACTGAACGTGTATAGCCCGCTTTAAGGAGATAATATAGAATCTTGACTTATTCGCTTTACCAGGCGTGCGAAGAAGCGAGCAAAAACTTATCAGAAATACTTCTTTGTGCTTACGTAATACTTGGAAGCCCTCATTACCTTCCGACATCTACATTGATTGAGATGACAGAACCGCGATACCCGACCTCGTCGCATCGCAGCTAAAGTGGGTAGGAATTAGGGGCCGTTCAAATATTAAGCAGATTTATTACAAATGTTTATCCCCCCCCCCTTGTCAGTACGCCCCCCTCACGTAAACATTGGTATATGCATTTTTCTTGTAATGTAAGTATTCTATTATTTTCAAGCATAGACATTGGTGTCGATTCTGTTGTTCAAAATTGCTAAATTTAACAGGTCTAAAAATAATGCCATCCTTATTTAACCCCGCACATGAGAAAGGGATAGCAAGTCTTTTTAGACCTGTCAAATTAGTTAACTTTAGTCATTTTGAACAACAGAATAGGCACCAATGTGTGGGTTGCCATTAGCGTAAAAAAATATCTATACTAATATTATAAAGAGGAAAGATTTGTATATTTGTGTCTGTATTGAATAGGCTCCGAAACTACTGGACCGGGTAGACGAAATATTTGTACCCGTGCGAAGCCGGGGCGGGCAGGTAGTATAATATATAGCCTATGTTACTCAGTGATAATGTAGCTTTCTAACGGTGAAAGAATTTTTGAAATCGGTCCAGTAGTTTCGGAGAATATTCAATACAAACACACAAAAATAAAAATCTTTCCTCTTTATAATATTAGTACACAATATAATGAAAAAATATATGAAATGAATGAATAAATAAATAAATAGTATAGTATAGATTACTTAACACTTGAACGGCCCCTCAGGATAAGGATGGGTGGGATTAAGGGAACGCCCGAAGCTTTCAGTTACGCCTGATCCTGAGGGGATCAGGCCGATAGCAGGCGGCAACCTCGCGCAGGATAGTGCATCGGACTTGCCTTGAGGATCCCAGTGACCTGGCGCTCGTCTTGGGGGTAGCGACCCCCAAGACGAGCGCCAGATTGTTCATCGGACAGACGAACAAAATAGGCAAGCGGCTACCACAAACAAACTATGTGGTAGCCCCTTCCCCGCCCACACTGATAGTGTTTTTTTTTATACCACTAAGGTGGCACACAAGCATACGGCCTCTGATGGTAAGCAGTCACGGTAGCCTATAGCCGCTAGCTATACCAAATCGCTAACGCGTTGCCAACCATGTTGTTGAGGACACACTGTGCTAGCACTGGCAACCTTACTCACCGCAGAAAGACAACACTACATCAAAGTAGTGTTATTTGACTGTCTGTTTGTCTAGCGTCAGCCGCTAGACAAACATTGTTTTTCACACAAATGTTAAAGCCGAAAGGAATAAAACCCGCGACCTATAGTGTAGCAGTCAGGTGTCACAGTAATAAATGCTCAGACGGACAAGCTCTAACTGAATATACAAAAAAAATGTTGGCCGGCACTTTCAGATTTGGACCAAATCTGTATGAAACATGGATGATGTCCTTTTCACAGAATATGCATTTCTGTTGCCGCTATATCAAAAATGTATAAAAAAAATAAAGTGGCTCTTTTATTAGACGTGATTTCTTGCTCGATCTTAATAATGGCAACAATTGCTACATTCGTTAAAAAAACGATTACAAACTTATTATTTGCGGTTGGTGCAAAAGCCGTGTCCAGGGATCGAACGGCAAAGTTAAGTTTGTCGAACTTAAACTCAAAATGATCATTATCTGACTAGACTTTATAGTTAATCACTTTCAAATAGTCATAATCTATAGATACCACCGAATTAAGCAGGTACATTATTGCTGAGAATCATTCATTTCTGTCATTTAAACTAGTGTGTGTTTTAGTACGGAACCCTCGATGTGAGAGTCCAACTCGAACGTGGCAATTTCTTTAAACTAGCAGATCTTTTTTTTTTTATACCGCTACGGTGGCACTCAAGCATACGGCCCACCTGATGGTAAGCAGTCACCGTAGCCTATAGCCGCTAGCAATACCAGGGGTATCACTAACGGGTTGCCAACCATGTTGTTGATGAGGACTCACTGTGCTAGCAGCATTACTACTATCCCAGCGTAACCTCGTGGAGCACTGGCAACCTTACTTACCGCAGAAACACAACACTACATCAAGTAGTGTTATTTGACTGCGGTCTTCTGTAAGGCGGAGGTACAGTCCCCAGTCGGGCGGCTCCAATTTGAATGGGATAACCCACGGGAAATCCCAAATCGCCCTACCTCTCAGTAGGTACATAATTTAAAATATTATTTTAACCTTAAATCTAGTACAGTCTTCTTTCTTGATGACAAATAAAAGTCCTTTCTGTCTTCAGCTTAAGATTATAATTATTATTAAGTGGTCAAACTTATTCTAGCGACGACATTGGTGCCAATTCTGTTGTAGAAAATTACTAAACTTAACTAATTTGACAGGTCTAAAAATATTGCCATCCTTATTTAACCCCCCACATGAGAAAGGGATAGCAAGACTTTTGGACCTGTCAAATTAGTTAAGTTGAGTAATTTAGAACAACAGAATCGACATAGTAAAGACATGAAAACGGGTCTTATACGCGATATTAAACTGTGCCGGTAGCAGGAACATTGTCGACAACGTATTCGAAAACGTAACTCGCGAAATGTCAAAATTGACATACAAATTTTTCGTTCCACTTTTCACCGCCGCAGCGCTGTTCATTTTTCAATACAAAAATAGTCGAAGGCGATATGAAAACGTTGTCGACAATGTTCCTGCTACCGGCACTGAGGCCAGTCAGCCCGTGACCACGGCCGATGCAACTCGGTCGAAACGTCGGGAGGTAAATAAGCAGTTTAATATCGCGTATATATATGCTGAGGCTATCCCGATTTTGTAGCGCTTCCCGCATGTTCGCTGAAGCAAAAGTAGATGACTTTTACGCCATTATGCGTAAAAATCTGCCTCACTGATCCATAGGATTCGAGAGAGCACCAGCAGAGTCCTAAAGACAATTGGCGAGAGGCCAGAGTCAGCTACACTGGGGCGGTTCATCAGGCTGCATGTGGCGAGATGAGGCCATTGAAATATTATATGAATAAATTCCTACTAACATACATATATCTTTAGTTAATATATTTACTAACAATGTCCCTCATGGCTATGTGGGGGCGTCCATAAATTACGTGAGGTGTTTTTTTAAATTTTCTGTCCCTCCCTCCCCCCCTGGTGAGATGTCGTGAGATTTTATTCAACCCCCTCCCCCATCCCCCAATCTCACGTGAGATTTTTCAAAAACAAAGGACGGGCTACACTGTACCGTAAATTCTGATTAAATTGAGCTATTTGGTATTAAACAAATATGGTGGTTTGACAGTCAGTAGATGTATAACGTCGAAGTATGAATGAAATTATTTTCTTTCGAACGAATTAGTGAATGTTCTTAATCGTATTACAATCTGGATTAAATGGACGCCGAGACCCCCCCCCCCTCTCTCCAACGTAAGATTAGATGAGATTTGACTCGACCCCCTCCCCCCCTTAAACATCTCACGTAATTTATGAGCGCCCCCTGTAAATGTATGGACACTTTAGTCTGAAATAAATGAATTATTATTATTATTATTAAAAGACCCGTTTTCATGTCATTACTATGCGTTTAAATCGCGATAGTTTAAAAAACAGAACAGAATCGACACCATTATAAACATAATTCATACTAAATATCGCATATTTTTAAGGACGAGTGCGGAAACATAACATCACATAAAACAATTATGTAAATTTATCACTACATAGTATAAAACAACCTCGCTTCCCGCTGTCTGTCTGTCCCTATGTATGCTTAGATCTTTAAAACTACGCAACGGATTTTGATACGGTTTTTGCGATAGATAGACTAACTCAAGAGGAAGGTTTTTATGTATAATTTATTTGTATTTTGTATGTATTTAACTTATATGTCTAACGCTGGCCGTGCGAAGCCGGGGCGGGTCGCTAGTTAATCGTATACTATACTATAAATGAACGGCTAGACAGATATCGCTTATTTTTTTTATTTTTATTTTTTGTTCTTATGGATAGAAAATAAACCTGGAACATTTTAAATGTCGTGATAAACTTAAGGTGCTTTTTCCATGGTGTATTTGACATATGAATTCATAGCTAAGACAGGACATCGCCTGTCGGGACAGCTAGATGAAACAAACTTAAAATAATCATTTAGTTCTCATTGTTGTATGTTAAATTAGTTTCCGTAAACTCGTCCGCACGTTTGGAGACACTAACGCCGCATACTGTAACTGCCCCAATTCAAATGCCCCATTAAATTTGAGTAGTCCCGTGTTTTTTTTTTGTTCATACCACTAAGGTGGCCAGCAATCATACGGCAATGATGGTAAGCGATCACCGTAGCCTATAGCCGATAGCAATACCAGTAGACCGTGCAAGAATAATTGCGACTACGTTTTCGTAAACGTAACGCACGAACGGCTATGGTAACCGCTTACCATCAGATGGGCCGTATTTTCGACTACGTTTTCGTATCGCCTTCGACTATTTTTGTATTGGAAAATGAACAGCGCTGCGGCGGTGAAAAGTGGAACTAAAAATTAGTATGACAATTTTGACATTTCGCGAGTTATGTTTTCGAATTCGTTGTCGACAATGTACCTGCTACCGGCACAGATACGTGGGCCTTCAACATTTTTGAGTGTCGTTTCAGTATACGGCGGTTATGTGTGAAGAATATTATTAAACTCGCTTGACGCTGTGAAACATGCGACCAACTAAAAGTATCCTATATGTTATGACATATACGTGGGCCAAAAGACATCGTCCATTTTGGTCCAAATCTGAAAGTGCCAGCTAACGCATTTTTTTGTATATTCTGTTAGAGCTTGTCCGTCTGAGCATTTATTACTATGGCACCAAAGTTGGACATTACAGGACATTTCATTTGTTTTAGTTATATTGAATTCCTATTTTCATCAAAAATGTATGAATATTCGGATTTTCGAACTCAAATAATATCAACTACAACAGTCCTACAGGATTGGTGTCAGTAATAAATGCTCTGACGTACAATCTCTAACAGAATATATAAAACAATGCGTTGGCCGGCACTTTCAGATTTGGACCAAAATGGATGATGTCCGTTGCTGAACAAATAAGAGTTTAATCTTTCTTTTAGCGGTACCCGGAGCCATCGACACTAGTGATGTAACGAATATTCGTATTCGCATTCGCGAATATCGATGGGAGACATTCGCATTCGCGTATGTATATTCTAAAAAAAAACGAAAAATGTATATTCGTTACATCACTAAATCGACAAGGGGGTAGAAAATTTTGGAACTGTTTTTTTTTATGACGCCCTAACGCCTACGGCTTAATTATAAGTCAGTAATGGTGTCGATTCTGTTCAAAATTACTAAACTTAACCAATTTGACAGGTCTAAAAGTCTTGCTATCCCTTTCTCGTGTACGGGGTTGAATAAGGATGGCAATATTTATAGACCTGTCAAATTAGTTAAGTTTAGTAATTTTGAACAACAGAATTGTCCCCTTTATAGGCTTAAATATCACATGTACACAAAATTGAACCGACACAGGCTTTGCGATAGTGAGGATATGATAGGGCCGTACCCTTGGGCGTTGTCGTAAAGCTCGAAAAGGGGTGCGGCGACCAACTTGTAGTTCTTTGGCACCGCAAACAACGCCCGGTCCTGAAGCTGCACCAAGAACAGTCGCTTGTGCTCCTTGGGCTTAGTGATGTGGGGCGGGATGTACGGGTACTGTGGGGGTTCAAAGTTCGGCCGCCACCAGTTGCCTGCAAAAATAAATTATATATAAATACTAGCGCCCCGGCTTGGCACGGGTAGATATTTATCAAAAAATTGTTTACCCGTGCGAAGCCGGGGCGGGCAGCTAGTATAATATTAGGTCCTTACATATGAAATTGGCGTTTTTCGTACTGGCCACTTTAATCACGAATTTCTCCTCTTTGGTAAGGAATTCCAAATTCAAATTTGTACAGCTATAGACTCATGTATTTGTGCTTCGATGATCGTCATTCATTTGTTTTTTTTCTTCTGTTTTTTTCTGTTTGCGTCACTCATTTTACAAAATGGAAAACCTTAAATATCGCATTATTTACGAGTACGAGTTCCGCCGTGGCACTAGTGCTGCGGAAACAACTCGAAGGGTGAATGATGTGTATGGCGGTCGTGTTGCAAAAGAAAACACAGTTCGTTTTTGGTTCCAACGTTTTCGTTCTGGAAATTTCGACCTGCAGAACAAGCCCCGTGGACGGCCTGAGACTCAAGTTGATAATGAAGAGTTGAAGGCTATTGTGGAAGCGGATCCATCGCAAACCACGTCCGAGTTAGCTGCAGGCTGCAATGTTAGTGATAAAACTGTTTTAATTCACTTGAAGCAAATTGGGAAGATTAAAAAGCTTGAAAGGTGGGTACCTCACGAATTGACTGAAACAAACCGGCAAACGCGCGTCGACTGCTGCGTTACATTACTAAACCGGCACAATAATGAAGGTATTTTAAACCGAATCATTACCTGTGATGAAAAATGGGTTCTTTACGATAATCGGAAGCGCTCAGCGCAATGGTTAGATCCTGGCCAGCCAGCCAAATCCTGCCCCAAGCGAAAATTAACCCCAAAAAAGTTACTTGTAAGCGTTTGGTGGACTAGTGCCGGTATTGTTCATTACAGTTTTTTCAAATCTGGCCAGACTATTACGGCTGATGTCTATTGTCAGGAATTGCAAACCATGATGGAAAAGCTAGCGGCTAAACAACCTAGGCTGGTCAATCGCTCCACGCCACTGCTGCTTCACGACAACGCTAGACCACACACTGCGCTACAGACGGCTACTAAATTAGAAGAGCTTCAATTGGAAAGTCTAAGACATCCTCCGTACTCCCCGGACCTTGCTCCAACAGATTACCATTTTTTTCGAAATTTGGATAACTTCTTGCAAGGGAAAAAATTCAACTCCGATGGGGCAGTCCAAATCGCCTTCAAAGATTTTATTGATTCCCGTCCGACTGGTTTTTTTAGTAAAGGGATCAATGAACTACCTATGAGATGGCAAAAGTGCATAGAAAATAATGGTTCATACTTTGATTAATTAAATATATTATATTAAAAAATATTCGACTTTTTGTTCCTCCCATACAAAACGCCAATTTCATATGTAAGGACCTAATATATAGCCTATGTTACTCAGTGATAATGTAGCTTTCTAACGGTGAAAGAATTTTTGAAATAGCTCCAGTAGTTTCGGAGCCTATTCAATACAAACACACAAAAATACAAATCTTTCCTCTTTATAATATGAGTATAGATGAATCTCTATTCTCCTTGGTCATGGCATCACGCGTATTTTTGTGTTTCCTATTGTCAGAAAAAGTTTCTTATGAAAACACTAGCTTCTGCCCTCGACTACGTCCGCGTTGAGCTTAGAATCTCAGAGGAATCTAGTTTTCCCGGGATAAAAAGTATCCTATGTGTTATGCCTACTAATATTATAAATGCGAAAGTTTGTGAGTATGGATGGATGTATGTTACTCTTTCACGCAAAAACTACTGAACGGATTTGGATGAAATTTTGAACACACATAGTTTATAACCTGGATTAACACATAGGATACTTTTTATCCTGGGAAAATGTTAAGTTCCTCTGGGATTCTAAGTTCAATGGGGACTAAGTCGCGGGCAGAAGGTAGTCTGTTATAATCTCCGTATTAGTTTTATTATACCCAAAATACAATAATCCTTACCAATGGTATCTTCTATAACCCATTCTTGTTTGACGCCATCCTGTCTGCCGAGGGTCTCAGTCAGCAACCGCTTCAGGCCTTCAATTTCATCCTGAAAACAATATTTTATCAAGACTAGTGTAGTATATAACAAAGAGAAATAAAAGGCATAACCTAGAACAATTATAGCAAAAAAAAAACAATACCACTAAGGAGACACAAGCATACGGCCCACCTGATGGTAAGCAGTCACCGTAGCCTATAGCCGCTAGCAATACCAGGGGTATCACTAACCATGTTGTTGATGAGGACTCACTGTGCTAGCTAGCCCCAACCAAACACAGTGTGGTGTATATATTGAACTCACCTCGCCAGGATTCAGCTCCCCACCGGGCAGCTTGAAGAAGGCAGTGCCGAGTTGAAGAAGCAGCACATGCGGGAGTCCATGCTCGTGAACCAAAAGAACACCTTCCACTGATCTGTGGGAATATATTTCTAAATTTATTTAAATTTTAAGAATGTTCATTTTTTGTTTTTAAATTATTTTACATTACTGTTTTTGCATTTATAATGGAAAAACTAAAAGAAAAACTCAAGCCAGCCAAAGAGCTATGGAACAAGCATTTTAAGCCTAAAACAAATTTCAGGAATTCGGATATAAGGAAACAGACAAAGGTGATAGATGCTCTAAGCCACTGTAAGAAACTAAAATGGCAATGGTCAGGCCATGTTGCACGTATGAATACAGATAGTTGGTCCAACATAGCAAAGCACTGGGCTGGCCCGAAAGGGAAAAGAAAGCAGGGTAGGACCCCTGACAGGTGGCTTGATGAGATTAAAAAGGCAGCAGGAGAAAACTGGACGTCAAAAGCCAATGATAAGAAACTTTGGAGTACAATGGAGGAGGCCTTTACTTGATAAGAGGTCCTTAATAAAAAAAAATCAATTTCATTAAACCTATATATTCTATTTATGAAAAAATATTAAGGATAAATTAAAGGGAAAAAAAATATTATTATGACTAGTAATGATGTACAATTATATAATGTTTACATAGCTAATACTGTAGCTGTGGTTGCCTGTAAGTAGGTGAACAGTGAAAAGTCACTCGGGGAGTTTTTGGCGGGAATCAGGCGGAGTGGTTGAGATTTTTTCCAGTGTGTCGTAAATTGTGTTATAGTGATCTTTAATGTGTATTTTTGGTGTCGTTATGTGCAGTAAAGTTTCATTTAGTGACTGATTTATAGGAGCATTGGAAATAATGCCATAATACGACTTTTGGGTTAAGTGATTTATCATTTTGGTCAATAGGTTACCTCTAATCTAAAGGCGTGTTACGATCTGCTACTGCCGTGGGTTGTCTCCAGAAACTCCATTGGGCGTTAGAATGCATGACACTAGGCATTTTAATGCGGCAAACACGAGAAATTTTGCAACATGAAAATTCTCTAACACTCGACACTGGCAAAAATTGTCCCTGAAGGGATTGATTGCCATACTTAGGAAGAAGAAGAAGAAGAAAAGTCACTCATCTGTTGTTGATCCAAATAAATTAACTTAACTATCTATCTTAATAGCTATCAACATTCTACAAGACCACTGGTCTAGTGGTTAGTATACCCGACTGCTACACTAGAGGTAGCTGATTCCATTCCCATTGAGGTGGACATTTACGTGATCAACCTTGTTTGCCTTTTTCAATTCAAAAAGATCTTTATTTGACTAGACTTTATAGGCAAGCACTTTCAAATCGTCAGAATCTACCACCGGATTCGGAAGGTCGGTTTTGCTGAGAAGAATCTGGCAAGAAACTCGGCAATTACTCTTTTAAAAACCAAAAGAACTTAACATGGATACCTATTTCTCAAAATAATATATAAAAAACAATTGATAACACTACAAAATAATATTAACACATAGACAAGTATCTTACTACAAGTAACTTAGCTTGTGTCTGGGTGACTTGTAGGTATGTTTTATGAGTATGTATGGACAAAATTAAAATGTAGATGTATTGTATTAGCTGCTGGTCCCACAGAATAACTTTTGCTTTGTTTGGGTTCAATGCCAGTAGCATGAATAATTGCGACAACGTTTTCGTAACGCCTTCGACTATTTTTGTATTGGAAAATGAACAGCGCTGCGGCGGTGAAAAGTGGAACTAAAAATTAGTATGACAATTTTGTCATTTCGCGAGTCGAAAATGTTGTCGACAATGTTCCTGCTACCGGCGCAGAACTCTAGAAGTGTGATAATGTTGGCATCATTATTAGCTGCCATGCATTCAACTTTTTTCAAGTACCCACATAACAACTCAACTCTACTTATTGCAAGTTGTATGCACAAGCCAACTTATACCCACATATATTGTTTTAAACTTTCTTGGGTATGTTTTAAATATTTAAAAAACATTTTGACAGGTTCTTACCATGGTATTTTTATTTAATTATAGAAATATCTGGCAACTAATTACCTGTCAAAATGAATTTTAAATATTTAAAAACATTCAAATTTCGAATGGACTATTACTAATTATAGGTATGCACGCACCTACAAGTGTACAGAAAATAATTAAGTAAGGAATTTTGTGAATATTTCCCAAAGGATAAGCATTGCAATTCAGCATGGCAATGCCGCCAGCCTTCTTGGCACACTTCCCCGTGACAGTGGTTCGGGACATTTATTTTACGTTTAGGTTAGTTTTGTACTTCTTAGTTTAGTTTATTTTAAGTTTTTAATTTAAGTTTATGTAGAGTTGAAAATCAATAAAGAAAGATAAATTTAATTATTAAGATAAGTTTCACAGAAAACCACAGACAGTCTTACAGTAGTATTAAAACTGTTATGTTCATGTATGGTATGTATAACCAACTGGACAGGAAAACACTTCTACCCACATTTTAATTACTAAGTATGTAGATAGCAAAATGGATATCCATAATTTAGCTTAATTAATACTCATGAAGGCCTGCTCATCCGCCTAGCCTTTCCAGAGACGGTTATGAGGAGATTTGAATGAATTGAGATAACATCTTACCCAATTGTGTACTCTACGAAGGACAGATACGTTTAGAAGGGCCTATTTAGTATTTCAGCTGGTCAGGCAGACTGACAATGTAATTATTGTGAACATAACATTGTGACCACTCAGAAGAACAACGGAATGGTTGAGTTTTGTTTTTTAGTTTTATTTTAATAAGTTTTAATGTTTTATAGTGTTAAGTTAGATTTAAACAGTCAGAGCTCTATACCATGTGTAGTTTTATGGATTCGTCCGAAATAAAGATTGACATTATTATTATAACCTTACCTTCTCATTCCGATTTTGGTAAATTCCTCTCGCATTCTCTGAAACCTCGCCGGAACTGAGGCATCCTTCTCAAACAGCGGCTCCTTGGTCCCGAAGGTATAATTCGTCAAGGGATATAAGTTAATTGGTCTATTTAGAGTTACGTTTCCTTGGCTTGTTTGATGCTGAATACCCGGTCTACCTGGCCACGGCTTATTGCCCGGTGCGCCTTGTACAGCAGCCATTTTATCAGTCCAATTTAGATATAATTAGAAATTAGTATGAAAATTTACGATTTCAGCGAATAATGCAAGTAATGCTCGAAAAATTTAATTACTAGCAGCGCGTAACCAAACAAGCGGTGGCCATTACCACAAACCAAAGACAAAGACCAAGAGAATACAATACAAGTAATACAACCGACAATCGCTACGCTAGAGACAAAGACTACAACCACTACGTTAAATTATCACAGAGTAAGTAAACTTGAATTTTCTTTCATTCCCTCTATTGCAATCTTCGCAATCAATCCCCGTCAATGATTGCCTCCAAATATGTGTCACAAATCTCTTGATGTGAATGCCAGGAAAAAAAGAGTCAAAACGTAGTACGGGTACGGGTCACAGAGTACATATTACATAACCACTACGTTTATTCGTACTCTGTGACCTACTCCTCTATGGTAAAACGTAGTGGTTAAGTAGTCTGTGGTGCTTATGTACTCTGTATCCTATGTATGTTTATTATCTATGGTACTCTGTGCTCTATGATTGATTGGCAGGTAAAGTAAAGTTGTTTTGGTGCAATTAATTTTCAATTTCGTTATTAGTTCTTGTAGTTTTGTTATTAGAGTTATGTCACAACAACTGGAATTATTATCAGAGAACTCATCACAATGGACAACTGTCTCATTTGTAACACCAGAACTACAAAAGAAGGAAATAAAGCCTTTTGTTGTTTGTAAGTTATGCACTTTCATATTTATCCAAGAGCTTTTTATACCTCCAAGGTGGCACACACTACGGCCCACCTGATGGTAAGCAGTCACCGTAGCCTATAGCCGCAAGCAATACCAGGGATATCACTAACGCGTTGCCAACCATGTTGTTGAAGAGGACTCACTGCTAGCAGCATTACTACTAGCGCAGCGAATCCTCGTGGAGCACTGGCAACCTTACCCCAGAAACACAACACTACATCAAAGTACTGTTCTTTGACTGCGGTCTTCTGTAAGGCGGAAGTACAGTCCCCAAACGGATGGCTCCAATTTTAATTGGAAAAATCAGTAGAGATCTCAATTTGCTACTCGTACCCTACCTCTCTTGACTATACCATCATTGATAGTACAATATTTTTTCAGTGGCTCTAAAAGAATTGGAAGGTACTCCAGACAGCAGGATATCAAACCTTATGAATGCAAACAAGTATGCTGCCGTGAGAGCTGTGGTGCGACATGTTGCACGGTCTCGCTCTGCCACCAAGGAACCCTGGGCTACGGAAGATATGAGGAGCTTCTTGGAGGGTCTCAGGTACTTAGTCTTTTTTTTATACCACTAAGTTGGCACACAAGCATACAGCCCACCTGATGGTAAGCAGTCACCGTAGCTTATAGCCGCTAGCAATACCAGGGGTATCACTAACAAGTTGCCTACCATGTTGTTGATGAGGACTTACTGTGCTAGCAGCATTACTACTAGCCCAGCATATCCTCGTGGAGCACTGGCAACCTAACTTACTGCAGAAACCCACAGGAAATCCCAAATCGCCCTACCTCTCTTAAAAGCCTTAGCTTCAGATATCCTGTGGGTTTCCCCATTAAAATAGGAGCTGCCCCACTGGGGACTGTACCTACACCTTACAGAAGGACATGACTATAACAAACTGTAATGCTTTGTATTTCTAATTGACGAGAATGCTGGTCTAGTGGTTAGTATACCTGACTGCTATGCTAGAGGTTGCGGGCTCGATTCCTGCCAGGGCAAACATTTATGTGACAAATATGTTTGCCTTGCGTTTGGGTGTTTGGTATGTATTATAAGTATGTATTTACAAAAAAAAAGTATATAAGTATTGTATCAGCTGCTGGTTCCCATAGTACAAGCTTTGCTTAGTTTGAGGCCAGATGGCGCTGTGTGATAATGTCCAAGCATTAATATAATATTACTAGCGGCCCGCCCCGGCTTCGCACGGGTAGATAGTATAATATATAGCCTATGTTACTCAGTGATGATGTAGCTTTCTAACGGTGAAAGAATTTTTGAAATCGGTCTAAAAAATAAAAAAAAATTTAGGGGTGGACTACCCCTAACATTTAGGGGGATGAAAAATAGTTGTAAATGTTGGCCGATTCTCATAGATACCGGATAAGCACATAAAATTTCATCAAAATCGGTCAAGCCGTTTCGGAGGAGTATGGCAACGAAAACTGTGACACGAGAATTTTATATATAACTAGCTGCCCGCCCCGGCTTCGCTCATGTGGACAATTTTTTTTTGCATTTATGGGGATGAAAAATAGATGTTGGCCGATTCTCATAGATACCGGATAAGCACAAAAAAAATCATCAAAATCGGTCAAGCCGTTTCGGAGGAGTATGGCAACGAAATTTGTGACACGAGAATTTTATATATTAGACTAGCTGCCCGCCCCGGCTTCGCTCGTGTGGACAATTTTTTTTTGCATTTATGGGGTTGAAAAATAGATGTTGGCCGATTCTCATAGATACCGGATAAGCACAAAAAATTTCATCAAAATCGGTCAAGCCGTTTCGGAGGAGTATGGCAACGAAAACTGTGACACGAGAATTTTATATATTAGATATTATATAATTATGAAACAGAAAATACTCTAAATGTACGTAGAGTATTAAAAGCGCCCTCTATGGGCAAATTGCTGTAATCAATTGCAATCCTGGTAGAATCCACAATGAAACTAGCTGTCCCGGCAGACATCTTCCTGTCATAGCTATGAATTCAAATGCCAAATACCCCACAGAAAAAAGGGGCTTTAGTTTGTCCAAAACTTAATTTTTTCCTAATTTTTCTTTATCTAAGATCCTTCTCCTGTAAATAACAAACACAAAAAAAGAGTGATATCAGTCTAGTCTGTTCATGGGTGATGCTGTTACCATGGGAAATAGGGATTAATTTATATATATATATATAGATATAGAATAGATAGCTCTACCTTAATCAACCAAACTGACAGACGGCAATGACAATATCCTTTTTCTCATTAGTTCTGGTTTGTTTTAACTTTTAATACGTCCACTACGTTTATTACTTATGTACTCTGTGCCTACCACACCACTTGACATTGGCGGAATAGCTGTATTAATAGCTCGTCGCCATTAACTTATAGAAGAAGAAGAAGAAGAATAACTTTTAGTAAGAAGACCTTATAAAGTTTACTGCGTAAAATTTAAATGAGTTCACACAATTCCAATTTCCACTCACTCACAGACATATACACACACACACACACACACACACACACACACACACACACACACACACACACACACACACACACACCACACCCTCATATCGCCAACATGTACTTACATCCACAAGTCTTACATATACATACATACCTTTATAAAATATTTGCTCTATCGTTAACTGTTATTAGTTTAATTAATTTAATAACGTTAATTTAGTTTACAATATATTTAAAAAATACCTGGAACTCTGTAACGCGTACTAACTTCCCGGGGTTGAGTGTTAATATCTGCGACACAGTTTTAAACTACTGCGGATATTATCGCAAAATTGTTTTTGTATAATTTTGAATTTTGTTCCTGAATAAATAAATCTAATATATAAAATTCTCGTGTCACAGTTTTCGTTGCCATACTCCTCCGAAACGGCTTGACCGATTTTGATGAAATTTTTTGTGCTTATCCGGTATCTATGAGAATCGGCCAACATCTATTTTTCATCCCCCTAAATGTTAGGGGTAGTCCAACCCTAATTTTTTTAGACCGATTTCAAAAATTCTTTCACCGTTAGAAAGCTACATCATCACTGAGTAACATAGGCTATATATTATACTAGCTTCCCGCCCCGGCTTTGCACGGGTAGACAAATATTTGATATAAAAGTCTACCCGTGCGAAGCCGGGGCGGGCCGCTAGTAATAAATAAAAAAATCAGATTTTTTTCTTCAGTAATATTATATTAATTATATTTTCAATTACAGTTTGTAAGATACATTCTATGTGTAATACCAACACTTTCAGATTCTCAGCGGACTGCATATCGGAGCTAACAGCCTTGTTGTGTACGGACAAGATTTACGAGAACATTCCCTCGCATCTGCGCGTTAAGCCAGGTTTAGTGGGGTTGCAGTGGAAGATAGACCTGTCGTTGAGGTGAGTTGGAGTTTGGAACAACTGAGAATCACACTCTATTTCACTTACCCACAAGGGTCCCAAGGTGTAGGCAAAGGTTTAACACCCACTTTCCACTGAAGGTAATTTGGTGGCAACATGACAGATGGTGGACAACCTTACTCACCGCAGAAACACAACACTAGTCAAAGTAGTGTTATTTCACTGCGGTCTTCTGTATGGTGGAGGTGTTTGTTCATCTTCACGCCTTCCCACAAGGGTCCCCGAAGAGGTAGACAGAGGTGACAACAACCACTTTCCACCGAAGATAATTCGGTGCCAATGTGACAGATGGTTAGTCCGTCGCCGTCTCTTAGGCACTACATACGTCCTTGAATTTCTTCTCAGACGTATGCAGGTTTCCTCAAGATGTTTTCCTTCACCGTAAAGCTCGTGGTGTGGGGATGATAATAATAATAATATATTTTTAGATCATTTATAGAGGAATAATTCTTTCATACATAGTTTGGGATAACTTGAACCGTTTACGTAGCCCACGCAACGGAAGCCCTCAAATATGGATAATTTGCCCCGTTTCTGCAACATTAATCACTGATGCTTCGCTCCTATTGGTCGCAGCGTGATGTTATATAGCCTAAAGCCTTCCTCAATAAATGGACTATCCTACACAAGAATTTTTTTTCAATTCGAACCAGTAGTTCCTGCAAGCGCGTTCAAACAAACAAACTCTTCAGCTTTATAATAATAGTATAGATAGATAAAGTGTCGATTCTGTTGTTCAAAATTACTAAACTTAACTAATTTGACAGGTCTTAAAGTGTTGCTATCCCTTTCTCATATGCGGGGTTAAATAAGGATGGCAATATCCTAGTAATGACATGAAAACGGGTCTTATACGCGATATTAAATTGTTTATTTACCTCCCGACGTTTCGAGCGAGCTGCGTCGGCCGTGGTCACGGGCTGACTGATTGTAGTTGTGTACGTCGCCTTCTTCTTGATTCGCGGGTAGAACGAATATTGTTATCTACCTCCATATGAGTTTTTAAATTTGGGTCCCGACACACAACACACACGACATCCGCGGATACGTCTTTACATACATCGCGACGCGAACACTCTCCTAACACCGGATTCCACGCAGTAGAAAGCTTAAAACCACTCTCCCGATTGAAATTCTTGTGTTTCTTAAATTCAATGGCATAACTTTTAGACCTGTCAAAATAATAAAAGTTGCCATTATGGCTCCACATTAATGACATTGTTCTCTTACAGCCAGTCAAAAATTAAGTCTGAGGCGGCGACGGAAGTGAGGAAGAAAGAGCTAATCCAACGAGACACACACATCATAATTATGTTACAACTCACAGACGGACACACCCACACATATAGACTATCCATAACTAAGTTCCACGAGCTTAGGTTTATTGTCGCCAGTGCATTGAAGAATATGATCGTATTGGAGAAACGGAAATGTATGCGGGGAGACTGACATATGCTTTCTTTTTATTGTTGTAAGGATTTATGGCTGTGGATACAGGTCTTTTGAGTATAATATCTACACTAATGTTATAAAGAGGAAATATTTGTTTGTATTGAATAGGCTCCGAAACTACTGGACCGATTTCAAAAATTAAATTATGGAATTATTACAGAATTAAAAAAGCTACATTATCACTGAGTAACAAAGGCTATATATTATACTAGCGGCCCGCCCTGGCTTCGCACGGGTAGACATTTATATCAAATATTTTGTCTACCCGTGCAAAGCCGGGGCGGGCAGCTAGCCTATGTTACTCATTGATAGTGTAGCTTTCTAACGATGAAAGAATTTTTGAAATCGGTTCAGTAGTTTCGGAGCCTATTCAATACAAACCCACAAAAATACAAATCTTTCCTCTTTATAATATTAGTATAGATTGATACGCGGGCGAAGTCGCGGGGAAAACAGCTAGTTGGATTTGCTCATTTAGCAGTAGTGTCGTGTTTTAAATAATTCGAGGAGTTTGAAGATAGTCTTCTAGTGGTAAATAATGAGTTAAACCTAATGATTTATCAAAAGATTTATTAATATGTCAAATTTAACTTTTTTTTTTACGTTTTTTTTTTATACCACTAATGTGGCACACACGCATACGGCCCACCTGATGGTAAGCAGTCACCGTAGCCTATAGCCGCTAGCAATACCAGAGGTATCACTAACGGTTTGCCGATCATGTTGTTGATGAGAACACTGTGCTAGCAGCATTGCTACTCGCAGCATCCTCGTGGAGCACTAACCGCTTTGCTGAAATCCCGCCAAAAGCTCCATAGATATTGAAGGGGGTAGAGTAAAACTGAATATGCGATTCGAAAATCGACTGAAATTGTTACATATTAGGGACTAGCGGCCCGCCCCGGCTTCGCACAGGTAGACATTGATATCAAATATTTTGTCTACCCGTGCAAAGCCGGGGCGGGCAGTTAGCCTATGTTACTCAGTGATAATGTAGCTTTCTAACGGTGAAAGAATTTTTGAAATCGGTCCAGTAGTTTTTGAGTTTATTCGTTACATACAAAAATAAAAAAAAATCCTCTTTATAATATTAGTGTAGAAGGGTAGATTTCAGAAATTCCCTTTTTGTTTTATGGGGACATTTTAAAAATGTTCTCATATCAATATTTATTGTAAATGATGTACATAATAGCATTATAAAGTATTAAAATATATTTACCATGATTACTTTTGTTTTTTTTTTATACTACTGACATGTCACCGTAGCCTATACTCGCTAGCAATACCAAGATATCACTATCGAGTCGCCAACCATGTTGTTGATGAGGACCCACTGTGCTAGCAGCATTACTACTAGCCCAGCGTATCCTCGTGGAGCACTGGCAACCTTTACGCAGAAACACAACACTACATCAAAGTAGTGTTATTTCACTGCGGTCTTCTGTACGGTGGAGGTGTTTGTTCATCTTCACGCCTTCCCACAAGGGTCCCCGAAGAGGTAGGCAGAGGTTACAACACCCACTCTCCATCGAAGATAATTTGGTGCCAACGTGACAGATGGTGAGTCCGTCGCCGTCTCTTAGGCACTACATACATCGTATATTAGGTCGTATAGGTATATGTTTTGAAATAAAAATCTATAATGACATTTTAAAGTTTTAATCCGTGATGTTAGGTTTCCTGTTGTGTAGCTATTTCAAGATCTTCATTTAAATGTTGTTTCTGAAATAAAAAGTAACTCAGTTCACAACCATCTACAGTTTAGCAGAAACAACTCGATATTCGTATCATTTTTTTACTATTTTTGTATGGGAAAATGATCAGCGCTGCGACGGCAAAAGGTGGAACTAAAAATTCGTAAGAGAATTTTGACATCTAAAGAGTTACGTCTTTGAATACGTAGGTAGTCGAGTTGCTTTTTTTATACCACGTGTTTTTATGTGCGCGGTGTGTGTGTGCTCGCACCTTGTGTGTGTGTGCTCGCACCGTGTGTGTGTGTGCTCGCACCTTGTGTGTGTGTGTGCTCGCACCTAGTGTGTGTGTGTGTGCTCGCACCTTGTGTGTGTGTGTGTGCTCGCACCTTGTGTGTGTGTGCTCGCTCCTTGTGTGTGTGTGTGCTCGCACCTAGTGTGTGTGCTCGCACCTTGTGTGTGTGTGTGTGCTCGCACCTTGTGTGTGTGTGTGTGCTCGCACCTTGTGTGTGTGTGCTCGCTCCTTGTGTGTGTGTGTGCTCGCACCTAGTGTGTGTGCTCGCACCTTGTGTGTGTGTGCTCGTACCTTGTGTGTGTGTGTGCTTGTACCTTGTGTGTGTGTGTGCTCGTACCTTGTGTGTGTGTGTGCTCGCACCTAGTGTGTGTGTGTGTGCTCGTACCTTGTGTGTGTGTGCTCGCACCTAGTGTGTGTGTGTGTGTGCTCGTACCTTGTGTGTGTGTGCGCGGTGTGTGTGTGCTCGCAGCGCGGCGCGAGAGGAGTAACTTCGAGCGCACACCGAGCACTCGTGAGGTCGAGCCCCGACAGTCACACACCTGCTGACAAACATATTTATTACTAGCGGCGCGCCCCGGCTTCGCAAGGGTAGACATTTTTCAAATATTTGAAAAATGTCTCCCCATGCGAAGATGGGGCTTAGTCGTATGCTTGTGTGCCACCTTAGTGGTATAAAACAAAAAAACAATTACTGAATATAATTGAAATTGTACTACATAATAACTATATGTATATGTATTGATAGACGCATTTACTTTTAAACTTTACACTTAATTAATTCACATAGATTACTAAGTATAGATGCATGTAATCATATTTTACTTAGTCACTCAACTCACCGGTAGCTTATGTACCTCGTTTAAATAGATATGGAAGAGATGATAATCCTGACAAAGGCAGAATGATGCTTAAAAGAAATCTCATGACAAATTTACTTACCATTGTTGATGAATAAACGAATAAACGTTTATTATTAAACGATAACGAAGCCAGCTAGTTACTTACTTGTAAGATGAAGGGTCCTGGTGGCGCTTAGCTCTCTTGAAATGTAGCCGCATTGTCTCCTGAAAAAGATACCAGGTAGAATACAAAATACAGTATAAATAAGCTATTGCATAGCTTTTATCGCGGGCCTTGAGCGTGGGGACCGAATCCAGAAATTCCGTAACGAAAAAAACCTAACACCCCCCCCACTCCGCCATCTATCGATAAATACCAGAACTTTTAATGACTTTTTGAAATATCACGCTTGTCACTTTAGTTCAGCAACCCGCCTTTAGGTGGCATTGGTTGTATTGGAAAACTACCGTAATCAGCTGTTTGTGAGAAAGTATATAAAAAAATACTGCATTAATAAAATAAATAAATAATTATAATTGCATAAGTTGATAAAAAATGCTATGCAATAGCTTTACCGCGGCAGTCTCCGAGTGCCACACCTAATTTTTGCTTTGTCCGCCTAAATGAGTGTGATACGGTCGCACTCATTTACGTCACATCGAGTGACATCACGCTGGGAGTTTTCGGCGGGAATGAGGCGGAGCGGTTGAGATTTTTTCCAGTGTGTCGTAAATTGTGTTATAGTGATCTTTAATGTGTATTTTTGGTGTCGATATGTGCAGTAAAGTTTCATTTAGTGACTGATTTATAGGAGCATTGGAAATAATGCCATAATACGACTTTTGGGTTAAGTGATTTATCATTTTGGTCAATAGGTTACCTCTAATCTAAAGGCGTGTTACGATCTGCTACTGCCGTGGGTTGTCTCCAGAAACTCCATTGGGCGTTAGAATGCATGACACTAGGCATTTTAATGCGGCAAACACGAGAAATTTTGCAACATGAAAATTCTCTAACACTCGACACTGGCAAAAATAGTCCCTGAAGGGATTGATTGCCATACTTAGGAAGAAGAAGAAGAAGAAGACATCACGCTGCTCGACCAACATGGCGGCACCCTGATGATGGGACGTGGAAGTCCTGAAACACGTGTCGGAAGACACCACGCCTGAGCTCACACCTGGGCTCAGGCCGTTCGACCGTATCACACTCATTAAGCGGAAAAAGCTAATTATAATATATTTTGTATTCTATAAATACGAATTTCCGCAAAGTAACACTTGCATCCATTCAATAGATACCAGGTAACCTAAGCAACAACTGTCGACTATGTATGTCGTATCGCTTTCAACTATTTCTGTATGGGAAAATGAACAGCGCCGCGGCGGCGAAAAGTGGAACTACAAATTCGTATGTATATTTTGTCATTTTTAGAGTAACGTTTTCGAATACGTAGTGGTAAATATTTGTTGCTTCCGACACAGGATCAAAACCACTGCTTACGAGATTTAAAGGCTTTTAAAGCTGATCAATATTTATAAGATACAAAATATATTATAATACTAGCTGCCCGCCCCGGCTTCGCTCGTGTGGACATTTTTTTTTGCATTTATGGGGATGAAAAATAGATGTTGGCCGATTCTCATAGATACCGGATAAGCACAAAAAATTTGACACGAGAATTTTATATATTAGATTTATAAATATATATTTCCGAAAAGTAACACCTGAATCTATGTAATATTTATAAAAATATTGGCTAAGTGTGAGTTGGACTCGTACACCGAGTGTTCCGTTTTAAAACAAACCAAGTTAAATGACAAAATTAACTTTGCGGTTCGATCCGTAAACACGGCTATTGCACCAACTATTTAAATTAATTTAATAGTAAATTCGATATTTTTTTTAATATAGCAAGTCACAATCCGTGGCGTTTTGGGGAAATAAACTCGATAAATAAGCGTTAAAAAAATAATTTAAAAAACACACTCTATGAGCATTTGGAGCGCTTTTTTTTTCAATTTTATCATTTGTTGTTACAGCGGCAACAGAAATACACATACTGTGAAAATTTCAACTGTCTGAAACCCTGCCCTCCCTTTTCACGAAATCACTACCACTGATAGCAGCTGAACGAGAGGAAGAATGTGATGTGACCAGTACCGGACCAGACCGGTAGCAGGAACATTGTCGACAACGTTTTCGTATCGCCTTCGACTATTTTTGTATTGAAAAATGAACAGCGCTGCGGCGGTGAAAAGTTGAACTAAAAATTTGTATGACAATTTTGACATTTCGTGAGTTACGTTTTCGAATACGTTGTCGACAATGTTCCTGCTACCGGCACAGGTCTATATAACGTTATGTTATTTCTTTATATTTTTTTACAAAATATCGAATAACTATTAATATAATATAATATGGTTATTGTATCGGATTACCCGACCCAAGCGGCAAAAAACGTTATTAATATCGTTACGTTGTAAATATCGTTTACTGATATAACGTTATTCTGCTATATCAAACAACGTTATGTTGTAAGCGTTATATTGCTTATAACGATATAGACAGTATGTAATAACGTTATGGTTTTATAACGGTATTTGAAGCTGGATGTGACACATAAAAAGGAGTTTTTAGCGGGTTTCAGGCGGAGTGGTTGAGATTTTTTCCAGTGTCTCGTAAATTGTGATATAGTGATCTTTAATGTGTATTTTCGGTGTCGTCATGTGCAGTAAAGTTTCATTTAGTGACTGATTTATAGGAACATTGGAAATAATGCCATAATACGAGTTTTGGGTTAAGTGATTTATCATTTTGGTCAATAGGTTACCTCTGACCTAAAGGCTGGTTACGATCTGCTACTGCCGTGGATTGTCTCCAGAAACTCCATTAAGCATTAGAATGCATGACACTAGGCATTTTAATGCGGTACACACGAGAAATTTTGCAACATGAAAATTCTCTAACACTCGACACTGGCAAAAATAGTCTCTGAAGGGATTGATTGGCATACTTAGGAAGAAGAAGGCACATCAATAACTCACCGGTGATTTAAACCTGACGTCGCACTCCACGCAATAGTAGTCTTTACGCTCGTGGACGGAGCGCACATGTTTGTGCAGCAAAGAGGGGATGATGAACACTTTGTTACACTGATCGCAGCGAAGCCGTTTCGACTTGTCATGTCGTCTGGAAACAACGGTTTATAGCTTCATTTTGACAATCAAAGGAAAATAATAATAATAATAATGCTTGGAGATTATCACACAGCGCCATCTGGCCCCAAACTAAGCAAAGCTTGTACTATGGGAACCAGTAGCTGATACAATACTTATATACTTTTGTTTGTAAATACATACTTATAATACATACCAAACACCCAGACGCAAGGCAAACATATTTGTCACATAAATGTTTGCCCCGGCGGGAATCGCACCCGCGACCTCTAGCGTAGCAGTTAGGTATACTAACCACTAGACCAGAGGTCTCGTCAATTATCTACTTGACATTGGCAAAATACGAAATGTACTTTTTGTGTTGCCATTAAATAAATAAATAATGTTGAAGTTTTATAGCTTCATTTTGATATTTGCAATTTCATAACAATGTCTAGAAGAGTTTTGTTACAAATTGCTATATCATGATTGTCGTTTGTCCAACACCTTTAGTGATACGATAATGTTGTTAAAATGATTGATAAATGATAAGACTGTGCCGGTAGCAGGAACATTGTCGACAACGTATTCGAAAACGTAACTCGCGAAATGTCAAAATTGTCATACTAATTTTTAGTTCCACTTTTCACCGCCGCAGCGCTGTTCATTTTTCAATACAAAAATAGTCGAAGGCGATACGAAAACGTTGTCGACAATGTTCCTGCTACCGGCACTGTGACAGCAGGTTGTATTCTCATGGTGTGACAGGCAACGGCCTAATAAACCCGAAATTAATCTATATAAAAGTTTTATTGTACAAAGTAAACCCGGCGCTACGCCCCACAATACTTACATGGTATGCACTCTCAGAGAATTTATATTCTTGAACAGTTTCCCACACTTATCGCACGCGTGGCTCTCCGTGGGAACGTGGGACTTGACGTGACGTTGAATCACTGTGCGCTTACTGGAACAGTTTGTACGGATCATATGGGTGGTATTTTCCACGGATTATATGGAATTACACGGATTATATGGGTGGTAGGTTACACGGATTATATGGTATTACACGGATTATATGGGTGGTAGATTACACGGATCATATGGGTGGTAGGTTACACGGATTATATGGGTGGTAGATTACACGGATTATATGGTATTACACGGATTATATGGGTGGTAGGTTACACGGATTATATGGAATTACACGGATTATATGGGTGGTAGGTTACACGGATTATATGGTATTACACGGATTATATGGGTGGTAGGTTACACGGATTATATGGTATTACACGGATTATATGGGTGGTAGGTTACACGGATTATATGGTATTACACGGATTATATGGGTGGTAGATTACACGGATTATATGGGTGGTAGGTTACACGGATTATATGGTATTACACGGATTATATGGGTGGTAGGTTACACGGATTATATGGGTGGTAGATTACACGGATTATATGGTATTACACGGATTATATGGGTGGTAGGTTACACGGATTATATGGTATTACACGGATTATATGGGTGGTAGATTACACGGATTATATGGGTGGTAGGTTACACGGATTATATGGTATTACACGGATTATATGGGTGGTAGGTTACACGGATTATATGGGTGGTAGATTACACGGATTATATGGTATTACACGGATTATATGGGTGGTAGATTACACGGATTATATGGAATTACACGGATTATATGGGTGGTAGATTACACGGATTATATGGGTGGTAGATTACACGGATTATATGGGTGGTAGATTACACGGATTATATGGGTGGTAGATTACACGGATTACATGGGTGGTATATAACACCCATATAAATGGGTGGTATCTACCCCCCACCTGTACCGATGAGTTTTTCTAAGCTTAAGTACAGTGTTTATGCACATCATGAGCTCAGAAAAGAGAGGCAGGCAAATTGCTATCTCCCGTCGGATTTCTCATTAAAATTGGAGCCTGTACCTCCACCTCACAGAAGACCGCAGTGAAATAACACTACTTGATGTAGTGTTGTGTTTCTGCGGTGAGTAAGGTTGCCAGTGCTCCACGAGGATACGCTGCGCTAGTAGTAATGCTGCTAGCACAGTGCCTCCTCATCAACAAGAGGGTTGGCAACGCGTTTGTGACCCCTGGTATTGCTAGCGGCTATAGGCTACGGTGACTGCTTACCATCAGGTGGGCCGTATGCTTGTGAGCCACCTTAGTGGTATATACTAACTTGGTGGTGAAGCGGCAGTGGTCGCAGGTGTAGGTGGTGGCGGCGCTGGTGTGGGCGAGGGCGTGGTGCTCCAGCAGGTGTTGTCGCGACAGCCGCGTGTGACCGCACAGCTTGCATCTATATCTGTGCTCACACCAAATATATACTATTGTTTGTCTATACTATATATATTTGATAAATCTTTATAGGCTCCGAAACTACTGGAACGATTTAAAAAATTCTTTCACCGTTAGAAAGCTACATTATCACTGAGTAACATAGGCTATATATTATACTAGCTGCCCGCCCCGGCTTCGCTCGGGTGGACAAAATATTTGATAAATGTCTATGCTCCGAAACTAATGTCTACCCGTGCGAAGCCGGGGCGGGCCGCTAGTATATTATATACTAGCTGATGAAAAATTTGGGGTCAACCCTTAACATTTAGGGGGATGAAAAATAGATGTTGTCCGATTCTCAGACCTACCAAATATGCACACAGATTTCATGATAATCGGTCAAGCCGTTTCGGAGGAGTTTAACTACAAACACCGCGAGACGAGAACTTTATATTTAAGACAAACAAGACGCGTGATGCCGTGACCAAGGGAGATAGGGATTCGTCTATACTAATATTATAAAGAGGAAAGTTTTGTATTTTTGTATGTATTGAATAGGCTCCGAAACTACTTGACCGATTTAAAAAAATCTTTCACCGTTAGAAAGCTACACTATCACTGATTAACATAGGCTAGCTGCCCGCCCCGGCTTTGCACGGGTAGACAAAATATTTGATATAAATGTCTACCCGTGCGAAGCCGGGGCGGGCCGCTAGTTTTTATAAATGGAGATTTATTAACGTAACTCGCGAAATGTCAAAATTGTCATACTAGTTTTTAGTTCCACTTTTCACCGCCGCAACGCTGTACATTTTTCAATACAAAAATAGTCGAAAGCGATACGAAACCGTTGTCGCAAATTACTCATGCTCGCGCTACAGAAAGCTCAATCCGTCTAGTATTAAATAATGTATGATGGTGTCGCTCACCTGGTGGTGTGTGACTTGATGTGCCCTCGCAGTGAGACGGCCGTGGGGCAGTACTGGGAGCACATACCGCACTGAAGGTACCCGGGCTTCTGCACACGACATATACTTATTTAACAGTCGTGGTGACACAAGCATACGGTCCACCTGATGGTAAGCAGTCACCGTAGCCTATAGCCGCTAGCAATACCAGGGGTATCACTAACGAGTTGCCAACCATGTTGTTGATGAGGACTCACTGTGCTAGCAGCAGTACTACTAGCCCAGCGTATCCTCGTGGAGCACTGGCAACCTTACTTACCGCAGAAACACAACACTACATCAAGTAGTGTTATTTCACTGCGGTCTTCTGTAAGGCGGAGGTACAGTCCCCAGTCGGGCGGCTCCAATTTAAATGGGATAACCCACGGTAATCCCAAATCGCCGTACTTCTCTTGAGTATTGTTTTGTATATTCTGTTAGAGCTTGTCCGTCTGAACGTTTATTACTATGACACCAAACCTGTAGGATCATTGTAGTTTTGTAACCAGGTTGTGATTCTCCTTTGAATATTAGTTCGGATTTTCTCTGCCACAATATTACAGTTTCAAAATCTGATATTTCATATGAAAATAGGAATTCAAAATAACTAAAACAAATGAAATGTCTTGTAATGTCCTTTGGTGTCATAGTAATAAATGCTCAGACGGACAAGCTCTAACAGAATATACAAAAAAATTCGTTGACCGGCACTTTCAGATTTGGGCCAAATCTCTATGAAACATGGATGATGTCCTTTGGAAACTTGATAATTCTTTAATATTGGCAAAGAAACTCCATGAAGAGGATTGATTGCCATAGTTAGGAAGAAGAAGAAGAGTAAGTAAGAATTGTTACCGAAGTGTGTTTTTCCATGTGGTTCAGTAGAACATCCTCAAAGTTGAATCCTTTGACACATTCGGCGCACTTGTACGGAGCCCTACAGTACGCCTCGCCCCCCGACTTCGCCTGCATCTCCTGTAATACCTGAAAACATTACGACACCACCATTACGTTTAAAATTCATTTTGACGGGTTCTTACCACGGTATTTTTGTTTAACGCCACTACATACGAGGATAATTCGCGAAGCCATAAAAATATCCAAATATGACAATTTTAATCATGAAGACGGATTTAAATTGTCAAGCACGTGGAATCCAGTGATACGCTTATGTGAAGAACAAATACCTTCTAAAGCTCTTGACAAAAAGAAAGACATTGTAAGCATAGTGTCTCGTAGTGCAGGGGAAAGTTGAGGGTACCAGACCACGGGGCAGATCTCCAATGAGATGGACGGACCAAATCCGGGCAACCACCTCCACAAACTCCATAAATGACTGCCTAAGAAAGGCAAATCAGAGAGACGAATGGCGTCGTATTCTAAAAATTGGCCACTCAATCTCAACCATAACGACCACGACCACTCTGTCAAGAGTGAAGCGACTAAGAAGAGAAGAAGAAGCATAGTGTGCCGAAGTGACTATCGAGTTAGCTTACGTAGCAAATGAAAGCGATTGAGGGTAGATCGTTTTGTTTGCACTTAATCGTGCACCGCACCTACCGCAGTTCATTCCGTGATCATGGTGCTTGCAACAGCATCCAAATATCGGGCAACTAATTAAACAAAAATACCGTGGTAAAAACCCGTCAAAATGAATTTTAAACATTTGGGGGCGTTCATAAATTACGTGAGATGTTTAAGGGGGGAGGGGGTCGAGTCAAATCTCATCTAATCTTACGTTGGGGAGAGGGGGCCTCGGCAAATATCACGCAATTTAATTCTGATTTAAACAAAAAAAAACTATTTTGGTCCATTTAATCCAGATTGTACATGCTTAAGATTAAATCTTTGAATAAATTATTAATTTTTTTTTTCATGAAATCAAAAATCTCACGTGAGATTGGGGGCTGGGGGAGGGGGTTGAATAAAATCTCACGAAATCTCACCAGGGGGGGAGGGAAGGTACAGAAAATTTTAAAAAACACCTCACGTAATTTATCGACCCCCCCCTTTAGACCATCATTCATCATTCATTCTCTTGCCCTTATCCCATATTATTTGTGGTCGGCGCAATAAGCTTCTCTATCAGCCGTCATCTCTGTATTCACTTCCTTTCTGGCCATTCATCTTCCACACAGTCCATCCATCTTTTCTTAGGTCTACCTCGACCCCTGTACCCGTCCACATTCATACATAAAACCTTTCTTACCACGTTATCTTCATTCCTCCGCATAACATGCCCATACCATGACAGACGCTTGCTCCTCAACTTTTCTGTCACTGGAGCTACTTTCAAACTTCCGCTAATAAACTCATTTCTTACCTTGTCCATTCTCGTTACACCACCAAGAATGAAAATCTTTACAATGCTTACTTGTTCTTTAGTCAGCTTAATGACAACATATTCACTAGTCTCCTGAACCATTTTCGATGTGAATCCTTCTCTAACGGCCTTCCTTCTTTTAGCTTTGGAATATCCCTTCAAATCAATGTCTAGTTCTTGCTCAATATTGTTTGTATCCACACTTTTGTAATCAGGTTGTGATTCTCCTTTGAATATTACTTTGGATTTCTTCTGCAACAATATTACAGTTCCAAATCAGATTTTTCATATGAAAATAGGAATTCAAAATAAATAAATCAAATTAAATGCCCTGTAATGTCCAACTTTGGTGTCATAGTAATAAATGCTCAGACGGACAAGATCTAACAGAATATACAAAAAACCGGCCAGTGCGAGTCGGACTCGCGCACCGAGGATTCCGTACACACTTGTAGGTAAGGTTAAAAGTAGGCGAACTTCAAATGAGGTCATTATTCGTCGGTGACTCTCAACAGCGCTAAACAGGAATATTTTTTAGTAAATTCTCATTTAAAATAAAATAGACTACATATTTACGGCTTTACTTGTGCTGTAAGACATTGCTTCTTGCCAAATTTCATGATTCTAGGTGAACGAGAAGTACACTATAGGTTTTGATTCCCTTGTGATATCGCAAAATATGCGACATATTGCGACATAAACAATAATATATTTTCTTCATATTGACTTACAGGTTTTATTATTTATATTTTTTATTAACGGCCGAACGGGACCACAGACCCGGGTATTTCATATTAATTTCAATTTGATAGCTCCACGGGTTCTTGAGATAAAAATTCTTGACAGACAGACAGACAGACGGGCAACAAAGTGATCCTATAAGGGTTCCTTTTTTCCTTTAAAGGTACCCTAAAAAAATGCGTTGGCCGGCACTTTCAGATTTGAAACAAATCTCTATGAAACATGGATGATGTCCTTTTATTAAGCTTGTTAAATATCTGCGACTAGACATACCTTTCGCCTCTTCTTTTTAGCATTATCATGACGAAAGTTGTCAGTCAACATCATTAAGGGCACATCATCATTATCGTTGTCATTATCAAACATCGTGTCAATATCGTTTTTGTCATCATAATCCGTGTCGCATGATCTATAATCATGAGTTTCCGTTTTCGATACTGACAAATTGACATACAGTTTGTGAAGAAATATTAATGATTTTGAGTCCTGGAAATGCAAAAAATTTTTTTTTGTAAATACGTATATCGATTGACCACGATCTCACCTGATGGTAAGTGAAGATGTGGTCGAGGGTGGAGCTCGCTTGTCCGTTAGTAGCCTATCCACTCTAATCTTAAAAAATCCCAGTTTGTAGGATTCAGGGATCACTGACTGAAAATTATAACAGTCGCTTCCCGATGTTTGGACGCTTAGATTTTTTTATACAGCTTTTTTTTGAGACAAACAAGCATACGCCGCCTGATGGTAAGCGGTTACCGTAGCCTAAAGACGCTTGTAATACCAGGGGTATCACTCTCGTTGCCGATCCTTAAGAAATCTCTTCACACCCTTCTTGAAGAACCCCATGCTGTACTCCTTATGGGCAACGGATTTGGATGTTATCTTATTGATGACAACAAGTAGACCCTTGAAATGCTTAGTTTTTATTGCAATTTAAAAAAAAAAAACGAATTTATTATTACAAACATATTATTTGCAGTTGGTGCAATAGCCGTGTCTAGGGATCTAACCGCGTAGTTAAGTTTGTCATTGAAGCAAGTTTGTGTAAATAATTCGTTATGTTAATTAAATTTAAACAGGACTCCTCTTGTGAACGGAAACTATTTTAAGATCGTTAAAATCTATACTAAAGCGAAAACATTAACTAAGAAACACAAGAACGGCTGGACCGATTTTAAAAAATCTTTCACTAATATAATGCTATATTATCACTCAGTAACATAGGCTATATTATATTACTACGCGGGCGAAATCGCGGGGAAAGGCTAGTGTTTTATAATGGTTAAAATTTTCTACAAACGGCGTCGTAGCCGGGAGAAAACCTACGCGCGCTCCCGATAGATGTCGCTAATCTAAAAATAAACTAGCTTGCGTTGTGCTCTGCGAGTAAAATATACCGATGGGCATTATCAAAGTGAATATGTGACTGCTTAGTCGCAGGTTCGAATCCTATGTATTTTTGAAAGTGTGCCTGTGTGAAATCATACAGTGACACTAAAATAAATAATAATTCTGATTAAGCAGTAATTTTAATACAAGTCATCTATGTAGTGTTATTAACCCGCATTTTCTCCTGTTATGGTGAAGGTACTATCACTTGAAATTTAATAGGATAACCCACGGGATGATAAATAAGATGGATTGGGTAAAACCACAGTTTCTTTAAATAAATTGTCATGAATATAGAAAAAAATACAATTATTTTGGAGCGCGGTCGTTTTTGTTGCGGCTTCGATGGACGCCGACGTTGCTCTATAGCGCCGCTTCACGGCGCTTTCGTCGATGGTTGATTGAGTCCGGTACGGTCCGGTCGGGACGCGCATGAATGGTTAATTTTAATACAAGACACTAAAGCGGGGTACACACCTTCAGATTCAAATGTACAGTCGAACCGTGCGTGCAGTTAAAACTGAAGGTGTGTAGGCAAAACTGACAACTGTGCAGTTGAACTGACGACCTACTCTGAACGTGTGTAGACACTAGGGGCGTCAATTATAACTGCACAGTTCGACTGTACAGTTAAAACTGAAGGTGTGTAGCCCGCTTTAATCTATGTAGTGTTATTTATTATACTGCAGTTTTCTCAAGTTGTTTGTAAGGTGAAGGTACTATCACTTAAATTTTAATGGGAGATCCCATTGTGTCCTACTTCTGTCTTGAAATTTTCTTTATCTATGCTATTGTTTTTTTCTTTCAATATTTTATGCTTGGGCTACTGGTAGCAAAATAACATTCGAAAAAGTAACTCACGAATTTTATAGTTCCACTTTTAGCCGCCGTAGCGCTGTTCATTTTCCTATATAAAAACAGTCCAAAGTGTAACAAATACGTCGTCTAGTACTTCTAGGGTCGGCAACGCGCGAATGATGCCCCTGGTGTTGCAAGCGTCCATAGGCCTAGGTCACCGTTTACCATTAGGCGGGCTGCATGCTTGTTTACCACCTTAGTGGTAACTAAGAAGTCCACTGCTGAACAAAGACCACCCCCTCTGATTACCACAGAGACCGATTCAATGCGGCCAACGTCCAACACACTTACCATGTCTACAATTTGTGTCAGCATCTCATTAGTTTCCTGGCATTGATCAACAAATTTCTGGATTTTCTTCAATGTCCATCCACAGAATATACACACATACATGTCCCAGTTCACATTTGTTATCTGTAAAAAAATTAACAAGCTGAATCTAGATCAAAGGTTCCCAAACTTTATTTCTTGTAGACCCCTTTCATAATTTTACTGCAATCCAGTGGACTGCCTGCTGCTACATTGTAACCATATTACCAAAACTCGTAATTAATGTGCAGATTAGATCTATAGATGGAAACTTTTGCTCTTAAGCTCATGGTGTGATTAATCACTGTACTAAAACATAGAAAACTCATTGATGCAGGCCGTGGTTTTAATCTGGGCCCAATAGTTAGGGCTTATAGCTTGACGGATTATCATATTGCTTTTTAAGAATTGTTTAACCTATAGATATTATAGGCCCCTGGAAGTTCTATGTGGAGGAGTGAAAAGAATTCAAAGGATATCTCGACTATTGTTACTGGCGCATCAGACAAACAATGAAAATGTCAATGTAATTGTTTGCGCGCCGTCTACCAGCCAGTGCGCTCGCTAAAAGGATGTCGTCTCCAAGCCAAATATTTTGCACGGAAAACAATTGCCTCCAAATATTAAATATTTTTCTGTTCTAAAAAATTCGAATCTTTTTCACCAAGAGCTAATAATTCACATTATTGTAATATTTTGTATTAGTATATTATCTACTCTGAGGTATTACTATCCAATAAATGTTATAATCACAGTTATAAACTAAACTAATCAATTTGTATGTTGTACACAGCAATATTTTCACATTTCGACGCACAACTCCTGGAACAATCATCACATATATACAGAAACAGATCTGGAATCATCACAACTCTTCACGTCCCCAACAGTAATATTACATGCAGACCTGATTTGTGACTTTCATTATGTCCATTCATAGTGCAGCTTTCACAATCAAATTGTGGAATGAGCTCCCCGCTGTGGTTTTCCCAAAGGAGTACAGTATGGGGCTCTTCAAGAAGGGTGTGAAGAGATTGATGCAGGCGAGGCAACGAGAGTTATACCCTGGTCTTGCAAGCGTCTATGCTACGGTAATCGTTTACCATCAGGCGGGCCGTATGCTTATATGCCTCCTTAGTACTTAGTGGTATAAATAAAATGCGTGAGGTTTCAAAAAGGTGAAGAGGTCGGGTGTAAGGAGATTTCCGCAGGCAGGTTTGGCAACGCGCAAGTGACACTCAATGGTATTGCAAACGTACAAAAAATACCTACGGTGACCGCTTACCGTCACGAATGCGTTGCTTCTTCGTCAACTTAGTGGCGTAAGAAGGAGAAATAGATGTTTAAATTTATGTCTCGTACTTTTCAAATTTCAGAAATCATAATAACAACAATAATATGAAAGATTTCTAACCTTATTATTAACGAAACTTCGATACAAACTACTCTCCTTTGAAGACATCGCATACACATCCTTTGTTGTTCGCAAGCATAAACGACAAGTGCTTTTCATATTTAGTGCATTAAAATATTTGCATTCAGACATTATTCAACATAAAAAATGGAAAATTTAATCAGCTGAAACGCAAAATAAACACACACAAATCAACGCAGAGTACATTTTTTTTTTCTTAGTTTATGGCTTTTGCGTTTGATTGTCACAATTCTGCCAATGTCCGTCTCGTGCTAGTATCATAAACTCTGGAGATGGTAGTTAATGACTAATAATATGGCCGGTGTAGCAGAGGGAGATTCGGGTCGTTTAAGGACCCTAGTCACTGCGTTTTACAAATCAAATCCAAAACGTCCAGCACTCAGCAGAGCCGGACGCTAACAATCTTTTTCTTGTTCCTAACTATGGCAATCAATCATCTTCAAGGACTATTTTTCCAATTGTCGAGGTCGATTGTAAGAGATTTTAATATATTTTTTACTTTCTAGAGGTTTAATGCTGAAGTTTAATATTCCTACCCAAGATAGTTATGAATATCCAATATCCTACCAATTTGGTAAATCTTAAAATATTGTTTCTGAATGGACTTTAATGCTGACATGACCAGGAGGCTAAGGCTAAAGGCTTATTATCCTAGAAAAAGAAAAGCTAATGCAGATATTTAAAAAATCTTTATTTTGTCCTATTTCTCACGGACGGAATCGAGCTGAACTGAGTCTGAACGGACATAGCAAAGCGTAATAAATGGTGTACGCGTCTCCTGATCGAGACAGTAAAATACGTAGTATATTATCTACTCTGCGATAACATGAAACACCCTGCGAATTTACCGCACCTAGCGGGCGAGCCTTTATTCTTGACACTGGTAACTTACCTGTACAGCCGACCACAGAGTACATAACCGACTTAAAAAAAGAGGAGATTCTCAATTCGACTATGTTATTATTAAATTTGTTACGATTAATCCGCCAATTGTGAATCGATATTGATGATTCTTTTTTTATTTTTCTTCTTCTTCTTCTTCTTCCTAAGTATGGCAATCAATCCCTTCAGGGACTATTTTTGCCAGTGTCGAGTGTTAGAGAATTTTCATGTTGCAAAATTTCTCGTGTTTGCCGCATTAAAATGCCTAGTGTCATGCATTCTAACGCCCAATGGAGTTTCTGGAGACAACCCACGGCAGTAGCAGATCGTAACACGCCTTTAGATTAGAGGTAACCTATTGACCAAAATGATAAATCACTTAACCCAAAAGTCGTATTATGGCATTATTTCCAATGCTCCTATAAATCAGTCACTAAATGAAACTTTACTGCACATATCGACACCAAAAATACACATTAAAGATCACTATAACACAATTTACGACACACTGGAAAAAATCTCAACCGCTCCGCCTGATTCCCGCCAAAAACTCCTTTTTTATTTTTAATTGCACTGAGTACGTAATCACCACAGACAGAGTACAAAACCACTACGTTATAATAATCACAACGCAATTTACTTCGAACTTAATTTTTTCACAAGCAAAACTTAATACAAAAAAACACAGCCTGATAAAATTATCTTTTACATCTGTTTATCCAGCTCAGTAGGATGGAAGGTATATTATTATTATGTTTATACAAAATACAAATGTTATTTAATAAATAAATACTTTTTTAATAATTTAATCTAATTAATTTATCTAACATAACAACTTATGTATGATGTCAAATAAAAATTGTGATTGAATTAAATTGTAACGTGTATGAAGCGTGTATGTTTAAAATAAATAATACTAATATTATAAGTGCTGACATTTCAAATGCTCATAAGCTGTAACTGCCTTGTTTGGTAACCCAAGGATTAAAACAAATTAAGTAAGCAGTAGGCACAAGTTGTACTGACATAAGAATACCGAAGAGAAATATTTAAAAAGATTTGATAGGAAAATATAAATAAAAAACTGTGTCTCTACAACGCAACAGTGCCACCTACCAGTTCCCGTAGCGGTTGTATTCTCTTGGCCAGTTCCCATCCAGAATATTACAGAATACCCCATAAGGAAAAAGACTAGAGAAATTGGTCAACCTTTTAGGAAAACTGATGGCATCCTGTACAAAAAAAAGTAGACCATAACTCTCCCATGTGATGATAATTTACAATATGATGTATAATAATGGTTGTGCTAAAGGATAAAGTGTTAAACACAACACTGTTTCTTTGCTAAAGAAAACTTCTCTAGGAGGCACTGTGTTGCCAGTAAGGGGCTCAAAAACCTACCCTTATCTTATGTGTATGTAATACTACTAGTTCGTCTCCCCCTCCTGCCCCCAATGGAATGAGGGCGGCGTCCCCCTCCTGCCCCCGATGGAAGGAGGGCGCCGTCGCCTTCCTGCACCCTATGGAAGGAGAGCGGCGTCCTCCTCCTGCCCCTGATGGCTACGGTACGGGCTGGGTCGCTTGCTTGCCCCATCGCATGTATTGCCGCGTCAATGGATTTCACTCACTAGTAGAATTCTTTATACAAAATATGTTTATGCTCATTATCATTGAAAATGTTTAAATTAATTATTGCAACATTACCCTGTCATTGACTGATATAAAAATATAAATTAAATATTATGAATAATTCAATCAGGGCTTGCTAAGCTCTGAACACTAGCAATTTTGATATTATCATCAAATTGAGTGACTCCGCGAACTCGTCGTCTCTTTGCCTTGCTGCAAACGTGTCTCAGGAATTGGTACGATCTCTTATAACTCACATTACAGTTGAGACATCTGTATTTCCGTATATTATAGTGGTTCTCTCGTATATGCTTGCTCAAGTTCCTCTTAACGTACTGCTTATTGCATATTTTACATGAGACAAGTATCCTCTTTTGACCTATTGGGTACATATATTGCAGATCTTCAAAGTTATCACTAGGAATTTCAACTTTAATGTCTGTATTCGGGTATATAGGCTTCATGAGCAAAGTACTGCTACTTATCTTCCTAATTTGAACGAACATATCGGAGTTTGATACAGTTTCACACCAAATTTCGTTGATTTTCTTCGTATGATTGAACGTTGCACGGTATTTCAAGTTGTAATGCTCTTTTCGTTGGTGACATGTGAGTGGGAACACTTCGGTGAACAGACAGTGGCATGCGTTGCACTGGAATCTCTTTAGGGTATTCGGTATTTTAAGGCTGTAAGTAAACAAGGGATAGTGGTAATTTAGACCTTCATAAGAGCCTTATTAGGGCCTAAACTGAATAAATGATTTTTGTTTTTTTTTTTTTTTATTGATGATATACCTGATATACCCTGCTACTGAGGGTCGCAAGTTCAAATCCCGTCAAGGAAGACATTTATAACATATATTTGCATAGCTTCTGGGTGATTGGTATGTATTTAAAAAAAAACAGTATTGTATCAGCTACTGATCTTCATAGTACAAGCTATGTTTATTTTTTTTGAGAAAAAATAAAAGTTGCTAAGTTTCACCTTATAATACTATCAGCTAATTGCCAGTGAAAGTCCCGTTACAGTTGGAAATACATGGGAACATACAGACAGACAGAGTGATACATTTCCTTTATATGTATACATTTTATAGCACATAACATTACAATAATTTTAAACTCTGTTGCATGCCAACTGCTTAAATTAAGTGTTTTACGCAATTTATTTCCAAAAATAATTGAATTAGATTCTAATACAAACCAATATGTGATAAAAACATCGTGAGGAAACCTGCATACGTCTGAGAAGAAATCCAAGGACGTATGTAGTGCCTAAGAGACGGCGACGGACTCACCATCTGTCACGTTGGCACCAAATTATCTTCGGTGGGAAGTGGGTGTTGTGGGAAGGCGTGAAGATATATTTTACTAACACTAACCGATTGTCTCCGTGGATATGGTAGTGCTGTATCAAATTCCCTTTGTTTGTAAATTTCAAATGACACCATTGGCAGGTAAGATTCTGAATCCATTCATCACCGATGCAATGCCTTACGTGTTTCACAAGGGCTCCTTTCGTTTTGTAATTCTTTTTACAAAAATCGCACTTAAAATGCTTATTAAGACTGCTGGTCTCGTCCAAAGTGGAGATTTCGCTGGTCTCCTTAGAACTCCTGAGTTTTGTATCCATTCTAGGACTAACACTAAACATTAGCTTATAACTTGTGATGAAAATTGTGATGTTTCATTGTATGAACTTAACCTAAATAGGTTAATACGTAAATTAATAACGTAAATACGTTAGCATACATTTTGCAGTGGTAGTCTGCATGTTGTCGTTTCAATGCATGCCATGTCAGCACTATATTTATGAAGGAAAATCAAATAATATCGATTTATTTATAATATCGACATGCATAAATTACCGTAAACTGAGAATTCTGTCATCGTCACCTGGCTGACTGTCTGTCAGTGTCAGTGACACTAGTGTCACTCAGTTTTTAAGGTTCCGTGTGGAATGCACGGAACCCTATTACTAAGAAGTAAGACTTCGCTGTCCGTCCGTTTGTCTGTCTATCATCGGGCTGTATCTCATGCATGATCCGTTATATGTAGACAGTTGGAATTTTCACAGAATGTCTATTTCAGTTACAGAAATACTCATTCTTTACAGATCTTCTGTTTCCGCTATAACAATGAATAATACAAGTGAAAATAAATAAAATTGTAAGGTGGCTACTAGAATCGAGTTTTTTGGGTATTCTTAAATAATGGTAACAAGTAGACGCTTGAAATGCTCATAGGGAGTAAATTTCTATATTTAAAAAAAAACCGGCCAAGTGCGAGTAGGACCCGCGCACCGAGGGTGTTCTTGAGATACAAATTCTTGACAGACAGACGGACAACAAAGTGATCCTATAAGGGTTCACGTATTATTTGCGGTTGGTGCAGTGCAATAGCCGTGTCTAAAGATAGAACCGCAAAGTTAACTTTGTCATTTAAACTGTTTTTTTTTTCAGCATGGAACCGGTACCTTGGTATGCAAGTCCAACTCGCACTTGGCGGATTTTTTTTATTGTTTAGTTGTAATCCATAGATTAAATCAAATTTACCGTATTTTAGTCCCTACTACACTACGGTCCCTCCATACGGTCAGTGTCGCAGCGAACTAGTCTTTGATTACTACATGTCTCTGGAGCTAGTCCTTATTTCGGAGCGGGAGTCATAGTTACTAGGTCTAGGCCTTAATCGGTGATCTAGTTATAGCCGTATACGGAGTTACTCAGTCTACGGTAATGTAATGTACTCTGTAGTCTGTACATACACAAGTAATCTGTGTACACAAGAAACAAACACTATCAAATAAGTTTTAGATAAATTTACGAAATTTACTAGATTCTAGACAATTCTAGAAGTACAAAGTGTACGATGCCTAAGTTAAAATAAATAAATAAAATATCGTTCTAGCTGTATACAACAATGGGCAGGAATAAAATGATAGCCAAGAGCTGCCCGAAATGCGAGATGCAGGTGATTGTTATTTTAATGTCCTTGATATTTGTTTTAAATCCGTTTTTCAAGCTTGAATTGTATGTATGTTTGTATATATCCATACTTCTATCTATACGAATATTATAAATGCGAAAGTAATTCTGTTTGTTTATTTGATACCATTCGCGACTAAACGGCTGAACGGGTCGTAATGAAATTTGGTAATGAGAAAGATTATGACCTGGGGAAGGACATGGATTATCTTTATCTATGTCAGGGCAAAGCTATTCAATATAAATCTACAGCACAAAAGATCCCAAGTGGTAAACTTTGATTCGCAATGCTTGACGATCTTATTCAACGTCATTTTCGCCGACTTCAAGACGTCTGATCATTTTGATAATTTGCACACGTATTAAGGACCGATGCCATTATCTTAATAATAATATCTTAATTTTATCCTAATATCCTGACCAGGATCATCGGGATAATTCTATGTTGAAGCAAGTTTTTTAGTTATGTGAATCTTTTCTTCAATTTAAGAAACATCAAAACCTTGTGTCCATCTTCATTGGTTCTAGGTAGCGGTAGCTTCCAAGTCCTGTAAGTGCGGACACACATTCTTTGCGGCCCGTAGAGGGCCTGACCACCTGCCAGCAGTCGAGGACATCAAGCGGAGAACAGGCAGAGTTAGGAGATCACAACCACAGTTCTACGATGCACAACACTATGAGAAACAGATAAAAAAACGGGTCAGTTATTTTATTTTGATCTTTATAATACATAACAATCATATGACCCATCTGATGGTCACCTGTTAAACCACCCCCTTTGGAGAATAAATGTGGGTATCCAATGCCCCCTGAAATTATTCATCCATATTTTTTAGTTATTTATATTTTGCATTTTACTGTGTATAATTTAATTTTACATTTAGTTATTGGTGTCGATTCTGTTGTTCAAAATTACTAAACTAAACAAATTTTACAGGTCTAAAAGTCTTGCTATCCCTTACTCATGTGTGGGGTTAAATAAGGATGGCAATACTTTTAGACCTGTAAAATTTGTTTAGTTTAATGATTTACACAACAGAATTGGCACCATTATGTGCCACAGATATTAGAAGTTTCAATCACCGCCTCAGAAAGCTCCAGAACCTGCTGTGGGGTGGCCGCACCACTGTGGGCACATTACTATAGCCTATGGATGGTTGTAACACCAGGGCTATCACTCTTAGTGATTACTGTAGCCTATGGATGGTTGTAACACCAGGGCTATCACTGTTAGTGATTACTGTAGCCTATGGATGGTTGTAACACCAGGGCTATCACTCTTAGTGATTACTGTAGCCTATGGACGCTGGCAATACCAGGGGTATCACTTGCGTGTTGCCATTGTCTGTGTAGTATGTATACAATACCTATAGATATTCCATACTTGCCAGTATTTTTATCTTTACCAATAATAACAAAGTCTGGGGCAACAGCTGATTGAATAGAAGAACTTAACTAACTTAGATAACTTTTTATTTTCAGTCTCCAAAGAAGAGGTCAAGGTCTATGGATGAAGAGTTCAAGGGGAAAGACAAGAATGAGAGTGGTGAGTTATTTGGAAAGTACCAGGGGTGTATGTCCATGTGGTTTTTTTTATACCATTAAGGTGGCACACAAGCACACGGCCCACCTGACAGTAAGTCTCCGTAGCCTATAGCCGCTAGCAATACCAGGGGTATCAGTAACGAGTTAAATTCGTATCGCTTTCGTCAATTTTTGTATGGGAAAACGAACGCCTCTGCGGCGGCGAAAAGTAAATAAAAAATCCTATGAAAATTTTGACATTATGAGTGTTACATTTTCGAATACATAGTTATGCTTGCTCGGGCTACTGAACTTTAACTTTATTTTTATGTATAACTAGCTTCTGCCCGCGACTACGTCTGCGTTGAGCTTAAAATCTCAGAGGAACCTAAAATTTTCCCGGGATAAAAAGTATCTTATGTGTTAATCCAGGTTATAAACTATGTGTGTTCCAAGTTTCATCCAATTCCGTTAGTAGTTTTTGCGTGAAAGAGTAACAAACATCCATCCATCCATACTCACAAACTTTCGCATTTATAATATCAGTAGGATAACTTGACGTCGCGCTCACTTGTCAAGTGTCAAAGTGACAAGTGACGCGAAGTATATATTAATACTGTGCCTAGCGACGGCGATTGCCCGCCGCCGCCGCGCGCTCCGCCGCGCCCAGCGCTCCCCCCCGGCCGCCCCCGAGCGCGGCCGCGAGCCCCCGCCCCTCGGGGGACCCCAGCTGGCGCGCTGCCGGCTCATACTGCAGGAGATCAACAGGAAGATGGCCGCCGTCACCTGGCGCCCGCCGCCACAAGGTACCCGCACACACACACTGCTCATACTGCAGATTAATAGGAAGATGACTACATATTACGGTCGGCAACGCGCGAGTGATACACCTGGTGTTGCAAGCGTCCATAGGCTGCGGTAACCGCTTACCATCGGGCGGGCCGTAAGCTTGTTTGCCACCTTGGTGGTATAAAAAAAAAAAACACGTGGCACCCGCCGCCACAAGGTACCCACACACGCACGCACACATACACACTGTACTGTACACTACACACTCACTACTCATACTGCATGAGACTTGCAGGACATCATATCAAGCACCCAGACGCTACGCAAACATATTTGTCACATAAATGTTTGCTCCGGCGGGAATCGAACCCACGACCTCTAGCGTAGCAGTCAGGTATACTGACCACTAGACCAGCGGTCTCGTCAATATTTATTGACACAGCAGATGAAACTATTTACAAAAACATATCTTAACCTAACTACTTATAGATAAAATATCTGATCCAAACCGGAATCATGCGGGAGCGTGCCAAGAATGCTGGCAGCATTGCCACGCTCGTCAATTAAATTAAATTAAATGACATACCTATTGATATACTGTATTTATTCCAGGTACTGTTGAACAACTCTAAGGCTGTTCAACAATCTCTGTTCTTCACGAAGGGTGTGAAGAGATTTCTCCAGTATAACTTAAGCTTGTTTGCCACCTTAGTGGTATAAAAAAACTATAGGTTTCAAACAAGCATACGGCCCGCCTGATGGTAAGCGGCCACCGTAGCCTAAGGACGCTTGCAACACCAGGGGTATCACTCTCGTTGCAACCCTTCAGAATTCTCTTCACACCCTTCTTGAAAATTTAACTTGGGAAAATTTTCGAAAATTGTATTGTAAATAATTTTATATGTAATTATTATATTATGTACCTATTTGTAATAAAGGATCATCATCCATGTTTCATACAGATTTGGTCCAAATCTGAAAGTGCCGGGCCAATATTTTGTTTGTATATTCTGTTAGAGCTTGTCCGTCTGAGCATTTATTACTATGGCACCAAAGTTGGACATTACAGGACAATTCATTTGTTTTGGTTATTTCGAATTCTTATTTTCAACAGAAATGTATGAAAATTTAGATTTTCTAACTCAAATAATATCAACTACAATGGTCCTACAGGTTTGGTGTCATAGTAATAAATGTTCAGACGGACAAGCTCAAAATATATAAAAACTAGCTGCCCGCCCCGGCTTCGCACGGGTAGACATTTATATCAAATATTTTGTCTACCCGTGCAAAGCCGGGGCGGGCAGCTAGCCTATGTTAATCAGTGATAGTGTAGCTTTCTAACGGGGAAAGAATTTTTGAAATCGGTCCAGTAGTTTCGGAGCCTATAGTCATTTATCAAATATTTTGTCTACCCGTGCAAAGCCGGGGCGGGCAGCTAGCCTATGTTAATCAGTGATAGTGTAGCTTTCTAACGGTGAAAGAATTTTTGAAATCGGTCCAGTAGTTTCGGAGCCTATAGTCATTTATCAAATATTTTGTCTACCCGTGCGAAGCCGGGGCGGGCCGCTAGTATAATATATAGCCTATGTTACTCAGTGATGATGTAGCTTTCTAACGGTGAAAGAATTTTTGAAATCGGTCCAGTAGTTTCGGAGCCTATAGTCATTTATCAAATATTTTGTCTACCCGTGCAAAGCCGGGGCGGGCCGCTAGTATAATATATAGCCTATGTTACTCAGTGATGATGTAGCTTTCTAACGGTGAAAGAATTTTTGTAATCGGTCCAGTATTTTCGGAGCCTATTCAATACAAACCAACTAAAAATACAAATCTTTCCTCTTTATGATATTATTAGTATATATTGCGATGGCCGCCACTTTCAGAATTGGACCAAAATGGATGATGTCTTTTACAATGTAATTATAGATACGTCGATGTAAATTGTAAAATAAATTGGTTAGTAATTAATATACTTACTTCGTATAGAAGCCCAATTATTTTCGTTCACACTGTGCTCAGTTTGCTCCTAGCACAAATTTATCTTAATTAGAGTTCTGAAATCATAGCCGTGGTGGCCTAGTGGTTGAAGCAACGGCCTGTCATCTGATGGGCCCAGGTTCAAACCCCAGCCTGTATAAATGAGTTTTTATAAGCTTAAGTAAGTACAGTCACACCAAGAGTTTAAAACAGAGAATAAGGGCGAATTGGGATCTCCCGTGAGTTTTCCCATTCAAATTGGAGCCGCCCGACTGGGGACTGTACCTCCACCTTACAGAATACCGCAGTCAAATAACACTACTTGATGTAGTGTTGTGTTTCTGCGGTGAGTAAGGTTGCCAGTGCTCCATGAGGATAAGCTGCGCTAGTAGTAATGCTGCTAGCACAGTGAGTCCTCATCAACAACAGGGCTGCCAACCCGTTAGTGGTACCCCTGGTATTGCTAGCGGCTATAGGCTACGGTGACTGCTTACCATCAGGTGGGCCGTATGCTTGTGTGCAGGCCTTACAGTAGTCGTGTCCGATGTTGTCTGACGGGCAACTCTACCGCCGCGCACGCTCATTGGTCAAATCAAATAGCGCGCGCTTTTCCAGCTCACCGTAACATACTTCCGTTCCTTTACACGAAATCACTCTCACAAATTGTACGAGAGGGTGAGATAGGGGAAAAATAGGGATAGTCTATTGAAAAGGTATGCATATACTTTTTATAAACATATTTTATTGGCCAATGTACAAAAATGCAGTAAAATTCATTTTATGTCAGTAATGTTCGGTTCAAATAAAAAAAGTAATTGGAACTTTAAGAATGACGATTACGCCGGTACTTTAAGCATGTAGTTTCTTTGTATGTGTGTGCGTGTAATCTACACTAATATTATAAAGAGGAAAGATTTGTATTTTTAACTCAAAAAGTACTGGACCGATTTTAATAATTCTTTCACCGTTAGAAAGCTACATTATCACTGAGTAACATAGGCTATATATTATACTAGGTGCCCGCCCCGGCTTCGCACGGGTAGACAAAATATTTGATAAATGTCTACCCGTGCGAAGCCGGGGCGGGCAGCTAGTTGTGTATAAGATAAGATAAATAACTCTTTATTATACACCTGAATTAGTAATAGCAAACCGTATTATACAATGCATATCAGTATATGTACGCTGCAAGGCGTAGTTTTAACCGGCGTCATTTCGTTGTTCGCGCAGTTCCATCTACCCTATTTATTTGATCTGAAGTAAATTAAAATAGGTTCAACATATCAGTATATGTACGCTGCAAGGCGTAGTTTTAACCGGCGTCATTTCGTTGTTCGCGCAGTTCCATCTACCCTATTTATTTGATCTGAAGTAAATTAAAATAGGTTCAACATATCAGTATATGTACGCTGCAAGGCGTAGTTTTAACCGGCGTCATTTCGTTGTTCGCGCAGTTCCATCTACCCTATTTATTTGATCTGAAGTAAATTAAAATAGGTTCAACATATCAGTATATGTACGCTGCAAGGCGTAGTTTTAACCGGCGTCATTTCGTTGTTCGCGCAGTTCCATCTACCCTATTTATTTGATCTGAAGTAAATTAAAATAGGTTCAACATATCAGTATATGTACGCTGCAAGGCGTAGTTTTAACCGGCGTCATTTCGTTGTTCGCGCAGTTCCATCTACCCTATTTATTTGATCTGAAGTAAATTAAAATAGGTACAACACACATGTTATATCTCGTTTAAAACATTAATATATCGTACACTTATGAGAATATATTAAAAATGTATTGTAAAAATTACAGTATTTACTAATTTTTGCTTGTCAGCAAAAAACTACCTTGTTGTTTTTATATATTATTTTGAGAAATAGGTATCCATGTTAAGTTAGTATTTGAAATGTAAACTTTATGTAATTCTTTTGGTTTTTAAAAGAGTAATTGCTGAGTTTCTTGCCGGATTCTTGTCAGCAAGACCGACCTTCCGAATCCGGTGGTAGATTCTGACGATTTGAAAGTCTAGTCAAATAAAGATCATTGTGTTATCTATTTTAGAGGATTAGGGGATGTTTTAAATTTGTGATTTACGTCATTACACTTTACTAGCAGGCAGGAGCCTTCTCGCCTCCCTGTACCCTGTCTCTAGGGCTCCGTGTACGGTGGAGTAATGCGTCGGGTTCGTGGCTTCGCCTGCGAACAACACCCGAGGCTTGCCAGTGGAGTCCGCGAGAGGCCTCCCCAAGTCCTCCCTAGCTGAAGGGTGGTGCGGCATCTCAAGATTGTCGTACGAATAACTGCCACGGGTATACGTGTTCGAATACCAATTGGACCTGAGAACAGTTGATACCGAGTTGCAGTGCCGGCGTTAAGGCAGGGATGGGCAAGTGAGAAAAAAATATCGATATTTTTAAACACCATCGAAAATAAAATTATCGAGTGAAAAATTTCGATATATCGTCAGTTTTCGCATGATTATTCAAACTTCGTAATAAAGAATAGACGAAAATAGTTTTTTTTTTTATTAATTCTCGAGCCAAAACAATTAAATATAATTTGATCAAACCAGTACTCATCAGGTATAGACATTTTTCTACATGTGCATTTTTTTTTTATAATTGATTTGTTGAAAAAAAAAACGGGTGTTGATACAAATTCGATACTCTAAAATAAATATCGATATATCGTAATTATAAATATCGATAATTGTATGGAAAAATATCGATATTTTTTGCCCATGCATACGTTAGGAAGTGGGCGTGAAAGCACGACGGCCCAGGGCGCCAAATTACAATGATAATAATATATCCCCACGCAAGCATAGATAAAGGACCGGACCTTACAAAGCTCCGTGAATTTAAGAGAAACATAATAATAATGCTCGGACATTATCACACAGCGCCATCTGGCCCCAAACTAAGCAAAGCTTGTACTATGAGAACCAGCAGCTGATACAATACTTATATATGTCACCGGAAGATAACAAGAACCGCAAATTTATAAATTTCCTAGGAAATTCTAGGAAATGTATCAACCTTCGTAGGATTCTAAACGAGAGATTAATTGTATTAATTTACGTTCACCGTTTGTAACATTGTAGTCCGACATGGCCCTGATAGGTTAGAAGGCTTAGCCGACGTTGGTTGTTTTTTTTGTTCGGTAAGTTTATTAATTTGCGAAAATGTGGGCGTAAATTAATACAATTAATCTCTCGTTTAGAATCCTACGAAGGTTGATAAATTTCCTAGAATTTCCTAGGAAATTTATACATTTGCGGTTCTTGTTATCTTCCGGTGACATACATTTGTAAATACATACTTATAATACATACCAAACACACAGACGCAAGGCAGACATATTTGACACAAAATTGAGGGGTACCATATAAAAATAATATAATAAAATTAAGATTAGCTTAAAAAACTTTGGGGTACAAAGATGTCGTTGGCTCCGAATAACGCTAAAGGAATGATTAAATTCTTAATGTAAATACACATTGGTGCCAATTCTGTTGTGCAAAATTACTAAACTAAAATAATTTGACAGTTCTAAAGTATTGCTATCCTTATTTAACCCCGTACATGAGAAAGGGATAGCAAGACATTAAGAACTCTAGAACTCCCCGCCGTGGTTCTCCCAAAGGAGTGCAGCATGGGGTTCTTCAAGAAGGGTGTGAAGAGATTTCTGAAGGGTAGACAACGAGAGTCATACCCCTGGTGTTGCAAGCGTCCATAGGCTACGGTGACCGCTTACCATCAGCGGCAGTTTGATTCATCATTTGAGATAAACATTGACACAATGCACACTTTTAGTAGCGTGAGATTACTGTGCCGGTAGCAGGAACATCGTCGACAACGTATTCGAAAACGTAACTCGCGAAATGTCAAAATTGCCATACTAAGTTTTAGTTCCACTTTTCACCGCCGCAGCGCTGTTCATTTTCCAATACAAAAATAGTTGAAGGCGATATGAAAACGTTGTCGCAATTATTCATGCTACCGGTACAGGTTAAGCAGGAAAGACTTCCCAAAAATAATAATCATCTATTTAAGAGCTAGGCTCTTGTCGGTGGAGCAATCGCCAAGCCGTTCTATCGTTAGCCATCTCTTTGACCTCTTGGTACGACATTACGTAAAAATAATACATACCTCAAAATGGCGACGGGTTCGGGTATCGTGCTGTTAGCGCCCATAAACCTGCGCAGGAGTTCCATCGATTTCCTCTTAACTACGTCCTCAGGCAAATTCTCTATCTGCAAGTTGCGTAACATATAAATCTTTACAATCTACACTATAATATCTATACTAATATTATAAACTAGCTGCCCGCCCCGGCTTCGCACGGGTAGACATTTATATCAAATATTTTGTCTACCCGTGCAAAGCCGGGGCGGGCAGCTAGCCTATGTTACTCAGTGATAGTGTAGCTTTCTAACGGTGAAAGAATTTTTGTAATCGGTCCAGTAGTTTCGGAGCCTATTCAATACAAACCCACAAAAATACAAATCTTTCCTCTTTATAATAAATAGAAGATAGCAGATAGAAGAAGAAGAAGATAGGAGAGATTTGTATTTATGAATTTTGGTAGGTTTGTATTGAATAGGCTCCGAAACTACTGGACCGATTACAAAAATTCTTGCACCATTAGAAAGCTACATTATTACTGAGTAAATTAGGCTATATATTATACTAGCTGCCCGCCCCGGCTTCCCACGGGTAGACAAAATATTTGATAAATATCTGTAGTCTCCGAAACTATAGGACCAATTTAAAAAAAATCTTTCACCGTTAGTAAGCTACATTATCACTGATTAACATAGGCTATATATTATACTAGCTGCCCGCCCCAGCTTCGCTCGGGTAGACAAAATATTTGATAAATGTCTATAGGCTCCGAAACTACTGGAGCGATTTCAAAAATTCTTTCACCGTTAGAAAGCTACATTATCACTGAGTATCATAGGCTAACTGCCCGCCCCGGCTTCACAAATTATTTGACAAATGACTACCTGTGCGAAGCCGGGGCGGGCTGCTAGTAATATTATAAAGAGGAAAGAATTGATTGTTTGTTTGTGTGAATAGGATCCGAAATTACTGGACCGATTTGAAAAATTATTTTACCATTAGAAGCCGGCATTATCCCTGATGAACATAGGCTACTTTTAACCGCGGGAAAATGCTTCATTCCTACGGAAATCGGGTAATAGGGGTATAAAAGACATCATCCATGTTTCATAGAGTATTGGTCCAAATTTGAAAATACTGGCCAATATTTTTTTTTTGTATATTCCGTTAGAGCATGTCCGTCTGAGAATTTTTAGTATGGCACTAAAACTGGACATTTCACTTATTTTCGTTATTTTGAATTCCTATTTTGAAAAAAAAAAGAATATACAGATTTTCGAACTCAAATAATATCAACTACAATGGTCCTACAGGTTTGGTGTCATAGCAATAAATGTTCAGACGGACAAGCTCTAACAGAATATATAAAAATATTGCGTTGGCCGGCACATTCAGATTTGGACCAAAATGGATGATGTCCTTTACTCAACAAACTAAAGCGGGCTACACACGTTCAGTTTTAACTGTACAGTCGAACTGTGCAGTTATAGCTGACGCCCCTAGCATAGTATAAAGAGAGACTATGCCCCTAGCGTCTACACACGTTCAGTTTAGAACTGCACAGTTGTCAGTTTTGCCTACACACCTTCAGTTTTAACTGCACAGTTAAAACTGACCGTATGTAGCATGCTTTATTATTTGCGGTTGGTGCAATAGCCGTGTTTTGAATACCAACACCGAAGCATAATTGTAGCCTACTAACCATTTTAGCATCGTCCCCACTGGTCCATAGAGTAACACAAAGACCACAGCCTCTAGGAGAACTCGCACCAAAAATATGAGTGATCCACTCGTATTTGGGATCGACCCTCCTCCTATCTTCCCCTTTCCATACAAACGCATAAAACGTAGGGTCCTGCGGCCACCAAGCCCGGTCGAACGAGAGGATGATTTTGTCCATGAGCCCGATGGATATGTTGTCTATGGCGGCTGCCTTGTCTCTGGGCAACGGCGGCGAGAAAAGTGATTTATGGCTGGAAGAGAAGTGATCACAAAATGCTATGCGATTGTCTTAAGTGACGGTGGCATGTCGTTTGTCTGGAGGTAAGCGTCATGCCCATGCGACAGATGGAGGTCCACTCAAGCGATTTAATGCGACGTCACCTTTTTTTTTATACCACTAAGGTATAGGTATAAGGTATAGGGGTATCACTAACGAGTTGCCAACCATGTGTTTGATGAGGACTCACTGTACTAGCAGCATTACTAGTACCGTATCCTCGTGGAGCACTGTACCCTTACTCACCGCAGAAACACAACACTACATCAAAGTAGTATTTAAACTGCGGTCTTCTGTGGGGTGGAGGTACAGTCCCCAGTCGGGCGGCTCCAATATTAATGGGAAAACCCACGGGAGATCCTAATTGGAACTTCCTCTCATTTTTAAACTCATGGTTCAGGCTCAAATATGATTGTGTTGATTTATGGACATTCATGAAATAATGATTATCGACGGGCATGTATGAAGAGAGTCTAGAAGAATTTTGTTACAAATTGTTATATCATGAAAAAATTACAGAGCACTGAGTTTCTAACCGGTTCATCTCAGGTGGCTTTTCTTTCTGAACCGGTGGTAAATTAGTCCTTCATAAGTGCCTTATTAGGGCCTAAACTGAATAAATTATTTTTGATTTTGAGATGAATGAACGTGGGATGAATGTGGAAGAGTTTAAAGTGGTGAACACGACTACACGTAGATGGATGGATCCAGGGCCTAATGACCCCATGACCCACCCCCTGGACCGGCGCTTGCTGTCTACGGGTGTGTAAGTGGAGTGAAATGTCGCCCTATACTCTCTGCCTACCCCGTGAGGGACTTGGCGTAATGATATGTAATGTAATGTATGTTCTTCACCCAATTAGTTATCCGACAATTCAAAAATGACGCAGATGACGTACCTATTCGTTAACAAACCCAGATAATAATAATGCTTGTTATTCTAGCGACGCAAGTTCCAATCCCACCGGTCTGTACCGATGAGGTTTTATAACTAAAGTGCAGTGATTAGTCACACCACGAGCTTTACGGTGAAGGAAAACATCGCGAGGAAACCTGCATACGTCTGAGAAGAAATTCAAGGACGCATGTAGTGCCTAAGAGACGGCGACGGACTCACCATCTGTTACGTTGGCACCAAATTATCTTCGGTGAAGTCGGTGCGGTATTCGTTAAGGTGGAGGTACCGCCCCAGCCGGCCTATAATTTTTATGGGAAAACCCACGGGAGATCCCAATTCACCCTACCACACTTATATTTTTTTTTATAAGGGGTATCACTCTCGTTGCCGACCCTTCAGAAATCTCTTCACACCCTTCTTGAAGAACTCCATGCTGTACTCCTTTTGGGAAACCACGGCGGGGAGTTCATTCCACAGTTAAATTGTGCGCGGGAGGAAGCTCCTTTGGAACCGCTCAGTTCGGGACCATTTTGGTTCCAATGTGTGGTTCCATTTAATTATTATTTTGTTCCATAGATTCTTCTTCTTCATCTTCCTAAGTATGGCAATCAACCCCTTCGGGGACTATTTTTGCCAGTGTCGTGTCAGAGAATTATCTAGTTTCAAAATTTCTCGTGTTTGCCGCATTAAAATGCCTAGTGTCATTCATTCTAATGCTTATTGTAGTTTCTGGAGACAATCCACGGCAGTAGCAGATCGTAACACGCCTTTAGGTCAGAGGTAACCTATTGACCAAAATGATAGATCACTTAACCCAAAAGTCGTATTATGGCATTATTTCCAATGTTCCTATAAATCAGTCACTAAATGAAACTTTACTGCACATATCGACACCAAAAATACACATTAAAGATCACTGTAACACAATTTACGAGACACTGGAAAAAATCTCAACCGCTCCGCCTGATTCCCGCCAAAAACTCCGTTCCATAGATTATTTTTGATCAAAAACGTATCTCCCATCAACTACTAACCAATTTTGCATAATCTCCGGTGCACCACAATGTGAGAGAGTTATTACACCCCATTGGAAAACTGGGACCATTAATAAAAGTAATCCAGGTATCTTCCTCAGCAACCCCCCTCCTATCCTCCCCCTTCCAAACAAACAGACACCCCCCCTCAAGGTGCCCCCACCATGCGTCAGTAAACGTCAAGATGACTTTGACAACCACGCCGAAAGATACATTGTCTATGGCGTCCGTATTGACAGCTGGCAACGGCGGGGCAAACAGGTGTTTGTGTCTGCAAGAGATTTTTTTGTGAAAACTAAATGTCCTAGATCTATACAAATAAAATTGAAGTGTCTGTTTGTAATGTCAAAATAATTGCTTTTTACTTAATGCATATGAAAGAAAACACAATAATAATAACAAAAAAATACGAACATTTTAGGTCTTTTTGTCTGTCTAAATGGCTGGACAGATTTTGACGGGACTTTCACTGGAAGGTAGCTGATGCTACTGAGCGTTATTAAGCTACTTTCATTTTAGAAAAATAATTAAGGTTCCGCACAACTAAAATTAAACTCACGTAATTATAAACAAAATTAATTCCACGGGTACGAAGTCGCGGGCACAGCTAGTTAAAAATATAAAACACTTCCGATTCAAAATCCTCTACAGGTAAGAACACTCCAAATTCAATCGCCTTTGAATCTACAAGAACTCAATCAAAATCGGTTCATCCGTTTAGGAGCTACGATGCCACAGACAGACACACAAACACACACTACAAATTCATTAAACATTATAATTCATTCTACATACATATTAAAACACCGTCCCTCATTGGCTAGACATAGAGTATAGAGCGACATTTCACTAGAGACTTACACATCTTTGAGCCGTGGTGACCTTGTGGTTGAAGCAATGGCCTGTCATCTGATGGGCCCAGTTTCAAACCCCGGCCTGTACCAACGAGTTTTTCTAAGCTTAAGTACAGTGATTAATCACACCATGAGCTTTTAAAAAGAGATGTACGGCGATTTGGGATTTCCCGTGGGTTTTCCCATTTAAATTGGAGCCGCCCAACTGGGGACTCTACCACCACCTTAACACTACTTGATGTAGTGTTGTGTTTCTGCGGTAAGTAAGGTTGCCAGTGCTCCACGAGGATACGCTGGGCTAGTAGTATTGCTGCTAGCACAGTGAGTCCACATCAACAACATGGTTGGCAACCCGTTAGTGATACCCCGGGTATTGCTAGCGGCTATAGGCTACGGTGACTGCTTACCATCAGGTGGGCTTGTGGCTAAAACATGGCTACAGATACCAACCCTGAAAATGTATAAATTCCTTAAGGGTTTAACAGACTCACCTTTCTTTCAGCACTCCTATAGATGTTGTCATAATGACATTTTCCGCAGTGAAGGAGGTCCCGTCTATGGTCTGCACTATGACCAGGCCCTTAGGGTCCAGGGGCCATGTGACTTTGACCACCTCCGAGTTCAATTTGACCTCCAAGTTAGGGTACCCTGGCCCATTGTTGTATGTGTTCTAAAGGATGAAAAATTTCCAATTTTTGTTACCGTAATATGGCAAGTTAAAATGAAAGGTTATGATTTTAGGACTGTACTTTTTTTACTCCACTAAGGTGGCACACAAGCATACGGCCCATCTGATGGTAAGCAGTCACCGTAGCCTATAGCCGCTAGCAATACCAGGGGTATCACTAACGGGTTGCCAACCATGTTGATGAGGACTCACTGTTACGGCTGATGACCTTGCCGCTAGGAGGCATGATCGTGAATCAGAAAGAGGTTAAGGGGCTGAAGAGATTTCTGAAGGGTCGGCAACGAGAGTGATTGATATCCCTGGTATTGCAATCGTCCTAGACTACGGTGACCGCTTACCATTAGGCGAGCCATATGCTTGTTTGGCACCTTAGGGGCCGTTCAAGTATTACGTAAGCACTATAGGGGGGCGGGGGGGGGGGGGGGGTCTATACTTGGCTTATTTTTGATGACATGGGGGGTGGGGGGGCTCTAGATGGTGGATCTGGATGGATCTCACTAAGGTGGCAAACAAGCATACGGCCCGCCTGATGGTAAGCGGTAACCGCAGCCTATGGACGCTTGCAACACCAGGGGTATCACTCGCGCGTTGCCGACCCTTCAAAAATCTCTTCACACCCTTCTTGAAGAACCCCATGCTGTACTCCTTTGGGAAAACCACTTTATTTACTTTTTTACACATATGGCAACCCACACATTGTCTATGCTTGAAAACTAAGTACATATTCAGGGATTCCCACAAATAATTCCCACTTAAAAAGAAAAAAATACTAATAGTTACGTAAGCATGGGAGGGGGGTAAGAGCTTTGCTTACTTTTGATGACAAGGGGGAGGGGCGGATAAATAATCTGCTTACGTAATACTTGAACGGAAGACTGCAGTGATATAACACTACTTGATGTAGTGTTGTGTTTCTGCGGTAAGTAAGGTTGCCAGGGCTCCAGGAGGATACGCTGGGCTAGTAGTATTGCTGCTAGCACAGTGAGTCCTCACCAACAATATGGTTGGCACCCCGTAAGTGATATCCCTGGTATTGCTAGCGTCCATAGGCTACGGTGACTGCTGTCCATCAGGCGGGCCGGTGCTAGTTTGCCACCTTAGTGGTACAAAAAAGCTAGTACAATTAATCTCACCAGCAGTATATCAAACAGTGTCTTGTATCCGTTCCTATGCCAGCTCATGTGTTGATGGCCGGTGAGTTCCTCGTAATTGGAGCTTGTTGTGACGTCATTCCAACTATTTGACGCCTCAATATTGTCCACCAAGAGGTCCATGAAGTGGAGGAACCCTTGCATGAAGTCCGTATCCTTGAACACTGAAGGATGTCGCGATGATACGTAGTCGGTTACTCTGGGTCAAAAAAAAATTAATATATTATTTTTTTTTTTATACCACTAAGGTGGCACACAAGCATACGGCCCACCTGATGGTAAGCGGTCACCGTAGCCCATGGACGCTTGCAACACCTTTAAGTGCGCCCACAGGATGTGTTTTCTATGAGAATGTACTTAGAAAATGTTTCCCCATTTTCCCCAGTCGGGTGGCTCCAAATTTAATGGGAAAACCCACGGGAAATCCCTAGTCGCCTTGCCGATCTTGATTTTTATTAAAATAAAGCAAATAAAACCCAAGAAAATCTCCTTTCTAGTAGGGGAGTCTCTTATAATTTTCTATACATTTTAATTTTTTATCATTATAGATACAAAATATACACAATAGTGTCGATTCTATTGTTCAAAATTACTAAACTTAACTAATTTGACAGGTCTAAAAGTCTTGCTATCCCTTTCTCATGTGCCGGGTTAAATAAGGGTGGCGATATTTTTAGACCTGTCAAATAAGTTAAGCTTAGTAATTTTGAACAACAGAATTGGCAACATTCTTTGCATTAATTGGACAGACCGACAGCGAAGTTTAAGTAATAGGGTTCCGTTGGTTACCCTTGGGGTATGGAACCTTAAGAAATGGACTTACTTCCTAGTAATGAACTGCCCCAATGGTTCTGGCGACGCAGGTGGTTCTTCGACCACTTGCAAGGCGTACGTCGTCAGTTCGTTGAACAGCTCCTTGTTGGCTGTACTGCCATCTGAGCGGTACACTATGAAGTCTAAATCCTGCGGTATTATCGATATATTGTTCCTCATAGCTGCCTCGTAGACCACACTGTGATCTGTACCATGGATCCTTGAACGAAAGAAAAGTAATGATGAAAAATCCATTAATAGGTGGTAATTTAGACCTTCATAAGTGCCTTATTAGGGCCTAAACTGAATAAATTATTTTTGTCAAATAACACTACTTTACATCCACACATAGAATAGTAGTATTTTTATATTAGTACTTCTGTTGGTACTCACCACTCAGCGCCAAGTTCGACAATACCATCACCGAAGGACACAGTCTTGACCCGGCCTCCCAGCCGGTCCTGCGCCTCAAGTCCTAGCACTCGCCGCCCGGCCTTCGCCAGGCTGGAGGCTGCGCCACAGCCAGCCGCGCCGAGACCCACCACTATCGTGTCGTACTGTGGTTCCATTGTAGGACTGGAAACATATACCACTTATGTGACACAAGCATACGGCCTATCTGATTGTAAGCAGTCACCGTAGCCTATAGCCGCTATCAATACCAGGGATATCACTAATGCGTTGCCAATCCTGTTGTTGATGAGGACTCACTGTGTTAGCAATATTACTACTCGAGGGGCACTGGCAACCTTATACACTGCCATAAAAGGGTGATCCTATTTCGCCCCAATATGTCGCATAAGCATATTTATTTAATCTTAGGCCTACCTAGTACCTAGTCTCTTATGTCCAGTAATGTGACTAGCTACAGTGCCCTTCACACTGGAACACAGTGTAGTGTACATACACTAGTGCATGGCGGCAGAATATCTGACACTGCGGCGGTACCCACCTAGCCGGACTCTTGCAATAATAGGCCTACCTAGTACCTAGTCTCTTATGGCCAGTAATGTCACTAGCTACAGTGCCCTTCACACCGGAACACAGTGTAGTGTACGTACACTAGTGCTTGGCGGCAGAATATACATTTCACTGCAGTGGTACCCACCTCGCCGGACTCTTGCAATAAGAGGCCTACCACCTAATACCTAGTCTCTTATAGCCAGTAATGTGACTAGCTACAGTGCCCTTCACACCGGAACACAGTGTAGTGTACGTACACTAGTGCTTGGCGGCAGAATATCTGACACTGCGGTGGTACCCACCTAGCCGGACTCTTGCAATAAGAGGCCTACCACCTAGTACCTAATCTCTTATGGCCAGTAATGTCACTAGCTAGAGCTACAGTGCCCTTCGTGAGCTCCAGGTCAATAAGAGAATGTTTATAATTTGGGTTGCTTATTACGAGACTACGACACTAATTGTTATTATTTTCAACTTACATTGTTTATAAAATAATTAGAAAACATATGTTTCTAAACATAGCCCGGGATATCTTCCGAAAGGCCGCAATGTAAGGTTATGTTTGCAAGAAAAGGTCACACAGTGTCTAGCGATAACGAGTGGACAAATTATGTAATCTCTCTTATAAATTAAGCACTACGTTCTATATCCTTCTAATAATCTTAACAAATTAGGTGTTGTTTGTCAGCTAAATAAAAAAAAATGGACTACATACCTACCGATGTACGTGTTTTTATTTTGATAGAAACTTTTGACAACTACATTTGACACAAAGAAAGTAATGAAGTAATGATAGAGAAAGTAAATAAGTCATTATGACTGACATTTCGCGCTAATAAATATTTAAAAAAAACTGTTTTTTTTGTTTCAATCATTGACCCGGGAATACTTCAGTAAGACGCATTCTCGAGCAGAAATCTGTAGGTACATAAACCAGTATGGGAAATTAATTTAATCAAGTCTAGAAACGTTTCGATTCATTCTTCAAAAATTCACGATGAATTTCGTGATTTTGAGGAGAGTAGTAGAAGCAGCTGAGTAAACGCACCCCGCACCCCGTTTACTCAGCTGCTTCTACTACTCTGGGCTCTCTAAACCCTCGGCACAAATTTGCGACGCACAAGCGATACATTAAAGCCAGTTTTGATAATGTTCTAGTCTCCACTTCAAGGGTACAGCCAGATTTTAAGAAAAGAAAAACAACATCTACTCACATACTCCCACAATAGACACCACAAAGTAAGGAAACGATTATTATTATCCGGATGTCCATCTTGATGTGACATGACGGAATATCATCCGACAGTTTAAATAGACGGAATTCTACAGGGTCAGCCACGCAAGAGCGATACCCCTGGGGTTGCAAGCGTTCGTAGACAACAGTAACCGCTTTTTCTTACACCTCTATGGTGGCACACAAGCATACGGCCCACCTGATGGTAAGCAGTCACCGTAGCCTATAGCCGCTAGCAATACCAGGGGTATCACTAACGGGTTGCCAACCATGTTATTGATGAGGACTCACTGTGCTAGCAGCATTACTACTAGTCCAGCGTATCCTCGTGGAATACTGGCAACCTTACTCACCGCAGAAACACAATAATACTACATCAAGTAGTGTTATTTCACTGCGGTCTTCTGTAAGGTGGAGGTCAAACTTCAAACGCATACCTTCAGGCGGGCCAGATTAGTAGAATAAACAAAATGGGCAAAGTGTGAGTTGGACACGCACACCGAGGGTGCTGTACTAAAAACAAACTAGGTTAATGACAAACTTCACTTTGCCGTTCGATCTCTAGGCACGGCTGTTGTATCAACCGAAAAGAATACATTTAAATAGTAAATTCGCTCCTTGGGTATTAGAAAATATAGATATACACACGCCATGAGCATGAACTTTACTTGTTACAAATAATTTAAAGATTTGTTGTTAGAGCGGCAACAGAAATACACATTCTGTGAAAATTTCAACTGCCAACCTAATACGGATCGCGAGATACAGCCCGCTGACAGACAGATGGACAGCGAAGTCTTCGGGTACGGAACCGTAAAAACATCCTGTTTACGCCGAGATTTCAACTATGCGTTTCAATCCTGTGTAGTTATATTAAAAAATCTAGAAAACACTACACTTAATGTACTTCAAAAGTCGACAGATTAGTCGCTAACCATTTCCGGTGAAAATTTTTTTTTGGTATCACTTTGCCAAACTTCGCTAAATTGGCAACACTGTTTACTAGCGATTAAAGGGTCAGAGGTTGATTATTACATTTTCGTAGTGTAATAGTAAGTGAAAATACATCGACGTGACACACTTAGCCCGTATCGTGTGATAAAACGAGATATTGTTGTTTTTTTTGTGAGAAAGGTAATTAAATCTAGAGTGTTCTGAGCCATAATTAATGTCAATCTGGTCCTGCCGTTTGAAGATCATCACTCCTAACTCCTCACCAACTTACAGAAAATATATCATGCTAGGGCTCATTGCATTGGTCTCAATGAATACAATGATATGGTAACATTAACCAGATGCTGCAGCATCATCAGGAACCTACAGAATACCCAACTCCTCATCTACTTTTACTAGCTATATCCGACAAAGCAAACTAATCGTTGAAAAAAAAACGGCCAAGTGCGAGTCAGACTCACGCACCGAGGGTTCCGTAGAAACATGTAGGTAAGGTATCAAAGTATATACGTTTTCAGTACATAGTGGTATATATGTGGCTATGTATTAAATTAACAGCTGCGTGCTTTACAATCGAAAGTATCGAAATGTGTGACGAATTGAATGAACTAAATAAATTAAAAATTGTATAGGTTGAGGTCCAAAACAACCACTCAGTACTGAACCGACCAATCGACTTGAAAAAAATATAGTAAATACGCCTTTTTTGGGGTTCCGTACCTCAAAAGGGAAAAGGGAAGGGGTCTCTGTCAAGACCTTTTATCTCAAGAACGCGCAGAGTGATCAAGTTGAAATTAATATCAAATACCCGGGACTATGGTCTCTTTCAGCTGTGAGAGTATCAGATCCTGTATATCTACATGAAGAAAAGATATGACCGTTTATGTCGCAAATATTCGCTTATTTTGTGATTTCACAAGGGAATCAAAACCTATAGTTTCACTAACTTTTACGAGTATGCATAAATCTATTTTTCATTGGCCATTAAAATATGAATAAAACACAATATATATTTTTCCAGTTACCTACCTTTTTGTTTTTGAATTGTTCAGAATGTGTCAATTTTACTTCGGAACCGGATATGCATGGCAGTACCAATGACCCGCGAGCTCACTTAAAACTGAAACATGTTAAAGAAGTTTGCGCGAACAGAGATGCATTCTGTAAAGGAAATCTGACCAGAGTCTGTGGTCTGAGACCGGCCGAAAAGAAAATTGAGTTTAAGGATTTTGAGAATTTGTGTTACATGTTTGTATTTAACATGTGTGAATGGCCCGGAGTGGGTAAGCGTTCTTTTGTACATACTGCCATAGTTAGGAAGATAGGAAGAAGAAGAAAAATTTGAATGATTTTTTACAGGCACGCACGCCCATGAATTATGAAATATTTTTATTTATTTTCAGATCATTACATAGTACACAATGATTCGTGTGAGAATTATTTGGTAAGGCGAAGGAATGCTGTCAATGAAACTAATAAGAGGGTTGTGACTACGAGTAGCAACAGTAATACAACAAACAGTACCTATAATATTTTTATTATCTATTCTTACTCTTAGCATAATATAAAAAAAGTAATTTCCCGCCGTTTGAACGCTTAAATCTTTTAAGCTACGCAACGGATTCGCTAAAAGACGGAGTGATTCCTCCGGCAGGTTTGTTCCTGTGACAATGCAGCTATTTTTAATCTAATATGACGGACGTCACAAATTGGCGATTTATATTTTTTACGTTAAGTTAACCCGCCTGATATGAGTATCAAATGAAAGGGCTTGATAACCAAATAAAAGCTTGTACAAAAAAATACTGTTTTGTTTTAATCTTCAGTAAACAGAACGAGGTTGCGATCGGACGTGTATTCGGTAGAAGAGTCATATGACGGCCATATTTGCCCGCACTCGTGTCCACCAATCTACGCGCCAGTTTGCGTCAACATCAACAAACTGAACTACAATGACATAAAGCTGCTGAAATTCGCCAACCATTGCAGTTTGGACCTTTTCTATTGCAAGAATCCTAAAGGTGAGAATCATCTAAATCTCCCGTGGGATTTCTCATTAAAATAGCAGCCGCCCAACTGGGGACTGTACCTCCACCTAACAGAAGACAGCAGTCAAATAATATTGATTTGATGTAGTGTTGTCTGCGGTGAGTAAGGTTGCCAGTGCTCCACGAGAATACGCTTCGCTAGTAGTGCTAGCACAGTGAGTCCTCATCAACAACAAGGTTGGCAACGTGTGAATACTCCTGGTATTTCTAGCGGCTATAGGCTACGGTGACCACTTACCACCAACCAGGTTTTTTTATTAATAGTAATTTATTTCAGAATTTGAACCGCCCGGTGACTATGAAGAAGACATTAACGACTCTCCGCTAGGTTACTCTGCATGTGCTGCTTACAAGTACCAAAATTTCGCGTGGTTCTCCGACTTTGCAACTTCCTTGGGCCACTACGGCTGGCTAGGCGGCGGTGCCCATCGGCCGTCACGCATCTTATCTCAAAAGCAAAAGCAGGCGGGATATGGGTAAAGAATTAAAAACAAAAAACTAAATGTGGTTCGTCATTTTTTTTTATTTTAAGCTTTTATTCGGTATCTAATTCCTTCATTTGATAACCATATCATAGGAGTTAGTATTATAATATAAATCGCCATTTTGTGGCCGCCGCCATATTGGACTTAGAATGACGTAATTTTACTTACAATGTTACGATCATCAAGCTCTTTTATTTCATACCTATATGTTAGAGGTTACTGTGGAAATGATAAATTTCAATTTTGTTATATCCGCCATACTGGATTAAAAATTAATTATAAGAATATTAATTTCGCTGCACTCGCGACACGTGTAGCGTCCAAAATATAATAAACAAAATGGCGATTTATAATTTTAATTTTTTTTTTCGTAACATTATATATAACTTGGCTAAAGTTTAGAATCGGAACTAAATGTGTGTCTGGCAACCTTCACAAAATGTGATCCATGTTATGACGTGTACTGTAAACAAACCAATCAAGACGGTTGATGCTCTATACGAGCTGCAGCGGGTTGACATACGAACGACACAGTGGCGTTCCTATAATTTTCTACTCTTTTTTAGCTTGGTTTAAAACAAAATTAAGCAGTTGGCAACAAACATTCCTTGTCTATGCCCACTTCAATTCCACACTGCCTTAGAATGCTCACATCATAGATATCTTCGTCCACATTTTGTTTAGGGTGGTGTATCAGATGCAGCAACACTTTAGCTTTGACGTACGTGCTCCAAGAGCATAAAGCACACACAAACTTAGCATTGACACCTTTCTCTTTGGTACCTGCATTAGGAAGCTGTTTCTTTTTTTTCAAAGGCTTCCCGTGCCTTTCATGCATATGTAGGTTATAATTCTGGGAGCACAAAGTTTTCATGCAAACCGTGCATGGTTTTCGTTTTTCCAAATGCCTTTTTAACTCAGATTCGGGGAACGACCGTTGGCAGTATTCGCACGGTTCCTTGCCGCCATTTTGTGACAGCCCGTCATGTTCTGAGTGTTGTTTTGACATATGTGTCTGGAGGCTTCGAGTAGTCCTCGCGATGTATTCGCATTGAGGGCATTTGCACGGGTTGTCGGGCCGATGGCGTAGTTCGTGTTTCTTCAAATACTTCTTGGAGACACTCTTGTACGGACAGTAAGAGCACTTGTACGGTTTCACACCTGAAAGATGACATTTTAATGCATAAAAAAAAGTATTGACAAGCATAATCACAGAGTACATAACCACTAGCATATTTTTTTATCAATTCGCAGGCAGAAATCTACACTAATATTATAAAGAGGAAAGATTTGTATTTTTGTATGTAACGAATAAACTCAAAAAGTACTGGACCGATTTTAAAAATTCTTTCACCGTTAGAAAGCTAAATTATCACTGAGTAACATAGGCTATATATTATACTAGCTGCCCGCCCCGGCTTCGCACGGGTAGACAAAATAAATGTCTACCCGTGCGAAGCCGGGGCGGGCCGCTAGTATATAATAAAATATTTTGCCTCATATTAGTCTTTATTGATACGGCGTTGATTGCATAACATTGCATGCATGCTTTTATAATTACTAGCAAATATTGCTAACGTAACTTAATTTAAGAAAACAACGCGAAAATAAAATTCTTAATTTCTCTCGGCCAAATTGACTACGTAAAAAAAATCTATGTATAGGAGTGGCTACATGATTGGCCATTCGCTACGACATGACGCATTTATGACTATCACACGTCACACGTCACAAATAAGAAAGTGCGTCTATCGTGGCGGCCTGTAGGTTCTTTCGTTTTTTGCCAACGATCGTGTACGAGCCGGTGGGGTCGGCGCTCGGGTTTCCTGTCCAATAGCAAGCGTTGTGGTTGTTGCCCCGTGATATGCACAGATGGCGCTGCCTGATGTGCGCTATCGCCGACATATTTTTTTACAATCAAAGAATTCTCGTAAGGATGTATTGGGTATATACCCTAACTGGTGGCAAACAATACCATACAAAATTCAAGAGTGCGCTATCCGCTGACCTTTGTGGCCGTTGTTGTGTTCTTCGAACCTAGTCGTGTTGTAAGTGGAGTACTCGCACATGGTACACTGAAAAGGATTTTGTCCCATGTGTACTGTACGCACGTGGCGGACCAGTCTCTCGGATTCACCCACCCAAAAGCACTCCTCACATTTCACCCGGGCCTTCTTTGCATTTTCTGATATACTATAAATAAACAGGAATTAATTAAAAATAAGTCAAGTGCGAGTTGAACTCGCACACCGAGGGTACCATACTAAAAACAAACCAGCATTAATTACAAACTTAACTTTGCGGTTTCGATCCTTTGACACTGCTACTATACCAACCGCAATTAATAAGTTTGTAGTAGTAATTTCGCTCTTCATATTTAGAATATGTTGCAATACACACTCCATGAGCATTTTAAGTGTCTACTTATTACCATTATACACACACTTCCACAAAATCACAAACAGACACTTTCATTTATTTCTTCTTGATGTATGTGAACATCTATTCTATACTAATATTATAAAGAGGACAGATTTGTATTTTTTTTTTTGGGCTTGTATTGAATAGGCTCTGAAAGTACTGGACTGCGTTACAAATTTAAATTATCTTATCAAAAAATTCAAAAAGATCTTTATTTGACTAGACTTTACAGGCAAGCACTTTCAAATCGTCAGAATCTACCACCGGAGGATTCGGAAGGTCGGTCTTGCTGAGAAGAATCCGGCAAGAAACTCAGCAATTACTCTTTTAAAAACCAAAAGAATTACATACAATTTACATTTCAAATACTAATTAAACATAGATACCTATTTCTCAAAATAATATATAAAAAAAAAATTGATAACACAAAAAAATACATATTAACACATAGACAAGTATTGTATCACTGAGTAACATAGGCTAAATATTATACTAGCTGCCCGCCCCAACTTCACAGGGGTAGACATTTATCAAAAATTTGTCTACCCGTGCGAAGCGCCAGCAGCTAGTAATAAATAAACATTGTATCCGAAGGGCAGTCATAATTCTGTGATACAGGGTATTCTAGTACTCACTATGGCTCATATAGTTTAATCATAACTTTTAAGGTCCGGTTCATACCTGGTTCATTTTCATACATTTCCTTGGCCATTCAGCACGGAAATGCAGCTGGTATCTTGGGAACGTTTGAGCCGGGTACGTATCGGATCTAGTATTTAATGTGTTATGACGAAGCATGTCGCTGATAGCTCCTTTTGTTTGTAAAAGTTAACGCATTGACAAAACCTGAGGTGAATTCTAACCATGTTCATTGGACGAAGACTGCGCCGTGGATATAAATCTGTCCTTTTATTTTTTATAGGTCCTACTTTGACAAAACCTGAGGTGTATTCTAACCATTTTTACGAAGCCTGCGCCATGGATATAAATCTGTCCTTTTCTTTTTTAAAGTTCCTACTTTGACGAAACCTGAGGTGTATTCTAACCATTTTACGAAGCCTGCACAGTGGATATAAATCTGTATTTTATTAAATAAATTACCTTTGTCTAAGAAAATCATAACTTGAATGTACTACACTGTAAAAGCCATAGTGATTGGAAGTAATACAATTACCTACATAATTGTTATATTATTATTAACAGATTACTCAACTTACATTAATCTCTGGTCCACATTGGACATGTCCGGAGCCAGGTCAGATACCTCCAAATTTGATGACACATCTATAAATACAGGTGCTTCTGAGTGTCCCTCGTTCATTGTTTCAGTTGAAAAAAATCATTCACGCCGTTCACTAGGTTCCTGAAAGATAGAGGTAGAGATAGTAGGCAGAGGTGTTACAACACCCACTTATTGCTGGATCATAACAGATGAGTCTCACTATGTTTAACTCCACTGTTAACTTGTGGTGTACTAACTGCACTGTAGTAAAAAAAAACTCAATGGGCCTTACACCATAGAAAAAGGACCTGTAGTAAAGTTTATTATTAAATTAAAAATGTTATATTTTTTTCAAATTTTTCTTTTCATCACAATAACGGACACAAGAAACAAAGAAATTGGTCTAGTTCACGCGTGATGCCGTGACCAAGGGAAATAGGGATTTATTTTTATTTATATATTATATAAGATATATTTGGCGGCAGTTGGCAACGTTACTACTGCTTCCCTTCGCAGACGCTAAGCTCTCCGCCGAGATTTTTCCAAATGAGTACAGCATGGGGTTCTTCAAGAAGGGTGTGAAGAGATTTCAGCAGGGTCGGCAACGCGCGAGTGCCCCTGGTATTGCAAGCGTTCTTAGGCTTTGGTAACCGCTTACCGTCATATGGGGTGGGCCCGTATGCTTGTTTGACAATTTAGTAGTATAAAAAGTATCAAAAAATATTCTAGTCGTGAGTTTCAGCTTACCTTCGATGATAAATAGAAGATCCCTAGAAATTCACAACAACAAAAAAATCAATTCTTTTTCTATTTACTTCTTCTTCTTCTTTAAGTTAATGGCGACGAGCTTATATACAGCTATTCCGCCAATGTCAAGTGGTGTGGTAGGCACAGTGTACATAAGTACTAAACGTAGTGGACGTAGTTACAAATCTAATCCAAGTTCCTGACACGAATAGGCTATAAAAGTTTTTTTTTTTTTTTTTTTTCTTAGTTTATGGCTTTTGCGGCTGATTGTCACAATTCTGCCAATGTCCGTCTCGTGCTAGTATCATAAACTCTGGACTCCAGAGTCAGGCCATATTATTAGTCATTAACTACCATCTCCAGACTCTGGAGATGGTAGTTAATGCAGAGGGAGATTCTGCTCGTTTAAGGACCCGGATGATTCGACCTGGACAATATGGACAACACAACTAAATCAGTGTTAGTAAAATGGTAGAAGGATAGAATAGTGGTTAGGTTCATAAATAATAATAAAAAAAATGAATATTTACATACCTACTGATAATAAATGAACAATTATAATCGAATATTATTATTACATATAAATTTACATAAAATAAAATTAACTACTGGGGAAAATGTAAGGGAGAAGACAGTTCAAGAGAACAAAATTGCTTTGCTTTTTGTTTACCATTTTTAGTACCTTAAATGTCAAGCAATTGTTTGACATTGACAAACAGTAGTTTTTTTTAATTTGTTGGTTTGGTAGCCTACTTACTTTTAGCCAAATCTTACCATCTTATTATATTATACCTATACGCACTATAATTTTAAGATTATAAGATTACAAGGCGCTGTATTTATCTAATCTACCCGAGAGCGGGGTGAGGGACTTGACCAATGATTTACATAAAAATAATAAATAGAAGATTTTATTTTAATTATGATCCATGTTTCGATTTTGTAATTTGGCCACTTGTTCATGATATTCAGCATATTCTGGCGAAGACTGAAATGTGAATATTTTATCACCTTCCTTTCGATACATTTTTACTGTTGACGATTGTATTTTATCTTCATTGTTGGACTGTTCTGCAGAATCGGGTATTCCTGTATTATTTACGGAATTGCGATATTGGTTTTTATCATCCTCTGGTATTGTTTTAGAATTATTAAGCATTGTTGAATCTTCCTCAATATTCGATCGAAAAACTTTACGTTTTATTTCATCTAAATCATCTAATACAGGTTGTGGATCATCATTTTCTGATTCTTCTTCATTACTTTCTTGAGCCTCCACACTGTTTTTTATTACATCATAGTTTGACGAATTTATTCCAGGTTCTTCTTTAGAAGATATCCTATTATTTCTTTTAGATTCAACGTTGGTGTCGGCCTTAAGTTCCTTATTACCGTGAGTCTGATGAGGTCTCATTTGGACATTTTGTTTTGGTTTTTTGTGCAGCTTCATTGCTTCTTCGGAATACTTATCTCCTCTAATATTTTCATTTTGTTTAACATCTTCGTACGAAAAGTTCTTGTGACTTTTCCTTTTTCGTGATTTTTCTTTATCCATTTCCTCACTGTCTTTATTATACTGCTCAACAGTTTCAACTATTTTCTCTTTTGGGATATTTTTTGATAGATATTTATATTTCAAACTTAGAGTCTCTGAAGGTTGAGACGCAGCTTTCTCCATAAAAGCTTTGTTATCGATTACAATAAATTTACTTTTTTTCTTTATTTCGTCATGAAGTTGCTCATCTTCTTGACTGGCATGATGTTCGTGATCCTCACTTATCTTCCGTGGTAAGTCCTCTTCTTTTTCGTTAATACTTTCATCGTTTCGTGGTAGCGCATCACTGTCTCTTCCATAATTTTTAATTTTTAATGCTGCTTTTTCTGCTATCACATCAGCCAGTTGTTCAAACTTATGTGAATTCATGAGTTTCTTAATAAATCCATCGACATCATAGTCACCACGTGTTGTACTTTCTGTTTTTTTCATATAACCAAATATGAACCCTTGAGAATAAACTCAAATATTAAAAATATTTATTTGATAAATGGTATGTTGTACTTATTTTCTAAATAATTTAATTATATTGACTTACTTACATAATAATATTACTTTGGAGGATTCCATAATGAACATTTTAAATCTAAAATATATTTTCAGGCAAAATATACTTTTTTACATTATTCTTTGCCTTTGCCCATAAAATTTCAATGATCATAATGCGCACTCGACTCACTTATCAGAAACAATTTTAAGCTTGGTAGTAAAAATATATACGTATAATATTTTATAGTCTAAGCAGAGTACATAGCCTAGGCTTTTAAAAAAATGAAAACAGATTTGTTGTTGAGATGGATGAACGATCTATTTCTCTAGAATTTCTCAGTTTCAGAATCACTATAACACATTTACGAGACACTGGAAAATTTCTCATCCGCTCGGCCTGATTCCCGCCAAACATCTGCTTGAAGGCCTTGAAGCGTGTTTAAAGGTAGCATAGAATTAATTTAGATAACGTATTACGTAACGTAACGATCTCAGAGTAGATAATATACTACGTACAAGTATTGTCTTGAAAAATGTAAAAAAAAAGGTTCTACGCGAGTGTTCTACCCTCAGAATAAGGACTCAGCTTCGCGCTTACGCTATAGAAACCGCACTACCTAAAATACCTGAAAATAAAACTGTTTGTACTATTTTCACTTATGAAATTGGACATGGGTTACAAAGCCACGAATTTATACTTGTGCACTCATAATTAGAAGTCTGTATTCATCCAATCGGGTGACGTCATTAGCTCTTCTAATGCTAGTGATGTAGTATGTCAACCTCGATATTGATAAGTAGACTAACCCGAACCGTGTATCGTATTTTTAAGGTAAAAGAAAATATTATTTGAAAGTCTATAATAACCAAGGGATATGATTTTCTTTTCGGAGATGGTACAGAATTATGACGGGAAAATAATAATCACGACAAAATTTAAAATTGTGCGTAGAGCTACGCAGAACAATAAGTAAAGCTCGCTAAGTATTTTTTATTTTGTAGCATATAATTTAAACTAAATTACAGCTACCTACCAAGATCCGATTAAAAACATACTTCGAACATGTGGCTGCTTCAAAATTATTATAAACAAGGAGGAGTCTCTGTTTCACTCACAGTCGTGTACGTTGTATTACTAAAATAATAAAATGTGAATAAGAGAGCTGTTACACAGCTATATTTTAGTACGGTTATATAGCGTAAGCGAGGGCGGAGTCCTTATTCTAAGGTTCTACTTTTACGTAGTATATTAACTATTCTGAGGTTCTACCAATCTCTACCCGCGAAATACAATATTTGTATTCTCTGACTCTGGAGATAGGTGTCAGATAAATTGTATTATCGAGAAAAGAGGTAATTTACAAAAAAAACAATATTGTTTTCCGTGCATTTTAAAATTGTTTAGCTTTAAAATGTCGATGCCGGCACTTAGACAACCGAAATTATCGAAAATCGCTAGCAAAAGCAAAAGCAGTGTCACAACTAATAACAAAAACGTGATTAAATTGAAGCCTCCGAAACTTTTAGCTCCGGAATCTCAGTTGATAGTTACGTTGAAGGATAAAAGTAAATTCGTGATCTCCTCTGACTCTTACCACGGCATATTAGCAGCGGGAGAAATTTACAAATGCGTGTTCTGCGAAACTGATATAATACGGAACTCTGTAGCTAAAGAGAAGCACAAGAACTCTGATGAACATAAAAAAAAAATGGAGACGTACCCTCATATTGAGAGATACGCTGAGAATTTGGTGAGACAGGTAAATAGTCGCTTAATTTATATAGTGAAACTTGTAAAATAAAAAATATACCTTTCAACAAGAGAGGTACGGCGATTTAGATTAAATTGGAGCCGCCCGACTGGGGACGATACCTCCAACCTACAGAAGACCACAGTGAAATAACACTACTTGATGTAGTGTTGTGTTTCTGCGGTAAGTAAGGTTGCCAGTGCTCCACGAGGATACGCTGGGCTAGTAGTAATGCTGCTAGCACAGTGAGTCCTCATCATGGTTGGCACCCCGTTAGTGATACCCCTGGTATTGCTAGCAGCTATAGGCTACGGTGACTGCTTACCATCAGGTGGGCCATATGCTTGTGTGCCAACTTAGTGGCATAAAAAAAAAAACATAATTATGTAAGAGCACTTTGACTGAGATGATTAAGGAGTAAACAAAACAAGTCCTGTTTCACCCCCTTAAGCATGATTTTTTGAGACAAAATATTGCCTTATATCATTTCATTACAATCCCTTCAGCCATTTTGTTGTGAAAGGGCAGCAAACAAACAAACAGAGTTACTCAAAATCAAAAATCATTCATTCAGTTTAGGCCCTAATAAGGCACTTATGAAGGTCTAAACTACCACCGGTTCGGAAACAAAAGCCACCTGCGAAGAACCGGCAAGAAACTCAGTGCTCTGTCTTTTTTTTTCATGTAACAATCATGATATAACAATTTGTAACAAAATTCTTTTAGCTTAAAATGAAAGCTACCAAGTTGGTGTTGTCACTGCTTTTGCATTTATAATATTAGCATGGATTATTATATATTTCAGCCAAACAAAGACAATTTCTACTGCACTATATGCAATGTCCTCGTGTCGTGGACCTTCATCAGCCGTCACATCACCTCTGAGGTCCATCTCCAAGAACTGAAGAGGGCTGGTTCCCGCTCAGACACTTATAAAGAAGCTTGCTGACCCATATCTAACATAATTTAATTGAATAAAGTGTTTTAACAGTGCTAGAATTTTATTATTTAATATTGTATTATTTAGGGTCGGCAACGTGCGAGTGATACCCCTGGTGTTGCAAGCGTCCATAGGCTACGGTAACCGCTTACCATCAGGTGGGCCGTATGCTTGTTTGCCACCTTAGTGGTAAAAAAAAAAAAAATTGAGATTCTGCAACATTGACGAAATATAGCCCCAAGCAATCACAGCTGCACCATGGACTACAAGGAACAGTGCACATGAACACCTCAAAAATCCTACAATAAAAGCAGCTGGGATTAAAACTTGCCATAAGTGCAAGGAAAGATTGAAACAGCAAACAAATAAATTAGTTGTAAGCCTACTTAAATAACTATATAAACTGTGATTATTATGAGCGCTTTAAGCGCTTGCTGACATAGTACAATATTATAATAGGATTTATAGTCTTTGCCCTATGTGATGGTGTAGCTTTTTGTTAAATTCCATATATGTTACTACACTATTTTGGATTCTGCTTGTAGGAAGGCTAGGGACACCATGATGGAAGGATTTAATACATAGAACTCTACGACTATACAAACAATTGGAAACTATGCAGGCTGTATGCTCGCTTGCCACCTTTGGAGCGGAAAAAAAAATCATATCATTGATTGAACCTTACCTAGAATAAAACATTTTTTGTTTATTTTGATTCTAGTTGACGATAAAAAAACAAGCATATTTTTCACATATTTTATTTCGATAACTCATCGTTTTCTCCTTTTGGATTTCTTTTTTATGTTCTTCTTTGCGGTTGATTTTGTCATTTTCGCGATTTTCCTCTTGTGAAGCCACACGGGATACTGGCCATTTTGGTCTTTCAATGTTTTTGTACTGAAAACTCGTTTGTTGCCGTCTTCGCCGTCAACCTCCACTTTTTCATCGTCGGAACTCATTTCGACGTCTTCTTCGTCATCTTCAGCCGGCTCAGGCTTCTTCTTACCTTTTTTAAGAGCACCAGCGTCCAAAAATATCACCTGATCTGATTCCATAACCTCATTTTCTGTCACCTTTTCATCCTCCTTAACTCCGAGCATTTTCTTCAATCTTGCCAGTTCCTTCACTGCATATCGCTCCCTCTTTACAGCCCTGCATTTGCGCTTCCATCTGCTTCTCAATGATTTTGCCATCGTGCTGTTTTAAAAGAAAATAAATCTAGCGACGTGCTTTTTACTAATATTGCGACTTGAAAAGAAAAAGGAAGGAGCTGTTAAAGCTGTCGTTAATGTCGTTATCAGTCAGTGTCAAACTGTCAAAACAAATAGAGGACCTCGGTCAATAACAGAGAGCTTATCGGTTGTGGATACCGAGCCTTCTAGAGCATAAATAACAGGGAATTAAGTTTAAGGAAGGAAAACTTAAAAGAAACTTGTGCTTACGCGCAATGTTATGCTTTTTTCTTGGGCTCTGTCTACGTTAAAACAAATTTTCGACTTCAGTTTGTCCGGCATGAGACCGATGTTTTAAAAAATAAATATGTCTGACAATTTTATATGTCAAATTGTCATAAAGTGGCTATGTACTCTGTGCCATAAATAAAATAAAGTTTTGCGCTGCGTTCTGCGTTGTTTTCCCCCTGCGATACATTTGTAATTTGTTGGAAATTTATATTGGAAACATTCCAAGATTTGTATGTTTACTCTCCTGGCTCGTGACCCTTTAATTCATCCACCTTTCTTTGTTTGAACTGTATATGCTTGTTTTGTTGTGTCGTTTTTATGGTGCCTACAAGCAAGTCATCCTTGAATGTAGCAAATTAAATTCGATTTAGGGAAGAGTAAAGCTTGAAATGGGTTCGATAAAGGCTGAAAGTGAAGGTAAATCGGAAATGGACGATAGCGGCTGCGTCCAGGATGGTAAGTGGAGTGAATCTTAAAGACTTTCTTATACTTGTCATGAGGGTAGACCTAGAAGAAAATCTGAAATGCCACCCATATCTTCGGCAGGCATACTGTTAGACATTCGACTATATTGTAATAAATTGACCTCTGGTTTAAAGAGGAATAAAGTCGAAACATAAATGTGTTTCTTACGATTAATGTAATGACTTTAGCCAAACACAGCACAGTACAATATATTTATTTATTTATTTTTATTTATTTGTTTAATAAGAATTACGAAGGTCGGAGCCGGAGGATCCAAAAAAAACCAAATTACTCTAAAACTATTTATTAAAACTTTAAAACTAACTATTTACAAAAGGTCTGATTGCTACCGATGTTAGGCTAACAATGACAAATTAATTAATTACGATATAAAACTAAGTTGCTGTGAAAGGATCAGGTTGAAGTAACTTTCCGTAGAAATCGCTGACTCGATGCCTCGTGCATTTGCTGCACCGTGGGAACGTGGGTTCGGTGCAACTGGGTAAATTCCATGTCCACACTTAGTCAGCGATCTTCATGAGTTGCGATTACGTAACATCTCCCCCCTCAGAATGGCAACTATTTTAGAATTTTTGAAAAAATGTTGCCGGAGCTCTGGATGAAGTTGCGGATGTCTCAGCATCTTCGTACAGCGGGCCTTCAGTCTTGATCGTCAGATTTTTCTTATGGCTTTTATAGAATTGACGTGACAATGGTGCAGTGCTAGTTATAATTACACCATCAAGTATGAAGTAGACTGGTAATTGATTCTGGTGTGATTTTCAATGTTAGAGAAGTGTTGTCCAAGTGTACGGCAGCTGCAGCATTAACTTGTCTTGATATTCGTGAAGACGTCTGAGATTGATAGAATTATATCTTGACTGTGGTGATGATAATGTGTTCGAAATCTCATATTTCGTTGCAATTTTCATTATTTTCAGAGGGTGCCCATATATTCTATCGTAACTTTTACTGATAATGATTTCTTTTGTATTCAGGGATCAGCTCATTGGGATAGTGATCAAGAAGCTTCCTTGCACCGTATTGTAGCTCTTGTGTCCACAGTGTAAATTTTCGTCGGATAAGGAAACGATGTGACGTAGCGTCTCTCGTGAAGGTGGGCCACAGCTTCTTTCGATAGCTTCGTAATAGTCTCTCGTGGGATGGGTTCAACGACTGGTTATGAATGAGGTTCTTGCTGGATACAATCTGTTTGCGCTTGGATTTGATGCCTTATATTTTCTTTTGCAAAGGAATTTATCGTTGTACTTCGGGCATTCTGCCTCTATGTACATGAACGCCTACCTGTTACTTGCTCTCAAAGGATTGGGAGGTATGATAGGCAAGTTATATCTATTAGGAAGGATAGTTAACATAAATCGTAATGATTAGGTGATACTATGGGAAATTTTAATGTTTCAATTTTACGTTTGCCTGAAAAATAGTAGACAGGCTTAATAATACTATAATAGTCTCTTAAGTCTATTCCTAAAATATATATTCTTGGGGGTAAATTAACTTCAATTTATCCTCATTTCGACTAATACTACTAACTAAACTAACTATAGAATGGTGTGTGCTTGATGCACGCACAATATTCTGTAAACTAAAAAGTTCTGCCATAATATCATCTACATTTTCTGAGATGATTATTAATTATTGGGCAAATTTAGCATACTTAATAAGACATGTATCTCTATGTGCCTCGCTGTTCAAAAGAAGCGCTAAAGTTAATTTTATAATTTCTTTGATTCTGAACTATCTGTGTGATAACTTTACTGTGGTGTGCCATCCAATCTTTACATAAACTTATGTGGTTATTAAATTCATGTGTAATTTTAGCTTAATTATTTTCATATTTTTTTATAGCATCATCGAATTTAATCGCATCTGAATAATCAAAATTACCAGTTATGCTCTTAATAACGGAACCTAGACCATTTATAAAGCCTCTTTTATTGCGACGAGGTTTTGAGCTACTTGGGTGACTTAATATTTTCTGTAATTTATTATCTAAGTATTCAATTTGTAATTCATATAAAGTAAAGGTGTCATTTTCAAGTTTAGTCTTAAAGTCAGAAAGCTGAGTATGCAAGTTGTCATTTTGTTCTTAATTATTGTCCAGTTCCACGTATTATTAGAAAGTATGATAGTGTGTAATTAATGCAACGGGTCTTAATTTGACGAGTTAGGAAGTACTAGCTAGTTACCTACTAATAAAAAGTGGTTGGTTTGTTTGATACTCAATTTCGGGCTCACGTGTCTTGTTACGATTTTCTAGTAAAGTCGTTCGATTACCACACAATCTCACGATGAGTCCTAACTCCTAATATACCGCAGTAATAAATGCTTAGTTATGTCTATGCCAACTGGATCTCTGGAGTCAAAATGTCCGTTAATTAATTGATAAGGTCGGTAACTGTTGTAAGCTAAAAAGGCTTAAGGCATAAATTTTACAACAGGCTCATCTTTCTATTGGAGTTTAAAAATACGAAGGTGTTCTAAAAAGGTTGAATGAAGTTTTTCGAGGTTGCCGCTATCATTAGGTGCGTTGCGCAATGTCCTTTGATGAACAATCGTATGTAATTTTGTGAATTCGGAAAATAGCTCTTTAGTTGAATTCAGTGCAGTTCTCAGTTACGATAGTCAGTGGGAGGCTGTGATGAGTACACTAATGAAGTAAGCTTTGAATTATGCTAATAGCTGTCTCGTCACGAAGGTAGTTGACCTGTCAGTATTTGGATAAAACGTCAACGAATGTCATGTTTATTTTTGGGGTGAATAAGTCTAGGTGAATAATCTCAATACGCCTTGTCGCGGGCGGTACTATATTAAATCTTTGTTTGAGCAGGCTCCTGTCATATTAGGCTTGACCAAAACTATAAGTAAAATCGTTACTAAATTTTATTATGTGGTCCCGCATTTTGAGCCAATAACATTTATTTTAAAGGTACAAATGACATTATTTAATTCCGTGATGGTTAGTTTCACTATCGTGGTAGTTTCTATTTCTTTCTTGGTTAACACTAAGTTCATTGCGGAGCTTCGAAACATTTGAATAACTGGGATTATATTGTAAATACGAGAGGGCGGATTAATTAAGATGGCTGTCTTGACTTTGGGATTCACATATTCTTTAATCGCAGGCACAACGTCGCTAGCTAAGTTATTTTCAGATATCTGCACACATGTCCTCGTGTGAGTGTCAAACGGTTTTGTAACTTTTGGCCGTCGTTTTACATCACCTAAAACTGTCATCATGAGCTGTCTGTTAAATTTATGTATATTTAATCGTCAAGTATGGGTATTTCAAGTACGGGGTTTTCAACGGATGTATGTTGTGTACCTTCGTCATTTATGTCGGGTACTACGTTAGAACTGTACGCTCTCCTGGTAGGTGTGGTGTCGGTCGAAGAATAACTTATAAGTGGCCTATCGTCAGGTGGCGTCACGGTCGACTCTGAGTCTGAGATATTAAATACCATTGAGACTGCATTCTCATTATGAATTTCAACCCGAGAAAGTACGTCGGCATTGGTATCGGATTTACCTTTTTTGTATATGATGGTCCGTAAGAATTAAGATTTTTCGGCATTTTATTAATTTGTCGTTTAGTCCGTCTCTATGAAGAAATGGATACCGGTAACTTTTAGTATACACCGGTTCCTCATCGGTTCCGAATCCGATGCTTTATTTTATTAGTGAACGTTAATTGTTCTCCTTCTAAATAAAATACGTCCGCATACTGTGAACATAATGATTCTAAGTTCGCGCGTTCCTCAGCGTTTAAATGATCCGTACGTAAGCGCGTCAGCACTTCGTCGGCGCGCGAGGCTGTCTGTTCGGTGCGCGTGCACTCGATAGTGTAAGCTTCAGCTAAAATAGTATAATTCATTGAGAAAATTATATCGTGTTCGGATGGATTAAAAAGTTCTAAAATACCGCGGTTGTTGTTAACTACTGTAAGACAGTCCCTTATGACGCAATTGCTAACTACCTGTTCCGGTATGAATGCCTCTCCGTCATGAATGTTAATCGGAAGTCTAACTAATTTGGAAGAATTCGCGGGCACAACGTCCTCGTATAAATTTATGTTCCGTGAGTTGTACATCTGAATGGGATTCGTCGCGTCGCGAGTTATAAGCACTTTATTCTTAAGATCAATCTTAGCTTCCCACTTTTCGAGTAAATCAAGTCCGATAAGTCCGTCAAAGTAATTATGGAAACGGTACACAAACAGTTTAATACAATCAAGATTCTGAAATTCTGAAAAACACGGTAAAGTCACAGAATAATTATTGCGAGTAGTGGCATGCACATTACTTACCTCAAAAGGATCAAAATTAAGAGGTATATGTGGAAAATACCGCTCAACTGCCTCGGGGTTAATGAAGGACTGATTTGCCCCGGTATCTATAAGAAACTTCAAGGGAGGATTGGAAATTTGAATATACGGAAGTTGCCGTTGCGTTTGAAGGTTGACTTCTATTTTGACTTTTTTGATATCTGACTTCTGTGGAAATTCTGATCGGTGTGAGCGTTACTAGTAGAGGGTTGAGGGTCATTCATATTGTCAGTGTCAGTCTGTTCACAGATGTTAAAGTCGGAATAGTACTCAGCTTCGTCATGGTCATATACCGGTGAACAGTCATAATTATATTCATATTCAGGGTAATACGAATAAGGCTCACATTCCGGGTAATAGTACATTCCGTTATCGGAGCACTCGTTAAGATTCATTTCTCTAGATTTAAAATAGTTACTGGGCGGCGGGTTACCCGACCTTGTCCAGTCATGTCCGCCCAAACCAGTAGGTGGTAAGGTTTTGGTTACGTAATGGCTTACGCCGCTCATTGGCTTAGGGCCCGTATTTTGAAATTGATTTCGCGGTTGCATTTTAAAAGAATTATTTTGAGCATTATAATTATAGGGCAACGCACGGAACATTTGTTGGGTGCGGGATGGACCTTGAAGAGGTCGGTTTATTGGAAGGTTAGGCCTCCATATTGGTATAGGTTGAGACTGGGGAACCTCTCGCTGAAAAGGCACATTAAATGGCATGTTATACATAGGTGCAGGAGGACCGAATGATTTTTGTACTGGCATTGAAAATTGCATTGGTTTTGGTGCAACATTATTATTAGATTTGCGATCACACACTGAATCGTTACGCTGTTGCAAGTACATAACATTGAGTTCTTCCTGCACAAATTGTAGAGCTTTCTCGATACTGTCAGGCCGCATGCATCTTATTCGCGAGCCTAAAGGCTCTTTTAATCCACGAACAAATGATTGTAATGTAAGTTTCTTGTAAAGCGTACGTTTCGCTTCTATAGTTGTGGCAATTGATTCGTGTAGGCTAACATATGTCATGATAGTACTGAATAAATTTTGGCAACGATCATAAAATTCTTGGGGTGTATTGTTGCTTTGGGTAGCAAGTGAAAGGTCATTGTAGAGGGCTGTTTCGTCCCTTTGGTCTGAGAAATTATTAATAAGAGCATTTCTGATACCTTCCCAGCTTTCTGGGATACCGTTCGAGTTTATCGTGCGGGCGGCAGGCCCGGTAATTCTGTTAAGGATTCCGTTTAATAAGCATAAGTTGGAAAGCTCACTACCCGGCTCGGCACGCAAATACGCTGCACATAGTTGATCACACAATCGTATAAATCTAGTTAAAACATTAGGGTTTCCATCAAACTCGGGCACAGGGCGTAAGGCCTTAAAGATGGTATCGGGGTCCATCGCTATAATTTCACTTAATTCAGATAAAGTCTCTAAATGTCTATTACTATCTACTAGGTTTCTACGGGCTTGCCTACTTGATGTAGGGCTTAAAGAAAATTTTCTAGGATGGAAAATTTTGAAATATTATTAACACTAAAAAGGATAAAACTAAAGGATAGCAAGTACGGGAGCGATTCAAGTACTTACATGAGATACTTCATATTGGTTCCTTTGGAATCGATTTCTTGATTTATCCTCCAGCCGCGGGCCTCCAGGTTCTTTATGAAGATATTCGGAAGGGCGTAACGCGGAGCACTAGGTACTTCGATGTTAGAATTCCCTAGCTATCCTATCCGAATATCCTACCGACTGCGCCAATTACGAAGGTCGGAGCCGGAGGATCCAAAAAAAACCAAATTACTCTAAAACTATTTATTAAAACTTTAAAACTAACTATTTACAAAAGGTCTGATTGCTACCGATGTTAGGCTAACAATGACAAATTAATTAATTACGATATAAAACTAAGTTGCTGTGAAAGGATCAGGTTGAAGTAACTTTCCGTAGAAATCGCTGACTCGATGCCTCGTGCATTTGCTGCACCGTGGGAACGTGGGTTCGGTGCAACTGGGTAAATTCCATGTCCACACTTAGTCAGCGATCTTCATGAGTTGCGATTACGTAACATAAGCCTCACCAACTAGTATACATACAGAAATCAGTGTTAGATATAATACAAATTATTAAGTAACTATGTATGTAACTAAATTATAGGTTAGCACAACATTCAAACTTAGGTTTAAAAGTAAAATTATAATATAAAATTGTGCTTGTGCTTGTGAGAAGCATACAATGATAATTAAATTAAGAATTTGCTAGCTTACAGAATAATAAAATTACTTATACATTTAAAAAGGATGAAACTTGTTTTTTAAATTGGTTTATACCGTTAGGCAATATAATTTTCTAGACAGATGGCAAGGCCTAGTTTAATAGTATTTGTTAGGATGGCAAGGCCTAGTTTAATAGTATTTGTTAATAGTATTTGTTAGGATGGCAAGGCCTAGTTTAATAGTATTTGTTAATAGTATTTGTTAGGATGGCAAGGCCTAGTTTAATAGTATTTGTTAATAGTATTTGTTAGGATGGCAAGGCCTAGTTTAATAGTATTTGTTAATAGTATTTGTTAGGATGGCAAGGCCTAGTTTAATAGTATTTGTTAATAGTATTTGTTAGGATGGCAAGGCCTAGTTTAATAGTATTTGTTAGGATGGCAAGGCCTAGTTTAATAGTATTTGTTAATAGTATTTGTTAGGATGGCAAGGCCTAGTTTAATAGTATTTGTTAATAGTATTTGTTAGGATGGCAAGGCCTAGTTTAATAGTATTTGTTAATAGTATTTGTTAGGATGGCAAGGCCTAGTTTAATAGTATTTGTTAATAGTATTTGTTAGGATGGCAAGGCCTAGTTTAATAGTATTTGTTAATAGTATTTGTTAGGATGGCAAGGCCTAGTTTAATAGTATTTGTTAGGATGGCAAGGCCTAGTTTAATAGTATTTGTTAATAGTATTTGTTAGGATGGCAAGGCCTAGTTTAATAGTATTTGTTAATAGTATTTGTTAGGATGGCAAGGCCTAGTTTAATAGTATTTGTTAGGATGGCAAGGCCTAGTTTAATAGTATTTGTTAATAGTATTTGTTAGGATGGCAAGGCCTAGTTTAATAGTATTTGTTAGGATGGCAAGGCCTAGTTTAATAGTATTTGTTAATAGTATTTGTTAGGATGGCAAGGCCTAGTTTAATAGTATTTGTTAATAGTATTTGTTAGGATGGCAAGGCCTAGTTTAATAGTATTTGTTAATAGTATTTGTTAGGATGGCAAGGCCTAGTTTAATAGTATTTGTTGTAGATGTGTGCATGTGATTGTATATATATGTCACCGGAAGATCACAAGAACTGCAAATTTATAAAATTCTAGAAAAATTTATCAACCTTCCTAGGATTCTAAAGAGAGATTAATTGTATTAATTTACGTTCACCGTTTGTAACTTTGTAGTCCGACATGGCCGTGATAGGTTAGAAGGCTTAGCCGACGTTGGTTGTTTTTTTTGTTCAGTAAGTTTATTTATTTGCCAAAATATGGGCGTAAATTAATACAATTAATCTCTCGCTTAGAATCCTATGAAGGTTGATAAAATTCCTAGGAAAATTATAAATTTGCAGTTGTTGTTATCTTCAGTTTTTAATTGGCGTCATTTCATTGCTTGCAAAGTATCATCTACCTTTCATATATGATCTGAGATGGAAAGCTAAAAAAGCAATCAAAATAAAATAAATATCTATGTGAGCTGTACTATTTTTGTAAATTGACTCTGTCGTTGCTGACCGTAATTGGTTTACAATCTAGAGACTACACCTAAGAAGGATCCACCGGGGACGGAAGCCCCAGTGGGATTGCTGGACCTGTCTGATGATGTCATGCTCCACATTCTTCAGTACCTGTCCCACATGGACCTGAAAGCTCTCGGATAGTGAGTACTTTTAATTTTCTTTATCTAAATAACATGATTGGCCATTTGCTATGACATGACGCATTTATATGAAACTAGCGGCCCGCCCCGGCTTCGCACTGGTAGACATTTATCAAATATTTTGTCTACCCGAGCGAAGACGGGGCAGGCAGCTAGTATAATATATAGCCTGTTATATATGTATATATGTTAATAAGTGATAATTTAGCTTTCTAACGGTGAAATAATTTTTGAAATCGCTCCAGTAGTTTCGGAGCCTATTCAATACAAACCCACAAAAATACAAATCTTTCCTCTTTATTATATTAGTATAGATAATAGTAATTAAAAGTATTAGTATAGATAGTATAGCTAACGCGAGCAAACTTTCCGTGTCGGAGTCCATCGTAAGACTGCGTAGCAGATGCTGGTTATAAAATGTGGCGGCTTCCGAACACCGGTGGCTGTCGCACGCTTCTGACTATTAAGCGGGCTACACACGTTCAGTTTTAACTGTGCAGTTATAACTGACGCCCCTAGTGTCTCTGTCTACACACGTTCGGTTTAAGCACGCTACACACGTTCAGTTTTAACTGTACCGTCGAGCTGTACAGTTTAAACTGAAGGCGTGTAGGCAAAACTGACAACTGTGCAGCAGTTGAACTGCCGATCTAAACTGAACGTGTGTAGATACTAGGGGCGTCAGTTATAACTGCACAGTTCGACTGTACAGTTAAAACTGAAGGTGTGTAACTGGCTTTACAAATGTGGCTGTAGCGCGCGATAGCCACCGGTGGCTGTGTTCGGTGGCCCGTTTGCACCGAGCCGTACTTCTTAGAATTTAAAAGTATTTTTTTTCGAAATCTGTATTATGGAGGCTCCAGGGCTCCTAAATCCGGTACGTACTCCTAGTAATGTTGTGAGAACATGAGTTTGTGGTACAGCACGTGTCCCCGTCTGGGGTCCCTTGTGCTGGACCGCACGCTGTGGAGCCGGGTGCAGGCCTCGCGGGGCTGCGGCACGAGGCGGCTGGCCTGGCTGCTGGCTCACGCACTCGGGCTCCACACACAGGCGCTGGCTCTCACTGGCCTAGCACGGGAGGCCGACGGGTGAGTCACGTTCCTCAAGCTTAGTATCCTTGTGGTATAGGGTCGGCAACGCGCGTGTACCCTTGGTGTAATGTGGGTCGGTGGGCACAAAGGAAAGCAATTAAATTATCAAGAGCGTTTAATTCATACCGCCATGTTTAACAGCTCGCGTCCAAGAGACCCTACATTAGGGATGGGACGCTTACGCAACTATTATAGTGATGCGACTATGCGTCGACTAAATTATGATTTAGTCGACGCATAGTCGCATCAAAGCGTAAGGTATGCCTTACACTTGGTTTTGCCAGTGTCCATAGGCTGAACCGCTTACCATCAGGCGGGCCGTATGCTTGTTTGCCACCTTAGTGGTATAAAAAAAAACATGGTTATTTGGAAAGGGTTTTGACATCCTTGGGAACGACTATGTATTAGTTAAAATTGTTTCACAGCAGAGGTCCCGACTCAGACGTATATTGTTGTTTTCATAATAAAACTAGCGGTCCGCCCCGGCTTCGAACGGGTAGACATTTTTTTTTTTTTTTTATTCTATTAAAATTTTGAGGGGTTTTTGCAAGGAACATTGCACCCCAACCCCATTGTACCCTAAAATTGCACTACACAAAAATACTAATACTACACAACAATATACTTAAATAAACTAAACAAAAAAAAAACAAACAATGGCTCCTATGAGACCGAAAAACCTTTTGGCCCCAACACCAGTGGGCTCCGCCAACAGCTGGTGAGAAAAGCCCGTGTCTATACCATTCAGTCTCATAGAAGACATTATTACATCTCTTTCCGATTGAAATCGGGCACACTCCTCCAAAATGTGATGAATGTCTTCATATTTATCACAAATTTCACAGTTTGGTGTATCCGAGACTCTCATCACATGTTTGAAACTATTTAGAGGAGCATGTCCGGACCTCAACCTAAAAGCAGTTATTAATAGTTTTCTTGACAGATCTGCATTGATGAACCAAGGAATATGGGGAGGCTCACATTGTATAGTCTTATACCATAGACCCTTTTCCTTAGATCTATCATTAAAATATTCTGTCCACAACTGTTTGCATTTCATTTTATGTTTTGGTAAAAATTCCGTGTAATCAAGCAGTATGTGTATATCTAATCCTCTTGTGATTGCACTTTTTGCTAGCATGTCTGCCTTCTCATTACCGCTCAGTCCCACATGTGCCGGAACCCATTGCAACCCCAGCATTGTACCCTTTCGAGTTAGCTACACGTCTTAGTTAGAGACAGTACAACATAAGCTATCGGTACACCTCTTTTACCAGAGGCGCATCGAGCCACATGTTGCAATGCACTTGTAATATCTGTACAAATTAATATATTATTTGCACCGATATTTCTTACATAGTTTAGAGCTTCTGAGATTGCAATGAGTTCTAGTGTCATAATTGAGACTTCTTTCTGAATTTTAAAGCAATTATTATTGTTATTTGGTTTATTGGCGTCATAATATGCAGCTCCTCCGAGTTCCCTGCAATTCTTTGAGCCATCTGTGAATACTGTGTACCATATATATATATCTTTCATTCAGTTCTCTAATTACCTCTGATTTTAATTCGGTAGGCTCATAAAGGTTTTTTGACCGTTTTATACTATTCAGATTGCTGCAAATTATGTCGCCAACATTAATTTTCGTAACCCAGATATCTAAATTAAACATTTCTAGAGGATTACTGGCTGCTACGTCTTCATATTGGGTCTCTTCTCTAACAGATAACAATAACGGATGTTTTTTGTTGGTCCAGTACCTAGTTTGCCTATATCTGTCAAGTTCCGTTAACAAATTTTTTGTTACATTATCAGACCAAGAAAAAACTTTTAAACTATACTTATATGCTAGGTATCGTCGTCTTAAATATAAAGGCGGAATGCTAAGCTCACTCTCCATCACATGTATTGGGGTGGTTCTGATAAAGCCCCCGACAACTCTCATTGCTTGGTTTTGAATTTTATCCAATTTATATAAATGTGAATTTGCGCTATTGTCATATAAAATAGACCCGTAATCTAGTCTACTTCTTATGAGAGACACATAAAGTCCTCGTAAATGTCGCGGGTGTAATCCCCAAGCTGACCCTGCCAACACTTTAAGTAAATTAAGGAATCGCTGCGTTTTTTCGACAGTTTCGTTTATATGTTTATACCATCTTAAACTTTTATCTAGCCATAATCCTAAGTATTTGTAAGAGTCAACTTGGTTCAAATTACACTCATTTATTTTTAAATCTACGTTACTATTTCTTTTACCTCTACTGAAGATACAATATTTCGATTTTATTTCACATATATTTAATCCTAATTCATTCAGGACCCCAATAAACACATTTAGGGTATCTTGAATCTTACTTGCACTATTTGCTAATAGTCTGTCAGACGAATATAATACAAAATCATCTGCATATTGACAAAAACCTATATTATTAACTAGATATCTTAGTTTGTATGTTGCAATATTAAATAAAATCGGGGATAGGGGGTCCCCCTGGGCCAATCCTCTACATGTATACCTAATTAGTGAATCTGAATCCTGATTATTTTTTATCTTAAGATGCCTTTCAGTCAGGAACATCCACAAATAGTGGCAAATCTTTTTTCCCAGTTTGAGATCATCAAGTATATTTATTAATTTATCTACAAGGACGTTATTAAATTCATTCTCAATATCTATGAAACAAGCCAAAGTACTAAACTTTTTTGAGAAACCTATTTGTATCTGTGTTGTTAGTCGAACCAAGCAGTCTATTGATGATTGTTCTCTCCTAAAACCCGAAGTAAATGTAGATAATATTTTGTTGTTTTCTATAAACCATTCCAATCGCTTAGTGATCACGGTATGAAATATTTTGCAAAGGCATGACATAAGTGATATAGGTCTTAGTTTTACTGAGGATCCTGGTTCGTGCCCTGCCTTCGGAATGGGAACCACGTTTATAGAACGCCATTGGAGCGGCACTATTCCCGAATTATAAATAAGATTGTATAAATGTAGCAAGTACAATTTACCACATTCTGGCAGGTGATATACCATTGAGTACGTGATTTCATCGTCTCCGGGCGCTGTATCCTTCTTTTTTATACAATTATAGAGCTCTGAGAAAGTGAAAACATCATCTAAAAATTCATTTGCAGATTTAATTTCAGGTGCAGGTGGCAAGACGTAGCCTGGGGCCAGGTTGCGTAGCAACTTTATTTTTTTCTCCTCTGAGACTTCTAATTTAGGTTTAGTATACCCTTTCATCCACCTCATACGACTCCACATCTCTGAGACTGATGTTGACTCATCAATATTATTACAGAAATTCTGCCAATTGTGTGATTTAGCTTTTAATATGGCATTTTTCGCTTCTTTTGTCTTCTTTTCAAGTATCTCTAAATTATTTGGGTTAGGATTTTTACGAAATGTACTTAGAGACAGTCGGCGTTGGGCTACAAGGTGGGAAAGTGTAGGGTTCCAGTAAGGTCTGGGAGTGGATTTTTTTCTAGGCGTAAGTGGAGTAATATTCATGGGAATATATGTTTGCTGCCCTAAGAAGAAGATTCATAAATTCGTCATATAACCATTGTATATCACCCTCTTTTTTAAGGGTAGGGATCTCATTGTCAATAAACGTTTTATAACTATCCCAATTGCCTTTCTTAAAATTACGCTTATTAGAGATATAAATATTGTGTCGACAATTGAATCGGATCTTAATACACAGGTGGTCACTTCCTAAATTTTCATTCATTACATGCCATTCAAACATAGCGGCAATATCTGAGGAGACGAATGTTATATCTGGTGCACTTTTTTGAATGTTACCATTCACTAACCTGACTCTAGTTGGCTGTTGGTCATTAAGCGATGTAAGCCCCAAGTCCAGAGCCGAATCATAGATGTGTACACCTCTACAATTATTTCTGTTTGACCAAGTGTTATGGTGAGCATTATGTTAGCGAATAACCATACGGATGGTTTTCATGCAGTAATACGCAAAAAGACCGCATCTCTGATCACCAGAGTAAGGGAAAGCCACAACAGCATCCTGAAGACAGTGGCGGGGAGTTACACATCTCCCTTCTGGAGGTGCATTGTCCTGAGAACAATTAAATAACAACTCTCACAATGCGCCGAGCAGCCGAGAGTGCCTAGTTTAGCTGCTATTTCGTTTATTATTGTTATATCTACTAACATTACTATTTAAGAATCTTTATAACATACTGACCCTCTATAAATTGTGTGTAATTTCCCTAATGATTGTAATATGGAGTTGTGTTACCTGAAATAAACAATTATTATTATTATTATTATTATTAAAATCTCCACATATTATGGTATTATTCGGAAACAAGGAAAAAAATCTATCCCAATCTGACTGGGTCGTGTGTACAGATGATGGACAATAAATGGAAAGGGCTTGTTTTATACGGCCACAATTCAGCAATTTTAGACCGAAGACTTCTATGCCCAGGTTATTAACATTAATTATGAGTTCCTCGACAATAACAGATTTATGGACTATAATTGCTACCCCCCCATAGGAGTCTATTCTGTCTTTACGGTAAATATAATAATCTCGAATATGCAATCGAGATTCGGGTTCAAGCCAAGATTCTGAAATAAATGCAATATGTATATTTTCTTGGATTAATAAGGATTCAAATTCACTCAATTTAGGTCTTAAGCTCTGCGCATTCCACTGCAATATATTCAAGACGACATCCGTTTCGTAGCCAGCCATCATTAAAAAGCGACAGGAACCACGCACAATTAATATTGTTCTTAACGATTTTAGTTATATAACCTGTAATCTCTTTAAAAGTAATTTGTATGATAGCCTTAATTTTAAGCTCTAAACTATCGTCAGAACATATTATAATGTCTCTAATCTTTTTTAGAAAAGACGAGAATCCCGTGAAATTATTTTGGTATTCCTTTTCATTAATTCGTTGATTTTGTTGGTCTTCTGCATTATTTTCTTCTATATTTTTAACTTCAAATGATTTGTTTTGTAAATTTCTTTTAGTTATTTCAGAGTAGAGTTCATTATTTTTTGTGTAAGTTCTATTGTCATCTGATATTCTCTTTTTCTTTGATTTCTTTTTTTTATTTTTATTCTCAGATGTTCCTGGATAGCTGTGCTCTTCTAGATTACTTGAAGCATAATTATTTTCATTGTTCTCAATCATCATGTCACTTATGATATTAGATTCCTTTATAGGCTCTTTTAACTTATTTTTGTCAAAATATTCAATTAAGGCTCTTTTATAAGTGCAGTTCAGCTTACTCATAATTTTTCTAATTTCCTTTTCTCTTAAAAAAGTAGGGCCAGGTTTAATTAAAGACATATGTTTGCCTTTACAATTTGAGCACTTAAATTCAGTGGTTTCACAATTTTCATGCTCGCCACTGCACTTGGGACAGGTTTTCTTTTTTGATGGGCAAACGCGAGCCATATGACCGTATCTCCAACAATTTGAACATTGTGATACTGGGAACGTATATGGTTCTAGCTTAAAACGACAGTCGTATCCGTACACATAGGAAGGCAATGTGGCGCCTTTGAAGCAAAAACGCACTGTCTCACAGTCATTCCAGTTTCCATTGTCACTAAGACGTTTCAATCTTTTAATGGATATTATTTCCGTTTCACAACTGAATGATGCAGCCAATTCTTCATCTTTCACTTCAAGTTCTATATATTTAACAATTCCGTAAGACCTACTGACTTCAATTGTTGGGTGACATCGGTAACTCATTTCTTTAAATTTTTCATTTTTTAATAACTGTTCAGCATCTACTTTATTCTCAAACATTAATACGACCTTGAATGGACTTTTATATTTTATATGTATAATATTTGGAATGCTTTCAGACCTAAGCATCTTAGCCAATCCGATTTGTTTAGGCAAAGCTTCATTAGATGAGATAGAAACTTCGACATAACCTAACTTTTCAGTATTTTTATTATTTCCTCCATTGTTCTTGTAGTTAATGACTTTAGGCTTCTTGTTTTTCCGCTGCACTACTGTGAATTCATCATCTTTTTCTTCACTTTCTTGTTCATGACTCTCTATTTTCCTCTTTTCCGGCCTCGCAATGTTCATATATTTGCTCACAGATGCTTCGTGCATGTTAAACTCGTCTAAATCACAAACTATATTAATCTCCTCTTCACTCATACTACTCATTACACTGTTGGATCGAGGCCGGCCGGCCTCGTCCATTTTAATTTTTAATAAGTGGGTATACCAGAGAAAAAGTTTCGCGATTAAAAAGGGCTTAAACTAATACGTGCGCTCGCTGTCAGACGACGCGCGCGAATGGGGTAGACATTTATATAATAATTTTTCTACCCGTTTTTAGACTTTGTCAGACATTTTTTTTTATTTTTCTCTCCGTAAGAACCATCCTCGTACTTCATAGAATATTCTAAAGAGGAATTAGCGAAATCGGTTCAGCTGCTCTCGAGATTTGCGCTTAGCAACACATTCAGCGACTCATTTTTATATTAAAGATTAACTTATGCAATCTGTATCATAATAGTAGTTACTCTTTTGAGCTATTATAGGTAGAAATATCAGTCGATTAATGTGGCGAGGTCGGTGACCCCAAATATGACCTCTGTAGTGAACACAGCTGATGTTGGGGCTGCGTTAGCTTATCTGTTACGAAATCTTGAGACATGTATCACTCTAAAACTATTTACCTTTGGGGAAAGTTGTGTATAGCACAGCTGTTCGTCCCTTATGCTAGCGCAGCGATTCCTCTCAACACAAGGTCGGCAACGCGCGAGTGACACCCCTGGTATTGCAAGCGTCCATAGGCCTAGGTCACCGCTCCATCAGGCAGTAGGGGGACCTGTTCGTCCCTTATGCTAGCACAGCGATTCCTCTCAACACAAGGTCGGCAACGCGCGTGTGACACCCCTAGTGTTGCAAGCGTCCATAGACCTAGGTAACTCCATCGGGCAGTAGGGGGACCTGTTCGTCACATATGCTAGCACAGCGATTCCTCTCAACACAAGGTCGGCAACGCGCGTGTGACACCACTAGTGTTGCAAGCGTCCATAGGCCTAGGTCACTCCATCGGGCAGTAGGGGGACCTGTTCGTCCCTTATGCTAGCGCAGCGATTCCTCTCAACACAAGGTCGGCAACGTGCGAGTGACACCCCTGGTGTTGCAAGCGTCTGAAGCGTCCATAGGCCTTGGTCACTCCATCAGGCTAGTCCAAAATGTTCGAATGTTAGTCAGGACTTGTCTTATGATAATCTATTCCATAGATGCCTTGGTGTTATCAACCGGAGTAGGGCAGAGGAGCAGCTGCGGAATAGCGAGCCTTCGCGATCCGCTGAACCACCAGTTATATTCGTGGGGGGTCCAAGAAACTGCCGTGGTAACACACACTGTTTCACACTTTTACAAGTTAAGAGTCACCAACGCGCGAGTGGCACCCCTGGTGTTGCAAGTGTCCATAGGCTACGGTAACCGCTTACCATCAGCTGGGCCGTATGGTTTTTTGCCAACTTAGTGGTATGAAAAAGAAAAAACAGTTTTACTTCCACTTATCCTATGGAGTTGATTCTCGCATGTTAGTTCAGTTTCGATGACAATGCATTTTATTGTAAGCACGACCTGAATCGACATCCAGGAAGAGCTCCAGATGAAGGAACTCTTCAACGGTCAGCAGCACAGACACGAGATATTGTGTATTCGTGTTATTGTGATAGCCGGTGTTCAGTTGTACCATGACATGGTCGCTGCACTCAGGGTTGTCAGAGTGCTGACTAGGGAACTCCTAGGTTTTTCCTAGTATTTTTTGAACAGCAATAATATATTTGTACTCTTTTTGTTACGAGGGTCCCCATAGTGGTAGGCAGAGGTTACAACACCCACTTTCCACCGAAGATAATTTGGTGCCAACGTGACAGATGGTGAGTCCGTCGCCGTCTCGTAGGCACTACATACGTCCTTGAATATCATCTCAGACGTATACAGGTTTCCTCACGATGTTTTCCTTCACCGTAAAGCTCTTGGTGTGACTAATCACTGCACTTAAGTTATAAAACTCATTGGTACAGACCGGAGGGATTGGAACTTGCGTCGCTAGAATAGCAGGCAACGCTTCTTACCGTAAGGTTAACGGCTCTCTTATAACAGTAATTTATTTGTATGTTATGATCGTTTGCCTGCAGTAATCCCGAGAGAAAATCGTCCCGTGGACTATAGGGCATACCTGGCTGGCTGCGTTCACGCAAGGTAATACATACATACATACATCATCACGCCAAGTCCCTCACTCGGTAGGCAGAGAGTATAGGGTGACATTTCACTAGAGACTTGCACACCTCTTTTGCTTCTACATTCATAAATCTCTTCATCCATACATATCATCACGCCAAGTCCCTCACATGGTAGGCAGAGAGTATAGAGCGACATTTCACAAGAGACTTTCACAAAAGAGGTGTCTCTTTTGCTTCTACATTCATCAATCTCTTCATCCATACATATCATCACGCCAAGTCCCTCACTTGGTAGGCAGAGAGTATAGAGCGACATTTCACAAAAGATGTGTCTCTTTTGCTTCTACATTCATCAATCTCTTCATACATGCCCGCTTCCGAGTACTCTTTACCTTTCCATCATTGAGTACTATGGTAATTTGGTCTACGAGGTCTTTGGTCCTCCAAGGCTTCTTCCACTCACATTCTGATTGTATATAGTTTGTATACAATCTTTTATTTAGTTTCACCTGTCCGCTGTGTGTGTGTGTAATAAAATCCCGCAAGTTAAATTTGACCCACTTCCCAATGACCGATTGAGCTGTATGGCTAGCATGAATAATTGCGACAACGTTTTCGTATCGCCTTCGACTATTTTTGTATTGAAAAATGAACAGCGCTGCGGCGGTGAAAAGCGGAACTAAAAATTAGTATGACAATTTTGACATTTCACGAGTTACGTTTTCGAATACGTTGTCGACAATGTTCCTGCTACCGGCACTGAAGTTTGGGATACACGTTTGGTACTCATGATAATGCACGATTACTTAAATAGTAATAATAATAATAATAATTATTATTATTATTATCTAAAGTAATAATAATAATAATAATAATTATTATTATTATTTATTTATTTCCACAGTATAAATGTACACAGTTCAACACAAAGTAATTGAGGTAGATGTTACAACGGACAGAGATGTTGCAAATTTTTAATATATGTGTTATTGCTGCAGGTGACTAAACTAGGCCCGAAGCCTGTAATATAGACACCTGAAGCTCCCCGAAACAAATTATATTTTTTATATAACATTTAAAGGCAAAGATCAAATGATGCCATTTGTAATACAATATGGCGGACGTCACAAAATGGTGACTTATAATTTTCACGTTAACTTCATGTTAAGTTTGTGTGTGAGTCCTCGCATATCAAATCGCAATCAAAATCAACAATCATTTATTCAGTTTAGGCCCTAATAAGGCACTTATGAAGGTCTAAATTACCACCGGTTCGGGAAAAAAGCCACCTGAGAAGAACCGACAAGAAACTCAGCGCTCTGTCTTTTCGCACTTGACTGATTTTGTCTTTAACAGTTTCGCAAGGTCGGATGTGTTGGAGGCCCGCGGGGCGGCGCCCCCCGCGGCCCCCCCGGCCGACCCCCCGGCCGACCCCCCGGCCGACCCCGCGTGCCCCGGCCCGCAGTTCACGCTGACCCCCCGCCTCCTGCGACAGCTCAGGACACAGTGCCCCAACATCACGGAACTTCATCTAGATTACGTCAATTTGAACTGTGCTAAGGTTGGTTCAGTGTTTCTCAAACTTATAGGTAACCCTGTAGAGTGTAGCATCATGTATACACGGTAGTGTACATATTTTGTTAGCCGTGCTGGCCTTGTGGTTGAAGCAATGGCCTGAAATCTTTTTTTTTATATAACTTGAGTGGCAAACAAGCATACGGCCCACCTGATGGTAAGCAGTCACCGTAGCCTATGGACGCTTTCAACACCAGGGGTATCACTCGTGCCTTGTCGACCCTTCAAATCTGACGGGCCCAGGCTCAAACCCCGGCCTGTACCAATGAGTTTATCTAAACTTAGGTACAGTGATTAATCACACCATGAGCTTTAAAAAAACAGTGAGGTAGGGCGATTTCGATAAGAACCGGCAGAACGGTTTGTGTCCTTAAGGACTAAACGTGACCTTTCACCTTGACCTTATTTTGCCCTTGACCTTTCCAGACTCGTCTGTGCCATCTTCCTCGCGGCTTGAAGAAACTTTCGCTACGCGGCGTCAAATGTTACAACTTACCGTCAGAGAAGTGTTTCCTCTTCAAAATACAAGACTACTTCCAGGAGCTTGAGGTGAGTTTTTTATACCACTAAGGTGGCCCACAAGCATACGGCCCACCTGATGGTAAGCAGTCACCGTAGCCTATAGCCGCTAGCAATACCAGGGGTATCACTAACGGGTTGCCAACCATGTTGTTGATGAGGAGTCACTGTGCTGGCAGTATTACTAGCAGAGTATCCTCGTGGAGCACTAGCAATCTTACTTACCGCAGGAACAACAAACACTACATCAAAGACTCCGATATTAATGGTGGTGATATTAATGGAACCCACGGGAGATTCTAATTCGCCCTACCGCTCTTTTTCAGCTAATGGTGTGATTAATCACAGTACTTATGCTTAGAAAAAGTCTTTGGTTCAGGCCGGGATTTGAACCAGGGCCCTTCAGATGACAGGCCGTTGCTTCAACCACAAGGCCACCACGGGGCTGTCGTATGCTTGTGTGCCACCTTAGTGGTATACAAAAAAGTATATGCCAATGTCCCCAGTTCCTGGATGTGTCCGAGTGCGATTGGCTGGAGCCGGTTTCCGTCCTGAGTCTCTCCAAGATCCCGCGGCTGCAGCACCTGGTGATGTGTGACTGCCTCAAGATGAGCGAGTTCGTTGCGTACGCGTCGCTCGCCAGCCGGTACGGTTTCAAGACTTTGAAGGTATGGTAACTTTTTTCAAGACTACAGAGGTCAAGTTCAATTTTTGCAAGACTTAAGTTGGTGCAATTTCAAGAATTCGGTTAAGATAAATTTCAAGACTTCAGATGTCAATGTAAATTATTTCAAGAATTCAGAAGTCAAGGTAATTTTTTTCAAGAATTAATTCAATGCCATATTTTACGAATTCAGTCCAAATCAAAATGAAAATAAAAAAATCATTTATTCAGATTGGGCCCTAATAAGGCACTTATGATGGTCTAGATTACCACCAGCCAAGGTAAATTTTTCAAGACTTAAGTCAAGGTCATTTTCAGGACTGCAGAGGTCAAGGTATTTTTAAGACTTCAAAGGTCAATGTAATTTTTCAAGATTAAGGTCACGTTTATTTTTAAGACTTCAGAGGTCAAGGTATTTTGTCAATATAATTCTCCAATACTTCGGAAGTCAAGGTAATTTTTCTCAAGACTAAAGGTATTTTTGGAGATTGTAGGTAAAGTCGTATGTCAACCCGCCGCAGCTCGTATAGAACATCAACCGTCTTGATTGGTTTGTTTACAGTACACGTCATAACATGGATTACACTTAGTGAAGGATGCCCGTAGACACACATTTAGTTCCGTATCTAGACTTTTTTACGTACACGTACGGAATCTTTCAACTTAATTTTCACCGACTTCAAGGCGTCTGATCATTTTGATAATTTGCACACGTATTCAGGACCGATGACAATACAATAATATCATAACTTTATCAGGATCATTGGGATAAATACATTTTGGTGAGCAAAGCGCGAGTTATACCTCTAGTATTGCAAGCGTCCATAGGCTACGGTAACCGCTTACCATCAGGCGGGGCGTATGCCTGTTTGCCACCTTAGTGGTATATTCTTTTTTAGATTTTTAATCTAGTATATTTTTTTCGCCGATCCAGATCATGGACCTCCGTGGGTCCCCAGTGGGGGACTCTGAAGTGTCGGCCCTCAATTGGGCCCCCTGTCTCGAGGAACTCTACGTGTCGGCCTCCCAACGCACACACTGGCCGGTTGAGCACACACACTATAAAGATGACCCAATAGCACCGTTTGTCGAGTTAGACGACTGGGAGGATCAGGTACAATGTTTTTACAAGTTTTTATTTATTTTCACTTGACCGGTGTGTGATCAAATCCATTTTGGTCCAAATCTGAATGTGCCGGCCATCGCATTTTTTTTGTATATTCTATAATAATAATAATAATAATGCTCGGACATTATCACACAGCGCCATCTGGCCCCAAACTAAGCAAAGCTTGAACTATGAGAACCGGCAGCTGATACAATACTTATATACCTCTGTAAATACATACTTATAATACATAACAAACACCCAGACGCAAAGCAAACATGTTTGTCAGATAAATGTTTGCCCCGGCGGGAATCGAACCCGCGACCTCTAGCCTAGCAGTCAGGTGAACTAACCACTAGACCAGCGGTCTCGTCGAGCGATTCTGTTAGAGCTTGTCCGTCTGAGCATTTAATATTGTGTACATCCAGTTCTATAATTAAATACTAGCTGTTTCAACGCGACTTCTCCCGCGCATCAATATATTAAATAGCCTATGCTACTCAGTGATAATGTAGCTTTATAACGGTGAAAGAATTTTCGACATCAGTCCAGTATTTGCGGAGCCTACAGACATTTATCAAAGATTTTGTCTACCCGAGCGAAGTCGGGGCGGGCAGCTAGTATAATATTAGGTCCTTACATATGAAATTGGCGTTTTGTATGGGAGGAACAAAAAGTCGAATATTTTTTAATATAATATATTTAATTAATCAAAGTATGAACCATTATTTTCTATGCACTTTTGCCATCTCATAGGTAGTTCATTGATCCCTTTACTAAAAAAACCAGTCGGACGGGAATCAATAAAATCTTTGAAGGCGATTTGGACTGCCCCATCGGAGTTGAATTTTTTCCCTTGCAAGAAGTTATCCAAATTTCGAAAAAAATGGTAATCTGTTGGAGCAAGGTCCGGGGAGTACGGAGGATGTCTTAGACTTTCCAATTGAAGCTCTTCTAATTTAGTAGCCGTCTGTAGCGCAGTGTGTGGTCTAGCGTTTCGTGAAGCAGCAGTGGCGTGGAGCGATTGACCAGCCTAGGTTGTTTAGCCGCTAGCTTTTCCATCATGGTTTGCAATTCCTGACAATAGACATCAGCCGTAATAGTCTGGCCAGATTTGAAAAAACTGTAATGAACAATACCGGCACTAGTCCACCAAACGCTTACAAGTAACTTTTTTGGGGTTAATTTTCGCTTGGGGCAGGATTTGGCTGGCTGGCCAGGATCTAACCATTGCGCTGAGCGCTTCCGATTATCGTAAAGAACCCATTTTTCATCACAGGTAATGATTCGGTTTAAAATACCTTCATTATTGTGCCGGTTTAGTAATGTAACGCAGCAGTCGACGCGCGTTTGCCGGTTTGTTTCAGTCAATTCGTGAGGTACCCACCTTTCAAGCTTTTTAATCTTCCCAATTTGCTTCAAGTGAATTAAAACAGTTTTATCACTAACATTGCAGCCTGCAGCTAACTCGGACGTGGTTTGCGATGGATCCGCTTCCACAATAGCCTTCAACTCTTCATTATCAACTTGAGTCTCAGGCCGTCCACGGGGCTTGTTCTGCAGGTCGAAATTTCCAGAACGAAAACGTTGGAACCAAAAACGAACTGTGTTTTCTTTTGCAACACGACCGCCATACACATCATTCACCCTTCGAGTTGTTTCCGCAGCACTAGTGCCACGGCGGAACTCGTACTCGTAAATAATGCGATATTTAAGGTTTTCCATTTTGTAAAATGAGTGACGCAAACAGAAAAAAACAGAAGAAAAAAAACAAATGAATGACGATCATCGAAGCACAAATACATGAGTCTATAGCTGTACAAATTTGAATTTGGAATTCCTTACCAAAGAGGAGAAATTCGTGATTAAAGTGGCCAGTACGAAAAACGCCAATTTCATATGTAAGGACCTAATATATAGCCTATGTTACACAGTGATAATGTAGCTTTCGAACGGTGAAAGTTTTTTTTAAATCGGTCCAGTAGTTTCGGAGCATATTCAACACAAACATACACACAAAATTACAAATACGGTTACAATTGCGGCATGCAGATCCCGGAGCATTTCACCTCAAATAAATACGCGTACCTGGTGGAGAGTGAAGGTAGTGACGAGGAGTTGGATGTCAAAGTTGTGGTCAATACACCTATCATCCCGGTGGAGGTCGTGCCGTACGCCCCGCGGAGGCCCCGTCCCAACCCAACGGTACCCACTGATGAAAATAACAGGTACATGTCCATAATACCACTAAGGTTCCTCCCGCGCACAATTAAACTGTGAAATGAACACCCCGCCGTGGTTTTCCCAAAGGATTACAGCATAGGGTTCTTCAAGAAGGGTGTGAAGAAATTTTTGATGGGTCGGCAACGTGCGAGTGATACCCCCGGTGTTGCAAGCGTCCATAGGCTGCTGTAACCGCTTACCATCAGGCGGGCCGTATGCTTGTTTGCCACCTTAGTGTTATAAAAAATAATAATAGGTGGCACACAAGCATACGGCCCACCTGATGGTATGGCACCGAATAGCCGCTATCAATACCAGGGGTGTCACTGACGCGTTGCCAGCCCTGTTGTTGATGAGTACTCTATGAGCTAGCAGCGTTATTACTAGCGCAGCGTATCCTCGTGGAGCACTTGCAACCTTACTCATGCAGAATTTCGCAGAATGACACTACATCAAAGTAGTGTTATTTCACTGCGGTCTTCTGTAAGGTGGAGGTACAGTCCCCAGTTGGGCGGCTCCAATATTATTGGGAGAACCTACGGGAGATCTCAAGGCGCCCTTCCTCTCTTTTTAAGCTCAAAGTGAGCTCAAAAGAAATTCTAAGTTTATTGATTTAAAAAAAAACTCTTTATAATATTAGTTGAGATGTATCGGAATCTTTCAACGTCATTTCGACTTATACTATCGATAGTCCAAAACTATCGATACTGTCAATAATTATACAATTGCTGGATTATCGATCGACAAACAAATATGCAAACTTTCGCATTTATAATTTTATTGGTATAAATGGTTGAGGTTATAAAGATTACGATGACCAATGAATTTTTTTTTATACTCAGGTTAATTATAATCGACCCACGAACACCGGAAGAAAAAGAAGCGGCCCGTCTCAAGAAAGATGATGTACCAGTGACCAAAAAAAGTGACCTGGAGGCTGGTCCTTCAAGCAGGAGGCGCAAAGCAAGCGACTGTGATCACGAAACACCGCCCGACGACAACACAACGTCATCTATAAACACAAAGTCATCCAAATACACAAAATGTGATAACGATTCCGATAGTTCTCAAAATGAAGATGAAGTACCAGCAAAAAGAAGTCGTCGTGACGACGTGAATGAAGGAGCTAGCACCTCTAAAAGTGATACAGATACACCAGAATCCCTGAAAGAATCGTCCAGTTCGAACAGGGAGAACCCTCAGTGTACATCGAGGGTGACTAACGAATCTGAGCCGTTACACAAAGTTCTTTATGTGAATGTCAGTCGACGGATGCATTCAGTGTACAAACTGACGATGCCAGTATGCACGATATACAATCCGGAAGATTCTAACAATAATAACGTGGTACGTCGCGGCAGGAACATAACGCGAATGACGCCATTCTTCCCGCCAAGTTTTCCGGAGAGGTTAGACCACAGTTCGTTGGTAACGGACTCGGCCATTAGAGCTTTCGGCGAGTCTGATAACGCAAATATAAACTACATACAGTTTGGTCCCAACGGTCCCGACGCGAGTCCACGTAGACCCACCAGGTCGAGTCTAAGGGTTCTGTCGGTTACAGGATTCCGTAATATAACGGATAGAACTTTGACTCATCTTGTGACGGCCGCGCCGCACCTGACTCAACTTGACCTTTCTCGCACCAAGGTCACTGAAACAGGAGTGGACAATTTTAAAGTATTGAAGCCCGATTGTGAAGTTATTTTTAGTGATTTCGAGTAGATGCGAAGTATTTAGTCGTGAAATTGTTACCAAAATAAGAATTGTGTCGAAGCTACGTTAAAGATATCGTAATGTGATGATGTAAAAGATACAACTTAAAAATTCTGCACAAATTTTGTATCGGCTCTTACTCATATAATCTCTCAGGTTTTTTTTATAGTTATACTGCTATTCAGGGCGTTGACTCCAACAAATCAGAAATCATTAAAATCGGTCCAGCCGTTCGTGAGTTATAAACGGTACTAACTCGATGTTGTTAAATTTATTGATTATATAGATGTAACCACAGTCTGATGGTAAACGGTTACCGTAGCCTATGGACGCTTGCAACTCCTAACGAGCTGGAGCACGGGCAATCTTACTTACCGCAGAAACATCACGTAGTGTTATTTCATTGCGATCTTCTGTAAGGTGGAGGTACAGTTCCCAGTCGGCCGGCTCCAATTATAATGGGAAAACCCATCTCTCTTTAATTTGCCTTTGCTTTCGTTTATCACCAGAAAAAAACATGTCGAAGCTAGGGCAGATCTACGGGGGCCATGACCCCACCCTAGGGTGGGTCAATTCAAGTGGTGGAAGTCATAAATCGTTTAGATAGACAAAGAGAAAATGCAAATATTATAAATTATTAAGACTTGTAAAAATATATAAAAAACTTTTTAATTGGATTTATGTTATTGTAATGTAAATTGACTTCGACTATATGAGCGCCCCTGACTTGAAAACAAGATCCGCCGTTGTCGAGTCATTATAATGCAAAAAAAACACGTGCACGTGTGGAAGAAAATTTAAATTAATGTAAGGCTCAAAGGACTTGTATCTGCAGCTGAAAAACGCTAAAAAACACAGTGGTGTGATAAATTAATCTTTTGTTTAGTGATGTAGGTACATAGTGCGCTGACTGGTCAGCACTTAAGATAGGGGCCGAATATTGAAACGCCAGTCAAATTTGATGCCACATAAATTTTGAGTGGCCTCCGATCTTCAAGTGATATCGTATTTTGTCGGTGCTTCAAACAGTTAGGGCCTTCAAAGCTTGAATGCCGTTTCAATAGTCTGCCGGTAGGTTAAATTGGCGATATAAGTTAAGAGTTTTACTTACACTTCTCTTAGTAACTTGATACCAGTAAGTGTGAGTGAGAGTGCTATATCCTCTGCGCTGCTCACTTTTATTATTAATATACACGTTCTATATAGTATATAGATTTGTATTTGTATTAGATCTTCACGCCTTCCCACAAGGGTCCCCGAGGGTAGGCAGAGGTTACAACACCCACTCTCCACCGAAGATAATTCGGTGCCAACGTGACAGATGGTGAGTCCGTCGCCGTCTCTTAGGCACTACATACGTCCTTGAATTTCTTCTCAGACGTATGCAGGTTTCCTCACGATGTTTTCATTCACCGTTTTTATTATTTTGGGTTATTAAAATTTGACCTGTATCAATCAGGTTGCAGACTGCCGCTAGATCTCCGGTATATTTTAAGAATGTTAGTTATAAGATTTAAAAAGCTGAGCTTTTATTATCTATTTATGGATAAGTTTAAAAAAAATAAGAATCCGTTTTTGAAACTGTTTTTTTAGAGATTTCGATCACATTTCGACTCGCAAATTCGATTGCAATACAAAATCGATGATGCTTTATTGGAGAATCGAATAGCCAAACATTTCATTGGAGATCCTCAATCGTTTAGTCAAATTGAGAATATTAAATTTTATTGATTAATATAAATCGATTTGGAAATTGTGTTTACGACACAAATATATTTATTTTGAAACTATTATAGTTTTAAAGTTAAATAAATGTTTATTTTCGAATGCTATTTGCATGCGTTCTTCTTATTATTGTTTGTAGTTGAATAAAGTCTTGGGATATAAACTGTTTGTATTTTTGTAATCAGACGGAGAGGTTGAGATTTTTTCCAGTGTCTCGTAAATTGTGTTATAGTGATCTTTAATGTGTATTTTTGGTGTCGTTATGTGCAGTAAAGTTTCATTGAGTGACTGATTTATAGGAACATTGGAAATAATGCCATAATACGACTTATGGGTGAAGTGATTTAACATTTTGGTCAATAGGTTACCTCTGACCTAAAGGCGTGTTACGATCTGCTACTGCCGTGGATTGTCTCCAGAAACTCCAATAAGCATTAGAATGCATGACACTAGGCATTTTAATTCAACAAACACGAATTATTTAGGAAGTTGATAATTCTTTAACACTCGACACTGGCAAAATTAGTTCTTGAAGAGGATTGATTGCCATAATTAGGACCAAGAATAAAAAGGTTTAATTAATAATTTTTTATTTGACATAAATTTATCAGTCTATAAAAAAATACAACAGTTTGTAAAATATTTGAGCCTCTTTACCACAGTGTTAGGGATAAACTGCACTTTATTCATAAATATAGTTTTTACTTAAATATGTAATCGCGTAGGAGAATTTTCTATTCTTAAGTAGATAACCCTGAATTTTCTTAGCTTTACTTACACTTCTAAAAAAAAACTTAAAAGTAAGTAACTACCTATTTGTTTAATTGTAACACATAAGCACCTATTTTTTGCGGACTTTCTAACAGAAACCTAATTTTAAGATTCAGTTTTTATTACTTGTGTACTGTTACTGTCCCGGCAATGCAGGTTAAAGTAATTCCAACCCTCTAAATATTTCAAACAAAAACAACCATTACAATACTATATAATAGGTAACAAGTAAAAATAAATTATTTTCGCAGAATAAAAATATTTCCTAACTTGAAGAATAATAAAAATAAAGTTACTTGTGTACATTTACTTGCATTATACAGTATGCACTTTGAATTGGCCTGCGTTTTGTTTGCGCTATAATTTTATTGAGTGACTCATCACAATGTACAGGGCATAAATACAAATAATGACGGAGGAGACCTCACGTAATTGGACAAGCCCATTTACCAAAGAGACCGCGACGGAATATTATTTTACGGCAGCCCCAAATGAAATTAATTGGTGATCCCTAAGCTAAGTAATTAACAGTAGTCTGAGCAAAAATAATTTGCGACTGCGTATTCGAAAGCGTAGGTTGCGAAAGATCAATATTTTCAAACTAATTTGTAGTTAATTTTTCACCGGCGCAGCGCTGTTTATTTTCCCATGCAAGAATAGTCGAAGGCGATACGAATAGGTAGTCGCAAATTATTCTTGTTAGGGCTACTGAATGGCTCTTTAAGGGTTTTGGCTGCGACATATATATTCAGTTACATTTTTAAGACCAAATACAACATATTTAAAAAGTATCATCAAGAAATTTAGATAATTTCTTGGATACAATAAAAATGAATGAGTTGTAAGGAACTCTTACAAGAAATTCATTTTGTACTACAATTAAATAAAGCCACAGCTAGTTTAATTATAAACACGTAATAACAGGGATTTTATCTACCCGATTCCCGCTGTCTATTTACAAATTTAAAACATATAAATAAAAGTTGCCCACAGTCTGAAAATTTCTACCAAATTGGTAGTTTTTGTCAGTCGATTGTAATTTAATAATCAATAGTAATTTGATCATGTTCTACCCGATTGAGACTTCTTAACAGGTAGTATAGAATCTAGTACTATCGCCGCTGCGTCAACCTTGCTGCACCTGTAACGTATATAAAAAAAAATGGTTTGTTTAGTTAGAAATATCAACTATTCATAGTCCCACGCAGCATAGATATATAACAAGCGTTTCCAGCATTTCATGTGTGTGTCCCAACCATTGAGGAGTTCCCTAGTCAGGACCAACCCTGAGTGCAGCGACCATGTCATGGTACAACTGAACACCGGCTATCACAATAACACGAGTACACAATATCTCGTGTCTGTGCTACTGACCGTTGAAGAGTTCCTTCATCTGGAGCTCTTCCTGGATGTCGATTCAGATCGTGCTTACAATAAAAATGCATTGTCATCGAAATTGAACCAACATGTGATAATCAACTCCGTTAGAATAAGTGGAAGTTCTAAATCAGCTTGCAAGATTTGTCCTAACCAAACTAAAATTGCAACTTAAATAACAGCTTGTGAAAACTATTAATAGTATTGTTACCTGGGGAACATGTCACTACATCTGAGCTCAGTCCATCCAGTGAGTAGCTCATACAGCATCGTGTCCAGGGCTCTGCCTGGAGCTAGCTCTCCAGTCAACATTCTTAGGGCCAAGCTGGAACCAACAAGGAAGGACCGATGAAAATTTGATCTTACTTGTACTATATAGTTCTATACTAATATTATAAAGAGGAAAGATTTGTATTTTTGTATTGAATAGGCTCCGAAACTACTGCACCGATTTCAAAAATTCTTTCACCCGTAGATAGCTACATTATCAGTAACATAGGCTATATATTATACTATCTGCCCGCTACGGCTTCGCACGGGCAGACAAAATATTTGATGAATGTCTACCCGTGCGAAGCCGGGGCGGGCCGCTGGTTACTAATATTATAAATGCGAACGTTTGTGTTTGTACCTCTACACGTCGCAACGGCTGCAATGGAGGTAGGTTATAAGTTTAATTATCATATATAACATTATTTACCAGTTACCTACTTATATTTTGTAAAAAGAAAGGGTTCCGCACAAGAAAAAACATGAAATTTAAATCGAAATTCCTTCCACGCTTACGATGTCGCGGGTACAGTTAGTCATTTTATAAAGCTTACCCGTTTATCCTTGCCATTGTAGAATAAGGCGCATTCAACTCAGAAGTAGCTACCAAATTGCGACAGTACAACAACCAAACGCAATCCAGCTGAGTAAAAACTGAGTTGCCAGTTGACAGAGATTGTAAGTGACTTATCGCTTGAGTGTTGCCATCTACGTTGCGTGAGAGCTGCGATTGGATGTTCGCGTTCACTGTTTCCCGGTTCTGATTGGTTGAAGACAGTTGGTTTATAATTAATCTGTGAAAAAAAAATAACAAGCTTTTGTACCATTTCATGTGAGCTTCTAACCATTGAGGAGTTCCCTAGTCAGGAGCCAGCTGAGTGCAGCAACCATGTCATGGTACAACTGAACACCGGCTATCACAATAACACGAGTACACAAGAGTTGAAGAGTTCCGTCATCTGGAGCTCTTCCTGGATGTCGATTCAGGTCGTGCTTACAATAAAAATGCATTGTCATCTAAACTGAACCAACATGTAGGTAAACATTAAAATCCGTAGGATTGGTAGGTTCACTGTGCCGTTCGTATGGCAACCCGCCGCAGCTCGTATAGAGCATATCCCGTCTTCATCACACGACACTGGCAAAAATAGTCCCTGAAGGGATTGATTGCCATACTCAGGAAGAAGAAGAAGAAGAAACTGTCTTGATTGTTTGTTTACGTCATAACATGCATTACATTTTGTGAACGTTGCCAGTACCCAAAATTTTAATTCCGTTTCTAGAGCATAAAACCAACTTAATATATGAATATAGCCCACCTGGTATTCTTGTAGGCCCTCCCCAAGTGTATGGCTGCGCGTGCGGTGCTCATCCCGACCTCCATAATGTTTTCCAATAAGTTTTTACCGAAGTCGAACTCTTCTGCAGATTCTTGTCTTTGGTTGGTGCGTTTACTGAAAAACAAAAAACATTTTTAATTTTTCCAGGAGTTTCAAAATCAGAACTTTAATAGGCATTAATAACTAAAAGAGCAACGCACACATATGCTAATGAAAGCCACGAAAAGGAATGGGCTGAGACATTCCAAGCAAACTAGCTTCTGCCCGCGACTTTGTCCGCGTTCACCTTAGAATCTCAGAGGAGCCTAACATTTTCCTTTTCCTTTACATTTTAAAAAGTATCGTTTGTGTTAATCCAGGCTATAAACTGTCTGTATTCCAAATTTTATCCAAATCCGTTCAGTAGTTTTTGCGTGAAAGAGTAACAAACATCCATCCATACTCACAAACTTTCGCATTTCTAGTATTAGTAGGTTGAGAAGAGGGCAATAGCCGAAAATGTATTAACCTGACCAGATGCCAAATAAGACAACTGACAGGTGCTTTCACGGGACATTATGACACAAATAATCATCTCAATCAATCAATCAATTATTTATTTAATGGCAACACAAAAAATTACAATTCGTATTTTGCCAATGTCATGTAGATAATAGAGAGGATCTTCTTGGCAACGTCGTACGGTGGGATAACCATCAAGAAGGTTGGCAACACAAGATGAGTCCATCTGACAGCGTGGTATGCAGTCTAGCAACGTAGTGGTTATGTACCCTGTGCCTTACACGTTCTTGAATGAGAATGCAATTTGAATCAACGACTCTTATTACTGATCGATATATTATGTACACTGATTGATTACTTAATTAGATGATATAATCAAAGATTAGATGCTGACATTATTGGCTAGTTTACTTTGAAATGCCTGGACAACAGGCACAGGTCTTGCTTCGAAGGCGCCGTATGGGCAGCCATTCTTAGCCCTTGTAGATTTTCTTAAAAAGATACTAATTGATCAAGAATATAGAGTTATAGTTTTAAAGCATAGGTAAAACAGTCTACATTTGACATTGACATATTATGTGACACACGTGACATTGGCGGAGTAGCTGTATTATTAAAAGCTCGTCGCCATAAACTTAAAGAAGAAGAAGAAGCAGCGGTTGTATTCTCTTGGGTATGCAGGTGCTGCTATACAGCATCGGAAACCATGAAACATGTGCTATGCTGCTGCGACGCACTCGCGAGGCAGCGAATGGAAATATTCGGGGTGGCATATCCGGAACCAGAGGATTACATGCTCTTTGTTTTATATACCACTAAGGTGGCACACAAGCATACGGCCCACCTGATGGTAAGCAGTCACCGTAGCCTATAGCCGCTAGCAATACCAGGGGTGTCACTAACGGGTTGCCAAACAGCAGCATTACTACTACCCCTTACTTACTTACTTAGTGTATCCTCGTGGAGCACTGGCAATCTAACTTACCGCAGAAACACAACACTACATCAAAGTAGTGTTATTTCACTGCGGTCTTCTTTAAGATGGAGGTACAGTCCCCAGTTGGGCGGCTCCAATTTAAATGGGAAATCGCCCTACCTCTCTAAAACCCTACCGCTCTACCCTGCTCGTAAGATCTGTAGACTCATGCAAGAATATTTGACACAGCAGTTATGTAGATTTCTTAGGGCAAAGGGCAGCACAAAATATCTCAAGGGTCGATGCATCTGGGGCAACCTGGAACCGTGAATGCCTCACTAAGATAAATTGAGGCATTAACAACTTCAAACCGGAAGCGGTGACCGCTTACCATCAGGTGAACCGTACATAAATACTCACGTAAACGAAGCTGTGTCGTAATGGTTGACCTCGTTTTGTTTCGCTTCTATTTTCGTCGGATCCAGAAACAATGCGTTGAAGGCAAACACATTAGGATCCTTGAGCATTTTGTTTCGAACTACCTCCTGCAAAAATGTATTTATATTAGATATTTTGTAGACAGTTGGGTCAAAGGTATTTCCGTTCACAATCGGAGCCTTCCGACTGGGAGTACCTCCACCTTTCAGAAGATTGCAGACACTTTGATGTAGTGTTATATTCCTGCGATGAGTAAAGGCACCAGAGCTTCACGAGGATTCGCACTCAAGGTCGGCAACGCGCGAGTGACACCCCTGGTGTTGCAAGCGTCCATAGGCCTAGGTCACCGCTCCATCAGGCAGTAGGGGGACCTGTTCGTCCCTTATGCTAGCACAGCGATTCCTCTCAACTCAAGGTCGGCAACGCGCGAGTGACACCCCTGGTGTTGCAAGCGTCCATAGGCCTAGATCACTGCTCTATCTGGCCGTGTGGTAGTCTGCGAGTTCATAACTTATTACGCCACGATATTATGTCATAGTTCACCTGGTTCTCCCAAGCCATCAGTTGTATGTTATGTAGCAACAAAATATCAAGTGTCAGAATACCAAACGAAAGTAGATCAGTACTATTACTTATCACTTTCCTTGTGTGATTGGAATGTGTATAATTATCGCCGTAATATATATCCTTCAGCTTGCTCATAACTATAGTAACATTCCCTTCAATCAGACTGTCGTTTAATGCGTTTAAAACTAGTCCGAAATAGTTATTTGTTTTATTGTGGTGTTTACTGATCGCTTTGAAGTCTGGGTCATTGGTCACCCAGTCGTGTAGTTCCTGGACTTTCTCTATTAGATAACTTGTCATCGTGTTACTTTGCATGTAATCTTCGTAAAGATTCTCATCGTTGTAATAATCTTCAAATTCTGAATCTTTAAGGTTGAAATCATTATCTGGAAGATCCTTGTGCCCTAAAACATCAGGCAGTGTCGGCTTAAATTCTGGAATGCCAGGATTTTCCAGCTTTGGGTTGTGTAGATTTATATTTGGGTTCTGTTGGTTTATATCTCGGTGGTGTTGATTTATATGGTTGATTAAAGGGTCATTTTGCAATGGGATGTTTTCGGGTGGGTTTTCTGGAAACTTAGCTCTGTCTTTCTTCTCAATTTTTCGTTCCATGTGGTGTGTATACTCCAAGTCATGTATCGGATGGAACTGATGTTTAGCTATTAAGTTTTTCTTGTCTCTGTTAGCTACGTAGTTTTTGAAAATGGCAAGCTTCTCCAATATTGGCAGATCTATGTCGTTGTTTATGTCATCATCAATTGTTTCAGGATTATCAGTTTCAGTTTGTATTTCAGCTCTCTGCCGCTGTTGTGGGTACGGTATTGAGTATATAGGTTCCTGAAATTTAATTAGGTAATGTGTTTTACATACAATGAATGAGTCACCGTTACAAAAGTTAGTGGCTTTGGAATTGTAACTGTATTTAATATTAAATTCTTGATTCTTATTTCGACAGCGACGGTAAGTTGACTATATATTAAGAATTCGATCTTTTATTTTTATACCACTAAGGTGGCACACAAGCATACGGCCCACCTGGTGGTAAGCAGTCACCGTAGCCTATAGCCGCTAGCAATACCAGGGGTATCACTAACGGGTTGCCAACCCCGTTGTTGATGAGGAGTCACTGTGCTAGCAGCATTACTACTAGCGTATCCTCGTGGAGCACTGGCAACCTTACTTACCGCAGAAACACAACACTACATCAAGTAGTGTTATTTCACTGCGGTCTTCTGTACCATTTGTTGATTTAAAGTAGTAAGTGATTTTTAAAGCACTACTAAAGAAAAAAAACCGGCCAAGTGCGAGTCGGACTCGCGCACCGAGGGTTCCGTACACACTTGTAGTTAAGATTAAAAGTAGGCAATCTTTAAATGAGGTCATTATTCGTCGGTGACTCTCAACAGCACGATTCAGTTTTTGTTTTAGTAAATTGGCATTTAACAAAAAAAACTACATATTTACGGATTTCATATTTTATCCGTTACTAGTGCTGTAAGACACTGCTTCCTGCCAAATTTCATGTTTCTAGGTCAACGGGAAGTACCCTGTAGGTTTTGATTCCCTTGCGAAATCGCAAAATATCCGAAGTTTTGCGACATAAGCGATCATATCTTTTCTTCAGACAATAGTCTTACAGGTTTGATTATTTTACAGCCGAAAGAGATCATAGACCCGGATATTTTATATTAATTTCAATTTGATAGCTCCACGGGTACTTGAGATAAAAAATCTTGACAGACAGACAGACAGACGGACAACAAAGTGATCCTGAAAGTTCCTTTTAACCTTTTAAGGTACGGAACCCTAAAACGCGTGGTGAGCTTCTGGTACGAAGTTGCCTGCTATTCTAGCGACGCAAGTTCTCACAGTCTGCCACTGGGTCAGGGAGAAATCTCTAACAAAATCTAGTAATATTCTTACAGGAGCTGGTGCATATAGTTCGTGGGCGGTGAACTGGTCTCCAGCCCCCCACTTGGTGATCACGATCGTGGCTAGCACAAGAGCTGCGCACACGGCGAAACACGACGCACTTGCTATGATCCACACTTTTAGAGGTACCTGGAAAATATTGTAGAAGGATAGTTGTGTCCCTTTGAACTCCGGCTTCAGGAACCCACGCGTGCTAATCTTTTTAAGCTATTGCATAGCTTTTATCGCGGGCCTTGAGCGTGGGGACCGAATCCAGAAATTCCGTAACGAAAAAAACCTAACACCGCCCACTCCGACCGACACAGCGGTGATACTTTTTAGTTCCATCTATCGATAAATACCAGAACTTTTAATGACTTTTTGAAATATCACGCTTGTCTCTTTAGTTCAGCAACCCGCCTTTAGGTGGCATTGGTTGTATTGGAAAACTACCGTAATCAGCTGTTTGTGAGAAAGTATATAGGTATATAAAAAAATACTGCATTAATAAAATAAATAAATAATTATAATTGCATAAGTTGATAAAAAATGCTATGCAATAGATTTACCGCGGCAGTCTCCGAGTGACACACCTAATTTTTTTTTATACCACTAAGGTGGCACACAAGCTTACGGCCCACCTGATTGTAAGCAGTCACCGTAGCCTATAGCCGCTAGCAATACCAGAGGTATCACTAACGGGGTGCCAACCATGTTGTTGATGAGGACTCACTGTGCTAGCAGCATTACTACTAGCCTAGCGTATCCTCGTGGAGCACTGGCAACCTTACTTACCGCCGAAACACAACACTACATCAAGTAGTGTTATTTAGTTTACTGGCTTACAACCGGCACGCAAACTCACGCGGGATGATTAGACATAGGACAACAAACTCTTTCATAATTAGCTTTGCAATGATTTCCGTATTTGTGCAATGCGCTTGCATAAGTCTAATGCACGGGTATGGACCTCACATTTCCTTTCAATAAAATATGAAACGTGGAAGCCTTTTGCTATGCGTTGGCTGATATTCCAATCTTTTTTTACATCTTACTAGCTGTCCCGACAGGCGATGTCCTGTCTTAGCTATGAATTCATATGACAAATAATACACCATGGAAAACGGTCCACTAGTTTATCCCGATAATAAAAATATACCGATCCTTTTTTCAAATTTTGTTTTCATAAGACCCTTCTACTGAGAGTAATGCAAAAAAATTAGGGGTGGACTACCCTTAAAATTTAGGGGCTGATAAATAGATGTTGTCCGATTCTCAGACCTACCCAATATGCACATAAAATTTCATGAGAATCGGTCAAGCCGTTTCGGAGGAGTTTAACTACAAACACCGCGACACGAGAATTTTATATATAAGATTATTAAGTGCAGTGATTAGTCACACCACGAGCTTCACAGTGAAGGAAAACATCGTGAGGAAACCTGCATTCGTCTGAGAAGAAATTCAAGGACGTATGTAGTGCCTAAGAGACGGCGACGGACTCACCATCTGTCACGTTGGCACCAAATTATCTTCGTTGGAAAGTGGGTGTTGTAACCTCTGCCTACCCCTTCGGGGACCCTTGTGGGAAGGCGTGAAGATATATTATTATTATTATATGGTACTCACTGAGGTGCTGGCAGGCTCTCTCTCGCAGACGTCAGGGCGCGGAGGCAGTGGTCTGCGCGCGCGCTCTGTATTTACCTTGTTTTGACCTGATACAAGCAAGCATAGTTTTAGAATAGAATAGAAAATAATATATTTATTTGTATATCATATTAGTGTAGTATTCGAGCGATTGCGGTTGTTGTCTTCTAGGCCAGTGTTCCGAAAACTTTTTGTGCCCGGGGTTTTAGAAAATCGAGAAACTTTGGAGGAACACCAGAAAGGAAAATATTTTTTTATACCACTAAGGTGGCACACAAGCATACGGCCCACATGATGGTAACCAGTCACCGTAGCTTATAGCCGCAGCAATACCAGGGGTATCACAAACGCGCTGCCAACCCTGTTGTTGATGAGGACGCACTGTGCTAGCAGCATTACTACTAGCGCAGCATCCTCGTGGAGCACTGCCCACTGGCACCTTACTCACCGCAGAAACACAACAATACATCAAAGTAGTGTTATTTGACCGCGGTCTTTTGTAACGTGGAGGTACAGTCCCCAGTCAGTCGGCTTCAATTTTAATGGGACAACCGGGAGACCCCACTTCGCTTTATTTTCTTTTTGAAAAGTGTTTCATTGCTACCAGCAGTAGGGTAGGCGCGACCCCAGTCTGTGGTGGTGGAGCGGCGGCTGTCACACGAGCCTGCAGATGCTGGTCTCTTCTCATACTCGTATTGGAACATCCTGGGTACAAAAGGACATCATAGATATTTATTGTTGTTGTTAAATTCGTTATGTAAGTAGGTCATAAGTAGGACATCGCATTAGGCTATCCTGTAAAGGTGTTATATGGTTAATAAATAAATAAATAATAAATAAATCATCAATTTTGGTCCAAATCTGAAAGTGCCCGCATTTTTTTATATATTCTGTTAGAGCTTGCCCGTCTGAACGTTTATTGCTATGACACCAAAGCTGTAGGACCTTTGTCCTCGATTTTATTTGAGTTCGAAAATTTCATACGTTTTGTTAAGAATAGGAATTAAAACTAATCAAAACAAATGAAATGTCCTGTAATGTCCAACTTTGGTATCATAGTAAAAAATGCTCAGACGGACAAGCTCTAACAGAATATACAAAAAAAAAAACGTTGGCCGCCACTTTCGGATTTGGACCAAATCTCTTTGAAACATGGATGATGTCCTTTACAATAATTATGATAAATATGTATCTTCACGCCTTCCCACAAGGGCCCCCAAATAGGCAGAGGTCACTGTTGAATGAGAATGCAATTTGAATCAACGACTTTTATTACTGATCGATATATTATGTACACTGATTGATTAATTAGATGATATAATCAATGATTAGATGCTGACATTATTGGCTAGTTTACTTTGAAATGCCTGGACAACAGGCACAGGTCTTGCTCCGAAGGCGCCGTATGGGCAGCCATTGTTAGCCCTAGAAGATTTACTTAAAAAGAGACTAACTGATCAAGAATATAGAGTATTAGTTTTAAAGCATAGATAAAACAGTCTACATTTGAAATTTACATATTATGTGACAGTCACATCACCCACTTTCAATGCTGCCAGCCTTCTTGGCACCCTCCCGCGTGACAACAATTTGAGACATGATTTTTTTTTATATTTGATTAGTTTTTTCCCTTAGTTTTAGATTGTATTGTTATTGTCCCATATATATACTTACGTTACGTGTAATTCAGCTATAAAATAAATGATTGTTAAAGGTTAACGGGCCTTCGAAGGTCTTCTTGACTTTCACGTCACGTTAAAACAATCTCTCTTAATTTTTGGACAATCAAATTGTGTATGAGCTCCCCGCAGTTTTCCCAAAGGGGTACAGCATGGGGTACTTCAAGAAAGGTGTGAAGAGATTTCTGAAGGGTCGGCAACGAGAGTGATACCCCTGGTGTTGCAAGCGGCTACGGAAACCGCTTACTAAGGCGGACCGTATGCTTGTTTGCCACTTTAGGAATATAAAAAAATACCAGTACTTTCGAAGGCCCGCGCTCTCACGTGTAATTTTTCAAAGAGTTGTGTTCAACACTCCATAAAATGACACATTATTATCGTGGGAACCTTGTTTCCACTGGAAATGTGGGTTCTCGTTACTAAAGCAATAAGTACCGTTCAACTAGTTGGCAGAATATGGGAAAATTTTCTAGCCATTACTGTTTTAAATCTATCTAAAGTTATGGTACCAACGGGTACCTTTTCCATTTTTGTATTGTGTACACCCATATATCTACCCTCTCCCAAACTCCATTCTCCATTCCCTACCTAGGTTGCTGGAAGAGATCACAATCATCTAGTGATAAGGCCGCCATTTGTACCGATATGTATACTATAATATAATATTAGGTCCTTACATATGAAATTGGCGTTTTGTATGGGAGGAACAAAAAGTCGAATATTTTTTAATATAATATATTTAATTAATCAAAGTATGAACCATTATTTTCTATGCACTTTTGCCATCTCATAGGTAGTTCATTGATCCCTTTACTAAAAAAACCAGTCGGACGGGAATCAATAAAATCTTTGAAGGCGATTTGGACTGCCCCATCGGAGTTGAATTTTTTCCCTTGCAAGAAGTTATCCAAATTTCGAAAAAAATGGTAATCTGTTGGAGCAAGGTCCGGGGAGTACGGAGGATGTCTTAGACTTTCCAATTGAAGCTCTTCTAATTTAGTAGCCGTCTGTAGCGCAGTGTGTGGTCTAGCGTTGTCGTGAAGCAGCAGTGGCGTGGAGCGATTGACCAGCCTAGGTTGTTTAGCCGCTAGCTTTTCCATCATGGTTTGCAATTCCTGACAATAGACATCAGCCGTAATAGTCTGGCCAGATTTGAAAAAACTGTAATGAACAATACCGGCACTAGTCCACCAAACGCTTACAAGTAACTTTTTTGGGGTTAATTTTCGCTTGGGGCAGGATTTGGCTGGCTGGCCAGGATCTAACCATTGCGCTGAGCGCTTCCGATTATCGTAAAGAACCCATTTTTCATCACAGGTAATGATTCGGTTTAAAATACCTTCATTATTGTGCCGGTTTAGTAATGTAACGCAGCAGTCGACGCGCGTTTGCCGGTTTGTTTCAGTCAATTCGTGAGGTACCCACCTTTCAAGCTTTTTAATCTTCCCAATTTGCTTCAAGTGAATTAAAACAGTTTTATCACTAACATTGCAGCCTGCAGCTAACTCGGACGTGGTTTGCGATGGATCCGCTTCCACAATAGCCTTCAACTCTTCATTATCAACTTGAGTCTCAGGCCGTCCACGGGGCTTGTTCTGCAGGTCGAAATTTCCAGAACGAAAACGTTGGAACCAAAAACGAACTGTGTTTTCTTTTGCAACACGACCGCCATACACATCATTCACCCTTCGAGTTGTTTCCGCAGCACTAGTGCCACGGCGGAACTCGTACTCGTAAATAATGCGATATTTAAGGTTTTCCATTTTGTAAAATGAGTGACGCAAACAGAAAAAAACAGAAGAAAAAAAACAAATGAATGACGATCATCGAAGCACAAATACATGAGTCTATAGCTGTACAAATTTGAATTTGGAATTCCTTACCAAAGAGGAGAAATTCGTGATTAAAGTGGCCAGTACGAAAAACGCCAATTTCATATGTAAGGACCTAATATTATAAAGAGGAAAGATTTGTATTTTTGTATGTATTTAATAGGCTCCGAAACTACTGGACCGATTTCAAAAATTCTTTCACCGTTAGAAAGCTACATCTTCACTGAGTAACATAGGCTGTATATTATACTAACTTCCCACCCCGGCTTCGCTCGGGGAGACAAAATATTTGATAAATGTCTATAGGCTCCGAAACTACTGGACCGATTTCAAAAATTCTTTCACCGTTAGAAAGCTACACTATCACTAATTAACATAGGCTAGCTGCCCGCCCCGGCTTTGCACGGGTAGACAAAATATTTGATATAAATGTCTACCCGTGCGAAGCCGGGGCGGGCCGCTAGTGTATAATATATTCTGTTTCTGTATTATAGTTTTAAGGTGTACAATAAACAGTTATCTATCTAAATATACAAACTAGATCATCTTGTCGTTTTGAGTATAGTTTTGAGTATTTTGGCATTACAAACAGACGCTCAGTTGTATTTATTTGTATCGATTACAAGCATTTATATTACTTGCAAATGACTTGCAATGGTTGTTTAGGTCAAACCTTGCAAGCTGAATTAGAACCACTTCCACTTATCCTACGGAGTCTCACATGTTGGTTCAGTTTCGATGACAATGCATTTTATTGTAAGCACGACCTGAATCGACATCCAGGAAGAGCTCCAGATGAAGGAACTCTTCAAGGGTCAGCAGCACAGACACGAGATATTGTGTACTCGTGTTATTGTGATAGCCGGTGTTCAGTAGTACCATGACATGGTGGCTGCACTCAGGGTTGGCTCCTGTCTAGGGAACTCCTCAATGGTTAGCAGCACACAAGAAATTTAGCGAAAGCATGTAATTGAAACTGATTTTTAACTATTCACTTTTATAACTTTAAATTTCGCTACCGAATATCTGATGCGAGATGTCAATCGAGATCGATATCAAAGTCCTTTGACACTGTGGCTTGAGGACAAAAAGACAGAGCACTGAGTTTCTTGTCGGTTCTTCTCAGGTGGCTTTTTTTCCGAACCCGTGGTTATTTAGACCTTCATTTGTGACTATTAGGGCCTAAACTGATTTTTTTTTATTTTGAAAATTCTGAAGCGAATTCAGACTCGGTTTTAAGTAAAATAATCTACTCTTTTTTGTATAAAATCATTCTTATGACCTTAAGATTCGAGGAAACTATAACCTAATTAATGATAATTGATTAAAACACAATTAAACAGTAGGTATATTAAAACTACCTGAAATAATATAATAATCATTAATGGTTAACGTTTTATGACCTTAAATTTCTAAAACTGTGGGAATATCAAAGTATTTTTCTCATGGTTTGGTTATAAATTCATTAGTTTTTACCCGACTAAATTGTTAGCCTTTGCCTTAGCGAGGCCAAAAGTAAGGGTTATGGTTTTAACAGTCCATGTATGTTTGTATTAATGTATTGTACTATTCATCAGTGCCGGTAGCAGGAACATTGTCGACATCGTTTTCGTATCGCCTTCGACTATTTTTTATTGGAAAATGAACAGCGCTGCGGCGGTGAAAAGCGGAACTAAAAATTAGTATGCCAATTTTGACATATCGCGAGTTACGTTTTCGAATACGTTGTCGACAATGTTCCTGCTACCGGCACAGATTTTGTTTAATAAAGTGTCAATCGATTCGTTATTACGCCCGGGTGACAAAGATTTCTTGAGTTTACGCGTAGTGTAGGACGCCCTCGGGCTAGATCAGTGATTCCCAAAAATTCATTAGTGGTTTGTAGGTATTTTACTTATATACTTAAATAATATGGCTTTATATACTTATATGGCTAACGCTGGCCGTGCGAAACCGGGGCGGGTTGCTTGTTTTGTGTGAATATTCCCCACGTGCAGCAACTTACGTCTACACTGATCTACACTATCTATACTAATATTATAAAGCGGAAAGATTTTTGTATGTTTGTATTGAATAGGCTCCGAAACTACTGGACCGATTTCAAAAATTCTTTCACCGTTAGAAAGCTACACTATCACTGAGTAACATAGGCTAGCTGCATGCCCCGGCTTTGCACGGGTAGACAAAATATTTGATATAAATGTCTACCCGTGCGAAGCCGGGGTAGCCGCTAGTAAATAAATAAAATAAAAGTATACGCGTGTACTATAAATTGATATGCTTTGTAATGGAACGGTTATATTTGCATATATTAAAGACTTCATTAATTGTATGAAGTGACTTAATGAAGTATTTACTTCAGTAGGTAAGTCACTTCATAGCGCGGATGCCGCCATTTTGATAGTTTAATTTTTTTATACCACTAAGGTGGCACACAAGCATACGGCCCACCTGATGGTAAGCAGTCACCGTAGCCTATAGCCGCTAGCAATACCGGGGGTTTCACTAACGGGTTGCCAACCCCGTTGTTGATGAGGACTAACTGTGCTAGCAGCATTACTACTAGCCCAGCGTATCCTCGTGGAGCACTGGCAACCTTACTTACAGCAGAAACACAACACTACATCAAGTAGTGTTATTTCACTGCGGTCTTCTGTAAGGTGGAGGTACTGTCCCCAGTCGGGCGGCTCAAGTTTAAATGGGAAAACCCACGGGAAATCCCAAATCACCCTACCTCTCTTTTTAAAAGCTCATTCTGTGATTAATCACTGTACTTAAGCTTAGAAAAACTCATTGGTACAGGCCGGGTTTTGAACCTGGGCCCATCAGATGACAAGCCGTAGCTTCAACCACAAGGCCACCACGGCTTTATTTGCGTGTACTATTTCCTTTATGCTATTTAATGGAGTAGATATTTGCATTAATTAATGAATATATTAACCATTGGCATGTCGCGCTTCCGCGTGCGGTCATAAGGGTCTGTCTGTCATCTGTCAAGCGCTAGACTGTTTCGCGGTCACTGTGCGCCCGCATGCACGAAAACTCCGATTTCTATTAAATTTTCTATGGAAGCAATATGTTACAATTATTGTTCTCGAATACTGATTAAATTTCCTATCGAATGTGTTAATTTATTTATTTTTAATAATAAATGTTATTTCTAGTAATAACGTACGTAAGTCATACAATAGGGCGCCAAAATATCGGCAACCATGTCGGCGCAAATCAAAATCAAAATCAAAAATAATGTATTCAGCTTAGGCCTTAATTGAATTGTATGAAGTGACTTACTGAAGTAAATACAGCACGGATGGTTGATCACTTGTTTCCAAAACAATGTCATTGGTTTTATTACAGACCCGTGTGTTAACATTGGCGCCCTAGACATATACAGGGTGTTACAAAACCACCCATAAAGCCGGGGCCTTATAACTTAGTAACGCTGTATAACATACCTCAAAAAATATTATTATTTTCACTGATGTGCAAACCCAATTTCAGTAAAATTAAAGAGTAAACTACGCAAAATGTACCTACATTTCTACCTAATTCGGGATAAAAAGTATTCCATGCTTAGTGTATGCCAAATTACATACAAATTCTTCTTCTTCTTCAAGAAGGGTGTGAAGAGATTTTTGAAGGGTCGGCAACGCGCGAGCGATACCCCTGGTGTTGCAAGCGTCCATAGGCTGCGGTAACCGCTTACCATCAGGCGGGCCGTATGCTTGTTTGCCACCTTAGTGGTATAAAAAAAAAAAAAAAAAAAAAAAAAAACCGTTAAGTAATTTATTTTTATACCACTAAGGTGGCAAACAAGCACACGGCCCGCCCAATGGTAAGCGGTTACCGTAGCCTATGGACGCTTGCAACACCAGGGGTATAACTCTCGTTGTCGACCCTTCAGAAATCTCTTCACACCCTTCTTGAAGAACCCCATGCTGTCATCCTTTGGGAAAACCACGGCGGGGAGTTCATTTCACAGTTTAATTGTGCGCGGGAGGAAGCTCTTTTGGAACCGCGCAGTTCGGGACCATTTTGGTTCCAACGTGTGGGGATGAATTCCCCGCCGGTTCAGTTTTTTCTGAGTTACAAACACCCATACCACACATACAAATTTTTAGATGTACAAATTATTATTTGGCTTATAATAAAGAATTTTCATAGTAATAAAAATATTTTCTCCATATAATTTCACGTCACGACCTATTTATCTCACAGAATGCTAGAGAAGATTCCTCGCTCTACTTACGGTAGGCAGTAGGCATACGATCTTTGTATCCGGCTGGGGTCATTGACCGGAGGAGTGTCCACACTGGTTCTCAAGAAAGTACGCGAAGTGCAGGTATACCGTAAGAGACTGACGTCATAATGACAAACATTTGTAATTAATTACGGATTAATCGTATTTATTTGTTGCCCTGCTCCAATAGTATACGTTTTTTAGTGTTCTAACTGCTAACACATTAATGTTGAATGAGCATGCAATTTGAATCAACGATCTTTATTACTGATCGATATATTATGTACACTGATTGATTAATTAGATGATATAATCAAAGATTAGATGCTGACATTATTGGCTAGTTTACTTTGAAATGCCTGGACAACAGGCACAGGACCAGCTTCGTAGGCGCAGTATGGGCAGCCATTGTTAGCCTTGTAGATTTTCTTACAAAGAGATTAACCAATCAAGAATCTAGAGTTTTAGTTTTAAAGCATAGATAAAACAGTCTACAATTGACATTGACATAAAATGTGACAGTTAACACTCTGTTGTGATTTCTTCTCTTAGATTAATTTCTCCGTTTTATATTTTAAAGTTGAACTATACATTTTCCACTGACCAGTCTCCATCGTTTATCTTCACCTACCACTAATAAACGTCCACTACGTTTAGAACTTATGTAATCTGTGCCTACCACACCACGTGACATTGGCGGAATAGCTGTATTAAAAGCTCGTCGCCATTAACTTAAAGAAGAAGAAATAGCAGACTCGAGGCTATTAAATGACAAAATGGCAAACAGAGCAGATATTGGTGCCAATTCTGTTGTTCAAAATTAATAAACATAACTAATTTGACAGGTCTAAAAGTCTTGATATCCCTTTCTCGTGTGCGGGGTTAAATAAGGATGGCAATATTTTTAGACCTGTCAAATAAGTTAAGTTTAGTTATTTTGAACAACAGAATTGGCACCAATATACTGTTATATGTAGACAGTTGAAATTTTCACAGAATGTGTATTATATTAAAAATTAATATAAATAAATAATGAAACGGAGCTTCCCTACTAGAAACGTGTCTTTTTGGATTTTTTTTGCTCTATTCAAAATTCATATTCAAAAAGATCTTTATTTGACTAGACTTTACAGGCAAGCACTTTCAAATCGTCAGAATCTACCACCGGATTCGGAAGGTCGGTCTTGCTGAGAAGAATCCGGCAAGAAACTCAGCAATTACTCTTTTAAAAACCAAAAGAATAACATAAAGTTTACATTTCAAATACTAACTTAACATGGATACCTATTGCTCAAAATAATTACAAAAAACAATTGATAACACTAAAAAAAATATTAACACATGGTAAATATTAGTATTTTTATAATGGCAAGAAGTAGACACTTGAAATGTTCTTCTTCTTCTTCTTCCTAAGTATGACAATCAATCCCTTCAGGGACTATTTTTGCCAGTGTCGAGTGTTATAGAATTTTCATGTTGCAAAATTTCTCGTGTTTGCCGCATTAAAATGCCTAGTGTCATGCATTCTAACGCCCAATGGAGTTTCTGGAGACAACCCACGGCAGTAGCAGATCGTAACACGCCTTTAGATTAGAGGTAACCTATTGACCAAAATGTTAAATCACTTAACCCAAAAGTCGTATTATGGCATTATTTCCAATGCTCCTATAAATCAGCCACTAAATGAAACTTTACTGCACATATCGACACCAAAAATACACATTAAAGATCACTATAACACAATTTACGACACACTGGAAAAAAATCTCAACCGCTCCACCTGATTCCCGCCAAAAACTCCCTTGAAATGTTCATAACTTCATAGAGTGTGTATTGCGTTTTTTTTTTTTTTATTTATTTAAAACTTATTGCAATAGACACCTCTAGGGATCGAACCAGAATGGGACGAGTGTCATTAAAACTCGTTTGATTTCAGTGCGAGTCCAACTCGCACTGGCCAATTAACCTGTGTACAAAACTACATAGTTAGTTTACTTATAATAAATAGCATTTTATCACGGTTTTCTATGAATAATATTGCAAAATGTTAATTTTATTTTGTACAATATATTTCGTGACTAATTAAGACAATTACCATGAAATTGAAACGATACGTGAACGACATTAATCAGTTATGAAATATGACAAATACCAGTCTTGCTTTCGTCATTCTTCCCCCCCCCTGGCGAAATTTATGAGACTGAAGTCTTCGAAGTATATCCGCCCACAATGACCAATGCAGTTTTGATCAATATGCTAATTGTTGCTAACAAAATACTGTTTTAAATTCATTATACTGAGTATTTAGGGGTCTGTACCAAAAGATATAAAAGGAGCCCTTATGTCTGTCTGGTTTTGGTGCCACGGTTAGTTTGGGTACCTACGCTAATACATTTTTTGGTACCCATCGGTGCGGTACCCTGGGTTCAGCCCAAAGCGGTAAATGTCCACTTGATTTTTAGTAAAGCATCGTATTAATATCAAGCTTCCTTTTATATAAAAAATACAAAATAAATAACTATTAACTGTTTTATAAATAGCTTCCCGACAGCAAACCCTTAAAATAACGAAATAAAAAAAGCAAATAAGGTTTTTTAGAAGCTTTTGTTGCATTTCCTGTGAGCTGCTAACCATTGAGGAGTTCCCTAGTCAGGACCAACCCTGAGTGCAGCGACCATGTCATGGTACAACTGAACACCGGCTATCACAATAACACGAGCACACAATATCTCGTGTCTGTGCTGCTGACCGTTGAAGAGTACCTTCATCTGGAGCTCTTCCTGGATGTCGATTCAGGTCGTGCTTACAATAAAATGCACTGTCATCTAAACTGAACCAACATGTGAGACTCCGTAGGATAAGTGCAAGTGGTTCTAATTCAGCTTGCAAGATTTGACCTAAGCCTGTAACCATTGCAAGTTATGTAAAAACTTGTAATATAAATTAAGTACCGGTCCAGCATTTAAAATAAAACAATTTTTTTTCTTAACCAGCCAGCATGATACAACAAAAATATGACCGCGATTAAAAAATAAACAATTCAACTTACCTACTTGGTAAGAATATTACGTTCACAAAAACACAAAATAAAAAAAAAGTTTTCAGTCACTAATCCTTATAACTAATTTGACACATGTCACTATCACTACTTATAATTTTCACACAACTTCAAACAAATGAAAAGTCGTTTTAAAACTTCAAAAAATATGTCCATACGACCGCACAGTCTCACAGTTTTTGCCGTACTAAAAATGTATCTTACTAGCAAGTAGCAGTAAAGTTAATTTGTCTTTCTTTGTTTTGTTTTGTGTCGCGAATGCGTTTAAAAGTATTTTAAATATAAAGCGTTGTGGAGAAAGCAATAACTGTTTAAATAACGTTGTGTTAATATCGTTATTTCGTAGTTACTATTAAAACATGTAATTGTATCATAGAAATTTGAATATTGCATTGTTATTCCAATATCATTGCACAAAAATACAAATCTTTTCTCTTTATAATCTATCTATATATATATATATATAAATCAAATGCTGTTCGTTAGTCTCGCTAAAACTCGAGAACGACTGAACCGATTTGGCTAATTTTAGTCTTGAAATATTCGTCGAAGTCCAGGGAAGGTTTAAACGGTAGAAAATATGGAAAAATTGCGAGTAAAACACTAAAAACGACAAAATTATTTTCCCATACAAACTGTTCTTACCTGTCAAACATTTGATTAATGGTGATAAGAAGTTCACCGGGTCATCTAGTATTAGTATAGATTTCAAACCAACCTAACCTCAATATAACAAACCACAGTTAAACGAATTACTTATTATAACCAATTTTATGTTTTTCCCTTCAGATTTGGAGAACAATTCAGATTAGACTTTTCATTTTACTTCGTACTTGCTTTTTATAAAATTGTGTTGTTTTTTGTGCTTAATACATAAATAAAAGACATCATCCATTTTGGTCCAAATCTGAAAGAGCCAGCCAACGCAATTTTTTTGTATATTCTGTTAGAACTTGTCTGTCTGATTTTTTTTTACTATGGCACCAAAGCCGACCATTGCAGTTGATATTTTTGAGTTCGAAAATCTGAATTTTCATACATTTTGTTGATAATAGGAATTCAAAGTCACCAAAACAAATGAAATGTCCTGTAATGTCCAACTTTGGTGCCATAGTAATAAATGCTCAGACGGACAAGCTCTAACAGAATATACAAAAAACCGGCCAGTGCGAGTCGGACTCGCGCACCGAGAGTTCCGTACACACTTGTAGGTAAGGTTAAAAGTAGGAGAACTTCAAATGAGGTCATTATTCGTCGGTGACTCTCAACAGCGCGAAACAAGAAATCTCTATGAAACATGGATGATGTCCTTTGTTACATGGAGGTTGCACGGTAAATCGTTACTTCTAAACGTTATAAGTTTTAAAAAACGTTGCGTATATCAACAGTTTATTTATTCCCCACACTAATATCGGTGTCGGTGACAAGTCCGTGCTAACTGGGGAAAGTAGAAGCGCTCAATGTGCTCAAATAATTCGCTTACATTAGCAGCTTTAGATGCTTTAGCCTGATTTCTCCTTGACCTCTAACTGCGTTTGTGTACCATTAAACACAGAAACTCACATAGAAATAATACACGGGAAAAGTAAACATCTATGATAATCTTTTTATTGTATTACGGCTAGGATAGCCGTAAAATAATAATAATAATAATAATAATAATAAGTCGAGTCACCGTCTGTCAATTTTTATCCAATATTGAGACATTTTGCATGGCAGACGTCCGTAGTCTCATCCCATAGCCCAGTATCCCAATCCATTGACAGTTCACCATAATAGCCCAATTTTAGTTTTCCCTCCCAATGAAATAGTCTCTGCACTCGGCGAGGATCATCCCCGGGTGCATCACTATGCATTCCGGGGATGATACTCGCCACGTGTATCCCTTACCAAATATATAAAAATTCTCGAACGGGCCTCTACGTGTTGGATATATAAGCAAGCCTAGATAAAGGACCGGATCATACAAGTCAGTGAATTTAAGAGAAACATAATAATAATAATGAGGACCTTGAATTCGACCACGTAATTATTTTTGATGTCTTACATGTTTCCTCTCGGTTATACTTATAAAAACACTAGCTTTTGCTCGCGGTTTCGCGTCGAAAAGTGAGTAAGTCAACCTGTATCTAAATCATAGCTTCTGCCAACTAATGCCTATTTTAATGTGTTTAATTTCTAAAATGACGGATTTTCATACAAATTTTCTTTCCCTATGTTACCCCTTAGGGGTGGAATTTCCATAAATACTCAAAAATGTTTTTATTCATTTTTAACATACATGCCAAATTCCATTCGTTAAACTTCAAAAATGACGGATTTTCATACAAACTTTCATTCCCTATTTTTTACCCCTTAGGGGTGGAATTTCCATAAATACTCAAAAATGTTTTTTATTAATTCTTAACAGACATGCCTAATACCAATTTCCATTCATTGAACTTCAAAAATGACAGATTTTCATACAAGCTTTCATCCCCTATTTGACCCCCTTAGGGTTGATATTTCCTGCCCTTCCTTAGTGGATGTCTACGTCATAAAGGGTACCTACTGTCAAAATGTCAAGTCTCTAACCCCAGCCGTTTAGACTGTGCGTTGATATGTCAGTCAGTCAGTTTCTTGTTTCATTTATTTATACAGATAGTTAATCAAAATATTTGTGAAACAAAAGTCAAAAAATCATTTTTAAAGCTCATCAAATGAAGTGTAAATTCAACTGATTTATTTATTTAATTGTATCTTACTGCTGCGATTCGTTTTGTTTGAGTGTTGTTCTTTTTACACATATATTTATGGTGTCGATTCAGTTGTTCAAAATTACTAAACTTAACTAATTTGACAGGTTGCTTGCTATCCCTTTCTCATGTGCGGTGTTAAATAAGGATGGCAATAATTTTAGATCTGTCAAATTAGTTAAGTTTAGTAATTTTGAACAACAGAATTGGCACCATTATCATTGGTGTTGGGATATTATTTACTCTGAGGTGTTAGTAATAAAAAAACTAAAATTTGCTTGCTGCGTATAACATATAATTTTAATCTTTATAAAAGAATTCTTCACATTGGCCTGGTATCCATGCAATCGTCTTCGAGTGTTCGCTGTCTTATCTGGAAAATAAAAAGCATTTTAAGTTTGTAATACATACATATCATCACGCCATGTCCCTCACGGGGTAGGCAGAGAGTAAAAAGCGCCATTTCACTAGACTTGCACACCTCTTTTGCTTCTACATTCATCAATCTCTTCAGTATGAGGTACCACCTAGTACCTAGTCTCTTGTGGCCAGTAATGTCACTAGCTACAGTGCCCTTCACACCGGAACACAGTGTAGTGTACGTACACTAGTGCTTGGCGGCAGAATATCTGACACTGCGGTGGTACCCACCTAGCCGGACTCTTGCAATAAGAGGCCTACCACCTAGTACCTAGTCTCTTATGGCCAGTATGTTACAGTGTCTTTGAGACCTAGCTTTCTTCACTTACTTTTTTTTATAACACTTTATAATATGGCACACAAGCATATGGCCCAACTGATGGTAAGCAGTCACCGTAGCCTATAGCCGCTAGCAGTACCAAGGATATCACTATCGAGCTGCCAACCATGTTGCTAATATGGACTCACTGTGCTAGCAGCATTACTACTAGCCCAGCGTATCCTCGTGGAGCACTGGCAGCCTTACTCACCGCAGAAACACAACACATCAAAATAGTGTTATTTGACTGTGGTCTTCTGTAAGGTGGAGGTACAGTCCCCAGTCGGGCGGCTCCAATTTTAATGGGAATACCCACGGGAGATCCCAATTCGCCCTACCTCCTACTACGCTTTCCTTCGCTCTGGGTCGGCCTCAGTTGCTTCAGCGTTGGCGTCGTCAGAGGGAGCTCCTTCCGTGGGCACTTCAGAGTGTCCATCCGCGGTCGATACTTCTGTTGCTATAATATACTTTAGTTTAAATTACTTGTAAATCTATGTCTTTATGCAGCTAATAAATGATTTCTATTCTATTCTTACTTAAAACAATCATTTTAATGCCATAATAATGTTTTTTTTATGAATATTGTAAGAAAAATCACCTAGACTAAGATTTGAAATAAATAATGGAAATTAAGAAATATAAGAATTTTAATCTGGAGCTTTCACCTTCACACCATGGAATCCGGTGTGAGGATAATTTTCACGTCGCGATAACTAATAGCGGCCCGCTTCGCACGGGTAGACATTTTGTCAAATATTTTGTCTACCCGTGCGAAGCCGGGGCGGGCAGCTAGTATAATATATAGCTTATGTTATTAGCTTATGTGATAATGTAGCTTTCTAACGTGAAAGAATTTTTGAAATCGGTCCAGTAGTTTCAGAGCCTATTCAATACAAACATACACGCAAAAATAAAAATCTTTTCTCTTTATATTAATTAGTATAGAAGTATAGAAGACGTATCTGCTGATGTTGAGTCTTGTGTGTTGGGACTCATTTTTAAAAACTCATATGGAGGTAGATAACAATATTCGTTCTACCCGCGATTCAAGATGGCGACGCACACAACTACAATCAGTCAGTCAGCCCGTGACCACGGCCGATGCAACTCGGTCGAAACGTCGGGAGGTAAATAAACAATTTAATATAAAAAAATAGTAAAGATGGCAGGATCGGAATAGGAGAGTGGAAGAGTTTTTGTCCTGTAATTCTCATAAACTAATTAATCCTCTGCTGGAACAGATTTCTTTTGCAATAAGCAGTGCACATGTACAATCTATTCTCTTCCTGTGATTTTGTTCTTATTAATTTGTTGTGTGTACATGAATTATTAAATAAATTAATAGTGAGGTATTATAACTCAATATTAATTTATTATATTAATATAATTTACCAGCGTGGCCTTCCTCCGTAGTCTCTGAAAAATACCCAGAAGTTATTTTAAGAAACTTGAATAAAATGTAAAGAAAACAATTAACCGATTTCAAACGCATGTACGTAAATTAAACGAGTATTAAAACATAATTATAAACACTTAGGTACCAATTATGTTGTTCAAAATTACTAAAATTAACTAATTTGACAGGTCTAAAAGGCTTGCTATCCCTTTCTCATGTGTGGGGTTAAATAAGAATAGCAATGGTGTAGATTCTGTTGTTCAAAATTACTAAAATTAACTAATTTGACAGGTCTAAAAGGCTTGCTATCCCTTTCTCATGTGTGGGGTTAAATAAGAATAGCAATGGTGTAGATTATGTTGTTCAAAATTACTAAAATCCACTAATTTGACAGGTCTAAAAGTCTTGCTATCCCTTTCTCATGTAAGCAGGTTTGCTCGCAGGTTAAATAAGGAAGACAATATTTTTAGACATGTCAAATTAGTTTAGTAATTTTGAACAACAGAACTGGCACCAATAGCTTGTTTAAGTCCTGTCAAATTAGTTTAGTTTAGAGATTCTATACAACGGAAGTGACACCTTATTCTCTTAGTTTAATTTGTTGGGTCAATTATTAACATTTTTGCTTTATCAAAATATGTTTAAACGCACCATTGTGTTCTGCTACAGTTGTATCACTTGAATCTAAAAATATATGTTTCATTAATTACTTCATTATTATTGTTTCTTTAATTGACATATTTTTGAGATGTTTATTGTATGCCTTTTCCCTGCGAATTGGCCCTCGTGTCAATATAATATGTAGCCTATGTTACTCAGTTATATTACAGCATTCTGGCGGTGTAAGTTTTTTTTTTATCCGGTCTAGTAGTTTCAAATTTCATTCGTTACATACAAAACTTTCCTCTCTATAATATTTTAGACTAGGTTCAGAAAACAGAACACTCAATAATTGTAACACCAATTTTGGGTTCCACTTTTCGTCGCCACGGCGTTGTTCATTTTCGAATACAAAAATAGTCGAAAGCGATACATAATACATACTATTTTGACGTAGAAGCTGTATAAAAATGGCGGATTTAGTAACTAATATCAACATTTTGATTTCAAAATGGCGTCATATTGTATTTCATACAGGCTGGACAATCAAAATCAAAATCATTTGTTTAGTTTAGGCCCTAATAAGGCACTTATGAAGGTCTCAATTACCACCGGTTCGGAAAAAAGCCATCTGAGAAGAACCGGCAAGAAACTCAGTGCTCTGTCTTTTTTTTTCATGTAACAATCATTATATAACAATTTGTAACAAAAAATTAAGAGTGTAACTATAAATTATATTTTTAAATACTTACCAGAGTCGCTGGGTGGTTGAGTGCTAGCATCACCTTGGTTTTCTTTAAAAGAAACAAATTATTATAAAGTATTTTACATGTATAAATATGGCTTTTAATTTACGATGGCAAGCGCCACAACTTTTTTTATATCATACTGTGAAAATGATAAATCTCCATTTTGTTACGTCCGCCATATTGGATTGAAAGAAGCGGCAAAGGTAATCGTGCACCAACCAAACGAGTATGCCAAATTTCAGCTCAATCGGACACTGGGAAGTGGGTGTTTAACTTGCAAGATTTGATTACACACACCGGACAGTTGGAACTAAATACAAGCTTGTAATAATATGTGTCAATAACTACCTTCTGCCACACTGTTGTCCCTGTGAAAAAAGGATGTAACACTATCATCACCACTAAAGATTCTTGGAATTTACTCCTTAAGAATTGATATCCGTGGTGGCCTTGTGGTTGAAGCAACGGCCTGTCATCTGATGGGCCCACGTGAGTTTTTGTAAGCTTAACCTTATTTATAAAATTCTCGTGTCGCGGTGTTTGTAAGTTAAACTTTTTGAGAGGTAGGGTGATTTGGGATTTCCTGTGGGTTATCCCATTTAAATTGGAGCCGCCCGACTGGGGACTGTACCTCCGCCTTACAGAAGACCGCAGTGAAATAACACTACTTGATGTAGTGTTGTGTTTCTGCGGTGAGTAAGGTTGCCAGTGCTCCACGAGGATACGCTGGGCTAGTAGTACTGCTGCTAGCACAGTGAGTCCTCATCAACAACATGGTTGGCACCCTGTTAGTGATACCCCTGGTATTGCTAGCGGCTATAGGCTACGGTAACTGCTTACCATCAGGTGGGCCGTATACTTGTGTGCCACCTAAGTGGTATAAAAAAAAAACTCTTCCAAAACGGCTTGACCGATTCTCATAAAATTTTGTGTGCATATTGGGTGGGTCTGAGAATCTGACAACATCTATTTTTCATCCCCCTAAATGTTAAGGGTAGTCATTTATCAAATATGTCTACCCGTGCGAAGCCGAGGCAGCTTGTGTAATACAGCAAACTCGTGTTTCATTCCCCTACAAAACATATCACTTAAGTACAGTGATTTATCACATCATGAGCTAAAAAAGAGAGGTAGGATGCATTGGGATATCCTATAGGTTTTCCCATAAAATTGGAGCCGCCCGGCTGGGGACTATACCTCCACCATACAGAAGATTGCAGTAACATAAAACTGCTTTGATGTAGTGTTGTGTTTCTGCGGTAAGTAAGGTTGCCAGTGCTCCACGGGGATTCGCTGCGCTAGTAGTAATGCTGAGCACAGTAAGTCCTCATGAACAACATTGTTGGCAACCCGTTAGTGATACCCCTGGTATTGCTAGCGGCTATAGGCTACGGTGACCGCTTACCATCAGGTGGGCCGTATGCTTGTGTGACACCTTAGTGGTATATTTTTTTTTACCTTAATTCCATTAAGGTCTTGGTTACAGATCCTTTCGGCGTTAAGAACACAGCTTGGTAAACTCCTTCGTAAATGTGAATGAACTGTGTTATTCGTATTATGATGGCTGAATCTGTTACCTGGTAAAAACAAATCGAAATCAACAATAATTTATTCAGTTTAGACCCTAATAAGACACTTATTAGGGTGTCGATTACCACCGGTTCTTAAAAGCCACCTGAGAAGAACCGGCAAGAAACTCAGTGCTCTGTCTTTTTTTCATGTAACAATCATGATATAACAATTTGTGACAAATAATCCAAATTGTACTATACGAGATGTGACCACAGGTCTAGTGGCTAGTATATCTGACTGCTACGTTGGGGTTGCGGGTTCGATAACCGCCGGGGCAAACATTTTATTTATCTGTTAAGCATATAAGCATGTATTTACAAAAGTATATAAGTATTGTATCAGCTGCTGGTTCTCATAGTACAAGCTTTGCTCAGTTTGGCGCTAGATGGCGCTGTGTGATAATGTCCAAGCATTATAATTATTATATTCTTATTATACCTTAGCATAATTAAATACTGTACTCCTTTTTTCAGAAAATTGCGCGGACGGAGGAGCCTTAGCAGTAAGACCCCAAATAATATGGGATAAGGGCAGGAGAACGATGATAATAATTACCACGTAGAAAGCAAACGATCCGCCGAGACTCCGTCTCGTGGAAGCCTCGATTGGGACACCGTTTACTGTGACCTGAACATACACACGTTTTATTATACACGATGTAAAAAATAATCAACCTGTATAAGTTGTCACAACACTACAAACAAAATGGAGGATTGTAGATGCGTACTCACGTAGTCAACAAACTGTTTTTTTCTGAATCTACCCACTTTTGCACCTTGATATTATATAACAAAAATAATACTACAAAATGTGGGTACCAACTAACTTAGCTTGTAAGTGCCATGTACATTACAGCATATAAAACGAACATGAATGCTATGTATAAAAGTCGATGATACTGGTGTACGGTAAAACTCGAATGAGTTTATGTTACATCTTTAGAATAGATATAATAATATGTATTGGTTTAATAAATAAATAAAAAAAAAAATAAAAAAAAATTAACACAAAACAGACAGAACTTAGCCTACCTACTTATAGACAAAAGATCTGACCTAAACCAGAATCATGCGGGAGCGTGCCAAGAATGCTGGCAGCATTGCCACGCTGGATAGCAATGCTGATTCTCTGAGCGAGATATGTTCCAGCACGCTTGTCACGGGAGGCCTCCATGTAAAGCTGAAGAGCATCCGGGCCTCAGGGACCCAGAGTTATTGTCATACATACTTGAAATAATAACAAACAAAATTGCGAATATAAAATCTATAAAAATCAAACTTCAAAATATATTTATCCTGATTATCCTGGTCAGGATATTAGGATAAAGTTATGATATTATTGTATTGTCATCGGTCCTTAATACGTGTGCAAATTATCACAATGATCAGACGCCTTGAAGTCAGTGAAAATTTTCAGATAAGCCCTCTATACTTTGCAAAGGACATCATCAATTTTGGTCCAAATCTGAAAGTGCCGGCCAACGCCTTTTTTGTATATTCTGTTAGAGCTTGTCCGTCTGATCATTTATTACTATGACACCAAACCTGTAGGACCATTGTAGTTGATTTTATTTGAGTTCGAAATTCTTATTTGTCATACATTTTTGTTGAAAATGGGAATTTAAAATAACAAAAACAAATGAAATGTCCTGTAATGTCCAACTTTGGTGTCATAGTAATAAATGCTCAGACGGACAAGCTCTAACAGAATATACAAAAAAATGCGTTAGCTGGCACTTACAGATATGGACCAAATCTCTATGAAACATGGATGATGTCCTTTGAGTGGAACAAGGAGCCGTGAATGGCCAAAGTTTAATTTTTCAAATGGAACTGCAAAAGTGCTCGACTCAAAAACATTTTTCAATTCCCACCAGTAGCTCCCGAGTTTAGCGCACTCACCAAACAAATTCATCAACTTTGTATTAAGCATAGATATGTATGTTTGTATGAAAACAATGACGATACCTTTTCAACAGAGCACTCTTCAGAACAAGAGAAGGCAATTTCTTGTTCAAACTGCTCATTCTCATTGGGTGCAGGTACCACTGGCGATTGTGGGATCTGAACCACTGTACAAATTATCATCATATCATTATTATCATCATCAAAATCACTATGATATCATTATATCATCATGTCATTATCGTATCATTTCATTATCTTAAGATTTATCAACATCACTATCATATCATTATATCATCATATCATTATCGTATCATTTCAATTTCTTAATATCTATTAACAAGTGTAGATATAGCTGTTTGGGACTCCTAAAGCTCTATTGAGTTTTATGCAATGGCTGAGACACCCTCACTTTCATGGAAGCAAATCGGAAGTGCATTGGTCAGCGCATATTACGCCGCGCATTTTTTTTATACCGCTAATGTGGCACACAAGCATACGGCCCACCTGATGGTAAGCTTTCATCGTAGCCTATAGCCGCTAGCAATACCCGGGGTATCACTAACGGGTTGCCAACCATGTTGTTGAACACAACACTAGATCAAGTAGTGTTATTTGACTGCGGTCTTCTGTACGGTGGAGGTACAGGCCCCAGTCGGGCGGCTCCAATTTAAAAGGGCAAACCCACGGGAAATCCCAAATCGCCATAGCTCTCAAGAAGCAATTATTGTCAGTGAGCGAATAGGTTCGATTCAATCGGTCGAGTTAAACTCATTATAATTTTCTACCGCGCCGCTGTTACCATCTCAACGCTATGAGAACTTGCGCAGTGCCTGAAGCAACCCTGAGGAGCTGAAGTAAGGTAAGGGCTATCAGTTGTTTCAAGGAGAGTCGATGTGCTTTAGAAGTGCTGCACATGACCGCCACCGCATTATTTTGAAAAGAGGATAAGACAGGCGTGTTGAAGTCCTAATTCGTTAATTACAGTATTTACAGTCCACTTAATATTTTGCTCCACCAATAGCAAAATTATAAAAGGATGTTTCAACTTACCCGGCGCTGTTAAGTGAAATAATTTAAATATATCATTAATTCTAGTTGTCTGTATTGCTATTTTTATAGGTGGTCATTTAAACTTTCATAAGTGCTGTATTAGGGGCTAAACTGAATAAATAATTTTGGATTTAATGCTAGAAAGCGCAAACAAGCGTACAGTTTGCTTGATGGTAAGCGGTCAACATATATTATGGACCTGTATGCCAGAGGTGTATAATAGAAATTGGGTTGTTTAACTCACGTTGAGAGGATTTACTGTACAACTAGCATAAGTTTCCAGCGTAGAACCTCTTTGAAAATCTTTAGAAACCACACTTGCCACAATAACATAGCACTGCTCAGTAGTATAGGTATAATTTGACTTGTTCAAAATAAAAAATCCGCGACAAGACCGCTGGTCTAGTGGTTAGTATACCTGACGGCTACGCTAGAAGTCGGGTTCTATTCCCTCCAGGGTGAACATTTATGTGACAAATATGTTTACCTTTCGTCTGGGTGTTTGGTATGTATTTAAAAAATGTATTGTATCAGCTGCTGGTTCCCATAGTACAAGCTTTGCTTAGTCTGGGGCCAGATGGCGATGTGTGATAATGTCCAAGCATTATCATTATTATTATTAAAATCTGCCAAAGTATATAATAATAATTTATGTTTACGCCTTCCCACAAGGGTCTCTGAAGAGGTAGGCAGAGGTTACAACGCCCACTTTCCACCGAAGATAATTTGCCAACGTGACAGATGGTGAGTCCGTCGCCGTCTCGTAGGCACTACATATGTCCTTGAATTATTATAAGCAGGTTAAACTTACATTCATCTGAAACAAGAGATATTAACTTTAGTTTACGTATGGCATAGTGATTCTGTACATACGGCGGCTAATAACGTAGTATCTGCGCCTCCCAAACATGTATTGTCAAACTTTACATTACTAGCGCTCACTGTTGTACAAGTCAGTGCAAAAAATGTATCTCAAATGTAATGTAATCACACGTATATTATAAACTAGCTATTGCCCGCGACTACGTCCGCGTTGAGCTTAGAATCTCAGAGGAACCTAAAATTTTCGCGGGATAAAAAGTATCCTATGTGTTAATCCAGGCTATAAACTATCTGTGTTCCAAATTTCATTCAAATCCGTTGAGCAGTTTTTGCGTGAAATAGTAACAAACATACATCCATCCATCCATACTCACAAACTTTCGCATGTATAATATTAGTAGGATGCACAAGTTTGTGTGTAAGTGTGTGTGTATTTGTACCCTCTTCACGCCTCAACGGCTGAATATATTTATATGAAATTTGGAATGCAGGTAGCTTATGAGCTAGATTAACATATAGGATACTTTTGTCCCGGAAAATTGTGTGGTTCCCGAGAGATAGTTGAAAAATGCCGGCGAAGCACAAGCACATATTTCCTTAGTTCAATTATTCACTGCTGACATGATACTGCCTGTAAATTTCCGGCTGCAATATATCCTGCGTTTCGAGACATTTAAAAAGTTTAAACGTTCATGTAACCTTAAATATAAACTTTAGCTCTAGTGGAGACGTCTTAAACCATCATATGAGTTCCATCATAATGCCAATCTGAGCCCTATTTGGGGTAGGCAGTGATTAAAGAACGCATTTGCGCTTGTATATCACACAACACAACTCTTTTACATCTTCTACATTCATCAATCTCTTCATATATGTCCGCTCTAGCGCTCGTCATAGAACTAAAAGGCACTTACTGTCAATAAAAGCTAAAATCTTCTTATAAATCTTCCCGTCTGCTTTGAATATACCGACGTACACACAAGAGTTGGAATCTTCATAGCTGTCAAATAAAGTTTAAAATAAGGTTTTCTTTTAATGGTCGCTTATGAAATGATATTATTTTTCCTTCATAAATGACGGTATCGCAGCGTCTGACGACGCCAGAACTACTACAACTATAGGTATAAGCGAATATGATAATAATGATAAAGTTATTTTTTTGGCCTTGATGAAGTAATGATTTTGTCCATGATGAAGTAATGATGGCGTTGTTAATGTAATGACGCGTTCAGGATAGTGTAAAAATTGCGTCCATGACAAAGTAATGATTCTACCTAGGAAAGTTGAAGCTGATCAGCTTGGAGCTGGCTACGACGGAGATCCTGCCACCAGACAGCACACTCTCTCCGTTACACATGATGTCCGTGAGCTCGCAGTTCTCACAGGAATACGTCATTGTCTTGTCATAATGATCTCCTACTCTTGAGGAAGTCTTCAAGCGGGAGATCTTTATTTCTAAAAATATAATATATCTTCACGCCATCCCACAAGGGTCTTCGAAGGGGTAGGCAGAGGTTAAAACACCCACTTTCAATCGAAGATAACTTGGTGCCAACGTGACAGATGGTGAGTCCGTCGCCGTCTCTTAGGCACTACATACGTCCTTGAATTTCTTCTCAGACGTATGCAGGTCTTCGAAGGGGTAGGCAGAGGTTTAAACACCCACTTTCAATCGAAGATAACTTGGTGCCAACGTGACAGATGGTGAGTCCGTCGCCGTCTCTTAGGCACTACATACGTCCTTGAATTTCTTCTCAGACGTATGCAAGTTTCCTAACGAATTTTCCTTCACTTTTATAGACATTTTTCTCGGTATAAAATGTTAATCCACAGTCTATTGTATCCCCATTCCCAATTCCATTCAAATCCGTTCAGACGTAAGCGCGAAATAAAAAACACATTTGTTTTGGAGCGTTAAGAAAAAAATATACACATATGTTTTGGAATAGCGTAACAATAATCATATTTATAAATATCATATTTATCGTTTTTTCATTAAAACTAAATTATTGTCGGTTATGAAATATATGTAAAACAACTTACTATTCTCTGAAACATATAAACAATTTAATAATTAACAAATGTGTATGACACCATACCGAGTCCTGGGAGTGGAGGCAGTCAGCAGCAGGTCTTGTTGTGCGTGGTGGTAATTAAAACTTTGGTAGAAGTATGCATAGTCCAGTTTATTGGCAATATTGCTCGATGAGTCTTTTTTTTTTTTGAATTGTCTCTCGTAGCGTGAGTTCCGGGAACTTTTGCTACTTAACCGGAAAATGGCGAGACCAAGGTGGCCTCCAGCCAGGCACTATTAGGTGCTTAGCAACACAGCTAAGGGCGCCCCATAGTGGGGCTCGGACCTCGACTTAGGGCGTTGCTGGGGGGCAAGCTAGGGAGCTGGGCTGGGATTATTTATTATATAAATTTAGGGGCGTGTTTAAAGCTACTCGCTCGGCGCGGGCCGGCAGATGCAAGGGTCGGGGGGGGGGGGCAGTTACGAGATATTCGCGTCGAGCCTCGCCGGCGAGGACGGAACAGCGGTCGTCTTTGTGTAGTGTCATTCTGTATGGCTTCCTGGAGGCCCGTGATGTCGTCATGAGTCTCCGTCGCTGAGATATATACCATAGCGACGGAGACTCTCTACAGCGCGTGCTATAATAGATATATTTACATAAAGCGCCATCTATTGGTTAAAAACCTAAAACACTAATTGTCCGTTAAACAAAATGTTTTTTTGTGTCATCATTACTTCATCATCACCATAACTCTGCCTGTTTGAGCGGGATTATATATTTTATCCTTTAATAATCAAAGAATTTATCATATACTAGCGACCCGCCCCGGCTTTACACAGGAGCATTATACATAAAAACTTTCCTCAGCAATCACTTTGTCCATTAGTGGAAACTGTACTAAAATGCCTTGCGAGGTTTAAAAGATCTAAGCATACAGACAACGGGAATCACAAATCTCCCTAGCGGAACTCTTTTGTTATCCTGAATTCAAGAAAAAATTCAATGTTTATTATTTGAGTATACACAGAGAAAAAGAAAGTTGACAAGAATTAAAAAAAAAAAAACTTGTTTTCTAATATTTTTCCTCCTATAAAAATATAAAAAAAATCAAAAATATTTACCAAGATCTGTAACATGAATGAATTTAAATTAATATTCGAACATAGGCAAAATCTAAAATATTCAGTGCATCTTAGTATAAGGACTCGAGCTCTCGCTGTAAGCGAAAGCTAAGTCCTTATTCTGAGATGTGCATGATTACAAAAAAAAGTGTCACTAAATACCTCGTTCTGAAAAGAAAGAAATTTAAATTAATAATAAAATACGTATATTAAAAAATCAATAACATTCATTCCATGAAACTCGAAGAATTTTCCAAAAATCAATACATACTAACCTGGAGCTGAAAAATATTGCAATTGAAATAAAAGATTTAAAATACTGTATTTCTTTTAGCTGTTTACAAAAAAACTGAACTTAAAGCCAAAAAAACCTTCCTTAAAATTAAAAAATCAAATGTGAAATATTAAAAAATCCCAAGCGTTTTTGGCGGGAATCAGGCGGAGCGGTCGATATTTTTTCCAGTGTCTCGTAAATTGTGTTATGTCGTTATGTGCAGTAAAGTTTCATTTTGTGACTGATTTATAGGAACATTGGAAATAATGCAGTAATTTTGATTGTAGTTAAAGTCGTAAAGTAATTTGAAGGCATGTTGCGATCTGCTGCTGCCATGGATTGTCCAGCAACTCTAGTTAACTTAACAATAGATAATGCTTCATGCTTAATGCTTCACATTTCATTGCAACACCAAATACTATTGCAAGATTTGATAATTTTATCAAACTGGCAAAAAAATACCTTGAAGAGGAATGAGTGCCATAGTTAGGAAGAAGAGAAATCTAAAGACTTACATAACAGTGTGATGGCTTTTAACCTTTCCTCCGATCCATCTTCATTTTGGATGACCACGAAGTAGTCTCCGAAGTCTGATGGTTTTGTCTCATCGAGATCTATCTCCACTAGTTTTTGCCTAAAAAAATAGTATACGAGTATAATTCCGAACCGGTGGTAATTTAGAGCTTATTTTATACCACTAAGGTGGCACACAAGCATACGGCCCACCTGATGGTAAGCAGTCACCGTAGCCTATAGCCGCTAGCAATACCTGGGATATCACTAACGGGTTGCCAACCATGTTGTTGATGAGGACTCACTGTGCTAGCAGCATTACTACTAGCGCAGCGTATTCTCGTGAAGCACTGGCAACCTTTCTTACCGCAGAAACACAACACTACATCAAGTAGTGTTATTTGACTGCGGTCTTTTGTAAGGTGGAGAGGTACAGCCCCCAGTCGGGCGGCTCCAATATTTATGGGACTATCGACGGGAAATCCCATTTCACCCTACCTCTTTTTAAGACCTTCATTTATTAGGGCCTAATGGGCATTAGCAATTAGAAATCATGACACTTAGGTGGCAAACAAGCATACGGCCCACCTGATGGTAAGCGGTCACCGTAGCCTATGGACGCTTGCAACACCAGGGGTATCACTCGAGCGTTGCCGTCCTTTAATGCAATAAACACAAAAAATTAGGATCATGATAATTCTCAAACACTTGACACTGGCAAAAATTTAGATTGAAGAGGATTGATTGCCATAGTTAAGAAGAAGAAGACTCACATGTCCCGAACTACGAGCCTATACTTGGAGCTGTCCAAGTTTTGCACTCCGCCGTCTGACCCTCGCAGCATGACATTTTTGATCTGGCACCGGTTGCAGCGCAGAGGTAGCTGTGTCGTATTAAGTTTTTGCCCTGGAAGCGCTTCTATTGTCCTTGCAAGGAGAGATGCTGATGCTGGGTCTGAAAGAACAAATATAGTTGGATTAATCTATGCATACATGAGCTTTACGGTAAAGGAAAACATCGTGAGGAAACCTGTTTTTTGAGTAGTGCCTAAGAGACGGCGACGGACTCACCATCTGTCACGTTGGCACCAAATTATCTTCGGTGGAAAGTGGGTGTTGTAACCTCTGTCTACCCATGAGGTTTTCTAAGTACAGTGATTAATCACATGAGCTAAAAAAAGATAGTTAGGGCGATCTGGGATTTCCCGTGGGTTTCCCGATTAAATTGAAGCCGCCCGAATGGGGACTGTAACTCTCCCTTACAGAAGACCACAGTGAAATAACTCTACTTGATGTAGTGTTGTGTTTCTGCGGTGAGTAAGGTTGCCAGTGCTCCACGAGGATACGCTGGGCTAGTAGTACTGCCGATAACAATGATTCGGATAATAATGTTCGGATAATCGAGATTCTATTGTATGTACGACAAACACTTACTCAAAACAACCAGAGGCAAGTACATGTATTCATTTTTCTTTGCCTGCGATTGGAGCCTCACAAAATATCTTCCCAGATCACTGTTCAGTACATTCTTGAATTGTATCGAGACGATAACCATATTGCCGTGAGTAGCGGCCGAAACACGGACGTGGTTCTGTAATTCAAATAAATGCTGTTTTTTTTAGGCCTCCCGTGACAAGGGGGCTGGCGAATATCTAGCCCGAAGGCCTTAGCCTTCGGGCTAGATAGATAGATAGATAGCCGTCATTGCAATACAATGGGGCAATGCCGCCAGCCTTCTTAGCACACTTCCCCGTTACAGTGGTTCGGGACATTTATTTTTATTTAAGTTCAGTGCCGGTAGCAGGAACATTGTCGACTACGTACACGAAAACGTAACTCGCGAAATGTCGAAATTGTCATACAAATTTTTAGTTCCACTTTTCACCGGCGCAGCGCTGTACATTTTTCAATACAAAAATAATCGAAGGCGATACGAAAAAGTTGTCGCAATTATTCATGCTTGCTACTGCACTTCTTAGTTTAGTTAATTTTAATTATCTTTTCGTATTATAATATAATGAGGATGTATATGGTAATATAATAAATACTATTTAAAATAAATTTATTGTAAAAATTGGCCAACTGCAAGTTGTACACGCAACCCGAGGGTTCCGGACTGTTTTTAATAGTAAATTCGCTATTCTTTGTGAAATTCAAATTCAAAAAGATCCTTATTTGACTCGACTTTACAGGCAAGCACTTTCAAATCGTCAGAATCTACCACCGGATTCGGAAGGTCGGTTTTGCTGAGAAGAATCCGGCAAGAAACTCAGCAATTACTCTCTCTCTATCTATTACGGATCATGATGTACACAGCCCGCTGACAGACAGACGGTCATGACAGCAACATCTTAGTAATAGGGTTCTGTTGGTTACCCTTCTGGCACGGTACCCTAAAAACAAACAGTGCACGGGAGCTATGGAAAGGCAGCTCCTTTCCGAATAGCAGCAAATCGCTCATGTTGGTGCCATACAATAGATTAGGTGGTAAGGACTACATCCAACTTACCGGAATAAACTAAAAAAAGAAAGATATACTTATTATTTTCGTTTGTCTATAATAATAATAATAACAGCTCGGACATCCCATAGCATACAGACAGAAACACGCCACACAGTTCATTCCTAACTCTGATCACTCTGACACAAATGAACCAGTTCACTTGGTATAAGCCCGTGCCTGGTTCAAAACATCCGACCCCGAGTCGAGACCAAAGAAATATCTTTTACACAATAATAATAATAATAATAATAATAATGCTTGGACATTATCACACAGCGCCATCTGGCCCCAAACTAAGCAAAGCTTGTATTATGGGAACCCAATGTGGGAACCAGTAGCCGATATAATACTTAATATACTTTTTTTTTTGTAAATTATACTTATAATACATACCAAACACCCAAACGCAAGGCAAACATATTTGTCACATAAATGTTTGCCCCGGCGGGAATCGAACCCGCGAGACCTCTAGCGTAGCAGTCAGGTATACTAACCACTAGACCAGCGGTCTCGTCGTTCTCTATGATTGGAAAATGACTGTGGGCGACCTCGTGTTGCGAGGAATCGCTGTGCTAGCATAAGGGACGAACAGGTCCCCCTACTGCCTGATGGAGCGGTGACCTAGGCCTATGGACGCTTGCAACACCAGGGGTGTCACTCGCGCGTTTCCGACCTTGTGTTGAGAGGAATCGCTGTGCTAGCATAAGGGACGAACAGGTCCCCCTACTGCCTGATGGAGCGGTGACCTAGGCCTATGGACGCTTGCAACACCAGGGGTGTCACTCACGCGTTTCCGACCTTGTGTTGAGAGGAATCGCTGTGCTAGCATAAGGGACGAACAGGTCCCCCTACTGCCTGATGGAGCGGTGACCTAGGCCTATGGACGCTTGCAACACCAGGGGTGTCACTCGCGCGTTTCCGACCTTGTGTTGAGAGGAATCGCTGTGCTAGCATAAGGGACGAACAGGTCCCCCTACTGCCTGATGGAGCGGTGACCTAGGCCTATGGACGCTTGCAACACCAGGGGTGTCACTCGCGCGTTTCCGACCTTGTGTTGAGAGGAATCGCTGTGCTAGCATAAGGGACGAACAGGTCCCCCTATTGCCTGTAAAGTAAGCGTGTCTGGACAAAACTTACGTGCGACTTTGTCTGTATAAAAAATTAAAAATCATAATTAAACTGTGATCAACATAAATACTTATTATTTAAGCATAGTTTAGTAAAATTAATCTCCCAATGGTGTTATAGCCATGGTGGCCTTGAAGTTGAAGCAACGGCCTGTCATCTGATGGGCCCAGGTACAAACCCCGGCCTGTAGCAATGAGTTTCTAAGCTTGAGTACAGTCATTAATCACACCTTGAGCTTATAGAAGTAGAGGTAGGTAGAGGACGGATTGGGATCTCCCGTGGGATTTCCCATTAGAATTGGAGCCCGAGTGGGGACTGTACCTCCACCTGACAGAAGACCGCAGTCAAACAACACAACTTTGATGTAGTGTTGTGTTTCTGCGGTAATTAAAGAAATCCTTTCAGTGGTTTGAGCTGTGTTGATAGAACAGTCAGTAACGGTTGTCTTTCATATACATTAGCTTCACCCGCGTGGTTCTAGATAAAGATAGCCTATGCCCTTCCCAAGGTTATAATCTATCTCATTGCCAAATTTCATTACGATCCGTTCAGCCGTTTAGTCGTGAAAGGCAGCAAACAAACAAACAGAGTTAATTTTGCATTCAAAATATTTTAGCAGCCTCTCACAATTACAGCCTATCAATCTTATACAACTGTCTTACACCATCTTGGTCTCAATCATATATATATCACAATATTTTTATATTATTTATATTATTATATTCATCCGCCGCCGCCCCGCCACGCTCTGCCTCCCTACTCCCAGGACGAACCTGCTCAAGTACGCGCCGGTGTCTCGAGCCGTCCGTCTGATAAATGCCATGTCTAACGACATTGACATATTTCACCAGACCTTGCCGAAACTCGCAGAAAGCGTTCAAAGTTATATAGAAAACGATTATTGTTAATTTAGGAATAATATAAGTTAGTTATTTATTGTTGTTGTTAAATTCGTTATGTAAGTAGGTTAAGTCATTATATAGATACTCGTGTAAATACATAAATATCGCATTAGGCTATCCTGTAAAGGTGTAATATGGTTAATAAATAAATAAATAAATTTTTAATACACAATGGTGCCAATTCAGTTGTTGAAAATTACTAAACTTAACCAATTTGACAAGTCTAAAAATATTGCCATCCTTATTTAACCCCGCACATGAGAAAGGGATAGCAAGACTTTTAGACCTGTCAAATTAGTTAAGTTTAGTAATTTTTAACAACAGAATCGACACCAATCTCTCTCTATTTGTACTATCCATACTTCTTCCCTTCGCGCGTCTCGCGTTCCATCACTCAGCTTATCTGTCAAACTCGTTTGACATTCTACCTTTTGTCCCACAGACAACCTAGATAGGTTGAAAACAGTATGGATATCGATTTAGTGGTGAATGTTTGATACTGGCAGCGGACAGAAACGGATGGCTCAGAGTTGTCCGTAAAAGACTATCTCACGAGGTAGTCACGACCCTCAGCATTGAGGACACCGATGCGAAGAGACAGTTTGATACTCACAGGATCTTGTGGGCGCGACCTTCCTATCCCACTATAGACGTAGCCATCAGGAATTGTGACCCTCCTGGTACTGATACTGTAGGGAGAGGGGCCGACCTCCACACTCTCATTCTCACTGTCCTCTGCAACGATTAACATGGAGAAGTTTAATTTGAATTCGCATAACGCGAGTGACACCCCTGGTGGTGCAAGCCTCCATAAGCCTAGGTCACCGCTCCATCAGGCAGTAGGGGGACCTGTTCGTCCCTTATGCTAGCACAGCGATTCCACTCAACACAAGGTCGGCAACGCGCGAGTGACACCCCTGGTGTTGCAAGCGTCCATAGGTCTAGGTCACCGCTCCATCAGGCAGTAAGGGGACCTGTTCGTCCCTTATGCTAGCACAGCGATTCCTCTCAACACAAGGTCAGCAACGCGCGAGTGACACCCCTGGTGTTGCAAGCGTCCATAGGCTTAGGTCACCGCTCCATCAGGCAGTAGGGGGACCTGTTCGACCCTTATGCTAGCACAGCGATTCCTCTCAACACAAGGTCAGCAATGCGCGATCGACACCCCTGGTGTTGCAAGCGTCCATAGGCTTAGGTCACCGCTCCATCAGGCAGTAGGGGGACCTGTTCGAACCTTATGCTAGTACAGCGATTCCTCTCAACACAAGGTCAGCAACGCGCGAGTGACACCCCTGGTGTTGCAAGCGTCCATAGGCTTAGGTCACCGCTCCATCAGGCAGTAGGGGGACCTGTTCGACCCTTATGCTAGCACAGCGATTCCTCTCAACACAAGGTCAGCAATGCGCGATCGACACCCCTGGTGTTGCAAGCGTCCATAGGCTTAGGTCACCGCTCCATCAGGCAGTAGGGAGACCTGTTCGACCCTTATGCTAGCACAGCGATTCCTCTCAACACAAGGTCAGCAATGCGCGATCGACACCCCTGGTGTTGCAAGCGTCCATAGCCTATGGCAAGCGTTTACCTTCAAGCAGGCAGTTTGCCCCGTTAATGGTAAAAAAGGTAATACATAAGGCTAAGGGCAGGCCCAGGCCCCTTGGACACACAAGTATTTGGGGGCCACTTTAAAATAAAAAAAATTACGTCCGCAATCGCCTTGTTGATATTCTAGTATTTAAATTTGGAATCGTTAACGAAAGAAAAAAAATTAAGCTTTCTGGTGCCCCCGTTAGGTAGGGGGCCCCAGAAAGATTAAAACCGCATTTTTTCCGTTAATTTTTCATTGTTTGCTTCCTAAACGGACCCCAAATGAAAGTAATTGTGTCTAACAAGCCTCTGTATTTATGCTTCGCTTTTACTTTAAAATTTCACTCACCGGGAACAGCTGAAAATTAAAAGAAAGATCATGTTTACAAGTATTAAATATTAAATCTATACTTTATACTAATACGAATAATATTATATATGCGTGTATGTTTGTATTGAATAGGTTCCGAAACTACTGCAGGAACATTGTCGACAACGTTTTCGTATCGCCTTTGACTATTTTTGTATTGGAAAATGAACAGCGCTGCGGCGGTGAAAAGCGGAACTAAAAATTTGTATGGCAATTTTGACATTTCGCGTGTTACGTTTTCGTTAACGTAGTCCACAATGTTACCGGTGCCGGTAGCAGGAACATTGTCGACAACGTATTCGTATTTTGTTCCGCTTTTCACCGCCGCCGCGCTGTTGATTTTTCAATATAAAAATAGTCGAAGGCGATACTAAAACGTTGTCGCAATTATTCATGCTAGCACTACGACACTGAACCGATTTCGTAACGTATCGAGAATCTATACAAATAGTGTAGTGGCTGTTTGTTTGACAAAGAAACCGTTTTTCACTATATGCATATACGAATATAACATGACACAATCTTTTTTTCAAATAACAATACCTAAAACTAAAAACCTTTAAAATATAATATAAATATTAAAATATATTATTAAACGGAGTCCCTGTAGGCAAGGTCCCGAAGATACTGGCAGCGTTCCCTTTGGATAAATCAAGGAAGCATGCATACACCTTTCGTCTCCCAGTATACTACTGCACTGTACTCTTGAGCATGATCGCTGTCTCTGTTGACAACCCACTCCTAAAGCCAAACTGTCTATCATTATTAATAAGATGTTTGCCCAGATGGCTGTCCAGTAAACTATCTAAAATCTTAGCTATATTTGTTGCTAGAGATATAGCTGTTCACTTTAAAATACCCCTGACTCACGACATCACCGATTTATCCTCAATACTATTTCCTAATCCTTCACCGGACCCATCACCATCTATCTATTCATCTATTCATTGATACCATTACAATGACCACACACAAGATGAATTTGCAGTAAGTTAGTGAGGATTTGGATTAATTATCAAAATATACGTACGTGGTATTATTTCTGCAAAAATTAAAAAAAAAAACGAAAACTTGATGAGTTGTAACAATGATATTATATGTAAAAATGTGGTTGTAAAGTACAATATTAGCTTTTCAGTAAAAAGCAATGCTTATATTTTAACAAGCTTTTGCTCGCGGCTTCGCACGCGTGGTGAATAAGTAAACATGTACCTATACATAATATTTTTTTTCTTTTGCCCACTGCTACCTATTTTAATGGATTTAACTTAAAAAAATACGGATTTTCATACAAACTATCATCCCTTATTTTCCCCCCTCAGTGGTGAAATTTCCAATAATCCTCAAAAACGTATTTTTTTATTGTTAACTGAAAGGTCAAATACCAATTTTCATGCGTTAATCTTCAAAAATGACGGATTTTCATACAAAACTTTCATCCCCTATTTTACCCCCTTAGGGGCGGAATTTCCAAAAATCCTGAAACACGTATTTATATACTGTTAACTGAAAAGCCAAATACCAATTTTCATGCGTTTAACTTCAAAAACGACGGATTTTCATACAAACTTTCAACCCCTTTTTTACCCCCTTGGGGGTAGAATTAATCAAAATCCTTTCTTAGCGGATGCCTACGTCATAACATCTACCTGCACGCCAAATTTCAGCCCGATCCGTCCAGTGGTTTGGGCTGTGGGTTGATAGATCACTATGTCAGTCAGTCAGTCAGTCAGTCACCTTTGAATTATATATATACTAGCTTCTGCCCGCGACTACGTCCGCGTTGAGCTTAGAATCACAGAGACAAAGTAAAATTATCCCGGGATAAAAACATTTTCCCGGGATAAAAAGTATCCTATGTGTTAATCCAGGTTATAAACTATCTGTGTTCCAAATTTCATCCAAATCCGTTGAGTGGTTTTTGCGTGAAAGAGTAACAAACATCCATCCATCCATACAAACTTTCGCATTTATAATATTAGTAGGATATATATATAATATTTAGATTATTGCAGCAATATTAAGGGGACACACCCTTATTACGTGACCTCTTTTTTAAGATGATAAGATTTATAACGTAAATTTTTTACGTAGTATTAACAAGTAGAAGCTCGACATATGTGCGTCAGCGCCACCAACTGTGAGTTTAAGAAGACCTTAACCAAAGACAATACCTTAACACTGCGCTTTTTCGACCTATATTCAAGGATAGGTCGAAAAACGCGAAAGGTCATCATCATTAGTAGTATTGCTGCTAGCACAGTGAGTCCTCATCAACAACTTGGTTGGCACCCCGTTAGTGATACCCCTGGTATTGCTAGCGGCTATAGGCTACGGTGACTGCTTACCATGTGCCAACGCATTTTTTTTGTATATTCTGTTAGAGCTTGCCTGTCTGATCATTTATTGCTATGGCACCAAAGCTGTAGGACCTTTTTCCTCGATTTTATTTGAGTTCGAACATTTGAATGTCCATTCAATTTTCTTGATAATAGGAATTCAAAATAATCAAAACAAATTAAATGTCCTGTCATGTCCAATTTGGTGTCATAGTAATAAATGCTCAGACGGACAAGCTCTAACAGAATACCCCCCTCTAATAGGTCACGTAGTACGGGTTATAGGTACGTTCCCTAAGCGGAAATCAAGCAAAGCGGGTACGATTTTTTTCTGTCTCTAAAATTATGTTAATGCTGCCAGCATTCTTGGCACGCTACCGCATGATTCCGGTTTGGGTCAGATCTTTTATCTATAAGTAGGTAGGTTAAGATGTGTTTTTGTAAATAGTTTAATCTGTTAATTTAATTGTGATCTTTACTTACTAGTCCTTAGTTTAATTTAATTTTGGTGGAGTTAGTATTAACATTTATATATTATCACTTACCATCCCCTTAAAAATAAATTACGCTCGTTAAAATCATAAATAAACGAATTTATTATAAATACATACGTTCGGGCCTCCGAACACGCTCCAGATGGTACACACAATGTGACAAACGTCAACCAACTCACTGGCGCCAAACTGTCGCTGTCATCTATACGTCAAGACAAGCAAGTGGCGGCAAAATACTCCGACTCATCCTCTTCTTCAACCTCAAGCCACCCCTTACTTACGGCAAAACATATTATTGTCAGATATAAACTACTATTGCAAGCAAATACAGAGTTTTTCTTGTCGGCTCCGACAAGAAAAGTTGGCGCCCCCGGGTGGGCACGTGCCTAGAAATGTGTAGAACGCGTCGATAGTAGATACGTATCTACTATCGACGCGTTCTACACATTTCTCAAGAATCTTCTAAACATCTAAACAAGCAATTTTACTCACTTTCATATTCTGGAAACGGAGAGCGAATTTTTAATTAAAATAAATTTTAAAGTGCCTCAATCACAATTCTTTAAATTATCTGATTTAAATATACTCTTCTTCCTTTTAAATAATTTGGCTAAACTTATAAAAAAGGTAAATTAAATATTTATCCTTACCATCATATCCTGAAACATAAGAAAGTCATTATTTACAGTGAAAAGTAAAAAAAAAATTGCGTAGTTTTTTTTTTAATACAATCTTTTATACTGTCATCAAGCCCTTTGATTTGTGATATCCATATTTGGTGTTAATGTGGAAATTATAAATCGCAATCTCACGGCGGCCGCCATATTGGATTAAAAATGGCGCCCTTTATGTAATATGTAATCTTTCATTGTCACGGGAACCAAACTAGTTTGCCAAACTAAACAAAACCTTATAATAAGAGCTTTTTTACAAAATGCATAATTATGAAAGTATACGGCACATATAAAAAAAAACTTTTTTTTGCCTGTCTGTCTTTCTCTTTGTTCTAGCTAATCTCCGGACCAGCTGGACCGGTTTTAACGGGACTTTCACTGCCAGATAGTTGTGTTATAGGAGTTACTAGGCTACTCTAGAAAAAATAGGGCCTCGGAAATAACTTATATAGTAAGCAACACTCCCCATCCCTATATTTTAAATTCGCGTACGGTACGTGCGATGCGTGGCGTTCCCAGCGTCGCTACGATAACTAATTACTAGCGCCATTGTCACTATAGTCAGCGCAGAGTGCAACCGTAGTTTGATGACTAGTAACTATTCCCAGTGTGTTCGCCTGGATGATTATTATAATAAAAACTCTCTCTTCCGTTTTTGCCGTTGAACATAGTGCCGGTGCTGTAATTTTGTCTTGTGTGAAAACCTTTATAATATTGTACTGTTGAAGACTCAAAGTGATAATAAAATTGTATTGCTCTTATAAATAAACTCGTGCCAAATACGAAACTTAATATTTTTTTTAACAAAATCTGATTTGACACGTAGAGAGTCGCGGGCAAAGCTAGTTCAACATAAAAATCATATTCTTTTAAATATGACTACGAGATATATATATATATATATAGTTATCTATACTTATAATAAAACTGTAACAGGTCCAATTCTGTACATTGAAGATATTTTGAAAAAAAATTTTGGAGGCCTCTCTATTCGATACTAAACATAATCTGTATTTTTTTTTTCATTTTTGTCTGTCTGTCTGTTTCTAGGCCGCATCACGCCGAAACTACAGAACGGATTCAAATGAAACTTGGCACGATATGATACGATTGATACTACGAGGTATAACATAGGATACTTTTATCCCGAAATTCAACACGGTTCCCCTGGGATAGGGGATAAAAGTAAAAATGTGTACTTGGCTGTAACTCCGAAACAGCTAAGCCGATTTAAAAAGGACTTTCACTGGCATATAGCTGATTTTACTGGGCATAACTTGAGCAACTTTTATTTTGGAAAAATAATTAGGGTTCCGCGCATCAAATAAAAAACTCATAAATTATGAACAAAATCTGAATGGCAGGACCAATATGAACAGGACTTTTACTGGCAGGTAGCTCATGCTATAAGACGTTGCTTAGGGTACATTTATTTTCGAAAAATAATTAGGGTCCCGCGCAACAAATAAATAAACCGATGAAATGGTGAACAATTACCGAACGGCGGGACCGATTTGTTCATTGGCAGGTAGCTGGTGCTATAAACCGGTAACTTAGGATTAATTTATTTTGGAAAACTAATAAGGTTCCGCGCGACAAATAAAAAAACCCCGCAATTTTGAACAAAATCTGAACGGCAGGACCGACATGAACAGGACTTTTACTGGAAGGTAGCTGATGCTATAAGACGTCACTTACTACATTTATTTTGGAATGATTTTTAGGGTTCCGCGCAACAAATAAATAAACCGATGAAATGGTGAACAATTACCGAACGGCGGGACCAATTTGTTCACTGGCAGGTAGCTGATCATATAATTCGTAATTTAGACTTAATTTATTTTTTCAAAAATTAGAGTTCCGCGTAACACATAAAAAACATGTAATTGTGAACAAATGTGAATGGTTGATATATCAGAGCTGATGCTAAAGGCATAAAATAGGATACCTACTTCTTTTTTTATAAATGAATTAGGGTTACGCGCAGCAAAAAAAGTACATTACCTAAATGGCGCACAAAATCCGAGTGGTTAGACAGATTTAAACAGAACTTTCACTGGTAGATAACTGATGCTAGGCAGCACTCGGTGACTGTTAGCTTAGAAATATTAATATTAATATAATTAGGGTTCCGCGCAAAATACATTAAACCCATGAAAAAAATTCAATCCACGCGTACGAAGTGGCTGGCACAGCTAATACGTATATAAAAGCTATGTACTTACTTTCAACTGTAAATAAAATAAACAAATAAGTAAATGTTTCCGATGTTGTATTTAGACAAATAATAATATTTAGAATCGGCAACGCGCAAGTGATACCTTTGGTATTGCTAGCGGCTATAGGCTAAGGTGACCGCTTCTCATCAGGCGGGCCGCAAGCTTGTTTGGCACTGTGGGGCGAACGAGGTGATTATGCTCAGCCACCGCAAAGGGAAGATCTTCCTGCCAGGCGGGTGTTGTGCCTGGGGAACCGCGGCTCCGACTGTTCTAGTAGGAAACTTGTATATATGTTGAATTGCGTAGAAAACTTCGCTAGCGCGTGGCAGGATTGTGACGTATGTAGTTGTCATTCGTTGAATGTTGTCCTGCTAGTTAGTAGATTTCTAACGTTGGTTTATGTAGCCGTGAGGTCACTACAACACCTTTATTTTTGTTTGTAATGAATAAACTCAAAAACCAATGGACCGATTGTAAAAATGATTATAACGACAGAATGCTGTGTTCCCACTTATTCAGTCAACTGAACTGGACTAACTGATTAAACGAGAAAAAAAAACCTGATAGTTCAGTCAACTGAACAACCGAGAAAAAACCCACTAGTTCAGTCAACTGAACAACCGAGAAAAAACCCACTAGTTCAGATAACTGAACAACAAAGAAAAAACAGCCACTAGTTCTGTCAACTGAACAGGACAACCGAACTAGATTAGTCAACTAAACCAATGAGAAAAAAAAACCCGCTAGTTCAGACAACTGAACAACCGAGAAAAAAAGCCACTAGTTCTGTCAACTGAACAGGACAACCGAACTAGATTAGTCAACTGAACAAATGAGAAAAAAAACCCGCTAGTTCAGTCAACTGAACAACCGAGAAAAAACAGCCCTAGTTCTGTCAACTGCCGGACAGCCGAACTATATTAGTCAACTGAGCAAATGAGAAAAAAATCCCGCTATTTCAGTCAACTGAACAACCGAGAAAAAATAGCCCTAGTTCTGTCAACTGCCGGACAGCCGAACTATATTAGTCAACTGAGCAAATGAGAAAAAAATCCCGCTATTTCAGTCAACTGAACAACCGAGAAAAAACAGCCCTAGTTCTGTCAACTGCCGGACAGCCGAACTATATTAGTCGACTGAACAAATGAGAAAAAACCGACTAGTTAAAATCAATCGATCAGTTTATTAACATAAGACAATACAGAACAGGTCCTGTGTTTCAATGCCCGAAGTCTTCTCCCAAAATTAGTACCTATATTAAGTTTATGCCAGTATTACCTATAACTTAACCAAGTAATAATAATTAAAAATAAGTGAACTATACTAAATTTTCAGGATACATCACGCGTGCGTGCTTACGTGTTGGTAGGTATGCGAGTGTGTGTGTGAGTGTTAGTTAATATTAGGTCCTTACATATGAAATTGGCGTTTTGTATGGGAGGAACAAAAAGTCGAATATTTTTTAATATAATATATTTAATTAATCAAAGTATGAACCATTATTTTCTATGCACTTTTGCCATCTCATAGGTAGTTCATTGATAACTTTACTAAAAAAACCAGTCGGACGGGAATCAATAAAATCTTTGAAGGCGATTTGGACTGCCCCATCGGAGTTGAATTTTTTCCCTTGCAAGAAGTTATCCAAATTTCGAAAAAAATGGTAATCTGTTGGAGCAAGGTCCGGGGAGTACGGAGGATGTCTTAGACTTTCCAATTGAAGCTCTTCTAATTTAGTAGCCGTCTGTAGCGCAGTGTGTGGTCTAGCGTTGTCGTGAAGCAGCAGTGGCGTGGAGCGATTGACCAGCCTAGGTTGTTTAGCCGCTAGCTTTTCCATCATGGTTTGCAATTCCTGACAATAGACATCAGCCGTAATAGTCTGGCCAGATTTGAAAAAACTGTAATGAACAATACCGGCACTAGTCCACCAAACGCTTACAAGTAACTTTTTTGGGGTTAATTTTCGCTTGGGGCAGGATTTGGCTGGCTGGCCAGGATCTAACCATTGCGCTGAGCGCTTCCGATTATCGTAAAGAACCCATTTTTCATCACAGGTAATGATTCGGTTTAAAATACCTTCATTATTGTGCCGGTTTAGTAATGTAACGCAGCAGTCGACGCGCGTTTGCCGGTTTGTTTCAGTCAATTCGTGAGGTACCCACCTTTCAAGCTTTTTAATCTTCCCAATTTGCTTCAAGTGAATTAAAACAGTTTTATCACTAACATTGCAGCCTGCAGCTAACTCGGACGTGGTTTGCGATGGATCCGCTTCCACAATAGCCTTCAACTCTTCATTATCAACTTGAGTCTCAGGCCGTCCACGGGGCTTGTTCTGCAGGTCGAAATTTCCAGAACGAAAACGTTGGAACCAAAAACGAACTGTGTTTTCTTTTGCAACACGACCGCCATACACATCATTCACCCTTCGAGTTGTTTCTGCAGCACTAGTGCCACGGCGGAACTCGTACTCGTAAATAATGCGATATTTAAGGTTTTCCATTTTGTAAAATGAGTGACGCAAACAGAAAAAAACAGAAGAAAAAAAACAAATGAATGACGATCATCGAAGCACAAATACATGAGTCTATAGCTGTACAAATTTGAATTTGGAATTCCTTACCAAAGAGGAGAAATTCGTGATTAAAGTGGCCAGTACGAAAAACGCCAATTTCATATGTAAGGACCTAATATTAAGAGCCTCAAACGCAGCAAGTATGTGTGCCTCGGAAGGGGCTACATATTTGCTGTGTTTGCGGTGGAGACCCTGGGGCCATGGGGTCCAGTGGCTCATCTGCTGTACAAGGAGGTCTCGCGAGGATTGATTGAGGCCTCCGGTGACAAGAAGGCTGTATACAGCGGGGCAATGCTGCCAGCCTTCTTGGCACCCTCCCACGTGACAACGATTGGGGACAAGTGTTTTATTTATTTTAATTGTTTATATTAGGTTAGTTTTTATTTCTTTTAGTTTCATATTATCCTTATTGAAGTGTTCTTGTGATTAAAATTATTCAGTTTAAAAAAAAAAAAAAAAAAATACATACCGTAGTCATCTGTAAAGAGACAAATAAATAGTATGATTATATGCACATGACTTTGCTGTGACTCGCACACCGAGGGTGCTAAAAAAGCTAATTTAAATGGCAAACTTGATTTTGTTATTGTTGAATGAGAATGCAATTTTTGCAATTTGAATCAACGGCTTTTATTACTGATCGATATATTATGTACACTGATTGATTAATAAGATGATATAATCAAAGATTAGATGCTGACATTATTGGCTAGTTTACTTTGAAATGCCTGGACAACAGGCACAGATCTTGCTTCGAAGGCGCCGTATGGGCAGCCATTGTTAGCCCTTGTAGATTTTCTTAAAAAGAGACTAACTAATCAAGAATATAGAGTTATAGTTTTAAAGCATAGATAAAACAGTCTACAATTGACATTGGCATAAAATGTGTCAGTTATTCGATACGACACGGCTATTACACCAACCGCAAATAATAAGTTTGTAAATCTGATATCTTTTTTATAGATATAGCAATACCACTATGAGGATTTCAAGCGTCTACTGCCAGCTACAATGCTGTATTAAGATAAAGAAAAAAACAGGTTTCTAGTAGGGGAGCCCCCACATTTTAACCCCAGCCGTTTAGGCTGTGCATCGATATATCAGTCAGTCAGTCAGCTTCTTGTACACTAATATTATAAAGAGGAAAGATTTATATATTTGTATGTAACGAATAAACTTAAAAACTACTGAACCGATTTTAAAAAGACTTTCACCAGCAGAATGCTGCATTATCACTGGGTAACCTAGAATATATATATTTTGTTGCTACGCGGGCGAAGTCGCGGTAAAAAGCTAGTTTTTAGGGTTCTGTACCTTAAAAGGAAAAAAGGAACCCTTGTAGAATCACTTTGTTGTCCGTCTGTCTGTAAAGATATGACCGTTTATGTTGCAATTTTCGCATATTTTGCCATTTCACAAAGGAATCAAAACCTATAGGGTAGTTTCCGTTTTGGCAAGAAGCAGTGTCTTACAGCACAAGTAAAGAAAAAATCTGAAAACCGTAAATATGTAGTTTAATTTTTTAAATGCGAATTTACTAAAAAATCTTCCTGAATCGCGCTGTTGAGCGTCACCGACGAATAATGACCTCATTTGAAGTTCGCCTACTTTTAACCTTACCTACAAGTGTGTTCGGAACCCTCGGTGCGAGAGTCCGACTCGCACTTGGCCGGTTTTTTTTAATATGCAAAATACTTACGCCAAAGCTCATTGGCTGCAGTCGCTTGGTCTGGTGAGGGAAGGCTGTAAATGTATCCAATCTGGCAAGGGTTCCAGTGGTCACAGACCTCACGGTCTGGGTCTAGTTCGGTCACAAACTTGTACGTCTGTGGAGAATAATAATACCTAGTCTATCATAGTAGTAATATACTCAGTAATAATGTAGCTTTCTAACGGTGAAAGAATTTTTGAAATCGGTCCAGTAGTTTCGGATAATATTAGTGTAGACGTAGATGTAGATGTAGAAGTGTAGATAGTTTAGATGTAGAAGTAGATGTAGATGTAGATAGTGTAGATGTAGAGGTGTAGATGTAGACTAGTGTAGATAGTGTAGATGTAGACTAGTGTAGATAGTGTAGATGTAGACTAGTGTAGATGTAGACTAGTGTAGATAGTGTAGATGTAGAAGTGTAGATGTAGACTAGTGTAGATGTAGAAGTAGATGTAGATGTAGATAGTGTAGATGTAGACTAGTGTAGATAGTGTAGAAGTAGATGTAGATAGTGTAGATGTAGAGGTGTAGATGTAGACTAGTGTAGATAGTGTAGATGTAGACTAGTGTAGATAGTGTAGATGTAGAGGTGTAGATGTAGACTAGTGTAGATAGTGTAGATGTAGAAGTGTAGATGTAGACTAGTGTAGATGTAGAAGTAGATGTAGATGTAGATAGTGTAGATGTAGACTAGTGTAGATAGTGTAGAAGTAGATGTAGATAGTGTAGATGTAGAGGTGTAGATGTAGACTAGTGTAGATAGTGTAGATGTAGAAGGCGATGTAGATGTAGATCGTGTAGATGTAGACTAGTGTAGTGTAGATGTATTGGTTTAATAAATAAATAAATAAATACTCACCCTGTCCGGATAATACCGGTAATGTACAACCACGTCATCAGTGTCTTCAAGTGCACACTTGTAGGATGTGTAGTTGAGAGAAGTTCTTTCAATAGGAGCGCAGCCAATTACCGTACTTCCGTTACGAGGCAGATCGGGGCCTTCGACTTTGTGGCCTACGACAATTGTATCGGTGTCAATTCTGTTGTTCAAAATTACTTAACTAAACTAATTTGACAGGTCTAAAAAATATTGCCATCCTTATTTAACCCCGCACATGAGAAAGGGATAGCAAGACTTTTAGACCTGTCAAATTAATTAAGTAATTGTCACTTTGATTATACACTTGTCATGTGTAATTGGAGAGAGAAGATTGAAAGTTGATGTTGAAGTGGGAGACAAAACAATAATCTTAAAAAAAATATACAGCGTCGGCAACCCGCGAGTGATGCCCCTGGTATTGCAAGCGTCCATAAATTACGGTGACCGCTTACCAAGTGGTTATGCTTGTTTGCCACCTGATTTGTTTATAGAAACTTAATGTAGCACTGATCAAGCCAATTCCCATATATTATGATAATTCTCCATTTTGTGACGTTCGCCATATTGGATTAAAAATGGCGGCATTTAGGCAATCGTAGGTACATTGTCACGAGAATCCAACGTGTATGCTCAATTGCACACTGGGTCAGAGGACACCATCCATGTTTCATAGAGATTTGGTCCAAATCTGAAAGTGCCGGCCAACGCATTTTTTGTATATTCTGTTAGAGCTTGTCCGTCTGAGCATTTATTACTATGACACCAAAGTTGGACATTACAGGACATTTCATTTGTTTTGGTTATTTCGAATTCTTATTTTCATTAAAAATGTATGAAAAATCGTATTTTCGAACTGAAATAAAATCAACTACAACAGTCCTACAGGTTTGGTGCCATAGTAATAAATGCTCAGACGTACAAGCTCTAACAGAATATACAAAACAATGCGTTGGCCGGCACTTTCAGATTTGGACCAAAATGGATGATGTCCTTAAACTAGCAAGTAGTCGGGTTGATAAAAATGCTTAACAAAAAAACCTTCATATAAAAAAAGAACTCAATACGTACGATTACAAAAGAAGTATCTATTGTCAGCGTTGTAGAGTTCCTTATCCTCTGCGCTCAAGCAGGAGTCGTACATGACGGGCGCGGGTTCGATGTCTCGCTCGCACATGATGATTCCTGAGCCATCAGGCTCTTTGGGAGCTCGGTTGGCAGGGCAGCGGTACATCAGACCTGCAGAAAAGGGCAGAATAGGATAAGAAGACGACGGTTCCGTACTAAAACAAACTAGGGTCGACAACGCGCGAGTGATACCCCTGTTGTTGCAAGCGTCTATAGGCTACCGTGATCGATTTGGGATTTCCCATTTAAATTGGAGCCGCCCGACTGGGGACTGTACCTCCACCTTACAGAAGACCGCAGTGAAATAACACTGCTTGATGTAGTGTTGTGTTTCTGCGGTGAGTAAGGTTGCCAGTGCTCCACGAGAATACGCTGGGCTAGTAGTAATGCTGCTAGCACAGTGAGTCCTCATCAACAATATGGCTGGCAACCCGTTAGTGATACCCCTGGTATTGCTAGTGGCTATAGGCTTAGGTGACTGCTTACCATCAGGTGGGCCGTATGCTTGTGTGCCAACAAAGTTTGCCACCTTGGAGGTATAGAAAAAACTAGGTTTAATGACAAACTTTACTTTGCCGTTAGATCCCTGGACACGGCTATTACACCAACCGCAAATAATAAGTTTGTAATTGTAAATAAGGACAGACGGACGGACAGCGAAGTCTTAGGAATAGGGTTACGTTGGTTACTTACTCTTCGGGTACGGAACCCTAAAACCGGGCGAGCCTTACGTAGTCGCATATGATGTGTAACATCTGACATCTGACGGACAACTCTTAGAAGTTCAAACCAACGGCTTTACTAATATTGTTATATCCCCACGCCTTCCCACAAGGGTCTTTCCACGGAAGATAATTTGGTGCCAACGTGACAGATGGCGAGTCCGTCGCCGTCTCTTAGGCACTACATACGTCCTTGAACTTCTTCTCAGACGTATGCAGGTTTCCTCACGATGTTTTCCTTCACCGTAAAGCTCGTGGTGTGACTAATCACTGCACTTAAGTTATAAAAACTCATCGGTACAGACCGGTGGGATTGGTACTTGCGTCGCTAGAATAGCAGGCAACACATACCACAAAGCAACTACGGCTCTTTATTACCAACATACCTTTTCTAATAATGAGAGGCGGCTTATTCCTGATCTCGGCGATGGTGACCCCTTTCTCTCCATTCTGTATGGCTGTCATGATCCTCTTGTAGAGCGTGGTCCTCCTCTCCTGTTCCGCTATGATGTACGGCAGCAGTTCCTCTGACAACACGTCAACTTTTTTCTTCGCCTCCGCGTTCATCTAAAGTGGTATTTACGCCTCTTGGTACCATTTATAGTAATTTATACAGAGTCTAGAATGGTGTTTACACCTATGGTACCATTTTTAGTAATTTATACAGTCTAGGATGGTGTTTACACCTATGGTACCATTTTTAGTAATTTATAGAGTCTAGAATGGTGTTTACACCTATGGTACCATTTTTAAGTAATATATACCGAGTCTAGAATGATATTTAGGGCTATTGGTATCATTAATAGTAATTTATACCGATCTAGAATAGTATTTACGCCTAGTGGTACAATGTTTAGAGTCCAATGTGGTATATACGCCCAAATAGGTACTATTTATACAGAGGCTAGAATTATATTTACGTCCAGATTGATGCCATTTATACCTAGTCTATACTGGTACAATTGTACGCCAATTGGAATAATTTATACAAAGTAAATTGGTATTTAAGCCCTAATTGGTACCATTTATACAAAGTCTATAGAAGAAGAATATATAGAAGGTCTCACCCGATCTGCATCCTTGTTGAATTTTATTCCGGTTCCATCCTAGCATGACAATCAATTAAATAGATTAGGAGGAGAAAATTTTAAACCCACGCACATTTGTAGCATATTAAGATTACTAACCGATAAATAAAAACAAGTAAGAGTAGGTTTTTAAAACAAGCCTTTATTTTCGCATTTAGTCCTTTAATTTTAAACGTATATTAAACTGTTACTGTGGAAATTAGAAATCGCCATCTTGCGGCGGCCGCCATAATGAATTTGGAATGACGTCACTTTGTTACTATAGTTTCGCTCATCAAGCCCTTCAATTTATACCCATATAAACTAACTGTGAAAATTATGTAGCGACCTCACCGCTACATAAACCAATGTTAGAAATCTACTAACTGACATAACATTCAACGGATGACAACTAAATACATACGTCACAATCCTGCCACGCGCTAGCGAAGTTTTCTGCGCAATTCAACATATATACAAGTTTCCGACTTGAATAGTACCGGTAGCAGGAACATTGTCGACAACGTATTCGAAAACGTAACTCGCGAAATGTCAAAATTGACATACTAATTTTTAGTTCCACTTTTCACGGCCGCAGCGCTGTTCATTTTCCAATACAAAAATAGTCGAAAGCGATACGAAAACGTTGTCGACAATGTTCCTGCTACCGGCACTGGACAACATTCAACGGATGACAACTCCATACATACGTCACAATCCTGCCACGCGCTAGCGAAGTTTTCTACGCAATTCAACATATATACAAGTTTCCGACTAGAAACAGTCTGCGGCTGCAGTCTGCGCCTGGCTGGAAGATCTTCCCTTTGTGGCGGCTGAGCATGATCACCTCGCTCGCCCCACAATTATAAATCGCAATTTTGCTCAACCATACTTTGTTTAATACAATATGGTAGTTGACGACCACCATATTGTATTAAAAATAGCGTTTGGCTAATCGGTAATTGTCACGGGAACCAAACTTATGCCTTCGCCTAATTTCAGCTCAGTCAGACACTGGGAAGTGGGTCAAATCTAACTTGCAAGATTTGATTACACACCGGACAGGTGTAGTTAAATGAAAGCTTGTAAAATAAGCCTTAAGTAGCCTTAGCAAGAACGACTTTCGAATACGTTTTCGTGTCGCTTTCGACTGTTTTTAGTATGGGAAAATGAACAGCGGCGGAGAAAAGTGGAACTAAAAATTCGTATGAATATTTTGAGAATTACGATTTTGAATACCTACAGTCACCTTTTTACATAAAATATCATTGATGTACTGTATTACATATAGGTACTTACAACAGCTTGTCTTCGCACAATGTTAGCTAGATATCTCCCTCGTCTGGTGGCTGGTAGCAGCACGCTGCCAGCCTGTACTTCGTCGCCTGCCTGCATTTGTCAGAAATTTATAAAAAATTGGCCATGTGAGAGTTGGACGCGCACACCGAGAGTTCCGTACTAAAACACACTAGGTTAAATGTTTAAAAACAAACTTAAATTTGCAGTTCGATCCCTCAACACGGCTATTGCACCAACCGCAAATAATAAGTTTGTAGTAGTAAATTCGCTCTTTGTTTAGCGATGTCTATTTCCCTATTTGATGCTATTATTTATCCGCTGACAGACAGACGGACGGACGGACATCGGATATTTAGTAAAATGGTTCCGTTGATTAACGTTCGGGTACGGAACCCTAATAAAATGTGACGAAAATATAGTCAAAAGCTTTGATTATATAGTACTGGGTTAAAAGTATGTCTAAAACAAAATAAAAATACTTGTGTCATGCATTTTATTTTCAATGTTTATTGGAGTTTCTAATGACACTGAGAATACACACTAAAGATCACTGTAATCTTGGTTTTGGAGTTATACTACGCCTTATTGTAACACAATTTACGAGACACTGGTCGTTGCGATTGTATTCTCTTGGACACTGTTACAAAATGTTAACCCTTAGAGTAAGGACTTACGCTATAAGTCCTTACTCTAAGTGTCAACCGCTCATCTGATTCCCGCCAAAAACGTTTTTCCAAAAACGTTAAGTCTCAGAATAATAACTGAAGCTACGGTATTGCAAGTGTTCGTAGGTTGTATTTATGCCATGTTCGTATAAAAAAAAAACAAATAGAACTTACTGGTGGATATCCACATTTGACAACAGTTAAAATGTTCAAATATAAAATAACAATTTCTTCGAGCTTCATCCTGTCGTATAACTTACAAAACTAAAACTAAAAGCCTTGGTAACAAACTAGCTATTGGTGGATGGTCATTAAAATTATCGCTCCAATTAAGATGTACTATTTATAATTGGATTTAACTACCCATTACAATTTATTTCTTTTTGTACGCTAATCAGTTCAGTTCAACTATTTATTCTCTGTTATTTTTATAGCTAAATTCACGCCGCACGTTGTCGCATATGATGTATTATTTAACATCAGACATCTGAAGGTCAACTCTACCACCGCCATAAATTATTGTCACAATTACAATTCGCCAGTTTTCTTTGATTTTTTTTTTTATTTAGGCATGTAGTTAGTTAGATTATATTCTCTCTCCCTACTAATATTCTCCATTCCCTACTAATGTTATTTTTGTATGATACTGTTGTTGTCTTGTGATGTTTGTGTCGTCATTTAATGTTATTTGATTTAGGTGCCCTGGACCAAATCCCTGACATCCCTCAAAATTAAACACCGAACATTTTCCCCACGTGTTACTTTCACATAACGTCGTTGTTGGCCAAATACGTCTCACACACAAGAGATGTGAATGCCATTATGAGTTTTTGGCGGGAATCAGGCGGAGCGGTTGAGAGTTTTTCCAGTGTGTCGTAAATTGTGTTAAAGTGATCTTTAATGTGTATTTTTGGTGTCGATATGTGCAGTAAAGTTGAAAATTTACTGCACATATCGACACCAAAAATTTAGTGACTGATTTATAGGAGCATTGGAAATAATGCCATAATACGACTTTTGGGTTAAGTGATTTATCATTTTGGTCAATAGGATACCTCTAATCTAAAGGCGTGTTACGATCTGCTACTGCCGTGGGTTGTCTCCAGAAACTACATTGGGCGTTAGAATGCATGACACTAGGCATTTTAATGCGGCAAACACGAGAAATTTTGCAACATGAAAATTCTCTAACACTCGACACTGGCAAAAATAGTCCCTGAAGGGATTGATTGCCAACTTAGGAAGAAGAAGAAGAAGAAGAATGCCATTATATATATAAAAAAAAAACTAGAAAAAATATATATCAAATATCTTTTGTCGCTAAGTAAGACAAACAAACTTCATCAATTCTAGGGCCAAGCAGCCAAATTGGCAGCACTGTTCCCCAGCTTTCTGTAAGGCATTTCCGTCCCTTTTCACGAAATCACGCCCAGAAGAGCGAGAACAAAGATGTTACCTATATAAGTGTATCTATGGATGTTACACATCAAAAAGGCAGGTTGCCAAACGTCTTTTCAAAACGCAAACTACAAATAATTAGTATTCTGTGTTTACTTGTTTCGTCTAGTGTGAGCAATTATTCTGACCTTTAGTTATTATTCTGAGGCTTCGACAAGCAAACAGACAAAAAAAAAATGTGGCCAGTTAAAATGATTTCCCCTAAAAGTTGGGTGATTGGTTGATTAGTTAATTGATTGACCATTAAGCTCGTGGTGTGACTAATTACTGCACTCAAGTTAGATATAATCATTGGTACAGACTGGTGCGATTCGAAATTGCGTCGCTAAGCGGGCAGACAACGCTTCATACCACCACGGATTATTTTTAATGCTTATGCAAATTAAAACTCCCTTGAATTTGTTGTTAGTTTTCAAAACGATTCAAATCGCTTCAGTTTACTTTAATACATCGTTCTTTTTTCAGTTTGCTCAAAAATTCTTTCAGTGTCTTATTCCTTTTTTTTAATAATCGAATTTCTTGCTGTAGGCATTTGATTAATTTTAAATGTTTCATTTGTAGCAAAGTTTTCTTTTTCAATTGTCTCCGTAGTGCAGCTTCTTGTGGTGTATCGAAAATTGATTCCATTTCATCGTCAATGAGAGACATTGGGGATGAATTCTGCAAATATAAATATAGAATTGTATTCATGTAGAGTACTCGATGATGGAATGGTAAACAGTATGGTACCAGTACAGGCATGTATAAAAAGATTGATGAGTGTAAAAAAAGCAAAAGAGGTTACGAGTGTCGAGTCGAGGTTTAAATTGCACTCTATACTCTCTGCCTATGCCTACCCCGTGAGGGTCTTGGCGTGATGATATTTATGTATGAAATCATCTGATTTTTACAAAATTCATCATTAATTATGATACTTTAAGACATACCGGTTGCAGTTCTTCTTTAATGGATGGCATTTCATCGATACTAGCATCTTCTTGAGATGTAATCTAGAAAAAACATTTTTTCAAATTAAGTTTATAGTGAAGGAAAACATCGTGATGAAACCTGCATACGTCTGAGAAGAAATTCAAGGACGTATGTAGTGCCTAAGAGACGGCGACGGACCCACCATCTGTCACGTTGGCACCAAATTATCTTCGGTGGAAAGTGGGTGTAGTACCTTCTGACCATCTATTTGGAGACCCTTAGGGAAAGCGTGAGGATATATTACATAAGCATCATGATGGTATAGAAAATAGAAATTGAAATATTTTATTGTATAACAAGCCAAATGTTACCAACAAGTTGTTGTAGCACCTTTTTAAGTATCAGGAGACACCTGTGACAGAGTACTCCGCTCTTCCTTATCTAACTTACACAATCAATACTATAAGTAGAACTTAATACAAAGTTATTTTAATTATCGGATATATTATTTTAATCATATGTGTGTATGTGTGTATGTCTGTGTGTGCGTGTGTGTATATTTGTGTGTGAGTGATAGTGTGTGTGTGTGTGTGTGGTGTATGTTTGGGTATGTTTGTGTGACTGTGTGAGTGTGTACGTGTACGCATGTGTGAATAAGTGTGCAATGCAATATTCAAATTTCGAATAATAATTCATAATTATATAAAAAAATTAAAAAATAAATATAATAATATAAATACTTTTTTAAAATTTCGGCGTCGGGATGTGACGACCCCATCGCCCGCCAGTGGGAATCAAAGCATTGGTTTTTCCAAACCACAGCTTTGATTCCCAGTGGCGCAGTCAGTCAAAACAATAGCATTCCCAAGGAGGGTTGATGTCAGGCAGGCGGCCGGTCGTAAAACTATCTGCCAAAACCCCAGCAATATAGATCAGAGAATAAATGAGTGCGATCGGGCTAGGGCGTCCCCCGCAGGCAACGCGCAGAGGCAGCACCCGGCTTCTGTGGGAAGTGGACAAGGGTTGTTGCACCAACACGGGCGGGTGCGACGTAAGAAGCGAGCCCAGAATGCAAGGGAAGTAAGGTTGCGGTGCGGAAGTTGGAATGTAGGCACGATGACTGGAAAAGGAAGAGAGCTAGCGGACGTGTTTAAAAGAAGACGTATAAATGTGGCGTGTCTACAAGAGACCAAGTGGAAAGGTGTGAAAGCTAGAGAGATTGGTGAAGGCTATAAGTTATATTACAGTGGTAGTGATGGCAAGCGAAATGGTGTTGGAATAGTGTTGGATAGTCAGTTGAAAGACAAGGTTATGAATGTGAAAAGAGTGAGTGATAGAGTGATAGCAGTGAAAGTGATACTAGAGAATGTAATTTTGAATATAGTAAGTGTGTATGCACCTCAGACTGGATGTGATGAAGAAGCGAAAGATAAGTTTTGGCAGGATTTTGATACAGTTATGATAGATAGGCATTCCCGATAGTGAGGAAGTTTATGTAGGAGGGGACTTGAATGGACACGTAGGGAAAGGAAATGCGAGCTTCGAACGAGTGCATGGAGGTTGGGGGTACGGAAATCGAAATGGAGACGGTGAGAATTTTCTGCAAGCCGCTCTTGCCTTTGACCTGGCCATAATAAACACCTGGTTCAAAAAAAAACCCGAACACCTTATCACCTATAAAAGTGGACACCATGCGACACAAATTGACTTCTTCCTCACAAGAAGAAGCAAACTCAATCATATAAAGGATTGCAAAGTACTGCCAGGCGAAGCTGTGGTGTCACAACATAGGCTGTTGATGATGGAGGTGTCCATTATGGTCCAGGTCAGTAAAACCAAAAACCGGCCCCCGCCAAAACTTAAATGGCGAATGCTGGAGAATGAAAAGTATGCAAGTAAGTTTAGGAATGAAATGTTAAGTAGAATGGAAGAAATTGATAGTATGGAAGGTAAATCAGTCAATGAATGTTGGGACGAAATGGCAGATTGTATTAGAATGGTAGCAAAGGATGTTTTAGGAGAAACGAAGGGAAAAGGTGTGATAAATAGAGATACATGGTGGTGGAGTGAAGAAGTACAAAAGATCCTGAAAGAAAAGAAAAAAGCATTTAAAGAATGGCAGAATACTGGAGATGAAGTGTGAAGGAAGCAAAAAAGCTTCAATATAGGGAATGGAAGAGAAAGGCGAAAAAGGCGGTGGCTATTGCTAGAGCTGAAGCGCAGGATGTAATTTATAACTCCTTAGATGGGCCTAGAGGCCAAAAAGACCTATACCGCATTGCAAAATCCAGGAAAGAAACGGCAAAAGATATCAAGCATGTGAAATGTATAAAAGATGTGGCAGGGAAAGTTTTGTTAGAGGATGTTGAGATAAGGAAACGATGGAAAGGGTACTTTGAAAAGCTAATGAATGAAGAGAATGAATGGAATGGTGTCTTAAAAGATGAAGTAGTGAATATCGGTCTGGTTAGGAAGATCAGTGACGATGAAGTAAGAAAGGCAGTGTGGAGTATGAAGAATGGAAAAGCGGTAGGGCCAGACGATATACCAGTGGAAGTATGGAAGTTATTAGGTAAAGATGGGTGCAAGTGGCTGACTTTATTCCTCAATAAGTTGCTGTACGAAGGGACGATCCCAGACGAATGGTGCAAAAGTTCACTAGTGCCAATTTTTAAGAACAAGGGTGACGTACAGGATTGTAACAACTATCGAGGAATAAAGCTCATGTCACACAGTATGAAAGTTTGGGAGAAAGTGATAGAGAAACGGTTGCGAGAAGAAAGTGAGATAACCTAAAACCAGTTCGGGTTCATGCCGGGGCACGGGACAACGGACGCCATATTTGCTCTCCGTCAATTGTGCGAGAAGTATAGACGTGCGCATAAGAACTTGCACATGGTGTTTGTTGACCTAGAGAAGGCTTATGATAGAGTACCCCGAACGGTTTTGTGGTGGGCTCTGAAAGAGAAAGGTGTGCCTGTGAAGTATGTGGAGTTAATTCGTGCTGTGTACGAGCGATCAAGTACGCATGTCCGTTCAGCCGCGGGAATCACCGACGAGTTCGGAGTCAAGGTAGGCTTGCACCAAGGGTCGGCTCTAAGTCCATACCTCTTCCTGTTGATTATGGATGCCTTGACATCGGTGATACAGGAAGAGGCACCCTGGTGCATGCTATTTGCCGATGACATTGTGCTGGTCGGTGAAGATGGGCTCGAGGTCCAGAGCAGACTGGTAAAATGGCAACAAAAATTGGAGAGTGTTGGCTTGAAAATCAGCAGAACCAAGTCGGAATACATGTTCTGCGATTTCGGCGGTATCTCCAATCCTACGGCCATAGCATTAGACGGAACACCTATACCAGTCTGTTCCGACTTCCGGTACCTCGGCTCGCTCATGCAAGGAGATGGCGATGTAGACAGGGCCGTGCAGCATAGAATTAACACAGGATGGATGAAATGGCGGCAGGTCACGGGAACTACATGCGACTCCCGATTCCCGCTTAAGCTTAAAGGGAAAATCTATAAGACCATGATAAGGCCTGTTGTCATGTATGGATCTGAATGTTGGGCCACAAAGGCGACGGATGAAAGAAGACTGCATGCAACTGAGATGCGAATGTTGAGATGGATGTGTGGCGTAACGAGAATGGACAAGGTAAGAAACGAGTTTATTAGAGGAAGTTTGAAAGTGGCTCCAGTGACAGAAAAGTTGAGGAGCAAGCGTCTGTCATGGTATAGGCATGTTATGCGGAGGAATGAGGATAACGTGGTAAGAAAGGTTTTATGTATGAATGTAGATGGGTACTGGGGTCGAGGTAGACCTAAGAAAAGATGGATGGATTGTGTGAAAGATGACATGGCCAGAAAGGAAGTGAATACAGATATGACGGCTGATAGAGAAGGATGGAAGAGAAATACATATTGCGCCGACCCCAAATAATATGGGATAAGGGCAGGAGAATGATGAATGATGAAATACTCTAGATGTATTACTACTATTATTAATATTGTTTACTACAACCTTGTCTTGTATAGACCTTACTTGGTTTAGTTTTGTTTCCGTGGAAGGCGTTTCTTCCTGATTGCTAGTCATCTGACTTTGACAAGAGATGTGCAAATCCTGAAATTAACATAACGTTTTGTTTAAATCTACTCCATATTTTTTACTAATAAATAAAATGGAAGAGTCTGCTTATAATATCAAAATAAAACCCTTTTAGTACATGTGTATAATAATAAAATCTGTCTGTTTGTTTGGGCTAATCTTCTTCTTCTTCTTTAAGTTAATGGCGACGAGCTTTTAATACAGCTATTCCGCCAATGTCACGTGGTGTGGAAGGCACAGAGTACATAAGTACTAAACGTAGTGGGCTATTTTTAGAAACGGTAGGATTGATTATGACGGGACATTCACTGGCATATACCTGATGTTATTAGTCGTAATTAAGGTTCACCTTTAGATAAGAAATATTCATTTATAGCTTGGCAAAAAAGTCTATATACGGAACAGTATATACAATTTTAAGCAATTGCATATCTTTTATCGCGGGCCTTGAGCGTGGGGACCGAATCCAGAAATTCCGTAACGAAAAAAAACCTAACACCCCCCACTCCGCCATCTATCAATAAATACCAGAACTTTTAATGACTTTTTGAAATATCACGCTTGTCTCTTTAGTTCAGCAACCCGCCTTTAGGTGGCATTGGTTGTATTGGAAAACTACCGTAATCAGCTGTTTGAGAGAAAGTATATAGGTATATAAAAATACTGCATTAATAAAATAAATAAATAATTATAATTGCATAAGTTGATAAAAAAGCTATGCAATAGCTTTACCGCGGCAGTCTCCGAGTGCCACACCTATTATTTTTTTTGGCTGCTGGCAATCTTCACACGAGCAGCAGCGGGCTGCCATACGAACGGCATAGTGGCGCCCCTATTATTTTCAACTCTTTTTGGCTGTACTAAAACTAGGGGGGGTAAGCGGACTTCGGTTCTTAGCTGTAACAGATACAAATTTTACAAGGTACCTTCGTAGGCGCAGCTTAAGGGTGTAATCTAGGCCACCCTTTCTTGTATACATGAATTTTTCTTCGAAATGTTCAGAACATATTCTTGTGCTCTTTGATGGATTCCAACATTCCTAAAACGTAGTGGTTATGTACTCAGTGCATTCCTCTTTGCGACACAGCCTTAGGGTTTTTATCCAGAGCCTGGCTATAATAGGGTCAGTAGGAAATCTGTAACAATAATAAAATTAATACGTGATGCAATTATTTTTGTCGAGCAGTATGAAATTTGGCATAGTTAAAGTTTCTTAATCCATTTGCCACCTTTTTAATGTCGGGTAATTGTTTTTATAAATTATTTGGTTTTTAAACATTTTCAATGTTTCAATTACCCTATGTTTCCCGAGATAATGTAACAATTCTAACGATACGACTCACATCCAAATCAGTCGACGCGTTTAAAAGTTACTTTAGAGTAAAGAAACTCATACATAAAACACACATTTTTTTTAAATACATGAGCCCTGAAAACAATATAGGTACTGTTTTTTGTCGTCGCGTATACCGTATAAATAAACCTGGGATAATTTCATACAAAGCTGGCAACACTGACTGAACTAATAGTGAATAACTTGTTCTTGTCTTCACTACTATAAACTTTATAAGCAAGAAAATTTAGGCTTACCTGTGGAATATCACACCAGAACTTTTATGCGCAAATTGTCATTTGAAATATTAAGTTCTATGGGAGCCTTTCATCGCGAAAAATCCTAGGTTTGTAATTTATAACCTGACTAAGAACACTGAACGACCGACCGCCCGAACATCGTACTAGTGATTGATTATGTACTCTGTGCGTCGTACCGTAAAACGTAGTTTTTTTACAATCTTTTTTGTACAGATAATAAAAACCACTGTGGTAGAATTTGAAACTTCAGTAGGGTATCATTTTATATAAATTTGATTTATGAATCAATAATTATGCGTTATTTCGTTCGTGTAATGACTTCAGTCAGAGTCAAAGTACTTAATGATGGATGATAATATTAGTACTCGGAATCTGCAATACTACAGAATAAAAGAAAGAAAGAGAAATACTAAATTAAGGCGTCCGAGCTATACTCTGCCAGCCCCGAAAGAATTTCGGTAAATCGATTTACAGATTTTCTTACTTATTATGTTAATCTACTGTATTAGTTCCAATTAATCCGTGACGTAAGTGACGGTGTTCCCAACATCGATGTCTTAATTTGTAACATCACTGTTCGTCTATCGATACTTTTGTACTTTTCGAATGTAGCACAAGCATAGCATCCCTACCCTATTGAAATGTAATGGCTGAAAAGAAAAGCGGCAATTTGTCGTCGTCATAAATATTTTGTGATATTTGTAATGTAAAAATAGAATAAAATGGATCGCATGTTGAATCCAAGGATAGAGAAACAAACAATTTATGAAATATACCGAGCATGTCGCCTTTGTGGAGCCGGTGCGGGCTACAAGATGCCAATTATGCAAAACGTTGTTGATCTCGATAGATCTGAGGTTGATTTAAAACAGAAAATACGTGAATGTGTGCAAATAGAGGTAATCACCGTGTTTATCATACATTACAATCGCTACAATCGCAATTAAACTTATAAGTGTCACTATATAAATGCATTTTTTTTTGTATGTCTCCATTGCATTTGTTGTCAAACATACACATGCTTTTTAGAATTCTATCTATTTTGAACTAAAATATTTATTCGTTTGCTGCAAGTATGTATGTTTGTTTTTACGAATATTCCTCCGTAGCGCCTACACTATTCATTCCCTTTTGATCTTTTTTTTATTGTGACCTGGGCCACATAGATTGCTTTAGATGCATCCGCTAATAATGAATTTTCCATTATTTCCCGCCTTCAGTAATGAGGTACATACCCAAGCCACCAGGGCTTGGGTATGTACCTCATTACTGGTGACTCTTTAGGTTTAGTGTGTTTTTATTATTAAGTTTATAAATATATGAAAAAATATCTAAATTAAGAAAATAATGGGAGAAGATTAATCCATACTTATATTATAAATGCGAAAGTAACTCTGTCTGTTTGTTTGGTACCTTTTCATGACTAAATGGCTGAACGGATTGTAATTAAATTTGTCAACCAGGGAGTTTATATCCTGGGGAAGGATGTAAGCTACTTATGTCTTTAAACAAATGTTGATTAAGTCGCGGGCTTAACAGCTAGTTAATAAATAATGGAAGTAATAATAATAATGTGACTAAATACAGTGAACTATAATTATTATTATTTAATCACTAGCTGCCCCCCACAGCTTTGCAAGGTTAGAAAAAATATTTGATAAATGTCTACCCGTGCGAAGCCGGGGCGGGCCGCTAGTATAATATATAGCCTATGTTACTCACTGATAATGTAGCTTTCTAATGGTGAAAGAATTTTTGAAATCGGTCCAGTAATTTCGGAGCCTATAGACATTTATCAAATATTTCGTCTATCCAAGTGAAGCCAGGGCGGGCAGCTAGTATAATAAATATGCCTATGTTACTCTGTGATTTAGAAATCGCTTTAGTAGTTTCAACACACAAAATTAAGTTTGTATTATAAATATTCCAGGTACATCAGGATGATAAAATGCCCCCTCTGATATGCGAGCTGTGTGTGGACAAAGTCAATGACTTCTATGAGTTCCTCGACATGTGTCGACGTACCAACAAGAAGACGCGATTGAGGCTAGGCCTTCCCTTGCAGACTGTGACCAAAGGATCTGTGAGTGTTGGCTACATTTATAAGTTGAATTTGTGATTGCAACAATGACCTGTCATCTGATGGGCCCAGGTTCGAACCATTGCCTGTACTGTGGGGATGTAGCGTGTGAGCGCTAGGTTTAAAGTATAAATAAACTCTTTTTATTATTCCTCATTTAGTATGGGACTGTCTGTTGTCAAATACAATATTGAATTCTCAAAAAGAAAATACAATGACAAGTTCTTCTTCTTCTTCTTCCTAAGTATGGCAATCAATCCCTTCAGGGACTATTTTTGCCAGTGTCGAGTGTTAGAGAATTTTCATGTTGCAAAATTTTTCGTGTTTGCCGCATTAAAATGCCTAGTGTCATGCATTCTAACGCCCAATGGAGTTTCTGGAGACAACCCACGGCAGTAGCAGATCGTAACACGCCTTTAGATTAGAGGTAACCTATTGACCAAAATGATAAATCACTTAACCCAAAAGTCGTATTATGGCATTATTTCCAATGCTCCTATAAATCAGTCACTAAATGAAACTTTACTGCACATATGGACACCAAAAATACACATTAAAGATCACTATAACACAATTTACGACACACTGGAAAAAATCTCAACCGCTCCGCCTGATTCCCGCCAAAAACTCCCCAATGACAAGTTATTAATAGATTCAAATTGTATGCCTTTTTTATATTACAAATGATACTTACTGTATTCAAAGAGGTGCTAGCCTTAAAGTACCAATGAGCTTTTCTGTACAGTGGTTAATCACAGCATGAGGAGGTAGGGCGAAGTGGGACCTCCTATGTGGGATTTCCCATTAAACTTGGAGCTGCCCAACTGACTGCTAACCATCAGGTGGACCATATGCTTCAGTGCCATCTTAGTGGTATAAGAAAATGGGAAGCCACTTTGTTTCATACTATATTATCAGAAATTACTAGTAAAAACTACTTTTGTATACTTTTAGTCATGGTGGCCTTGTGGTTGAAGCAACATTGAATGTGGTTCTAATCCCGGCACATTAATCAGACCATAAGCTTTTAAAAAGTGAGGTGTGCTCCATGAGCCAGGGCTGCCTCAGCCCAGACAAAAATCTTATAATTATTTAGAAACAAAACAAGCAGAATGCATTATGCATCCAGGTTGCCCCAAATGCACATCGAACATTGACCCTTGAGATTGTTTGTGGTGTCCTTTGCCTTGATCACTACATGCCTGCTGTGTCAAATACTCCCTGACGAAGTGCAGGTCTTGCCAGCGGGGAAGAGCCTGTAATCTTCTGGTTCCGGATATGGTGCCCCAGAATTTACTTTCCCTGCCTCATCTCTTTTAAAAAGAAAGGTAGGGCGAAATGGGATTTCCCATGGGTTTGCCCATTTAAATTGGAGCCGCCTGACTGGGGCTGTACCTCCACCTTATAGAAGACTAGTGACTGCTTACTATTAGGTGGGCCGTATGCTTGCGTGCCACCTTAGTGGTATAAAAATCTTTTCATTTCCAGTCAGACAGTGGCGGGGACTGTATTCTGGGAATGACGGAGCCAGTGTATATTATTGATGATTCTGATTCTGGTGAGCCACTCTCAAAACACAAGAGCAAAACATCGAAGAAAACGAATAAGAAGGATGTTCATAAGGTAAAGTAACTTCTGTTTTTCCTTTATATTTAAAGTGATCTGTTCCACAATGATAAACAAATACTTTTTCGTACACTGTCCTTTTGTTAAATTTGTATTGCTATATTTTAACTGGTGGGGTGGGGCCTGGCGACTAGTAATACAGGTATATAATAATAATAATAATAAGTTAATGCGAATGGTCTCATAGCGAAGAGTCTCGACCAACACCTCAAGACGCTCTCGCTCGATGGTTGGGTCAAGGGTCGGATACAGAAGGCAGTACACCTCGACACGGCACGCATTGTCAGGAGGTTCCTCACTTTGTAACCCTAACCACCGGTAGCTTGGGCTCGCGCCTCGTTATCGGTGGCTCCCTAGTTTTGGTAGATTTTTTATAATAAGTGTTTTTTTTGTAAGAATATTGTAAAAGAACCCAAAACTAAGATGTTAAATAAATAAAGGGAATAATAATAATCATAATAATGCTTGGACATTATCACACAGCGCCATCTGGCCCAAATCTAAACAAAGCTTGTAACTATGGGAACCAGCAGCTGACTTATATAACTTTTTTTTTTGTAAATACATACTAATAATACATACCAAACACCCAGACGCAAGTCAAACATATTTGTCACATAAATGTTTGCTCCGGCGGGAATCGAACCCGACCTCTAGCGTAGCAGTCAGGTGTACTAACCACTAGACCAGTGGTCTCGTCATCATATAACCTAGTACTGGCACCAGCTCCCACAAATTACTGTCTGTACGTATTACTACTGCAAATACTGTATCTAGCTTATAAGTTTAATGTGGTGAGAAATAAATTTCATCACATTGACACTTTTATTGTATACAAACCTCTGAAGACAGCAACACAAATTCGAATCTAATGACGCTGACATTTTGGAGCACATTAATGTGGGCCATGAGCCATGGCTGCCTCAGCCCAGACAAGAATCTTATAATTATTTAGAAGCAGAACAAGCAAAATGCATTATGCATCCAGGTTGCCCCAAATGCACATCGACCATCGACCCTTGAGATTGTTTGTGGTGCCCTTTGCCTTGATCACTCTACATACCTGCTGTGTCAAATACTCCCTGACGAAGTGCAGATCTTGCAAGTGGGGAAGAGCCTGTAATCGTCTGGTTCAGGATATGTTGCCCCAGAATTTACTTTCCCTGCCTCAGCTCTTTTAAGAAGAAAGGTAGGGCGAAATGGGATCTCCCGTGGGTTTTCCCATTAAATTGGAGCCACCCGGCTCGGGACTGTACCTCCACCTTACAGAAGACCGCAGTGAAATAACACTACTTTGATGTGGTGTAGTGATTCTGCAGTGAGTAAGGTTGCCAGTGCTCCACTGAGATACGCTGGGCTAGTAGTAACGCTGCTAGCACAGTGAGTCCTCATCAACAACATGGTTGGCAACCCGTTAGTATGGTATTGCTAGCGGCTATAGGCTACGGTGACTGCATACCATCAGGTGGGCCGTATGCTTGTGTGCCACCTTAGTCGAAAGTTTATTTTGCCAAGGCTACAGCTCTCTGTAAAGCTGAAATTTTATAAAATACTAGAGACCCGCCCCGGCTTCCCACGGGTAGACATTTATCAAATATTTTGTCTACCCGTGCGAAGCCGGGGCGGGCAGCTAGTATAATATATAGCCTATGTTACTCAGTGATAATGTAGCTTTCTAATTTTTGAACTCGGTCCAGTAGTTCCGGAGCATATTCAATACAAACCCATAAAAATACAAATCTTTTCTCTTTTTAATATTAAATAGTATAGAAAACTGTGTGTTACAGATAGATAAGCCGGGTAATACACGAAGCAGGTCCAATAAGCGAGAGCCGACGCCGCCGCGACTGACGCGCTTCAGCCGCGGCGCCGTCGCTGAGGATCGAACGCCGCTCACTAGGATCAAGGTAATACTGACATATCCATGATGGATGGATGGATGGATGGATGGATGTTTGTTACTCTTTCACGCATAAACTACTCAATGGATTTGGATGAAATTTGGAACACAGATCATTTATAACCTTGATGGAGTATGGATGGATGGATGGATGGATGGATGGATGGATGGATGTATGTATGTATGGATGTATGTATGTATGTATGTTTGTTACTCCTTCACGCAAAAACTACTCAACGGATTTGGATGAAATTTGGAACACAGATAATTTATAACCTGGATGGAGTATGGATTAATGGATGGATGGATGGATGGATGTATGTATGTATGTATGTATGTTTGTTACTCCTTCACGCAAAAACTACTCAACGGATTTGGATGAAATTTAGAACACAGATAATTTATAACCTGGATGGAGTATGGATTAATGGATGGATGGATGGATGGATGTATGTATGTATGTTTGTTACTCTTTCACGCAAAAACTTCTCAACGGATTTGGAACACAGGCAGTTTATAACCTGGATTAACACAGGAATTTTTATCCCGGGAAAATGTTTTCATCCTGGGAAAATTTTAGGTCCCTCTGAGATTCCAAGCTCAACGCGTACGTAGTCGCGGGCAGAAGCTAGTATTATATATACACACCTACATATATATCGATCTCCATTCCGTTGAACAAAAATTTTTTTTTAAATATTTTCCAGAGTCAACAAGCAAAACCCCAAAAGTCAATATTGAAGAAAGATGTGAGAGTGAAGGTAACTTATATTAACATTATGTAAAGACTAGCGACCCGCCCCGGCTTCGCGCGGTCTTACTACAAAACCAACTTGGTAGCTTTCATTTTGATATTTGTAATTTCATACCAATGTCTAGAAGAATTTTGTTACAAATTGTTATATCATGATTGTTACATGAAAAAAAAGACAGAGCACTGAGTTTCTTGCCGGTTCTTCTCAGGTGTCTTTTTTTCGAACCGGTGGTAATTTAGACCTTCATAAGTGCCTTATTAGGGCCTAAACTGAATAAATGATTTTTGATTTTGATTTTTTGAAAACACAAATGAATAATATATAAAAACCTTCCTCTTGAATCACTTAATAATACCGCATCAAAATATGTTGCATCGTTTTAAAGATCAGTATATATATAGGGACAGACAGACAGCGGGAAGTGACTTTGTTTTATACTGTGCCGGTAGCATGAACTTTTTCTACAACGTTTTCGTATCGCCTTCGACTATTTTTGTATTGAAAAATGAACAGCGCTGCGGCGGTGAAAAGTGGAACTAAAAATTAGTATGACAATTTTGACATTTCGCGAGTTACGTTTTCGAATACGTTGTCGACAATGTTCCTGCTACCGGCACAGGATGTTACAAAACTACCCGTAAAGCCGAAAGGATAATAAGAAAAAGGCCGTTAAATTGGGCCTTATAAAGTCCATTCACAATATTTAAGAACCGTAGTAACAATGTATTTCATATTCAAAAAAAAATTAAAATAAATATTATTTTCACTGATATGATACCAATCTGTACCAATGAGTTTTATAACTCAAGTGCAGTGATTAGTCACACCACGAGCTTTACGGTGAAGGAAAACATCGTGAGGAAACCTGCATACGTCTGAGAAGAAATTCAAGGACGTATGTAGTGCCTAAGAGACGGCGACGGACTCACCATCTGTCACGTTGGCACCAAATTATCTTCGGTGGAAAGTGGGTGTTGTATCCTCTGCCTACCTCTTCGGGGACCCTTGTGGGAAGGCGTATATATATATAACTCAAAGGTGACTGACTGACTGACATAGTGATCTATCAACGCACAGCCCAAATCACTGGACGGATCGGGCTGAAATTTGGCATGCAGGTAGATGTTATGACGTAGGCATCCGCTAAGAAAGGATTTTAATTAATTCTACCCCCAAGGGGATAAAATCGGGGATGAAAATTTGTATGAAACTTTGAAAATTCAATTTTAAACCGATCGGGCTGAGACTTTGCATGCATAAAGCTAATATGAAAAAAAAAATTCCACGCGTACGAAGTCGCGGGCACAGCTAGTATATTATATGCCCTAATATATTTTTAACCCGCATTTTTCAGATTGAAGACAGTACCTCATTACTGACTCCTCGCTTGAAGAGGAGTAGAGAGAGAGACTCAAAATATAATGTTCCCGTTAAAAGAGTCAAGTATGTATTTCAATTTCTATACTAATATTATAAAGAGGAAAGATTTGTGTGTTTGTGTTGAATAAGCTCGTAAACCACTGGACCGATTGAAAAAAAAAACATTGTTAGAAAGCTACATCATCACTGAGTAACATAGGCTGTTGTATAGTCTGTCGGAACTAGTAGGTGTATAAATAAACCACTCTTTAATTATATACTACAAGCTGCCCGCCCCGGCTTCGCACGGGTAGACAAAATATTTGATAAATGTCTACCCGTGTGAAGCCGGGGCGGGCCGCTAGTAGTATATAATTAAAGAGTGGTTTATTTATACACCTACTAGTTCCGACAGACGTTGTCCTGTCTTAGTTATGAACTCATTTTTTTTCTTTTTTATACCACTAAGGTTAAGTATAGTGATTAATCACACCGTGAGCTTTTAAAAAGAGACGTAGGGCGATTTAGGATATCCCGTGGGTTATCACATTTAAATTGGAGCCGCCCGACTGGGGACTGTACCTCCACCTTACAGAAGACCGCAGTGAAATAACACTACTTGATGTAGTGTTGTGTTTCTGCGGTAAGTAAGGTTGCCAGTTGCTGCTAGCACAGTGAGTCCTCATCAACAACATGGTTGGCAACGCGTTAGTGATACCCCTAGTATTGCTAGCGGCTATAGGCTACGGTGACTGCTTACCATCAGGTGGGCCGTATGCTTGTGTGCCACCTTATTGGTATAAAAAAAAAACTTTTTTTTTAAATTTCAGAATAGCAATAAAGTCCCCATCCCCACCGCCGAAGCCTAAGAAATCTTCGCCGAAAGTGACGCCGAAGCCGAGTAAACATGTCCCAACCCCCACCTACAGCTGTGGTGTCTGCAAGTTTGTCGTCAGGAACACCAAGGGGCTCGCTTCTCATATGAGGATACACACAGTCACTTACACCAACCCCAAGTCAGTATTAAATAGTTCACGCCTTCCCGCAAGGGTCCCCGAGGGGTAGGCAGAGGTGACAACACCCACTTTCCACCGAAGATAATTTGGTGCCAACGTGACAGATGGTGAGTCCGTCGCCGTCTCTTAGGCACTACATACGTCCTTGAATTTCTTCTCAGACGTATGCAGGTTTCCTCACGATGTTTTCCTTCACCGTAAAGCTCGTGGTGTGACTAATCACTGCACTTGAGTTATAAAAACTCATTGGAACAGACCGGTGGGATTGGAACAATAGGCTACGGTGATTACTTAACGTCAGAGGGACCATACGTTTGTTAAAAAAAAAATTGGCCCCAGTTGGTGATGGTAATGTCCAAGCATCCATACTAATTAAAAGAAATTAACCCTGTGTCGGTAGCAGGAACATTGTCGACAACGTTTTCGTATCGTCTTCGACTATTTTTGTATTGGAAAATGAACAGCGCTGCGGCGGTGAAAAGCGGAACTAAAAATTAGTATGACAATTTTGACATTTCGCGAGTTACGTTTTCGAATACGTTGTCGACAATGTTCCTGCTACCGGCACTGTTTGTTTTCTCGACTAAACGGCTGAACGAATAGTTACGAAATTCGGCATTGAGATAGATTATAAACTGGCGAAGGACAAAGGCTATCTTTAACTGGAACTACGCGGCCGTAGTCGCGGGTACAAGCTAGTTATTGTATACATGTGAAGTTAATAACGCCGTATTTGTATGTCATCGTTGCAGGCTAGCGTGCAACGCGTGCGGCGAGTGGTTCAACACGAGCGACGAGACGGCCACCCATCATCGGCGGCACCGCACCCGCTGCTTACCATACCACTGTCGCCGATGCACCGCAGACTTCAAACAACTCAACGCTTTTGAAGAGTAAGTAATTATGTTCAAAAGAGAGGTAGGGCGATTTGGGATATCCCGTGGGTTATCCCATTTAAATTGGAGCCGCCCGACTGGGAACTATACCTCCGCCTTACAGAAGACCGCAGTGAAATAACACTACTTGATGTAGTGTTGTGTTTCTGCGGTAAGTAAGGTTGCCAGTGCTCCACGAGGATACGCTGGGCTAGTAGTAATGCTGCTAGCACAGTGAGTCCTCATCAACAACATGGTTGGCAACCCGTTAGTGATACCCCTGGTATTGCTACCGGCTATAGGCTACAGTGACTGCTTACCATCAGGTGGGCCGTATGCTTGTGTGCCACATTAGTGGTATAAAAAACATATGTTTTTTTTTGTTTTCAGTCACTTCTCCAATAACGAGTGTGTACCGGAAGAGGTTGTGCCTGACGTGAAGTGCGGGGATTGTTGGCGCATGTTCCCCACAGCCACCGCGCTCGAGGGTCACCGCTGTCCCGGGGAGGACGGCCGGGTGGGGGGTGAGTCCAAAAAAAACACTTTCGTCTTAATTTTCACCAACTTCTAAGCATCTGTGCCTAAACTTTATCGAAAACGTTTTCGTATCGCCTTCGACTATTTTTGTATTGGAAAATGAACAGCGCTGCGGCGGTGAAAAGTGGAACTAAAAATTAGTATGACAATTTTGACATTTCGCGAGTTACGTTTCCGAATACGTTGTCGACAATGTTCCTGCTACGGGCACTGAGCATTTTGATAATTTGCACACGTATTAAGGGCCGATGACAATACAATGGTGCCAATTCTGTTGTTAAAAAATACTAAACTAATTTGACAGGTCTAAAAGTCTTGCTATCCCTTTCTCATGTTAAATAACGGGGTTAAATAAGGATGGCAATGTTTTTAGACCTGTCCCAGACGTCTTGAAGTCTGTGAAAATTATGATGAAATTTTTATTTGGAAGAAAGAATTGGCACCATTAATTTCATAACTTTATCCTAATATCCTGACCATGATAAATACATTTTGAACCGTGATTGCCTTCCCACAAGGGTCCCCGAAGGGGTAGGCTGAGGTTACAACACCCACTCTCCACTGAAGATAATTTGGTGCCAACGTGACAGTTTGCGAGTCCGTCGCCGTCTCTTAGGCACTACATACGTCCGTGAATATCTTCTCAGACGTATGCAGGTTTCCTCACGATGTTTTCCTTCACCGTAAAGGTCGTGGTGTGACTAATCACTGCACTTGAGTTATAAACCTCATTGGTACAGACCGGTGGGATTGGAACTTGCGTCGCTGGAATAGCAGGCAACGCTTCATACCACACGACCATATTTATGTTTTTAATGAAACCTAACGCTCTGTTCTCAGGTAAATGTAGCAGATGTAACAAGAACTACGCCTTGCTGAGGAATTTGAGGAGACACGAAGCCACATGCAACTCCAAGAAGAAAGGTAAAATTATTAAATTCACACTAGTCTATACCCGCGGCTGCGCCCGAGATATTCCGGGATAAAAAGTATCCTGTATGTTTATCCAGCTTATAATCTACCTCCATTGCAAAGGACATCATCCATTTTGGTCCAAATGTGAACGTGCCCGCATTTTTTTTATATATTCTGTTAGAGCTTGTCCGTCTGAACGTTTATTACTATGACACCAAAGCTGTAGGACCTTTGTCCTCGATTTTATTTGAGTTAGAAAATCTGAATTTTCATACGTTTTGTTGAGAATAGGAATTCAAAATAATCAAGACGAATGAAATGTCCAACTCTGGTGTCATAGTAATAAATGCTCAGACGGACAAGCTCTAACAGAATATACAAAAAAAAATGCGTTGGCCGGCACTTTCAGATTTGGACCAAATCTCTATTAAACATGGATGATGTCCTTTCATGCAAATCCATTCAACCGGTGAGGCGTGAAGACGGTACAAACCCAAACCATGGCATTTCTTCTTCCTAACTATGGCAATCAATCCTCATCATGGAGTATTAAATGGATTCGAGTGTTACTTTGCGGAAATTCATATTTATAGAATACAAAATATATTATAATTTGCTTTGTCCGCTTAATGAGTGTGATACGGTCGAACGGCCTGCGCCCAGGTGAGCTCAGGCGTGGTTTCTTCCGACACGTGTTTCAGGACTTCCACGTCCCATCATCAGGGTGCCGCCGCGTTGGTCGAGCAGCGTGATGTCACGTCGAGGTCTGGATGCTGGAGCAGCGCCGCAGCACGATGGTCGCGTGAGACGCCACGACAGCACGTAGACCCTTCTGTAACTAAAGCTGAGAAAAGAGTAATTTCTCAGCTCAGCAGCATCCAGATCTCGATGTGACATGACGCTGCTCGACCAACGCAGCGGCACCCTGATGATGGGACGCGGAAGTCCTGAAACACGTGTCGGACGAAACCACGCCTGTGCCGGTAGCATGAACTTTTTCGACAACGTATTCGAAAACGTAACTCGCGAAATGTCAAAATTGTCATACTAATTTTTAGTTCCACTTTTCTCCGCCGCAGCGCTGTTCATTTTCCAATACAAAAATAGTCGAAGGCGATACGAAAACGTTGTCGCAAAATATTCATGCTAGCCCTACTGAGCTGAGAGTGTATGTTCTCAATGTCGACAGAGAGGGAGCTTGTGGTGGATCCCGTTCTCCTGGGCCGCTTGAGGCCTATCCGCGTGAGGGTGGCCCGTTGCGACCCTCTCCTGGCCAACGTTAAGCAAGAACACTACGACGTCTCCACTGTCTCCGAGGTCAGTATATTGGGATCTCCCATTAACATTGGAGCCGCCCGACTGGGGACTGTACCTCCACCTTACAGAAGACCGCAATGAAATAACACTACTTTGATATAGTGTTGTGTTTCTGCGGTGAGGTAGTAAGGTTGACAGTGATCCTCGAGGATACGCTGGGCTAGTAGTAATGCTGCTAGCACAGTGATACCCCATCAACAACATGGTTGGCAACGCGTTACCTTACAGAAGACCACAGTCAAATAACACTACTTGATGTAGTGTAGTGTTGTGTTTCTGCGGTGAGTAAGGTTGCCAGTGCTCCACGAGGATACGCTGCGCTAGTAGTAATGCTGCTAGCACAGTGACTGCCCATCAACAACATGGTTGGCAACTCGTTAGTGATACCCCTGGTATTGCTAGCGGCTATAGGCTACGGTGACTGCTTACCATCAGGTGGGCCGTATGCTTGTGTGCCACCTTACTGGTATTTCAGTTTCCATTCATTCGTTTCCAGGACTTTGGTCTGGACAGCAACTGCTTCTACCCATACATTTCTTCGGTAAGGAGTCTTCGTATCAAGTCGGAACCCAATGAATTCGACGGCATGGTGAATATCAAAGACGAGATCAAAGAAGAATTCTGCGCAGACCACTACGTTCATTGGGATTCTTCCTCGGACAGTGAAGTTGAAGAAACCTGCGTCCTAAGTCCAGCTAAGAAGCCTCTAGAATCCCTAGCCAGGTTGTCGCTAAAGACTTTATTCTCCCAGAAGTGTCTTGGCAAGGTACCGAGGAAGAAGAGGAAGGTAAAAGCTGAGAAGTTTGACGCTAGCACGTCAGAATTTGACATGTCCAAAAATATTGACAGTATCATCAATAATTTCAGTGATGATGATGACTTTGGAGGTCGCAAGGATGTTGTAAGAGTGAACAATGATATGTTCGATGATTTGTTCAAGAATAATGATTCTGAACTTGATGGTAATAAAGATGGTCATGATTCTAGTACAGTTATTGATAAAGTTATTGATGATGCTGTTTGTCAAGATAAAGAAGCGGATAATATTATTTCTAATGATAATGTTGTGGTTGAATGTGTGTCTAGTGATAGGGATATGACTGCGTCGTCTAATGAAACTGAGGGCACAGATATTTTGTCAAATGTAACTGAAAATGTTGATGGTATCTCAAATGAAAATAAAATTAATGATATATCTAATACTTTAAAATCCATCAATGAAGTTACTAACGATACATCTCCATCGAATGATAGAAAAAGTGAAGATGACGATAATAACAGTCAGCGGCTATCTGAGGATGTTGACATGACAGAAACTTGTCACAAAGATAACGATGATACAACGATAGCAGATAAAGAACGTAATAATGATAATGATACGATAAATGATGTAGAAATGACTGACATCAATGATAAACATGATGAGATTGCAACGGTTAATAATGTACAAGTTGATGATAAAAATACAAAAGATAATATACTAAACAATAATGATAGAGAAAAAGATACGGCGGAGGATAAACTTAACGTAAGGGAAACTGAAGATAAAGAAATAGATACTTCAAATGATAAACAAATTAATTATAGTAATCACGATTCTAGTAATGATAATGATATAACCGATGAATCATGCAGTAATGCTGAAGTACTGAGTGAGAAGACAAGTGAGAGTATTCAGGTAGATGAAGAAATCGTTGCAAATAATAATAGTACCTCAGAATCTGATGCAGGAATTGAAACCGAAGTACGATTGAAGGAAGGGCATGATGATGACGCAATCAGCACTTCTCATGACGAAACTTTAGATAAGGTCAATAATAGCATCGAAACAAACCATGAAAGCGTAAAAACAAAAGAAAATATATTAGGTGAAGACATAAGTTCTGAAAATAAGAATGTGTCTCCAAGAAAGCTATCAGACGAAGACAATAAAAGTAATACACAGCAGGATAATGCCAGAGTTTCCAATAATGTACAAACTAATGAAGCAGAAAATCTAAGTAGTGATGTTCAAAATAATGATACGGACTCTTTAACTAATAATTCAGATAGTCAAAATAGTTTAGTTAACGGTTCAAAATCAGAAATGACTGAAGATGAAGAAATGGACGATAAAAAGTTGATGGAAGCACTAGACGCACAGATAGGCGAGTCTCCCGAAGGTCAGAAGCAAGCAGATGATTCACAGAGTAATGAGGCAGCTAATATTGATATTGTGAAGATAGATTCGAAAGATGAAAAGATAACGCTTGAAGATTTGATATCCAAAAAGGATGCAGAATTACAATCCATGGATTTGGACAACATTTCCGATGATGAATTTAATTTTGATGTTTGAACAAAGATTCAAGATACTTGTACGATTTTATGAAAAAAAGAATTAAGCAACCAAACAAAAAATGGTACAGTTTGATTGTGGGAAACTTGTACTAGTTACTTTTTCTGATCCAAAAATAACACATGCAATGTAACTACTTTGATGTAGTGTTGTGTTTCTGCAGTGAGTAAGGTTGCCAGTGCTCCACGAGGATACGCTGCGCTAGTAGTAATGCTGCTAGCACAGTGAGTCCTCATCAACAACATGGTTGGCACCCCGTTAGTGATACCCCTGGTATAGCTAGCGGCTATAGGGTACGGTGACTGCTTACCATCAGGTGGGCCGTATGCTTGTGTGCCACCTTAGTGGTATAAAAAGGCAGCTATTTGTATATTCGGTTGCTCATAGTGATTAAAAGAAAGGACATCATCCAGTCTAGTCCAAATCTGAAAGTGCCGGCCATCGCAATATATATTCTGTTAGAGCTTGTCCGTCTGAACGTTTATTACTATGACACCAAACCTGTAGGACCATTGTAGTTGATCATACATATTTCAAGTTGAAAAGCAGATGTTTTATACATTTTTGTTGATAATAGGAATTCAAAATAACTTAAACAAATGAAATGTCCTGTAATGTCCAACTTTGGTGTCATAGTAATAAATGATCAGACGGACAAGCTCTAACATCATTTTTCATCATCATTTTCATCATCAGCCTATCGACGTCCACTGCTGAACAAAGGCCTCCCCCATAGATTTCCACAATGACCGATTCAATGCGGCCCGCATCCAACGCTTGCCAGCGACCTTTATCAGGTCATCGGTCCATCTAGTGGGGGGCCGTCCGACGCTGCGTGTTCCAGTGCGTGGTCTCCACTCTAGAACTTTACGGCCCCATCGGCCATCCGTTCTACGAGCTATGTGCCCTGCCCATTGCCACTTCAACTGGCTAATCCGCTGAGCTATGTCGGTAACTTTAGTTCTTCTGCGAATCTCCTCATTTCTGATTTGATCTCGCAGAGAAGCTCTAACAGAATATACAAAAAAAACTTTGGCCGGCACTTTCAGATTTAGAACAAATCTCTATGATACATGGATGTCCTTTGAAACTTTGCAGCTCATTTTCAAATTTTAACGGAAAAGTCCGTTAATCCGCTGTTTCATAAAGCCGTCCAATCATACTACAGAGGAATCACGATATTACGTTCACAATCTCTTTATAATCTCTGTATATTAAAACTAGCGGCCCGCCCCGGCTTCGCACGGGTAGACAATTATATCAAATATTTTGTCTACCCATGCAAAGCCGGGGCGGGCAGCTAGCCTATGTTAATCAGTGATAATGTAGCTTTCTAACGGTGAAAGATTTTTTTAAATCGGTCCAGTAGTTTCGGAGCCTATTCAATACATACAAAAATACAAAACTTTCCTCTTTATAATATTAGTATAGATGAATCCCTATTTCCCTTGGTCACGGCATCACGCGTGAACGACTGGACCGATTTCGCTAATTCTTGTTTATTCAGTTTGTTATTGTCAGGAGAAGTTTCTTATGAAAAAAAAACCGGAACATTTTTAATTTCGCGACAAACTAAAGGTCATTTTTTCTGTGGTGTGTTTGAAATATGAATTCGTAGCTAAGACAGGACAACCTCTGTCGGGTCTATAGAAAGGTGATATAGAAGAGTATTTCAGCTTATTAAAGCTGCGAAATATAATAGAGCTGATACCGTTAAAGGTGTTATGCGGAGGAATGAGGATAACGTGGTAAGGAAGGTTTTATGTATGAATGTATATACAGGGGTCGAGGTAGACCTAAGAAAAGATGGATGGACTGTGTGAAAGATGACATGGCCAAAAAGGAAGTGAAACAGAGATGACGGCTGATAGAGAAGGATGGAAGAGAAATACATATTCCGCCGACCACAAATAATATGGGATAAGGGCAGGAGAATGATGATGATGATACCGTTAAAGGTGGGTTTTAATTTTGTACTTGCATGGGATTAGAGAATATGTCCGTTTATCCTCATTTCAAAAACCTCTCAAGTCAGTCCCTTATTATTGAGGACAATTTGAGCGCGGCGATGGAAAGCAAAAGCTAATAAACGTCACTGGTCAAAAAACGTTAAAGTTTTGGATTCTCTATCGATTTGTCTAGGTTGGAAGCCAATCGGAAGCTGACTAAATTTGAAAAAACCCATTCATAAATAAAAACTAGCGAGACGCCCCTGCTTCGCGCGGCCAGGGTTAACCAATAGTAGTTCAACACAAATTGAATAAACTTAAAAATCTTCCTCTTGAATCACTATCTATTAAAAACCCGCATCAAAATCCGTTGCGTAGTTTTAAAGATCTAAGCATACATAGGGACAGACAGACGGCGGGAAGCGACTTTGTTTTTAATAATGTAGTGAAAAGATAATCATTTTATTGAACTTTTAAACTTTGAGCAGCTCTCTAGTCCATTCTAATATCTAATAATATTGTAAAGAGGAAAGATTTGTATTTTTGTGTGTATGTTTGTATTGAATAGGCTCCGAAACTTCTGGACCGATTTCAAAAATTCTTTCACCGTTAGAAAGCTACATTATCACTGAGTAACATAGGCTATATATTATATTGGAACGCGGGCGAAGTCGCGGGGAAACAGCTAGTATTTGATAATAAGGGTCGACAACGCAAAGTGACACCTCAGGTGTTGCAAGCGTCCATAGGCTACGGTAACCGCTTACCATCAGGCGGGCCGTATGCTCGTTTGCCACCACTGCTGAACAATTGGAAAAATGGCATTACATTTATTTTCTCTTCCCACCGTCAAACGCACGGTCGCAATAATCTTGCACAGGTCAAGGGCTGCGTTGTGAAACAACGAATTAAGCGACCATTGATAAAAATTGTTTCGATTGTGACAACATTTTCTACGTGCCAAGTTACGTTTTTGTTTAAAAAATGCTTTTTTTTTAATTATAACTATTTATAAGTAAGGTTGCCAGTGCTCTTCAACAACAGGATTGGCAACTCGTTACTGATACCCCTGGTATTGCTAGTGGCTATAGGCTACGGTGACTGCTTACCATCAGATGGACGGCTTGTGTGCCACCTTAGTGGTATAAATTCCTATACTCATAGTGGCTAATAGAAAGGACATCATCCATGTTTCATAAAGATTTGGTCCAAATCTGAAAGTGCCGGCCAACGCATTTTTTTTGTATATTCTGTTAGAGCTTGTCCGTCTGAGCATTTATTACTATGACACCAAAGTTGGACATTACAGGACAATTCGTTTGTTTTTATTATTTTGAGTTCCTATTTTCAACAAAAATGTATGAAAATTCAGATTTTCGAAATCAAATAAAATCGAGGACAAAGGTCCTACAGCTTTGGTGTCATAGTAATAAATTTTCAGACGGGCAAGCTCTAACAGAATATATAAAAAAATGCGTTGGCCGGCACTTTCAGATTTGGACCAAAATGGATGATGTTCTTTATTTAAATGAATATTAATTTTTAAAAATTAATTGAAATTGGATTTAAATGTAATTTTATTTAATTTATTAAAATGATAAAAAATTAAAATTTTCTAATATTGAAGCCCATTTTCACAAAAACGTTGTTTCGTAACGTGGTCAAATTTTATTTGTATTTTGTTGGTAACTATTATTAATTTTAAGACAATTGTGCTGTAATAACTTGTAAATTTTAAAAAATATAGTGGTTAAAGATTTTGTACTGTAAATATTTTATCTAAGAATACACATTATTTCATAGATTTTTTTGGTTTTCTTATCCCCATGATTTCAGCCCGTTTTTTTTATACCATTAAGGTGGCAAACAAGCATACGGCCCGCCTAATGGTAAGCGGTTACCGCAGCCTATGGACGCTTGCAACACCAGGGGGGGGTATCAGTCGCGCGTCGCCGACCCTCCGTTATTTTGTAATCCCATTACACTGTTCCATGCCGGTACCTCAGAGTAGATAATATACTACTTGTACAAGGGCTTTTTTCGACGTATTCGAAAACGTAACTCTTAAAATGTCAATTTTAATACAAATTTTTAGTTCCACTTTTCACCGCCGCAGCGCTGTTCATTTTTAATACAAAAATAATCGAAGGTGATACGAAAACGTGGTCGCAAATTATTCATGATCGATCTACAGATAGCAGGAACATCTTCCGACTCCGTATTCGGAAACGTAACTCTCAAAAAGTCAAAATTATCATACGAATTTTTTGTTCCACTTTACGCCGAGGCAGCGCTGGTAATTTTCCCATACCGTAGTCCCAAACAAAAATAGTCGAAAAGCAATACGAAAAAATGGGCCCAGGTTCGAGTCCTGGCCTGTACCAATGAGTTTTTCTAAGCTTAAGTACAGTGATTAATCACCCAATGAGCTTTTAAAAAAAAAGAGAGGTAGGTCGATTTGGGATTTCCCGTGGGTTATCCCATTTAAATTGGAGCCACCTGACTGGGGACTGTACCTCCGCCTTATAGAAGACCGCAGTGAAATATCACTACTTGATGTAGTGTTGTGTTTCTACGGTAAGTAAGGTTGCCAGTGCTCCACGAGGATACGCTGGGCTAGTAGTATTGCTGCTAGCACAGTGAGTCCTCATCAGCAACATGGTTGGCACCCCGTAGTGATACCCCTGGTAATGCTAGCGGCTACAGGCTACGGTGACTGCTTACCATCAGGTGGGCCGTATGCTTGTGTGCCACCTTAGTGGTATAAAAAAAAAAGCTAGTAGAGCTATTGTGGCTATGGCCACCGATGTACATTCATCAAAAGGCATCAAACGTAGACAGTGCGGGTTTGATTCTCGCCGAGGCAAACATTCATACTTGCCTAGCGTGTTTGGTGTTGTAAATATTTTATGTCCGTTAATTTACGATGCAATAAAATGTAGGAGAGTAATAATAATATATCAATTGAAAGTGGTTCCATTCGAAATGTGCCATGTTTTTCATTTCAAATATTATTTGCCTCGTTGTAGGTAAGTGTCATTGTGTTTGTAGGCGTGTTTACAAGTCTATGCTGGCAGCACATCGCTTTCTGAACTCAGTATAATGAGTAAAGCTAGCTAATGCCTCAGATCAAAACGCACTGACGCCGGTTAAAACTCCGCCTTGAAGTGTCCATATACACAATTACGCGCACACACCCACAACTTACACAGTTTAAAATCTTGGTCACTTCGTTATTCGCAAGGATCCATCTATGTTTTTTATTTGATGTGATTATTCTGTTGTGCGATCATGAATAATTTGCGACAACGTTTTCGTATCACCTTCGACGTATTGAAAAATGAACAGCACTGCGGCGGTGAAAAGTGGAACTAAAATTAGTATGGCAATTTTAACATTTCACGAGTTACGTTTTCGATTATGTAGTCAAAAATGTTCCTGCTACCGGCACTGAGGCTAACTCTACGTCCTGGAATACCGAACTTACTCCGTACCAAGGATAATTGCTTCTTCTTTCTTTCTAAGGCAATCAATCTTCTTCAAGGACAATTTTTGCTAGTGTCGAATGTAAGAGAACTATCAAGTTTAAGGCTAGTATTTTGTGTTTCATTAATACCTAGTGTCATGCATTCTAATGCTTCATTCTGGAGACAATCCACGGCAGTAGCAGATCGTAACATGCCTTTAGGTCAGAGGTAACCTATTGACCAAAATGATAACTTCACACAAAGGCACAAGAGCATTTTTTCTATATTCCTATAAATCAGTCTCTAAATGAAACTTCACTGCACACGATAACACCGAAAATACACTAAATATCACTATAACACAATTTACGACAGACTAAAAAACCGCTCCGTCTGATTCACGCCGAAAACTACATACTGTTATTCTTGGTTTAATTCTTACAAATTATGATCTTAACGGTTAATTTTCTTTCAGTTTTTCGTCTCATAAATGCATACGGTGTTACCATAGATGGCATATTAGACTTAGGACCAAATTGGAAATATAAATACAATATTAGAGAATCTGGCAACATTAGCTTAGCTGCAGTCAGAACATCCCAAGAAGGTGATCGTCGACAAGGCGTTATTGATGATGAAATTTCCTCCAATTCTACAGAATCTACGACGACCAGCTCAGAATCTTCTAGCGTTGAAATAAAAGAACACTGTGAAAAAGTTTCAAGCAAGGATAAAGGGAAAGAGAGGGTAAGAGATAGCTATTACACCTTGCCTGAATCTTCCATAAAAACACTGAATGCTCCTGAATTGAGAATTCAACAAAAAAGATACACTAAAAAAGTTGAAACTGAAATTATTGATGTACTCAATAACGCACAAATCAATGTTGAATTTGCTGTAGACTGTTATATACATGACAGAAAAGGAAAGACAGGAATAAGTCTGAGAAGTCACAATAAAAATAGATTTAATATGGTCACAAGAATGGCTGAGTTTAGCGAGAATAGTGCAGAAGACAGTACAGTTTATGAAAATAATAAACCAAGAAAGAAGAAGAAAGGGAATCAGAAGAACAGGGCTGTGGAGAAGAAAACACGTCCAACAAGAGCTTATAATCAATTTAAATTTAAAAGTTTACTCGCTAGCTCAGAACAGGCTATAGGAGACATAAATGATACATCTATCAATGAATTCATGGAACGGATACGTACAAGAACTATCAAATTATTACACAAATTAAAACGCAACTTAACAGACTATCACGTGAAGAGAAAGATCAACCTAGTGGCTGACAATTACAATGAAAAATTTGGTGAGTTCATAAACGAAACCAGAACACACAAGGTCAAAACTAGACTAGGTGTTAAAAAAGCACTCTCAAACATTGTAGAAACATCAAATAATATTCTGAATCGATTGTTGAACTACTTAATTAAAGATTTGGAAACTAAAGGTGTTTTGCGAACTAGCGTTGGAGCCTTCAACGATGTGAAAAAAGCCGTTGAAGATATGAAACAAACGGAAATCAAAGAGCTCTGCGCTGAATTTCAAATTTGCAGCACGGCTCGTAGTTTCGGGAAATTCTTAACGGACTGTTTGACTTTAGTTTCGAAAACTGATGATGCAAAGTTCAAACAAGCGATGGATGTTGTGTTCGAAGTGATGAAAAATGCAGAATTGGACATATTAATGGATCAGCAAAAGCAAAATCTCTTCAGAACGCAACTGAAGCAATACGAGATGCTAAGCATGGCTTCTATGAGGCGTATCATTAACATACTGAGGAACACTGTTGCGAATAGAAATAAGCCGCTAGTTCTGACAGAAGCACCTGGACCTAGAGTCAATAAGACTCTAGCGTTCCTTGAAATCATTGAATCTATAGACAGGAGCTTAGAGAAAAAACAAGAGTTTTTCGGTAACGTGACGGATGTTTTTATGGGCAAATTGACAGCTTGGAATAGATCACAGATAAATGATCTTTCAGATATTATAGATACTTTCAGCGGTCTCGTTAAATCTGGTTTGGAATTCTTAGCCGCTGATCCCAACAGCGTTTTGTTGGACAATACGCGTAATATGTTGAAGATACTTCTATGATGATAATATTATAATTACTTTACCTATTACATTGTATTATGTTTGTACTGTTATTGGATCACGTATGACTACGACTATCCTCTGCGAACATTATTTAGGGGTACTCTAGCTTCTGCCCGCGACTACGTCCGCGTTGAGCTTAGAATCTCAGAGGAACCTAAAATTTTCCCGGGATAAAAAGTATCCTATGTGTTAATCCAGGTTATCAATTATCTTTGTTCCAAAATTCATCCAAATCGGTTGAGTAGTTTTTGCGTGAAAGAGTAACAAACATCCACCCATACTTAGAAAACTTTCGCATCTATAATATTAGAAGGCTATTAAAACTGTAACAGGTCCAATTCTGCACATTGACTGTCTGTCGCGCATCACGCCGGAACTAATGAAACTTGGCACAATTTGAATTCACACTACAAGGTAACATATAGGATACTTTATAACCCGAAATTCAGCACGGTTCTCTTGTGATAAGGAATAAAAGTCAAAATGTGTACTTGGCTGTAACACCGAAACGGATGGACCGATTTGAACGGGACTTTCGATGGCAGATAACTGATTTTACTGGGCGTAACTTGAGCTACTTTTATTTTGGAAAAATAATTAAGAGTTCCGCGTAGAAAATAAAAACTCATGAAATTGTGAACAATAACCGAACGGCTGAACCGATTTGACGAGGACTTCCACTACCAGGTAGCTGATGCTATAAGGTGTAACATGGCCTAATTTATTTTAGAAAAATAATTTGTGTTCCGTGGATCATATAAAACCTATGAAGTTGTGAACAAAATCGAAACGGTTGAACCACTGGTTGAAATTAAACTGGGAGATAGTTGATGCTAAAAGGCTTAACTTAGGCACTTTTATTTTAGAAAAATAATATGTTTCCGTGCAAATAAACCATGAAACACTCAAACGAAATCACTCAATGCGTACGAAGTCGCGGGCACAGCCTGTTATGAATATTTCTTAAATATATTACTGAAAGGTTTGTATTTAATAGACGATAAATATTACATAATATATCTTCACGCCTTCCCACAAGGGTCCCCAAAGAGGTAGTCAGAAGTGTTACGACACCCACTGGAAAGTGGGTGTCGGTGGAAACCGAAGATAATTTGGTGCCAGCCAACTTGACAGATGGTGAGTCCGCCGCCGTCTCTTAGGCACTACATACGTCCTTGAATTTCTCTCTCAGACGTACGCAGGTTTCCTCACGATGTTTTCCTTCACCGTAAAGCTCGTGAGTGTGACTAATCACTGCACTAAAGTTATAAAAACTCATTGGTACAGACCGGTGGGATTGGAACCTGCGTCGCTAGAACAGCAGACAACGCTTCATACCACACGACCACAACGGCTTTCCACGATAATTACTTAATAGTCGGTAAAATGTTATTAAAACATAATAAGATTTATATAATTTTTCTTTATTATTAGTTTATTATAGGTATATAGCGCCTTGATGCTAAAATAATTTTCATTTGCTTAGTCATCTCATTTTTTTCTGCGTCAGTCATTTTACTTATCGCATCTGGAACGTAGTCAAGTAGACCATCAGTTATTCCTGTTAAATTTGCCGGTTCACCTGAACTTAAAGATTCACCGTTAAACCATTTCTTTAGACTGTTTGATAGATAATTGTCGTCGCCACCGCTGTACGCATGCAGGGGTCTGTTCATGAGTTCAATAATATCAACAAATGCTACCGTCTTTTTAGTCCAAACAGCTTCACTTGATCTAACATTTACTGGATCATCTTTGTGCGCTATACTCACTACTAAGTCTTTCATTCCTTGCCTTAGTTCCGTTTCGTCTTTACGTTTCAATTGCTCAAGTCGCTGGTCCAAGGCGTCTTTCATGGTATCCATCAGGACTTTATCAAAATCAACTTTCTTGGTTGAATCCAACAGTGCGTGAACAACTTCTTTAAATTTATCGGCCGGTGCATTTAGAATAATTTCAAACATTTCACGAACGTAAGCACTCCACCAATCAAATTCACAACTCTTATCTTCTAAAATGCATTCCACTTTGATAAATCCTCGTCTTGTAGGACCAATTTCTTTGAAGGTGTTCATAAATTGCGCATACTGATCCAGAATACCACGTTGTTTTAAATCCGTCTTTACATAACTCACTAGCGTATTAATAATTCTATCGGAAATGTCCATTGCTTTTTGAACTACGTTACTTTGATTTCGGCCCTTTGTTTTTCGTATTATTGACTTGAATTTTGAATTGAATTTAGTATCGTAATTACGAGACACATACGTGATTTTCTTCTTGGTAGCTCCATCTATCACGCTACGTTTTAGATGTCTGAACAATCTCATCGTTCGTCTATGAATTTTACGTAACAATTTGGCAGTTTTACCATCTTCTTGTAACCGATGATCATTATCGAGTATGTCTTTTAGATAATTGTTACTTTTCGATGTTCCCTTATATTTTTTAAATTGTGTAAACAGCTTATTTATATGTCCGTTTTCAGTTACTTTTAGCTTTTCTCTGGAGACTATTTCAAAGTCGAAGGAGACATCGTCCAGGTTTAATTCTTCACTGACAATAGCACCGTTTTGTATTTTGTTTATTTTAATTTTCATGGTTTCATCACTGTTTTTCTTGGTATTTCTATGATCTAGAACAATAGCATGCTTGAACGAAACCCCTTGTTCTAAAGTATTGAGATTGAGGAATGGTTGGTCCGTTCTTCCAACCATCGCTCTTCCATCTCTTACTTTGATATTATCATGACGCTTTAGATTTGGATTATTGCTTTTGCTCCAATTTCGCTCTGTAAAAAGTGAGCCGTCGAATGCATTAATCTGAAGAATACCTGTAAAATTGTTTCACAATACAAACTTAAATTAAAAACTTAAAATAAACTAAACTTTTATAGTTTATTAGTAAATAAATAAAAATAAAATAAGCCTGTAAAATGAATATTAATAAATCGATTTTTATTTACCAACCCGGAAAATACATCATCCATTTTGGTCCAAATCTGACCGGCCAACGCAATTTACTTGTATATTCTCATGGCACTTGGCCGTCTTAAATTTTTTTTACTGTCGCACCTAGCTTGTAGGACCATTGTAGTTGATTTTATTTGAGTTTGAATATCTGAATTTTCATACATTTTCGTTGAAAATAGGAATTCGAAATTACCAAAACAAATGAAATGTCCAACTTTGGTGCCATAGTAAAACAGATAGTAATAAATACTCAGAGGGGACAAGCTCTAACAGAATATACAAAAAAAATGCGTTGGCCGGCACTTTCAGATTTGGACCGAATCTCAATGAAACATGGTTGATGTCCTTTGACAAAAAATATGTGGATTACAAAACTAAACTCTCAACAGCCAAGTTAGCCTCTTATTGCAAGAGTCCGGCTAGGTGGGTACCACTGCAGTGTCAGATATTCTGCCGCCAAGCACTAATGTAAGTACACTACACTGTGTTCCGGTGTGAAGGGCACTGTAGCTAGTCACATTACTGGCCATAAGAGACTAGGTACTAGGTGGTAGGCCTCTTATTGCAAGAGTCCGGCTAGGTGGGTACCACCACAGTGTTAGATATTCTGCCGTCAATAACTAGTGTACGTACACTACACTGTGTTCCGGTGTGAAGGGCACTGTAGCTAGTGACATTACTGGCCATAAGAGACTAGGTACTAGGTGGTAGGCCTCTTATTGCAAGAGTCCGGCTCGGTGGGTACCACCACAGTGTTAGATATTCTGCCGTCAATAACTAGTGTACGTACACTACACTGTGTTCCGGTGTGAAGGACACTGTAGCTAGTGACATTACTGGCCATAAGAGACTAGGTACTAGGTGGTAGGCCTCTTATTGCAAGAGTCCGGCTCGGTGGGTACCACCACAGTGTTAGATATTCTGCCGTCAATAACTAGTGTACGTACACTACACTGTGTTCCGGTGTGAAGGGCACTGTAGCTAGTGACATTACTGGCCATAAGAGACTAGGTACTAGGTGGTAGGCCTCTTATTGCAAGAGTCCGGCTCGGTGGGTACCACCACAGTGTTAGATATTCTGCCGCCAAGCACTAGTGTACGTACACTACACTGTGTTCCGGTGTGAAGGGCACTGTAGCTAGTGACATTACTGGCCATAAGAGACTAGGTACTAGGTGGTAGGCCTCTTATTGCAAGAGTCCGGCTAGGTGGGTACCACCGCAGTGTCAGATATTCTGCCGCCAAGAACTAGTGTACGTACAATAAGAGTCCTCCCACCTAGTAACTAGTCTCTTATGTCACTAGCTACAGACTGTAGTAGTAGTAGACACATGTGTGGCCACCCAGGCCTCTTAATGCAAGAGTCCGGATTTGTAGTGGCGTAAAGTCAAATATTCTGCTGTAATTTGGTCTAAACAGTTAGTGCTTTTCGCGGCTTCTTCCACTAATATTGATAATACTTGTAATAATGGCCTATCTACTCATTCGTTTTGGAGTTTAAATTGTGGAAATATTAAAACTCACATAATAAAGGAATAGCGTACACAACTGAAAACATGGTGAAGCATTTCTTATCAAACGATTGAAATTGATTTTTTTTTTATTTTATGTTTATTACACAAATAATACTTAAGAAAGTTGGTACACTTTTACATTGGTTTTGTTAGATCAGGAATATTTTGCATAGCTCTTTATCAGGTTTCCTCGACTTCAATATAATTGATTAGTGCCCCTGTATTGTTACGGTGACCGCTTACTATCAGGGCCGTATGCTTGATCGACAGTTTTGTAGAAGGGAAAATTTATTTAGACTTTCAGAAAAATTGACAAACCAAATTTCACCCAAGCTCATTAATTCATCTAAATTTTTATATTGAACAAATTAATATATTAAGTGTTATGCTACTAAGCGGAACGTTTGCTTGTTTGCCAGCTTAGTGGCATAAAAAAATACACAAATAAAAAAAAAAAGTATTGGCTACGGTTTGCCTGTACTAGACGTGCTATTCCTTAAATATCTACTTACTTTTACAATGCCTCCTTTGATTATATATAATCAAAGAATGCCTCATACCTAATAATATTTTAGTAACACCTCAGAGTAGATAATATACTACGTACAAGGAGGTACAAGTAACTAATTAAGTAAAAATAGTTTAATATTAGGTCCTTACATATGAAATTGGCGTTTTTCGTACTGGCCACTTTAATCACGAATTTCTCCTCTTTGGTAAGGAATTCCAAATTCAAATTTGTACAGCTATAGACTCATGTATTTGTGCTTCGATGATCGTCATTCATTTGTTTTTTTTCTTCTGTTTTTTTCTGTTTGCGTCACTCATTTTACAAAATGGAAAACCTTAAATATCGCATTATTTACGAGTCGAGTTCCGCCGTGGCACTAGTGCTGCGGAAACAACTCGAAGGGTGAATGATGTGTATGGCGGTCGTGTTGCAAAAGAAAACACAGTTCGTTTTTGGTTCCAACGTTTTCGTTCTGGAAATTTCGACCTGCAGAACAAGCCCCGTGGACGGCCTGAGACTCAAGTTGATAATGAAGAGTTGAAGGCTATTGTGGAAGCGGATCCATCGCAAACCACGTCCGAGTTAGCTGCAGGCTGCAATGTTAGTGATAAAACTGTTTTAATTCACTTGAAGCAAATTGGGAAGATTAAAAAGCTTGAAAGGTGGGTACCTCACGAATTGACTGAAACAAACCGGCAAACGCGCGTCGACTGCTGCGTTACATTACTAAACCGGCACAATAATGAAGGTATTTTAAACCGAATCATTACCTGTGATGAAAAATGGGTTCTTTACGATAATCGGAAGCGCTCAGCGCAATGGTTAGATCCTGGCCAGCCAGCCAAATCCTGCCCCAAGCGAAAATTAACCCCAAAAAAGTTACTTGTAAGCGTTTGGTGGACTAGTGCCGGTATTGTTCATTACAGTTTTTTCAAATCTGGCCAGACTATAACGGCTGATGTCTATTGTCAGGAATTGCAAACCATGATGGAAAAGCTAGCGGCTAAACAACCTAGGCTGGTCAATCGCTCCACGCCACTGCTGCTTCACGACAACGCTAGACCACACACTGCGCTACAGACGGCTACTAAATTAGAAGAGCTTCAATTGGAAAGTCTAAGACATCCTCCGTACTCCCCGGACCTTGCTCCAACAGATTACCATTTTTTTCGAAATTTGGATAACTTCTTGCAAGGGAAAAAATTCAACTCCGATGGGCAGTCCAAATCGCCTTCAAAGATTTTATTGATTTCCGTCCGACTGGTTTTTTTAGTAAAGGGATCAATGAACTACCTATGAGATGGCAAAAGTGCATAGAAAATAATGGTTCATACTTTGATTAATTAAATATATTATATTAAAAAATATTCGACTTTTTGTTCCTCCCATACAAAACGCCAATTTCATATGTAAGGACCTAATATTTTAGTTTAGTCGACTCCTAATTGAAATAATATTCCTAGAGCGTAACTTCTCTTTATCGCCAACAAAACGTTCCTTATAACTCAGAGTAGATAATATTGCTTATACTGGACACTGGCAAAAGTAGTCCTTGAAAAGGATTGATTACCATAGCGGAAACAAGAAGAAATAGTTCCCCACTCTATTTCAAATTTCATCTGTGGTCCGTAATGGTTATGTACTCTGTGGTCAGTTCATGCGCGAATCCGTTCGTATTTGCGTTGCGTGTGGTTTTTGCTGAGTTTCAAGTAAGAATAACCGTAATTTTCTGATTTAATTGTGATCTCAAGAAGTATATTTGGATGCTTAGCGCTGTAAAGTATCCTGGATCTTGATATTTTATTTTTTGGTAAGAATTATGATTATTTACTTGTCGTGAACTATTAATATAAACCGGCGTAATTGAGTAGGTTAACCGCCTTGGATTGGTAATTTGACGTGACGCCATGTTACACGGTAGAATAGATTGATTTTCTGCCCTGAAATGGTATTTTTTATTCGAAGTTACTTTTCACGTGTTAAAATTGTTTTTTTATAAGACTAATTATTACCCTTCGCAATATTAACTTTAAAAAAATCATGCTTTTCTAACGCACTATTTTTCTTTCCTTGGACCACAATTGATTCTGCATTTAGTCGTATTATATGTCATTGTTCAAATTTGTTTTTGGTTGTAGAAAAATTGTTGTGAAATTTCTCAATAATGCGCAAATATAAACTGTTTACGGTTTTGAAAACATTCTTCTGGTAAAGAGAGCAAATTTGTAATTGGACAGTTAAATAATTTACGAAACGAACGAATTTCAAGTATAAAAATGTAGGTTATGTATTTGTAGATGTAGGTACTTCTCAAAGAAAATCGATCGTATTACTTTGGTTTTAAAAGAGTAATTGCCGAGTTTCTTGCCGGATTCTTCTCAGCTAAACCGACCTTCTGAATCCGGTGGTAGATTCTGACGATTTGAAAGTGCTTGCTTGTAAAGTCTAGTCAAATAAAGATCTTTTTGAGTTTGAGTTTAGTTGGTGAATTAATAAATCCGTAAATAGGATAAATCTATAGTTTTACAGAAATAATAGTAAGGTTACAAATTGTTTTAGTGAATTTAATATAATTGGTTTGAGTCATGCATGCACAATGAGAATTCTTCAAGAATTTTATATGTGCATACACAATCCCTAACTACTGTAGAGCGAGCATGAATAATTTGCGACAGCGTTACCGTAACGCCTTTGACTATTTTTGTATTGAAAAGTTAATAGCGCTGCGCCGGTGAAAAGAGGAACTGAAAATTAGTATGACAATTTTGACATTTTGCGAGTTACGTTTTCGAATACATTGTTGACAATGTTCCTGCTACCGGCACAGATCCTGCGCCCGCGCCTCGTGTGAGGGGTGACATTTAAAGTTTTCGCTTACAACTTGTGAGACCCATTTGATACTGCACTGCATTCCGTTGTAGCTAAGCCATTAGTGTTATAACTATGTCAAAAGGATATATATAATGTTTTTTTTATAGCACTAAGGTAGCCCACAAGCATACGGCCCACCTGATGGTAAGCAGTCACCGTAGCCTATAGCTGCTAGCAATACCAGGGGTATCACTAACAGGTTGCCAACCCTGTTGTTGATGAGGACTCACTGTGCTAGCAGCATTACTACTAGCCCAATGTATCCTTGTGGAGCACTTACAACCTTACTTACTGCAGAAACACAACACTACATCAAGAAGTGTTATTTCACTGCGGTCTTCTGTAAGGCGGAGGTACAGTCCCCAGACGGGCAGCTCCAATTTAAATGGAAAAACTCTCTTAAATTATATTCTTTGTTACAGATCTAATAATGGAATTCATGTGATAGACAATATAAACAGTGACATTAAGTGAATACAGTAAGTCAACAGTGAAGGGAACTCTGCCATCATGTTCCAAAAACCATCTTTTGGGACCACCTCCTCAGGGTTTGGTAAGAATATGTTTATTAATACCTACTGGCTACCACCGCAGTGTCAGATATTCTGCCACCAAGCACTAGAGTAAGTACACTACACTGTGTTCCGGTGTGAAGGGCACTGTAGCTAGTCACATTACTGGCCATAAGAGACTAGGTACTAGATGGTAGGCCTCTTATTGCAAGAGTCTGGCTAGGTGGGTACCACCGCAGTGTCAGATATTCTGCCGCCAAGCACTAGTGTATATACACTACACTGTGTTCCGGTGTGAAGGGCACTATAGCTAGTCACAATTCTGGCCATAAGAGCCTAGGTGGTATGTTGTAGGCTTCTCATATGATCGAACCACAAAGTTAAGTGAGTCTTTAAAATTGGTTTGTTTTTAGTCTGGAACCCTCTATGTGCCAGTCCAATTAAAAACATATTTTTTAAAATAATTTGTATAATATTTGTTTTGTTTCAAGGGTCATTCAACTCGACCCCCACAGCCTCTCCCTTCAGCAGCTTCAAGCCGGCGGCCACTACGAGTGCCTTCGGGGCTCCGCCGGCTTTCGGTGCCGCCGCCACGCCACAACCCGCCGCCACTGGAGGTAATAAACATATTGCAGGGGTTTACAAAATAACGCAATGACTTATCTATACTAATATTATAAAGAGGAAAGATTTGTATTTTTGTATTGAATAGGCTCAGAAGCTACTGGACTGATTTCAATTTTCACCATAAGAAACCTAATTATAAATTTTTCACTGAGTTACATAGGCTATATATTATACTAGTTGCCCGCCCTGGCTTCACACGGGTAGACAAAATATTTGATGTCTACCCGTGCGAAGCCGGGACGGGCCGCTAGTCTGTATATATAAAAGAAGCCGTGGTGGCCCTGTGGTTGAAGCAATGGTCTTTCATCTGATGGGCCCAGGTTCAAAACCTGACCTGTACCAATGAGTAGTTCTAAGTACAGTGATTAAATTACACCACGAGCTTAAGAATTGGGATCTCCCGTGGGGTCTCCTATTTAAACTGGAGCCGCCCGACTGGGGACTGTACCTCCACTTTATGGAAGACCTCAGTGAAATAACACTACTTTGATGTAGTGTTGTGTTTCTGCAGTGAGTAAGGTTGCCAGTGCTCCACGAGGATACTCTGCTAGTAGTAATGCTAGCACAGTGAGTCCTCATCAACAACATGGTTGGCAACGCGTTAGTGATACCCCTGGTATTGCTAGCGGCTATAGGCCACGGTGACTGCTTACCATCAGATGGGCCGTATGCTTTTGTGCCACCTTAATGCTATTGTTTACTCAGGTCTTTTCGGCGCTACCAACACTACGGGCGGTCTGTTCGGCGGGACGACGGCAGCCACTGCGGCGCCTTCCTTCGGCGCCCCAACGGGCGGCTTCGGCTTCGGCGCGAGCACCTCTACTGGCGGCGGTTTGTTCGCCAACAACACCACGACCGGACTCTTTGGGAACACTCAGAACAATTCGGCTTTCGGTGCGAAGCCAGCTACTACGGGTATGTTGACTTTCCAATTATTCTTTACTTCATTATAATTTAATAGCGACCCGCCACGGCTTCCCTCGGCCAGCGTCAACCATATAACTTAAAGATTTAAAAAACTAATTGATTGTACATAAAAAGCTTCCTCTTGAAGCATTCTATCTATTTAAATAAACCGCATCAAAATTGTTGCGTTGGTTTAATGTTGTAAGTATACATAGGGACAGACTGACAGTGGGAAACGACTTTGTTTTATAAAACGGCAAAAGATAGTAATCTCTATATATAATGATGAATCCCTAATAATCCTTGGTCGGCATCACGCGTGAACGGCTGGACCGATATCGCTAATTCTTTTTTTATTTCTGTTTGTTATTGTCAGGAGAAGGTTCTTATGAAAGGAAAAAAAACCGGTCCCTTTTTAATTTTGCGATAATCTAAAGGTCCTTTTTCCATGGTGTATTTGTCATATGAATTCATAGCTAAGACAGGACATCGCCTGTCGGGACAGCTAGTATTTTTTTATTACGCCACGTCATCTGGCCCCAAACAAAGCAAAGCTTGTACTATGGGAACCAGCAGCTGATACAATACTTATATATATTTTTTTGTAAATACATACTTATAATACATAACAAACACTAGGCGCAAGGCAAACGTATAAATGTTTGCTCCGGCGGGAACCCGCGACCTCTAGCTTAGCATTCAGGTATACTAGACCAGCGGTCTCGTCAAATTATTATAGAATGATCTTTTGAAATGAAATGAAATGATCTTTATTTCTGACATACACACACGTGTCACATAATTCATGGAGGATCCACACTGGTTGATCCGTTGACACACAAATTGAAGCACAATAAAATTATATCAAGTGACATTGGTGTCGATTCTGTTGTTCAAAATTACTATACTTAACTAAATTTGACAGGTCTAAAAATATTGCCATCCTTATTTAACCCCGCACATGAGAAAGGGATAGCAAAACTTTTAGACCTGTCAAATTAGTTAAGTTTAGTAATTATGTACAACAGAATCGACGCCAATGTCACATAATTCATGGAGGATCCACACCGGTTGATCCGTTGACACACAAATTGAAGTACAATAAAATTATATCAAGTGACATTGGTGTCGATTCTGTTGTTCAAAATTGCTATACTTAACTAATTTGACAGGTCTAAAAATATTGCCATCCTTATTTAACCCCGCACATGAGAAAGGGATAGCAAGACCTAACTAACTGTCTATAGTGTGCATAGCCTTGACTCTGTTAGTGCATGTAGGAAGGCACTAGTCGAGCCGATGTTCCTGAGTGAGCGGAACCATTTAAGCGGACACCAGGGATCCCTTTCTCATGTGCGGGGTTAAATAAGGATGGCAATATTTTTAGACCTGTCAAATTAGTTAAGTTTAGTAATTTTGAACAACAGAATCGACACCAATGTCACATGATATAATTTTATTGTACTTCAATTTGTGTGTCAACGGATCAACCGGTGTGGATCCTCCATGAATTATGTGACATTGGCGTCGATTCTGTTGTACATAATTACTAAACTAAACTAATTCGACAGGTCTAAAAGTTTTGCTATCCAATATTTTTGCAAGGCAATATTTTTAGACCTGTCAAATTAGTTAAGTTTAGTAATTTTGAACAACAGAATTGGCACCAATGTTATATTGTGTTATAGGATTCGGGTTCGGCGCCACCGCTGCTCAGGGGACGACTGGGGGCGGGTTGTTCGGCGCGACCAACACCGGTCTGTTCAACCAGCCGACCAACACGCTGGGGACCGGCGGGGGACTGTTCTCCACGAACACTGGTCAGTAACTACGCCTTATTTGTATTAAACCGCATCAAAATTGTTGCGTAGGTTTAAAGATATAAGTGTACATAGGGGCAGACAGACAACGGGAAGCGACTTTGTTTTATAGGATGGCAAAAGATAGTAATCTCTATATATAAAGAGGAATCCCTATTTCCCTTGGTCGGCATCGCGCGGGAACGTCTAGACCAATTTCGCTAATTCTTTTTCATTTGCGTTTGTTATTGTCAGGATAAGGTTCTTTTAAAAAAACAAAAAGACAATTGTATAAAACCTATATATATTCTATTTAGGGTCGGCAACGCGCGAGTGATACCCCTGGTGTTGCAAGCGTCCATAGGCTGCGGTAACCGCTTACCATCGGGCGGGTCGTATGCTTGTTTGCCACCGTAGTGGTATAAAAAAAAATGTAGTTTCGAGAGGTAGGGTGATTTGAGATTTCCCGTGGGTTATTCCATTTAAATTGGAGCCGCCCGACTGGGGATTGTAGCTCCACCTTACAGAAGACCGCAGTGAAATAACACTACTTGATGTAGTGTTGTTTCTGCGGTAAGTAAGGTTGCCAGTGCTCCACGAGGATACGCTGGGCTAGTAGTAATGCTGCTAGTACAGTGAGTCCTCATCAGCAACATGGTTGGCACCCCGTAGTGATACCCCTGGTATTGCTAGCGTCCATAGACTACGGTAACCGCTTACCATCGGGTGGGCCGTATGCTTGTTTGCCACCGTATTGCTATAAAAAAAAAAATGCTGTGGTATCCGAGGATTGTAGAATATAGCGGGCGAAGCCACGGGTAAATACTGGTCTCTTATATTATATGTCTATAATAATGATGAATAATTCTGTCCGTCAGGTGCGTTTGGTCAGCAGCAGACTGCCCCGGGAACAGGCCATGTGAAGTACAACCCGGTGGTGGGGACCGATGTGGTGGTGAAAGCTGGCACCTCGCAGAACATCAACATTAAACATCACTGCATCACGTGCATGAAGGTATGTATGGTGTCCGCTTTCCAGCAGCCTTCAATAGATGTACCTTACAATTAAACTGGAATGAGCCGCCGTGGTTTTCCCAAAGGAGTATAGCATGGGGTTCTTCAAGAAGGGTGTGAAGATATTTCTGAAGGGTCGGCAACGAGAGTGATACCCCTGGTGTTGCAAGCGTTCATAGGCTGCGGTGACCGCTTAACATCAGGCGGGCCGTATGCATGTTTGCCACCTGTGAGTTCTCACCAACCTTGTGGTATAAAAAAAGAAGCTTTAGCCCGTGGCTTCGGCCGCGTGTTTCTAGATAACGATAGCCTAAGTCCTTCCTCAGGGTATTATCTATTTCATCAACAAAGGACATCATCCATGTTTCATAGAGATTTGGTCCAAATCTGAAAGTGTCGCTTAACATATTTTTTTGTATGATCAGTTAGAGCTTGTCCGTCTGATCATTTATTACTATGGCACCAAAGTTGGACATTACAGGACATTTCATTTGTTTAAGTTATTTTGAATACATATTTTCAACAAAAATGTATGAAAATTCAGATTTTCGAACTCAAATAAAATCGACTACAATGGTCCTACAGGTTTGGTGTCATAGTAATAAATGATCAGACGGACAAGCTCTAACAGAATATAGAAAAGACGTTGGCGGCCACTTTCAGATTGGACTTAAATGGATGATGTTCTTTCATTACGATTCGTTCAGCCGTTTAGACGTGCAAAGGTTGCAAACAAACAAACAGAGTTACTATCTTATTTATAATATTGGTATGAATCAGAGATGAAACGGATAGTGGTTTGGATACCGGATATTCGGCAAGCTACAAGGCCGAAGCGCCGGATATCCAGCTACCGAATATTCGGCCCTTAATAGTAGTGATGTCGCGATCGAGAAAAACAAAATCCGATTGGTAACAAAATTGTCTTTTACTTATAGAATCTCGACAATCACGACCCATACATTTGGTGGTCAGTTAAACCACTAACGAACAAATGCGAAAAAATTGGTATTCATTCAAAATCAAAAATCATTTATTCAGTTTAGGCCCTAATAGGGCACTTATGAAGGTCTAAATTACCACCGGTTCGGGAAAAAAGCCACCTGAGAAGAACCGGCAAGAAACTCAGTAGTAACAACTATATAATTGTGTTCAATTATTTGTTCCTAATGAAAAATGTTATTATTTGAATTGCCTGTAGGAGTACGAGGGCAAGTCGCTAGAGGAGCTCCGGCTTGAGGATTACACCGCGGGGAGAAAGGGCAGCACGGCCACTACCTTCGGTGGGTTCCAGCAGCAACCGGCTGATAACAAAATGCTGTTTGGAGGCACCAGTGAGTTGAAATAACCTTTTATTTTTAGATGCTATTATTACAAACAAGCACTTTCAAATCGTCAGAATCTACCACCGGATTCGGAAGGTCGGTCTTGCTGACAAGAATCCGGCAAGAAACTCAGCAATTACTCTTTTAAAAACCAAAAGAATTACATAAAGTTTACATTTCAAATACTAACTTTGAAGGTTCATCAACAACATGGTTGGCAACCCGTTAGTGATACCCCTGGTATTGCTAGCGGCTATAGGCTACGGTGACTGCTTACCATCAGGTGGGCCGTATGCTTGTGTGCCACCTTAGTGGTATAAAAGATTGTAATGTTTACATGTTTAATCGATACAGTAATCCCTATGTGTTAGTTTATATGTTTAATACTACGTGTTAGTGTACAATTACTATGAATAGGGATGTACATGCATTGTTAAAAAAAAAATCATTAAAAAAAAAGGCTAAACTGACTTCAACTATACGAAGAGTCGATTTTATCTTGTAAACCTCGATTATGACCGATTTTATTCCTTCCGTAGTCGTATTAAAGCTTATTACACCTTCAAAATTATATTTTAATTTTCTTTTTTTAGGCTTCGGTCAGCCAGCGACCACTAGTGCTCCGAGCGTGTTCGGGGGCGGAGGCCTAAGTACCGGCGGAGCGTTCGGACAGACTAGTGAGTTTATGTTAAACATCTATTGCCGACTCGTGTGACGGTAATCGGTATGACTCTCAACCCCCTTATACACACAAAGCTTTAGTTTTTAAACTTAATTTAAATCATGCAATTATATTAATTGATATTAATAATAATAAATCAAGCCTTCCCACAAGGGTCCCCGAAGAGGTAGGCAGAGGTTACAACACCCACCCTCCACCGAAGATAATTTGGCGCCAACGTGACAGATGGTGGGTCCGTCGCCGTCTCTTAGGCACTACATACGCCCTTGAATTTCGTGCTAGACCCAATGTCCTTGTACGTCAATGGTGCCAATTCTGTTGACAGTTCTAAAAAGTGTTGCTATCCCTTTCTCATGTGCGGGGCTAAATAAGGATGGCAATACCTTTAGAACTGTCAAATTAGTTTAGTTTACGTGATTTTTTACAACAGAATTGGCACCAATCAGTGGCTGTGTTCCTTTATATTATACTGTAGCGACCTCACCGCTACATAAACCAATGTTAGAAATCTACTAACTAGCATGACAACATTCAACGGATGACAACTACATACGTCACAATCCTGCCACGCGCTAGCGAAGTTTTCTACGCAATTCAACATATATACAAGTTTCCGACTAGAACAGTCGGAGCCTTGTTCCCCAGGCACAGCACCCGCCTGGCTGGAAGATCTTCCCTGTGTGGCGGCTGAGCATGATCACCTCGCTCACCCCACACTGGTGACCCCGACGTGATGCGCAGCCACCACAAAGGGAAGATCGGGCGGCTCCAATTTAAATGGGAAAACCCACGGGAGATCCCAAATCGCCCTACCTCTCTTTAACTTATACTTAACTCTTTAACGTTTTCATTCTTAGATACGTTCTCGTTCGGCGGCGCCCCCCAGAACACTACCAATACTTCGGGACTGTTTGGTGCCAACAAGAGTGCGTTTGGAGCCACTCCCACCACGGGTAAGACTCGTTATTGGTGCCGATTCAGAGGCCCAAGCTATTATTTATGACGAATGTAACTATCACTATGATATAACTATAACTATCACCAGGTAGGTACTAGGGGAGGCCTATGTGTAAGGACAACCTGTGCCGGTAGCATGAACATTGTCGACAACGTTTTCGTATCGCCTTCGACTATTTTTGTATTGAAAAATGAACAGCACTGCGCCGAAGAAAAGTGGAACTAAAAATTAGTATGACCATTTTGACATTTCGCGAGTTACGTTTTCTAATACGTTGTCGACAATGTTCCTGCTACCGGCACTGACAAGCAAACTGGCTGCTGAAAAATATATTAAACTTATTTACTTTAGTATAGTTTAATAAATATCAAAATTCAAAAAGTTCTTTATTTGACTAGACTTTACAGGCAAGCACTTTCAAATCGTCAGAATCTACCACCGGATTCGGAAGGTCGGTTTTGCTGACAAGAATCCGGCAAGAAACTCAGCAATTACACTTTTAAAAACCAAAAGAATTACATAAAGTTTACATTTCAAATACTAAATATTTCAATTCATCATTATGCTTAAGAAAAAAATAGCGTCAGATAATAAAGGCTTGTTTGTCATATTTGGCTTTTTACACAATAAAATATTTCTATCCATCTATATATCCTCAGGTACGGGTTTATTTGGGGCCACCACCACACAAGCACCCACTTTTGGGACCAACACTTCGTCCTTCGGCTTTGGGTCCACAACAGCTAACCAGGTGAGTTTACTTTGTATTAATATTCTAACATTATAAAAAACTATTATTTGTGTGTGAGTTTGTATGTAGGAAGTCATATTTTTAGTCACCGTAACCTATAGCCACTAGCAATACCAGGGGTATCACTAACGAGTTGCTAACCATGTTGTTGATGAGGACTCACTGTGCTAGCAGCATTACTACTAGCCCAGCGTATCCTCGTGGAGCACTGGCAACCTTACTTACCGCAGAAACACAACACTACATCAAGTAGTGTTATTTCACTGCGGTCTTCTGTAAGGCGGAGGTACAGTCCCCAGTCGGGCGGCTCCAATTTTAGTGGGAAAACCCACGGGAGATCCCAATTCGCACTACCTCTCTTTCTTTTTTCTTTTTCTATATGTATACTAATGTTATTGGAAAGATTTGTATTATTGTGTGTTTGTATTGAATACGCTCCGAAACTACTGGACCGATTTCATAAATTCTTTCACCGTTGGAAAGCTACATCATCACTGAGTAACATAGGCTATATATTATACTAGCTGCCCGCCCCGGCTTCGCACGGGTAGACAAAATATTTGATAAATGTCTACCCGTGGGAAGCCGGGGCGGGCCGCTAGTTCTTTTATAATAATGTGTGTGTTTGTCTCCAGTCAGGTGGTATATTCGGCGCCAAGCAGCCGACGACCGGGTTCGGAGCGCCGGCCGCCAGCAGCGGTTTCGGTGCCTTCGGCGCGGGGAACTCGCTCTTCGGGGCGAAGCCTCCGCAGACTACCACCGCGCCCTTCGGAACGCCGAGTCAGTTCACATTACTGTTATACCACTAAGGTGGCAAACAAGCATACGGCCCACCTGATGGTAAGCGGTTACCGTAGCCTATAACCGCTAGCAATACCAGGGGTATCACTAACGAGTTGCCAACCCTTTTTAGGGTGCCGTGCCTTGAAAGGATAGGATAAAAGTAATCCTTATAGGATCACTTTGTTGTCTGTCTGTCAAGAATTTTTATCTCAAGAACGCGTGGAGTTATCAAATTGAAATTAATATGAAATACCCGGGTCTATGGTCTCTTTCGGCTGTAAAATAATCAAACCTGTAATAATCTAATATATAAAATTCTCGTGTCACAGTTTTCGTTGCCATACTCCTCCGAAACGGCTTTACCGATTTTGATGAAATTTTTTGTGCTTATCCGGTATCTATGAGAATCGGCCAACATCTATTTTTCATCCCCCTAAATGTTAGGGGTAGTCCACCCCTAAATTTTTTTTAATTTTTTAGACCGATTTCAAAAATTCTTTCACCGTTAGAAAGCTACATCATCACTGAGTAACATAGGCTATATATTATACTAGCTTCCTGCCCCGGCTTCGCTCCGATAGACAAAATATTTGATATAAAAGTCTACCCGTGCGAAGCCGGGGCGGGCCGCTAGTAATAATATAATAATAATTGTTATTTGCTTAAAACATGGTATGTATAAAAGATGTTATATATGTAAAAAAGAACGTACATGTTTTGCCGTGCAGTACATAGCATGCAAAGTTTAATTTAAGTTATGTTGAAAAAAATCTTTTTTCTTTTTTTTATACCACTAAGGTGGCAAACAAGCATACGGCCCACCTGATGGTACTCGGTTACCGTAGCCTATAGACGCTTGCAACATCAGGGGTATCACTCGCGCGTTGCCGACCCTGAGCTGAAATCTTCAATATTGTAGAAGTTATGCTGTAAGTCGCGGGTTAATAAAATGTGGTTAAACCAGCTTACGTAATACTTGATCGGCCCCACAACTGTTGTACCGAGAATATGTACATTCCTATTGAAACAGTTCTCAATTATCTTATGTTGTTTAATTTAAACACATGCACGCCACAACTGTGCCGGTAGCAGGAACATTGTCGACAACGTTTTCGTATCGCCTTCGACTATTTTTGTATTGAAAAATGAACAGCGCTGCGGCGGTGAAAAGTGGAACTAAAAATTAGTATGACAATTTTGACATTTCGCGAGTTACGTTTTCGAATACGTTGTCGACAATGTTCCTGCTACCGGCACTGGTTTGTTTTCAGTACGAAACCCTCGGTGTAGGAGTCGTATCTAGATTTTTTAAATGTTTAAGTCTTATCATGTTTCTTAGTAACCGACTTCAAAGATTTATTATGAATGTACAAACACGAGCACGCCACAACTGGTTTGATTTCAGTACGAAACCCTCGGTGTAGGAGTCTTATCTAGATTTTTTTAATTCAAAATTTTAAAAAGATCTTTATTTGACTAGACTTTACAGGCAAGCACTTTCAAATCGTCAGAATCTACCACCGGATTCGGAAGGTCGGTTTTGCTGACAAGAATCCGGCAAGAAACTCAGCAATTACTCTTTTAAAAACCAAAAGAATTATAGAAAGTTTACATTTCAAATACTAACTTAACATGATTGAGTTGTTGTTTGTTTAAGCAATGTTTAAGTGCATCATGTTTCTTAATAACCGACTTCAAAGAAGTGTTCGACTTCAAAGATTTCTTATCAATGTACATCCCACAGTGTTCGGCCAGACTACCGGTGGTTTCAACACGAACACCTCCACCTCTGGCGGCATTTTCGGCGCGAACAACACATTCGGCAAACCGACAACACAACCTGGCTTCGGTATGAGCATGCAACCGACACTGGGTGAGTCACTCATCTTCACACGCCGTCCCACAAGGGAGGAGGTATTGGTATACCACTAAGGTGGCACACAAGCATACGGCCCACCTGATGGTAAGCAGTCACCGTAGCCTATAGCCGCTAGCAATACCAGGGGTATCACTAACACGTTGACAACCAATTTTTAATTGTTTTTGTTTTTTAGTTGTTTTTTTTTTATTGTTTTTGTTTCTTTTATTCAAAATCAAAAATCATTTATTCAGTTTAGGCCCTAATAAGGCACTTATGAAGGTCTAAATTACCACCGGTTCGGGAATAAAGCCACCTGAGAAGAACCGGCAAGAAACTCAGTGCTCTGTCTTTTTTTTTCATGTAACAATCATGATATAACAATTTGTTTTGTTAATTGTTTTTGTTTTTTTATTATTTATGTTTTGTTAATTGTTTTTGTTTTGTTAATTGTTTTTGTTCTTTAGTTGTTTTTGTTTTTTTTATTGTTTTTGTATTGTGTAGGTGGTGGTCTGGGCGCGGGCGTGGGCATGCAGTCGAAGCCGGCCTCCGCGTTCGGCGCCCTCGGCGGCTCCTCCATGTTCCAGCAGCCCGCGCAGAACAACACCTTCAGGACAGGTACCATCCTTAACCTGAACCTATTGAGATACTACATCTTTAGGCATGATTTATCAAAATGTTTCTTTCAGACTATCTCCTTTTCACACTATCTTCCACTCACACTATCTCCCATTCGTACTATTTATAAAGATATTGTAAAGCAAGTTTGACTTAATTTATTAATATCTTCAACACCCTGTATAAGGCTTCGCCTGCATTATTGTTTATTATTAACTAGCGGCCCGCCCCGGCTTCGCACGGGTTGACATTTATCAATTACTTTCTCTACCCGTGCGAAGCCGGAGCGGGCAGCTAGTATAGCCTAAAGCCTTCCTCGATGAATGGACTATCCAACTAATTTTTTTTTTCATTTCGAACCAGTAGCTCCTGAGATTAGCGCGTTCAAACAAACAAACTCTTCAGCTTTATAATATTAGTGTAATTTTACTTTCAGGCCTGGACAGTGGCTTAGGGGGCAGCATGTTCAACAACGCTCCGACCTTGGGGGGCTCCAACCTCGGTATGGGCATGCTGGGCTCCAACACCGCCGCAATGGGCAAGTGAGTATTTATATTCACACTCAAATCAATTTTTTTTTTATACCACTAAGGTGGCAAACAAACATATGGCCCGCCTGATGGTAAGCGGTCACCGTAGCCTATGGACGCTTGCAACACTAGGGGTATCAGTCGCGCGTTGCCGATCCTTCAAAAATCTCTTCACACCCTTCTTGAAGAACCCCGTCGTGTTATGTCGTGTCTTTTTAAAAAAAACGGCCAAGTGCAAGTCGGACTCTCGCACCGAGGATTCCGTACACACTTGTAGGTAAGGTTAAAAGTAGGCGAACTTCAAATGAGGTCATTATTCGTCGGTGACTCAACAGCGCGATTCAGGAATATTTTTTTAATATATTCGCATAAAAAAAATTAACGACATATTTACGGTTTTCAGATTTTATCCTTTGCTTGAGCTGTAAGACACTGCTTCCTGCCAAATTTCATGGTTCTAGGTCAATGTCTCGACACGTTCTTGAGATAACAAAAGCAGTGTCTTACAGCACAAGTGAAGGATAAAATCTGAAAACCGTAAATATGTCGTTAATTTTTTTTATGCGAATTTATTAAAAAAATATTCCTGAATCGCGCTGTTGAGAGTCACCGACGAATAATGACCTCATTTGAAGTTCGCCTACTTTTAAGCTTACCTACAAGTGTGTACGAAACCCTCGGTACGCGAGTCCGACTCGCACTTGGCTGGTATTTTTAGAGACACGACATAACAGTAAGTTAGTATTTTACAAAAAGGCATGATGACTGTTATGTCCCAGGTTTGGGCTCAGGTGGTATAGAAATGAAACACAGAAATGTAAAACTCAGTGCGCACGCGACACGTCCGTTCGCTCCGACGGCTCTCAACGTAATGGCGGAGAGCGGTTGTCGCAGTCGCACATATCTATACTAATATTGTAAAGAGGAAAGATTTGTATTTTTGTGTGTTTGTATTGAATAGGCTCCGAAACTACTGGACTGATTTAAAAAATTCTTTCATCGTTAGAAAGCTACATTATCACTGAGCAACATAGGCTATATATTATACTAGCTGCCCGCCCCGGCTTCGCACGGGTGGCCAAAATATTTGATAAATGTCTACCTGCGCGAAGCCGGGGCGGGCCGCTAGTTTATAATAATCTCAGTACACCATAATGACCATCCTCTCTATCTCATAGCAACAGCCTGAGCGGCGCATCAGTGGCTGGCAACGTCCACGAGCAGATGCTCACCCTCGCGGCCAGACCGTACGGGGACTCGCCCCTCTTCAAAGACTTGCTGCCCGACAATTGTGAGCACTCTTTTGGTATACCACTAAGGTGGCACACAAGCATACGGCCTACCTGATGGTAAGCGGTCACCGTAACCTATAGCCGCTAGCAATACCAGGGGTATCGCTAACGGGTTGCCAACCATGTTGTTGATGAGGACTCACTGTGCTAGCAGCAATACTACTAGCCCAGCGTATCCTCTTGGAGCACTGGCAACCTTACTTACCGCAGAAACACAACACTACATCAAGTAGTGTTATTTCACTGCGGTCTTCTGTAAGGCGGAGGTACAGTCCCCAGTAGAGCAATATTAATGGGAAAACCCACGGGAGATCCCAAATCGCCCTACCTCTCTTTTCAAAAGCTTATGGTGTGATTAATCACAGTGCTTAAGCTTAGAATAACTCATTGGTAGTTCGGACCTGGGCCCATCAGATGACAGGCCGTTGCTTCAATCACAAGGCTTACTTTACATCTATACTATATCTATACGATAATATTATAAAGATTTGTATTTTTGTGTGTGTGTTTGTATTGAATAGGCTCCGAAACTACTGGATCGATTTCAAAAAATATTTCACCTTTAAAAAGCTACATTATCACTGAGTAACATAGGCTATATATTATACTAGCTGCCCGCCCTGGCTTCGCACGGGTAGACAATATATTTGATAAATGTCTACCCGTGCGAAGCCGGGGCGGGCCGCAAGTAAGTCATAAAAACTCATTAGGATTGGAACTTGTGTCGCTAGAATAGCAGGCAACACTTGTATGTAGTGCCTAAGAGACGGCGACAGACTCACCATCTGTCACGTTAGCACCAAATTATCTTCGGTGGAAAGTGGGTGTTGTATCCTCTGCCTACCTCTTGAATGTCGTATTGTTTGTCCAGCGACGACTGCGGAGGACGTGTTGAAGCCGACCAACCCGGCGGCTATGAAGGCGGTGTTGGAGCGGAGTTCCAGCGGGTTCAGAGTCACGCCCCCGCACTCAGGGATGAAGCTACAGCCGAGACCGATCGCCAATCATCATGACAAGGTGATCTATATCTATAGCTTTCCATAGATTTATAGATTGGCAAAAAAATCTAGAAACGTAATTTTTTTTTTTGCTTTTTTACCTACTTCTATAGATTGGCAAAAAAATCTAGACGCAACCCTTTTTTTTTGCTTTTTAACCTACATCTATGGGTTGGCAAAAAACTAGAAACAAAATAAGTCGCGGTTTACAGCTAGTTTTAATTAATAAAAAACAATAACATAATTGCTTAAAATTAATTTTGACGGGTTCTTACCTCGGTATTTTTGTTTAATTAGTTAATTTTTATTTAATTACGACGAGACCGTTGGTCTAGTGGTTAGTACACCTGACTGCTACGCTAGAGGTCGCGGGTTCGATTCCCGCCGGAGCAAACATTTATGTGACAAATATGTTTGCCTTGCGTCTGTGTGTTTGGTATGTATTATAAGTATGTATTTACAAAAGTATATAAGTATTGTATCAGCTGCTGGTTCCCATAGTACAAGCTTTGCTTAGTTTGGGGCCAGATGGCGTTGTGTGATAATGTCCAAGCATTATTATTGTTATATTATTAATTAGCACGATATTTCGATGGTGTTGCAAGCACAAAAAATAATTTTAAACATTTACACCATACCCACGAAAGTTTAAAACATTTTATTACATACTTGTTATTCACCAGAAATCCCTATTCGACGGCCTGGAAGAATCAGACGCTAGTTTGGAAGACAAATTGTGTCTCAAGCCGAGTAGGAAGCGACTGTCACTGCGGCCTCGAAGTGAACAACATGTCTCCATAGATCGCGATACCAACAGGTGAGGACTGAATAATAGGGCGAACTGGGATAAGGGATAGGCTTAGAAAAACCCATTGGTACATGCCGGGGCTTGAACCTGGGCCCATCAGATGACAGGCTGTCGCTTCAACCACAAGGCCACCACGTCTTTTTAAAAGCCCTACCTCTCTTTTATACTTTGTATATACAGATGAGAAGAGAGGTAGAGCGATTTGAGATTTCCCGTGGGTTATCCCATTTAAATTGGAGCCGCCCGACTGGGGACTGTACCTCCGCCTTACAGAAGACCGCAGTCAAATAACACTACTTGATGTAGTGTTGTGTTTCTGCGGTGAGTAAGGTTGCCAGTGCTCCACGAGGATACGCTGGGCTAGTAGTAATGCTGCTAGCACAGTGAGTCCTCATCAACAACAGGGTTGGCAGTTCGTTAGTGATACCCCTGGTATTGAAAGCGGCTATAGGCTACGGTGACTGCTTACCATCAGGTGGGCCGTATGTTTGTGTGCCACCTTAGTGGCTGAACTGCCATATCTAGGATAAAAGAGATGGCCAGAGGGATGATAATTAAATGTGTTAATTATTTCAGATCACTAGAAGACTCGGCCCCCCAACGCGATGTATGCGCTCCACGGGCGAGTGAAAAGGAGAATACTGTCCAGTGTGGCAACACTGATGAGGTGGAGGGCGTGCGGCGGCCGGTCAACTTCCAGGATAATAATGGTAAGGGTCACATATTATAGTGATAATGTGGGGAAGTGTGATGATGAATGTTGGGAAGTGAGATAGAGTGGGTAGTGTGATAATGTGGGAAAGTGTGATGATGAATGTTGGGAAGTGAGATAGAGTGGGTAGTGTGATGATGTGGGGAAGTGTGATGATGAACGTTGGGAAGTGAGATAGAGTGGGTAGTGTGATAATGTGGGAAAGTGTGATGATGAACGTTGGGAAGTGAGATAGAGTGGGTAGTGTGATGATGTGGGAAGATGTGCGATAATGTTGTAAAGTTACAAGGGGAAGTGTGATAAAATAGGGTAGTGTTATATTATTATTAACAAATTATGCAAATCAACACTAATATTATAAAGAGGAAAGATTTGTATTCTTGTGTGTGTGTTTGTATTGAATAGGCACCGAAACTACTGGACCGATTTCAAAAAATCTTTCACCGTTAGAAAGCTACATTATCACTGAGCAACATAGGCTATATATTATATTGGAACGCGGGCGAAGTCGCGGGGAAACAGCCAGTAAATAATAAGTTGCTTAGGTAATATTTCTGGTTGATTGATTGCAATTTTTTTTACAGTTCCAGACATCAGCTCAGACAGAAACGCAAGTTGGTAAGTATTATAATAGTATAATAATAATAATGCTTGGACATTATCACACAGCTCCATCTGGCCCCAAACTAAGCAAAGCTTGTACTATGAGAACCAGCAGCTGATACAATACTTATATACATCTGTAAATACATACTTATAATACATACCAAACACACAGACGCAAGGCAAACATATTTGTCAGATAAATGTTTGCCCCGGCGGGAATCGAACCCGCGACCTCTAGCCTAGCCGTCAGGTGTACTAACCACTAGACCAGCGGTCTCGTCATTATACTGTAAACTATCTGTCCCGACAGACGTTGTCCTGTCTTAGCTATGAATTCATATGACAAATACACCATGGACAAAAAGACCTTTAGTTTATCGCGAAATTAAAAAGGTTCCGGAGTTTTTTAATTTTTTTCTTTTGATAAGAACCTTGTCCTGACAATAAGAAACATTAAATAAGTTTTATTTTTTATACCACTAAGGTGGCAAACAAGCATACGGCCCGCCTGATGGTAAGCGGTTACCGCAGCCTATGGACGCTTGCAACACCAGGGGTATCACTCGCGCGTTGCCGACCCTGAATTAGCGATATCGGTGTAGTCGTTCACGTGTGATGCTGTGATGCTGTGTCCTTGGGAAGTATATGAATCACTATTTCCTTAGGACACTTATTTCCGCCGCCGCAGCCCTGTGCCGGTAGCAGGAACATTGTCGACTACGTATTCGAAAACGTAACTCGCGAAATGTCAAAATTGTCATACTAATTTTTAGTTCCACTTTTCACCGCCGCAGCGCTGTTCATTTTTCAATACAAAAATAGTCGAAAGCGATACGAATACGTTGTCGCATGTTATTCTAGCTAGGGCTACAGATGAGTATATTGTCTTGTTGGTACTTTTTAGAATTCCGTAGACGTGTGACTTTTAATATTTTGTTTGAGCTTCCGTCATTCGCCTGCCCTTATCCCATATTATTTGTGGTCGGCGCAATATGTATTTCTCTTCCATCCTTCTCTATCAGCCGTCATCTCTGTATTCACTTCCTTTCTGGCCATGTCATCTTTGACACAGTCCATCCATATTTTCTTAGGTCTACCTCGACGCTGTAATATAACAAAATATTGGCAGAGCCGCTTTACAATTATTTTTATTGTTACCACCTCCATAGCGTGGTAAATAACTCGTCTCCAAATATGAATTCCGCAGGTTAAGTTCATCCAAGCTGCCTTGGAGTGATAAAGAGAAGCCGCTGGATGGAGAACCAACCCCCAGACTGTATCCTAATATAGGTAAGCGATTACTATGTGATATGGTACAAGATTAAACAGATATAATCATAAAACGTATCTTCACGCCTTCCCACAAGCGTCCCCGAAGGGGTAGGCAGAGGTTACAACACCCACTCTCCACCGTAGATAATTTGGTGCCAACGTGACAGATGGTGAGTCTGTCGCCGTCTCTTAGGGACTAAGCTGCGTTCACTAATGACGTCATATGTGAGGTCACCGACCTCGCTATATTCATCGACTGATATTTCTACCTATAATAGCTCCAAAGGTTTTTTTTTTATACCACTAAGGTGGCACACAAGCATACGGCCCACCTGATGGTAAGCAGGCACCGTGGCCTATAGCCGTTAGCAATACCAGGGGTATCACTAACGGGGTGCGAACCATCTTGTTGATGAGGACTCACTGTGCTATCGTGGAGCATTTTTTATACATATATTTTTCTTTCCAGAAAAAGAGACAGCGGAACATATATCAGAGAGACGGGCTAGTTGGTGAGTAAATTTGAATTTAAAAATTACAATCTGTTCTATATGACGAATGAGCGATGAAAGAGAGATAAAAAAATTGGCCAAGTGGGAGTCCAACTCGCACTTGGCCGGGCCGGCACCGGTGGTTACGTACTGTTTGTAACATTAAAAATTCTCTTTTTTTTTAAATATAGCAATACACACTCAAGCATTTCAAGCGTCTGCTTGTTGCCATTATTAAGTAAAAAAGTAACCACGTTTCTAGTAGGGAAGACCGTTTTTTTTTTAATTTTTATTATTCCAATTAATATTCAAAAAGATCTTTATTTGACTAGACTTTACAGGCAAGCACTTTCAAATCGTCTGAATCTACCACCGGATTCGGAAGGTCGGTTTTGCTGAGAAGAATCTGGCAAGAAACTCGGCAATTACTCTTTTAAAAACCAAAAGAATTACATAAAGTTTACATTTCAAATACTAACTTAACATGGATACCTATTTCACAAAATAATATATAAAAACAATTGATAACACTAAAAAATAATATTAACACATAGACAAGTATATATTTGTGGTTATATCGTCAAAAGAATACACATTCCGTGTCTATTTAAACTGTCTACCTATTACGGATCATGAGATACAGCCCGCTGACAGACAGACGGACGGACAGCGAAGTCTTAGTAATAGGATTCAAACTCAAACTCAATCTCAAAATCATCTTTATTTCCCTAAACTTTACAAGTACTTTCAAATCCTCAGAATCTACCACCGGATTCTGAAAGTCGTTTTCTGCTGACAAGAATCCGGTAAGAAACTCAGCAGTTACTCTTTCCAAATAAAATACAAAATTTACATTTAAATTGATTTCTTACATGGCAAGAATAAATCACAAAAAGTTATCACATAAACAAGGATATTATGCTTGAATCACAAATCTAAACTAGTCTATACTAATATTATAAAGAGGAAAGATTTGTATTTTTGTATGTATTGAATAGGCTCCGAAACTACTGGACCGATTTCAAAAATTCTTTCACCGTTAGAAAGCTACATCATCTCTGAGTAACATAGGCTATATATTATACTAGCTGCCCGCCCCGGCTTCGCACGGGTAGACAAAATATTTGATAAAAGTCTATAGGCTCCAAAACAACTGGACCGATTTCAAAAATTCTTTCACGTTTAGAAAGCTACACTATCATTGATTAACATAGGCTAGCTGCCCGCCCCGGCTTTGCAGGGGTAGACAAAATATTTGATATAAATGTCTACCCGTGCGAAGCCGGGGCGGGCCGCTAGTAGTGAATAAATCAAAAGTAAAAAGGCTTGATAACCATTCCGTTGGTTACTCCTCGGTTACGGGACACTAAAAAGAGTTTACTAGTCTTGTTCAGTAGGGCTAGCATGAATCATTGAGACAACGTTTTCGTATTGCCTTCGACTATTTTTGTATTGAACAGTGCCCGTAGCAGGAACATTGTCGACAACGTATTCGAAAACGTAACTCGCGTAATGTCAAAATTGTCATACTAATTTTTAGTTCCGCTTTTCACCGCCGCAGCGCTGTTCATTTTCCAATACAAAAATAGTCGAAGGCGATACGAAAACTTTGTCACAATGTTCCTGCTACCGGCACTGCGCTGCGGCGGTGAACAGTGGAACTAAAAATTTGTATGACAATTTTGACATTTCGCGAGTTACGTTTTCGAATACGTTGTCGAAAACAGTTTGTGCTACCGACACTGATTGATAATAATGATTTTGATAACAGGTTAACGACAAAATCTCTTCGCAAGCCGCTCGTGTCCAGTTCGGAGTCCGCTGAGAATTCAGTTCGCGAGCTCGGCGTGAGGGACCGCTCCGATCATGACAAGGAGAATATTGATACACTGTCCGGTATGTACATACGTCTGTGGGGCGAGCGAGGTGATCATGCTCAGCCGCCACAAAGGGAAGATCTTCCAGCCAGGCGGGTGTTGTGCCTGGGGAACAAGGCTCCGACTGTTCTAGTAGGAGACTGTATGTATCATACTGTGGGGTGAGCGAGGTGATCATGCTCAGCCGCCACACAGGGAAGATCTTCCAGCCAGGCGGGTGTTGTGCCTGGGGAACAAGGCTCCGACTGTTCTAGTAGGAGACTGTATGTATCATACTGTGGGGTGAGCGAGGTGATCATGCTCAGCCGCCACAAAGGGAAGATCTTCCAGCCAGGCGGGTGTTGTGCCTGGGGAACAAGGCTCCGACTGTTCTAGTAGGAGACTGTATGTATCATACTGTGGGGTGAGCGAGGTGATCATGCTCAGCCGCCACAAAGGGAAGATCTTCCAGCCAGGCGGGTGTTGTGCCTGGGGAACAAGGCTCCGACTGTTCTAGTCGGAAACTTGTATATATGTTGAATTGCGTAGAAAACTTCGCAAGCGCGTGGCAGGATTGTGACGTATGTATGTAGTTGTCATTCGTTGAATGTTGTCATGCTAGTTAGTAGATTTCTAACGTTGGTTTATGTAGCGGTAAGGTCGCTACACGTCTAACCTGTGCCGATAGCATGAACTTTTTCGACAACGTTTTCGTATCGCCTTCGAGTATTTTTGTATTGTAAAATGAACAGCGCTGCGGCGGTGAAAAGCGGAACTAAAAATTAGTATGACAATTTTGACATTTCGCGAGTTACGTTTTCGAATACGTTGTCGACAATGTTCCTGCTACCGGCACTGATCTATACTAATATATACTAATATTATAAAGAGCTTGTTTGCCACCTTAGTGGTATAAAAAAAACATACCAAATACCCAGATATGCGAACCAGCAACTTATATACTCAAATATAACCTACATTGAACCAAAAAGAAAGTAAGAGCACTCGATTTAATCACATTTGAAACAATAAACTAAATCAAAATCGGCTCATCCGGAGGTCCATTTAGGAGCTACGATGCCACGCAGACAGACACGGATACACACTACAAACTTATAACACGTAGAGTGTGACACACACACACACACACACACATACACCGGACAGGTGAAACGAAATATAGGCTTGTAAAAACTGCGACTAATGGCGTTGTAGGAAATATGTGTATCTCCTTTGATCCCATTAGTTTCTCCACCTGTTCATGGCTAAGTGACCCCTCCCCCTATTCCTGTCTCCCTCTAGCACTGCAGTTCTGTTGCCACCGCGGCGGTGTTCTCCCTTGCTCTGCCTGCGAGAAGATCACGCATCAAATTGGAGGCATCTACGGTTACTAAACCCTTACTATTTTGTACACTATTTTCAGGTAGTGAATATATCCCCTACAATGTTTATAATATCCATCTATCCTTCAAATTATATAATGTCCCGCTCTATCCCACGATGTATATAATATTCATTACATAACAATATAATTAATCATATATAAATATAACATAACAATACAATTATAATTATTACATCTGTTGAAGATAAATTAATTAACATGCATTCATTCAAAAATAAAAAAGAAACAAAAATCATTTATTCAGTTTAGGCCCTAACTTATTAGGCACTTGTGTAGGTCTAAATTACCACCGGTTCGGAAAAAAGGCCACCTGAGAAGAACCGGCAAGAAACTCAGTGTTCTGTCTTTTTTTTCATGTAACAATCATTATATAACAATTTGTAACAAAACTCTTCTAGACATTGGTATGAAATAACAAATATCAAAATGAAAGCTACCAAGTTGCTTTTGTCACTGCTTTTTCATTCAAATATTAGCATCTCTAGTGCGACCCATTCCTTTCATTCGATCATTTTTTTTTGTCTCTTCCTCTTCGATTCAACCGTTGCACACATTAAACTGCAGCAAAAATTATCAAGAATTTTAGTTAAAAGAAATTTATACCTGACCCCGTAACAACATCTATCCCACAATGTGTATAAGTGTGCCAATTCTGTTGTAGAAAATTACTAAACATAACTAATTTGACAGGTCTAAAAATATTGCCATCCTTATTTAACTCCGCACACGAGAAAGGGATAGCAAGACTTTTAGACCTGTCAAATTAGTTAAGTTTAGTAATATTGAATTACAGAATCGACAGCATTGTGTGTGTATGTCAGAAATAAAGATCATTTCATTCATAATAAACTGTTCCATTCTGTCCCTTAGTATCCGAGGAGGAGAACGTGTTGCCCCGGGAGGCGCCCGCGCACCCCGCCGGCGTGAAGCTCACCCGCCCCGGATACTACACCATACCCTCGCTGGATGAAATGACAGGTCAGACGAACATCTCTATACATCTATATCTATACTGCTATACTAATATTATAAAGAGGAAAGATTTGTATATCTGTGGGTTTGTATTGAAAAGGCTCCGAAACTACTGGACCGATTTCAAAAATTATTTCACCGTTTGTAAGCTACATTATCACTGAGTAACATAGGCTATATATTATACTAGCTGCCTACCCCGGCTCCGCACGGGTGGACAAAATATTTGATAAATGTCTACCCGTGCGAAGCCGGGGCGGGCCGCTAGTAAAGTATAAAGAGAGGTAGGGCGATATGGGATTTCCCGTAGGCTTTCCCGTTAATATTTGAGGGGACTGTACCTCCACCTTACAGAAGACCGCAGTCAAATAACACTACTTTGATGTAGTGTTGTGTTTCTGCGGTAAGTAAGGTTGCCAGTGCTCCACGAGGATACGCTGGGCTAGTAGTAATGCTGCTAGCACAGTGAGTCCTCATCAACAACATGGTTGGCACCCCGTTAGTGATACCCCTGGTATTGCTAGCGGCTATAGGCTACGGTGACTGCTTACCATCGAGTGGGCCGTATGCTTGTGTTCCATCTTAGTGGTATATAAACTGAGTGTCATATCAACGCTCAACCTAAACGGCTGGGGTTAGAGACATGTCATTTTCAGTAGGTACCTTTTATGATCTAATCATCCACTAAGGAAGGGTTTTTGGAAATGCCATCCCCCCTAAGGGAGTAAGTAGGAGAAGTTTTTACATATATAAATCTGTCATTTTCGATGTTAAACCCATAAAAAATTGGCATTGGGCCGTTCAGTAAATTTCAGAATTTATGGAAATTCCACCCCTAAGGGGTTAAAATAGAAGTTGAAAATTAGTATGACACTCAGTCATTCTTGTAGTTAAATCCCATGAAAATTGGTACTTATATTATAAGCCGCAGGCAAATCTATCTACATCTTCACAAATAATTTAAAGAGGAAAGAGTTGATTGTTTGTGTTGAATAGGCTCCGAAACTACTGGACCGATTTGGAAACTTCTTTTACCATGAGAAGCCGACATTATCCCTGATGAACATAGGCTACTTTTTATCGTGGGAAAATGCTTCATTCCTACGGGAAAACGGGTAATAGTATACTATATTGATACGCGGGCGAAGTCACGGGGAAAAAGCTATCTATATATAGGTACATGTTCTCTTGACCGAACGAGCGCAGCCGCAGGCGAAAGCTAGTCTTGTTTGTATGAATTATGTATGTACGCAGAATACATCCGTGCTGATGGGTCGTGTGTCGTCCCCCACTTGACTGTGGGCCGCAATAACTACGGCAACGTGTACTATGACTGCGAAATCGATGTCGCCGGCCTCGATCTAGACTCTTTGGGTAAGTCGTACACATATTTGGGGCTCAATTTGAATTTTAAGTGAGGTAGGGCGAATTGGGACCTCCCGTGGGTTCTCCCATTAATATTGGAGCCGCCCGACTGGGGACTGTACCTCCGCCTTACAGAAGACCGCAGTGATATAACACTAATTTGATGTAGTGTTGTGTTTCTGCGGTAAGTAAGGTTGCCAGTGCTCCACGAGGATACGCTGCGCTAGTAGTGATGCTACTAGCACAGTGAGTCCTCATCAACAACATGGTTGGCAACGCGTTAGTGATACCCCTGGTATTGCTAGCGGCTGTAGGCTACGGTGACTGCTTACCATCAGGTGGGCTGTATGCTTGTATAAAAAAACTTGATTCTATAAGCGAGCGATACATATATTTGGTGGTATATTTTCACAATAGTACATGAAAGCAGTGACAAAACCAACTTGGTAGCTTTCATTTTGATATTTGTAATTACCTACTTATGTCTAGAAGCATTTAAATTATTGTTATGTCATGATTGTTACATGAAAAAAGACAGAGCACTGAGTTTCTTGCCGGTTCTTGTCAGTGCCGGTAGCAGGAACATTGTCGACAACTTTTGCGTATCGCCTTCGACTATTTTTGTATTGAAAAATGAACAGCGCTGCGGCGGTGAAAAGTGGAACTTAAAAATTAGTTTGACAATTTTGACATTTCGCGAGTTACGTTTTCGAATACGTAGTCGACAATGTTCCTGCTACCGGCACAGATGGCTGTTTTAAGAACCGGTGGTAATTTCGACCTATATAAGTGCCTTATTAGGGCCCAAACTGAATAAATTATTGTCGATTATAGTTTATTTAGTTTAGTTTATCCTAGGAGGATTATCCTAATAGGATTCTGGTTGTCAATCTAGATTTTATAAGTGAGTCATATACACATTTGCGGCCCAATCTGTATCTATAAATGATTCATACAGGGGATTAATCTGAATCTAGAAGCGATTCATACATATCCTCCTCCTTGCGTCGTGTGTCCTCAGCGCTGAGGGTCGTGACCTCTGTGAAGTATCTTGTTGTGCTTGTTGTGTACTATATCACGCCACGTAGATCTATCCTCGGCGGCGTGAATAGCATCACATACAGTGGTGTTCTTCTTCTTCTTCTTCCTAAGTATGGCAATCAATCCCTTCAGGGACTATTTTTGCCAGTGTCGAGTGTTAGAGAATTTTCATGTTGCAAAATTTCTCGTGTTTGCCGCATTAAAATGCCTAGTGTCATGCATTCTAACGCCCAATGGAGTTTCTGGAGACAACCCACGGCAGTAGCAGATCGTAACACGCCTTTAGATTAGAGGTAACCTATTGACCAAAATGATAAATCACTTAACCCAAAAGTCGTATTATGGCATTATTTTATATTATATTTATTTATATTATTTCCAATGCTCCTATAAATCAGTCACTAAATGAAACTTTACTGCACATATCGACACCAAAAATACACATTAAAGATCACTATATCACAATTTACGACACACTGGAAAAAATCTCAACCGCTCCGCCTGATTCCCGCCAAAAACTCCACAGTGGTGTTCAGTGCGGAACGTATTTGGTCAGACCATCGCATAGGGGAGCCCTCGGTGTTTTGCCTTCCACCTTACCAGTCAGCAAGAGCTTCTCTATGTTATCGCCGCTCTTGCGCGCTATATGGCCAAAGAAGTCGATGATTCATCGGAGACAAATGGTGTGGAGTCTTGTTTTTATTTTGAGAACAGCAAGGATGGAGTCATTGGTGCGATGTTCTGACCAATGAATGTTGAGCATACATGTATACGGCGCATAATTAAAATTTATTAGTCTGTGTGTTCGGTATGTATTATAAGTATGTATTTACAAACAAAAAGTATATAAGTATTGTATCAGCTGCTGGTTCCCATAGTACAAGCTTTGCTTAGTTTGGGGCCAGATGGCGTTGTGTGATAATGTCCAAGCATTATTATTATTATATTATTTATTTATAAACACATTTGGTAGTCGAATCCGATTGTATTTATTCATAAATGTTTGCCCCGACGGGAATCGCACTAAACAGTCAAGTATAATAATTTTTGCGTCGGAGTTTCAAAGGATTCAGTGTGGTTGCTTTTAATGTTTACTAACTGGTGTTGTTTGGCCCACCAGTCCATTTCATGAACAAGGAGGTGATCGTTTACCCCGAGGACTCGGACAAGCCGCCTGTGGGCTCCGGGCTTAACAGGCGCGCCATCGTCACACTCGACCGGATATGGCCCCGGGACAAGACCGAGAAGAGACCAATCACCGACCCGGACAGGTTACATACATTAAATACATACACATACATACATTCATACATCCATTCATACATCAAACAAACATACAAGACCGAGAAGAAACCCATCACTGACCTGGACAAGTTACCGACATACATACGTACCATAAATACATACATACAAACACACAAGACTGAGAAGAGAGCCATCACCGACCCGGATAGGTAACATACATACACATCACATACACATTCATACATTCATACATTAAAACACACAAGACCGAGACGAGACCCGTCAGCTACCTAGACAGTGTCGGTAGCACGAACTTTTACGACAACGTATTCGAAAACGTAACTCGCGAAATGTCAAAATTGTCATACTAATTTTTAGTTCCGCTTTTCACCGCCGCAGCGCTGTTCATTTTTCAATACAAAAATAGTTGAAGGCGATACGAAAACGTTGTCGCAATTATTCATGCTAGCCGTACAGGTTACATACATACTCCCACGTCACATATAAAAAATAAAATAACATTAACACCTAGACAAGGATATAACGCTTTAAATTAAAAAACTAGGATCGGCAACGCGCGAGTGATACCCCTGGTGTTGCAAGCGTCCATAGGCTACGGTAACCGCTTACCATCAGGCGGGCCGTATGCTTGTTTGCCACCTTAGTGGTATAAAAAAAAAACAACAAAAAAAAACGAAGCTATTAGAATAAGGCGGCTTGATGACCAGCCTCCATACTGTCATACACATTTATTTTGACAGCTGTTAACTTGTCGTTACAAACAGACACCTGAATTGTTTTTTTTTGTATAGATTGCTGAAGATGGACTACGAGGGTAAGCTGCGACGCGTGTGCGACAAACACGACACCAAGTTCATAGAGTACCGCCCGCAGACCGGCAGCTGGGTGTTCCGGGTATGTTCATACATACATTCATTCATACATACATACATACATACATACATAACACCAAGTTCATAGAGTACCGCCCGCAGACCGGCAGCTGGGTGTTCCGGGTATGTTCATACATACATTCATTCATACATACATACACGACACCAAGTTCATAGAGTACCGCCCGCAGACCGGCAGCTGGGTGTTCCGGGTATGTTCATACATACATTCATTCATACATACATACATACATACATACATAACACCAAGTTCATAGAGTACCGCCCGCAGACCGGCAGCTGGGTGTTCCGGGTATGTTCATACATACATTCATTCATACATACATACATACATACATACATAACACCAAGTTCATAGAGTACCGCCCGCAGACCGCCAGCTGGGTGTTCCGGGTATGTTCATACATACATTCATTCATACATACATACACGACACCAAGTTCATAGAGTACCGCCCGCAGACCGACGCTTGTATGGGAGAGGGCGGGCATAGGGAATTTGAAAAAGTTGGAGTTTTAACTCCAAATTTAAAAAAAAAACAAAGTATGCCAATGTATTCCACTACTGAACCCTTACAACTATTTGTAGGACCATTTTTCGATTTGACTGGTATTTTAGGAATAAATTGTATATAAGTGTTTTTTTTTTATGGAGAGCAACACATAAATTACTGTATATCATGATTCTTTCCCAGTGCCGGTAGCAGGAACATTGTCGACAACGTATTCGAAAACGTAACTCGCGAAATGTCAAAAATGTCATACTAATTTTTAGTTCCACTTTTCACCGCCGCAGCGCTGTTCATTTTTCAATACAAAAATAGTCGAAGGCGATACGAAAACGTTGTCGACAATGTTCCTGCTACCGGCACAGTTACTGATTTTCAGTCGAAGCCTAGTTGATAACATCACAGACGCCATGTACAAAAGATATGTGTACAGGTGGAGCACTTTAGCAAATACGGTCTCACCGACTCTGATGAAGAAGATGACCCCACGCCGGACGTGCTCAAGCGGCAGCTGGTCAACCAGACGTTGCAGAAGACTGCGGCTACAGGTGAGATAGCTTTTACCACTAGGGTGGCACACAGGCAAACGGCCCACCTGATGGTAAGCAGTCACCGTAGCCTATAGCCGCTAGCAATACCAGGGGTATCACTAACGCGTGGCCAACCATGTTGTTGATGAGGACTCAATGCGCTAGCAGCATTACTACTGGCTTGCGTATCCTCGTGGAGCACTGGCAACCTTACTGAGCGCAGAGTTGATTCGTTATCTCATATGATGTGACCTCTGGTCTACTGGTTAGTATACCTGACTGCTACGCTAGGGGTCGCGGCTTCGATTCCTGCCGGGGCGAACATTTTTGTAATAATTTGTATGCCCTTAGCGTCTGTGTGTTTCGTATGGATTATAAGTAAGTATTTACAAAAAAAAAAAAAGTATTGTATCAGCTGCTGGTTCCCATAGTACATGCTTTGCTTAGTTTGGGGCCCGATGACGCTGTCTGATAAATGACCAAGCAAATTTAAAAGCTCAATCATAAAATTTTTTTTTCTTTTTTTTTAATAATATAATAATGCTTGGACATTATCACACATCGCCATCTGGCCCCAAACTAAGCAAAGCTTGTACTATGGGAACCAGCAGCTGATACAATACTAATATACTTTTTGTTTGTAAATACATACTTATAATACATACCAAACACCCAGACGCAAGGCAAACATATTTGTCACATAAATGTTTGCCCCGGCGGGAATCGAACCCGCGACCCCTAGCGCAGCAGTCAGGTATACTAACCACTAGACCAGAGGTCTCGTCTTAATTAATAAATAAAATTATATATGAATTATATAAATAATAAAATTATAAATGTATTTGAAATATCCTTCAAGAAAAAATTACTTGTATCAGTGCCGGTAGCAGGAACATTGTCGACAACGTTTTCGTATCGCCTTCGACTATTTTTGTATTGAAAAATGAACAGCGCTGCGGCGGTGAAAAGTGGAACTAAAAATTAGTATGACAATTTTGATATTTCGCGAGTTACGTTTTCGAATACGATGTCGACAATGTTCCTGCTACCGGCACAGGAGGTTTTCCGTAATTGATGTACAATAATTAGGAAGTAACGGACCGAGAGGTAAAGATTAAAATTAAATATCTAAATTAACTTAGTTGTAATCTGGTACCGTAATATTGTTAAAAGTGTGCGTGCGTGCGTGCGTTCGTGTGTTATAAGTGAGTTATGATGGTGTTGTTTCCCAGTGGCGCCTCCGCCGGTGTCCCCCGGCCTGGGGGGCCTCGGGGGGCTCGGGGGCCTCGGGGACCCCCCACCTGCGGGGGACACTCTCCTCGCAATGCACCACACCTCACTGCAACTACTCAACGGCAAAGGAACAGGTAACTAGGAACTACATTCACACTAGCTGAGAGTAAATCACAGTATTCTATACTAATATTATAAAGAGGAAAGATTTGTATTTTTGTGTGTATGTATTGAATAGGCTCCGAAACTACTGGACCGATTACAAAAATTCTTTCACCGTTAGAAAGCTACATCATCACTGAGTAACATAGGCTATATATTATACTAGCTTCCCGCCCCGGCTTCGCTTGGGTAGACAAAATATTTGATAAATGACTATAGGCTCCGAAACTACTGGACCGATTTCAAAAATTCTTTCACCGTTAGAAAGCTACACTATCACTGATTAACATAGGCTAGCTGCCCGCCCCGGCTTTGCACGGGTAGACAAAATATTTGATATAAATGTCTACCCGTGCGAAGCCGGTTATAAGCTTAACGGAAAAGTGGCATACGTATTAAATACATAATAAAAATATATCAGATAAGAATATATTCTTGTTTATTTTATTAACTTTAGGCAGAGGTTACATCACCCACTTTCCACCGAAGATAATTTGGTGCCAACGTGACAGATGGTGAGTCCGTCGCCGTCTCTTAGGCACTACATACGTCCTTGAATTTCTTCTCAGACGTATGCAGGTTTCCTCACGATGTTTTCCTTCACCGTAAAGCTCGTGGTGTGACTAATCACTGCACTTAAGTTATAAAACTCATTGGTACAGACCGGTGGGATTGGAACTTGCGTCGCTAGAATAGCAGGCAACGCTACATATATTTATTTTTGTTACAGTTTTTGAAATGGATACCACAGAGGACAATGGTGAATCGCAGAGCTTATATCAAGATAGAGGTACGTTACTAATATTATCTGTGTGAGCCAAATCTGTGTGAGTGTGTGTTTGTTTTGTACCCTCTACACGATTCAATGGATTTGCATGATCATCCATCTATACTTCTACACTAATCTACTCTAATATTATAAAGAGGAAAGATTTGTATTTTTGTGTGTTTGTATTGAATAGGCTCCGAAACTACTGGACCGATTTCAAAAATTCTTTCACCGTTAGAAAGCTACACTATCACTGAGTAACATAGGCTAGCTGCCCGCCCCGGCTTGCACGGGTAGACAAAATACTTGATAAATATCTGTAGTCTCCGAAATCATTTAAAAAAATCTTTCACTTTAAGAAAGCTACATTATCACTGAGTAACATATTATACTAGCTGCCCGCCCCGGCTTCGCACGGGTAGACAAAATATTTGATAAATGTCTACCCGCGCGAAGCCGGGGCGGGCCACTAGTCTGTATATATAAAGGAAGAAGCTGACTGACAGACATATCAACGCACAGCCTAAACGGCTGGGGTTACAGGGTTGAAATTTTGACAGTTCCACTTTTGACGTAGGCATCCACTAAGAAAGCATTTTTGGAAATTCCACCCCTAAGGGCTTAAATAGGGGTTGTAAGTTTGTATGAAAATCCGTCGTTTTTGGCTAGTGTTTAATAGAGATTTGGTTCAAATCGGAAAGTGCCGGCCGACGCATGTTTTTGTATACTCTGCTAGAGTTTGTCCGTCTGAGCATTTATGTTAGCATTGGAACGCAACCATAAAAGTAGTGCCACTGATATATCTCTCTCACTCGCTCAAAAACTGCTTTGTAACACCGACATGTCATTAATTAATTATGTTTAACGGACTTTTGACCACTAGATGTCGCTGTAATGTAAATAGGTATTATTAGCACGCGCGGTAGAGAGGCTCCGTCGTTGTGCTATATATCTCAGCGACGGAGGCTCTTTGAACAAACCGAACATTTTTTTTTTTCTTTATACCACTAAGGTGGCAAACAAGCATACGGCCCACCTGATGGTAAGCGGTTACCGCAGCCTATGGACGCTTGCAACACCAGGGGTATCACTCGCGCGTTGCCGACCCTTCAAAAATCTCTTCACACCCTTCTTGAAGAACCCCATGCTGTACTCCTTTAGGAAAACCACGGCGGGGAGTTCATTCCACAGTTTAATTGTGCGCGGGAGGAAGCTCTTTTGGAACCGCGCAGTTCGGGACCATTTTGGTTCCAACGTGTGGGGATGAATTCCCCGCCGGTGGCGAGAAGTGCGATGGTAAAATGTTGCCGTGGGCATCATGTAAAACAATTCCTCGGAACACTGTCCGTTATACAAGCGGTAGAACACACACAGGGAGGCAAAATCTCTCCTAAGACTTAGTGGTTCTAAGCCGCTTGAGAGCTTGGGATCGTCGACAATTCTTACAGCGCGCCTTTGAACCGAGTCAAAAGGCGCAAGCTGGCATCCAGGTGCCCCCGCCCACAGATGACAGCAGTACTCCATATGGGGTCGGACTTGCGACTTGTAAAGTTGCAGTCTTTGCCCCGATGTGAAGTACTGCTTCGCCCTATTGAGCACACCGAGCTTTTTGGATGCCAGCTTGGCCTTGTCTTCCAAATGACTACGGAACTGAACGTCACTAGAAATATAAACATACCGACCAGGAGCTCAATCAAACCGGACTACGCATACAACCAACTAGTTTTATTTACCACCACGCACAACAAGACCTGCTGCTGACAGCTTCCACTCCCAGGAGTCGGTATGGTGTCATACTAATTATATGATAATAATAATGCTTTTTGTGTGTTTGTTAGTTCTTAAAGTTTTCTTTTTTTTTCATACCACTAAGGTGGCACACAAGCATGGCCCACCTGATGGTAAGCAGTCACCGTAGCCTATAGCCGCTAGCAATACCAGGGGTATCACTAACGGGGTGCCAACCTTGTTGATGAGGACTCACTGTGCTAGCAGCAATACTACTAGCCCAGCGTATCCTCGTGGAGCACTGGCAACCTTACTCACCGCAGAAACACAACACTACATCAAGTAGTGTTGTTTCACTGCGGTCTTCTGTAAGGCGGAGGTACAGTCCCCAGTCGGGCGGCTCCAATTTAAATGGGATAACCCACGGGAAATCCCAAATCGCCCTTCCTCTCTTTTTAAAAGCTCATGGTGTGATTAATCACTGTACTTAAGCTTAGAAAAACTCATTGGTACAGGCCGGGACTCGAACCTGGGCCCATCAGATGACAGGCCTGTTGCTTCAACCACAAGGCCACCACGGCTTTGAAAGTATATGCTATATTGGCATCATAGCCTGAAATAAATGATTATCATTATAGTATGCCTGCTTTATTACTAACTAGCGGCCCGCCTCTGCTTCGCATGGATAGACATTTATCAAATATTTTGTCTACCCGTGCGAAGCCGGGGCGGGAAGCTAGTATAATATATAGCCTATGTTACTCAGTGATAATGTAGCTTTCGAACGGTGAAATATGTTTTGAAATCGGTCCAGTAGTTTCGGTGCCTATTCAATACAAAAATACAAATCTCTTTATAATATTAGTAAATATATTACTACAATTAATTAGTACGGCACCAAAGCATGACATTACAGGCCTTTTTATTTGTTTTGCTTATTTATAAGGTTTAAAAAAAGCCGTGGTGGCCTTGTGGTTTAGGCAACGTCCTGTCATCTGATGGGCCCAGGTTCGAGTCCCGGCCTGTACCAATGAGTTTTTCTTAGCTTAAGTACAGTGAATAATCACACCATGAGCTTTTAAAAAGAGAGGAAGGGCGATTTGGGATTTCCCGTGGGTTATCCCATTTAAATTGGAGCCGCCCGACTGGGGACTGTACTTCCACCTTACAGAAGACCGCAGTCAAATAACACTACTTGATGTAGTGTTGTGTTTCTGCGGTGAGTAAGGTTGCCAGTGCTCCACGAGGATACGCTGGGCTAGTAGTATTGCTGCTAGCACAGTGAGTCCTCATCAACAACATGGTTGGCACCCCATTAGTGATACCCCTGGTATTGCTAGCGGCTATAGGCTACAGTGACTGCTTACCATCAGGTGGGCCATGCTTGTGTGCCACGTAAAAAAAAAAGAGTCACCGGTATATGATAATTGCAGGTGAATGTGTATGTTTGTCAGGGTTTGGTGTCCGCAGCCCCACCAGCGAGCTAGCGCGGCTCGAGCACCGGCAGACCCACCACGTGCAGCTCATGAAGGCCTCCCTCTACGCAGATACTGGTCAGTGAATTTGTTCAATCATGATAGTCACGATTGTTATTAGTCAAATTAATATGAAATACCCGGGTCTTTAACCTTACCTACAAGTGTGTACGGCACCCTCGGGGCGCGAGTCCGACTCGCACTTGGCTGGCTTTATATATGTCACCGGATGATAACAAGAACCGAAAATTTATAAATTTCCTAGGAAATTTATCAACCTTCGTAGGATTCTAAACGAGAGATTAATTGTATTAATTTTCGCCCACATTTTCGCAAATAAATAAACTTACCGAACAAAAAAAGCAACCAACGTCGGCTAAGGCCTTAGCCTTCTAACCTATCACGGCCATGTCGGACTACAATGTTACAAACGGTGAACGTAAATTAATACAATTAATCTCTCGTTTAGAATCCTACGAAGGTCGATAAATTTCCTAGAATTTCCTAGGAAATTTATAAAATTGCGGTTCTTGTTAGCTTCCGGTGACATATACAAGCCTTTCTTTGCTCTTCAAGCCCTTTCAATTGATACCCATATTATAGGGGTCACTATTGAAATTAAAAAACTCCATTGTGTGACGTCCGCCATGTTGGATAAAAAATGGCGACATTTAGATAATCGTGCACTGACACGTGGAACCAAACTTGTATAGTGACTTGTCCAAAAAGTTTTGATAAGTGTCTTTTAAGCCACTTTTAATACAACAATTTGCGGTTGAAACTCGGCGTCCGTGGGGCCCGGATGCTCTTCAACTTTCCAAGGAGGCCTCCCGTGACAGGCGTGTTGGAACATATCTCGCTCAGATAATCAGCATTGCTATCAATCGTGGCAATGTTGCCAGCATTCTTGGCACGCTCCCGCATGACTCTGGTTTGGGTCAGATCTTTTGTCTATAAGTAGGTAGGTTAAATTCTTTCTGTTTTGTGTCAATAAATACGACTGAGTCTAGTGGTTAGTATACCTGACTGCTGCGCTAGGGGTCGCGGGTTCGATTCCCGCCGGAGCAAACATTTATGTGACAAATATGTCTGCCTTGCGTCTGTGTGTTTGGTATGTATTATAAGTATGTATTTACAAATGTATATAAGTATTGTATCAGCTGCTGGTTCTCATAGTACAAGCTTTGCTTAGTTTGGGGCTGGATGGCGCTGTGCGATATAAACAAAAAAAAAAGTACAAGCGTTTTCAACAGAAATGGAAGACGACGTGTCAGTGTCTACTGGTGATCAACTAGTGCCGATGTCAGTGTCTTTGCCAGTGACGGCAGTGGTCGACACTCGCCACACCGTAGCCGACGAGCCGCCATTGCCCATAGAGATCCATACACCGTACACTGAAGGTAATTTTCTTAAGAAGTTAATTAAAATATTATACCTTATTCTGTTGCCTCAGCGAGATCAGTTCCGGTAGCAGGAACATTGACAACAACGTATTCGAAAACGTAACTCGCGAAATGTCAAAATTGTCATACTAATTTTTAGTTACACTTTTCACCGCCGCAGCGCTGTTCATTTTTCAATACAAAAATAGTCGAAGGCGATACGAAAACATTGTCGAAAAAGATCATGCTACCGGCACAGCTTTCGACTACGTAGTCGTATCGCCTTCGACTGTTTTTGTATTGGAAAATGAACAGCGCTGCGACGGTGAAAAGTGGTTTTTTTTTTATGAATAGGACTTCATTCATGTTTCATAGAGATTTGGTCCAAATCTGAATGATAATGACATGATGACAAGCTCTAGTGCGTCGGCCGGCCGACGCACTAGAGCTTGTCCGTCTGATCATTTATTAGTATGACACCAAAGTTGGACATTACAGGACATTTCATTTGTTTTAGTTATTTTGAATGCCTATTTTCAACAAAAATGTATGAAAATTCTGATTTGGATCCAAAATGGATGATGTCCTTTTGACCCTTGGTGAGTTACGTTTTCGATTATACTTGTCTATGTGTTAATATTATTTTTTTGTGTTATCAATTGTTTTTATATATTGTTTTGAGAAATAGGTATCCATGTTAAGTTAGTATTTGAAATGTAAACTTTATGTAATTCTTTTGGTTTTTAAAAGAGTAATTGCTGAGTTTCTTGCCGGATTCTTCTCAGCAAGACCGACCTTCCGAATCCGGTGGTAGATTCTGACGATTTGAAAGTGCTTGCCTGTAAAGTCTAGTCAAATAAAGATCTTTTTGAATTTTGAATTTGATAACGTAGCCGAAATTTGTTTTTGGTAATTCAACAGGCAACGCTTCATACCACACGGCCACCACAAACAGGTGATATTTTTGTTTCAGAGTGTACTCTACCGCCGCTGATAGTGCAGCCTCACACGATAATACTCCGGTACCACAGAAAGGTGCCGCCATTCAGACAGACTATTGCTGGTAAGACCCTTACTTATATATATATATATATATATATATATATATAGCGGTGACTAGCTTTGTGTGTCCTACTCCAGGCTATAATCTATCTCCTTGTCAAATTTCATGACGATCCGTTCAGCCGTTTAGTCGTGAACAGATAACAAACAAACAGAGTCATTTTCGCATTTATACATTTAATTTATATTCCAACATATTATAGTAATAAAAGCCAGAAATTAAACTAAAAATAAAACATATAAGGTGAATTAGGATCTCCCGTGGGTTTTCCCATTAGGGACTATAGTCCCTAATAGGTTGGGTGCCTCCACCTTACAGAAGACCGCAGTCTAAAAACCTTGTTGGCACCCCGTTAGTGATACCCCTGGTATTGCTAGCGGCTATAGGCTACGGTGACTGCTCCACCATCAGGTGGGCCGTATGCTTGTGTGCCACCTTAGTGGTATAAAAAGAAAAGATTAAGTTTTAGGATAAGTTGTCTACACTATAATATTGTATTAAGAATATTATATACCTGTAATGATAGTTGTAAAATAAATATTAGAGAGCCGTGGTGGCCTTGTGGTATGAAGCGCTGCCTGCTATTCTAGCGACGCAAGTTCGAATCCCACCGGTCTGTACCAATGAGTTTTATAACTTAAGTGCAGTGATTAGTCACACCACGAGCTTACGGTGAAGGAAAACATCGTGAGGAAACCTGCATACGTCTGAGAAGAAATTCAAGGACGTATGTAGTGCCTAAGAGACGGCGACGGACTCACCATCTTTCACCAAATTATCTTCGGTGGAAAGTGGGTGTTGTCACCTCTGCCTACCCTTGTGGGAAGGCGTGAAGTAATATTTTTCATTATTATTATTATTATATAAAGTGTTGCCACATGGAAGAAACTTAATAACTACATGTGAATGTTGCCACATGGCAGTATTGAAAGTGTATTATATGTATTGTAGGTCGCCTGGACGCGGCGTGTATAGCGGACATGTCTGTGTGTCGCGGCCGCCACTCCCGCGCAAGCTTCGGCCCGAGGGGGACCATCGCGTTCCCCACTAGCCTGGACTCTATATCCAATCTACCTACATGTGAGTTACACACACACATACATACATACATACACAGGGGCCGTTCAAGTATTATTCGTCAGCAGATCTATAGTATAAAAATGAATCGCTGAATGTGTAGGTAAGCTCAAATCTTGAGAGGAGCTGAACCGATTTGGCTAAATCCTTTTTCATAATATTCCTTGAAGTACGAGAATGGTTCTTTCGGAGAGATATAAAAAAAAATTGCCTGAAGAAGTCTAAAAACGGGTGGACAACATTTTAGACAAATGTCTACCCGTACGAAGTCGGGGCGGGCAGCTAGTTTATTTTTCCCCTTGCCCTTTCAGCAAAAGTAAAAAATGCTTCCGTAAACATTGGACTATATGCATTTTTCTTTAATGGAAGTATTCTGTTATTTTTTGTAGTTATACGTGGGAATCCCCGAATATGCGTTTCGTTTTCAAGCATAGACAATGTGTGGGGTGCCATATGTGTTAAAAAAAAAACTAAATAACGACTGTTAACGTAATCACCATCTAGCTAGACCCCTCACCCTCCATGTCATCAAAAATAAATAAAGCATAGATCTCTTTAACTCTCTCTTTCTCTTTCTCTTTCTCTTTCTCTTTCTCTGAACAACGCCGTTGCCCAAAAATCACAGTCGAGGTGTTCTTGAGTTTATCAAATAAAACAACCAAGACTGAGGAACGAATCACTGCTATAATATTTATATACTATATAAACTCTATACTCTATAAACTCTATGTACAGAGATAGCGGATTGCAAATGGTTGGAAAAGATGACATATACTCGTTACATTACACACATTATCTCTCTCTCTCTCTCTCTCTCTCTCTCTCTCCCTCTCTCTCTTTGTCTCTCTCTCTCATTAGTACTTACGTAATATATGCTATATCTGACAGCCATCTCTACCACCGCGCGCTCATTGGTCTAATCAAATAGCACGCTTCCCCGGCTCCCCGTAACACACTTTCGTCCCTTTACACGAAATCACACACAGTTTTCAGGAGAGCGAGAGATAGGATGTTATATATCAATAAAGCTTGTAATTATATTGTTACAGCTGCCGATCTCAGCGAATTGGGCAAGTACGTGCGCGGGCGCATGTCGGAAGATTGGAGCGAGTCTGTAGTCGCCAGGATCGCTATAGGTCAAGTGGACACCCATTATAATGTACAGGTACAGTTCTTTATATTTAGGTTTAAAGATCTCTATTCTCATAAGAAATTACAATTTCATTTATATGAGAATTTTACAAATAATATTAACATATTACAATCGAGATATAAGTATATAAAGGTGGAAACACTGTAAATATACAAATACATAAGTATGTATTTACAAAAGTATATAAGTATTATATCAGCTGCTGGTTCTCATAGTACAAGCTTTGCTTAGTTTGGGGCCAGATGGAGCTGTGTGATAATGTCCAAGCATTATTATTATTAGTGGTATAAAAAAAAAATGATCGTTGTTTATCGTGTAACAGGAGATCCTGTCGAGACACATGGAGACAATGCTGGAGTACTCCACTCCGACAGTCACCGCCGAGGAGACGTGTCCTCAGTGGAAGCTCAGAGACAGCCCCGAGGACAGGCTGGCGGTGCTGAAGGAACATCTCAAGCACGCGGCCAAAGTCAGGGGACAACCGAGGGTATGTGAATCACAGTAATACTGCCATCCTTGTTTAACCCCGCACAAGAGAAAGGGATAGCAACAGTTTTAGACCTGTCAAATTAGTTAAGTTTAGTGATTTTGAACAACTTAACTAATTTGACAGGTCTAAAAATATTGCCATCCTTATTTAACCCCGCACGTGAGAAAGGGATGGCCCTGCAAGGAGATAGATCATATCCCTTGGAAGGACATAAGCTAGAGATGTCTAATATATTAATTAACCGTTAAAATTACCGAATAATTAAAAATAATTATCATATTCAATTAATTTAATTAACGATATCGAATAAAAATATCATATCAATATTTATATCAACTACAACGAACTAATATAAATAGATCAACTTCATTAATATCAAATCCCTAATGAAAATATTCATTAATATTTTCAACCGTTACTAAAATATCGATATTTTAATTTAACAATTAACGTTTAACGAATAAATTAAATCAGCCAATATTATTTTATTTATTATTTATTTATTTAAAACTTTATTGTACAACACCAAGGAATACAATACAAGAATACAGTGTGACATATATTGAATTGATTCAGGTTTTACTTTGCGGAAATTCATATTTATAGAATACAAAATATATATTTATAGAATACAAAATATATATTTATAGAATACAAAATATATTATAATTTGCTTTTTCCGCTTAATGAGTGTGATACGGTCGATCGGCCTGCGCCCAGGTGTGAGCTCAGCCGTGGTTTCTTCCGACACGTGTTTCAGGACTTCCACGTCCCATCATCAGGGTGCCGCCGCGTTGGTCGAGCAGCGTGCAAATACAAAGCAAATTATAATATATTTTGTATTCTACAGTGTGACATAGTATAGTAAAAATGGCAACAATATTGACTAAAGTATAGTATAGCTTTTGTCATAAGCTACTTTTGTCCTTAAATATATGCAGCCGAAGTTGCTAGTACCAGCTAGTATTATAGATATTGGTGTCGATTCTGTTGTTCAAAATTACTAAACTTAACCAATTTGTCAAGTCTAAAAAAGTCTTGCTATCCCTTTCTCGTGTGCGGGGTTAAATAAGGATGACAAAATTTTTTAGACATGTAAAATTAGTTAAGTTTAGTAATTTTGTACAACAGAATCGACACCATTGCGATCATCCACAGTTTGGCGTGTCCGCAACGTATTGCTACGAGGTGTGGTCCCTGTGCGAGGCCCTGTGGGGCGCGGACCTCGAGAACGGGGGAGTCCCCGGCCAGGACGACGCGTCGATAGTGCTGCGACACCGGAACCTGCTGCGATGGTTCACCCGAGCCGTCGCTGACGTCACCGACAGGGACCTCTCTACACCCACGTCGGGGGAGACCGAAGACGGTATGACGGAGTTTTTGGCGGGCATCAGGAGGAGTGGTTGAGATTTTTTCCAGTGTCTCGTAAATTGTGTTATAGTGATCTTTAATGTGTATTTTTGGTGTCGTTATGTGCAGTAAAGTTTCATTTAGTGACTGATTTATAGGAACATTGGAAATAATACGACTTTTGGGTTAAGTGATTTATCATTTTGGTCAATAGGTTACCTCTGACCTAAAGGCGTGTTACGATCTGCTACTGCCGTGGATTGTCTCCAGAAACTCCAATAAGCATTAGAACGCATGACACTAGACATTTTAATGCGGCAAACACGAGAAATTTTGCAACATGAAAATTCTCTGTCACTCGACACTGGCTAAAATAGTCCCTGAAGGTATTAATTGCCATACTTAGAAAGAAGAAGAAGACGTTTTTTAGGGTTCCGTACCTTAAAATAAAAAAGGAACCCTTATAGGATCACTTTGTTGTCCGTCTGTCTGTCTGTCTGTTAGTCAAGAATTTTTATCTCAATAACGCGTGGAGTTATCAAATTGAAATTAATATGAAATACCCGGGTCTATGGTCGCTTTCGGCTGTAAAATAAATAAACAAACAAAATGTTGCCGACATTAGGCGCGACAATTGCTGATATTATTTTCTGTTTCAGAGTGTGACGGTCACAGTGGGCGCGTGTGGACCCTTCTGTTGGGTGGCCGCGTTCTCGAGGCGTGCAAAGTTGCCAGGAAGAACAATGATCTGCACATGGCAATGCTCATCGCACAGGGCGCTGGTAAGAGTTTTATTTTTAATATTTTTTTTAAGTAAGAAACAAAATAAATTTATAATAATAATAATAATAATAATGCTTGGACATTATCACACAGCGCCATCTGGCCCCAAACTAAGCAAAGCTTGTACTATGAGAACCAGCAGCTGATACAATACTTATATACTTTTTTTTTTTTGTAAATACATACTTATAATACATACCAAACACCCAGACGCAAGGCAAACATATTTGTCACATAAATGTTTGCTCCGGCGGGAATCGAACCCGCGACCTCTAGCGTAGCAGTCAGGTATACTAACCACTAGACCAGCGGTCTCGTCGATACCGATTTATTGATAACAACACAACACAAATACAGAGTTTTTGGCGGGAATCAGGCGGAGCGGTTGAGATTTTTTCCAGTGTGTCGTAAATTGTGATATAGTGATCTTTAATGTGTATTTTTGGTGTCGATATGTGCAGTAAAGTTTCATTTAGTGACTGATTTATAGGAGCATTGGAAATAATGCCATAATACGACTTTTGTGTGAAGTGATTTATCATTTTGGTCAATAGGATACCTCTAATCTAAAGGCGTGTTACGATCTGCTACTGCCGTGGGTTGTCTCCAGAAACTCCATTGGGCGTTAGAATGCATGACACTAGGCATTTTAATGCGGCAAACACGAGAAATTTTGCAACATGAAAATTCTCTAACACTCGACACTGGCAAAAATAGTCCCTGAAGGGATTGATTGCCATACTTAGGAAGAAGAAGAAGAAGAACACAAATACATATAAGACAAGTTTAGAAGTAGAATATAGTGTAGTTATGAAACTCAGGTCCCAACTCAGATTGTGGTTGGCGTATGACGGACAACCAGCGCTGATCTTCCGTTGGGACCGGCCCAATCAAATTGTGGAATGAACTCCCCGCCGTGGTTTTCCCAAAGGAGTACAGCATGGGGTTCTTCAAGAAGGGTGTGAAGAGATTTTTGAAGGGTCGGCAACGAGAGTCATACCCGTGGTGTTGCAAGCGTCCATAGACTACGGTGACCGCTTACCATCAGGTGGACGGTATGCTTGAGTGCCACCTTAGTGGTATAAAAAAAATGTTATATTTAGTCATTTGTGACAACTGTGCCGGTAGCAGGAACATTGTCGACAACGTTTTCGTATCGTCTCCGGCTATTTTTGTATTGAAAAATGAACAGCGTTGCGGCGGTGAAAAGTGGAACTAAACATTAGTATGACAATTTTGACATTTCGCGAGTTACGTTTTCGAACACGTCGTCGACAATGTTCCTGCTACCGGCACAGGATTGCCACCATTGATATACGTGTGTTGTGTGAACAGGCGACGCGTCGTTCCGGTCTCTGGTCGGTCGTCAGGTGTCGCAGTGGCGCGAGTGCGGCGCCTCGGGCCTCATCTCTGCGCGCAGGCTGGACGCCCTGCGGCTGCTGGCCGGCCGGCCCGAGCCCAGGGACAGCCTCGTCCGCGCCGGCTGGCTCAGGGCGCTACACGCCACTGCCAGGTGAGAACACCTATCCCTGCATTGATTAACTCATACACATAGGCGAGCGGATCCAGGGGGGAGGGGTGTCAGGAGGGTTGTTGGGGACGTGAAGAGTTGTGATGATTCCAGATCTGTTTCCGTATATATTCGATGATTGTTCCAGGAGTTGTGCGTCGAAATGTGAAAATATTGTCGTGTACACCGTATAAATGAATCGTTTAATTTACTACTGATGTTACTACTTATTCGTTAATAATACAAAATATTACAAAAGAAATTAGCGTCTATTCGTCTTGGTGAAAAATATTCGAATTCTTATAGAACAGAAAAATATTTCAAATTTGGAGGCAATTGTTATCCGTGTAAAATATTTGGCTTGGAGACGACGTCCTTTTAGCCGAGCGCGCTGGCTGGTAGATAGCGCGCGAACAGGGGTCATGACACAAACACACACGCACACACACACACACACATTTATAACTAGCTTCGATAGAAGATGGAAAAGAAATAATATTGATATTAGATTATTATTTAGACGTGTAATTAGACGTCATCATCATCATCAGCCTATAGACGTCCACTGCTGAACAAAGGCCTCCCCCATAGATTTCCACAATGACCGATTCAATGCGGCCCGCAGCCAACGCTTGCCAGCGACCTTTATCAGGTCATCGGCCCATCTAGTGGGGGGCCGTCCGACGCTGTTCCAGTGCGTGGTCTCCACTCTACAACTTTACGGCCTCATCGGCCATCCGTTCTACGAATGTGCCCTGCCCATTGCCACTTCAACTGGCTAATCCGTTGAGCTATGTCAGTAAATTTAGTTCTTCTGCGAATCTCCTCATTTCTGATTTGATCTCGCAGAGAAACACCCAGCATAGCCCTCTCCATAGCTCGTTGAGCGACTCTGAGCTTTCTTATGAGGCCCATAGTGAGTGACCACGTTTCCGTTCCGTATGTCATCACTGGTAACTAAACGTGTATTATAGTTATTCTTTGTAATTCGATTTAATTTAATTTAATTCGAAATTAGAGCGTGGCTTAACTAGACTTCGACTATATGAAGTTTAGAATATTTATTAAGCTATTGCATAGCTTTTATCGCGGGCCTTGAGCGTGGGGACCGAATCCAGAAATTCCGTAACGAAAAAAACCTAACACCCCCACTCCGACGGGACAGCGGTGATACTTTTTAGTTCCATCTATCGATAAATACCAGAATGACTTTTTGAAATATCACGCTTGTCTCTTTAGTTCAGCAACCCGCCTTTAGGTGGCATTGGTTGTATTGGAAAACTACCGTAATCAGCTGTTTGTGAGAAAGTATATAGGTATATAAAAAAATACTGCATTAATAAAATAAATAAATAATTATAATTGCATAAGTTGATAAAAAATGCTATGCAATAGCTATACCGCGGCAGTCTCCGAGTGCCACACCTAATTTTTCTTTTTATACCACTAAGGTGGCACACAAGCATACGGCCCACCTGATGGTAAGCAGTCACCGTAGCCTATAGCCGCTAGCAATACCATTGATATCACTTACGGGGTGCCAACCATGTTGTTGATGAGGACTCACTGTGCTGGCAGCATTCCTTATATTAATTAATATTTTTATTAGGGATTTGATATTAATGAAGTTGATCTAATTATATTAGTTCGTTGAAGTTGATATAAATATTGATGTGATATTTATAAACGAAATCGTTAATTTCGTTTATTGAATATGATAATTATTTTCAATTATTCGTTAACTATTAACCGTTAATTAATATATTCGACATCTCTAACGTGAATAAACACTGGTGCCAATTCTGTTGTTCAAAATTACTAAACTTAACTAATTTGACAGGTCTAAAAGTTTTGCTATCCCTTTCTCGTGTGCCGGGTTAAATAAGGATTTTGCAATATTTTGAGACCTGTCAAAAGTTTAGTAATTTTAAACAACAGAATTTCAAATCAACTCAAATCAAAAATCATTTATTCAGTTTAGGCCCTAATAAGGCACTTATGAAGGTCCTGAGAAGATTGGCACCACTTTGTATTTGTCTCCGCAGATACTTGTGCCCTCAAGTGCCATCGCTCGAGACGGTGGTTCGCAAGTTTGAGAGCTTCTACTGTAAAGACGACGAGGAGGTGAACCTGACCACGTTGGATGGTGACGAGATGGGTATGCCGTTCCCACTGCCGCCGTACATGGACGACTATGACGTCACAATATCATCTGTAAGTACTGTGACGTCACAATATCGTCTGTTGCTTGCTTCTAGTGACTGGCCGATTATAATAAATAAAGAAAAAAAACCTTATCAAAACCTTTTGATGTTTGTTAAAAAAACCGACCAAGTGCGAGTCGGCCTCGCGCAGCGAGGGTTCCGTACACACTTGTAGGTAAGCTTAAAAGTAGGCGATCTTCAAATGAGGTCATTATTCGTCGATGACTATCAACAGCGCGAATCAGGAATATATTTTTGGAAATGCGCATAAAAAAAAATCTTGTCTCTTGATAATATTATATAGTATAGATATAATATACAGTACCGGTAGCAGGAATATTTTTCGACTACGTAAGCGAAAACGTTACTCGCGAAATGTCAAAATTGTCATACTAATTTTTAGTTCCACTTTTCACCGCCGCAGCGCTGTTCATTTTTCAACACAAAAATAGTCGAAGGCGATACGAAAACGTTGTCGCAAATTATTCATGCTTGCGCTACTGATTGTAATAAATGTTGTTTTGATTGTAGAACGGCAGAGTGAGTCGCGTATTGGATCTCCGCTACGAGTTGCTGCGGGCGCGCGCTTTGAACACCCGGCCGAAGCTGATACCATCTTCGTACACCCCAGATCCTCTCGACTACAGCTTGTGGTAACCCTCTTCTTCTTCTTCCTGAGTATGGCAATCAATCCCTTCAGGGACTATTTTTGCCAGTGTCTGAGAATTTTTGAGTTTCAAAATTACTCGTGTTTGCCGCATTAAAATGCCTAGTGTCATGCATTCTAATGCTTATTGTAGTTTCTGGAGACAATCCACGGCAGTAGCAGATCGTAACACGCCTTTAGGTCAGAGGTAACCTATTGACCAAAATGATAAATCACTTAACCCAAAAGTAGGTACCACCTCTCTTTTTTAAAATCTCATGGTATGATTAATCACTCTACTTAAGCTTAGAAAAACTCATTGGTACAGGCCGGTATTCGAACCTGGGCCCATCAGATGACAGGCCGTTGCTCCAACCACAAGGCCACCAGTGCTTTTGAAAAAAAAAAAAAAAGGGAAACCCACGGGAAATCCCAAATCGCCCTATTATTCTTCTTCTTCCTAAGTATGGCAATCAATCCCTTCTGGGACTATTTTTGACAGTGTCGAGTGTTAGAGAATTTTCATGTTGCAAAATTTCTCGTGTTTGCCGCATTAAAATGCCTAGTGTCATGCATTCTAACGCCCAATGGAGTTTCTGGAGACAACCCACGGCAGTAGCAGATCGTAACACGCCTTTAGATTAGAGGTAACCTATTGACCAAAATGATAAATCACTTAACCCAAAAGTCGTATTATGGCATTATTTCCAATGCTCCTATAAATCAGTCACTAAATGAAACTTTACTGCACATATCGACACCAAAAATACACATTAAAGATCACTATAACACAATTTACGAGACACTGGAAAAAATCTCAACCGCTCCGCCTGATTCCCGCCAAAAACTCCGCCCTATTATTATTAATATATGTATGTACAATTTGCAGCTTCCTCCTCGGTACTTGGCTCGGCAACCCATCCGTGGAAAGCATCACCGGCCTCGCCGACCAGCTGGAGGCGGCCGGCGCCTGGCATCTCGCCGTACACGCGCTCGCTTACCATCCGTCAGACATTGCGTGAGTACTGACACACTCATACTACGACACGATACGACACGACGCGTAACCACTTACGACACGACACTTACATGTCACGACACGACACTGGCATTTGACGACACGACACTTACATGTCACGACACGACACAGGCATGTCACGACACGACACATGTCACGCCACGTCACTTACGATACGACAACTTACACGAACATGACACTTCCGCGATACACTTACGACACGACGACACGACTCGACATAGGGACACTTACACGGACACTACATTACGACACGACACGACACTTACATGACACACTTACGACTACGGTCTAAGTCGTTTACGACGACTACGATCATGAGTCGTGTTGTGTCGTGTCGTGATGCCAGACACTTACTGGACACGACACGACTCATGACGTAGTCGTCCTAATTGACTCTTGACCGTAGTCGTAAGTGTGTCCAGTAGTGCAAGCATGAATAATTGTGACAACGTTTTCGTATCGCCTTCGACTATTTTTGTATTGGAAAATGAACAGCGCTGCGGCGGTGAAAAGCGGAACTAAAAATTAGTATGACAATTTTGACATTTCGCGAGTTACGTTTTCGAATACGTTGTCGACAATGTTCCTGCTACCGGCACTGTAAGTGTCGCAGTATCGTGTCTGTCGTGAACACTTATATATATAAACACTTGGTATTGTATTTATCTGTGAGCTGTGTTTGTCGTCAGTCGCGGCCACCTCATCCGCGGCGTGTTGTCTCGGCACGCGCCCGCGAGGGGCGACACTCCCGACCTGAAGCACAGGCTCCACCTGATGAGGGCGCTCCGTGTACCGGACAAGTGGGTGCTGCTAGCACAGGCGCACCGGGCCAAGTATGAGGTACGTTTGTACCGCTAAAGATAACAGTTGTGTTATAACACAAAACAATAGCAGCGGTAAGAATTTATAATTATATATTTAAAATAGCCGTGGTGGTCTTGTGGTTGAAGCAACGGCCTGTCAGCTGATGGGCCCAGGTTCAAATACCGTACCAGTGAGTTTTTCTAAGGTTAAGTACAGTTGAGCGAAACGGTTCCCGTGGGATTTCCCATTTAAATTTGAGCCGCCCGACTGGGTACTGTACCTCCGCCTTACAGAAGACCGCAGTGAAATAACACTACTTGATGTAGTGTTGTGTTTCTGCTGTAAGTAAGGTTGCCAGTGCTCCACGAGGATACGCTGGGCTAATAGTAATGCTGCTAGCACAGTGAGTCCTCATCAACAACATGGTTGGCCACTCGTTAGGTGATTGCCTTGGTATTTCTAGCGGCTATAGGCTACGGTGACTGCTTACCATCAGGTGGGCCGTATGCTTGTGTGTTTAAACATCATATGTTTTCTGAACCTACCTTGTAAATATGTATTATTATTATTATTTGGTAAGACACACTAGCAGCTAATTAGTTCATGCGTGTGTGTCAAATATCTTGGAGATATATCTTCCTAGTCCAATCTGTTCAAAATCAAAATCAAAAATCATTTATTCAGTTTAGGCCCTAATAAGGCACTTATGAAGGTCTAAATTACCACCGGTTCGGAGAAAAGCCACCTGAGAAGAACCGGCAAGAAACTCAGTGCTCTGTCTTTTTTCATGTAACAATCATGATATAACAATTTGTAACAAAATTCTTCTAAGAAATTACAAATATCAAAATGAAAGCTACCAAGTTGGTTTTGTCACTGTTCTTTAAGGAGATTAGGGTTGGAGCCATCACAACTTTTTGTGGGAGTTCATTCCATGCTGTGACCACTCTGTTAAGCGGGCTACACACAATTAAAACTGTGCAGTTATAACCGACGCCCCTAGTGTCAAACAGAACAGTGCCATTAGCAGGAACATTGTCGACAACGTTTTCGTATCGCCTTCGACTATTTTTGTATTGGACAATGAACAGCGCTGCGGCGGTGAAAAGTGGAACTAAAAATTAGTATGACAATTTTGACATTTCGCGAGTTACGTTTTCGAATACGTTGTCGACAATGTTCCTGCTACCGGCACTGATAACTGCACAGTTTTGCCTAAAGCGTGCTACACACGTACAGTTTTAACTGTACAGTCGAACTGTGCAGTTAAAACTGTACGTGTGTAGCACGCTTTAGGCAGGAAATACATCATTGGGTTTGTAATGTGTCGTTTGTATGTGATATTCTAGCATCAACCCTCTCTCCAAGCGGCGCATCTCGCAGCCGCCGGTTGCTGGAGCGCCGCTCACCAAGTGTTGATGGAGGATCTGCTGCCGGACGCCGTACTGGCTGGTAATTCATACATTCATACATACATCATACTACATCTACACTAATATTAGGAGAAGAGGAAAGATTTGTATTTTTGTATGTAACGAATAAACTCAAAAAGTACTTGGACCGATTTCAAAAATTCTTTCACCGTTAGAAAGCTAAATCATCACTGAGTAACATAGGCTACATATTATACTAGCTTCCCGCCCCGGCTTCACACGGGTAAACAAAATATTTGTTAAATGTCTATGCTCCGAAACTAATGTCTACCCGTGCGAAGCCGGGGCGGGCCGCTAGTCATACATACACGACGCAAGTACCAACCCCACCGGTCTGTACCGATGAGATTTTATAACTTAGTGCAGTGATTAGTTTTAGGGTCGGCAACGCGCGAGTGATACCACTGGTGTTGCAAGCGTCCATTAGCTGCGGTAACCGCTTACCATCAGGCGGGCCGTATGCTTGTTTGCCACCTTAGTGGTATAAAAAAAACATTTTTGTTGCAAATAGTCAATAACACTAAAACAAATGAAATGTCCTGTAATGTCCGACTTTGGTGCCAAAGTAATAAATGATCAGGCGGACGAGCCGAAAGCGACCATAGACCCGAGTATTTCATATTAATTTCAATTTGACAACCCCACGCGTTCTTGAGATAAAAAAAAACTTGACAGACAGACAGACGGACAACAAAGTGCCAAACTGTAACTATTTTGGCGCAGGGTTCGGTCTTTATTACGTGGATTTTCGCGGCCGTTCCGCCATTTTTTACAACACAACAACGAACTGACAAAACAAATGGCTGTCGCCTGCGCGCTCGGGCGGCTTCGGGCAACCTCGGCCGAGCTCGGCTCCGATTACCTCCGAATAATGACAGAACACATATAACATGCGGGGTTGTCTACATTATAAGGGTTCCTCTTAAGTTACGGAACCCTAAAAAGTAGCAGCAGGGGGTCCACTGGTTGCAGTAAAATTTTGAAAGGGGCCTACAAGAAAAAAGTTTGGGAAACTTCTTTCTTAGTGTACATATTTTACATATTTGACGAGACCGCTGGTCTAGTGGTTAGTACACCTGACTGCTGCGCTAGGGGTCGCAGGTTCGATTCCCGCCGGGGCAAACATTTATGTGTCAAACATGTTTGCCTTGCGTCTGGGTGTTTGGTATGTATTATAAGTATGTATTTACAAATGTATATAAGTATTGTATCGGCTACTGGTTCCCATAGTACAAGCTTTGCTTAGTTTGGGGCCAGATGGCGCTGTGTGATAATGTCCAAGCATTATTATATTTAGTTATTTATTTATTTAATATAAGGGTTCCTTTTAAGTTACGGAACCCTAAAAAGTAGCAGCAGGGGGTCCACTGGTTGCAGTAAAATTTTGAAAGGGGCCTACAAAAAAAAAGTTTGGGAAACTTTGTCCTATAGTGTACATATTTTTGTAAGAAACAAAGAAGAAAGACAAATCATGTATTCATAACAACACATAAACATATACGAAAGGAAAACAAGTGTAAAGTTGATTAGAAAACCGCCAAAAAATTTTGACTTAGTTTATCTCTATAAAATATTGCATTCCATTATCGATTCACCTGTGCCGGTAGCAGGAACATTGTCGACAAAGTTTTCGTATCGCCTTCGACTATTTTTGTATTGGCAAATGAACAGCGCTGCGGCGGTGAAAAGTGGAACTAAAAATTAATATGACAATTTTGACATTTCGCGTACTTACTTACGTTTTGTTCCTGCTACCGGTACAGATTTACTCCCGCAAATTCCATTTAACACTAAATTCAGCGCTCGCACGTCTTATAATACGAATCTCTTCGCCTTACAGGTATACAAAAATACAATCTCATATTTCAATCCAATAGTAACAATGGCCCGATACTACAACGACTTGGCTAAAATTTCCACTGAACTTGACATATTTTAACCGGACATTCAGGGTCGGCAACGCGCGAGTGATACCCCTGGTGTTGCAAGCGTCCATAGGCTACGGTAACCGCTTACCATCAGGCGGGCCGTATGCTTGTTTGCCACCTTAGTGGTATAAAAAAAAGCCTATTTGAACACAAATTTCCCAAATACTTAAGAATCATTAAAACTATCCTCCTACCATCATTATCATCCTAAGTCATAGTTTTATGTCTGTTATAGTTATTAGATAGTTCAACTTAATTTTATATAGTTTTATGCACACATACCTTGGAGCACAAGTTTTGAAAGTAGCTCCAGTGACAGAAAAGTTGAGGAGCAAGCGTCTGTCATGGTATGGGCATGTTATGCGGAGGAATGAAGATAACGTGGTAAGAAAGGTTTTATGTATGAATGTATATACAGGGGTCGAGGTAGACCTGAGAAAAGATGGATGGACTGTGTGAAAGATGACATGGCCAGAAAGGAAGTGAATACAGAGATGACGGCTGATAGAGAAGGATGGAAGAGAAATACATATTGGGCCGACCACAAATAATATGGGATAAGGGCAGGAGAATGATGATCATGGAGCACAATTCAGATCAGTTTTTTTCATTTTACTTAGTACTTGTTTTTTTTATAAAATTGTGTTCTGTTTTTTGTCTCGTAAATTGTGTTATAGTGATCTTTAATGTTTATTTTTGGTGTCGTTATGTGCAGTAAAGTTTCATTTAGTGACTGATTTATAGGAGCATTGGAAATAATGCTATAATACGAGTTTTGGGTGAAGTGATTTATCATTTGGTCAATAGGTTACCTCTGACCTAAAGGCGTGTTACGATCTGCTACTGCCGTGGATTGTCTCCAGAAACTACAATAAGCATTAGAATGTATGACACTAGGCATTTTAAACACAACATACTATTAAGAAAAAATACAATTCTCTTAACACTGGCAAAAATTGTCCCTATAGAGGATTGATTGCCATAGTTATGAAGAAGATACGGTCATTTGCCTCAATATAACGGCTATTATCAAGATATATATACGGCATGAAACCGTTCATATAGCGCGTGCTGAGTTGGGACCATTTCATAATGACACGATGTTCTTCTACACTTGTATTGTTTTTCTTTCTTTCTTTCATATAAAATACTAGCTGCCCGCCCCGGCTTCGCACGGGTAGACATTTATATCAAATATTTTGTCTACCCGTGCAAAGCCGGGGCGGGCAGCTAGCCTTTGTTACTCAGTGATAGTGTAGCTTTCTAACGGTGAAAGAATTTTTGAAATCGGTCCAGTAGTTTCGGAGCCTATTCAATACATACAAAAATACAAATCTTTCCTCTTTATAATATTAGTGTAGAAATCAATAAATAACGTAGTGTCGTTATGAAATGATTTATTTTGGTCGTGTGGTGTTCTCAGACGATATGGCGAGTGTATCCACGTTGCTGGAGCAATTGAACACGGCAGCGAGCCAGCAGCTAGTGAGCGGCTGGGAAGACGGCGGGCAGCCTCTATACTACTACCTGCGAGTCTGTACACAGGTATTATACGAAAAGAAAGCCGTGGTGGCCTTGTGGTTGAAGCAACGGCCTGTGATCTGATTGGCCAAGTTCCCCGGACTGTACCAATGAGTTTTTCTAAGCTTAAGTACAGTGATTCATCACACCATGATCTTTTAAAAAGAGAGGTATGGCGATTTGGGATTTCCCGTGGGTTATCCCATTTAAATTGGAGCCGCCCGACTGAGGACTGTACCTCCACCTTACAGAAGACCGCAGTGAAATAACACTACTTGATGTAGTGTTGTGTTTCTGCGGTGAGTAAGGTTGCCAGTGCTCCACGAGGATACGCTGGGCTAGTAATAATGCTGCTAGCACAGTGAGTCCTCATCAACAACAGGGTTGGGAGTTCGTTAGTGATACCCCTGGTATTGCTAGCGGCTATAGGCTACGGTGACCGCTTACCATCAGGTGGGCCGTATGCTTGTGTGCCATACTAGTGGTATAAAAAAAGGATCCATTTTTATAAATAGACAGATTTATATCCACAGCGCAGGCTTCCTCCAATAAACAATCATGATTCACGTCAGGTTTCGTCAGTGTATTAAGTTTTAAAAACAAAAGGTTGTTATCAGCGAGTATGTATATGTATGTATGTGTGTGTGTGTAGGTCCGTGGAGCGGTGGAGTGTTCGGAGGAGGAGGCCGCGCTGGCCGCCCGCCTCGAGGGGCTGCGCCCCGCGCTCGCCGCCGCCGCCGCCTCGCTCGCCAGGATACACAA